>CM036630.1:6201290-7441549 GCA_020746105.1 Trogon surrucura | reverse complement strand
CAGGTCGTTTACCCTCCGCCCGCGGCGGCTGCGGGAGCGGGCGCGGGCGCGGTCTGGTCGGGCGTGGAGCTGGCGCCGCGCTCGGCAGAGCCCGGGGCGCTGGTGGCCAAGGTGGTGGCGGTGGACGCGGACGCGGGGCAGAACGCGTGGCTGTCGTACGAGCTGGCCAAGGCGACGGAGCCGGGGCTGTTCCGCGTGGGGCTGCACAGCGGCGAGGTGCGCATAACGCGGGCCGTGAGCGAGCGCGACGCACCCCGGCAGAGGCTCGTTGTGCTGGTGCGAGACCGTGGGCAACCGTCACGCTCTGCCACTGCCACCCTTGGCGTTATCCTGGTGGACGGTTTCTCTGACGCATTCCTCCAGCTCAACCACTCTCCTGAAGGGAGGCAGCAGCAGCCATTGGCGTCTGAGGAGGACCTGCTCACCACCTACCTCATCGCCTCCCTGGCTTGTATCTCTTCTCTCTTCGTCCTGTCTGTCCTCGTGTTTTCAACGGCCAAGCTCTGCCAGGCTTGCTCACGGGATCGCCTGTCGCCTCCCTCAGCCCCCTGCTATGATTACGGTGACTTTGCCGCCGATGTCGTAGACATGACTGGCACGGGCACCCTGTCGCCAGCTTACCACTACGAAGCGTGGCTGACTACCGGCTCGGGGAGGAGCGAATTCCAGTTTCTGAGGCCTGTCTTGCCCATCCCACAAAGCACCACTGAAGTGGGAGCAGGCAAGATCGAAGAACCACTGTGCGGTTCGCAGCCCACTGTCGAGAGCGAAGCCAACCCGGGGAGCACAACCCATCCCTGAAATCAGACCACGGCTTGGCTGGTCGGACAGCATGTCGAGGCCTGAGCCGTGCCGGGACCTTCCCCCGTTCCCTACCCTCAGCCCGTGATCCCTGCGTAGATGTAAAGTCGAGCTGTGCTGTTCACCGAGTACTACCCCTGCGGCGGAGGTTCCTGACTGGCTTATGCGGCCGGAGAAGGTGACTCAGTCGCTGAGGGTTGAGCCTCCGCCACATCGTGACCTGGGAACATCTTTGTGCTTTTATGTGTTTCTCACCGGCCATGGATTGCCTTCCCGAGAACGAGGTGCGACCGCCGAACCGCGGACTCCAGCCAGTGGAGAGCGGGAGAAGACGCGAAGGTGCCACCGGCGCTGTCAGTGCTTTCGCTCTCGCACTGCTCTCTACTGCCCGGCGCGAACCGGCAAAGTGGGCAACAGTCCCACCGCGGGCCGCAGGGTGGTGCTGTCGGCCAAGGCGTCGCCGAGAGCCTGCGGCTGCGTCCTCGCGCTGCCCAACCCAGCCAGGAAGCCGGCGAGCGGAGCCCAGTTGCCACCTGCTGCCGAGTTCTGACAGCCGTACTCCGCACCAGCCCAGCCCAGCCCGACCCGGCGAGAGGGAGACTGTCCACCCGCCGCTCCGCTCTGCCGCACTGTTGCTGCTGCTGCCGGGCGCCGCTTTCCGCGGAGGACTGCGCGGGCGATCCGCGAGCCGGAGGCTGTCCGTCGCCCCGCCATGGCGATCGTAAGGCAAGTGCTTTATCTCTCTGCTTTCCTCTCCCTGCCGCACGCCGGCTGCGAGCCCATCCGCTACTCCGTAGCCGAGGAGGGCGAGAGCGGCTCCGTCGTAGGCAACGTGGCGGAGGACGTGGGGCTAGCCCCGGCACAGCTGGCGGCTCGCCGCGCCCGCCTGGCCTCGGAGGACGGCCGCCAGCACTTTCGCTTAGACCGCGACACTGGCCGCCTCGTCGTGGCCGAGAGGCTGGACCGGGAGCAGCTGTGCGGGCAGTCCGCTACGTGCACGCTGCCCTTCGAGCTCCTGCTGGCAAACCCCCTGCAGTTCTTCCGGGTGGAGGTGGCCGTGGAGGACATCAACGACCATTCGCCCGTTTTCCCGGAGGAACAATTCACCTTTGAGATCCTGGAAATGAGCGAAGTGGGCTCTCGTTTCCCACTGGAGGGGGCTCAGGACCTGGATATTGGCAGCAACGGCATCCAGGCTTACAGCATCTCTCCCGAGAATGAATACTTTAGTGTCTCCTTTGGGAGTCATAGTGGGCGCAAGAAGTATGTTGAACTGGTTTTGGAAAAGCCACTGGACAGAGAGGAGCAGTCGGAGTTGGGTTTCAGTCTCATTGCAGTGGACGGGGGCTCTCCTCCGAGAAGTGGGACCACCCAAATCTGCGTTGTCGTTCTAGATGTAAATGACAATTACCCTGTCTTTACACAGGAATTATACATTGGGCATGTTTTGGAAAATGCTCCAGAGGGCTCTGTGGTTCTCAGCGTAGTTGCAACTGATCGGGATGTGGGCGTTAATGGGGACATCACCTATCAGTTCAGCCAAGTGGTGGGACAGAGCAAGTCAGCATTTGTGATTGATCCCAAGAGTGGTGAAATTAAACTCACAAAGCCTCTCGACTTTGAGGTGGTGGACCATCATGAGCTCAGTGTTCGTGCCAGAGATGGTGGGGGCCTGTCGGCAATCTGCAGGGTGTTGGTGGAGGTGGTGGATGTGAATGACAATGCACCGGAGCTGGTGGTCAGTTCCTTCAGCAGCCCCCTCCCAGAGGATGCATTACCTGGGACGGTGGTTGCTCTCTTTACTGTGAGGGACCGGGATGCAGGTGCCAATGGGAAAGTCTCCTGTGCCCTGGAGGACCAGCTGTCATTCTCCCTGCGACCAGCCTACAAGAACTACTATGAGCTGGTGACGGTGAGCACCCTGGACCGGGAGGAGGCAGCACGGTACATCCTGACAGTCACAGCAGCAGATGCGGGGTCACCTCCTCTCACCACCACTCAGACCTTCACTGTAGAGATCTCTGATGTCAACGACAACGTGCCTGTCTTCAACCAGACATCATACACCATGTATGTGCATGAGAACAATGTCCCCACGGTGCTTGTTGGAGCTGTCAGTGCCGCAGATGCTGACGTGGGACCCAACGCCAAGGTGACCTATTCCCTGGCACCTGCCCACCCCAGAGAGCGGCTCCCCTGCTCCTGCCTCTCCGTGAACTCTGAGAATGGGCATGTGTTTGTGCTGCGGCCACTGGACTATGAGCAGGTGAGGCAGATTGAGGTCTTGGTAAGAGCCTCCGATGCAGGGTCACCGTCCCTGAGTGCCAATGTCACCGTCATCGTTGTTGTGGTGGACGAGAATGACAATGCGCCACAAGTGCTGTATCCTTCACAGGACAGCAGCCCACAATCGAGCGAGCTGGTGCCCATGTTGGCTGAGGCCGGATACCTTGTCACCAAAGTGGTGGCTGTTGATGCTGACTCGGGACAGAACTCGTGGCTCTCGTACCACCTGCTGAAGGCCACTGACCCCGGGCTGTTTGCGGTGGGTTCCCAAAGTGGGGAGGTGCGGCTGCGGAGGCCCGTGACAGAGAGAGATGCTGTGAGGCAGAAGCTTGTGATCCTGGTGCGAGACAATGGGAGGCCACCTATGTCGGCTACCACAGCACTGAACACACTGCTGCTCAATGACTTCTCAGACGTGCGCCTACCGCACAGCAGCCCCTCTGTGGAAGATGAGGATGGCTCCCTGACAATCTATTTAATCATTTCATTGGTCTTTGTCTCACTTCTCTTCTTCATGTCCACAGCAGCCTTCATCTCTTGCAAAGTGTGCAAGAGAAAGGATCTGAAGAGTGGACATATGCTGTATGATGCCAGCAACTTCCAGAGCAGTGTGGCAGATACAGCCAATGCAGGGACCCTGCCACATGCCTGTTGCTACGAGATCAGCCTAACGACAGGTTCAGGAAACAGTGAGTTCAAGTTCCTGAAGCCCATCCTCCCCAGCCTGCCCCCACAGCATTCTGCCATGAGTGGGGGCGCTGACAATGGACAATATTTCCCCCGTGGCCCTTTGACTGCAGAGGACATGGCACCAGACAACTCAGTGGTGGTCTCTGCGGAACAGTTCAATAGTCTTTCCTTTAACTAGCAGGGTGTTGTCAGAGCCAGATGCTTCATGCCTCACAACATGAAAGAATCCAGGTTCCAACATCTGGCAATGTTTCCACTAGAGAACGTATGTATTTGCTATTGGCATGACTTATTTCCCACAAATTCTAAGTCAGAAGAAGGGTTGTCTCTCCCTCCAGAAAGCAAACAAACTATTTGTCCTGGTTTGAGAATAAAAGAACAAAAGTTTTCTGGGGCTGCCTGGAACACATGGCAATCACAAATGGGAGAAGGGTTTAACAGGAGTTTCTCACATCTGACTAACGAATGTGCACAAATCCAGCTCAGCAGGCAAGATTATTTTGACCCTCTGAGTATAGCAGTCTAATTTTCTCTAGGGCAGAGCAGTAAAATACACAACAAAATTGTCCTTTGGTCCACATGAAGGGCATGCACAGGTGGACTTTTTCCTTGGGATTGCATTTAAAAATACAGCAACTCTAATGGTGTTGAGGTAGTCTGCAACGGTACAGACTGATGAGAACATGTTCGTTGGTATGGGTGGATTTTAAGGGAACTTCAAATATTGCTTCAACAGACTTTGTCTGAAGGTAGAATAAAAATGAACTTGGAAAAGGGCCACTGAGTTTAGTCTTGTCGTTGTTGTTCCTGAAATCAGAGGCTTCTTGTTGAGAGTGGAAAGCTGTCCCTATGTGATGTTCTGTGTTTGTGTTAAAGCATTTGTATTCTCCTATTTTCCCTTTCTCCTTGTACTCTGCAAACTGTAAGCATTGTCTTACTTATTTCTCTGAAAAGCACTCTAACCAAATGTATAATAATAATAGGTTGTTTGAATGAAAGCATTGTAGCATGGAATATTTAGAAGCCTTCTCACTGATTTTTATTTCAGTTGAAGTGCACCATTTTAAACTGGAATACTCTTGTGTGTAAAATTGAAATAAAGAGAACACACAAATGCCATGTGTGGAGAGAGTAGTCTTTGTAGAGATGTTAATTCTTGGAAAGCTCTGTGAAAAATTTTCAAAAGTCTGGGAAGTTTTCTTCCCTTGTTCTTTCCCATGGCTGAGGTAAGGTTGAGGGGGTATATTTCTTCAACTTGGAGACACAGATGAGCGTTCAGAAAAATCATGGGGAGCGGAGAAATACTGGCAAGCTGCTACAGTTCTTCTGAGCACTGAGTTTCCCTGTCACTGGCTGTGACAGGGACCAGTGAAGTCCACTTCAGGCGGAAGTGGACCCTACCCTAACAGGGGCCCTGGGTGTGCAAAGGCATCTGCAAAGCACGTAGGTGAGGGGAATGACCTTTCCAACTATCCCAACAGTTGCAGCTGCAGATGGCAACAGTGAGGTGTTTGAGCACAACATATTTGAGTGATCCACAATACAATTAACCTGGAAAGGTACAGACCTATGCTGTGCTGTGTTGTGCAAATCCTCGGTCAGCAGGATGAACTCAGACAGGTTATTGTAACCAAGGAGATTGTGGGCAGCTCCGGCTTGTTACTGATGAGAAAACCACCTGTGAGCAAGAAGTCTGCATGTGAACTTCTTTTACTGACATACTAGAAATGATGTCTTGCAGGAAAGACCTGTAATGGCTTAAATGACTGAAAAAGGGAGCACTCATTTTCTATGACTGCAGTCTGCATGGCATGCTCATCATGGCTGGAATCCTGTATGAAGCTACTCTACTCAGTGTTCTCTGCATCTAAAGGGATTATCTGTGCTCATCTCTTCCAGTAGTGTGAGCTTTAATAAAAAGAGTTGCGAATTACATCATAGAGAGTTGATGTGTTGCTTTTACTGATGTGACAAGGAACCAGCAACTCCTGGTGTAAAACTAACACAGTAACAACAGGTGAGAAGACTCAGCACCTTTTTTTGCCTCAGTCCTCACTGGCATCTCTCTTTGCACAGCTCTCGAGTGAATGGACTTCAAACTGTGGACTGAGGGAACAAAGTCCCTCCCACTGTTAGAGAAAATCAGGTTCTAGAGCACCTGAAAAACCTGAACATAGAGAAATCTATGGGGCATGACAAGTTGTATCTAAGCATGCTGAGCGAATTGGCTGATGTATTTGCCAAGCCAATCTCCTTAATATTTGAAAAGTCAGGTGAAGTCCCTGGTGACTGGGAAAAGGGAAACACCACACCAGTTTTTAACAAGGTTGAAAAGAGGACCCTGGGAACTTCAGCCTCACCCATGTGTCTGGGAAGATCATGGAAAAGATCATCCTAGAAGGTATGCTAAGGCATGTGGAAGACAGGAGGGTGATTTGAGACAGGCCTCACTAAAGGCAAGTCTTGCCTGACTAACCTAGTGGCCTTTTATGGTGGAGTGACTACATCAGTTGACAGGTGAATGTTATCCAGCTGGATTTCTGTAAGGCCTTTGACATGGACTCCCACAACACCCTTCTCTTTATATTGGAGATAGGTGGATTTGATGGATGACCTATTTGGTGGATGAGGGATTGGCTGGATGGTTGCATCCAGAGAGTGGTTGTGAATAGCTCAGTGTCTGGATGGAGATCAGTGATGAGTGACGTGCCACAGGGGTCCATATGGGGAAGCAATATTGTTAGTACTTCATCAACGACATACTGGGATTTGCAGATGACATCAAGCTGAGTGGTGCAGTTGACATGCCTGAAGGGATGAGATGCCATTCAGAGTGACATGACAAGTGGGCCCATACAAGTGGACCCATAAAAACATTATGAGGTTCAAAAAGACCATGTGTAAGGTCCTGGACCTGTATGGGGGCAATCCCCAGTACCAATACAGCCTGGGGAATGAATGGATCAAGAGCAACCCTGCATAGACACTTAGGGGTACTGTTGGATGATAAACTGTACACAAGCCAGAAATGTGCACTTGCAACCCAGAAAGCCAACTATCTTGCACTCAATCACTGGCAGCATAGCCAGCACACCAAGGGAAGTCATTCTACCTCTTTATACTGCATTGGAGAGACCCTGCCTGGTTTACTGCATCCAGCTCTAGAGTCCTTAGTGCAAGAAGTATATGGACTTGTTGGACTGCTTCAAAGTAGGGCTAGAAAACAGAAGAGAGGGATGGAACACCTCTCCTATTTTCCTGGTTTGAGAGCACCAGGGTGGCAATCACAGAGGGGGATGAGAGACAGGTGTGCCTATGGGGAGGACAAAATGGGTCAGGTGACCCAAACAGACCAATAATGGGATTACTTCCCATCTGCTCAGTGTATAAGGGCCCCTCAGAAGCACCCAGAGGCCTTTTGTGCTTATTGTGCTGTAAGGGTGGCAATTTTTCCCCCATCATCTCTCCCTGCACTGCTGGTGTTCCTGCTTACTCTTTTCACACTGTAGAGGAGCAGCTTTCAACATGAAAGGTTTTCTTCCCCGACTGCTCAGGTGGGTTAGGTACAGTTCCTCTTCTGTTTTTCTCAGGGGTAATTTTCATTTGTATTTGGGCTCAGGTGTTCCTGTTTGCGGTTGAGTCCAGTCTGGGATGTTTTTCTGCTTGGGACCTAGTTGTCGTGTGAGAGATATGGGTATGGTATTAACATATCTTCTATCTTTGAATATATTTGTATGCTTGTATAATTGCGTACAGTTCAGCACCTTCATTGTTATTGCTAGTGTTGTTTTGTTTTTATTAGACTGGTTTAAGGTTTTTTCAACCTAAAAGCATCTCTCCCTGGTTCTGCTGTTATCTTCCCCTTGGAGGGTGGTGGGGGAATCACAGAGAGCATTTGTTAAAATCTAATGGCTGGCCCAACTCTTTGGGCACACTTTGATACCAATGAATAAAGGCTGAGAGAGTTGGGATTGTTCAGGCTGGCCAAGGCTCTGGTGTAACCGGATTGTGGTCTTTCAGCATTTAAAGGTGATTTAGAAGAAAGATGGAGACAAACATTTAGTAAGACCTGTTGTGATGTGACAAGGGGTGAGGGTAGATTTTGGCAAGATATAGAGAGGAACGTTTTTTAGAATTAATATGGTGGAACACTGGAACAGGTTGCCTAGAGAGCTTGTAGATGTCCCATCCCTGGAAACATTCAAGATCAGGTTGGACTTATCCCCAAGTCAATTGTTGTAGTGAAAGTTGTCACTGCTCACTGGATTAGATGAGCTTTAAACGTCCCTTCCAACGTAAATCATTCTATGATTCCATGAAGTAATTTGGTGGGTAGGAGTTGTCAGATGCCCCTGAAGGCACGCATATACTGTGAATCTGTAGCACTGTGGTCGGGGATGTTCGCACGCGCGGGCTGAAGTAGGCGCTACTGGCGGTGACCGAGGGAAAGCTGGCAAGACAGAGAGGCCCTTTGGCCGTGCCAGAGCGCTGCAGTTCCTATCGACGGCTGAGAGTGTCGCTGTCGGCTCACGATGCGCAGCAAGGCGGTGATGGTTGGAAGAACACGGGCGAGCGAACCGCGGGGCTGGCGATTTCGAGCCCGACTCAGCGCTGGGAACGAACCGAGATCCGGGGCATCTCGAAGGAAGGAGCAGCGGAGGAGAGCGGCGAACCGCAGTCGGACTCCGCTGTGCCGAGGAGGGAGCGGACATATGGTGCAGGGCTTCGCAATGGCAGAGAGAGGAGGGCGTTGGTGCCGGGGGGAGCGAGCCCTGCTGTACTGCGTGCTGCTGTCGGCGTGGGAGGTGGCGTGGGGACAGCTGCGCTACTCGATTCCCGAGGAGATGCCGAAGGGCTCCTTCGTGGGCGACGTGGCCAAGGATCTGGCCCTGCAGATGCCGACAGTCCGCGACCGCGACCTCAGCGCCCTGGACAAAGGTAGGACGCAGTATTTTGCTCTTCACGGGAAGACAGGACACTTGTTGACGGCGGAGAGGATAGACAGAGAGCAGCTCTGCGAAAGCGTGCAGCAGTGCGTGCTGCGCGGTGAGGTGGTAGTGAAGGGGGAAATGCACATTTACGGAATCGAAGTGGAGATCACAGACATAAACGACAACGCCCCCGATTTCCGAGAGGCGGAAACAGAACTGACGATGAGCGAGACGACATCCCCTGGCTCCCGGTTTCCCCTACCCAGGGCTCTCGACCCGGACTCGGGGCGGAATTCCCTGCTGAGCTACGAGCTGAGCGGTGACGATCACTTCTCACTGGCCGTGCAGGCGGGCCCCGGCGGGGATCAGCGTCCCGAGCTGGTGCTGGCCAAGGCGCTGGACCGGGAAGAGGCGGCGTTCCAAGAGCTGGTGCTGAGGGCGAGAGACGGCGGAGAGCCGTCGCGGACGGGCACGGTGCGGATCCGCGTGGCGGTGCTGGACGCCAACGACAACGCGCCTGTGTTCAGCCAGGCGGAGTACGCGGTGCGGGTGCCCGAGGACGTGCCCGTGGGCTCCACCCTTTTAACCGTCTCGGTTGCCGACGCCGACGAGGGATTGAACGGCCACGTGAAGTATTCGTTTCAAACGCTTTCGGCGAAAGCCTCTCATATTTTCCATCTGGACTCTGAGACAGGATCGATCGCGCTGATACGGAGCCTGGACTTCGAGGAAGGCGACACCTACCAACTGGAGGTGCAGGCACGGGACGGCGGGGGCCTTTTCGATACCGCAAAAGTCAGGATCACCGTAACAGACGTCAACGACAACGTGCCCGAGGTTTCGGTGCGGTCGTCGCTGAGCGAGATCTCTGAGGACGCCCCATCGGGGACGGTGGTGGCCCTGCTGTACGTGCAGGATCAGGACTCGGGCGACAACGGCGAGGTGCGGTGCAGCATCGACGAGAGCCTCCCGTTCCGGCTGGAGAGGTCGTTTGAAGACTACTACCGCGTGGTGACTGCCGAACAGCTGGACCGTGAGGAGGTGTCGGAGTACAACGTGACGGTGCGGGCGTGGGACGGCGGGTCGCCGCCGCTGCGGAGCAGCGCGGTGCTGTCGCTGCGGGTGCTGGACGTGAACGACAACGCGCCGGTGTTCGCGGAGGCGCGCTACAGCGCGCGCGTGGCCGAGAACAACGCGGCGGGCGCGCTGGTGCTGACGGTGCGGGCGTGGGACGCGGACTGGGGGCAGAACGCGCGCGTGCGGTACCGGCTGTCGGAGGGGCGGGTGCGGGGCGCGCCGCTGTCGTCGTACGTGTCGGTGCAGGCGGAGACGGGCGCGCTGTACGCTCTGCGCTCCTTCGACTACGAGGAGGTGCGCGAGGTGGGGCTGTGGGTGC
Organism: Trogon surrucura; assembly: GCA_020746105.1. Classification (NCBI taxonomy): domain Eukaryota; kingdom Metazoa; phylum Chordata; class Aves; order Trogoniformes; family Trogonidae; genus Trogon; species Trogon surrucura. Next base: position 7,431,445 of record CM036630.1, on the reverse strand, counting down.
GGGCGGAGGACGGCGGCTCGCCGGCGCTGAGCAGCAACGTGTCGGTGCGGCTGGTGATCGTGGACGAGAACGACAACACGCCGCAGGTGCTTTACCCTCCGCCCGCGGCGGCTGCGGGAGCGGGCGCGGGCGCGGTCTGGTCGGGCGTGGAGCTGGCGCCGCGCTCGGCGGAGCCCGGGGCGCTGGTGGCCAAGGTGGTGGCGGTGGACGCGGACGCGGGGCAGAACGCGTGGCTGTCGTACGAGCTGGCGAAGGCGACGGAGCCGGGGCTGTTCCGCGTGGGGCTGCACAGCGGCGAGGTGCGCACAGCGCGCTTCCCGCTGGCCCGCGACGCGGCCCGGCAGAGCCTGGTGGTGGTGGTGAAGGACCACGGGCGGCCGGCGCTGTCGGCCACGGCCACGCTGACGGTGGTGCTGGCCGAGAGCGTGGGCGAGCTGCTCTGGGAGCTGGGCAGCGCGGCGGCGGCGCCGGGCGAGCCGGCCGGCAGCCTGACGCGGTGGCTGGTGGTGGCCGTGGCGGCCGTGTCGTGCCTCTTCCTCGCCTTCCTGCTGCTGCTGCTGGCGCTGCGCCTGCGGCGCTGGCGCCGCTCGCAGCTGCTGCCGCCGGGCAGCGGCTCCTTGCGCGGCGTGCCGGCCTCGCACTTCGTGGGCATCGACGGCGTCCGCGCCTTCCTGCACTCCTACTCGCACGAGGTGTCACTCACGGCCGACTCGCGCAAGAGCCAGCTCCGCTTCTCGGGCGGCAGCTGCTGCGACACGCTGCCGGCCCGGCCGCCTACTGAAGCTTCGGGTGATGTCGTCCCTACGGCAGATTGCATTGTGGATAACGATGGCCAAGTTTCCTGTCAGGTACGTTTTGGTTTGATTTTTTTACTTTCTGTGCACCTGATGTTTAGGATTCTTAACTTACCTACAGTCATTTCGAAGTCCATGGTTTGTCGTTTTCGAAATCACCTTTTTCTAAGGTAACCAGGTCCTGAATACCTCCTTCCGAGCATGGATAGAGTCACCTGTTGTGTTTTATGTGCTATGTCTTCTGCAGACTGGACTGAGCTCGTCCTATCTACACGTGTCTAATTTTGGAGGGTTTCCTTTCATGTGGTACTATAGAAGGAAATTTCAGTGTGTAGATCTTTCTCTGATACTTCCTTGAAGTTGTTTACATGCTTCCTAGTACCCAATTCCCAGAATTTCATTGCCACACTCTCTATCATCTCTCAAATGGTGTTAGAATTCGTCAACCCTTTAGCCTGGAAGCTAACATGTTTTAAGTCCCAATGTAGTTGGAAATCATCTTCAACAAACTTATTAATAAATCTCAGTTAAGGATGCTGGAAGTTCTGCGATGAGATTCAGATTACATGGGGGAAAGGTCCTCTCATATCCCACCGAGTTTTTCCCACTGATACAGTTTGTGACTTAAACTTTGGATATGATACAAATGTATTTGTCGATTAGAGTACAGGTATGAATATCAGAATAGACTACAGAATATAGATGGAAAGTGCAGGCTGAGTCTTAGATGCATCCTCCTGGAATTTAACCTTCAGGCTCAAGTTCTAGTTCCAGGATTTTCTGTTCCCCCTTGGAGACACGGATCTATGCTCAAAAACAGTGATTTAAAGGGTGCTTCAGTGTGTGAGGATGCTTGAAAGAGTGTGATAGGCAGTTCTTGCTATGTAGTACACAGTGAATTGACTGTAACATATTTCAGCAAAGTCCCTCTGTTTCTACATAAATATCCACATCCTTCTCTCAATCTCGTCAAGAGATGCTCGAGTGCTTGCTGCCTCTTGATTCCTGAAATTCTACAAATTCAAACCAAATTCTAATTCTGACAGGTTATTATTTTGTTACCGTGAGTTGTGTATAGGTGCAGCTGAAGTAAAATTTCCTTCACTGAATTAATGGCCAGAGTTAGCAGGAACACATATTTTCTAACCACATTTTACTGAGGAGAGCTCTTCACATAGGCATCTACAGAGACTCAACGCTGGTGTATATGTGAGAGCTACTTCACCAGGTAGGTAGTTTGGAGTGTTTTCTAACCTTTTCTTATCTTCTTCACTAGAGGCTAGGCTGATACAGCCTTCCTTCAGCTTTTTTTTTTTTTTTTTTAAATCACTATGAGAGACGAGGTTTCATTATATGTGTGAGATACAATGGGGTTTTGTGAGAGATATTTTTTTTCTTGGGTTGTTAAAGCAATGCTAACCACTGCCATTACTGAGAAAATATTCTTAAGGTTTGAGACCAGGTCCAATAATTGAAGGCTTAGGAGATAAGTATGTGATTTGTTAGAGAGACAGACAAAAGAAATTCGGGATTGGGTTGTATGGCATTGATATGATGCTGGGGTTGGAATGTCGAAGGAGATGGAATTTGGTAGGTCTAGTGCGACTGTTGGGATTTCTCAGTGGCTGGGATTCCCGGCTTTGCTTGTCTGTCAGCAATCACCTTTCAAAGTGGGAAAGCTGAGTGCTAGATTGGGACCTCCCAGCTATCGAAAATAAAACGGCATCTACAAGCAGTCCTTCAGTGTTCGTCCTATTCTGCCATTTCCCTCACGGTGGTGAGATACCGACAGGGACACGCCAGCACCTCACCCTAGAGATTAGTAAGATCACTGTGACGCAGAGACAGAGTTTCTACCCCGCATTCGCTGGGCAATGGGAGAGGATTTGTCTTGCAGAATACTTGCAAGTGTAAGATTCAGACAATAGGAATTCCTAAGTGCACCGTTTCAGTACAGGTACAGGTTTTCAATTTCCTGCTACTGACAACATGAGCATTTTCCAACTTGTGCGTGACTGAGATTTAAGGACGTACATAGCGGAACCTTCGGGCTGTTCTCTTCCCGTCGGACGCTGCGGTTCTCGGACACGGACTCAGGGTGTCACTGTTGGCCAAGTCGGAGAGAGGCTCCGCCGCCGGTTCCTCCCGGCGCCGGCGCGGCGCCTCTCCACACTGAGAACAACAGAGAGAAGAGCAAGAATTGCCCGGCTCAGCCCGCCCTCCGATCGGCAACAAGGATTTAATGTATTTATTTCCCTCAGGTACTGATTCAGCTGGTTGGAAAGCCTAATTTTAAATCGTCTGTAGAACGCTCTTCATCAAAGCAGAGAATGGAGATCCGACCTACAGCGCAGGGCCAGGCAGTCACCAGGCGGATCGCGCTGTTGGCTGTCCTGCTGCCGCTGTGCTGTGGGACGGCGCCGGAGTGGATCTGCTACGTCATCCCCGAGGAGCTGGACAGAGGCTCGCTGGTGGGGCCGCTGGTGCGGGACCTGGGACTGAGCCCGGCCGAGCTGCCGGGACGCAAGTTACGGATAGTATCTGGGGACGAACAGCAGTACTTCGCTATAGGGGAAGACAATACAAATCTGCGGGTAAACCAGAGGATAGACCGAGAGGGCATCTGCGGAGCTGTGTCGCCCTGTGTCCTCAGTTTGGAGGCAGTCGTAGAAAACCCTTTCAACATATTTCATGTGAGCGTTACTATCCAGGATATCAATGACAATGCGCCGCAGTTTGACAGAGAATTTGTTACCATAGAAATGATCGAGTCAACGCCTCCTGGGGCCAGGTTCCCCCTATGCAGTGGCAGAGACCCCGACATTGGGGTGAACTCATTACAAAACTACCAACTTACCTCCAACCCGTTCTTCTCTCTTGTAGAGAGGGACAACCCTGATGGGACGAAGCAGCCGGAATTATTGCTAGAGAAAAGCTTAGATCGAGAAAAACGGAGGAATCACCATTTGATACTGACGGCGGTGGATGGTGGCGATCCAGTCCGATCTGGGACCATCCAGATTAAGGTTAATGTGACCGACGCAAATGACAACGCTCCGGTATTCACCAAAGAGATCTACAAGGTTCGACTACTGGAAAACCTGCCATTGGGTTCCTTGGCTTTTCAGGTGAGAGCTACTGACATCGATGAAGGTACAAATGCGGAAGTTACCTACTCTTTCAGTGACATGGCAAGCAGTGCTCGCCAGCTCTTCACTCTAGACTCCAGGACAGGGAACGTGAAGGTAACAAGCACCTTAGATTATGAAGAAGGGAAACATTATGAAGCGACTGTTGAAGGCAAGGACGGAGGCGGACTGAGTGCACATGCCAAAGTGTACATAGACGTTCTAGATGTGAACGACAATGGGCCAACTCTTTCAATCCTGCCTATCTTGAACCCGGTACCTGAAGACTCAGTTCCGAGCACAGTTGTAGCTGTCATCAATGTCCGAGACAGGGACTCGGGAGAAAACGGAAAAGTGAGCTGCAAGATCGACGGTGATTTGCCATTCAAACTAGAACCGTCATCAGAGAACACCTATAAACTAACAATAGCCAGTGCCCTAGACAGAGAAAAAGTCTCCTCTTACAATATCACCATCACTGCCAGGGACTGGGGAAGCCCGGCACTGTCGAGCCGCGCGGAGCTGGTGCTGGAGGTGTCGGACGTGAACGACAACGCGCCGGTGTTCGAGGAGGCCGCCTACAACGCCTACGTGGCGGAGAACAACGCGGCGGGCGCGCCGGTGGTGCGCGTGTGGGCACGGGACGCTGACGCGGGCGCCAACGGGCGCGTGAGCTACTGGCTGGTGGACGGCAGCGGGGACGAGGCGCCCTACGTGTCGGTGGAGGCGCGGAGCGGCGCGGTGTACGCTCAGCGCTCCTTCGACTACGAGCAGTGCCGCGAGTTCGCGGTGGCGGTGCGGGCGCAGGACGGCGGGACGCCGGCGCGGAGCTCCACGGCCACGGTGCGCGTCTTCGTGCTGGACCGCAACGACAACGCGCCGCGGGTGCTGTGGCCGACGGCAGCGGGCGCGGCGGGCGAGTCCCCGCCCTTCGAGGTGGTGCCGCGCTCGGCCGAGGCCGGCTACCTGGTGGCCAAGGTGGTGGCGGTGGACGCGGACGCAGGGCGCAACGCGTGGCTGTCGTACGAGCTGGTGCCGGCGTCGGAGCCGGCACTGTTCCGCGTGGGACTGCACAGCGGCGAGGTGCGGACGGCGCGGGCCGTGTCGGAGAGGGACGCGGCGAAGCAGCGGCTGGTGGCCCTGGTGAAGGACCACGGGCAGCCGGCGCTGTCGGCCACGGCCACGCTGCACGTGGTGCTGGCTGAGAGCTTGCAGGAGGCGCTGCCGGAGCTGAGCGAGCGGGCGGCGGGCGCCGACTCGCCGGCCGAGCTGCAGTTCTACCTGGTGCTGGCACTGGCTTTGCTCTCCGCCCTCTTCCTGCTGAGCATGGCGCTGGCCGTGCTGGCGCGGGTGCGCGGGGCCGGGCCGCCCGCCGTCCTGCGCTGCCTGGGCGCGCAGCGCTTCTCCGTGGCCGGCGCCGCCTTCCCGGCCGACTTCTGCGAGGGCACCTTGCCCTACTCCTACAACCTGTGCGTGGCACCGGCCCGCGCCGTCGCCGAGTTCGCTTGGCTGCCACCACCGCTGCCCAGCGTGCCCGTGGAGGAGCTGCTCGGCGGGGAGCCGTGCGGGAATCGGAGCCCGAGCAGCAACGTTGCCGGCGCGGGAGAGCCGCCCGCCGACCCCGGCGCACCGCAGGTCTGTATCTCGGCGCGCTTTCCCCCTTGGCTATCAGCCTTTATATGAACCTTGGTCCTTGTTGCTCCTGGGTTTTGTCTGGGGTGGAGAGTCTGTGGACTGCCGGTTCGTGTCTCCCTGAAGGAGTGCAAGATCTCGGGTAACTGTCTTTTTCTAAGAGCAGGCAGCTAGCGACGGGCAGTTCTTGGTTCTTCAGTGGTTCAGGTTCAATAGAAAGCTTGTGACTACAACACGAATTTAGTAACGGTGGACACAACCTGATGTAATGACCGTGAAATACGGTGGGCGATTGATGTTGGGGGTTTTCCCTTAATGTGCATTCTTTCTCCACGAAAGGTGTTTTTTATCAGTTGTTTCTCTCTGATAGAGGAGAGTTTTATTTTGTCGTAATGCTTCTGTAGAAACGGTAACCCAGAGGGGTTGAGTTAATTATTTCAGGCATTGTTTCTCTGTGCAATTATTTCTCTCTATTTAATTTTTTCTTTCCGTCCTAGATGGTAGTTCCTTCTTTTTAATTTCCTCGATTTGTCTTCCATACTCAGACGAAGAACTAGAATGGGTTTTTAAGGCAAGAACAAACACACCATATTCCCCTCTTCTCTGTTTTTGAGTCTATGCTCTTTTCCTACCCCTCTTTCCGAAGAGAGATGCTCGGACCAGCTTGATCGCGTTGACGGGGGAATAGCAGACAGTGAAACTAGGAATTCGGTTTCTCGGACACTTTCTGCAATAGTAGTTGTGTCTGCCGGTTAAGATAAAATATGAAAGGCCTCTATCCATCATAAACGATCATGAGATAAACTAAATGTCAGCAATTAGGCATTCAAATAAAGGCAATTTGCACAATGTGGAGACCGAAGCCGACAGTCGACAGCGGGTGGCAAAGATAGCCTCGAGCTAAATTAAGGTGAAACTACACGAAAGGATGGTTAAATGTTTAACGAAGGAGGTCCAGATGGTGGTAACAGGTTAGTGTACCACGCGCTATGTAGTTTTGTAAAAAAGACAAAGAGGAAAAGAGAAGGAGAGTAAGAGAGAAAGGCCAGACTACCGCCGCTGGTTGCAGCCACGTCAAGTGATGGGTGTATGAAAGAAACAAGTACCGTTTTACTTCCGTTGTCATTCTTGTCCAGGGGCAGTCCATTTACAAGAGATGGATGGGTAACAATAACATTTTCCATCCCGTCGAGGGTCTTGGCGATCCTGTATCGAATTACCGATGGTGACCTTCTGATCAGAACACAGAAATGTGAGCTAGCGACGTGCCGAGTGTGCTGCGCCAGCTACGGGCCGGAGAAGTTGACTGGCACTGCAAAAACTTTCGTGACCTTGTCTTTGGCAGTGCAGAGCTGTAGTGCATCACCTAACTTGCCACAACGTTTGAGACATCTAATACACTTTAACTCTTTCAGTCTGTCGTACACACATCCTTTGTGCAGATGAAATTCGCTTATGTTGTCGCAAAGTATTTTGTTGAAAAGATGTCATACCGACATGAAGACTCAAGAATGAGATGAATACTTTATTAATCAAATTACTGCATTAACGTAAGTAAGTAGAAATTATACATGCTCCAAATTTATATGGACTAAAGAAAGGGGAAATCGCTGAAAGAAGTCCTTCAAATTTTCTTTTCTTTTGGTAGCTGTATCTATCGATGTACCAAGACTTTAATCGAATTCAGTTGCTCTCAGAAACGTTGAGCATTTAAGAATATAGAGAAGGGGATGGGAGGAACCAAATCAACCCTTTCGTACGGCTGCGGTTAGCCCCATTTTTGTAATGTGAGCTACAGAACAGGTATAGGAGACGCGGCAGATTTTAAACATCGGATCCAGTCAGTGATTAGTTTGAAGCATGTTGCCTACGAACTGAAGTAATTTAAAGCAAAGTTCCTGCCTCTGGGGATAATTAGACTGGTATGCTACGTCTCCGGGCGCGGAATGTCTATGATTATTGCGTTCTGTATACCAAACCTCGTTGGTAAGGCAGGGCAGGCAGAGCTCGGTGCCTGCAGTGCCAGACCGAGGCTGCGGGCGCCGCTGTTGACCGAGGAGGAGCGAGAGGAAGGCAGGAGCGCTGTCGGCAGCCCCGCCCGCTGCGGCCCGACTCGCTCGCTCGCTGCTTGTCGGGCTCGGCGGCCGGTCGGTGTGAGAGCGTCCCCGCGGTGCAGAGGCGAGCTCGAGCAAGTCGCAGAGGCTGGCAGCAGCAGGAGACAACGACGAGAACGAGACGGAGAGGGAGCCGTGGTGGTTGAGAGACAGGGAGGTGTGCCCGTGTTGCGGCGGCAGCGATGGTCGGGACTCGGGGACGCCGGTGCCGGCGGGAGCGAGCCCTGCTGTGCTGCGTGCTGCTGTCGGCGTGGGAGGTGGCGTGGGGGCAGCTGCGATACTCGGTTCCCGAGGAGATGCCGAGGGGCTCCTTCGTGGGCGACGTGGCCAAGGATCTGGCGCTGCAGATGCCAACAGTCCGCGAGGGTAGCGTCCGCCTGATAGACAGAGGTAGGACGAGATATTTTGCTCTTAATGGGAAGACAGGACATTTGGTGACGGCGGACAAATTAGACAGAGAACAGCTGTGCCAGCTGGTGGAAAAATGTGTGCTGCGCTGTGAGGTCATAGTAGAAGGGGAAATGCAAGTTTATGAAATCGAAGTGGAAGTCACGGACACTAACGACAACGCCCCCAACTTTCGAGAAACAGAAAAAGAATTGAATATTAATGAGTTGACATCCTCGGGGTCGCGGTTTCCTCTGTCCGAGGCTGACGACCCGGACGTGGGGCGAAATTCCCTGCTGAGCTACGAGCTGGGCGGTGACGATCACTTCTCGCTGGCCGTGCAGGCGGGCCCCGGCGGGGATCAGCGTCCCGAGCTGGTGCTGGCCAAGGCGCTGGACCGGGAGAAGGCGGCGTTCCACGAGCTGGTGCTGAGGGCGAGCGACGGCGGAGAGCCGTCGCGGACGGGCACGGCGCGGATCCGCGTGGCGGTGCTGGACGCCAACGACAACGCGCCCGTGTTTAGCCAGGCGGAGTACGCGGTGCGTGTGCCCGAGGACGTGCCCGTGGGCTCCACCCTTGTCACCGTCACGGCCGCAGACGCCGACGAGGGGCTGAATGCGCTGGTGAAATACACTTTTAAGAAAATTTCAGGTCGAGCATCAGAAATTTTTCGTCTGGACTCTGAGACGGGAGAAATATCGCTTAAGAGCGATTTAGACTATGAGGAAATATCCGCACATGAACTGGAAGTGCAAGCACATGATGGAGGAGAACTTTCTGACACCACTAAAGTCGCGATTACAGTGATAGACGTCAACGACAACGTTCCCGAAATTACAGTTACTTCTCAGATGAGCGAGATCTCTGAGGACGCCCCATCGGGGACGGTGGTGGCCCTGCTGCACGTGCAGGACCGGGACTCGGGCGAGAACGGCGACGTGAGGTGCTCACTGGACGCGGGCGTCCCGTTCCGTCTGGAGAGCTTGCGGGGCAGCTACTACCGCGTGGTGACTGCCGGACAGCTGGACCGTGAGGAGGTGTCGGAGTACAACGTGACGGTGCGGGCGTGGGACGGCGGGTCGCCGCCGCTGCGGAGCAGCGCGGTGCTGTCGCTGCGGGTGCTGGACGTGAACGACAACGCGCCGGTGTTCGCGGAGGCGCGCTACAGCGCGCGCGTGGCCGAGAACAACGCGGCGGGTGCGCTGGTGCTGACGGTGCGGGCGTGGGACGCGGACTGGGGGCAGAACGCGCGCGTGCGGTACCGGCTGTCGGAGGGGCGGGTGCGGGGCGCGCCGCTGTCGTCGTACGTGTCGGTGCAGGCGGAGACGGGCGCGCTGTACGCTCTGCGCTCCTTCGACTACGAGGAGGTGCGCGAGGTGGGGCTGTGGGTGCGGGCGGAGGACGGCGGCTCGCCGGCGCTGAGCAGCAACGTGTCGGTGCGGCTGGTGATCGTGGACGAGAACGACAACACGCCGCAGGTGCTTTACCCTCCGCCCGCGGCGGCTGCGGGAGCGGGCGCGGGCGCGGTCTGGTCGGGCGTGGAGCTGGCGCCGCGCTCGGCGGAGCCCGGGGCGCTGGTGGCCAAGGTGGTGGCGGTGGACGCGGACGCGGGGCAGAACGCGTGGCTGTCGTACGAGCTGGCGAAGGCGACGGAGCCGGGGCTGTTCCGCGTGGGGCTGCACAGCGGCGAGGTGCGCACAGCGCGCTTCCCGCTGGCCCGCGACGCGGCCCGGCAGAGCCTGGTGGTGGTGGTGAAGGACCACGGGTGGCCGGCGCTGTCGGCCACGGCCACGCTGACGGTGGTGCTGGCCGAGAGCGTGGGCGAGCTGCTCTGGGAGCTGGGCAGCGCGGCGGCGGCGCCGGGCGAGCCGGCCGGCAGCCTGACGCGGTGGCTGGTGGTGGCCGTGGCGGCCGTGTCGTGCCTCTTCCTCGCCTTCCTGCTGCTGCTGCTGGCGCTGCGCCTGCGGCGCTGGCGCCGCTCGCAGCTGCTGCCGCCGGGCAGCGGCTCCTTGCGCGGGGTGCCGGCCTCGCACTTCGTGGGCATCGACGGCGTCCGCGCCTTCCTGCACTCCTACTCGCACGAGGTGTCGCTCACGGCCGACTCGCGCAAGAGCCAGCTCCGCTTCTCGGGCGGCAGCTGCTGTGACACGCTGCCGGCCCGACCGGTGCCCGACGAGCCCGCGCCGCTGCTCGGGGAGGACCCTGCCTGCGCCCGGCCCGCGGATCCCGCTGCTCCCCCGGTGAGTGCCTCCCAACATATTATCCTGCCGTTGCTTTCTTGCTTGTCGGCTAGTTGGTGTGAAAGACAGGAGAGCTGAGGGTGCTTTTTTTCCTTCGTTGTTTCTGTTCGGGGAAAAAGAGGTAAACGTGACCCGTACTAGGCGAGTCACATTTGTGTGAAGCAGAGGATCTTGCTGCTGGGAGGTGAACGTGGGATTGTGGCTCATCTTTACAGTGATGCGGGAGACAGGGTAAGTGCGAGGTCTCTGTTGGCTTGAGATCCGTTACAGTGGGGCTTTATGTTTTTTTTTACTGTGTTTGTTTGTTTGTTTTTTCCCTTGTCGTTACTGTGTTAAGAGTTGCTCTCTGCCTCAGTCTCCCTTAAAGGAATCCTGCTCAATTGGAGCCTTGATTTTTCTTCTCTGATATGTATTGAATGGACTTCATAAAGACATATAAGTGAAATCTGTGGATGTTTCTGGTGGATTTTATAGAGAATTGGTCTGTGCAGCTGGCCTTTTGATTAAGTCTGCTTGCAGATTATGAGGGTTAAAGAACACCATACCACTTGTGAAGGCTTGCACACAACAGCCCTGGGAACTGTGCATGAGGAGCTGTTGAAGGATAGAAGTTATTAACTCTTTTCCCTGTTAACTGCTCATCTGTATTTAGTATCATGCGATGCGAGTTTCTTCTTCCGAAGAGTTTTGGTCTAAGACACATTACTCCATCTGTATTGGGAACTCTGGGAGTTTCCTCCTCTGTGTGCCCAGATTGTTGTGATGTCTTTAACTAACAGATTAATTATTTGCTTAAGTAAACTGGAGTAGCAGGATTTTTGGTATGAGCCAACCATTGGTTCATTCATCCCCTACCAATTACCTGGATTATATATCTTCTCTTAAGTGCCATAATGTAGAAGAATATTTCACGACCCCTTCCATTCTGCATCTTGATTTGCTCAATGTCGTGACCTGAGTTGGCACTTGTGATAATGTGTAGAAAATATATCTCTTCTATTCGCCTGAGTGTACATGTTTTGGTTTTTTTTTGTTGTTGTTTTTGCTTTTTTATAGCTGTAAAGAGACTTGCATAGCTGTGTTTGCCTGAAATATTACTGGAAAAATTGTTCTTGCTTCTCACATAGAATCATAGAATCATAGAATGTTAGGGATTGGAAGGGACCTCGAAAGATCATCAAGTCCAATCCCCCTACCAGAGCAGGAATGCCTAGACTATGCCACACAGGAACGTGTCCAGGCAGGTCTTGAATGTCTCCAGAGAAGGAGACTCCACAACCTCTCTGGGCAGCCTGTTCCAGGGCTCCGTCACCCTCACTGAGAAGAAGTTTCTTCTCGAGTTTAAGCGGAACCTCTTATGTTCCAGTTTCAGCCCATTACCCCTTGTCCTATCAGTGGTTGTCACCGAGAAGAGCCTGGCTCCATCCTCGTGACACTCACCCTTGATAGGAATGGTGAGATGTCAAACTCCATCCATGGGAATGAAAAGTTGCCTGTTCAACTTTTCCTTCAATGGAGTCTATCTGCAAATAATGAAGAACAATAATAATAGTGTGAGTTATGAAGGATTTGTGGAGAGTACTGGAGGTGCTGTGTGTGAGGAGTTACTGGTGGAGACATGGCATCTGTTTTCGCATTTTCCAGTGCTTACTACAGGCCCTCTGAAAATGAGATGGAAGTTTTCTTATTTTTGAATACCACCTTCCTCAGACTCCAAGTGGCCAAGTTAGCGGTTCACCAGTTAGCATTCTCTTCGCATGATATTTCATTTGAATAGCAGTTAAATTCATGCCTTTCTTATCACGATGAGCTAAAGGGGAAGGAGTTCTGTGTGTCAGATAATTTGTCTGAGAATGGTTCTGTAAGAAATGTTCTTGCTTGTCACACACTCATGGTGAGAAGTCAGTTCAGGATCTGTGCAAGACTGGCATCAAAACCGTGAAAGAAGGGTTTATGTGCTACATGTGCTGCGTGTTGCTTTAATATTCAGCCTAGCACCAAAGCATCTGCCACTTACACAAATACCTTCTTTCCCACTTTCCCACTAGAGCTAGTGAAAGAAGATAATAATCTTCTAGCAATAGCCATGGAAGTGCAAACTTGCTTCAGGTGTACTGCATCTCATAACAGCTGTGTGAAATGTTATTTTTCTAGCTAGATGTCCTGTTAAGAGTGTGATATAGAGTTTAATCTTAGTTGTATTTAACTTTTCTGAACCTTGACCAACATTCAGATGTTATTCTACACTATTGTGAGTTAGGGCTGGGCCAGCCACTAAATGCTGACTGATGCTCTCTAACCCCTCTCCCTTCACAAAGGAGAAGGGAAAGGGAATAGGGACTTGCAAGTTGGAAAAGAAAACTAACATATCATTAACAAACCAATAATAGTAGTAATAAGGAAATAATGAAAGTAATGAACTATAAACCAATATATTAAACAATTGTCTGGAACTCCAACCCAGCCCAATAGAAATCCCTACTGATGCTGCAGAGCAGGCAGGTACCAGGGTCGGTGACGGAAGGGAACTCAACAGAGGAGCTGGGTTTGGGAACTCAAGATCAGGATCAAAGGCAGATCAGACGGAGTCCTCCTTGGATGCCAGCCCTTGAAGAAGAGCAGAGCAAGAGGGCTTAACCCCCCCTGATCCTTCATACAGAATATGATGTATCTGGAATGGAATAATTTTGTTGGTCTCCTCTCCTGCCTATTATTTCCCAGATGTGCAACCTTCTGCTTCCTTGTGCCCCCCATTATGTCCCAATGTGGCACAAAAGGTCTATTGGTGACCTTGATTATTATATGAGCATGTATAAGCAGGAGTCTTTCTGCATACCAATCCCTGGTAGCAACTAGAAATGTTAGGTGTTATCATTTCTACTAGCAGACACTATCTCCAAAAACATGCTGTTGACTTCAGAAAGTGCAGTCCCTTATAAGATACTGAGCCGAAAATAAAATCACAAACCAGAATTGGGTTTGTTTAGCTCAGACCAGGGCATTGACATAGGTGTAAACATCACATTAGCAGTTGCAGAGTCATATATCTTCCAAGTTGCTCATGTGCTGAAGAAGAATGGTGTTGTCTTTGAGCTGATGACTGAGTGCTTAAGAGAGCTGCAAATTGATTATGGCTTTTGGAACCCTTTAGGTTTCTTGAAATGATTGTGATGAGCAGAGAATTTCTGTGATTGATTCTCTGTTGTGACCTTGTTCTTCATAAGGAGAAGTTGTGTGTGAAACCTTCTTTTCAACATGGTCTGTCTCCAAAGTTAACTTCCCTGTTGTATCATGTGTGAACACAGTGATGTGTTCTGTCCAGAGAGAAACTGGGCAGGTGGAAGAGATCTCTGTGGTATGGTTTGAAATGTCTGAAAGGTAGGTGTAAATGTTTGGTTCCTCTGGGTTTTATGAGTCCCATAGTTGTGGCTCGGTGCATTTTCCTTCTCTTACTGTCCTGGAAGGCAGGCAAGATGTGCAAGAATGCCAGAAGGTGTGTATGGATGAACAGAGAGCTTCTGGACACAATTAGTTACAAAATGAAAGCCTGCAGAGGGTGTAAACAGGGACACACAATATGGAAGGAATACAAAGAAGTTGTCCGAGCAGCCAGGAATCCAGTTAGGAAAGCTAAGGCCCAGAGAGAATTGGAATCTGGCTAGGGGCGTCAAGGGTAACAAGAAAGGTTTTTACAGGTACATCAGTGATAAAAGGAAGAAATGGGCAAGATGTAGGCCCTCTCCAGAAGGAAACAGAAGACCTGGTTGCACAGGATGTGAAGATGGCTGAGGTACTCCATGACTTCTTTTCATCAGTCTTCACTTGCAAGGCCTCTAACCATACTCCCTGCCTTTGGAGAAGGCAAAGGCAGGGACTGGGAGAACGAAGATCTGCCAGCTGTAAGAGAAGATCAGGTTTGAGACCATCTAAGGAACGTGGAGGTACACAAGTCCATGGAACCTGATGAGATCCATCTGCAGGTCCTGAGGGAACAGGCGGACAAAGTTGCAAAGACACTCTGCCTCATACTTGAAAAGCCATGGCAGTCTGGAGAAGTTTCTGCTTTGTGGAAAGGGAGAAAAATAGTCCCCAATTTAAAAAAGGAGAGAAGGAGGACCCGGGGAACTTTAGACCAGTGAGTCTTACCTCAGTGCCCAGCAAGATAATGGAGCAGATTCTCCTTAAGGCTCTGCTAAGGCCTGTGGAAAACAAGGAGGTGGTTGGTGGTAACCAGTGTGGCTCCATCATGTGTAAATCCTGGCTGACAAATCTGGTGGCCTTTTGTGATGGGGTGACAGCATCAGTGGATAAGAAAAGAGCAACTGCTGTCATCTTCCTGGATTTCTGCAAAGCGTTTGATACTGTCCTGTATGCCATCCCGATCTCTAAATTGGAAAGTCATGGGTTCAAAGGATGGACCATTTGCTGAATAAGGAATTGGCTAGATGGCTGCTCTCATAGAGTTATGATCAATGGCTCAATGTCCACAAGGAGACCTGCAATGAGTGGCATTCTTCAGGGCTTGGTATTGGGCATGTAGTGAGAGGACGAGGAGCAATGGTTTTAAATTAGAGCAGGGTAGATTTAGATGAGGCATTAGGAAGAAGTTCTCCACTGTAGGGGAGATGAGACACTGGCACCAGTTGCCCAGGGAAGTTGTGGATGCCTCATCCCTGAAGTGTTCAAGGCCAGATTGGATGATACTTGAGCAACCAGATGTAGTGTGAAGTGTCCCTGTTCATGTCAGAGGAGTTGGAACTGGAAGATCTTTAAGCACCTTTCTAGCTCAAATCATTGTATGATTCTATTATTCTAAAGAAAGTAACCTGAGAACTGTGGTTATGGTTTTTTGTTCCCTCCTGCATGATCCTCCTTTTCAGTGATTTCTGATGATTGCTATACAAAACTAAAACTCCATCTGTGTTCCTGGCACTTTTTTTTTACCAAGGGGATACTCTTATTGTCTACTAATTACAGTTACGATAATCTGAGATCTGAAGCAGTGATACCTTCACTTCTGTAGGTTTCACATTCCTTCCTTGTTTTATCTCATATTCTAAAACTGGACCTTAGATTGTTGGGTAGTCTTTCAAAGTATATATCTCTTAGAATTACCAGGATGGTGGAGCATTTCCCACCCATCTCATAAAGGTGTTTAGCTACCAAGAAAAAGACACGTTTCTATTTCCCTAAAAGGTGGCTGAATGAAATGCTCTTTTACCTGTGGC
This sequence comes from Trogon surrucura, assembly GCA_020746105.1. NCBI lineage: Eukaryota > Metazoa > Chordata > Aves > Trogoniformes > Trogonidae > Trogon > Trogon surrucura. Next base: position 7,415,922 of record CM036630.1, on the reverse strand, counting down.
CAATACATGGCCAAAGTTGGATGTTGTCCATGTTTCAGCTAAAGGTTGCTAATTGAAAGAGTGTGAGAGGCTGGTATAGGACCAGGAAAAGAGGTGGGTCAATGTGGTGCTGGCTGGGCAATGGTTTGATTTCATGCCTGGTCCCAAGGCCTGTGCCATTCATGCTGTGATCCTGGTTTCCCTGTCCTGAAAGACAATGAAAATCCTCCAGCAATAAAGTATTTGTGGCATAATTGTGCATGTAGAATGACGATGCATGGGTAGAAAGGCTCGTAATTCCTATGTGAAACTTCCTTTACCCATCTGTATCTCCCTGTAACATGTGTGTTGTAGAATTTCTTCACAGTTTTAGTTAGACTTTCTTTCAGGCCTTTGTTTCCTGAAAGGTCAGGGTTCATTTTTCACATTTCTGCATAGTGCTTTTGCATTTGAAACCATGCGTGTTGTTTAGCAGCAAATCGTTACTTCCCCTGGCAAACTCTCAGCCACCTGAAGACAGAATTATAGGCATGAGAAGAATGAAGCAGAAGCTAAAGGAAAACCTGTTGTAATATCTCAGAAGATGTAGCTTTAGAAAGAGGCCCGTGAGAAGGTGCTTATGCTTACGGCTTCATATTTGTGGGAGACAAGCAGACCATAGAGTAGAAAAAGTTATGAGAGCTGATGACAATTTCGTGAAAGCCCCTGCTGTGTAGTCCAGAGCGTGACTTCAGGGCTACTCTTGCTCTTGAGATCTCAATGACTTTCATTGCCCACAGTGAAGACATTGTTCCAGTGAATTTCTCTGATAATTCTTGCAATAGTTCCTTGTGTGCTTCTCTGATTTCTGGTTGGGGTTTTTTTGTTTTGTTTTGATTTGTGTGGTTTTTCTTTTCATTATTCCTGGTTTTGTATGTACGTAGGTTCAATTATAATCGGTGGCATATCTTTGTTTAGCAGTGCTTTGTGTGTTAGTGCCTCTTGTTCAGACTAGAGCTAGTGAGGAAGGCAAGAGATGGGAAGGTACCTTTGTGTTCTGGTTTTGTTAGAGGAAATAGACGTAAACATGACCTTAGAAGAGGTCACATGTCTGTGGAACACTGCATGGGATAACAGAGGAAATGGGAATCTGCTTAGCAGATAGTTAAATCTGTGTCAGTTTACCACTCACATTTTAGTATGGCCATTGGTAATTTGTGTGGTTATGAATATTTCTGTTTCTTCTAAGAATGGTGGTGAGCAGACAAATATAACATCTTTCTTGGTATGATCATGGTGCATTATCCTGTCGTGATATATTTTTGCCAGTTATGAGGGTTGGAAGCAAACCAGTAAGCTGTGTAAGGTTAGAGACAGATGAGAACGATGACATATGGGTAGAATGGCATGTATCTCCTATGTGAAACCTCCTTTACCCATCTCTATCACCCTGCAAAAATTTGAGAGTTTCATCAAAATGGTAACTACTCTTTCCCCATCCTTGATTTCCCTTCAGGCTTTCTTTCCTGGAAGGTCACACTTCATGTTTTCCACTTGCAGGCGGTTCTTTGGCATCTGAATCTTGCAACAAATCCAGATTTTCCTTGACATGAAGTCGGAGTGTTATGTGTGAGGAAAATGAAACAGAAGCTAAAACTCAGACTCTCATAATTCCTTATATTCAGATGAAGAATGCCTTTGATAAAACATGTACACTTTGTGCTGACAAGAGCCAAACAGGACACAGAGTCGAAAAATGCATGAGAACAGACAAATGTCCTGAAATTCACACACATCACTCCATAGTCCAAAGACTTCAGGGCCTTGCTGGCAAGTTTTGACCTCACTGACTTCCAAGTGCTTTGGGAGACGAATTCTCAAGGCAGAATTGTGGCAAAGCTCCTGTACTTTCCAGGAGTCCAATATTTACCTCAGAGGGGCCAGTTGCAGCTTTTGTATTTTGCTATCCAGCAGTCAGAGAATCATAGAATCATAGAATGTTAGGGGTTGGAAGGGACCTCGAAAGATCATCAAGTCCAATCCCCCTGCCAGAGCAGGAATGCCTAGATTATGCTACGCAGGAACGTGTCCAGGTAGGTCTTGAATGTCTCCAGAGAAGGAGACTCCACAACCTCTCTGGGCAGCCTGTTCCAGTGTTCCGTCGCCCTCACTGAGAAGAAGTTTCTTCTCGAGTTTAAGCAGAACCTCTTATGTTCCAGTTTCAGCCCATTACCCCTTGTCCTATCAGTGGTTTTCACCGAGAAGAGCCTGGCTCCATCCTCATGACACTCACCCTTGATATATTTGTAAACATTAATGAGGTCACCCCTCAGCCTCCTCTTCTCCAAACTAAAGAGCCCCAGCTCCCTCAGTCTTTTCTCATAAGGGAGATGCTCCACTCCCTTAATCATCCTAGTTGCCCTGTGCTGGACTCTCTCCAGCAGTTCCCTGTCTTTCTTGAACTGAGGGGCTCAGAACTGGACACAATATTCCAGATGGGGTCTCACCAGGGCAGAGTAGAGGGGAAGGAGAACCTCTCTCGACCTACTAACCACCCCCCTTCTAATACACCCCAGGATGCCATTGGCCTTCCTGGCCACAAGGGCACAGTGCTGGCTCATGATCATCCTGCTGTCCACCAAGACTCCCAGGTCCCTTTCCCCTACACTACTCTCTAATAAGTCATTCCCCAACTTATACTGGAACCTGGGGTTGTTCCTACCCAGATGCAAGACTCTACATTTACCCTTGTTATATTTCATTAAATTTTTCCCCGCCCAACCCTCCAGCCTGTCCAGGTCTCGCTGAATGGCAGCACAGCCTTCTGGCATGTCAGCCACTCCTCCCAGCTTGGTGTCATCAGCAAACTTGCTGATAGTACTCTCTAGTCCCTCATCCAAGTCATCGATGAATATATTGAATAATACTGGTCCCAGTACCGACCCTTGAGGGACTCCACTGGATACAGGCCTCCAACCAGACTCCGCCCCATTGACCACGACTCTTTGTCTTCTTCCCCTTAGCCAGTTCGCAGTCCACCTCACTACCCGAGAGTCTAGACCACACTTCCTCAGTTTAGCAGCAAGGATGCTGTGGGAGACTGTGTCAAATGCTTTACTGAAGTCAAGGTAGACCACATCCACCGCTCTGCCATCATCTATCCACCTTGTTATATCCTCATAAAAGGCTATGAGGTTAGTCAAGCACGACTTCCCTTTGGTGAAGCCATGTTGACTGTCTCTAATGACCCTCTTATCCCTGGTATGCCTTGAGATGGCACCAAGGATAAGTCGTTCCATCACTTTCCCAGGGATGGAGGTGAGGATGACCAGTCTATAGTTACCCGGGTCCTCCTTCTTGCCCTTTTTGAAGACTGGAGTGACATTTGCTTCCCTCCAGTCCTCAGGCACCTCTCCCGTCTCCCAAGACTTGGCAAAGATGATGGAGAGTGGTCTAGCAATGACATCAGCCAGCTCCCTCAGCACCCGTGGATGCATCCCATCTGGACCCATGGATTTATGGATGTCCAGATTGCTTAATTGGTCCCTAACCCAGTCCTCATCGACTAAAGCAAACTCCTCCACTGCCCTGACTTCCTCTGGGGCCTCAGGGGAACGGGGCTCCTCAGGACAGCCTCCGGCAGAGTAGACAAAGGCAAAGAAGGCATTCAGTGACTGAGATATTTGAGCTTCTGCTTTGCAAGAATAAACTTGTGGAGAAAGTTGCATACAGCCGTACACGTTGCTTACTCCAAATGCCTAAGCACTAAACATGAGCAAGGAGCATTATCGCCTGGGTGCACCACAGTAGTGAATAACCAGACTCACATGAGTCATTGGGGGAGGATATTTAGTTTGGTTGAATGAAATGCCAGAGAGATTTTTGTTCTGATAAGGGGAGGATCTGAAGCTTAGTAAAATCATTGAATACAGTTACAAGAGACCTGGTAGACCTTCTAAATCACTGTAACTTGCCTGGCTTACATCTTGAGGCCTCAGTGACTTTCTGGGTGCTCTGTTGATGATGGTTTTTTAAGGCAGAGTTGTGGCAAAGCAACTGAAAGTCTTAGCATGGGAACACCTGCCCCCATGAGGTCAGGTGGAGGTTTTGGGTTTGTACAGTAATGACCAGAAATCACTGAAAAGCTTTCATCTGGACTTTTGCCTACAAGCTCCCAAAACCAAAGAGAATGAAAAGTGCAATGAAGTCTTATGGTAGACCTCAGACTATGGAATTTCCATCAAGAGCACCGGAGGATTTTCTGGGTGGAAGAGAAATGAGTATCAAGATGGACAAAGAGCAGAGGCAGTTTTCCACTTTATTTTTCTCTGCCAAGTATGTACCATGTCTGGTTCAGGTCCACTACCCTTTGGCTTGACGTCTCTCCATCAGTGTGTTAATAATTTTTCTTAATCAGAATCAAACCTGAGCATTTCAGAGTAAACCAGAATTCACTCTATCTTACCATCAGCAAAGGCTGAAAACAGTTGTAGGTTTAGCGTGAAATGGTAGAACAGATTTGGCAAAAGAGGCAGAGCAGCACTTGGACCTTCCAATATTTCTTTCTGCCTCTCTCTTGTACTTCCATGTATTGCAACTAGGCACATGGCTTTATCAAAACTGTCATGCCTTAACCACAATGGAAGTGAAAAGTCATCTGCATTGTGCTTCTGAGTTCAGGCAATGTTTAGCATCCTGAATACTTTTTCTCCTGTTTGAATAAACCATATTCTAGATACTGCTTATGTGCACATCCTGTTAGGTATATAACTTGTAACTACAATCTGAAAGGAGTATGATACTCTATCAGTGCATCAGAGGGCATCTTTATTAGCCTAGTATGCATATATTGTTCTTAGTCTCCATGCCAACAGAGGACACAAGCTCTAGAAGTCCTTGACTGAGTGTAATACTATTTTAAAAATCTAATACCACTACAAAAGCTTTTTCAGTATGAAATGAAATTTACCGTTCCATGAGCCTCAATGAAATATTTGAGTGATGAAACATCAGCAAAGGCTGAAAACACGCATAAGGAAACCCCTCTAGTGCTCTGTCTTAGATGTCTTTTTTTCAGTTTTCATACACACTCACTCCCAAACAGGTCAAAGTACTTGAGACAGTGTAAAATTACTGTAAAAGCACGCTGCTGCGACAAAATCCTTCTAGACTATGAGACTACTGTTGAAAGACACTGATTAGTGTTTCTGCAACCCATTAGCTGTGTGCACCTGAAATTGATTTTTTTTTTTCTTTAAATGGAAAGAGAGACGGCAAAGCTTGATGCGCCAGAGCTGAGAAGCCGAGTCCCCTGTGGAGGTAGGCATGATCCGGCTGTGGTGGCGTCCCGGCGCCTCCGGGTGCCGCTGTTGGCCGTTTCGGAGCAGCACTGAAGCCGAAGCGGGAGCCGCTGCAGCTTGCTGCCCCGGCAGAGATCGTCGCCGAGATTGCTGGGAGCCGGCGGCTCCTGCGCTGGCTGAGGAGAGCAGCTGGAAGGCAGCGAGCGCGGAGGAGCACAGCGAGTGCCGGCGAGAATGGTGGGCAGGCAGCGGCGAGCAGTCGGACGAGCTGTGCTGCTGCCCGCCTTGCTGCTGGGCTTGTGCTGCGGGGCGGCGACCGAGCGAATCCGCTACGCCATCCCCGAGGAGCTGGCCAGAGGCTCGCTGGTGGGGCCGCTAGCACGGGACCTGGGGCTGAGCCCGGCCGAGCTGCCGGCACGCAAGCTGCGGCTGGCGTCAACCACGAAACGGCAGCTGAAATACTTCACTGTGAGCGAGGAGACGGGGAACCTGTACGTGAACGAGAGGCTGGACCGGGAGGAGATGTGCGGCGAGGCGGCGTCCTGCTCCGTCAGCTTCGAGGTGCTGGTGCAGAACCCGCTGAATGTGTTCCACGTCGAGGTGGCCATCCAGGACGTCAACGACAATGCGCCGCAGTTCCTGCGTGAAAATTTCGAGCTGGAAATAAACGAACTGACTTTTCCTGGAGCTCGATTTCCCCTGGGTGTCGCCACTGACTCGGACGTGGGCAGCAATGCGCTGCAGGGCTACCAGCTTGAGGCCAACAAGTACTTCGCGGTGGAGATGAAGGAAAAGCAGGACGGCAGCAAGTTCGTGGAGCTGGTGCTGCGCCGAGTGCTGGACCGAGAGAGCGAGCCGAGCCTGCGGCTGGTGCTGACGGCACTGGACGGAGGCGCTCCGCCCCGGAGCGGCACCGCCCAGCTCTGCATCAACGTCACCGACGCCAACGACAACGCGCCGGCTTTCACGCAGGAGCGGTACCGCGCGAGCGTGCGCGAGGATGCGACGCCGGGCTCGACGGTGCTGAACGTGTCCGCGTCTGACACCGATGCCGGAATCAATGCCCGCATCACCTACGGCTTCGGGAAAATGCCGGCCAAAGTTTTTCAAAAATTCGGGTTGGACACGGACACCGGGACGATCATGCTACAGGAAGGGCTGGACTTCGAGGACACGCGAAGCTACACGCTGCTGGTGGAGGCGAGAGACGGAGGCGGTCTGGTGGGTCACTGCGAAGTGGAGGTGGAGGTGCTGGACGTGAACGACAACACGCCCGAAATCACGATGCTATCGGTGTCGAGCCCTGTGCCCGAGGACGCGCCGACTGGCAGTGTGGTGGCCCTGCTGAACGTGAACGACCCTGACTCCGGGGAGAACGGTCAGGTGTGGTGCGAACTGTCGGGTGAGGCGCCGCTGTCGCTCGTGGCGTCGTCGGGCGGCTCATACAAGGTGGTGACGTCGAGCGTTCTGGACCGGGAGGAGGCGTCTGAGCACCGGGTGATGGTGGTGGCGCGGGACCGGGGCAGCCCGGCGCTGTCGAGCCGCGCGGCGCTGGTGCTGGAAGTGTCGGACGTGAACGACAACGCGCCGGTGTTCGAGGAGGCTGCCTACAGCGCCTACGTGGCGGAGAACAACGCGGAGGGCGCGCCGGTGGTGCGCTTGCGGGCTCGGGACGCTGACGCGGGCGCCAACGGGCGCGTGAGCTACTGGCTGGCGGGCGGCAGCGCGGGCGCGGCGCCCTACGTGTCGGTGGAGGCGCGGAGCGGCGCGGTGTACGCGCAGCGCTCCTTCGACTACGAGCAGTGCCGCGAGTTCGCGGTGGCGGTGCGGGCGCAGGACGGCGGGACGCCGGCGCGGAGCTCCACGGCCACGGTGCGCGTCTTCGTGCTGGACCGCAATGACAACGCGCCGCGGGTGCTGTGGCCGGCGGCAGCGGGCGCGGCGGGCGAGTCCCCGCCCTTCGAGGTGGTGCCGCGCTCGGCCGAGGCCGGCTACCTGGTGGCCAAGGTGGTGGCGGTGGACGCGGACGCGGGGCGCAACGCGTGGCTGTCGTACGAGCTGGTGCCGGCGTCGGAGCCGGCGCTGTTCCGCGTGGGGCTGCACAGCGGTGAGGTGCGGACGGCGCGGGCCGTGTCGGAGAGGGACGCGGCGAAGCAGCGGCTGGTGGCCGTGGTGAAGGACCACGGGCAGCCGGCGCTGTCGGCCACGGCCACGCTGCACGTGGTGCTGGCTGAGAGCTTGCAGGAGGCGCTGCCGGAGCTGAGCGAGGGGGCGGTGGGCGCCGACTCGCCGGCCGAGCTGCAGTTCTACCTGGTGCTGGCTCTGGCGCTGCTCTCCGCCCTCTTCCTGCTGAGCGTGGCGCTGGCCGTGCTGGCGCGGGTGCGCGGGGCCGGGCCGCCCGCCGTCCTGCGCTGCCTGGGCGCGCAGCGCTTCTCCGTGGCCGGCGCCGCCTTCCCGGCCGACTTCTGCGAGGGCACCTTGCCTTACTCCTACAACCTGTGCGTGGCGTCGGCCCGCACCGTTGCCGAGGCCGCTTGGCTGCCGTCGCCGCTGCCCAGCGTGCCCGCGGAGGAGCTGCTCGGCGGGGAGCCCTGTGGGAAGCGGAACCCGAGCAGCAGCATTGCGGGAGCGGGAGAGCCGCCCGCCGACCCCGGCGCACCGCAGGTCTGTAATGTCTATCGTTCTTCTGAATCGTCGTTCTGTTTTCATTTGTGTTGTTCTTGGGTGGTGTGTCTGGTTAGTGTTTGGCTGTGTTTCTTTGAATGAAGGATTTTGTAAGCTCGTGACGGGTCTTTCTTGGTTCTTCAGTAGTAGTAGTCAGAATTGCATATTCATTGGAGAGATTTTAACTGCAAAGCTCGTTAGTTAGTAACGGTGAACTCACTGAAGGAATGATTGTGCAAATGTGATGGACGCTTGATGTTGGAGATTTTTGTTCGAATTACAGTTTTTTCAACTCAGTGTCGCCTATCTTTAGGGCGAAGCTTCTGCAGACATGCTAGCCCAGGGGGGGACAGGTTAGTTTTTTAATATTTTTTCATTGTGTAAATATTTTTTATTATTTTTTTCCTTCTGGAATGGCAGTTCCTTCTTTTTAATTTTTCTCCATCTGGCTATCTTGCTGAGAAGAATATGTGTAATGGGATCTCAGAAAAACCCACAACAATACTAAACATAATCGCCTTTTCATTTTCTGATCCTGGTGCTTGGACCTGGTTGATCGCATTGACAGGGAAATACTGAACCGCGGAAATCGGTGTCTCGGACGGTTCTTGCATGAGTAGTTGTGTGTGCCTATTTTACTATGAGAGGCCTCCATCAGTCTAAAAGGACCGTGAGATAGGCGAAATGACAATAATTAGGCATTCGATTAGAGGAGGAGAACAGCCGTTAAATGGTCTTTGCAGGGCGCCAAACAGGTGATTCAGGTCAGATTCACTGCAGGTGCTTCTGCCTCCTCGGTAGTTGTAGTACAATCTGTGTGGGCTCGGTGGGAGAGAATCATCAGTAGAGGAGCTTCCTCCTGCACTCTGTTCCCGCGGAAGCCTTCTAGAAAAATCCCAGAGTCTATGGCCCAAGCACCCGACCTCCGGAGAGCAGTAATGGCTTAGAGTCTCTCCATTAACCCCGTCTTCTTCTCAGCCCTTAAACGTCTGATCTCATTTCATGGTTGTGGTGTAAACAATTTCAACGAGTTCCCTATGACCTGAAGTATTTAAAGAAAGTCTCTTGCCACTGTGGTAAACCGGACTATATATCTGGTTCACTGGGAGTGGTATGGATGTATTTGATTATCACGTTTTGTATTTCAGAGTTAGTTTAATTTATAATCCCTGCACCAATCATTCAAATTCGACATGCCGTGGACATGCACTCGGAATTTTACATATATCCACACAGCAAACGAATGTTTCCGGTGCTGTAAAAACGCATATGGGCAGTGCCCGCTTTCCTCTTGGTCGTGATCGCCTCGAGGATTACAGAAGAGATCAGCTAGAGAGAAAAGAACGCAGGCCGGAGACAAGTGTGCCCGTGTGCAAGACAGATCCCCGCGAATTGCCCGCGGGCAAGGCAGTGCGGGTAGCGCTCGGTGCCTGCAGTGCCGGGCGGAGACTGCGGGCGCCGCTGTTGACCGAGGAGGAGCGAGAGGAAGGCAGGAGCGCTGCCGGCAGCCCCGCCCGCTGCCGCCCGGCTCTCTCGCTCGCTGGCTGGCTGTTTCGGCGGCCGGGCAGAGGGAGAGCGTCCCCGCGGTGCGGAGCCGAGCTGTAGCGACGTGGAGGGGCCGGTGGCAGCGGCGAGATAGATCCGTATCGGGAGCCGTGTGGTGATTCGGTGGCGGGGAGGTGCCGACGGTGCGGAGGGGGCAATGGACGCAGAGAGAGGAGGGCGCTGGGGCCGGCGGGAGCGAGCCCTGCTATGCTGCGTGCTGCTGTCGGCGTGGGAGGCGGTGTGGGGGCAACTGCGCTACTCGGTTCCCGAGGAAATGCCGAAGGGCTCCTTCGTGGGCGACGTGGCCAAGGACCTGGCGCTGCAGATGCCCACAGTCCGCGAGGGTAGCGTCCACCTGATAGACAGAGGTAGGACGCAGTATTTTGCTCTTCACGGGAGAACGGGACATTTGGTGACGGCCGAGAGGATAGACAGAGAGCAGCTGTGCGAGAGTGTGCAGCCATGCGTACTGCGCTGTGAGGTGATAGTGGAGGGGGAAATGAAGTTCTATGAAATCGAAGTCGAAATCACAGATATTGATGACAACGCCCCCAGCTTCAAAGATGTCGAGGTGGAGGAGACAATAAGCGAGATGACAGCTCTTGGCTCGCGGTTTCCCCTGGTCGAGGCTCACGACCCGGACGTGGGGCGGAATTCCCTGCTGAGCTACGAGCTGAGCGGCGACGATCACTTCTCGCTGGCCGTGCAGGCGGGCCCCGGCGGGGATCAGCGTCCCGAGCTGGTGCTGGCCAAGGCGCTGGACCGGGAGAAGGCGGCGTTCCACGAGCTGGTGCTGAGGGCGAGCGACGGCGGAGAGCCGTCGCGGACGGGCACGATGCGGATCCGCGTGGCGGTGCTGGACGCCAACGACAACGCGCCCGTGTTCAGCCAGGCGGAGTACGCGGTGCGTGTGCCCGAGGACGTGCCCGTGGGCTCCACCCTTGTCACCGTCTCGGCCACAGACGCCGACGAGGGACTGTACGGACAAGTCAAATACTCGCTGAAGAAAATCACAGAGAAAGCCTCTCAGATTTTCCAGCTACACTCTGAGACGGGATCGATCACGCTGATGCGGAGCCTGGATTTCGAGGAAAGGGACTCCTACGAACTGGAGGTTCAAGCAAGGGACGGTGGGGGCCTTTTTGATACCGCAAAAGTCTCGATCACCGTGACAGACGTCAACGACAACATTCCCGAAATTACAGTTACTTCTCAGATGAGCGAGATCTCTGAGGACGCCCCGTCGGGGACGGTGATGGCCCTGCTGCACGTGCAGGACCGGGACTCGGGCGAAAACGGCGACGTGAGGTGCTCGCTGGACGCGGGCGTCCCGTTCCGTCTGGAGAGCTTGCGGGGCAGCTACTACCGCGTGGTGACTGCCGAAAAGCTGGACCGCGAGGAGGTGTCGGAGTACAACGTGACGGTGCGGGCGTGGGACGGCGGGTCGCCACCACTGCGGAGCAGCGCGGTGCTGTCTCTGCGGGTGCTGGACGTGAACGACAACGCGCCGGTGTTCGCGGAGGCACGCTACAGCGCGCGCGTGGCCGAGAACAACGCGGCGGGCGCGCTGGTGCTGACGGTGCGGGCGTGGGACGCGGACTGGGGGCAGAACGCGCGCGTGCGGTACCGGCTGTCGGAGGGGCGGGTGCGGGGCGCGCCGCTGTCGTCGTACGTGTCGGTGCAGGCGGAGACGGGCGCGCTGTACGCTCTGCGCTCCTTCGACTACGAGGAGGTGCGCGAGGTGGGGCTGTGGGTGCGGGCGGAGGACGGCGGCTCGCCGGCGCTGAGCAGCAACGTGTCGGTGCGGCTGGTGATCGTGGACGAGAACGACAACGCGCCGCAGGTGCTTTACCCTCCGCCCGCGGCGGCGACGGCTGCGGGGGCGGGCGCGGTCTGGTCGGGCGTGGAGCTGGCGCCGCGCTCGGCGGAGCCCGGGGCGCTGGTGGCCAAGGTGGTGGCGGTGGACGCGGACGCGGGGCAGAACGCGTGGCTGTCGTACGAGCTGGCGAAGGCGACGGAGCCGGGGCTGTTCCGCGTGGGGCTGCACAGCGGCGAGGTGCGCACAGCGCGCTTCCCGCTGGCCCGCGACGCGGCCCGGCAGAGCCTGGTGGTGGTGGTGAGGGACCACGGGCGGCCGGCGCTGTCGGCCACGGCCACGCTGACGGTGGTGCTGGCCGAGAGCGTGGGCGAGCTGCTCTGGGAGCTGGGCAGCGCGGCGGCGGCGCCGGGCGAGCCGGCCGGCAGCCTGACGCAGTGGCTGGTGGTGGCCGTGGCGGCCGTGTCGTGCCTCTTCCTCGCCTTCCTGCTGCTGCTGCTGGCGCTGCGCCTGCGGCGCTGGCGCCGCTCGCAGCTGCTGCCGCCGGGCAGCGGCGCCTTGCGCGGCGTGCCGGCCTCGCACTTCGTGGGCATCGACGGCGTCCGCGCCTTCCTGCACTCCTACTCGCACGAGGTGTCACTCACGGCCGACTCGCGCAAGAGCCAGCTGCGCTTCTTGGGCGGCAGCTGCTGCGACACGCTACCGGCCCGGCCGGTGCCCGAGGAGCCCGTGCCGCTGCTCGGGGAGGACCCTGCCTGCGCCCGGCCCGCGGATCCCGCTGCTCCCCCGGTGAGTGCCTCCCAACATATTATCCTGCCGTTGCTTTACTTTTAGTGTGTGGTGTTTTTTTTTGTTTGGTTGGTTAGGGTTTTTTGTATTTGTGGGGGGTTTTTTTTGTTTGGTTTGGGTTTGCTTCCTGCTATCTTTCCTCTCTGTATGTCGGTAAGGTGAGGCACACTTTTTGTACGGAAACCCTGTTTGTTGATGCTTGTCCTTACTGGGCCGTAGCTGTATTTTTCACTCAGCCTCAGGCTCGTTTGGAAGGCGTGGGAGATGAGGCTGCTTTGTGTTCTGTCCTGGTTTTGTTCGGGGAGATATACGTAAATATGAACCACGGCAGAGGAGTCACATGTGTGTGGGTCAAGGGTTCTTGTTGCCAGTAGACGAATGTGTGATTGTGGCTCAGATTTCAAGTGGTGTGAGATGCAGAAATATGAGGCTACGGTTGGCTTGAGATTCGCTGGAGAAAGATTTTGTGGTTTTATCATGTCATCACTGTGTTAAGCTCTGTTCTCTGAGTTAGTCTTTCTAGTAAACCTGTCTTCGTTTAGAATTTTGATTTTTTTTTGTTTTTTCTTTTGAGGTGTATTGTGCAGACGACATAAAGATCTGCAAGTGAATTGGTGATTCTGGTGGATTCTGGTGGATTTTATAGAGAATTGGTCTGTGCAGCTGGCCTTTTGATGAAACCTGCTTTCAGATTATGAGGTTGAAAGAACAGCGCACAACCTGTAAAGGCCTGGGGGCTGTGCATGATGAGCACAAGATATCTACTCCTTTCCCTGTTCTGTGCTCATATGTAGTATCATGCAATGTGAGTTTTTTCTTCACAAGATTTTTAGCCTACGGCATATTATTCCAGCTGTATTGGGAGCTCTGGTAGGTTTCCCCTGTGTGTTTTCTGGTGGTTGTGATGTTTTTACCTGATAGCTTAATTATGTACTTATGATAGCTACCATAATTTTGTCTTTGGTAAGAACTAACCGGTTATTCATTTACTGCTAATTTCCTGAATTATACATTTTCTCTAAATACCATAATCTGGAAGAATATTTCATGACCCCTTCCATTCTGTATGTGTTAACGTCTTGCATTACTTGTTGTGGTGAACTGGAGGTGGGCTTTTTCTGTGACACTGTGGAGAAGATCACATTTGTTACATTTGCCTGACTGTCCCGTATATGTTTTCATGTTTACATCTGTAAAAGGAAAGCCTTTCACAGTTGTATCTCACACAGACATGATGAGAAGTCAAACGTTATCCATGGGAATGAGAAGTCGCCTGAGCAACTTTTCCATCGATGGAGTCTATCTGCAAATGATCAAGATCAGTAACAATAGTGCAAACTGTGAAGGATTTTATGAGGAGTCTTTGTGATGCTATGTGTGACGACTTACTGGTGGAGACATGGCATGTGTTTTGTCAATTTCCAGGGCTTATTGCAGGCCTTCTGAAAATGAATCAGAAGGCTTCTTGCTTTGGGATATCACCTTTCTTGGACTCCAAGTGGCCAACTTACGCGTTCATCAGATAGCATTCCCTTCGCATGATATTTTCTTTGAATGGTAGTTAAATTCTTGCCTTCCTTGCCATTATGTGGTAAAGGGGAGGAGGCTCTCTGTGTCAGGTAATTTGTCTGAGAATGGCCCTGGAAGAAATACTCTTGCTTGTCACACAGGTGGTGAGAATTCAGTTCTGGATCTGTGCAAGATTGGCCTCAAAACCATGAAAGGGTGGTTTATGTGCTACATGTGACTGGATTGCTGATGTGCTGAAGGAAGATGATGTTGTCCTTGAGCCGATACTGATGACTGAGTCTTTGAGATCTGCAAATTGATTATAGCTTTTAGAACATTTTAGATTTCTTCAAATGATTGTGATGAGCAGAGAATTTCTGTGCCTGATTGTGTTGTGATCCTTGTTTCCGTAAGAAGTTGTGTGTGAAACATTCCTGTCAATGCTGTCTGTCTGTAAAGTTAACTTCGCTGTTGCATGGTATTTGAACCTGCTGAAGCATTCTGTCTGTATAGAGACTGATCAGGTGGAAGAGTTCACTGTGGTATAGTTTGAAATGTCTGAAAGGTAGGTGTAACTGTTCAACTCATCCTAGTTTTATTTGAATTCCATAGTTATGGCTGTCGTGGGTTGACCCTGGCCAGCCGCCAGGTACCCACACAGCCGCTCTCTCACTCCCCCTTCACTGCTAAACAGGGGGAGAAAATATTTCCAAGGGTTCAGGGTTTGAGATAAGGACAGGGAGATCACTCTCATTTACCGTCCCGGGCAAAACAGACTCAGTTTTCGGGAAATTACGTACATTTATTAAAAGAACTAATTAGAGAGGAGTAGTGAGAAGTGAGAAAGAGCAAACAGATCTTAAACAGAACTCCTTCCCCCCATCCCTCCCTTCTTCCCGGGCTTAACATCAATCCCGGTTTCTCCACCTCCTCCCCCCGAGCGGCGCAGGGGAACAGGGAATGGGGGTTGCAGTCAGTTCATCCGACGTTGGTTCCACCGCTTCTTCACTCCGGGGGAGAGGACTCTTCACTCTTCCCCAGGGCCATTGTGGGGTCCCTCTCATGGGAGACAAGCCTCACACTCTCTTCTCCGCGTGAGTCATCCCACGAAGGGCAATTCATCACAAACTGCCCAACGGGAGACACCTCACGAGGGGCAGCCCACCCCTCGTGAGTCTGAGGCGCAGTCCTTCGGGGGAAACTGCTCCAGCGTGAGCCACCTGCAGCGTCCCAAAAGTCCCACCGGCCAACCTGCTCAAACATGGGCATTCCTCTCTTCCACGGGCTACAGGTTCCAGCAGCGACTTGCTCTGATGTGGCTTCCCACGGGCTACAGTCCCCTTCAGGTATCCACCCACACGGCGTGGAGTCCTCGGTGGACATCTACGTGGTGATCCTCACGGTGGACATCTGCAGCTCGCCCATGGGCTGCAGGGGGACAACCCGCTTCACCGTGGTCTTCGCCACGGACCCGGGGGACTCCTGCTCCGGCACCTGGAGCTCATCCTCCCCCCCCTCCTTCTTCACTGACCTTGGTGTCTGTACAGTTTCTCACTCCTCCATCTCTGTGCCAGCTGTTATGGCGCAGTTCTTTTTCCCGTTCTTAAATATGTTTTTCACAGAGGCGTTCCTCTGCTATCACCTTACTGATAGGCTCAGCCTTGGCCAGCGGCGGGTCCCTCTTTGTAGCCGGCTGGCATTGGCTCTATCAAACTTGGGGAGCTTCTAGCAGCTTCTTACAGAAGCCACCCTGCAGCTCCCCCCCCCCCCCGCCGCCGAAATCCGGCCAGGCCAAACCAAAACAATGGCCCAGTGCATTTTCCTTTTCTTAGTGTTCAGAAGACAGGCAAGAACACCAACAGGTGTATATGGATGAACAGGAGGCCCCTGGACAAGATTAGTTTCAAAAAGAAAGTGTACAGAGAGTGGAAACAGGGATGGATAACATAGGAGATATACAAAGTTGTCAGAGCAGCCAGGCATTAGGTTAGGAGATATACAGAGAAGTTGTCAGAGCAGCCAGGGATTACGCTAGGAAAGCTAAGGCCCAGTGAGAATTGAAATCTGATTAGGGATGTCAAGGTTAACAAGAAAAGCCTCTCCTGCATAGAGCTGTCAAGTGAAAGGCTTTCATAGACATGTTTCATTAAAATGTAACTCGAAGAAATGCTCTTGCTTTTCACATAGATATGGTTGGAAGTTGAATATTATCTATTGTAAGGTGCTGGGTTTGGGTTTTTTTTTTTATCATGTCTATCTGCAAGTGGTGACAATCACTAACTATGATGCAAAGAGTTTGAGGAGAGTGTTGGAGGTGCTATGTGTGAGGAGGTGCTGGTGGAAACATGGCATGTGTTTTATTAATTGCCAGGGTTCACAGTTGGCCTACATAGTTGGCCTACATTCAGAAAACGGTTCTAAAGGTGTTACAGTTTTGGATAGCTCACTGCTTGGAATCCAAATGGCCAAGTTACCAGTATTTAAGTTTGCTTTCTTGTTGCGTGATGTTTTCCATGAGCATTGGCATACACTTCCCATTGAGGTGTGAGAGTCATGTATCTTCCAAGTTACCCAGTGTTCTGAAAGAGGATGATTGTGTCTTTGAGCAGACACTTCGACAGCCAGGTCCTTATGGAAGCTGCATATCACTTATGCCCTCAAGAACATTTTACATTTCTTTGGAAGAAGAGTTACTCCAGCCATATCGGGAGCCCTGGCAGATTCTTCCTGTGTGTTTCCAGGTTGTTGTGATCTATTTAACTGATACCTTAATTATGAGAAATGCCATAATGGTGGCTTTGGGAATGCTGTGTACCTACTAAAGACCTTAATTATGTGCCTAGCTAAGGACCATAATCTAGATGACCATGTTCTGATCCCTTCCTTTCTGCAGCTTTTAACTTCTTTACTTGCTTGTTGTGATGAGATATAAGGGGGCTATTTTCTCTGATTCTGTGTGTAAGATCACATCTAGCACATTTGTC
Organism: Trogon surrucura; assembly: GCA_020746105.1. Taxonomy (NCBI): domain Eukaryota; kingdom Metazoa; phylum Chordata; class Aves; order Trogoniformes; family Trogonidae; genus Trogon; species Trogon surrucura. The sequence continues at coordinate 7,399,357 of CM036630.1, read as the reverse complement.
AGACTGTCCCACATGTGTCCTTTAATGTTTACAGCTTTTAAAAGACTTTCATAATTATGTTTCCTTAAAATGTTACTGGAAGAAATGTCCTTGCTTGTCACATGCACGTGGTGAGAGATCAGATGTTATCTATGGTAAGGAGAAGTTGTCTTTCCTTTTGCAGGAATCTACCTGTATATTATGAATATTAGTGGCAATGACGAACTGCAGAACTCCTGGTGTAGGATGATGGTGTCTTTGAGATAATACTTTGACAATTGGATCTTTATGGAAGCTGTACATTGCTTAAGTCCTTGAGAACATTTTACATTTCTTCATATTACTGTGATGAGCAGAGAATTCTTTTGGCATTCACCTGTGTTCTGATCTCAGATAAAGATAAGTTGTGCATGAAACTTTTGTTTCAGTGGTATCTGACTGTAAAATAACTTTTCTGCTGCCAGGCTGAAAATTCTGTCTATGTAGAGAAAAGGTAGGGGAAAAAGTTTGCTGTCATTTAGTTTGAAATGTCTAAAATATAGGTTTAAAGGTTCAGCTAGTCCTAAATGTTAGATGAGGCCTACAGCAGTGGTTCCACACTTTTTCTTGTTTTAGTAGTCCAAAGCAATTACTTTCAGGAACTGTGGCTTTGGCCTTTGTTATGAGGTTGTGCATGGGCATCTTGTAGATTTTTTAAAAACTGGAAACCTTTATTGCGTACCTACTACAGATGACATATTCTGAAATTGTAAGCTATGATTCTGTCCTTTCTGTGGGTTTTTCATTCTTGTCTTGTTGTTTGTTGTTTGTTTCTGGGGTTTTTTTCCCATGTCTAAAACTGAGCCTCACTGTGGCTGATAGCCCTTATAACATGAAAAGCCCTTACAACATGTTGAGCTGGGACAGCGTTTTCCATCTGTAGCTTGGCAGTGTTCAGCTGCCTAGGCTTAGACTTTGCTATATTTCTATTTCCCTAAGCTGTTGCTGAATGACATGCTCTTTTGCCTTATATATTGCCAAAATATTAGCTGATATCTGTGCACTAAGCAAAGGCTGTGAATGCAGAGCAAAGAGGCCAGCTGCAAATCAGAAAAACGGGTGTGTCAATGTGATTTTGATTGAGTGATGATTTGATGTCATGCTTGGTGCCAGGGCCTGTGCAGTTCGTGGTGTGATCCTGATATCCCTGTCCTGAAAGGCAGTTGGAATCCTCCAGCGATAAAGTATTTGTGCAATAAATGTGTACACACAAAACAATAATGCATGGGTAGAATGGGTATGTGAAATCTTCTTTCCTCATCTATATCTCCTTGTAACACCTGTGATGTAAAGTCTCTTCATAGTTTTAATCAGACATTCTTTCAGGCCTTTGTTTTCTGGAAAGCCATGGATCCTTTTGCACATTTCTGGGTACTGTTTTTATATTTGAAACTGTGTGTGCTGTTTTGAAGCAAATACTCACTTCAACCATGTAAGACAGTTGGATGTGTGAGGAAAATGCACCAGAATCAAAAGAGAATCTGTTGTATTTTCTCAGAAGATATAGCTTCAGGAAAGAGGCCCACGAGAACGTGTTTACACTTATGGTTTCATATTTGTGGGAGGTGAGCTAGCCAGAGTAGATGAAAAGTGCTGAGTGTTGATTATTTCTTAAAATGAAACTGCACACTACATAGTGCAGAGCAAGACTTTAGGGTTGCGCTTGCAACTTGAGCTATGAATGACTTCCAGGTGCTCTGGCAGATGAATTTCAACATGTGCAGTGAAGACCACGAAGACTTCCCGTTGTGTAAACACTTTCTCTTCTAATGGTTTCATTGCTTTGCTTGTCTGTTTTATGGTTTTGGTTTTCTTCTCTTGGTTTACTGTTAATTTACTTATAATTATCAGCATGGCTTCATTTAGGGATGTTCTGTGTGCTAGTTTTCTGAGGAGGCGGATGTAATTATCAGCATGGCTTTCTTTAGCGATGCGTTTGCTGGAGCCAGTGTGAAAGGCAGGATATGTGAGGGTTTCTTTGTGTTCTCTTATTGTTGGGAGAACTAGGTGTAAACATTACCTTAGCAGAAGTGGCATTCCTGTGGAATAGTGGGTGTGATAAAGAGCAGATTCCCTCTAAGTGTCTAGTTTGATGACCCTTTCACTTTTGGATGATGCTCTTAATCAGGCCATTTGTGTGCTAAATAATTATTCTGTTTATTCTGAAAATACTGATGAGCAGAGAAAAGATTGTACTGCATAATTCTCTCCTGATACGTTTGCCATTTTGAGATGGTCGGCATGAAAGATTAAAGCTGTGTAGGGTCAGAGGCAAAACAGGGTAACTCAACATTTTTAAATGGAAAGAAAGTATTTTTAGTTTGGATGTAAACAAGAAATGTTTTGGAATAAGCGTGGTGAAACCGTGGAACAGGTTGCTCAGAGGAGTTTGTGGAGGCTGCTTCCCTGGAAATCTTCAAGGTCAAATTGGACGGGGCTTTGAACAACCTGATCCACTGAAGGATGTCTCTGTCCGTGGTTTGGATTAGAGTTATACACATTATATTTGGAGTGATACATTTCTCAGTGTAACTATTCTTCTCCCTGCAAGAAAAATTGACAGTGGAAAAAAATGTTTTTGACTTGAATGAGCAAAAGTAAGAACTGCAAAAAAATATTTGCAGACCCGGTAAGAAAGGAATTAAATTATTTTGCTTTATGATATTCATGATTCCTTACTGATTACTCCATCAAGGATAGTTTCTTCTTATGGTCAGGGCAGCTGAGGTCCTTTATTTATTGCTTTGCCACAAGTACTTATTTCTGACTGTTAATAGCCACGGAAGAAGACCTGACAGGGTATTTCGCTTTGATATGCTTTTGACGTCATAGTAAGCAAGTCCATCTACGTTTCCTCAGTGTAAACAGAAACGGCAAAGCTTAATGCATAGAGCTGGGAAGCCGACTCCCCTGCAGGAGCGTGGACGACTCAGCTGCGGTGGCCTCGCGGCGCCTCCTGGTGCCGCTGTCGGCCGCCGTGGAGCCGCCGCCGCAGCTGAATTGGACACGCCTGCATTTTCCTGCGCTCGCCGAGATTGCTGGGAGCCGGTGGCCACTGCGCTGGCTGAGGACAGCAGCTGGAAGGCAGGGAGGGCCGGTGGCAGGAGGACGGAGAAGTGCGACGAGTGCCGGCGAGAATGGCGGGCAAGCAGCGGCGAGGGGCCGGGCGAGCTGTGCTACTGCTCACGTTGCTGCTGGGCTTGTGCTGCGGGGCGGCGGCCGAGCGCATCCGCTACGCCATCCCCGAGGAGCTGGCCAGAGGCTCGCTGGTGGGGCCGCTGGCGCGGGACCTGGGGCTGAGCCCGGCCGAGATGCCGGCACGCAAGCTGCGGCTCAGCAGCGCCGAGAAGCAATACTTCGGCGTGAGCGAGGAGACGGGGAACCTGTACGTGAGCGAGAGGCTGGACCGGGAGGAGATGTGCGGCGAGGCGGCGTCCTGCTCCGTGAGCTTCGAGGCGCTGGTGCAGAACCCGCTGAACGTTTTCCACGTCGAGGTGACCATCCAGGACGTCAACGACAACGCCCCGTCCTTCAGCAAAACTGCTTTGGACCTCGATATCATGGAGCTGACATTACCAGGTGCTCGTTTTCCCCTGGAGATGGCCCGAGATGCAGACGTGGGCAGCAACTCGCTGCTGACTTACCAGCTCACTGGAGACCCATCCTTCACACTGGACTTGAAGGAGAGCACGGGTGGAAAGAAGCAGCCGGGATTAGTGCTGAAGAAAGCGTTGGACCGGGAGAAGCAGAGCTCCTTTCAGCTGCTGCTGACGGCGGTGGATAGCGGCGACCCCATGAGGTCCGGGTCTGTCCAGGTTCACGTAAACGTCACCGACGCCAACGACAACGCGCCCGTGTTCAGTAAAAGCATCTACGAGGCTGGAGTGCGGGAGAACCTTCCGGCGGGGTCGCTGGTGCTGCGGGTGCTGGCCGCGGACATGGACGCGGGCTCCAATGGCCGAGTCTCCTACTCCTTCGGCAACGTCCCGGACGGTGTCCGCGCCTTGTTCAGCATCGACAGCGAGAGTGGCGAGGTGAGGACGGCGGGGCCCCTCGATTTCGAGGAGAAGAGCAAGTACGGCTTCGGCCTGGAGGCGAGGGACGGCGGCGGGCTCACAGATCAGTGTGAAGTGCAAATAGACATCACGGATGAGAACGACAACGCGCCCGAAATCACGATGCTGTCGGTGTCGAGCCCTGTGCCCGAGGAAGCACCGGTCGGCACCGTGGTGGCCCTGCTGAAAGTGCGGGACCGGGACTCCGGGGAGAACGGTCAGGTGTGGTGCGAGCTGTCGGGCGAGGCGCCGCTGTCGCTCGTGGCGTCGTCGGGCGGCTCGTACAAGGTGGTGACGTCGAGCGCGCTGGACCGGGAGGAGGCGTCCGAGCACCGGGTGACGGTGGTGGCGCGGGACCGGGGCAGCCCGGCGCTGTCGAGCCGCGCGGCGCTGGTGCTGGAGGTGTCGGACGTGAACGACAACGCACCGGTGTTCGAGGAGGCTGCCTACAGCGCCTACGTGGCGGAGAACAACGCGGCGGGTGCGCCAGTGTTGCGCGTGCGGGCGCGGGACGCTGACGCGGGCGCCAACGGGCGCGTGAACTACTGGCTGGTGGACGGCAGCGGGGACGAGGCGCCCTACGTGTCGGTGGAGGCGCGGAGCGGCGCGGTGTACGCTGAGCGCTCCTTCGACTACAAGCAGTGCCGCGAGTTCGCGGTGGCGGTGCGGGCGCAGGACGGCGGGACGCCGGCGCGGAGCTCCACGGCCACGGTGCGCGTCTTCGTGCTGGACCGCAACGACAACGCGCCGCGGGTGCTGTGGCCGGCGGGGGGCGAGTCCCCGCCCTTCGAGGTGGTGCCGCGCTCGGCCGAGGCCGGCTACCTGGTGGCCAAGGTGGTGGCGGTGGACGCGGACGCGGGGCGCAACGCGTGGCTGTCGTACGAGTTGGTGCCGGCGTCGGAGCCGGCGCTGTTCCGCGTGGGGCTGCACAGCGGCGAGGTGCGGACGGCGCGGGCCGTGTCGGAGAGGGACGCGGCGAAGCAGCGGCTGGTGGCCGTGGTGAAGGACCACGGGCAGCCGGCGCTGTCGGCCACGGCCACGCTGCACGTGGTGCTGGCCGAGAGCTTGTAGGAGGCGCTGCCGGAGCTGAGCGAGCGGGAGGCGGGCGCCGACTCGCCGGCCGAGTTGCAGTTCTACCTGGTGCTGGCGCTGGCTTTGCTCTCCGCCCTCTTCGTGCTGAGCGTGGCGCTGGCCGTGCTGGCGCGGGTGCGCGGGGCCGGGCCGCCCGCCGTCCTGCGCTGCCTGGGCGCGCAGCGCTTCTCCGTGGCCGGCGCCGCCTTCCCGGCCGACTTCTGCGAGGGCACCTTGCCCTACTCCTACAACCTGTGCGTGGCGTCGGCCCGCGCCGTCGCCGAGAGCGCTTGGCTGCCGTCGCCGAGAGCGCTTGGCTGCCGTCGCCGCTGCCCAGCCTGCCCGCGGAGGAGCTGCTCGGCGGGGAGCCGTGCGGGAAGCGGAGCCCGAGCAGCAGCGTGGCCGGCGCGGGAGAACCGCCCGCTGACCCCGGCGCACGGCAGGTTTGTAAACCCTTTGTGCTCTATCTTTTCTCCGTGAATCTTTTCGAACCCTCCGTTTCTTGGTTTTCCTTCGTTGGTGTGACGGGGGTTTCTGTGGAGGAATGAAGAATCTCTGGCTAACTGTTGTCTTCTAAGAGTGGCTGGCACTTCTCCGTTCTTCGTTTGTTAGATGTTCCTATTAATCCGCAAGCTTTTAACCACAACACTCTTTTGAGTTAGTAATGGTGAATGCGCTGAAATAATGATGTGCAAGTGTGAGGACGTTTTATGTTGAGGATTTTTCTTTTCTTAAACTTGCGTGATTCCTCCATGAAACTAAAATATACAGTTTATATGGAGGAGGAGAGTTTTGGGTTGGGTAAATCCTAGTCCAGCTGAGACGGGTTAATTATTGAAGACATTCTTTCTCAGTGGGTTGTTTGTGGGTTTGAGTTTGTTGGGGTTTTTTCCTTTCCAACCTAGATGGTAGTTTCCTTTGTTTTGTCTGCTATGTCTTTCACACTCCAGCGAATTAGTAGAATGTGATTTTTTCTTTTTTATTCTTTTTTTTTTTCCCCAAAGTGAGATACTTGGACTTGATTAACAAGGGCGTTCTAAACCGAGGCAGCCTTTGTAGATGTTGTGTTTGCGAAGTTACAGGAATTAGGCATTCGTTTAAAATCCATTTGCACATTTATAAATGGTCCTCACGGCTGCGCAGATGTAAATGTCTTTTCCTTTTATCCTAGGACTGAAGGATCAGATTAGTAAGTCTCAATGTTAGACACTGTGATTTCTAAGAAAATTCATTTCTGGTTTAAGTGGGTTTTTTGTTTGTTTGCCTTTGTTTGTTGTTGGGTTTTTTTAGTTGATTAAATGTAAAGAGGTATAAGCTATATAAAGCCTACATGTATGTGTTGTCTTAAGAAGGGAAATAATCCGTTAAAATTCTTAAACCTTGCTGTTCCATTACTAGCAGTACTTGTGGATGTACCAACATTTTAATGCAATTGAGTTGCTCTCATCCAGTTCAAAATTACTGTTGTGAGTAGACGAATATTGAGGGCGGACAAGCGCCTAAGAACTAACTGCAATATCATTTCTGTCCTATGGCTGCCAGAATGGGCTATAGAACAGGGACAGAAGCCGAGGTAGAAGTAACTATTATTTTGCTTGTCTGTACCCGCAAAGCCATTTTCCGTGCGCTTTGTGGGAAGCCAAGCAGATGACTAAGAACAGAATGGCTGCAGGTGCTTCTGCCTCGTGGGTCGATGTAGATCAATCAGTGCGAAGAGATCAGGTGACCTACAGGCTGTAATTGAACTGGTAGGAGATAATGGTTTTCAATTAGTAGAGGAGCTTCCTCCTGTACTGTGTTGCGAGGAAAGACTTCTAGGGATAAATCTCAGAGCTCATGGCAGGGGCCTCAGAAGCAGCATAGGCTTAGATTCTCTGCTGATTCTCCTTCTTCAGCCTTCAAATGACTGATCTCAGTTAATGGTTGTGGTATAGGCAAATTGAACATGTTCCCTATGAACTGAAGTATTTAAAGTCAAGATCCTGCCTTTGTGGTTGGTCAACCTGATATCTCTATTTCTCCAGGGCCACGGATGTGTGTGTCTGATTAGCACATTTTGTTACCCTTATAACAGTCTTTCAAGCACGAGGCCTACAAAAATTCGTGTTGGAGATAATGGTTTTGATGGGGCTTCCATAATCACTTGATTGACCTGATAATGTTCTTCTCCCTTTAAAAGTCTTACCTCAGTCATTGAGGATGATAATTTGAATTTTGTTTCTTATGAACAAAAGTTCATATGAAACAGAGTTCCTGCTGACTGTGTTAATGAGCCTGATACCACGTTTCATTATCAGTCTCTTATTTTGCTGTCCTTCTAACAGTCATAAAAGCAAGTCTGGTACAAGAATTCGCTTTGGAGATCGTACATTTGGATTAATAGGATAAGAATCGCAGTGTTTTAAGAGATATATTAAGAAAAATTATTTGACTTTACTATGTAGCCGTAGCCGTTTGAATTCCATTTTCCCGTGCGGTCGAAACACAACGTCCACGAGATGGCTCTGCCTTACTCGTCGTCGTGATCGACCCGAGGAACAGAGAAGAAGTCGGGTGGAGAGGAGAGAAGAGAACGCAGGTCAGGGACCGATGTTTCCGCCGCGAGGGTCCGGCCCGCGCGAGCTGTCCGTGGGCAAGACAGGGCGAGTAGCTCTCGGCAGCGCTCGGTGCCTGCTTGCAGTGCCGGGCGGAGGCTGCAGGCGCCGCTGTTGACCGAGGAGGAGCGAGAGGAAGGCCGGAGCGCTGCCGGCAGCCCCGCCCGATGTGGTCCGGCTCGCTCGCTCGCTTGCTTGGCGGCCGGTGTGGGACCGTTCCCGCGATGCGGAGACTGCGGCAGCGGCGAGACGGTGGAGAGAACGAACTGCAGCTGGAACCGTGTGGTAGTTCGGCGACGGGGAGGTGCCGGCGATATTCAGTTGCGGGCAGTGTAGTGGCGGCGATGGTGGCGGAGAGAGGAGGAGGCTGGGGCCGGTGGGAGCGAACCCTGCTGTGCTGCGTGCTGCTGTCGGCGTGGGACGCGGCGTGGGGGCAGCTGCGCTACTCGATTCCCGAGGAAATGCCGAAGGGCTCCTTCGTGGGCGACGTGGCCAAGGACCTGGCGCTGCAGATGCCGACAATCCAAAACCGCGGCGTCCGCGTTGTCTCCGAAGGTAGGACGCAGTATTTCTCCCTGCAAGACAAGACGGGAAATTTGGTGTTGGCGGAGAGAATAGACAGAGAGCAGCTGTGCGAAAGTGTGCAGCCATGCATGCTGCGCTGTGAGGTGATAGTGGAGGGGGAAATGCAGGTTTACGTAATTGAAGTGGAAATCACGGACATTAATGACAACGCCCCCAACTTCAAAGATGTCGAAGTGGAAGAGAAAATAAACGAGATGACAGCCCCGGGGTCACGGCTTCCCCTGGCCGAGGCTCACGACCCGGACTCGGGGCGGAATTCCCTGCTGAGCTACGAGCTGAGCGGCGACGATCACTTCTCGCTGGCCGTGCAGGCGGGCCCCGGCGGGGATCAGCGTCCCGAGCTGGTGCTGGCCAAGGCGCTGGACCGGGAGGAAGCGGCGTTCCACGAGCTGGTGCTGAGGGCGAGAGACGGCGGAGAGCCGTCGCGGACGGGCACGGTGCGGATCCGTGTGGCGGTGCTGGACGCCAACGACAACGCGCCCGTGTTCAGCCAGGCGGAGTACGCGGTGCGTGTGCCCGAGGACGTGCCCGTGGGCTCCACCCTCGTCACCGTCTCGGCCACGGACGCCGACGAGGGGCTGAACGGGCAAGTCCAGTACTCGCTGAAGAAAATCATCAAAGAGAAAGTCTCCCAGATTTTCCATCTGGACCCTGAGACGGGATCGATGACGCTGATGCGAAGCCTGGACTTCGAGGAAGGCGACTCCTACGAACTGGACGTGCAGGCACGGGACGGCGGGGGCCTTGCCGACACCGCAAAAGTCACAGTCACAGTGACAGACGTCAACGACAACGCGCCAGAAATTTCCGTGCGGTCGTCGTTGAGTGAGATCTCTGAGGACGCACCGTCGGGGACGGTGGTGGCCCTGCTGCACGTGCAGGACCGGGACTGGGGCGACAACGGCGAGGTGCGGTGCAGCATCGACAAGAGCCTCCCGTTCCGGCTGGAGAAGTCGTTTGATAGTTACTACCGCGTGGTGACTGCCGAACAGCTGGACCGCGAGGAGGTGTCGGAGTACAACGTGACGGTGCGGGCGTGGGACGGCGGGTCGCCGCCGCTGCGGAGCAGCGCGGTGCTGTCGCTGCGGGTGCTGGACGTGAACGACAACGCGCCGGTGTTCGCGGAGGCGCGCTACAGCGCGCGCGTGGCCGAGAACAACGCGGCGGGCGCGCTGGTGCTGACGGTGCGGGCGTGGGACGCGGACTGGGGGCAGAACGCGCGCGTGCGGTACCGGCTGTCGGAGGGGCGGGTGCGGGGCGCGCCGCTGTCGTCGTACGTGTCGGTGCAGGCGGAGACGGGCGCGCTGTACGCTCTGCGCTCCTTCGACTACGAGGAGGTGCGCGAGGTGGGGCTGTGGGTGCGGGCGGAGGACGGCGGCTCGCCGGCGCTGAGCAGCAACGTGTCGGTGCGGCTGGTGATCGTGGACGAGAACGACAACGCGCCGCAGGTGCTGTACCCTCCGCCCGCGGCGGCGACGGCTGCGGGGGCGGGCGCGGTCTGGTCGGGCGTGGAGCTGGCGCCGCGCTCGGCGGAGCCCGGGGCGCTGGTGGCCAAGGTGGTGGCGGTGGACGCGGACGCGGGGCAGAACGCGTGGCTGTCGTACGAGCTGGCCAAGGCGACGGAGCCGGGGCTGTTCCGCGTGGGGCTGCACAGCGGCGAGGTGCGCACGGCGCGCTTCCCGCTGGCCCGCGACGCGGCCCGGCAGAGCCTGGTGGTGGTGGTGAGGGACCACGGGCGGCCGGCGCTGTCGGCCACGGCCACGCTGACGGTGGTGCTGGCCGAGAGCGTGGGCGAGCTGCTCTGGGAGCTGGGCAGCGCGGCGGCGGCGCCGGGCGAGCCGGCCGGCAGCCTGACGCGGTGGCTGGTGGTGGCCGTGGCGGCCGTGTCGTGCCTCTTCCTCGCCTTCCTGCTGCTGCTGCTGGCGCTGCGCCTGCGGCACTGGCGCCGCTCGCAGCTGCTGCCGCCGGGCAGCGGCGCCTTGCGCGGCGTGCCGGCCTCGCACTTCGTGGGCATCGACGGCGTCCGCGCCTTCCTGCACTCCTACTCGCACGAGGTGTCGCTCACGGCCGACTCGCGCAAGAGCCAGCTGCGCTTCTCGGGCGGCAGTTGCTGCGACACGCTGCCGGCCCGGCCGGTGCCCGACGAGCCCGCGCCGCTGCTCGGGGAGGACCCTGCCTGCGCCCGGCCCGCGGATCCCGCCGCTGCTCTGGTGAGTGACTCTCCACAGACCATAACTGCTCTACAAATTTTCCCTGTGCCGCTTCTCAGACTTTTTCTACCTTCCCTGTTGTGTTCTTTGTCATGTGGAGGGCATTTTGCTGACAAGGATGGCAAAGTTTCGTTCAGTCATGTGCTCTGTTCTGGTGCATCTTGCTGCTGTGAGGTGAACGTGGGACTGTTACTCAGTCTTACGGCGGCGCGTGTGTGAGGTAAAAGTGAGAGGTTTCTGGTGGCTGGAGTTTAGTTAGATCTGGGCTTTATTTTTCTTTTTGTCAGGCTCCAGGTTATTTCTTCTTTTGGCCCCTGATGTGAATTACTGGTTTTCTTGTCAGTATTAGCTCTTCTTCTTAGGAAATAGAATTTTATGTTACTGTCAGTTTCCGATATGTTCCTGAAAGCCTAAATGCCTGAGTAAGGTGAGATTGTCTTGAAAAGAATCATTAATGCTTCCCACTATTTGTTTTATTCTTTGCAGCCTTTCTGTTTCTCATTAGTGGCTGATGGAGTAATGAAACGTCCTTGCTTTTGTCTATACTTTGATATCTAGCTGAAGTCCGCGGTGTTACACCATTGCATGTTGAACATGTATGTAATGTGAGGGTCAAAGAATACCGTGCACCTGTGAAAGGTTAAAGATTCATGTAATGGGAGCTCCGCAGGTGAATACAAGAGATGTCGTTTGTTCCTTTCCTTGTTCTGTGCCAGCTGTAGTACCACACGGTCATGTCCCTTACATTTGTCTGTCTTGTATGTTCCTTTCATGTTTACAGCTGTAAATGAAAGACTTTCATAGAGATATTTCCTTAAAATACACCTGTAAGAAATGTTCTTGCTTTTCACGTACATATGGTGAGAATGTTATCCATGGTAAGGAGAAGCAGTCTGTGCAGCTTTTCTTTTGATGGAGTCTATCTGCAAACTATGATAAATGACAATAGTGAACGCTGTGAAGTGTTTAACGAGAGTTCTGGTGGTGCTGTGTGTGAGGAGCTACTGGTGGAGACATGGTACATTTGCTTGAGTAGGGTCAGCCTCATAGTTGATGTGAAGCTACTGTTGCCTTGAATTTCTTTTGGGCAGACTCTGTTCTATCATGTTGTTGCTTTCTTACACTTTTCTCAGTAATGCTGTCTCTCCTGGAGGGCTGGTTCTCGTTTAATTTTGCAGCCTTGAATTTTCTTCATAGATGTGTTGTGAACAGACAAATATATCTCCTTAATACAGAGATGTAAAGAAATAAAAATTAAGTGTATGGGTGATTCTGGTGGATAGTATAAGAAAGGGTCTGAGCAAGTGACCATTTGATGATATGTCCTTGCAAATTCCGAGGATCAAAGAAGACCTTGCAAGTTGTGAAGTGTTGTGAGTCCTGGGCACTGTGCATAGGTCCCTGTTCAATGCCCACCTGTAGTATCATGCAACTGGGAGTTTTTCTTCCTGTGTAAGCTTGGCTAAAGAAGATGCTAGTCTTAGTGGAAGCCCTGGAAGGTTCTTCCTGTTTGGTTGCTGGTTGCTGTGATCTATTTAACTATGAACTTAATTACGAGAAAGGCTTCGGGAATGCCGTGTAGTTACCACCTACTGAAGACCTTAATTTTGTCCCTACCTAAGGGTCATAATGTAGAAGAGCATGTTCTGATCCCTTCCTTTCTGTGTGTTTTAAGTTCTTGACTTGCCGTTTGTGATGAGTTAAAGGTGGGTTTTTTTCTCTGATACCATGTGGTAGATGACATCTGTTACATTTGCCTGACTGTCCTGTATGTGTCCTTCCTGTTTACAGCTTTTAAAGACATTCATAGTCGTGTTTCCTTAAAATGGACCTGGACAAAATGCTCTTGCTTGTCACATAAATGTGGTTAGAGGTCAAACATTATCTATACTAAGAAGAAATTGTCCTTTATTTTGCTGGAGTTTATGTGCATATTATGAATATCACTGGCAATGATGGGCTACATAATATAACTCTGAAGGTGTCATATTTTCAGATATCCTAGGGTTCAGAATCCAAATGACCAAGTTATGGGTTCATCTCTTTGCATCCTTGATGCATGATGTTTCCTGTCAATTGTGGTTATTGAGCATATACATGTACTTTACATTAACATTGGAGAGTTTGAAGTTGCCCAGTGTGCTGAAGTAGGATGATGGTGACTTTGAGACAATACTCCAACAACTGGGTCTTTATGAAAGCTGCATATCACTCAGGCTCTTGAAAGCATTTTACATTTCTTCATGTTACAGTAATGAGCAGACAAATCTTTTGGTATGCACCTATGTTCTATTCCGAGATTAAAAAAGTTGGGCATGCAACTTTTCTCTTGGTGATATCTGACTGTAGCTTTCCTGCTGTGTAATGTTTGGCCAGGCTGAAAACTTCTGTCTGTGCGGAAACAGGGCAGGTGACAAAGTTCGCTCTGATTTCGTTTGAAATGTCTAAAATACAGTGCACCTTATCCTAAATGTTAGATGAAGTACACAGCAGTGGTTCCATGCATTTTCCTTTTTTTTTTTTTTTTTTTTTCATTGTCTGAAGAAGTTACTTTCAGGAACTATGTCTATGGCCTTTGGTGTGAGGTCTTGTGTGAGCGTCCTGGAGACTTTTTACTGACTAGATACCTTTCTTGTGTACCTGCTACAGATGACAGCATGAAATGCTAAGCTATGATTCCACCCCTTCTGCAGGTTTTTCATTCTTGTGTTGTTTTTTTGCTTCCCCCCCCCCGCCCCCAGGTCTAAAGCTGGGTCTCATTGTGGCTGGTAACCCTTAAAACATTAAAATATCATTTATTATTATTATTGGGCTAGTGCAGCGGCATGGACTTTGATATCTTTCTATTTACCTAAGCTGTCACTGAATGACACGCTCTTCTGCCCGTGGCTGACACTTGGCCAAAGTATTGGATATTGTATGTGGATTAATTAAAGGCTGAGAATGCAAAGCAAGGAGGGTTGAGAGGCCAACTGTGAACCAGGAAATCAGGTGTGTTAATGTGTGACTTCAGGGTTGCACTTGCAAGTTGAACTATGAATTACTTTCATGTGCTCTGGCAAATGAATTTCAACATGTGCAGTGAAGACCAAGAAGATTTTCCAGAGAGTTTCTCTGACACAGCTTTCTCTTCCTTCTAATTTTTCCTTGCCTTGCCTGTCTGATTTATGGATTTGTTTTTCTTCTCTTGGTTTCCTATGGACATTGGTTTACTTGTAATTGTCAGCATGGCTTCATTTAGCAATGCATTGTGTGTTAGTGCCTCTTGCTGAAACTCATGTGAAAGGCAGATGTGAGAGTATTTTTTTTGTTTTGTTATTATTGGGATGAATAGACATAAACATGACCTTAGCAGAAGTGGCATCCCTGTGGAACAATGCATGTGATAAAGGAGGAGAGGAGATTCCTGCTAAATTTCTAGTTTGATGACGCTTTCTCTTTTGGATGACATACCTTTTACTCTGGTAATTTATAATTCCTGTGCTTTAGAATCTTTGTTTCCTCTGAGAGTAGTGGTGAGCAGAGAAATGTACCTCCCTTGGTGTGATTGTAGTGCATTTTCTTCTCCTGGTATGTGTTTACCAATTCCGAGATCGTCAGGATGAAAAATGCAAGCTGTGCAGAGTTGGACGGAGAACAAGGGAGCCCTGTGTGTGAGGCTACAGAAGATCAGTTGGTAATTTCCTTGCTTGTCATAGTTAACACAACCATGTTCCTGTAGCTGTACCATGCGATCTGAGTTCATGCTCCTCAATAAGCTTGGCCTAAGAAGTATTATTCCCATTGACCCATTCATTTCTATATGTTTCTAACTCTTGCCCTGCTTGCTCTCATGAGCTGCATTTGACCTCAAGGTATCTCATCACATGTGGAAAGTCACATCACTCTTAATTGTCTGAGTGCAACAGCAGTTCCCATACACACCTTTGACGTTTACAGCTAGAAAGAGGAAGACTTTCATAGACAGACCTGCTCCCAAAGGCACACTTGTCTGTAGCCAAAGAAAGCAAACTCATCTATGTCTACTGCAGTGCTCAAAGTGCAGAGTGACAACACATCCCAGCAAGTTTTCCATGAACAAACAAAAAGACAATGGGAGATCTCATTTGGGGTGTCCTCCACACACTCCTCAAAAATTGTTGTCGGAGAGAGATGAATTTGATGGTTGGATCTTTAGATGCCTGAGGAACTAGCTGGATGGCCATGTCCAAAGAATTATAGTTGATAGCTCAGTGTCCTTGTGGAAATTAATAACATGTTGTGTTCCACAAGGGTTGGTTCTGGGACAGATACTATTTAAAATACTTCTTCATCTATGACACAGAGAGAGGAATTGAGTGTACCACAGCAAGTTTGCAGAAGACGCTAAGCTGAGTGGAGCAATCAGTTCCCTGGAGGGAAGAAATACAGTCCAGAAGGACCTTGACAGGCCAGAGACGTGCATCCATGTGAACATCATGAAGTCCAACGATATCAAATGCAAGATTCTGCACCTGAGTTGGAGCAATCCCCAGTTTCAGTACAGACTGGGAATTGAGAGCAGCCCTGTGGAGAAGAACTTGAGTGTAGAAGTGAGTGAAAAATGGGACGTGTGCTGGCAATGTACACTTGCTGCCCAGAAAACCAATTGTATCCTTGTCTGCTTACCAGGAAGTATGGTCAACAGGTCGAGAGAGATATTTTTCTCCTACAACCACACATTTGTGAGACCCCACCTGCCTGCAGCTCTAGGGCCCACAGTCATACAGAAACTGATGATGAGAAGGCCTGTTTTAACAGGAGAAGGAGCAACAGTTTTGCCCATGAGAACAGATTGCCGAGAGGAGTTTTGGAGGCTGCTTAGCTGGAAATCTTCAAGGTCAATTTGGATGGGGCTTTGAGCAATCTGATCTATTGAAGGATGACTCTGCCCATGGTTAGGGTAAGAGTTCAAAACGTTATCCTTGGAGTGATATATTTCTCAGTGTAACTGATCTTCTCCCTACAAGAAAAACTGACAGTGTGACAAGTGTCAGAGAATTACAGGAGCAAAAAGAAAAAATGTGGGAATGACAGAAACGCTGTGCAGCAAGGAAGGAATGAAATTACTTTTGCTTTATGCTGTTCATGATTACATACTGATTACTCCCACACGTAGAATCCCTTCTTATATTAATGGCAGTAGGTTCCCCTGAGGGTGCACGCATAATTCGGCTGCCATGGCGTTCTGTCGCCTCCGGATGCCGCGGTTGGCCGTTTCGGAGCAGCTCAAGAGCCTCCGTCGCCTCCTGCCCCTACCGGCTGCTCGCTCGCCCGGCGCCAGGAAAAGGGGAAGCGGCGCTGGCAGCAGCGGCGTGTGAGTCGCAGACGAGATCGGCGTGAGCCTGCGCCGAGCAAGCTGCGAGCCTGTGGTCCCAGCGCTGGCTGAGGAGAGCAACTGAAAGGCGGCAGGACGGCGGAGGAGCGCGGCGAGTGCCGGTGAGAATGGCGTGCAGGCAGCGGCCGAGGCGGCGGCGAGCAGCCGGGCCAGCTGTGCTGCTGCCCGCCTTGCTGCTGGGTTTGTGCTGCGGGGCGGCGGCCGAGCGCATCCGCTACGCCATCCCCGAGGAGCTGGCCAGAGGCTCGCTGGTGGGGCCGCTGGCGCGGGACCTGGGGCTGAGCCCGGCCGAGATGCCGGCACGCAAGCTGCGGGTGGTATCTGCCGCGAAACGGCAGCTGAAATACTTCACCATGAGCGAGGAGACGGGGAACCTGTACGTCAACGAGAGGTTGGACTGGGAGGAGATATG
The DNA here is from genome assembly GCA_020746105.1 of Trogon surrucura. Classification (NCBI taxonomy): domain Eukaryota; kingdom Metazoa; phylum Chordata; class Aves; order Trogoniformes; family Trogonidae; genus Trogon; species Trogon surrucura. The sequence goes on along the minus strand of CM036630.1, from coordinate 7,383,056 downwards.
CGGCGAGGCGGCGTCCTGCTCCGTGAGCTTCGAGGCGCTGGTGCAGAACCCGCTCAATGTTTTCCACGTCGAGGTGACCATCCAGGACGTCAAAGACAACGCCCCGTCCTTCAGCAAAACTGCTCTGGACCTCGAGATCATGGAGCTGACACTACCAGGTGCTCGTTTTCCCCTGGAGATGGCCCGAGATGCAGACGTGGGCAGCAACTCGCTGCTGACTTACCAGCTCACAGGAGACCCATCCTTCACACTGGACTTGAAGGAGAGCACGGGTGGAAAGAAGCAGCCGGGATTAGTGCTGAAGAAAGCGTTGGACCGGGAGAAGCAGAGCTCCTTTCAGCTGCTGCTGACGGCGGTGGATAGCGGCGACCCCGTGCGATCTGCGACTGTGCAGGTTCGCGTCAACGTGACGGACGCCAACGACAACGCGCCCGTGTTCAGTAAACGCGTCTACGAGGCTGGAGTGCGGGAGAACCTTCCGGTGGGGTCACTGGTGCTGCGGGTGCTGGCCACGGACATGGATGCGGGCTCCAATGGCCGAGTCTCCTACTCCTTCCGTTTTTCTTGGGTGGTGTCTCTGGGGAGTGATCGTCTGTGTTTTCTTGAATGAAGGATTCTGTAAGCTCGTGACGGGACGTTCTTGGTTCTCCAGCAGTCAGAATTTCATATTCAAGGGAGAGATTTTAACTATAAAACTCGTTAGTTACTAACAGTGAACTCGCTGAAGGAATGGTTATGCACATGTGCTGGATGCTTGATGTTGGAGATTTTTGTTCGAGTTACGGTTTTTCAGCTCAGTGTTACCTATCTTTAGGGCGAGGCTTCTGCAGACATACTAGCCCAGGTGGGACAGGTTATGTTTTTTAAATATTTTTCTTCTTTGTGTAAATATTTATCTTCGTTTAAATGTTTATCGATCTGGCTATCTTACTGAGAAGAATATGTGTAATGGGATCTCAGAAAAACCCACAACAAAACTAAACATAATCGCCTTTTCATTTTCTGATCCTGTTATCTTTTTCTATCCGACATTTCCAAGAGAGGCGCTCGGACCTGGTTGATCGCGTTGACAGGGAAATGCTAAACCGAAGAAATCGGTGTCTCAGGCGCTTCTTCCATAAGTAGTTGTGTGTGCCTATTTTATTATGAGAAGCCTCCATCCATCTTGAGGGACCGTGAGATATGCGAAATGACATTTCGAATAAAGGCTATTTGCACATTATAGCGCCCATGCCAATAGCCTCTGGCTGGAAGCAACGGTTTCGCCATACTTTCCGGCTAAACTGAGGTGAAAGGACACCAAACGATCAGTTAAATGTGTATTGAAAGAGACTCACATGGAAGAAGCTGGAGTTAGTATAGGATACAGTGTATTGAAAGAGGAAGAGTAAAAAGAGAACAAGGAGAGAAGAATTTTGCTGGTGTGAACAACAGAACTCAGAACTGAGGCACAGGAGTGGAACAGCCGTTAAATGCTCTTTGCGGGGCGCCAAATAGGTGATTCAGACCAGAATCACTGTGGGTGCTTCTGCCTCCTCGGTAGTTGTAGTACAACCAGTGCGGGCTCGATGGGAGAGAATCATCAGTAGAGGAGCTTCCTCCTGCACTCTGTTTCCAGGGAAGCCTTCTAGAAAAATTCCAGCGTCCATGGCCCAAGCACCCGACCTCCGGGGAGCAGTAATGGCTTAGAGTCTCTCCATTGACCCTGTCTTCTTCTTCAGCCTTTCAATATCTGATCTCATTTCATGGTTGTGGTGTAAAACAATTTCAACGAGTTCACTGTGACCTGAAGTATTTAAAGAAAACCTCTTGCCTCTGGGGTAAACGAACTATATCTCGGGTTTACTGGGGACGATATGGGTATGTCTGATTATCACGTTTTGTATCTCAGAGCCTAGTTTCATTTATAATCCCTGCACCAATCATTCAAGCTCGACATGCCGTGGAAATGCACTCGGAATTTTACATATATCGACATATCCGGTGCCCTAGAAACGCCTACGGCCGGTGCTCGCCTTCCTCTTAGTTGTGATCGCGTCGAGGATTACAGAAGAGCTCGGTTAGAGAGACGAGAACGCAGGCTAGGAAACGATGTGTGGGCAAGACGGCTCGGGCAGCGCTCGGTGCCTGCAGTGCCAGGCGGAGACTGCGGGCGCCGCTGTTGACCGAGGAGGAGCGAGAGGAAGGCCGCAGCGCTGCCGGCAGCCCCGCCCGATGTGGCCCGGCTCGCTCGCTCGCTCGCTGGCTGTGTGGGAGCGTCCCCGCAGTGCGGAGCCTAGCTGTAGCGACGTGGAGGGGCCTGCGGCAGCAGAGGCAACCAGAGAGACCTACCCGAAGCAAGAGCGGGAGCTTTTTAGGCGGCGGAGAGCTTCCGGTGGCGGCAGCGATGACCGCGGAGAGAGGAGGGCGTTTGGGCCAGCGGGAGCGAGCCCTGCTGTGCTGCGTGCTCCTCTTGGCGTCGGAGGCGGCGTGGGGACAGCTGCGCTACTCGGTTCCCGAGGAGATGCCGAAGGGCTCCTTCGTGGGCGACGTGGCCAAGGACCTGGCGCTGCAGATGCCGACAATCCGCGACAGAGGCGTCCGCCTCATAGACAGAGGTAGGACGCAGTATTTTGCTCTTCACGGGAAGACAGGACACTTGGTGACGGCCGAGAGGATAGACAGAGAGCAGCTTTGCCGGCTGGTGGAGAAATGCGTGCTGCGCTGTGAGGTGATAGTGGAGGGGGAAATGCAGGTTTATGAAATCGAAGTGGAAATCACGGACATAAACGACAACGCCCCTAGCTTCAAAGGTGTCGAGGTGGAGGAGACAATAAGCGAGATGACTTCCCCGGGGTCGCGATTTCTTCTGTCGGAGGCTCTAGACCCGGACTCGGGGCGGAATTCCCTGCTGAGCTACGAGCTGAGCGGCGACGATCACTTCTCGCTGGCCGTGCAGGCGGGCCCCGGCGGGGATCAGCGTCCCGAGCTGGTGCTGGCCAAGGCGCTGGACCGGGAGAAGGCGGCGTTCCACGAGCTGGTGCTGAGGGCGAGCGACGGCGGAGAGCCGTCGCGGACGGGCACGGTGCGGATCCGCGTGGCGGTGCTGGACGCCAACGACAACGCGCCCGTGTTCAGCCAGGCGGAGTACGCGGTGCGTGTGCCCGAGGACGTGCCCGTGGGCTCCACCCTTTTAACCGTCTCGGCCACAGACGCCGACGAGGGACTGTACGGGCAAGTCAAATACTCACTGAAGAAAGTAACGGGTATGGTATCGGAGATTTTCGAGTTGTCCTCCGAGTCGGGAGTGATAGCACTGGTGCGGAGCCTGGACTTCGAGGAAGGGGACTCCTATCAACTGGAGGTACACGCAAGGGACGGCGGGGGCCTTTTCGATACCGCGAAAGTCTCCATCACTGTGACAGACGTCAACGACAACGTGCCCGAAATTACAGTGACTTCTCAGATGAGCGAGATCTCTGAGGACGCCCCGTCGGGGACGGTGGTGGCCCTGCTGCACATGCAGGACCGGGACTCGGGCGACAACGGCGAGGTGCGGTGCTCGCTGGACGCAGGCGTCCCGTTCCGGCTGCAGAGCTCGCGAGGCAGCTACTACCGTGTGGTGACGTCCCGGGAGCTGGACCGTGAGGAGATGTCGGAATACAATGTGACAGTTCGGGCGTGGGACGGCGGGTCGCCGCCGCTGCGGAGCAGCGCGGTGCTGTCGCTGCGGGTGCTGGACGTGAACGACAACGCGCCGGTGTTCGCGGAGGCGCGCTACAGCGCGCGCGTGGCCGAGAACAACGCGGCGGGCGCGCTGGTGCTGACGGTGCGGGCGTGGGACGCGGACTGGGGGCAGAACGCGCGCGTGCGGTACCGGCTGTCGGAGGGGCGGGTGCGGGGCGCGCCGCTGTCGTCGTACGTGTCGGTGCAGGCGGAGACGGGCGCGCTGTACGCTCTGCGCTCCTTCGACTACGAGGAGGTGCGCGAGGTGGGGCTGTGGGTGCGGGCGGAGGACGGCGGCTCGCCGGCGCTGAGCAGCAACGTGTCGGTGCGGCTGGTGATCGTGGACGAGAACGACAACGCGCCGCAGGTGCTTTACCCTCCGCCCGCGGCGGCTGCGGGCGCGGGCGCGGTCTGGTCGGGCGTGGAGCTGGCGCCGCGCTCGGCGGAGCCCGGGGCGCTGGTGGCCAAGGTGGTGGCGGTGGACGCGGACACGGGGCAGAACGCGTGGCTGTCGTACGAGCTGGCCAAGGCGACGGAGCCGGGGCTGTTCCGCGTGGGGCTGCACAGCGGTGAGGTGCGCACGGCGCGCTTCCCGCTGGCCCGCGACGCGGCCCGGCAGAGCCTGGTGGTGGTGGTGAAGGACCACGGGCGGCCGGCGCTGTCGGCCACGGCCACGCTGACGGTGGTGCTGGCCGAGAGCGTGGGCGAGCTGCTCTGGGAGCTGGGCAGCGCGGCGGCGGCGCCGGGCGAGCCGGCCGGCAGCCTGACGCGGTGGCTGGTGGTGGCCGTGGCGGCCGTGTCGTGCCTCTTCCTCGCCTTCCTGCTGCTGCTGCTGGCGCTGCGCCTGCGGCGCTGGCGCCGCTCGCAGCTGCTGCCGCCGGGCAGCGGCGGCTTGCGCGGCGTGCCGGCCTCGCACTTCGTGGGCATCGACGGCGTCCGCGCCTTCCTGCACTCCTACTCGCACGAGGTGTCGCTCACGGCCGACTCGCGCAAGAGCCAGCTGCGCTTCTCGGGCGGCAGCTGCTGCGACACGCTGCCGGCCCGGCCGGTGCCCGACGAGCCCGCGCCGCTGCTCGGGGAGGACCCTGCCTGCGCCCGGCCAGCGGATCCCGCCGCTGTCCCGGTGAGTGTCTCCCAACTCACTTTCCTGCCTTTGTTTTGCCTTTAATATGTGACCGTTTGTTTGCTTTGGTTTTTTTTAATTTGTTTTTGGATTTCCTGATGTCTTTCCCCTGTGCTTGCAGGTAAGGTGAGGTACAGTTTTCGTACAGAAACTCTGTTTATTGGTTCGTCTTGTCTTTATTGAGCCGTAGCCTTATTTTTCACTAAGCCTTCAGGTTGATGTAGAAGGCGTAAGAAATGAGGTTGCTTTGTGTTCTGTCCTTTTTGGGCAGATAGATGTAAATACGAACCATAGTAGAGGAGTCACATATGTGTGAGGCAGAGGGTCTTGCTTCCAGGAGACAAATGTGGGATTGTGGCTTAGCTTTGCAGTGGTGTGGGATGCAGAAATGTGAGGTTGCGGTTGGCTTGAGATCCGTTGGAATGAGGCTTTGTGGTTTTATTGTGTCATTACTGTGTTAAGCGCTGTTCTCTGACTCAGTCTCCATAGAAGATCTGTCTTCCGTTAGAACCTTGGCTTTTTATTTTTTCGTCTGAGGTGCATTGAGCAGACGACATAAAGGTATGTGAGTGAAGTCCATTGGTGATTCTGATGGATTTTATAGAGATTTGGTCTGTGCAACTAGCCTTTTGATGAAACCTGCCTGCCAGTTATGAGGGTGAAAGAACAGTGTGCAACCTGTGAAGGCCTGCATATGGGAGTCCTGGGGGCTGTGCATGAGGATCTGTTTAAGGGCACAAGATGTTTACTCCTTTCCCTGTTCTGTGCTCATCTGTAGTATCACACAATGTGAGTTTCTTTTTCCCAAGATTTTTGGCACCAGGTATGTTATTCCAGCTGCGTTGGGAGCTCTGGGAAGTTCCCTCTATGCTGGTGGTTGTGATGTTTTTTACCTAACAGCTTAATTATGTACTTATAACAACTGCCATAATTGTAGCTTTGGTAGAAACTAACCAATTATTAATTCACTGCTCATTACCTGGATTATACATTTTCTCTAAATTCCATAATGTAGAAGAATATTTCACGACCCCTTCCATTCTGCATGTGTTTACATCTTGCCTTACTCATTGTAGTGACCTGGAGGTGCATCTTTGTCTGTGATACTGTGTAGAAGATCACATCTACTACATTTGCCTGATTGTCCAGTACATGCTTTTTTTGTATCTGTAACAGGAAAGCCTTTCATAGTTCCATTTCCTTAAAATGTTACTGGAAAAATTGTTCTTGCTTCTCACATAGACATGATAAGTCAAATGTTATCCATGGGAATGAGAAGTCGCCTGTGCAACTTTTCCTTCGATGGATTCTATCTGCAAATGATGATCAGTAGCCATGGTGCAAACTGTGAAGAGTTTGTGAGGAATCTTTGTGGTGCTGTGTGTGACGAGTTACTGGTGGAGACATGGCATGTGTTTTGTCCTTTTCCAGGGCTTATTGCAGGCCTTCTGAAAATGAGACAGAAGTCTTCTTATTTTTGGATATCACCTTTCTTAGACTCCAAGTGGCCAAGTTAGGGGTTCCTCAGTTAGCTTTCCCTTCGCATGATATTTGCTTTGAATGATAGTTAAATTCTTGCCTTTCTTGTCATGTTGAGGTAAGAGGGAGGAGGCTCTGTGCATCAGATAATTTTTCTGAGAATGGCCCTGGAAGAAATGTTCTTGCTTGGCACACACACGTGGTGAGAAGTCAGTTCAGCATCTGTGCGAGACTGGCATCAAAATCATCAAAGAGGTTTTTATCTTATACATGTGGCTGGATGTCTCTTTAATATCCAGTGTAGCACCACAGCCTCTGCCACTTATACAAATACCTCTTTTCCCACTTCATGAAAGGAGATGACAATCTTCTGGCAATAGCCATGGAGGTGCAAACTTGCTTCAGGCATACTGCATCTCATAACAGCTCTGTGAAATGTTATTTTTCTAGCTATATGTCGTGTTAAGAGTGCAATATAAAGTTTCATCTTTCTTGTATTAAACTTTTTCCAGTCTTGATGAACCTTCAGATGTTATTCATGGATTTTTCTCCTATGAAGTACATGCTGGTGTTAAAATTGGTGTGAATGTAGGGGATGGGAGGGTATTTTTGTCATACATTTCTGGTTTTGGTGCTTTTTATTTGAAGCCTGTGTGAGGAAGTTCTCATACCTTGTCATGTCTGATACAGCTTTTCCCATGAATGCTTGTTTTTCGCTGTTGTGGGTTAGGGCTGCGCCAGGCACTAAATGCTGACAGGTGCTCTCTAACCTCTCTCCCTCCCCAAAGGAGGAGGGAAAGGGAATAGGGACTTTCAGGTTGGAAAAGAAAACAAACTAACGTATCTTTAACAAAACAATAGTAGTAAAAAGGAAATAATGAAAGTAATTAACTAGATACCAATATATTAAAAAATTATATAGAACTTCACTCCCATTGCCCCACTCTACTCTGATGCTGCAGAGCAGGCAGGCAGCAGGTAAGTCGCAGGTTCAGTGACGGAGGGGAACCCAACATAAGAGCTGGGTTTGAAAACTCAAGATCAGGATCAAAGGCAGATCAGACAGAGTCCTTCTTTGATGCCAGCCATTGAGGATAGGCTGAAGGAGCTGGGTCTCTTTAGTTTGGAGAAGAGGAGGTTGAGGGGTGACCTCATTAATGTTTATAAATACATCAAGGGGGAGTGTCAGGAAGACGGAGCCAGGCTCTTTTCAGCGACATCCAGTGACAGGACAAGGGGCAATGGGTACAAGCTGGAACATAGGAGGTTTCACAAAAATATTAGGAAAAACTTTTTCACTGTTAGGGTGAGCAAGCACTGGAACAGGCTTCCCAGGGAGGTTGTGGAGTCTCCTTCTTTGGAGACATTCAAAACCTGCCTGGATGCGTTCCTGTGCAGTCTACTGTAGGTGATCCTGCTCTGCCAGGGGGGCTGGACTAGATGATCTTTTGAGATCCCTTCCAACCCCTAACATTCTGTGATTCTGTGAAGAAGAGCAGAGCAAGAGGGCTTAATGACCATGATCCCTCAGCTTTAAACTGAATATAGTGTATCTGGATTGGAATAATTTCATTGGTCTCCTCTCCTGCTTATTGCTCCCCAGATGTGCAACCTTTTATTTCCTTGTGACATGTCCCAGCACCCCCAATATGGCACGAAAGATCTAGCAGTGACCTTGATTATTACAGGACTAAGCAGTTCAGAGTGTGACTTCAGGTCTGCTCTTGCCTTTGAGACCACAATGACTTACAGGAGCTCTGAGAGATTAGTTTCATTATCCACAATGAAGACTTAGGCATGGTCACAGTGACTTTCTCTGACAATGCTTATAATATTTCCTTGGGTACTTGTCTGATTTCTGGATTGTATTTTTGTGGTGGGTTTTTTTTTTTTCCTGTTTTTTCCACCCACCCTCACCTTCTTCTGTATATGTAGGTTCAATTGTAATCAGTGGTATATCTTTGTTTAGCAATACTTTGTGTGTTAGTGCCACTTGCTCAGACTAGAGCTAGTGAGGAAGGCAGGAGGTGGGAGGATACCTTTGTGTTTTGTTTTGGTTAGGGGAGCTAGACATAAACATGACCTTAGAAGAGGCCACATGTCTGTGGAACACTGCATGGGATAACAGAGGAAATGGGAATCTGCTTTAGCTAATAGCTCAGGGATCCAGTCTGTGTCAGTTTACCACTCACCTTTTAGTATGGCCATTGATAATCTGTGTGGTTATGAATATTTCTGTTTCTTCTAATCCTCTCATGATATATTTTTGCCAGTTATGAGAATCAGAAGCAAACCAGTAAGTTGTGTAAGGTTGGAGACAGATGAGAATGATGACATATGGGTAGAATGACACGTATCTCCTATGTGAAACCTTCTTTATCCGTCTCTATCACCCTGCAAAAATTTGAGAGTTTCATCAAAATGGTAACTACTTTTTCCCCACCCTTGATCACCCTTCAGGCTTTCTTTCCTGGAAGTTCACACTTCATGTTTTCCCCTTGCAGATGGTTCTTTGGCATCTGAATCTTGCAGCAAATCCTGACTTCCATTGACAATCACATGAAGGCAGAGTGTTATGTGTGAGGAAAATGACAAGCTGAGTCTCTGATAATTCCTTATAATTCAGGTGAAGAAGACCTTTGGTAAAGCATGTACACTTCATATTGACAGAAGCTGAGCACGACACAGAGTAGTTAAAAATCACAACAACTGACTAATGTAATTAAATTCACACACACACATCACTCCATAGTCCAAAGTAAGAGTATAAGGCTTTGCTCGTGAGTTCAGAACTCAGTCTCTTCCAGGTGCTCTGAAAGATGAATTTTTAAGGCAGAGTTGTGGCAAAGCACCTGTGCTTTCCAGGAGTCCAATAATTACCTCAGTGGAATCAATTGCAGCTTTTAGTTTTCTTTATCAGAAACAACTGAGAGATTTGAGCTTCTGCTTTGCAGGAAGGAACTTGTGGAAAACGCCCACAGTCTTATCCATTGCTTACTCCGAAAGGGTAACAAGCACTCAACACAATCAAGTAACATTAATGCATAGCAGCAGTTACCCTGACCTGGCAAGCTCAGGAACATAATAGAGGCTGTGCAGTGCTGCTGGCCAAGCCCAGCTACCTGTGAGTTTTTCTTATGACTCTGAGGACTGTAAGGCTATGTGCCCCTCTGTGTGGTTTCCTACACTGCACAGGCCTGGGTGTGTCACAGGTGTAAGCAGCCAGCCCCACATGGGTCAGTGGGGGCTGTTTGGTTTGGTTAAATTCAGTTCCAGGGAGTGTTGTTGTTCTGAAAAGAGGAAGAACTGAAGCTTAGTAAAATCATTGAATACAGTTACAAGAGACCTGGTAGGCCTTCTAAATCACTACAACTTGCCTGACTTACATCTTGAGGCCTCAGTGACTTTCTGGGTGCTCTGAGGATGAGTTTTTAAGGCAGAGTTGTGGCAAAGCAACTGAAAATCACAGCACCTACCCCGAGGAAGCCAGGTGGAGTTTTGGTTTTGTATAGCAATCACCAGAAATCACTGAAAAGCTTTCAGTTGTTCAGGCTGCCCTTAGATGGGTTGGCCAGGTGATGGGACTTTTGCCCAGAAGCTCCCTTAATCACAGAAAATGAAAAGTGTAATTGAGTCTTATAGCAGCCTTCAGACTATGGAATTTCTACCAAGAGCACTGAAGTTTTTTTCTGGATGGAAGAGGAGTGAGTAATGAGACGAGCAAAGAGCTTAGATGGTTTTCCACTTTCTTTTTCTCTGCCAGGTATGTACAGTGATGTTGGTCTGAGTTCAGAGCATATGTTGTATGAGGAACGTCTGAGGAATCTGGGGCTGCTTAGCCTGGAGAAGAGGAGATTGAGGGGAGACTTTATTGCTCTTCACAACTACCTGAAAAGAGGTTGTAGCGAGGCAGGGGTTGGTCTGTTCTCCCTAGTGGTGAGTGACAGGACAAGTGATAGCACCAGAGGAGGTTAAGGTTAGATATTAGGAAAAATTTCTTTACTGAGAGAGTTGTCAGGCATAGGAACAGCCTGCCCAGGGAGGTGGTTGAGTCAGTGTCCTTGGAAGTGCTTAAGAGACAGGTAGATGCTATGTTGAGGGACATGGTTTGGTGGTGTTGATAGGGCTAGGAAAAGGTTGAACTTGATCTTGAAGGTCTCTTCCAGCCAAAAATGTTCTATGGCTCTATGTTCTATGATTCTATGGTTTGGGTCCACCAGATTTAGGCTTCAGATATCTTCACCAGTGTGTTAGTTTTCTGAACTAGTGTCAAATCTGAGCATTTCAGAGTAAACCAAAATTCACTTTGTTACGTGAGCTTCAGAGTCTTAAATGGACAGGAGGAAGAAACATCAGCAAAGGCTGCAGTTTCAGGTTCAGCATGAAATGGTAGAGTGGAAATTGGAAAATGAAGCATAACAGCATTTGGAACTTCCAGTATATGCTCCTCTCTCTCTCTCTTGTCCTTGTATGTACTGCAACTACACACAGGGCTTTACCAAAAACTGGCAGACCTTAACTACAGTGAAAGTGAAAACCTTCTGCATTGTGCTTCTGAATTTAGGCAATGTTTAGCACCTTGATTCACTTTTCTCCTGGTTGCTGAATGAACCGTATTCTACATATGGGGGATATGCACACCACGTTAAGTGTATAAGCAGTGCTCCTTTCGCATTGCAGTTTCAGTTCTCAGACAGTGCATGAGGAGCTCTATTTATTGCTCTAGTACAAATATTTTGTTCATAGTTTTTGTGCCAACTCAGAGCATAAGCCTTAAAAGACACTGACTGAATGTCATACTACTTTAAAAATCTGATGCAGCTGAAAAATCTTTTTCAGTATGGTATTAAAATGAATAGTGCAGGCACTAAACCCTATACAAAAGCCTGGGTCCCTATGGGCGTTGCCATCGGTATTTCACAGGAAAATGAAGTTCAGGTTCTTTACATGGACTTCTGAGAAGATTTTAGAGAAGGAGACACCAGCAAAGCCTGAAAACATGCATGAGGAAATACTTTATTGATCTGTCATAGATATTTCCTTCTTAGTTATCATAACAACTCACACCAGAAGCAGCAAAAATACTTGAGAGAGAGTAGTAGCACTTTAAACTGTACTGCTGCCACAAAAGACTTCTGGAGTATCACACTCCTGTTGTATTATTGTGATTAAAGTTCCTGCTAACCATTGCCTCAGTGCCTCTTAACTTCATTTTTTTTATGAAAGGAGACATGGCAAAGCTTGGTACTCAAAAGATGAGAAGCTGGTTCCCCGATGGGTGCAGACATGAGCTTGATGGTGTTTGGCTGCCAAGACGCAGACTTTGATATCCTTCTCTTTCCCTAAGCTGTCACTGAATGACACGCTCTTTTGCCTGTGGCTAACATGTGCCAAAATATTGGATATTGTCTGCAGAGTAAGGAAAGGCTGTGAATGCAGAATAAGGAGAGTGAGAGGCCAGATGCAAACCAGGAAAGCTAGTGGGTCAAAGTGCCTTCATCTGGGCAATGATTTGATTTCATGCCTGGTGCTAAGGCCTGTGCCATTCATGGTGTGATCCTGGTTCCGCTGTTCTGAATAGCAATGACAGTCCTCCAAAAATAAAGCATTTTTGGCGTCACTGTGCACGTAGACTGGTGATGTATGGGTAGAATGGATCATAATTCCTATGTGAAACCTCACTTATTCATCTGTATCACTCTTTAGTAGCTGAAACATAGTCTAATTAAAACTATGAAGAAGCTCTATCTTTCAGGCATTCGTTTCCTGGAAGGTTATGCTTCATTCTGCCTATTTCTGGATAGTGCTTCTGCATTTGAAACTGTGCATGTTGTTTTGTAACAAATACTTACTTCAGCCATTTAAGTGGTGATATTTCTTGTGTAAGGAAAATTAAGCAGAAGCTAAAAGAGAACGTGTTGTATTTTCTCAGAAAACACACCTTAAGCAAGAAGCCCATGAGAAGGTACTTACACTTATGGGTTCATATTTGTGGGAGGTAAGCAGGTCACACAGTAAAAAAATTGCTGAGTGCTGATGACTATTTCTTAAAATTAATCCTCCTACTATGTAGTCCAAACCAAGACTTCAGGGCTGCACTTGCAGCTTGAGCTATGAGTTCCAGGTGGTCTGACAGATGAATTTTAACATACGCAGTGAAGACCTAGAGGACTTCCTGGTGAGTTTCTCTGACAACACCTTCTTTTCTCCTCTTTTCTTGCCTTCCTTATCTGATTTACAGTTTTGTTTTTCTTCTCTTGGTTTCCTACAGAAGTTGATTTACTTGTGATTATCATCATGGCTTCATTTAGGAATGTGTTGTGTGTTAGTGCCTCTTGCTCTTGCTGCAGTGGATGTGAAAAGCAGATGTGAGGGCATCTTTGTGTTCTGTTATTATTGGAAGGGCTAGATGTAAACATGATCTTAACAGAAGTGGCATCCCTGTGGAACAGTGTGGATAAAGGAGGGTAGGAGATTCCTGCTAAGTGTCTGGTTTGACGACCTTTTCCCTTTTGGATTATGTTCCTCTTTTACTCTGGTCATTTATTATTTGTGTGCTTTAGAATCATTCTGTTTCTTCTGAGAATGATTGTAGAGGAGTGTACCTCTCTGATGTGATTGCACTATCCTATCCTGATACGTGTTTCCCAATTCTGAGAAGGCCAAAAGGAAACCTACAATTTGTGCGTGGTTGGAGAGAAGACAAGGGGCCTCTGTATGAGAGGCTAAAAAAGCTTGCTTGTCATAGTTAACACAACATGAAATTTGAGTTCATGCTTCCCAATAAGCTTCACCTAAGAAATGTTATTCCAATTGATCCGCTCATTTCTGTATGTTTCTAACTATTGACTTTTTGTTCTTCTGAGCTGCAGCTCGAACTCAACGTATCTGATCACATGTGGAAAGTCATTTCTCTTCCAGTTGTCCGAGTGCAACAGTGGTTCCCATACACACCTTTGATGTTTACAGCTGGAAAGAGGAAAGCTTTCATAGACAGACATGCTGCTAGAGGCACACTTTTTTGCAGCCAAAGAAAGCAAACCCATCTATTTCTACTGCAGTGCTCAAAGTGCAAAGTGGCAACCCAGCCTAGGCGAGGTTTCCACAAACAGGCTGGAGGGGAGTGGGAGATCACATATGGGGTGTCCTCCATGTGCTTCTCCGAAATGTTATGGCTGCTTAATTGGAGAGATATGGATTTGACAGTTGAACTGTTTGATGGCCAAGGACCTGGCTGGATGGCTGTGTCCATAGAGTTATAGTTGATAGCTCACTGTCCACATGGAAAATGATAACATGTTGTGTCCCACAAGGGTTCATACTGGGACCAATACTATTTAAAATACACAATAGTATCTTCATCAATGACACAGAGAGTGGGATTGAGTGCACCACAGCAAGTTTGTGGAAGACACCAAGCTGAGTGAAGCAATTTGTTGACTCAAGGGAAAGGATGCCATCCAGGAGGACCCTGACAGGCCTAAGGCATGAATCCATGTGAACACCATGAAGTCCAACAATGTCAAGTGCAAGATTCTGCACCTGAGCTGGGGCAATCCCCAGTTTCAGTACAGACTGGGGGAATGAAATCATCCACATGGAGAAGGACTTGGGGCTACAGGTGAGTGAAATACTGGACATGAACTGGCAATGTACATTTGCTGCCCAGGAAGTCAATGGTATCCTAGGATGCTGGACAAGTAGCATGGCAAGCCTGTGGAGGGAGGTGTTTTACCCTGACAAACAGGGATTCATGAGACCCCACCTGGAGTACTTCCTGCAGTTCTAGGGCCCACAGTCAAATAGAAACTGATGAAGACAAGGAAACCTTATTATGGGTTTTTAATATATGAAGTGAGCTTATAAGGAAAAAAAATGAGTTATTTTTAGTATGGCCTCTTCTGACAGGAGAAGGGACAAAAATCACAGAATCACAGAATGTTAGAGGTTGGAAGGGACCTCAAAGATCATCTAGTCCAACCCCCCCGCCAGAGCAGGATCACCTACAGTAGAGCGCACAGGAACGCGTCCAGGCGGGTTTTGAATGTCTCCAAAGAAGGAGATTCCACAACCTCCCTGGGCAGCCTGTTCCAGTGCTCGGTCACCCTCACAGTGAAAAAGTTTTTACTCATATTTTTATGGAACCTCCTGTGTTCCAGCTTCCACCCATTGCCCCTTGTCCTGTCAGTGGACGCTGCTGAAAAGAACCTGGCTCCATCCTCCTGACATTCCCCCTTGATGTATTTATAAACATTAATGAGGTCACCCCTCAGCCTCCTCTTCTCCAAGCTAAAGAGACCCAGCTCCTTCAGCCTTTCCTCATAAGGGAGAGGTTCCACTCCCTTCACCATCTTTGTGGCTCTGCGCTGGACTCTCTCAAGCAGCTCCCTGTCCTTGAACTGAGGGGTCCAGAACTGGACACAGTATTCCAGATGCGGCCTCACCAGGGCAGAGTAGAGGGGCAGGAGGACCTTTCTTGACGTACTTTCTACTCCCCTTCTAATACACCCCAGGATGCCATTGGCCTTCTTGGCCACGAGGGCACATTGCTGGCTCATGGTCATCCTGCTGTCCACCAGAACCCCCAGGTCCCTTTCCCCTGCACTGCTCTCCAGCAGGGCAGTCCGCAACCTATATTGGAACGTGGAGTTTTTCTTTCCCAAGTGCAAAACTCTACACTTGCCCTTGTTGAACTTCATGAGATTTCTCCCCGTCCAGCCCTCCAGCCTGTCCAGGTCTCTCTGAATGGCTGCACAGCCTTCTGGTGTGTCAACCACACCTCCCAATTTCGTATCATCAGCAAACTTGCTGACAACACTCTCTAATCCCTCATCCAGATCATTGATAAATATATTGAAAAGCACTAGCCCCAGCACTGACCCCTGAGGTGCCCCACTAGACACAGGCATCCAGCCAGACTCAGCCCCATTGACCACAACTCTCTGGCTTCTTCCCTTCAACCAGTTCTCGACCCACCTCACTACTTGGTCATCCAGACCACACTTCCTCAGTTTACCTATGAAGATGCTGTGGGAGACGGTGTCAAAGGCCTTGCTGATATCCAGATAGACCACGTCCACTGCATGGCCACCATCCATCCACCTGGTTATGTCTTCGTAAAAGGTTATCAGGTTGGTCAAACATGACTTCCCCTTGGCAAAGCCATGCTGACCACTCCTAATAACCTTCTTATCCTTGATATGCCTAGAGACAACGTCAAGGATAAGATGTTCCATCACGTTTCCAGGGATGGAGGTGAGGCTGACCAGTCTGTAGTTACTCGGGTCATCCTTCCTGCCCTTCTTATAGACTGGAGTGACATTCGCTTTCCTCCAGTCTTCAGGCACCTCACCTGTTACCCACGACTTACCAAAGATGATGGAGAGTGGCCTAGCAATGACTTCCGCCAGCTCCCTCAGCACCTGTGGGTGCATCCCATCAGGGCCCATGGATTTATGAATGTTCAAGTGTTCAAACTGATCCTTAACCCACTCCTCATCAATCAGGGCAGACTCCTCCTTTATCATGACTTCCTCAGGGGCCTCAGGGGACTGAGGCTCCTGAGGATGGTCTCCAACAGTGTAGACAGAGGCAAAGAAGGCATTCAGCAACTCTGCCTTCTTTCTGTCCTCTGTCTCCAGGGCACCCACCTCATTCAACAGAGGGCCTACGTTACCTCTAGTGTTAGTTTTGTCAGCAATGTATTTGAAGAAGCCCTTTCTGTTGTCTTTGACCTCCGTTCTAAGTTTTAATTCCAAGGAGGTCTTAGCTTTTCTGATTGCCTCCCTACACTCCCTGACAGCTGTCCTGTACTCCACCCAAGTGGCCAGCCCTTCCTTCCACAATTTATACACCCTCCCTTTCCACCTGAGTCTGCCCAACAGATCCCTGGTTAACCATGCAGGTCTCCTGGATCTCTTTCTTGATTTCCTACCTGATGGGATGCACTGATCCTGAGCCTCGAAGAAGTGTTCTTTGAATGCCAACCAACTCTCTTGGGCCCCTTTACCTTTCAGCTCCCTGTCCCAAGGGGTTTCCCCCAGCAATTGCTTGAAGAGGCCAAAGTTGGCCCTTCTGAAGTCCAGAGTTGTGATCCTGCTTGGTATTCTGTTTTTACCGCACAAGATCCTGAACTCCACTATCTCGTGGTCGCTGCAGCCAAGATTACCCTCAACCTTCACTGCTTCAACCAGACCTTCCTTGTTGGTGAACACAAGGTCCAGCAGCGCTCCTCTCCTGGTTGGCTCATCCACCATTTGCATCAAAAAGTTATCATCGATGCACTGGAGGAACCTCCTGGACTGAGGATGGCTGGCTGTGTGGGACTTCCAGCAAACATCTGGGTAGTTGAAATCCCCCATGAGAACCAGGGCCTGGGATTGAGAGGCTGCTACCATCTGCCTGTAAAAGGCCTCATCAACTTCCTCCTCCTGATCAGGTGGTCTGTAGTAGACACCCACCACAGTATCACCTAAGCTAGCCTGCCCCTTAATTCTTACCCATAAACTCTCTACTTGCTCCTCATCTGCCCCTGGATGGATCTCAATGTTAAATTGAAAGAGGGTAGACTTAGGTTGGATGTAAACAAGAAATGTTTTACAAGTGATGAGACCCTGGAACAGGTTGCCCAGAGGACTTGTGGAGACTGCCGTCCTGGAAACCTTCAAGGTCAATTTGGATGGGGCTTTGCACTACTTGATATAGTGAAGCTATCTCTACCCAAGGTTTAGGTAACAGTTATACACATTATCCTTGGTGTTTCTCAGTGTAACTGTTCTTCTCCTTAGAAGAAAAACTGACAGTAGGACAAACATTAGAGACTTACATGAGCAAAAAGAACTGCAGGGATGACAGGAAACCTTTGCAGAGGCAGCAAGAAAAGAATGAAATAACTTTCAAATCATGCTGTTCATGATACCTTACTGATTATTCCATTAAGAATAATTCCTTCTTATATTAAGGCCATCCAAGGTCCTACATGGCTCTGGCATGAGTACTTCTGAATATTCATCACCACTAAGGAAGACCTAAAAGCACCTAATAGCGTATCTTGCTTTTAAATGCCTTGAAAATGTCGTGAAAAGAAAATGCAGTTGCGTTTCATGATTATAAACAAAGAAAGACTATGCACAGAGCTGAGAAGTCAGTTCATCTCCTCTAAAACACTTGACAGAGTGTAATATTACTTGAAAAGTCTACTGCCTCTAGGTTTCCCTTTTTTTAATTAAAAGCGACAGTAGTGTCTGATGCACGGAGGTGAGAAGACTATTCCCCTGTGGGCACGGGCATGATCCGGCTGCAGTGGCGACGCGGCGCCTCCGGGTGCCGCTGTCGGCCGGCGCGGAGCGACGCTGGAGCTGCCGCCCGAGCAGCCGAAGCGTCCTGCCGCCGCAGAGATCGGCGCCGAGATCGCTGAGAGCCCGCGGGCTCTGCGCTGTCTGCGGAGAGAGCCTGGAAAACGCCAAAGGCGGAGGCAGGACGGCGGAGGAGTGCAGCGAGCGCCGGCGAGAATGGCGTGCAGGCAGAGACGGCGGCGAGCAGTCGGGCGAGCTGTGCTGCTGCCCGCCTTGCTGCTGGGCTTGTGCTGCGGGGCGGTGACCGAGCGCATCCGCTACGCCATCCCCGAGGAGCTGGCCAGAGGCTCGCTGGTGGGGCCGTTGGCACGGGACCTGGGGCTGAGCCCGGCCGAGCTGCCGGCACGTAAGCTGCGGCTGGCGTCAACCACGAAACGGCAGTTGAAATACTTCACCGTGAGCGAGGAGACGGGGAACCTGTACGTGAACGAGAGGCAGGACCGGGAGGAGATGTGCGGCCAGGTGGTGTCCTGCTCCGTGAGCTTCGAGGCGCTGGTGCAGAACCCGCTCAATGTTTTCCCCGTCGAGGTGACCATCCAGGACGTCAACGACAACGCGCCGCGATTTCTTAAGAATTACATCGAATTTCAAATAATTGAATCTACCTCTCCCGGCGCCCGCTTCACTGCGGGCGTCGCCGAGGACCCGGACGTGGGCAGCAACTCGCTGCAAGGCTACGAGCTGGAGGCCAACAAGTACTTCGCGGTGGAGGTGAAGGAGAGGCAGGACGGCAGCAAGTTTGCGGAGCTGGTGCTGCGCCGAGCGCTGGACCGGGAAAGCGAGCCGAGCCTGCGGCTGGTGCTGACGGCGCTGGACGGCGGCGATCCGCCCCGGAGCGGCACGGCCCAGCTCTGCATCAACGTCACCGACGCCAACGACAATGCGCCCGTGTTCGCGCAGGAGCGGTACCGCGTGAGTGTGCGCGAGAACGCGGCGCCGGGCTCGACGGTGCTGAACGTGTCCGCGTCTGACGCCGACGCCGGCCAAAACGGCCGCATCACCTACGGGTTCGGGAAAATGCCAGCCAAGGTGCTTCAAAAGTTCGTATTGGACGCGGAGACCGGGACAATCTCGCTTCAAGAAGCTCTGGACTTCGAAGACGCGCGGGCGTTCAGCCTGGCCGTGGAGGCGAGAGACGGGGGCGGTCTGGTGGGTCAGTGCGAAGTGGAGGTGGAGGTGCTGGACGTGAATGACAACGCGCCCGAAATCACGATGCTGTCGATGTCGAGCCCGGTGCCCGAGGACGTGCCGGCCGGCACCGTGGTGGCCCTGCTGAAAGTGTGGGACCGGGACTCCGGGGAGAACGGTCAAGTGTGGTGCGAGCTGTCGGGCGAGGCGCCGCTGTCGCTCGTGGCGTCGTCGGGCGGCTCGTACAAGGTGGTGACGTCGAGCGCACTGGACCGGGAGGAGGCGTCCGAGCACCGGGTGACGGTGGTGGCGCGGGACCGGGGCAGCCCGGCGCTGTCGAGCCGCGCGGCGCTGGTGCTGGAGGTGTCGGACGTGAACGACAACGCGCCGGTGTTCGAGGAGGCCGCCTACAGCGCCTACGTGGTGGAGAACAACGCGGCGGGCGCGCCGGTGTTGCGCGTGCGGGCGCGGGACGCGGACTCGGGCGACAACGGGCGCGTGAGCTACTGGCTGGCGGGCGGCAGCGCGGGCGCGGCGCCCTACGTGTCGGTGGAGGCGCGGAGCGGCGCGGTGTACGCGCAGCGCTCCTTCGACTACGAGCAGTGCCGCGAGTTCGCTGTGGCGGTGCGGGCGCAGGACGGCGGGACGCCGGCGCGGAGCTCCACGGCCACGGTGCGCGTCTTCGTGCTGGACCACAACGACAACGCGCCGCGGGTGCTGTGGCCGGCGGCGGGGGAGTCCCCGCCCTTCGAGGTGGTGCCGCGCTCGGCCGAAGCCGGCTACCTGGTGGCCAAGGTGGTGGCGGTGGACGCGGACGCGGGGCGCAACGCGTGGCTGTCGTACGAGCTGGTGCCGGCGTCGGAGCCGGCGCTGTTCCGCGTGGGGCTGCACAGCGGCGAGGTGCGGACAGCGCGGGCCGTGTCGGAGAGGGACGCGGCGAAGCAGCGGTTGGTGGCCGTGGTGAAGGACCACGGGCAGCCGGCGCTGTCGGCCACGGCCACGCTGCACGTGGTGCTGGCCGAGAGCTTGCAGGAGGCGCTGCCGGAGCTGAGCGAGGGGGCGGCGGGCACCGACTCGCCGGCCGAGCTGCAGTTCTACCTGGTGCTGGCGCTGGCGCTGCTCTCCGCCCTCTTCTTGCTGAGCGCGGCGCTGGCCGTGCTGGTGCGGGTGCGCGGGGCCGGGCCGCCCGCCGTCCTGCGCTGCCTGGGCGCGCAGCGCTTCTCCGTGGCCGGCGCCGCCTTCCCGGCCGACTTCTGCGAGGGCACCTTGCCCTACTCCTACAACCTGTGCGTGGCGCCGGCCCGCGCCGTGGCCGAGGTCGCTTGGCTACCGCCGCTGCCCAGCCTGCCCGCGGAGGAGCTGCTCGGCGGGGAGCCCTGCGGGAAGCGGAGCCCGAGCAGCAGCGTTGCCGGCGCGGGAGAGTCTCCCGCCGACCCCGGCACACCACAGGTCTGTAACGTCTCTTCCGCTTCTTCTTGAATCCTCTTCTCTTTTCCCCTGGATTTTCTCTGAGGTGGTGTACCTGGGGTGTGCTCGTTCGTGCTTCCGTGAAGGAAAGAAGGATCTCGGGGTAACTGTCCTCTTCTCACAGCAGGTTGGAATCGGTGGGCACTTCTCAGTTCTTCGTCTGTCAGAGATTCATGTTCCTTTGTGAGCTGTCGACTTCAATAGTTCAGTTAATAACTGTGGACACGTTAAGTTACTAATTGTTTACTTCTAGTGGACTCTTGATGTCCGGAGATTTTTTTCTTCCTGAAATGTGTGTACTTTCTGCATGAAAACAGAATTTAAGGGTTGTAACCTTCCTGATGGAGGAATAGAGTGTCGCAGATGGGTTTTGCAAGTATTTTATCTGTGTGCAATTTTTTTTCTTTTCCGTACGTGTTGCTAATTCCTTCTTTTAAATTTTACTTATTTCTCTCTCATACTCCGACGAAATAGAGTTGTATCAGGGAAATACGAAACCGAGGAAATCGATGTCTTAAGCATTTCTGCAATAGTGTTTGTGTTTGCCGGTTATGGTAAAACATGAGAGGCCTCTATCCATCTCAAACGACCATGAGATAAGCTAAATGACAGCAGTTTGACATTTGAATAAATGTCATTTGCACATTGTGGCGGCCCAAACCGTCCATGGGCGCGGACGGAAGATCTAAATTAAAGTGAAACGACCCAAAACGATCGGTTAAATGTTTACTGAAAGACACTCTGATCGGGGACGCGGCTTGGTGTACTACGCGATGTATTGTTTTGTAAACACAAAAGAGAGCGAGGAGAGGAGAGAAGGTGCGAGCTTTGCAGCTTTGCACCTGAAGGTGCGCTACAGAAGAGGCACGAGACAGGAGACAGTTGTTAAATGCAGTTTACGGGAAGCAGTGCAGCTGATTTAGGACAGAATCACTGCAGGTGCTTCTGGTTCCTGGTTAGTTGTAGTGGAGTCAGTGCAAAGTGATCAAGTGATTTACAGCGGCCTGCCGGGCTAGGTGGGAAAGAATGATTTTGAATGAGCAGGGAAGCTTCCTCCTACAGTGAAGACTCCTAGGAAAATCCCAGAGTCCATGGCTCAAGCAATCCGACCTCTGAGGACCTGTAAGAGTTTAGGAACTTAGATTCTCTTAATTGACCCCATTTTCTCTAGCATTTAAATGACTGCTCTCGTTCAATGGTTGTGGTGTTCCCTATAAACTAAAGTATTTAAAGCAAATTTCTTGCAGCTGGGGCTAATCAGACTGATTTATCTTCTTGATGGGGGCAGTATGTGTTGTCTGACTATCACATTTTTTATCTCAGAGCCTACTTTCTTTTATAATCCTTGTACTAGTCATTTACGTTGGAAAATAGTGTTGGAAGTGATGGTCCAGGCTGAGGAAGATTCGAGTCTCAGTTGACTGAGCCCACTATCTTCCGCCTTTAAATGTCTTATATCAGTCGTGGTGTTGATCCTTATAAACCGAAGTTCACTTCAAGCAGAGTGCTTGCCGAATGGGATAATGGGGCTGATATGTCTGCTTCTTCTTTGTATAATTTTATCTTTCATAGTCCTTTTTTATCAAGTCCTTGTGCATCAAGACTGGTACAAAAGTTCATTCTGGAGATTCTACATTTGGATTAATGTAATGAGAGTCGTAATAATTAAAACGCCATATCCGTAAATGGGTTAATAAGCCTGATATGTCCGGTTCTGCAGTGAATATGCCCTTTCGCCACAAACACTCCTAATAACCTACATGAAATATTAGCAAAAAATGTGTTACTTTACATATATCCACATTAGTGAGTAACTTTTTATCCATGTTATAAAAATACCACGCCCACGTGAGAGCTCTGCTTTTCTCCTGGTCGTGATTGCCTCGAAGATCACAGGAGAAGACAGGAAAAAGCAAGACGGGAACCGAAGTGCCGGTGGTGAAAGTTCGATCCGCGCGAGCAGACGTGGGCCCTTAAGGAAATTCGAGCAGCGCTCGGTGTGTGCAATGCTGGGCGGAGGCTGCAGGCGCCGCTGTTGACCGAGGAGGAGTGAGAATGAAGACGGAGCGCTGCCGGCAGCCCCGCCCGATGTGGCCCGGCTCGCTCGCTCGCTGGCTGTCTCGGCGGCCGGGCGGTGTGGGAGCGTCCCCGCGGTGCGGAGCCGAGCTGTAGCGACGCGGAGGGGCCGGTGGCAGCGAACGGCACGGAGGAGCCGGAGTCGGGGCAAGACTGGGAACTTTTTCGTTGGTGGGGAGCTGCGGGAGGTGTTACGGCGGCGGCGGTTCAGCAGCGATGGTTGCGGCGGGGGGAAGCTGGGGCCGGCGACAGCGAGCCCTGCTGTGCTGCGTGCTGCTGTCGGTGTGGGAGGTGGCGTGGGGACAGCTGCGCTACTCGGTTCCCGAGGAGATGCCGAAGGGCTCCTTCGTGGGCGACGTGGCCAAGGACCTGGCGCTGCAGATGCCGACAATCCAGGACCTCAGCGTCCGCGTTGTCACTGAAGGTAGGACGCAGTACTTTGCTCTGCACGGGAAGACGGGACATTTAGTGATGGCCGAGAGGATAGACAGAGAGCAACTGTGCGAGAGTGTGCAGCCATGCATGCTGCGCTGTGAGGTGATAGTGGAGGAGGAAATGCAGGTTTACGAAATCGAAGTGGAAATCACGGACATAAACGACAACGCACCCAGTTTTCGAGAGGCAGAATCAGAAGTGAGAATAAGCGAGAATACAGCCTCGGGTTTGCAGTTTCCCCTCTCTGAGGCTCATGACCCGGACTCGGGGCGGAATTCTCTGCTGAGCTACGAGCTGAGCGGCGACGATCACTTCTCGCTGGCCGTGCAGGCGGGCCCCGGCGGGGATCAGCGTCCCGAGCTGGTGCTGGCCAAGGCGCTGGACCGGGAGAAGGCGGCGTTCCACGAGCTGGTGCTGAGGGCGAGCGACGGCGGAGAGCCGTCGCGGACGGGCACGATGCGGATCCGCGTGGCGGTGCTGGACGCCAACGACAACGCGCCCGTGTTCAGCCAGGCGGAGTACGCGGTGCGTGTGCCCGAGGACGTGCCCGTGGGCTCCGCCCTCGTCATCGTCTCGGCTGCCGACTCCGATGAGGGGCTGAACGGTCACGTTAAATATTCTTTGAAGAAAGTTACTGAGAAAGCTTCTCAGATTTTCCATCTAGATGCTGAGACGGGATCGATCACACTGGTGCGGAGCCTGGACTTCGAGGAAGGCGACTCCTACGAACTGGATGTCAACGCACATGACGCCGGGGGCCTTTTCGATACCGCGAAAGTCTCCATCACTGTGACAGACGTCAACGACAACGCGCCCGAGATTTCAGTCCGGTCGTCGGTGAGCGAGATCTCTGAGAACGCCCCGTCGGGGACAGTGGTGGCCCTGCTGCACGTGCAGGACCGGGACTCGGGCGACAACGGCGAGGTGCGGTGCTCGCTGGACGCAGGCGTCCCGTTCCGGCTGCAGAGCTCCCGCGGTAGCTACTACCGTGTGGTGACGTCGCGGGAGCTGGACCGTGAGGAGGTGTCGGAGTACAACGTGACGGTGCGGGCGTGGGACGGCGGGTCGCCGCCGCTGCGGAGCAGCGCGGTGCTGTCGCTGCGGGTGCTGGACGTGAACGACAACGCGCCGGTGTTCGCGGAGGCGCGCTACAGCGCGCGCGTGGCCGAGAACAACGCGGCGGGCGCGCTGGTGCTGACGGTGCGGGCGTGGGACGCGGACTGGGGGCAGAACGCGCGCGTGCGGTACCGGCTTTCGGAGGGGCGGGTGCGGGGCGCGCCGCTGTCGTCGTACGTGTCGGTGCAGGCGGAGACGGGCGCGCTGTACGCGCTGCGCTCCTTCGACTACGAGGAGGTGCGCGAGGTGGGGCTGTGGGTGCGGGCGGAGGACGGCGGCTCGCCGGCGCTGAGCAGCAACGTGTCGGTGCGGCTGGTGATCGTGGACGAGAACGACAACGCGCCGCAGGTGCTGTACCCTCCGCCCGCGGCGGCGACGGCTGCGGGGGCGGGCGCGGTCTGGTCGGGCGTGGAGCTGGCGCCGCGCTCGGCGGAGCCCGGGGCGCTGGTGGCCAAGGTGGTGGCGGTGGACGCGGACGCGGGGCAGAACGCGTGGCTGTCGTACGAGCTGGCCAAGGCGACGGAGCCGGGGCTGTTCCGCGTGGGGCTGCACAGCGGCGAGGTGCGCACGGCGCGCTTCCCGCTGGCCCGCGACGCGGCCCGGCAGAGCCTGGTGGTGGTGGTGAAGGACCACGGGCGGCCGGCGCTGTCGGCCACGGCCACGCTGACGGTGGTGCTGGCCGAGAGCGTGGGCGAGCTGCTCTGGGAGCTGGGCAGCGCGGCGGCGGCGCCGGGCGAGCCGGCCGGCAGCCTGACGCGGTGGCTGGTGGTGGCCGTGGCGGCCGTGTCGTGCCTCTTCCTCGCCTTCCTGCTGCTGCTGCTGGCGCTGCGCCTGCGGCGCTGGCGCCGCTCGCAGCTGCTGCCGCCGGGCAGCGGCGCCTTGCGCGGCGTGCCGGCCTCGCACTTCGTGGGCATCGACGGCGTCCGCGCCTTCCTGCACTCCTACTCGCACGAGGTGTCACTCACGGCCGACTCGCGCAAGAGCCAGCTGCGCTTCTCGGGCGGCAGCTGCTGCGACACGCTGCCGGCCCGGCCGCCACCCGACGAGCCCGCGCCGCTGCTCGGGGAGGACCCTGCCTGCGCCCGGCCCGCGGATCCCGCCAGTGCCCCGGTGAGTGACTCTCCACAGACCATAGCTGCTCCGTAACGCTTTCCTCTGTTGCTCCTTTGACCTTTTTTCCCTTCGCCCCTCTTGTCCTGTCATCTGCGGAGGGAGCTTTCCTGCTGTGAGTTGATCATGGAATTGTGGCTCAGTCTTACAACGTTTGTGGGAGGCAGGAGAAGTATAAGGCTTCTGGTGGCTGGAGCTTCGTTAGAGCTGGGCTTTGAGTTTTCCACGAGCGGTAGGTCATTTCTTGTTCTGTGCCTTGACATGTGCACTAACGGTTTTCTTCTGAGTATCACCTTTTCTGAACGGATATTTTGCAGTCTTAGGAAATGGAATTTTCCATTTTTAGCAGGTTCTGATACGTTCCTGACAGCCAAATTGCTTAAGTAAGGAGACAACATCTTGAAAAGGATCGTTAATCCTCCCGACAACAATTTAGTTGCCCGTTTATTCTTTACAGCCTTTCCGTTTTTCCGTGGTAATGCGGGGAGCAACAGAAAGTCTTTGCCTTTGTCCGTGCTTTGATCTTTGTGCTGATGTCATGAAAAGCCGAAGTCAGGACTCAGTAGTCTTGGTGACTGTTAAGTAGTTATTCTTTATGGTAGCGCTGAACGCACAGGGGATCACTCTGCCTCATGTGTGTGCCGTAGAGTCAGATGCGTAGCTTATATGCAGGTTATACATACATATTCATTATTTTCTGAGAACTCATTATAATAGATTACCATCCACTCCTGTATGCATATTATAGGCTCTTGGTGGACTTCACAGATATCTGTTGGTCATTTACTTCATCCTTCTCTTCATCGCCATGCTCTTTTGGTGAAATATAGCATGTTCTTCCTTGTGCTTGCTGACAAGCAAGGTCTGCAGTCTTGAAGCGCCCTGTGCCTGTTTATCTCATAGTAGCCTTGCATTCCATTCTCAGAGATAAGTTCCACTCAAAGCATTACAATGTGAGTACATATCCACCTCACAATGCAATTTTTACGTAGTTTATTGATGCTGTTTGTTAAAAGGCTTTTATCTAGTATATTTCCACCAGGCCTTTGCTTCAGTGTGGCGGGTGAAGCAATGAGGTCAGCAAGAACTGCTCTCTTGACGATGTCCATCCACCGTAAGAATACTTGCTAAGGCAAAAGCCATGTGAGAATGAGGAGGAGAAATTCAAGGGAAGAGAGTGAAATGTAAGGAGAGCGAGTTTGGTCCTGTGCACATGTTCACTGAGTAAGTCTTTTCTGGAGGTCAGCTCCTGATTTACTTTTACATCCTTGATGTTTCTTCCCAGAAGACAAGTGAGCAGACAAATTTATCTTCCTTCTTGATACAGAGAATTAAACGTTTGCAGGTGAAGTGTGCAGTTTACTGTTGTTGCATGTTGAAGGTTAGAGATTGTCCTGATTTTAGAGCACTGATATACAAGTTCTTTAGGCCTCCTGGCCCACGGGGGAAAGTGGGCAGCTGTGCCTATGGGTAGGAGACGATGAGTCAGGTGACTCAAATGGACCAATCACACTGTTCTTTCCCACTGTGGTCTCTATAAAGGGGCCCCTAAAAAGAGCCCTAGGGTATTTAGTGCCTGGGTGTGCTGGAAAGATTAGCATTGGGTCTTTATCATCTCTCCCTGTGCTGCTGATGTTCCTGCCTCATGCTGCAGAGGAGCAGCCTTCATCTGGACAGGTTGTTTTCACCTGCCTCCTCATGTGGGAATGGCACAGGTCCTTTTCTGGGTTTTGGCTTTTTTCTTCTTTTTTAATTTTTTTTTTTTTTACTATCATTGGGACTCTGGGCTTGGAAGCTCCTGTCTGCTGTCGAGTCCAGTCTCGGATTTTTTTCTGTTTAGTACCTAGTTGTTATGTGGAAGGTACAGGTTCCATGTTAACATCCTCTTGTACCTTTGAATTTACATGCTTCTATAATATCTGTGTATGATTCAACATCTTCATTTTTATTGTTCTTTTCTTTTTCCGTTAGAATGGTTCAAGCTTTTTTTTTTTCAATTCCAAAGTCTCTCTCTCTGGTTCCCTTGTTATCCTCCTCTGGAAGTGTGGTGGAGAGATTACAGAGTTTAGTGTCTAGCCTAGCCTTAAACTTAGACAGAGATGCAAATCCTAGGAATTGTGCTTGAGGATACAAGATGTGCCTTGTTCCTTTCTCTGTTCAATGCCCAGCTGCAGTATCATGCAGTATGAGTTCCAACTTCCCAAAGTTTTTTTGCTGATGATGTGTTATTCCAGCTGTATGGGATCCCTAGGAGATTCTTCTGGTGTGCTTGCAGGTCGTCATCAGTTGTTAACAAGCAGCTTAACTAATTACAACATATACCATAATGGGAGCTTTGGGAACAGCAAACTCTATATTTGCAACCAACTATATAGCTTAGTTATGCCCCTATTCCAATTGCCATAACATAGAAGAGGATGTTCTGATCCCTCCCTTTCTGCAGGTGTTAACTTCTTGACCTGCTCATTATAATGACCTGAAGGTGGGCCCTTGTCTCTGACAGTTTGTAGAAGATCGCAACTGTTACATATGTGTGACTGTCTTGTATGTGCCTCTTGTTTTTACATCTGTAAGGAAGAAAGAATTTCATAGACATGATTCCTTAAAATGTACTTGGAAGAAATGCTCTTGTGTTTCAAGTAGACATTGCAAGAATTCAGATATTATCCATGGTTGGGAGAAGCTGTCTATGCAGCTTTTCTTTTGATGGAGTTTATCTGTAAGCAATGATCAACAGCAATGGTGTGAGCTGTGAAGGGTTTGAGAAGTTTTCATGGTGCTGTGTATGAGAAGGTACTGGTGGAGACATGGCATGTGTTTTATTAATTGTCAGAGTTCGTAGTTGACCTACATAAATTGAATCTGACAGTGTTATAGTTTTGGATATCTCACTGCTTGGAATCCAAAAGGCCAAGTTGTGAGTATGTCGGTTTTCTGTCCTGTTGTGTGGTATTTCCTATGCATGGCAGTTATTGATCATAGGTGTACATTTCCCATTAGTATGTGTATGCTGAGCAAGAAGGGTTGACAGGCCATCTGTGAACCAGGAAAACAGGTGTGTCAATGTATCTTTGGCTGAGCAATGGTGCCATTCATGGTGTGATTCTGGTTTCCCTGTCCTGAAAAGCAATTGGAGTCTTCCAGCAATAGGGTATTTGTGCAATAACTGTGCATGCAGTAGGATGATGCATGGGTACAATGGCTCATAATTCCTGTGTGAAACCTCCTTTACACATCCGTATCTCATAGAATCATAGAATGGCCTAGGTTGGAAGGGACCTTAGAGATCATCTAATCCAACCTCCCTGTCATGGGCTGGGATGCCTCTCTACTAGATCAGGCTACTCAAGGCTCTGTCCAACTTGGCCTTGAACACCTCCAAGAAGGGGGCAGCCGCAACATCTCTGAGCAATCTGTTCCAAAGTCTTGCCACCCTCGTACTGAAGAATTTCTTCCTAAGATCTAATCTAAATCTATTCTCCTTCAACTTAAAGCCATTTCCCCTTGTCCTATCAGTGGACACTCTTGTAAAGAGTCCCTCCCCAGCCTTCCTGTAGGATCCCTTCAGGTATTGGAAGGCAGCTATTAGGTCCCTCCGAAGTCTTCTCTTTTCAAGAGTGAACAATCCCAGCTCCCGCAGCCTGTCCTCATAGCAAAGGTGCTCCAGCCCCTGGATCATCTTTGTGGCCTCCTCTGAACAGGCTCCAACAGCTCTATGTCCCTCTTACGGTGGGGGCACCAGAACTGGACGCAGTATTTGAGGTGGGGGTCTCACAAGAGCAGAGTAAAGGGAGAGAATTACCTCTCTTGACCTGCTGGCTATGCTTCTCCTGATACATCCCAGGATGCGGTTGGCCTTCTGGGCTGCATGAGCGCACTACTGACTCATGTTGAGCTTCTCGTCTATCAACACCCCCAAATCCTTCTCTTCAGGGCTACTCTCAACCCATTCTGTGCTCAGTTTGTATTTGTGCCTAGGACTGGCCTGACTCAGGTGAAGGACCTTGCATTTTGACTTGTTGGAGCTCATGCAGTTTTGACTGGCCCATTTCTCAAGCCTATCGAGGTCCCTCTGGATGGCATCTCTTCCCTCAAGTGAGTCCACGGCACCACACAGCTTGGTGTCGTCGGCAAACTTGCTGAGGGTGCACTCAATGCTGTCATTCATGTCGCTGACAAAGATGTTGAACAGCACTGGACCCAGAACAGATCCCTGAGGAACACTGCTTGTCACTGGTCTCCATGTGGACATCAAGCCATTGACCACAACTCCTTGTAACATGTGCAATGTACAGTGTCTTCAGAGTTTTAAGTAGACATTCTTTCAGGCCTGTATTTTCTGGAGGGCCATGGTTCTGTTTGCCCATTTCAGGGTACTGCTGTTGTGCTTGAAACTGTAAGTGTCATTTTGCAGCAAATACTCATTTGAACTATGTAACACTGTTTGATGTGTGAGGAAAACAAAGCAGAAGCAAACAGAGAATCTGCTGCAATTTCTCAGAAGACATATCTTCCTGAAAGAAGCCCATGAAAAAGTGTTTATACTTTTGTCTTCCTATTTTTTGGAGATGAGCAGGCCACAGAATAGAAAAACATTGAGTGCTGATGATTATTTCCTAAAATGAGACTGCCTACTATGTAGTCCAGTGCAAGGCTTGTAGAATGCACTTCCAGCTTGAGCTATGAATGACTTCCAGGTGTTCTGGCAGATGAACTTCAGCATGCACAATGGAGACCAAGATGATGTCCTGGTGAGTTTCTCTGACAACACTCTTCTAATTCTTGTAACTATCAGCATGGCTTCATTTAGCAATGGGTTGTGTGTTAGTTCCTCTCGCTCTTCCTGGAGCCAGAGTGAAAGACAGGAGATGTGAGGGTATCTTTTTGTTCTCTTCTTGTTGGAAGGAATAGACGTAAACATGACCTTAGCACAAGTGACATTCATGTGGAACAGTGTGTGTGACAAAGATGGGAGGAGATTCCACAAAGATGGGAGGAGATTCCTGCTAAGTGTCCAGTTTGATGATGCATTCTCTTTTGGATGATGCTCTGCCTTTAGTGTGGTCATTTATTATTTGTGTGCTTTAGAATCTTTCTGTTTCTTCTGAGAATGGTATTGAGCACAGGAATGTACCTCCCTTGTTGGTGTGCTTCTAGTGCATTATCCTCTCCTGATACATGTTTGTCATTTCTGAGAAGATAAGAATGAAAGATGCAAGTTGTGTAGGGTCAGAAGAAAGACAGGGGAGCTCTGCGTGTGAGGCTACAGATCAGTTGTTCGCTTCCTTGCTTGTCACAGTTAGCACAACTGTGTGTCTATAGGTGTACCATGCAATTTGCGTTCCTGCTGCTTGGTAAGCTTAGCTCAAAAAATGTTATTCTAATTGATCCATTCATTTATCTGTGTTCCTTGTTCTTGCCTTGCTTGTTCTCATGAGTTGCACCACCACCTCAGTGTATCTGACCACATGTGGAAAGTCACATCTCTTGCTGTTGTCTCAGTGGTTCCCATACACAGTTCTGATGTTGAGAGCTGCAAAGAGGAAAGCTTTAATAAACAGACATGTGCTCCCAGATACACACTTGTGTGTAGCCAAAGAAAGCAAAACCATCTGTCTGCTGTAATACTCAAAGTGCAGATTGGCAACACAGCAAGGCAAGGTTTCCATGAACAAACTAGTGGGCAGTGAGAGGTCACATCTAAGGTATCCTCCGTACACTATTCCAAAACGTCCTGGCTGCTTAATTAGAGAGAGATGAATTTAACAGCTGGACTCGTTTGATGGCCAAGAAACTGTCTGGATGGCCATGTCCAAAGAATTATAGTTGATAGCTCAGTGTCTGTGTGGAAACCAGTAATGTGTTGTGTCCCACCAGGGTTTGTACTGGGACCAAATACATCAGTAATATCAATGACGTAGAGA
Organism: Trogon surrucura; assembly: GCA_020746105.1. NCBI lineage: Eukaryota > Metazoa > Chordata > Aves > Trogoniformes > Trogonidae > Trogon > Trogon surrucura. Next base: position 7,352,139 of record CM036630.1, on the reverse strand, counting down.
GCGGAATTGAGTGCAGCACAGCAGGGTTGCTGAAGGTGCCAAGCTGAGTGGAGCACTCATTTTGCTCAAAGGATGAGATACCATCCAGGAGGACCTTGACAGACCTGAGACCTGTGTCCGTGTGAACATAATGAAGTCCAACAATATCAAGTACAAGATTGTGCACCTGGGTTGGGACAATTCCCAGTTTCATTAGAGACTGGGAGATTGACAGCAGCCTTGTGGAGAAAGACTTGAGGGTAGAGGTGAGTGAAAAATGGGACATAGGCTACAAATGTGCACTTGCTGTCTGGAAAACCAGTGGTATCCTTGCCTGCATAACAAGTTAGCATGCTCAGCAGATCATAGAATCATAGAATGTTAGGGATTGGAAAGGACCTCGAAAGATCATCAAGTCCAATCCCCCTGCCAGAGCAGGAATGCCTAGATTATGCTACACAGGAATGTGTCCAGGCAGGTCTTGAATATCTCCAGAGAAGGAGACTCCACAGCCTCTCTGGGCAGCCCGTTCCAGTGTTCCATCACCCTCACTGAGAAGAAGTTTCTTCTCGAGTTTAAGCAGAACCTCTTATGTTCCAGTTTCAGCCCATTACCCCTTGTCCTATCAGTGGTTGTCACCGAGAAGAGCCTGGCTCCATCCTCGTGACACTCACCCTTGGTATATTTGTAAACATTAATGAGGTCACCCCTCAGCCTCCTCTTCTCCAAACTAAAGAGCCCCAGCTCCCTCAGTCTTTTCTCATAAGGGAGATGCTCCATTCCCTTAATCATCCTAGTTGCCCTGTGCTGGACTCTCTCCAGCAGTTCCCTGTCTTTCTTGAACTGAGGGGCCCAGAACTGGACACAGTATTCCAGATGGGGTCTCACCAGGGCAGAGTAGAGGGGAAGGAGAACCTCTCTTGACCTACTAACCACCCCTCTTCTAATACACCCCAGGATGCCATTGGCCTTCCTGGCCACAAGGGCACAGTCCTGGCTCGTGGTCATCCTGCTGTCCACCAAGAAGTGGTTTTCTCTGCCCCTTGCCCTCAACTACACGTTCATGAGAGCCCACCTGGAGTAAGGTCTGCAGCTCTAAGGCCCACAATCAAATAGAAATGGATGATGATGAAGCTCTGTGGTGATATTACTGTGGCTTTTTAATATAAAGTGAGCTTATTTTTTTAAAAAAAAATAGAGAGATTTTTAATATAGCCTTTTTTGACAGGAGCAGGGGCAAGAGTTTTAAACTTGGAAAGGGTAGCATCAGGTTGAATGCAAACAGATGTTTTGCAATAAGGATGGTGAAATTCTGGAACGGGTTGCACAGAGGAGTTGCGGAGGCTGCGTTCTTGGAAATCTTCAAGGTCAGTTTGGATGGGGCTTTTGGGCTACCTGGTATAGTGAAGGATGTCTCTGCCCAAGATTTGGGTAACAGTTATACACATTATATTTGGAGTGATATATTTCTCAGTGTAACTGTTCTTTGAACTAAAAGAAAAATGGACAATGGAACAAAAGTTTCAGACTTACATGAGCAAAAGGAAGAAATGCAGGGATGAAAAACTCTTTCCAGATCGGGAAAGAAAGATCTGAAATAACTTCTGCTTCATGCTGTTCATGATTCCTTACGGATTAATCCATCAAGAATAGTTCCTTATTGTGTTAAGGGCAATTGAGGTCCTTTCCGTATTGCTCTGCCGCGAGTACTTATTTCTGAGAGCTCATCGCCACTCAGGAAGACCTAAAAGCAGCTCACAGTGTATCTCGCTACAAAACGCCTTTGAAGAAACAGTAAGGAAGCGCATCTGCATTTCATGATTGTAATCAAAGAGAGACGGCAAAGCTTGATGCACAAGAGCTGAGAAGCCGATTCCCCCTGTGGACGAGGGCATGATCCGGCTGTGGTGGCGTCGCGGCGCCTCCGGGTGCCGCTGTTGGCCGGCGCGAAGCGGCGCTGGAGCGGCCACCGGAGCTGCCACGGCGTCCTGCCCCGGCAGGTTGATCGCTCGACCGGCGCCGAGAAGAGCGGCAGTGGCGCGGAGAGCAGAGGCGAGAGGCGGAGCGGGCAGCAGTGGCGTACGAACCGGCGCCGAGATCGGCTGGGAGCCCCTGCTCTATCTGCGGAGAGCAGCGCGGCGAGCGCCGGTGAGAATGGCGGGCAAGCGGCGGCAAACAGGCGGGCGAGCTGTGCTGCTGCCCGCCTTGCTGCTGGGCTTGTGCTGCGGGGCGGTGACCGAGCGCATCCGCTACGCCATCCCCGAGGAGCTGGCCAGAGGCTCGCTGGTGGGACCGCTGGCGCGGGACCTGGGGCTGAGCCCGGCCGAGCTGCCGGCACGTAAGCTGCGAGCGGCGTCTGCCGCGAAACGGCAGCTGAAATACTTCACCGTGAGCGAGGAGACGGGGAACCTGTACGTGAGTGAGAGGCTGGACCGGGAGGAGATGTGCGGCGAGGCGGCGTCCTGCTCCGTGAGCTTCGAGGCGCTGGTGCAGAACCCGCTCAACGTTTTCCACGTCGAGGTGGCCATCCAGGACGTCAACGATAATGCACCGCGGTTCCTGCGAGATAATTTCCAGCTCGAAATAAACGAACTGACTTATCCTGGCGCCCGGTTTCCTGTGGGCGTCGCCGAGGACCCGGACGTGGGCAGCAACTCCCTTCAAAGTTACGAGCTTGAGGCCAACGAGTACTTCGCCGTGGAGGCGAAGAAGAGCCAGGACGGCAGCAAGTTCCCGGACCTGGTGCTGCGTCGAGCACTAGATCGTGAGAGCGAGCCGACCCTGCGGCTGGTGCTGACGGCACTGGACGGCGGCGATCCGCCCCGGAGCGGCACCGCCCAGCTCTGCATCAACGTCACCGACGCCAACGACAACGCGCCCGTGTTCGCGCAGGAGCGGTACCGCGTGAGTGTGCGCGAGAACGCGGCGCCGGGCTCGACGGTGCTGAACGTGTCCGCGTCCGACGCCGATGCCGGCACCAACGCCCACATCACCTACGGCTTCGGCGAAGTGCCGGCCAAGATGCTTCAGAAATTCATGTTGGACACGGAGACCGGAACGATCATGCTACAGGAGGCGCTGGACTTCGAAGACGTGCAGGCGTTCAGCCTGGCCGTGGAGGCGAGAGACGGGGGCGGTCTGGTGGGTCAGTGCGAAGTGGAGGTGGAGGTGCTGGACGTGAATGACAACGCGCCCGAAATCACGATGCTGTCGATGTCGAGCCCGGTGCCCGAGGACGTGCCGGCCGGCACCGTGGTGGCCCTGCTGAAAGTGTGGGACCGGGACTCCGGGGAGAACGGTCAGGTGTGGTGCGAGCTGTCGGGCGAGGCGCCGCTGTCGCTCGTGGCATCGTCGGGCGGCTCGTACAAGGTGGTGACGTCGAGCGCACTGGACCGGGAGGAGGCGTCCGAGCACCGGGTGACGGTGGTGGCGCAGGACCGGGGCAGCCCGGCGCTGTCGAGCCGCGCGGCGCTGGTGCTGGAGGTGTCGGACGTGAACGACAACGCGCCGGTGTTCGAGGAGGCTGCCTACAGCGCCTACGTGGCGGAGAACAACGCGGCGGGCGCGCCGGTGGCGCGCGTGCGGGCGCGGGACGCGGACTCGGGCGACAACGGGCGCGTGAGCTACTGGCTGGCGGGCGGCAGCGCGGGCGCGGCGCCCTACGTGTCGGTGGAGGCGCGGAGCGGCGCGGTGTACGCGCAACGCTCCTTCGACTACGAGCAGTGCCGCGAGTTCGCGGTGGCGGTGCGGGCGCAGGACGGCGGGACGCCGGCGCGGAGCTCCACGGCCACGGTGCGCGTCTTCGTGCTGGACCGCAACGACAACGCGCCACGGGTGCTGTGGCCGGCGGCGGGCGAGTCCCCGCCCTTCGAGGTGGTGCCGCGCTCGGCCGAGGCCGGCTACCTGGTGGCCAAGGTGGTGGCGGTGGACGCGGACGCGGGGCGCAACGCGTGGCTGTCGTACGAGCTGGTGCCGGCGTCGGAGCCGGTGCTGTTCCGCGTGGGGTTGCACAGCGGCGAGGTGCGGACAGCGCGGGCCGTGTCGGAGAGGGACGCGGCGAAGCAGCGGCTGGTGGCCGTGGTGAAGGACCACGGGCAGCCGGCGCTGTCGGCCACGGCCACGCTGCACGTGGTGCTGGCCGAGAGCTTGCAGGAGGCGCTACCGGAGCTGAGCGAGCGGGCGGCAGGCACCGACTCGCCGGCCGAGCTGCAGTTCTACCTGGTGCTGGCGCTGGCGCTGCTCTCCGCCCTCTTCCTGCTGAGCGTGGCGCTGGCCGTGCTGGCGCGGGTGCGCGGGGCCGGGCCGCCCGCCGTCCTGCGCTGCCTGGGCGCGCAGCGCTTCTCCGTGGCCGGCGCCGCCTTCCCGGCCGACTTCTGCGAGGGCACCTTGCCCTACTCCTACAACCTGTGCGTGGCGCCGGCCCGCGCCGTGGCCGAGGCCGCTTGGCTGCCGCCGCCGCTGCCCAGCCTGCCCGCGGATGAACTGCTCGGCGGGGAGCCGTGCGGGAAGCGGAGCCCGAGCAGCAGCGTCGCCGGCGCGGGAGAGCAGCCCGCCCACCCCGGCGCATCGGAGGTCTGTAACGTCTCGTGCATTTTCTCTGGCGTGTTGTTTCTGGGAGTAAGTGCTCGTCTGTTTCTCCGTGAAGAAATGAATTTTCTCGTAATTTCATCGCGCGCACTTTTTTTTTTTTTTTGGGGGGGGGGGAGGTGACTTTGTTTTCTTTCTGTCGTCAGTGTTTCATATTCAGCGGCACGATTTTAACATTGAACGCGCTGAAGGGAGTGATTGTGGAGACGCCGTAGACGGTTGATGTTGGAGATTTTTCCTTTCTCCGTGAAAGAAATTGCGGTTATTAACCTCCTTGGTGGAGGAGGAGAGTTTTGCCCGTCTGTAGGGCAAGGCTTCTGCAGCCTGGGTGGCAGCGAATAGTGTTTGCAAACCTTTTTTTTTTTTTTTTTTTTCCCTGTGTAATTATTTCTCTCTTTGTCTATTTTTTCTTTCCTTGCTGGACGGTAGTTCTTTCTTTTTAGTTTTTCCTTATCTCGTCTCTTTATTCAGACGAATAAGTGTAATGAGATCTCAGGAAAACCCACAACAAAACTAACTAATCGTCTTTTCCAATACTGTACTCTTTTTCTGTCCCACATTCTTAAGAGTGCTGCTGGACCTGGTTGATGGATTTGACAGGGTAATACTAACCCGGGTAAATCGGTGTCTCGGGCACTTGCAATAGTAGTTGTTTCGGCCTATTAATGAGAGGCCTCCATCCATCTAAAGCGACCGTGGGCTAGACGAAATGGTACTAACTAGGCATTCGAATAAAGGTCATTTGCACATTGTGGCGGTCCAAGCCGACAGTCGGTGTGCGGCAAAGTTTTCGTCATACCTTCTGGCTAAATTAAGGTGAAAAGACACCAAACGATAAGTTAAATGTGTATTGAACGAGGCTCAGATGGAGGAAGCTGGGGTTAGTGTAGTACGCGATGTATTGTTTTATAAGGAAGAAGACTAAAATAGTGCACGAGGGAGAGGGAGGGAGAGAGAGTGAGCAACAGAGCAGGCGAGGAAACTTCTGCCACCTGGATTGTTGTAGTACAATGTGTGCGAAGTGATCAAGTGATGTACAGGCGCCTACCGGGCTATGTGGAAGAGAACAATTTTGGATCAGTAGGGAAGCTTCCGCCTGTACAGGCTTCCCAGGGAAGCCTTCCAGAAAAATTCCAGAGCCCATGATTGGCTCCTGAGCAGCCCCATATCCTGGGAGCTGTAAGAGCTTAGGGGGCTTAAATTCTCTTGATTGACACATCTTCTTCAGCCTTTTTTGTAAGTCAGAGACGATTTGTTTTTAGAATTCTTATCGTTCAGGCTGGGTATCATCGTCGCGGCTGAAGGGACTTCCATAGTTGTTGATTAACTCCATGATCTTCTGCATTAAAATGTCTTATTTTAGTCAATGGTCGTAGTGTTGAACCTTATGACCCAAAGTTCACGTAAGCAGAGTTCTTGCCGATTTCGTTAATGAGCCTTATATGTCTGATACTCCTTTATATATCATGTTTTATCTTTGATAGCCCGTTATTTTTGCTCTCCTTGTATCACACTGGTACCAAAATTCTTTTTGGAGATTGTACATTTGGATTAATAGGATAAGACTCGTAATAACTTACGCGTCACATTGAGAAAATGGATTACTGACCCTGATATGTCCGATTCTGCGAGGATAGTGAATATCATGTTTCAGATAATAACGTACATGGCATCTGATGAAAAATTATTTTACGTGACATACACTGGCATTAGAAATTCATGTTTTCCGTGGGGTAGAAAAAATACCACCTGCACAGGAGGTATATGCCTTCTTCCTGGTGGTGGTCACCACGACGAACACAGAATAGATCGACTGAAGAGAATAGAACACGATATGGGGACAGTTGTGCACGTGGCGAAGATCCGGTCCCCGCGAGCTGTGCTTGGGCAAGGCAGTTCGAGCTGCGCTCGGTGCGTGCAGTGCCGGGCGGAGGCTGCGGGCGCCGCTGTTGACCGAGGAGGAGCGAGAGGAACGCCGGAGCGCTGCCGGCAGCCCCGCCCGCTGCAACTCGGCTCGCTCGCTGGCTGGCTGGCTGTTTCGGCGGCCGGGCAGAGCGAGAGCGTCCCCGCGGTGCGGAGCCGAGCTGCAGCGACGTGGAGGGGCCTGCGGCAGCTGGAAGGTGCAGTCCGAGCAAGAGCGGGAGCTTTTTTGGACACAGGAAGCTGTCGGCGCAGTGACGGTGTGCCAGTGGAGCGGCAGCGATGGGCTTGGCGGGAGGAGGGCGCTGGTGCCGGCGGGAGCGAGCCCTGCTGTGCTGCGTGCTGCTGGCGGCCTGGGAGGTGGCGTGGGGACAGCTGCGCTACTCGGTTCCCGAGGAGATGCCGAAGGGCTCCTTTGTGGGCGACGTGGCCAAGGACCTGGGGCTGCAGATGCCGGCGCTCGGCGACCGAGGCATCCGCGTTGTCTCCGAAAGTAGGACGCAATATTTCTCCCTGAACGGGAAGACGGGAATTCTGGTGACGGCAGAGAGGTTAGACAGAGAGCAGCTTTGCCGCCTGGTGGAGAAATGCGTTCTGCGCTCCGAGGTGATAGTGGAGGGGGAAATGCATGTTTACGAAGTCGAAGTCGAAATCACGGACAAAAACGATAACGCCCCTAGCTTCCGGGAGGCGGAGAAAGAATTGAAAATTAGTGAGTTGACATCCTCGGGGTCGCGGTTACCCCTGGCTGAGGCTCTAGACCCGGACGTGGGACGGAATTCCCTGCTGAGCTACGAGCTGAGCGGCGACGATCACTTCTCGCTGGCCGTGCAGGCGGGCCCCGGCGGGGATCAGCGTCCCGAGCTGGTGCTGGCCAAGGCGCTGGACCGGGAGAAGGCGGCGTTCCACGAGCTGGTGCTGAGGGCGAGCGACGGCGGAGAGCCGTCGCGGACGGGCACGATGCGGATCCGCGTGGCGGTGCTGGACGCCAACGACAACGCGCCCGTGTTCAGCCAGGCGGAGTACGCGGTGCGTGTGCCCGAGGACGTGCCCGTGGGCTCCACCCTTGTCACCGTCTCGGCCACGGACGCCGACGAGGGGCTGAACGGGCAAGTCAAATATTCCCTGAAGAAAGCAACGGACATGGCATCGGAAATTTTAAATTTAGACTCTGAAACGGGATCGATCACGTTGCTGCAGAGCCTGGATTTCGAGGAAGGCATCTCTTACGAACTGGAAGTGCAGGCACATGACGGTGGGGGCCTTTTCGATACCACTGAAGTCACGATCACCGTGACAGACGTCAACGACAACGTTCCCGAAATTTCAGTGCGGTCGTCTCTGACCGAGATCTCTGAAGACGCCCCTTCGGGGACAGTGGTGGCCCTGCTGCACGTGCAGGACCGGGACTCGGGCGACAACGGCGAGGTGCGGTGCAGCATCGACGAGAGTCTCCCGTTCCGGCTGCAGACCTCTAGAGGAAGCTACTACCGTGTGGTGACGTCCCGGGAGCTGGACCGTGAGGAGGTGTCGGAGTACAACGTGACGGTGCGGGCGTGGGACGGCGGGTCGCCGCCGCTGCGGAGCAGCGCGGTGCTGTCACTGCGGGTGCTGGACGTGAACGACAACGCGCCGGTGTTCGCGGAGGCGCGCTACAGCGCGCGCGTGGCCGAGAACAACGCGGCGGGCGCGCTGGTGCTGACGGTGCGGGCGTGGGACGCGGACTGGGGGCAGAACGCACGCGTGCGGTACCGGCTTTCGGAGGGGCGGGTGCGGGGCGCGCCGCTGTCGTCGTACGTGTCGGTGCAGGCGGAGACGGGCGCGCTGTACGCGCTGCGCTCCTTCGACTACGAGGAGGTGCGCGAGGTGGGGCTGTGGGTGCGGGCGGAGGACGGCGGCTCGCCGGCGCTGAGCAGCAACGTGTCGGTGCGGCTGGTGATCGTGGACGAGAACGACAACGCGCCGCAGGTGCTGTACCCTCCGCCCGCGGCGGCTGCGGGGGCGGGTGCGGTCTGGTCGGGCGTGGAGCTGGCGCCGCGCTCGGCGGAGCCCGGGGCGCTGGTGGCCAAGGTGGTGGCGGTGGACGCGGACGCGGGGCAGAACGCGTGGCTGTCGTACGAGCTGGCCAAGGCGACGGAGCCGGGGCTGTTCCGCGTGGGGCTGCACAGCGGCGAGGTGCGCACGGCGCGCTTCCCGCTGGCCCGCGACGCGGCCCGGCAGAGCCTGGTGGTGGTGGTGAAGGACCACGGGCGGCCGGCGCTGTCGGCCACGGCCACGCTGACGGTGGTGCTGGCCGAGAGCGTGGGCGAGCTGCTCTGGGAGCTGGGCAGCGCGGCGGCGGCGCCGGGCGAGCCGGCCGGCAGCCTGACGCGGTGGCTGGTGGTGGCCGTGGCGGCCGTGTCGTGCCTCTTCCTCGCCTTCCTGCTGCTGCTGCTGGCGCTGCGCCTGCGGCGCTGGCGCCGCTCGCAGCTGCTCCCGCCGGGCAGCGGCACCTTGCGCGGCGTGCCGGCCTCGCACTTCGTGGGCATCGACGGCGTCCGCGCCTTCCTGCACTCCTACTCGCACGAGGTGTCGCTCACGGCCGACTCGCGCAAGAGCCAGCTGCGCTTCTCGGGCGGCAGCTGCTGCGACACGCTGCCGGCCCGGCCGCCGCCCGACGAGCCCGCGCCGCTGCTCGGGGAGGACCCTGCCTGTGCTCCGCCAGTGGATCCCGCCGCTGCCCTGGTGAGTGACTCTGAACCCACTTTCCTTTCTCGGTACTCGTCTTTGGTTTTGCTTTTTGGTGCATCTCTTCTGTGCATGCAGGCAAGGCATGGCACATTTTCTTGTGTAGAAACCCTGTGTTTTGGTGCCGGTTGTCCTCACTGACCATAACCGTATTTTTCACTTAGCCTTCAAGTTGGTATGGAAAGCAGGAGAAATGAGGGTGCTTTGTTTCCTATGTTGTTTCTTTTGGGAGAAGAAGGTCTAAACATGATCTGTAGAGAGAGGGGTTACGTGTGTGAAGCAGGAGGTGAACGTGGGATTGTGGCTCAGCCTTATGATTGATGTAGAAAGCAGGACAATTGAAGGTAGTGTTGGCTGGAATTACAGTAGAGTGGGACTTGGTATCTTCATCAGTTGATACTGTGTTACACGCTATTCACTGGTGCAGTCTCTCCTGGAGAATTGCTCCTTGATTACATTTTAAGGCTTGATCTTACTTCTCTGAAGTGTAGTGGGTAAATAATGTGTCTTCATCCTAGTATGAAGATGAAAAGATATCTTTGTGAAGTCTGTGGGTGATCCTGATGAATATCAAAGAAAAATGGTCTGGGCCGCTGTCCTTTCTTGAGAATACCTTGCAAATTAGGGGGGGTCAATGAACACCATGCAGCTTGTGAAGACTTCCACATGAGAGTCCTGGGAGGTGTACACAAGAAGCTGTTGAAGGACATAAGAGATACAGTTTTCTCCTTTCCCTGTTCAGTGCTCATCTGTAGTATCACGTAATGTGGTACTCACACCAAAGAAGTGTTTTCTCTAGCCGTACTGAGAGTCCTGGGAGGTACATTCTGTATGTTTTCTGGTTGTTGTGATCTAACTAATAGCTTAATTATGTAGTAATTGTAAATGCCGTAACCAAAGATTTGGCAGATACCAGCCTATTATTCATTCCCTACGAAATGCCTCAATCATATATCCTCTCTAAATCCCATAGTCTAGAAGAATATGTTGTAATCCCTTTCATTCTGTATGTGTTATTGTCTTGCCTTGATCACTGCAATGAGCTGATGGTGGGCCTTTGCCTCTGGTAATTGTGGAAGATCACATCTATGACATTTTTCTGTTTTGTATGTGCCTTTCGTGTTTACAGCTGTACAGAGAAAGACTTTCATGTTTTTCTTTAAAACTGTTACTTGAAAAAATGCTCTTGCTTGTCACATATACATAGTGAGAAGTCAAATCTTATCCATGGCAAGACAAGCTATCTGAGCAACTTTTCTTTCAGTGGATTCTCTCTGCAAATTTTGCAGATCTACAGTAACCATGCAATCTGTGAAGGGTTTGAAGAGACTCTTGGAGTGCTGTGTGCAAATAGTTACTGGTGGAGAAATGACACGTTTTTTTGATTCCCAGTGTTTCTTGGAGGCCTTCTGAAAATTAGTCTAACAGTGTCTTGGTTTTGAATATCACCTTCTTCGAACTCAAACTGGCCAAGTTACGGGTTCATCAGCTAGCTTTCCCACTGCATGATGTTCCTTTTGAATGGGAGTTAAATTCTTGCTGTTTTCTCTGACAGTGTGTGATACATTTGTCAGATTGTACCATATACGCCTTTCATTTTTACAACCTTTAAAAGACTTTCATGGTTGTATTGCCTTAATACATGACAGGAAGAAATGCCCTTGCTTGTCACATACACATGGTGAGAGGTCAAACATGGTCTATGGTAAGGAGTAGTCTTCTTTTCTTTCGAGGGGGTGTGTCTGCATATTTTGAACATCACTGACAATGACGGACTGCAGAATATAATTCTGAAGGTGTCATATTATTAGATATCCCTCTGGAATCCAAATTGTGGGTTCATTGCTTTGCTTTCCTGTTGCATGACATTTCCTTTGAGTGGTGGTTGTATTGAGCTCATGCATGTACTGTACATTCATATCTGAGGGTTTGAAGTTGCTCAATGTGTTGATGTAGGATAATGGTTACTCTGAGCCAATAATTTGACAAATGGGTCTTTATGGAAGCTGCACGTTGCTTATGCCTTTGAGAACATTTTACATTTCTTCATGTGATAATGATGAGCAGAAAAATCTTTTGATATGCACCTGTGTTGTGCTCTCAGGTAAAGAGGAGTTGTGTGTGCAACTTTTATTTCAGTGGTGTCTGCCTGTAGAATAGTTTTCCTGCCATGTAATGTTTGTCCAGGCTGAAAAATTCTGTGTGGAGAAAGGGCAAGTGAAAAAGTTTGCTATGGTGTAGTTTAGAATGTCTAAACTGTAAGTTTAAATTCTCAGCTTGTCCTAAATATTAGGTGAGGACTACAGCAGTAGTTCCATGAATTTTCCCTATGTTGTTGTCCAAAGACATTGCTTTCAGGAACTGTGGCTATAGCCTTTGTTGTGAGATTCTGTGAGAGCATCCTGTAGACTTTTTAACAACTAGAAACCTTTATTGTGTACCTACTGCAGATGACGTAGTCTGAAATTATAAGGTAGGCTTCTGTCCTTTCGAAGGTTTTTCATTCTTGCCTTGTTTTGTGGTTTGCTTTTTTGTTGTTGTTGTTGTGTGGGGTTTTTTAATTTTTGCCCACATCTAAAACTGGGCCTCGTTGTGGCTAGTAGCCCTTATAACATGAAAAGATCTCCTATAATTGTTGGGCAGGGACAGTATTTTCCATCTATAGCTTGACAGTGTTCAGCTGCCTAGATACAGGTATATGATATCGTATAGAGTTGATATACTTCTATTTCCCTAAGCTGTTGCTGAATGACATGCTTTTTTGCCTGAGGCTGACACATAGGCAATTATAAAATCTAAGGCCTCCTTGGAATTAAAAGTTGTGAGGGAGGTCAAGGGCAACAGAAAGGGCTTCTTCAAACACATTGCAGACAAAACTAACACTAGAGGCAATGTAGGCCCTCTGGTGAATGAGGTGAGTGCCCTGGAGACAGAGGACAAAAAGAAGGCAGAGTTACTGAATGCCTTCTTTGCCTCTGTCTACACTGTTGGAGACTGTCCTCAGGAGCCTCAGTCCCCTGAGGCCTCAGAGGAAGTCAAGATAAAGGACGAGTTTGCCCTGGTTGAGGAGGACTGGGTTAGGGATCAGTTTGAACACTTGAACATTCATAAATCCATGGGCCCTAATGGGTGCATCTGCGGACGCTGAGGGAGCTGGCGGAAGTCATTGCTAGGCCACTCTCCATCGTCTTTGGTAAGTCACGGGAAACAGGTGAGGTGCCTGAAGACTGGAGGAAAGCGAATGTCACTCCAGTGTATAAGAAGAGCAGGAAGGATGACCCAGGTAACTACAGACCGGTCAGCCTCACCTCCATCCCTGAAAAGGTGATGGAACAACTTATCCTTGGCATTGTCTCTAGGCATATCAAGGATAAGAAGGTTATTAGGAGTGGTCAGCATGGCTTTGCCAAGGATGAGTCATGTTTGACCAACCTGATAGCCTTTTATGAAGACATAACCAGGTGGATGGATGGTGGCCATGCAGTGGACGTGGTCTATCTGGATATCAGCAAGGCCTTTGACACCGTCTCCCACAGCATCCTCATAGGTAAGCTGAGAAAGTGTAGTCTGGATGACCAAGTAGTGAGGTGGGTTGGGAACTGGTTGAAGGGAAGAAGCCAGAGAGTTGTGGTCAATGGGGCAGAGTCTAGTTGGAGGCCTGTATCTAGCGTGGTCCCTCAGGAGTCCGTGCTTTTCAATGACTTGGATGAGGGATTAGAGAGTGCTTTCAGCAAATTTGCTGACGACACAAAACTGGGAGGAGTGGTTGACACACCAGAAGGCTGTGCAGCCATTCAGAGAGACCTAGACAGGCTGGAGGGCTGGACGGGGAGAAATCTTATGAAGTTCAACAAGGGCAAGTGTAGAGTTTTGCACTTGGGAAAGAATAACCCCATGTGCCAGTATAGGTTGGGGACTGACCTGCTGGAGAGCAGTGTAGGAGAAAGGGATCTGGGGGTTCTAGTGGACAGCAGGATGACCATGAGCCAACAATGTGCCCTCATGGCCAAGAAGGCCAATGGCATCCTGGGGTGTATTAGAAGGGGAGTAGAAAGTACGTCAAGAAAGGTCCTCCTGGCCCTCTACTCTGCCCTGGTGAGACCGCATCTGGAATATTGTTTTGGGCCACTCAGCTCAAAAGAGACAGGGAACTGCTTGAGAGAGTCCAGCACAGGGCCATAAAGATGATTAAGGGAGTGGAACATCTCCCTTATGAGGAAAGGCTGAAGGAGCTGGGTCTCTTTAGCTTAGAGAAGAGGAGGCTGAGGGGTGACCTCATTAATGTTTATAAATATGTCAAGTTGGAGTGTCAGGAGGATGGTGCTAGGCTCTTTTCGGTGACGTCCAGTGACAGGACAAGGGGCAATGGGTACAAGCTGGAACATAGGAAGTTCCACAAAAATATTGGCAAAAACTTTTTCACTGTGAGGGTGACAGAGCACTGGAACGGGCTGCTCAGAGGGGTTGTGAAGTCTCCTTCTCTGGAGACATTCAAAACCCGCCTGCACGTGTTCCTGTGCAGTCTACTGTAGGTGATCCTGCTCTGCCAGGGGGGCTGGACTAGATGATGTTTTGAGGTCCCTTCCAACCCCTACCATTCTGTGATTCTGTGATAGCCAAAATATTAGCTGTTGTCTGTGTAGCAAGTCAAGGCTCTGAATACTGACCAAAGAGGGTTGAGAGGCCAACTGCAAACCAGGAAAACAGGTGGGTTAATGTGTTTTTGGTTGAGATATGATTTGATATCATGTCTGGTACCAAGGCCTGAGCCTGTGCTATGGTGTGATCCTGGTTTCCATGTCCTGAAAGGCAGTTGGAGTCCTCCAGCAATAAAGTATTTGTGCCATAAATGTGCACACAGAGCAATGATGCATGGGTAGAATGGCTACATGAAATCTACTTTACTCATCTGTATGTCCTTGTAACATCTGCAATGTAGAGTTTTGTCACAGTTTTAATTAGACTTTCTTTCAGGTCTTTGTTTCCTGGAAGGCCATGGTTAATATTGCCCATTTCTGGATACGGCTTTTGCATTTGAAACTGTGCAGGTTGTTTAGCAGCAAAAACTTACTTCCAAAACGTAAGACAGCTTGATGTGTGACGAAAACAAAGCAGAAGCCAAAAAGAATGTGTTATAACTTCTCAGAATGCATAGCTTTGAAAAAGAAGTCCATGGGAATGTGTTTACACTTTGTTCTTCATATTTGTGGGAGATGAGCATACCACAGAGTAGAAAAACACTGCTAAGTGTTGATGACTATATCTTAAAATGACTCCCCCTTCTATGTAGCCCAAAGCAAGACTTTAGGGCTCCACTTGCCTTCCAGTTGCTGCAGCGGATGGATTTCAACATGTGCAGTGAGGACCAAGAAGACTTCCCAGTGAATTTCTCTGGTAACACTTTCTTTCATATTGCTTCATTGCCTTGCTTGTTTGATTTATGGATTTATCTTCCTTTTCCTGGTTTCCTGTGAAGGTTGGTTTACTTGTAACTAGAAGCATGGCTTCATTTAGCAATGGGTTGTATGTTAGTGCCCCTTGCTCTTGCTGGAGCCAGTGTGAAAGGCATGAGAAGTGAGGGTATCTTTGTGTTCTGTTCTTGTTGGAAGGAATAGATGTAAACATGACCTTATCAGACGTGGCGTCCCTGTGGAACTCTGTGTGATAAAGGAGGGGAGGAGATTCCCGTTAAGTATCTAGTTTGATGACCCTTTCCTTTTTGAATGAACCTCCTCTTTTACATTTATTATTTGTGTGCTTTAGAATTATTCTGTTTCTTCTGAAAATGGTATTGAGCACAGGAATGTAGCTCTCTTGTTGGTGTGCTTGTAGTGCATTTTCCTCTCCTGATACGTGTTTGCAGTTCTGAGATGGTCAGGATGAAAAAGGCAAGTTGTGTAGGGTCAGAGCAAGACAGTGGGGCTCTGTATGTTAGGCTACAGAAGATCAGTTGGTCATTTCCTTGCTTATCATAGTCAACACAAACATGTGCCTGTAGATGTACCATGCAGTTTGAGTTCCTGGTTCACAGTAAGCTTGGCCTAAGCAACGTTATTCCAATTGATCTGTTTATTTCTGTGTGTTTCTAAATCTTGCTTTGCTTGTTCTCATGAGCTGATGCTTGGTCTAATTGTATCTGACCATATGTGGAAAATCGCATCTCTTCAAGTTGTCTAAATGCAATAATGGTTCCCATACACACCTTTGATGTTTAGAGCTGGAAAGAGGAAAGCTTTCATAGACAACTAATGTGCTTCCAGAGTCACACTTGTCTATAGCGAAAGAAAGTAAAACCATCTATGTCTACTGCAGTGCTCAAAGTGTAGAGTGGCAACACACCGTAGCAAGTTTTCCATAAAAAAACTAGAGGGCAGTGGAAGATCACATGTAGGGTGTGCTCCGCATACTCCTCAAAAATCTTATGACTGCTTAGTTGGAGAGATATGGATTTGATGGCTGAGGAACTGTCTGGATGGCCATGTCCAAATAATTATATTTGATAGCTCAGGGTGAAAAATAACATTTTGTTCCACAAGAGTTGGTACTAGGATCAATACTATTTAAAATATATCAGTAGTATCTTCATCAATGACACTGAGAGTGGGATTGAGTGCACCACAGCAAGTATGCAGAAGACAGCAAACTGAGAGGAAGAATCTGTTAGCTCAGGGAAAGGGATGCCATCCAGAAGGACCTTGACAGGCCTGAGATGTGTGCCCATGTGAATGTCACAAAGTCCAACACTGTCAAGTGCAAGATTCTGCAACTGGGTTGGGGCAATACCCAGTTTCAGTAGAGACTAAGTGATGAGAGCATCCTTTTGGAGAAGGACTTGGGCATTGAATTTACTGAAAAAGCGTGACATGCACTGGCAGTGTGTGCTTGCTACTCATAAGTCCAATGGTATCATCAGCTGCATAACAACTAGCAGGCAAATCCTCAAGGTCCAATTGGATCGTATTTCAAGCAACCTGATCTAGTAAGGTATGTCTCTGCCCATGTTTTGGGTAACAGCTATACACATTATCTTTGGAGTGATATATTTCTCGGTGTACGGTTCTTCTCCCTACAAGAAAGCTGACACTGGTGTTTCAGACTTACACGAGCAAAAGAAAGAAAAACACGTATGACGGAAGCCTTTGCAGACCGGCAAAGAAGCAATCAAATTACTTTTGCTTCATGATGTTCATGATTCCTTACTGATTACTTCTTCCCGAACAGTTCCTTCTCATGTTAAAAGCAGCTGACGTCCTTTATGTATTGCTCTATCTCGAGTGCTTAATTCTGAATATTCTTCGCAAGTCAAAGAGAAGACATAAAATCGTCTGACAGCTAATCTCGCTTTTATACGCCTTTGGAATCACGGTAAGCAAGCGTATCTGCGTTTCCAGAATCAAAGACAGACGGCAAGGCTTGATGTACAAGAATTGAGAAACCGGTTCCCCTGTGAGCGCGGGCATAATCCGGCTGCAGTGGCGTCGCGCCGCCTCTGGGTGCCGCTGTTGGCTGGCGCGGAACTGCGCTGGAGCCGGAGCCTCAACTGCAGCCACCACGGCTTCCTGCCTGCGCAGGCTACTCGCTCGACAGGCGCCGACAAGAGCGGAAGCGGCGCGTAGAGCAGAGGCTAGAGGCGACGCGGGGATTAGCGGCGTGCGAGACGGCGGTTAGTCGAGGGCCTCTGCAGTGTCTGCAGAGAGCGGCTGGAAGGCAACGAGGGCGGCGGCAGGAGGCGGAGGAGCGCGGCAAGCGCCGGCGAGAATGGCGGGCAGGCAGCGGCCGAGGCGGCGGCGAGCAGCCGGGCAAGCTGTGCTGCTGCCCGCCTTGCTGGTGAGTTTGTGCTGTGGGGCGCCGCCCGAGCACATCCGCTACGCAATCCCCGAGGAGCTGGGCAGAGGCTCGCTGGTGGGGCCGCTGGCGCGGGACCTGGGGCTGAGCCCGACCGAGCTGCCGGCACGCAAGCTGCGGCTCAGCAGCGCCGAGAAGCAATACTTCGGCGTGAGCGAGGAGACGGGGAACCTGTACGTGAGCGAGAGGCTGGACCGGGAGGAGATGTGCGGCGAGGCGGCGTCCTGCTCCGTGAGCTTCGAGGCGCTGGTGCAGAACCCGCTGAACGTTTTCCACGTCGAGGTGACCATCCAGGACGTCAACGACAACGCCCCGTCCTTCAGCAAAACTGTTCTGGACCTCGAGATCGATGAATGGACACCTCCCGGTGCTCGTTTTCCTCTGGAAATGGCCCGAGACGCGGACATGGGCAGTAACTCGCTTCTGAACTACGAGCTTACTAGCGACCACTGCTTCGCGCTGGTCGTAATGGATACCCTGGACGGAAGGAAGCAGCCGGAATTAGTGCTGGAGAGAGCGTTGGACCGGGAGAAGCAGAGCTTCTTTCAGCTGCTGCTGACGGCGCTGGATGGTGGGGACCCCGTGCGATCTGCGACTGTGCAGGTTCGCGTCAACGTCACGGACGCCAACGACAACGCGCCCGTGTTCAGTAAACGCGTCTACGAGGCTCGAGTGCGGGAGAACCTTCCGGCGGGGTCGTTGGTGCTGCGGGTGCTGGCCATGGATGCGGACGAGGGCTCCAATGGCCGAGTCTCCTACTCCTTCGGTAACGTCCCGGACGGCGTCCGCGCCTTGTTCAGCATCGACAGCGAGAGCGGCGAGGTGAGGACAGCGGAGCGCCTCGATTTCGAGGAGAAGAGTAAATACAGCTTCGGCCTGGAGGCGAGGGACGGCGGCGGGCTCACGGCTCACTGCGAAGTGCAGATAGATATCACAGATGAGAATGACAACGCTCCCGAAATCACGATGCTGTCGGTGTCGAGCCCTGTTCCCGAGGACGCGCCGGTCGGCACCGTGGTGGCCCTGCTGAAAGTGCGGGACCGGGACTCCGGAGAGAACGGTCAGGTGTGGTGCGAGCTGTCGGGCGAGGCGCCGCTGTCGCTCGTGGCGTCGTCGGGCGGCTCGTACAAGGTGGTGACGTCGAGCGCGCTGGACCGAGAGGAGGCGTCCGAGCACCGGGTGACGGTGGTGGCGCGGGACCGGGGCAGCCCGGCGCTGTCGAGCCGCGCGGCGCTGGTGCTGGAGGTGTCGGACGTGAACGACAACGCGCCGGTGTTCGAGGAGGCCGCCTACAGCGCCTACGTGGCGGAGAACAACGCTGCGGGCGCTCCGGTGTTGCGCGTGCGGGCGCGGGACGCGGACGCGGGCGCCAACGGGCGCGTGAGCTACTGGCTGGCGGGCGGCAGCCCGGGCGCGGCGCCCTACGTGTCGGTGGAGGCGCGGAGCGGCGCGGTGTACGCGCAGCGCTCCTTCGACTACGAGCAGTGCCGCGAGTTCGCGGTGGCGGTGCGGGCGCAGGACGGCGGGACGCCGGCGCGGAGCTCCACGGCCACGGTGCGCGTCTTCGTGCTGGACCGCAACGACAACGCGCCACGGGTGCTGTGGCCGGCGGCGGGCGAGTCCCCGCCCTTCGAGGTGGTGCCGCGCTCGGCCGAGGCCGGCTACCTGGTGGCCAAGGTGGTGGCGGTGGACGCGGACGCGGGGCGCAACGCGTGGCTGTCGTACGAGCTGGTGTCGGCGTCGGAGCCGGCGCTGTTCCGCATGGGACTCCACAACGGCGAGGTGTGGACGGCGCGGGCCGTGTCGGAGAGGGACGCGGCGAAGCAGCGGCTGGTGGCCGTGGTGAAGGACCACGGGCAGCCGGCGCTGTCGGCCACGGCCACGCTGCACGTGGTGCTGGCTGAGAGTTTGCAGGAGGCGCTGCCGGAGCTGAGCGAGCGGGTGGCGGGCGCCGACTCGCCGACCGAGCTGCAGTTCTACCTGGTGCTGGCTCTGGCGCTGCTCTCCGCCCTCTTCGTGCTGAGCGTGGCGCTGGCCGTGCTGGCGCGGGTGCGCGGGGCCGGGCCGCCCGCCGTCCTGCGCTGCCTGGGCGCGCAGCGCTTCTCCGTGGCCGGCGCCGCCTTCCCGGCCGACTTCTGCGAGGGCACCTTGCCCTACTCCTACAACCTGTGCGTGGCGCCGGCCCGCGCCGTTGCCGAGAGCGCTTGGCTGCCGCCGCCGCTGCCCAGCCTGCCCGCGGAGGAGCTGCTCGGCGGGGAGCCGTGCGGTAATCGGAGCCCGAGTAGCAGCGTTGACGGCGGGGGAGAGACGCCCGCTGACCTTGGCGCACCGCAGGTCTGTAAACCCTTTGTGCTCTATCTTTTCTCCGTGAGTCCTTATGAACTGTCGTTCTCTTTTTCCCTTGCATTTCCTCTGGTGTGTTGTGCCTATGGGGGAGTGCTCGTCCATACTTTCGTGAAGGAATGAAGGATTTATTAATCTCGTGGCGGGAAGTTCTTTATTCTTCTTTGGTCGGAGATACTGGCTACAGTCCTCGATAGTTAGCAGTGGTGATCTGGCTGAAGGAATGATTGTCTTGGTGTAGTGGACGCTTGATGTTTATTTTTCTTTCCTAAATGACACGTGCTTTCTGCATGGAAGGAGAAGTTACGGTTATGAAGCTGTTATGTTACGGTTATGGAGGAGAGTGTCGCCCATCTGTAGGGCAAGGCTTCTGTAGAAAGACTAAGGCAAGTGGGTCCGGTTATAGTTTGTAGGCATTTTTTTCCTCTGTATAATTATTTCCCCATTTTTTCTATTTTTTTTTTTTTTCCGCTCTGGATCGTAATTCCTGCTTTTTAATTTTTCCTGATCGGGCTGTCTTACTCAGACGAGTATGTATAATGAGATTTCAGAAAAATCTGCAACAGCACTAACCGTATTCGCCGTTTCATTTTTTTGATCCTGCAGTCTTTTTCTGTTAAGTTACAGTTTATTTCTGCCTGCTGAAGAAGAGTAGTTTTCTTTGGTGGTAAGGCTTCTGCAGAAATGGTGGTTGAGGCTGGACCACTTAATTATTGCAGACATTGTTTCTCTTTGCAAGTATTTACTTAGTTTTGTATTTCCATACAGCATGATAGGTTTTCATCGTGCATTCCCTTTCTAGTCTTTCATCTTAATGTAAAAGAAGGAAATCTCAAAAAAAAACCCCAAATATTATATTTTATTTTTCTGAGCGTGTGCTCTTTGTTTTAGCCCCTTTTCCAAAAGAGGGGTACTCCTCCTCCTTGATCGTGTTGATAGGAGAAATCCAAAGCGAGGACTTCGGTTTCACAGTAACAGTTATGATGTCTTCGAAAATGATGGTAGTCAGGCATTCGATTAAAATCCATTTGCACATTTAGAAATGGTCGGCACTGGTTGTGTAACTGTGTTTGTCTTCTGCTTCCCTACGGTGTTTTGTTGAAAAGCTGCTTTAGCTAGCTGAAGATTAAAGATTGGTTAAGGAATTTACGAATAAGCATCAATTATATAGACTGAGATTTGTAAGAAAATCGAGGTCCTTTCCCGGTCGTTCAAGCTTTCGAATTACTTGATTAAATGTAAAGATGTTTACACTATAAAAATTTTAAATTTATGTGGGCTATTAAAAAGGGAAATAATCCGTTAAAATTCTTCAACTTTGCTCTTCTATTATTAGCCGTACTTTAATGCAATTCCAAGTGAAAAATAATGCTGAACGGACGAATATCGAGGAAAACGTGCATAGGAACAATTTACCGCGAAAATAATTCTGCCAATTCTATCCTATAGCTGCTAGAGTGGGCTATTTCCATATACATATAGCCACAGGGATAGGAGCCGAGGCAGAAGTAACTATTATTCTTACTGGAGCCGCAAAACCCTTTTCCTTGCACTTTATCCGGAGCTGAGCAGAGGACCGAGGCCAGATTAATCACAGATGATGAATCACTACTCCTAGGCAATTTTGGTACAATCAGTGCGAAATGCGCAAGGGACCTATACCCTGCAACCGGGCGGCGTGGGAGAGGATGCTTATCGATACTTAGGGTATTTTCCTCCTGTACTGGGTTGCCAGGCAAGTCTTCTACGGAGAAATCCCAGAGCAACACCACTCCCTCGCGGGACCAAATATTAAGTAATTCGGGGGTATATAAAGCAAAGCTTCTGCCACTGAGGTTAATCAGCCTTATAGTGCCGGGGAAGGGATGTATGTGTCTGATTATCACGTTTTGAATCTCGGAGCCTGTTTTGTTTTGCTGTACTTGTAACAGTGGTTCAAGCGCGACGATTACAAAAATTCACGTGGGACAATAAGATCCAATAGTGGTAGCGTAGTTCATTTGAAATATGTTTCGTATGACCGGAAGTTCATTTAAAGCAAAGTTCTTTCCGAGTAGATAATGTCTGGTTCTCCGGAGTAGTATGAATATTATGTTTCGTCTATCAGAGCGTATTTTATTTTCCTTTTCTCCTACCAGTCATTCCAACAAGATTGGTAAAATAATTCATTTTGGGAGATCCTGAATTTCGGCTAGTGGGATAAATGTCTTAGCAAGTTACAGGTCATACTATGAGAAATTATTTCCCTTTTCATATATTGACATAACAAATTAATGTTTTCCGTGCGATAGAAACGGCATGCCTACAGACTGGTCCCCAGCAGGCATTGTCAGCAGCATTCAGTGCCTGCAGTGCCGGGCGGAGGCTGCGGGCGCCGCTGTTGACCGAGGAGGAGCGAGAGGAACGCCGGAGCGCTGCCGGCAGCCCCGCCCGCTGGCTGGCTGTCTCGGCGGCCGGGGGGTGTGGGAGCGTCCCCGCGGTGCGGAGCCGAGCTGCAGCGACACAGAGGGGCCGGCGGCAGCGGGCAGATACGGCCGGAGCAAGATCAGAAACTTTTTAGGCGGCAGAGAGCTTCTAGCGGTGCGACGGTGTGCCGGCGATGAGCGCGGAGACAGGAGGACGTTGGGGCCGGCGGGAGCGAGCCCTGCTGTGCTGCGTGCTGCTGTCGGCCTGGGAGGCGGCGTGGGGGCAGCTGCGCTACTCGGTTCCCGAGGAGATGCCGAAGGGCTCCTTTGTGGGCGACGTGGTCAAGGACCTGGCGCTGCAATTGCCCACAATCGGCGACCGCGGTGTCCGCCTTATAGACAGAGGTAGGACGCAGTATTTTGCTCTTCACGAGAAGACGGGGCATTTGGTGACAACGGACAGGATAGACAGAGAGCAGCTGTGCCGACTGGTGGAGAAATGCGTGCTGCGCTGCGAGCTGATTGTGGAGGGAGAAATGCAGTTTTATGAAATCGAAGTGGAAATCACGGACATAAACGATAACGCCCCCAGCTTCAAAGATATTGAGATGGAGGAAACAATGAGCGAGACTGCACCTCTAGGATCGCGGTTTCCCATGGTCAGGGCTCTCGACCCGGACGTGGGACGGAATTCCCTGCTGAGCTACGAGCTGAGCGGCGACGATCACTTCTCGCTGGCCGTGCAGGCGGGCCCCGGCGGGGATCAGCGTCCCGAGCTGGTGCTGGCCAAGGCGCTGGACCGGGAGAAGGCGGCGTTCCACGAGCTGGTGCTGAGGGCGAGCGACGGCGGAGAGCCGTCGCGGACGGGCACGGTGCGGATCCGCGTGGCGGTGCTGGACGCCAACGACAACGCGCCCGTGTTCAGCCAGGCGGAGTACGCGGTGCGTGTGCCCGAGGACGTGCCCGTGGGCTCCACCCTTGTCACCGTCTCGGCTGCCGACGCCGACGAGGGAATGAACGGGATCGTGAAATACTCATTGACGACAGCGGCGGGAGATGCACAGGAGGTATTCCGTCTGGACAGCGAGACGGGAACGATTGCGCTGATGCGGAGCCTGGATTTTGAGGAAGAGGACTCCTACCAACTGGAAGTGCAGGCACGAGACGGTGGGAGCCTTTTCGACACCGCGAAAGTCACGATAACCGTGACAGACGTCAACGACAACGCACCCGAAATCACGGTGTCTTCTAAGTTGAGCGAGATCTCTGAGGACGCCCTGTCGGGATCAGTGGTGGCCCTGCTGCACATGCAGGACCGGGACTCGAAAGAGAACGGCGAGGTACGGTGCAGCGTCGACGAGAGCCTCCCGTTCAAACTGGAGAGCACACGAGGCAGTTACTACCGCGTGGTGACGTCGCGGGACCTGGATCGCGAGGAGGTGTCGGAGTACAACGTGACGGTGCGGGCGTGGGACGGCGGGTCGCCGCCGCTGCGGAGCAGCGCGGTGCTGTCTCTGCGGGTGCTGGACGTGAACGACAACGCGCCGGTGTTCGCGGAGGCGCGCTACAGCGCGCGCGTGGCCGAGAACAACGCGGCGGGTGCGCTGGTGCTGACGGTGCGGGCGTGGGACGCGGACTGGGGACAGAACGCGCGCGTGCGGTACCGGCTGTCGGAGGGGCGGGTGCGGGGCGCGCCGCTGTCGTCGTACGTGTCGGTGCAGGCGGAGACGGGCGCGCTGTACGCGCTGCGCTCCTTCGACTACGAGGAGGTGCGCGAGGTGGGGCTGTGGGTGCGGGCGGAGGACGGCGGCTCGCCGGCGCTGAGCAGCAACGTGTCGGTGCGGCTGGTGATCGTGGACGAGAACGACAACGCGCCGCAGGTGCTGTACCCTCCACCCGCGGCGGCAACAGCTGCAGGGGCGGGCGCGGTCTGGTCGGGCGTGGAGCTGGCGCCGCGCTCGGCGGAGCCCGGGGCGCTAGTGGCCAAGGTGGTGGCGGTGGACGCGGACGCGGGGCAGAACGCGTGGCTGTCGTACGAGCTGGCCAAGGCGACGGAGCCGGGGCTGTTCCGCGTGGGGCTGCACAGCGGCGAGGTGCGCACGGCGCGCTTCCCGCTGGCCCGCGACGCGGCCCGGCAGAGCCTGGTGGTGGTGGTGAAGGACCACGGGCGGCCGGCGCTGTCGGCCACGGCCACGCTGACGGTGGTGCTGGCCGAGAGCGTGGGCGAGCTGCTCTGGGAGCTGGGCAGCGCGGCGGCGGCGCCGGGCGAGCCGGCCGGCAGCCTGACGCGGTGGCTGGTGGTGGCCGTGGCGGCCGTGTCGTGCCTCTTCCTCGCCTTCCTGCTGCTGCTGCTGGCGCTGCGCCTGCGACGCTGGCGCCGCTCGCAGCTGCTGCCGCCGGGCAGCGGCGCCTTGCGCGGCGTGCCGGCCTCGCACTTCGTGGGCATCGACGGCGTCCGCGCCTTCCTGCACTCCTACTCGCACGAGGTGTCGCTCACGGCCGACTCGCTCAAGAGCCAGCTCCGCTTCTCGGGCGGCAGCTGCTGCGACACGCTGCCGGCCAGGCCGCCGCCCAACGAGCCCGCGCCGCTGCTCGGGGAGGACCCTGCCTGCGCCCGGCCCGCGGATCCCGCCAGTGCCCCGGTGAGTGACTCTCCACAGACCATAGCTGTTCTACGAATTTTTCCTCTGCCGCTTCTCAGACTTTTTCTACCTTCCCTGTTGTGTTATTTGTCATGTGGAGGGCATTTTGCTGACAAGGATGGCAGAATTTCGTTCAGTCATGTGCTCTGTTCTGGTGCATCTTGCTGCTGTGAGGTGAACGTGGGACTGTTACTCAGTCTTACGGCGGCGCGTGTGTGAGGTAAAAGTGAGAGGTTTCTGGTGGCTGGAGTGTAGTTGGATCTGGGCTTTATTTTTCTTTTTGACAGGCTTCAGATCATTTCTTCTTTTGGCCCCTGATGTGAATTACTGGTTTTCTTGTCAGTATTAGCTCTTCTTCTTAGGAAATAGAATTTTGTGTTACTGTTAGTTTCCGATATGTTCCTGACAGCCCAAATGCCTGAGTAAGCTGAGATTGTCTTGAAAAGAATCATTAATGCTTCCCACTATTTGTTTTATTCTTTGCAGCCTTTCTGTTTCTCTATAGTGGCCGATGGAGTAACGAAACGTCCTTGCTTTTGTCTATACTTTGATATCTAGCTGAAGTCCGCGGTGTTACACTGTTACATGTTGAACATGTATGTAATGTGAGGGTCAAAGAATACTGTACACCTGTGAAAGGTTGAAGATTCATGTAATGGGAGGTCCACAGGGGAATACAAGAGATGTTGTTTGTTCCTTTCCTTGTTCTGTGCCCTGCTGTAGTACCACACAGTCATGTCCCTTACATTTGTCTGTCTTGTATGTTCCTTTCATGTTTACAGCTGTAAATGAAAGACTTTCATAGAGATATTTCCTTGAAATACACCTGTAAGAAGTGTTCTTGCTTTTCACGTACACATGGTGAGAATGTTATCCATGGTAAGGAGAAGCAGTCTGTGCAGCTTTGCTTTTGATGGAGCCTATGTGCAGATTATTATCAATGATAATGGTGAATGCTGTGAAGTTTTTGAGGAGACTGTTGGTGATGCTCTGTGTGAGTAGCTACTGGTGGAGACATGGTACCTTTGCTTGAGTAGGGTCAGCCTTATAGTTGGTGTGGAAGGCAGAAGTGTAAAACTATTGTTGGCTTTAATTTCTTTTGGACACACTCTGTTTTATCATGTTGTTACTTTCTTACACAGTTCTCAGTGATGCTGTCTCTCCTGGAGGACTGCTCCTCATTTACTTTTAGAACCTTGAATTTTCTTCATGGATGTGTTGTGAACAGATGAGCATATCTTCTTAGTATGGAGATGTAAAGACACCAAAGTGAAGTGTGTGGGTAATCCTGGTGAACATTATAGAGAAAGGGTCTGGGCAAGTGACCCTTTGATGATATGTGCTTGCAAATTCTGAGGATCAAAGAAAACCATACAAGCTGTGAAGTGTTGGAGATGTGAGTCCTGGGTACTGTGCATGAGGGGTTGTGGAAGGACACACAGATGGTGTTCTCCTTTCTCTGTTCAATGCTCACCTGTAGTATCATGCAATGGGAGTTTTTCTGTCTCTGTAAGCTTGGCTGAAGAAGATGCCAGTCTTAATGGGAGCCCTGGAAGGTTCTTCCTTTGTGTTTGCTGGTTGCTGTGATCTATTTAACTATGAGCTTAATTACAACAAAGGCTTTGGGAAACACTCTGCAGTTACTACCTACTGAAGACCTTAATTATGTACCTACCTAAGGGCCATAATGTGGAAGAGCATGTTCTGATCCCTTTCCTTCTGTATGTTTTAAGTTCTTGACTTACCTGTTGTGATGAGCTAAAGGTGGGGTGTTTTCTCGGATACCATGTGGTAGATGACATCTGTTACATTTGCCTGACTGTCCTGTATGTGTCCTTCTTGTTTACAGCTTTTAAAAGACTTTCATAGTTGTGTTTCCCTAAAATGTAACTGGACAAAATGCTCTTGCTTTTCACAGGTCAAACATCATCTATGGTAAGAAGTTGTCCTTTATGTTGCTGGAGTCTGTGTGCATATTATGAATACCACTGGCAATGATGGGCCACATAATAAAAATTTGAAGGTGTCGTAGTTTTTGATGTCCTAGTGCTCAGAATCCAAATGGCCAAGTTATAGGTTCATCTCTTTGTATTCTTGATGCACATTGTTTCTTGTCAATGATGGTTGTTGAGCATATACATGTACTTTACATTAACATTTGAGAGTTTGAAGTTGCCCAGTGTGCTGAAGTAGCATGATGGTGACTTTGAGACAATACTCCAACAACTGGGTCTTTATGGAAGCTGCATATCACTCAGGCTCTTCAAAACATGTTACATTTCTTTATGTTTAAGTGATAAACAGAAAGAGTTTGTGTACGCACCTTTTATTTCAGTGGTATCTGACTGTAAAATAGCTTTCCTGCTGCATAATGTTTGGCCAGGCTGAAAACTTCTGCCCATGCAGAGACAGGGCAGGTGAAAAGTTTGCTGTGGTTTACTCTGAAATGTCTAAAACATAGTTCAGCTTGTCCTAAATGTTAGATGAGGCCTACAGCAGTGGTTCCTTGTATTTTCCCTTTTTAATTGTCAAAAGGAGTTACCTTCAGGAACTATGGCTATGGCCTTTGTTGTGAGGTCCTGTGTGAGCATCCTGTAGACTTTTTACCAACTAGATACCTTTCTTGTGTACTTACTACAGATGATATAATCTGAAATGTTAAGCTATGATTCCATCCCTTCCATAGGTTTTTTGTTCTTGTCCACCCCATTCCCCTAGGTGGAAAGCTGGGCATCATTGTGGCTGATAGCCACTAAACCATAAAAAAAATCACTTCTTATTTTCTGGCTGGTGCAGCAGCATAGACTTTGATATTCTTCTATTTCCCGAAGCTGTGGATGAATGACATGGTCTTTTGCCTGTGGATGATATATGACCAAAGTATTAGATATTTTGTGTGGAGTACTTAATAGCTGCAAATGCAGGGCAAGGAGGGTTGAGAGGCCAACTATAAACTAGTAAAACAGGTGTGTTAACGTGTCTGTGGCTAGACAATGGCTTGATTTCATGCATGGTGCCAAGACCTATGCCATTCATGGTGTGATCCTGGATTCCCTGTCCTGAAAGGCAATGACAGTCCTCCAGCAATAAAGTATTTGTGCAGTAACTGTGCACACAAATAATGATGCATAAGTAGAATGGATCATGTAATCCCTGTGTGAAACCACATTTATCCATCTCTATTTCCTTTTAACACCTGCAGTGTAGAGTTTCCTCCTATTATCAGTTTCAGTCCTTTGTTTCCTGGAAGGCCATGGTTCCTTTTGCCCATTTCTGGATAGTGCTTTTGTATTTGAAATGAAGTGTATTGTTTGCAGCAAATACTTCAACCATGTAAGTCAGTTTGATGTGTGAACAAAACAAAGCAGAAAATAAAAGAAAATCTGTTCTAACTTCTCAGAACACATAGTTTTGAGAAAGAGGTCCATTAAGTGATGTTTACATCAGCTGAGTTCTGATGAATATTTCCTAAAATGAAACACCCTACTGTGTAGTCCAGGGGAAGACGTTAGAGCTGCACTTGCAGCTTGAGCTATGAATGACTTCCAGGTGCTCTGGCGGATGAATTTCAGCACGCACAATGAAGACCAAGAAGATTTTCTGATTTCCTTGCCTTGATTGTCTGATCTATGGTTTTGTTTTTCTTCGCTTGGTTTCCTGTGGACAATGGTTTACATGTACTTATCAGCATGGCTTCATTTAGGAGTGCATTTTGTATTAGTGCTTCTTGCTCTTGCTGCAGCCAGTGTGAAAGGCAGTAGATGTGAGGGTGTCTTTGTGTCCTGTTATTGCTGGGAAGAACAGATGTAAACACAACCTTAGCAGAAGTGGCATCCCTGTGGAACAGTGTGTGTGATAAAGAGGGGAGGAGATTCCTGCTAAGTATCTAGTTTGATGGCACTTTCCCTTTTGAAGGATGCTGCGCTTTTACTCTGATCATTTATTATTTGTGTGGTGGTGAGCACAGAAATGTAGCTCTCTTGTCTGTATTCTAGTAGTGCATTATCCTCTCCTGATACGTTTGCCAGTTTTGAGAAGGTCAGAATAAAAGTTGCAAGTTTTGGAGGGAAGACGGGGAGGTGTTGAGGCTACAGAAGATCAGTTGGTCATTTCCTTGCTTGTCATAGTTAACACAACTGTGTGCCTGTAGGTGTATCATGCAATTTGAGTTCAGGGTCCTCCATAAGCTTGGCCTAAAAAATTTTATTCCAATTGATCTGTTCATTTCTCTGTGTTTCTTATCCTTGCCTTGCTTGTTCTCATGAGCTGCACCTCTACTTCAAGGTATCTCATCATATGTGGAACGTCACACCTCTTTCAGTTCTCTGAGTGCAACAGCAGTTCCTATACAGACCTTTGATGTTTACAGCTGGAAAGAGGAAGGCTTTCATAGACAGAGATGTATTCCCAAAGGCACACTTTTTTTGTAGCCAAAGAAAGCAAAACCATCTATGTCTACTGCAGTACTCAAAGTACAGAGTGGCAACACAGTACAAAACAAGGTTTCCATGAACAAACTAGAGGGAAATTGGAGATCACATGGGGGGTGTCCTCTAGGTGCTCCTCCAAAATATTATGGCTGCTTAGTTGGAGAGAGATGGATTTGATGGCTGGACTGGTTGATGGCTGAAGAACTGGTTGGATGGCCATGTCCAAAGAGTTATATATTTGATAGCTCACTGACCACATGAAAACCAATAACATGTTGTGTCCCACAAGGGTTTGTACTGGGACTAATACTGATAATATTTAAAATAAACAATATTGTTTTCATCAATGACGCAGGGAGTGGGATTGAGTGCACCACAGCAAGTTTGTGGAAGACACCAAGCTGAGCAGAGCAATCTGTTTGCTCGAGGGAAGGAATGCCATCCACAAGGATAGAATTTCAATACAGACTGGGGGATTGAGAGCAATCATGTGAAGAAGGACTCGGGCATACACGAGTGAAATATTGGATATGGGCTGGCAATGTGCACTTGCTGCCCAGAAAGCCAGCCATGCTGCATAACAACTAGCATGGTCAGATGGTGGCAGAAGGTCTTTTCCCCTTGCAGGCCAGCATTTGCCAAACCCCATCGGGACTGCTTCCTACAGCTTTAGGGACCAGAGTCAAATAAAAATGGATGAAGAGAAGTTTCTGTGGAGATCTTATTTTTGCTATTTAAGGCAACTTATAAGATAGATATGACCCCTTGACACGAGAAGAGGCAACAGTTTTAAACTGAGAGTAGTGATAGGTTAGTTGTAAACAGAAAATATTTTACAATAAGGGTGATGAGGCCCTGGAACAGGTTTCCAGGAGGAGTTGTGGAGGATGCCTCCCTAGAAATCCTACAGGTCAATTTAGATGGCCCTTTGATCGATCCCCAGATCTAGTGTAGGATGTCTCTGCCCATGGTTTGGGTAAGAGTTACGCACATTATCTTTGGGGCAATATACTCCTCAGTGCAACTGTTGTTCTTCCTATGAGGAAACATGACAGTGGGGCAAATGTCAGAGAATTACATGAGAAAAAGGAAGAAATGCGGAAATAACAGAAATGCTTTACAGATCCGGCAAGGAAGGAATGAAATTACTTTTGTCTCGTGCTGTTCATGATTTCTTGCTGATTACTCCTTCACGAATAATTCCTACTTATGTTAGATGGAGTGGGTTCCCCTATGGGCGCGGGAATAATCCGGCTGCAGTGGCGTCTCGACGCCTCCGGGTGCCGCTGTTGGCCGGCGCGGAGCGGCGCTAGAGCCGCCGCGGCGTCCTGCCGCTGCAGCCTGCTCGCTCGACCGGCGCCGACAAGAGTGGCAGCGGCGTGAGAGCAGGCGCGGAGAGTGGCTGGAAGACAGCAAGGACGGAGGAGCGCGGCGAGCGCCGGCGAGAATGACGAGCAGGCAACGGCCGAGGCGGCGGCCAGCAGCCGAGCAAGCTGTGCTGCTGCCCGCCTTGCTGCTGGGCTTGTGCTGCGGGGCGGCGCCCGAGCGTATCCGCTACGCCATCCCCGAGGAGCTGGGCAGAGGCTCGCTGGTGGGGCCGCTGGCGCGGGACCTGGGGCTGAGCCCGACCGAGCTGCCGGCACGCAAGCTGCGGCTCAGCAGCGCCGAGAAGCAATACTTCGGCGTGAGCGAGGAGACGGGGAACTTGTACGTGAGCGAGAGGCTGGACCGGGAGGAGATGTGCGGCGAGGCGGCGTCCTGCTCCGTGAGCTTCGAGGCGCTGGTGCAGAACCCGCTCAATGTTTTCCCCGTCGAGGTGGCCATCAAGGACGTCAATGACAATGCCCCGTCCTTCAGCAAAACTGTTCTGGACCTCGAGATCACAGAGCTGACACCTCCCGGTGCTCGTTTCCCCCTGGAGATGGCCCGAGATGCAGACGTGGGCAGCAACTCGCTGCTGACTTACCAGCTCACTGGTGACCCGTCCTTCACACTGGACGTGAGGGAGAGAACGGATGGAAGCAAGCAGCCGGAATTAGTGCTGGAAAGAGCGTTGGACCGGGAGAAGCAGAGCTCCTTTCAGCTGCTGCTGACGGCGGTGGATGGTGGAGACCCCATGAGGTCCGGGACTGTGCAGGTTCGCGTCAACGTCACCGACGTCAACGACAACGCGCCCATATTCAGTAAAAGCATCTACGAGGCTCGAGTGCGAGAGAACCTTGGGGCGGGGTCACTGGTGCTGCGGGTGCTCGCCACGGATATGGACGCGGGCTCTAATGGCCGAGTCTCCTACTCCTTCGGCAACGTCCCGGACGGCGTCCGCGCCTTGTTCAGCATCGACAGCGAGAGCGGCGAGGTGAGGACGGCGGGGCCCCTTGATTTCGAGGAGAAGAGCAAATACAGCTTCGGCCTGGAGGCGAGGGACGGCGGCGGGCTCACAGATCACTGCAAGGTGCAAATAGACATCACAGATGAGAATGACAACGCGCCCGAAATCACGATGCTGTCGGTGTCGAGCCCTGTGCCCGAGGACGCGCCGGCCGGCACCGTGGTGGCCCTGCTGAAAGTGCGGGACCGGGACTCCGGAGAGAACGGTCAGGTGTGGTGCGAGCTGTCGGGCGAGGCGCCGCTGTCGCTCGTGGCGTCGTCGGGCGGCTCCTACAAGGTGGTGACGTCGAGCGCGCTGGACCGGGAGGAGGCGTCCGAGCACCGGGTGATGGTGGTGGCGCAGGACCGGGGCAGCCCGGCGCTGTCGAGCCGCGCGGCGCTGGTGCTGGAGGTGTCGGACGTGAACGACAACGCGCCGGTGTTCGAGGAGGCCGCCTACAGCGCCTACGTGGCGGAGAACAACGCGGCGGGCGCGCCGGTGGTGCGCGTGCGGGCGCGGGACGCTGACGCGGGCGCCAACGGGCGCGTGAGCTACTGGCTGGCGGGCGGCAGCGCGGGCGCGGCGCCCTACGTGTCGGTGGAGGCGCGGAGCGGCGCGGTGTACGCGCAACGCTCCTTCGACTACGAGCAGTGCCGCGAGTTCGCGGTGGCGGTGCGGGCGCAGGACGGCGGGACGCCGGCGCGGAGCTCCACGGCCACGGTGCGTGTCTTCGTGCTGGACCGCAACGACAACGCGCCGCGGGTGCTGTGGCCGGCGGCGGCGACAGCGGTCGTGGCGGGCGAGTCCCCGCCCTTCGAGGTGGTGCCGCGCTCGGCCGAGGCCGGCTACCTGGTGGCCAAGGTGGTGGCGGTGGACGCGGACGCGGGGCGCAACGCGTGGCTGTCGTACGAGCTGGTGCCGGCGTCGGAGCCGGCGCTGTTCCGCGTGGGGCTGCACAGCGGCGAGGTGCGGACAGCGCGGGCCGTGTCGGAGAGGGACACGGCGAAGCAGCGGCTGGTGGCCCTGGTGAAGGACCACGGGCAGCCGGCGCTGTCGGCCACGGCCACGCTGCACGTGGTGCTGGCCGAGAGCTTGCAGGAGGCGCTGCCGGAGCTGAGCGAGCGGGCGGCGGGCGCCGACTCGCCGGCCGAGCTGCAGTTCTACCTGGTGCTGGCGCTGGCGCTGCTCTCCGCCCTCTTCCTGCTGAGCGTGGCGCTGGCCGTGCTGGCGCGGGTGCGCGGGGCCGGGCCGCCCGCCGTCCTGCGCTGCCTGGGCGCGCAGCGCTTCTCCGTGGCCGGCGCCGCCTTCCCGGCCGACTTCTGCGAGGGCACCTTGCCCTACTCCTACAACCTGTGCGTGGCGTCGGCCCGCGCCGTCACCGAGAGCGCTTGGCTGCCGCCGCCGCTGCCCAGCCTGCCCGCGGAGGAGCTGCTCGGCGGGGAGCCGTGCGGGAAGCAGAGCCCGAGCAGCAGCGTGGCCGGCGCGGGAGAACCGCCCGCTGACCCCGGCGCACGGCAGGTTTGTACACCCTTCGCACTCTGTTTTTCCTCCGCGAGACTTTCCCAGCCGTCATTCTCTTGGTTGTCTCCGGTTGAGAAGGCTGGGTGGTTCTCGTCCGTGTATCCGTGAAGGAATGAAGGTTCTCGGATTAATTGTCTTTTAAGTGTGGGCGGCACTTCTCAATACTTCGTTTGTTAGATGTTCATGTCAATCTCAAAGCTTTTAACCACAACACTCTTTTGATTTAGTAATGGTGAATGTGCTGAAGTAATCATGTGCCAATGTGAGGACATTTGATGTTGCAGATTTTTTGGGTTAGTAACGGGTAATGCGTTGAAATAATGATGTGCAAATGTGAGAACGTTTGCTGTTGCAGACTTCCTTTCGGCAACTTGCGTGATTCCTGCATGAAACAAAAATGTACAGGTTATTTCTTCCTGATGGAGGAGGATGGTAGTTTCCTCTGTTTTGTCAGCTATATATCTTTCACACTCAGGCGAATTAGTAGAATGGGATCTAAAAAACTGTCTTTGCTTTTGTATTCCTTTTATCCCCAAAGTGAGATACTTGGACCTGGTTGACAAGGGAATTAAAAAGCGAGGTATTCAGTCTCTGAGGCAGCTTTTGCAGATGTTGTGTCTGCGAAGTTGAAATAATTAGGCATTCGATTAAAATTCATTTGTACATTCACAAATTCTCCTCACTGACTGCACAGATGTACGTGTCTTTTCCCTTTACGGTATTTTGTTGAAAAAGTGCCCTATGTAGCTGAAGACTGAAGGATTAGATTAATAAATCTCAATCTTATACACTGTGATTTCTAAGAAAATCCATTTCTGGCCGTTTAAGTGTTTTTTGTTGTTGTTGTTTGCTCTTTTTTTGTTTTTAATTAATTAAATATAAAGAGATATAAACTATATGTGTTATGTTAAGAAGGGAAATCATCCGTTATAATTCTTCAACTTTGCTATTCCATTTCTAGCAGTACTTGTCGATGTACCAACATTTTAAGGCAATTGAGTTGCTCTCATCCAGTTCAAAATTACTGTTCTGAGTAGACGAATATTGAGGGGGGACAGGCACCTAAGAACTAACTGCAATATCGTTTCTGTCCTATGGCTGCCAGAATGGGCTATAGAACAGGGACAGAAGCCGAGGTCGAAGCTTGTTTGTACCCGCAAAGCCATTTTCCTTGCAATTTCTGGGAAGCGGAGCAGATGACTAAGGAGAGAATCATTGCAGGTGCTTCTTCCTCATGGACCGGTGTAGATCAATCAGTACGAAATGATCAGGTGACCTACAGGCTGTAACTGGACTGATAGGAGATAATGATTTTCAATTAGTAGGGGAGCTTCCTGCTGTACTGTGTTGCCGGGAAAGACTTTTAGGGATAAATCTCAGAGCTCATGGCAGGTACCTCCGAAGCTTAACGGGCTTAGATTCTCGGTTGGTTGACTCCCTCCTTCTTCAGCCTTCAAATGACTGATCTCAATCAATGGTTGTGGTTTAGATAATTTGAACCTGTTCCCTATGAACTGAGGTATTTAAAGTCAAGTTCCTGCCTTTGTGGTTGGTCAGCCTGATATC
This sequence comes from Trogon surrucura, assembly GCA_020746105.1. Classification (NCBI taxonomy): domain Eukaryota; kingdom Metazoa; phylum Chordata; class Aves; order Trogoniformes; family Trogonidae; genus Trogon; species Trogon surrucura. The sequence goes on along the minus strand of CM036630.1, from coordinate 7,317,806 downwards.
TCTGCTTCTCCGAGGCCACGGATGTATGTGCCTGATCAGCACGTTTTGAATCTCGAAGACTATTTTGGTTTAATATCCTTGTAACAGTCTTTCAAGCACGAGGCCTCCTTTTGATGGGACTTCGATAGTCACTTGATAGGCCTGACATTCTTCTCTCTTTATAAATCTTACCTCAGTCATTGAGAATGATAATTTGAGTTTTGTTTCTTATAAACAAAAGTTCATATGAAGCAGAGTTCCTGCTGACTGTGTTAATGAGCCTGACGCCACGTTTCGTTATCAGAGGCTCTTATTTTGCTGTCTTCTACCAGTCATAAAAGCAAGTCTGGTACAAGAATTCGCTTTGGAGATCGTACATTTGGATTAATAGGATAAGAATCGTAATATTTTACAGGATATATTAAGAAAAATTATTTGACTTTACTATGTAGCCGTTCGAATTATATTTTTTCCGTGCGGTCAAAACACAACGTCCGCGAGAGGGCTCTGCCTTCCTCATCTGGTGATCGTTTCGAGGATCAGAGAAGTCGGCTGGAGGGACCCAGGCCGGGGACCCGTGTCCGTAGCTAGGGTCCGGTCCGCGCGAGCTGTCCGTGGGCAAGGCAGCTCTCTGCAGCACTCGGAGCCTGCAGTGCCGGGCAGAGGCTGCGGGCGCCGCTGTTGACCGAGGAGGAGCGAGAGGAGGGCCGGAGCGCGGCTGGCAGCCCCGCCCGCTGCGGCCCGACTCGCTCGCTCGCTGGCTGTCTCGGCGGCCGGGGGGTGTGGGAGCGTCCTCGCGGTGCGGAGCCGAGCTGCAGCGACACAGAGGGGCCGGTGGATGCGGAGGAAAGCGGAGAGACTGAGCAGGAGCAAGACCGAGAGCTTTTTAGGCGGCAGGGAGCTGACGGCGCTATTACGGTGCGGGCATTTCGGCGGCGGCGATGGTCGCGGAGACGAGAGGGCACTGGGACTGGCGGGAGCGAGCCCTGCTGTGCTGCGTGCTGCTGTCGGCCTGGGAGACGACGTGGGGGCAGCTGCGCTACTCGGTTCCTGAGGAGATGCCGAGGGGCTCCTTCGTGGGCGACGTGGCCAAGGACCTGGCGCTGCAGATGCCAACAGTCCACGAAAGTGGCATTCGCCTGATAGACAGAGGTAGGATGAAGTATTTCGCTCTGCACGGGAAGACGGGACATTTGGTGACGGCGGACAGGTTAGACAGAGAGCAGTTGTGCCAGCTGGTGGAAAAATGCATGCTGCGCTGTGAGGTGATAGTAGAGGGAGAAATGCAGGTTTATGAAATCGAAATCGAAGTCACGGACATTAATGACAACGGTCCCAGCTTCAAAGATGTCGAGGTCAAAGAGAGAATAAGCGAGATGTCAGCCCCAGGATCGCGGTTTCCCCTGGCTGAGGCTCTAGACCCGGACGTGGGGCGGAATTCCCTGCTAAGCTACGAGCTGAGCGGCGACGATCACTTCTCGCTGGCCGTGCAGGCGGGCCCCGGCGGGGATCAGCGTCCCGAGCTGGTGCTGGCCAAGGCGCTGGACCGGGAGAAGGCGGCGTTCCACGAGCTGGTGCTGAGGGCGAGCGACGGCGGAGAGCCGTCGCGGACGGGCACGGTGCGGATCCGCGTGGCGGTGCTGGACGCCAACGACAACGCGCCCGTGTTCAGCCAGGCGGAGTACGCGGTGCGTGTGCCCGAGGACGTGCCCATAGGCTCCACCCTCGTCACGGTCACCGCCGCAGACGCCGACGAGGGGCTAAATGGGCAAGTCAAATACTCGCTGAAGAAAGCAACGAGCTTGGCATCGAAAATTTTCCATCTGGACTCTGAGACTGGATCGATCACGCTGATGCGGAGCCTGGACTTCGAGGAAGGGGACTCCTATCAACTGGAGGTGCAGGCACATGATGGTGGGGGCCTTTCTGACATGGCCAAAGTCGCGATCACCGTGACAGACGTCAACGACAACACGCCAGAAATTACAGTGACTTCTCAGGTGAGCGAGATCTCCGAGGACGCCCCGTCGGGAACGGTGATGGCCCTGCTTCACGTACAGGACCGGGACTCGGGCGAGAACGGCGAGGTGCGGTGCTCACTGGACTCGGGCGTCCCGTTCCGTCTGGAGACCTCGCGAGGCAGCTACTACCGCGTGGTGACGTCGCGGGAGCTGGACCGTGAGGAGGTGTCGGAGTACAACGTGACGGTTCGGGCGTGGGACGGCGGGTCGCCGCCGCTGCGGAGCAGCGCGGTGCTGTCGCTGCGGGTGCTGGACGTGAACGACAACGCGCCGGTGTTCGCGGAGGCGCGCTACAGCGCGCGCGTGGCCGAGAACAACGCGGCGGGCGCGCTGGTGCTGACGGTGCGGGCGTGGGACGCGGACTGGGGGCAGAACGCACGCGTGCGGTACCGGCTTTCGGAGGGGCGGGTGCGGGGCGCACCGCTGTCGTCGTACGTGTCGGTGCAGGCGGAGACGGGCGCGCTGTACGCGCTGCACTCCTTCGACTACGAGGAGGTGCGCGAGGTGGGGCTGTGGGTGCGGGCGGAGGACGGCGGCTCGCCGGCGCTGAGCAGCAACGTGTCGGTGCGACTGGTGATCGTGGACGAGAACGACAACGCGCCGCAGGTGCTGTACCCTCCGCCCGGGGCGGCGACGGCTGCGGGCGCGGGCGCGGTCTGGTCGGGCGTGGAGCTGGCGCCGCGCTCGTCGGAGCCCGGGGCGCTGGTGGCCAAGGTGGTGGCGGTGGACGCGGACGCGGGGCAGAACGCGTGGCTGTCGTACGAGCTGGCCAAGGCGACGGAGCCGGGGCTGTTCCGCGTGGGGCTGCACAGCGGCGAGGTGCGCACGGCGCGCTTCCCGCTGGCACGCGACGCGGCCCGACAGAGCCTGGTGGTGGTGGTGAAGGACCACGGGCGGCCGGCGCTGTCGGCCACGGCCACGCTGACGGTGGTGCTGGCCGAGAGCGTGGGCGAGCTGCTCTGGGAGCTGGGCAGCGCGGCGGCGGCGCCGGGCGAGCCGGCCGGCAGCCTGACGCGGTGGCTGGTGGTGGCCGTGGCGGCCGTGTCGTGCCTCTTCCTCGCCTTCCTGCTGCTGCTGCTGGCGCTGCGCCTGCGGCGCTGGCGCCGCTCGCAGCTGCTGCCGCCGGGCAGCGGCGCCTTGCGCGGCGTGCCGGCCTCGCACTTCGTGGGCATCGACGGCGTCCGCGCCTTCCTGCACTCCTACTCGCACGAGGTGTCGCTCACGGCCGACTCGCGCAAGAGCCAGCTGCGCTTCTCGGGCGGCAGCTGCTGCGACACGCTGCCGGCCCGGCCGCCGCCCGACGAGCCCGCGCCGCTGCTCGGGGAGGACCCTGCCTGCGGCCGGCCCGCGGATCCCGCCGCTGCTCCGGTGAGTGTCTCCGACAGACCACTCCTACATCTCGACTCTTCCCTATGTTCATCTCATGTTTTCCCTACACCCTTCGCGTGAGGGCGGGAGATATTTAAGCATAGGTGGAGAAATGTAAGGATAGGGGGCTTGGCACTGTGCACATATTCGCTGAGCCAGTCTTTTCTGGAGAACGTCTGATTTGTTTTTAGATCCTTGACGTTTCTTCCCTTACGACTAGAGAGTAGACAAATGTGCCTTCCTTCTTCATACAACGATTTGAATGCATGCAGGTGAAGTCCGCGGTGTACTGGTGTGGTATGTCAGATGCTTGTAGTAGTTAGTCCTGAGAGCTGTGCGTGTGGTTTGCTCCTTTTCCTGTTCATTGCCCAGCTGTAGTACCACAGAATATGAGTTTCACCTTTCTTGAAGAATCTTTGCTAGATCATATGCTATTCCAGCTGTATGGGACCCCTGGGATGTTTGCCTAACAACTTAATTACTTAAGGCATATATCATAATGGGAGCTGTGGGATGAACATAACAGTGTATTTGCTACCTACTAAACACTTAAATTTTATTCCTATTCTAATCGCCATAATGTAGAAGAGTATCTTCTGACCCCTTAACTGATGGTGTAAAATGGCAGGTGAAAATGGTTACTATTAGCAGAGTCAAACACCTTGACAGCACATGTGCTTGAGTAGGCTCAGCCTCACTTTTGGTGTGGAAGGCAGAAGTGTGAGACTACTGTTGGCTTGAGCTTCTTTTCTGCACGCTCTGTGCTTTGTCGTGTTGTTACTTTGTTATACACTTTTCAGTGTCCCACTGGAGTTTCCTGGAGGACTGCTCCTTGTTTACTTTCAAAGTCTTGAATTTTCTTCTTGGATGCATTGTGAACAGACACAATTATCTTCCTTCTTAGTACACAGATGTAAAGTCATCAACATGAAGTGCATGGGTGATCCTGGTGGATAGTATAGAGAAAGGGTCTGGGCAAGTGAGCTTTTAATGATATGTGCTTGCAAATTCTAAGGATCAAAGAAGACCTTGCGAGTTCTGAGGTGTTGTGAGTCATGGGTGCTGTGCATAAGGGACTGTGGAAGAACACAAGACAGATGTTGTTCTCCTTTCCCTGTTCGGTGCCCACCTGTAGTATCATGCAATGTGAATTTTGGCTTCCCATGTAAGCTTGGCTGAAGATGAGTTTCGCCAGCCATGTTGGGAGAGCTGGGAGGTTCTTCCTGTGTGCTTGTAGGTTGTTGTGATCTATTTAACTATGTGTTTAGTTGTGAGAAATGCTATACAGGGAGCTCTGGGAGTGCTGTTTAGTTGCTTTCTACTCAAGATCTCAATTACCTGCCTGCATAAAATGCTCTTGCTTGTCACATACACCTGGTGAGAGATCAAACATTATCCATGGTAGACGGAAGTTGTCTTTTATTTTAAGGGGGTCAATGATAATGAATGATTACAGAATGTAACTCTGAAGGTGTCATAGTTTTGGATATCCCACTGTTCAGGATCCAAGTGGCCAAGCTGTGGGTTCATCACTTTGCCTTCTTGTTGCATGATGTTTCCTATGAGCGGTGGTTATTGTGCACATACATGCATTTTACGTTAACATTTGAGAGATGAAGAAGCCCAATGTGTTGAAGTAGGATGACGGTGTCTTTGAGCTGATAATGTGATGACTGGTTCTTTATAGAAGCTGCATATTGATTACACAACTTCTTGCATTTCTTCGAAGTAGCATGATGAGCACACAACAGTTAGTATGCACCTGTGTTGTACTCTTTTTTCCTCAGGCAAAGAGAGAATTTACCTGCAACTTTTCATCCAATGCATAGTATTTTCCAGGGTGGAAAATTCTGTCTATGCAGAGACAAGGCTGTTGAAGAAGTTTGCTGTGGTTTAATTGGAAATGTCTAGAATATAGTTTTAAAATTTCAGCTTGTCCTAGGTGTTAGATGAGGCCTGCAGCACTGATTCCATGCATTTACCTGTTTTTTATTGTTAAAAAAAAAAATTACTTTCAGGAACTGTGACCTTTGATGTGAGGTTCTTTAGATATTTGCAAACAGATACTATTCTTGTGTACCTACTACAGACAACATAATCTGAAATGTTGATCTACGATTCCATCACTTCTGTAGGCTTCTTGTTCTTGCCTTGTTCAGGATTTTTTGTCCATGTCTGAAGCTAGTCCTCATTAAGTCTGGTAACCCTTAAAACATTAAAAGATCTCTTATAGTTGTTGTGCAGGGACAGTAGTTTCCACCCAGGTGTTTAACTGCCAAGACATAGACTTTGATATCCTTCTCTTTCTGCTGCTGAATGACATGCACTTTTTCCTGTGGCTGAGACATGGCCAAGAGTTGGATATTGTCCATGGTTCAATAAAGGTTGTGGATGGAAAGGAAAGAGGGTAGAATGGCTCATAATTCCTTCATGAAACCTCCTTTACTGATCCATGTCTCCTAGTAATGTCTGCAATTTAGAATTTTGTCATAGTTTTAGTTAGACTTTATTTCAGGCCTTTGTTTCCTGTACAGTCATAGTTTATTTTGCCCATTTCTGGACAGTGCTTTTGTATTTGAAACTGTGCAAGTTGATTTGCAAGAAATAGTGAATTCAACCATGTAAGACAGTTTGATGTGTGAGGAAAATGCATCAGAATCATTGAGAAAGAAGTCCATGAGAAGGTGTTTACACTTTGTTCTTCATATTTGTGGGAGATGAGCAGGCTACTGAGTAGAAAAAAACTGCTGAGTGCTGTTGACTATTTCTTAAAATGAGATGCCCTACTGTGCGAACAAGAGCAAGACTTCGGGTCAGCACTTGCAGTTTAAGCTATGAATGGCTTCCAGGTGCTCTGGCAGATGAATTTCAGCATATGCAGTGAAGACCTAGAAAACTTCCTGGTGAGTTTCTCTGGTAACAGTTTCTCTTCTAATGCTTCATTGCCTTGCTTGTCTGTTTTGTGGTTTTGGTTTTCTTTTCTTGGTTTCCCATGAAGGTGGGTTTACTTGTTGTTATCAGCATGGCTTCATTTAGGAATGCACTGTGTGTTAGTGCCTCTTGCTCTTGCTGAAGCCAGTTTGAAAGGCAGGAGATGTAAGGATATATTTATGTTCTGTTCTTGTTGGGAGGAATAGATGTAAACATGACCTTAGCAGAAGTGGCATCTGTGTGGAACTGTGTGCAATAAAGGAGGGGAGGAGATTCCCATGAAGTCTCTAGTTTGATGACATTTTTCTCTTTTGGATGATGCTCCGCTTCTACAGTGGTCATTTATTATTTGTGTGGTTTAGAATTACTCTGTTGTTTTGGTTTTTTTTCTGAGAATGGTGGTGAGCACCGGAATGTGCCTCTGTTGTTGGTGTGCTTGTAGTGCATTATCCACTCCTCATACATGTTTGCAGTTCTGAGATGGTCAGGATGAAAACGGCAAGTTCCGTAGGGTCAGTGAGAAGAAAGTGAGGCTCTGTATGCTAGGCTACAGAAGATCAGTTGCTTGTCATAGTCAACACAAACATCTGCATGTAGGTGTACCACGCAATTTGAGTTCCTGCTTCTCAGTAAGCTTGGCCTAAGAAACATTATTCCAATTGATCCATTCATTTCTAAATCTTACTTTGCTTGTTCTCATGAGCTGATGTTTTACCTCAATGTCCACAGTCAAGTGCAAGATCCTGTTATCTGAGTTCCGTCAATATCCAGTTTCAGTACATACTGGGGACTGGGAGCAGCATTGGGGAGAAGGGCTTGGGGATATACAAATGAGATATTGGATGTCAGCTGGCAGTGTGCACTTGCTGTACCAAAAGTCAATGGTATCCTCAGCTGCATAACAACTAGCATAGTCAGATGATTGAGCGAGGTGTTCCCCCCTGCAGCCAGTCATTCGTGAAACTCCTCCTGGAATACTGTCAGCAGCTCTAGGGCCCATAGTCAGATAGAAATGGAAGAAGAGAAGACTACATGGAGATGTTACTGTGGCTTTTCAATATATCAAGGGAACTTGTAAGAAAGAAGGAGAGACATTTTTCCTATGGCCTCTTGACAGGAAAAGTGGCAACAGTTTTAAACTGCAAGAGGGTAGCTTTAAACTGAAATAGGATACAAACAAGGAATGTTTTACAGTGAGGATGGTGAGGCTGTGGAACAGGTTGCCCAGAGAAGTTGTGGAAACTGCCTCCCTGGAAATCTTCAAAGTCAATTTGGATGGACATTTGAGCAACCTGATCTGGTGAAGGATATCTGTGCCCAAGATTTGGATAACAGTTATACACATTATCTTTGCAGTGGTATTTTTCAGTATAACTGTTGTTCTTCCTCTAAAAAAGGTGGAAAAATATCAGCGTTACATGAGAAAAGAAAGAAAATCGGGGATGACAGAAACGCTTTACAGACCCGACAAGGAAGGAATGAAATTACGTTCGTCTCGTGCTGTTCCTGATTTCTTGCTGATTATTCCTTCACGAATAATTCGTTCTTATGTTAAATGGCGCCGATTCCCCTGTGAGCGAAGGCATAATCCGGCTGCGGTGCCGTCTCGACACCTCCGGGTGCCGCTGTTGGCCGGCGCGGAGCGATGCTGGAGCCGCAGCCGACGTGCCGAAGACGGAGCCGCCGCGGCGTCCTGCCCTGCAAAGCTGCTCGCTCACCCGTCGTCTGACAGAACGGCAGCAGCGCGGACAGCACAGGCGACAGGCGGCACGGGGAGTAGCGGCGTGCGAGACAGCACCGAGAGTGGCTGGAAGACAGCGGGGACGGAGAAGGAGGGTAGGGAGCGCCGGCGAAAATGGCGGGCAGACAGCGACCGAGGAGGCGGCGAGCTGCCGGGCGAGCTGTGCTGCTGCTCGCCTTGCTGCTGGACTTGTGCTGCGGGGCGGCGCCGGAGCGCATCCGCTACGCCATCCCCGAGGAACTGGGCAGAGGCTCGCTGGTGGGACCGCTGGCGCGGGACCTGGGGCTGAGCCCGGCCGAGCTGCCGGCACGCAAGCTGCGGCTCAGCAGCGTCGAGAAGCAATACTTCGGCGTGAGCGAGGAGACGGGGAACCTGTACGTGAGCGAGAGGCTGGACCGGGAGGAGATGTGCGGCGAGGCGGCGTCCTGCTCCGTGAGCTTCGAGGCGCTGGTGCAGAACCCGCTCAATGTTTTCCCCGTCGAGGTGGCCATCCAGGACGTGAACGATAACGCGCCACGCTTCTTCAAGGAGAATATCCATATCGAAATCATTGAATCTACTCTTCCCGGCGCCCGTTTTGCCTTGGGTGTCGCCGAGGACCCGGACGTGGGTAGCAACGCGCTGCAGGCCTACGAGCTAGACTCCAACAGGTATTTTGTGTTGGAGGTGAAGGAGAGCCAGGACGGCAGCAAGTTCGCGGAGCTGGTGCTGCGCCGAGCACTGGACCGAGAGAGCGAGCCGAGCCTGCGGCTGTTGCTGACGGCGCTGGACGGCGGCGATCCGCCCCGGAGCGGCACCGCCCAGCTCTGCATCAACGTCACCGACGCCAACGACAATGCGCCCGTTTTCGCGCAGGAGCGGTACCGCGTGAGTGTGCGCGAGGACATGGCGCCGGGCTCGACGGTGCTGAACGTGTCCGCGTCCGACACCGACGCCGACACCAACGCCCGCATCAGCTACGGCTTCGGCGAAGCGCCGGCCAGGGTGCTTCAGAAATTCATGTTGGACGCGGAGTCCGGGACGATCATGCTACAGGAGGCGTTGGACTTTGAGGACACGCGAGGCTACACGCTGCTGGTTGAAGCGAAGGACGGGGGTGGTCTAGTGGCGCACTGCAAGGTGGAGGTGGAGGTGCTGGACGTGAACGACAACGCGCCCGAGGTGACGCTAACGTCGGTGTCGAGCCCGGTGCCCGAGGACGCGCCGGCCGGCACCGTGGTGGCCCTGCTGAAAGTGCGGGACCGGGACTCCGGAGAGAACGGTCAGGTGTGGTGCGAGCTGTCGGGCGAGGCACCGCTGTCGCTCGTGGCGTCGTCGGGCGGCTCGTACAAGGTGGTGACGTCGAGCGCGCTGGACCGAGAGGCGGCGTCCGAGCACCGGGTGACGGTGGTGGCGCGGGACCGGGGCAGCCCGGCGCTGTCGAGCCGCGCGGCGCTGGTGCTGGAGGTGTCAGACGTGAACGACAACGCGCCGGTGTTCGAGGAGGCCGCCTACAGCGCCTACGTGGCGGAGAACAACGCGGCGGGTGCGCCAGTGTTGCGCGTGCGGGCTCGGGACGCTGACGCGGGCGCCAACGGGCGCGTGAGCTACTGGCTGGCGGGCGGCAGCGCGGGCGCGGCGCCCTACGTGTCGGTGGAGGCGCGGAGCGGCGCGGTGTACGCGCAGCGCTCCTTCGACTACGAGCAGTGCCGCGAGTTCGCGGTGGCGGTGCGGGCGCAGGACGGCGGGACGCCGGCGCGGAGCTCCACGGCCACGGTGCGCGTCTTCGTGCTGGACCGCAACGACAACGCGCCGCGGGTGCTGTGGCCGGCGGCAGCGGTCGTGGCGGGCGAGTCCCCGCCCTTCGAGGTGGTGCCGCGCTCGGCCGAGGCCGGCTACCTGGTGGCCAAGGTGGTGGCGGTGGACGCGGACGCGGGGCGCAACGCGTGGCTGTCGTACGAGCTGGTGCCGGCGTCGGAGCCGGCGCTGTTCCGCGTGGGGCTGCACAGCGGCGAGGTGCGGACAGCGCGGGCCGTGTCGGAGAGGGACGCGGCGAAGCAGCGGCTGGTGGCCGTGGTGAAGGACCACGGGCAGCCGGCGCTGTCGGCCACGGCCACGCTGCACGTGGTGCTGGCCGAGAGCTTGCAGGAGGCGCTGCCGGAGCTGAGCGAGCGGGCGGCAGGCACCGACTCGCCGGCCGAGCTGCAGTCCTACCTGGTGCTGGCGCTGGCGCTGCTCTCCGCCCTCTTCCTGCTGAGCGTGGCGCTGGCCGTGCTGGCGCGGGTGCGCGGGGCCGGGCCGCCCGCCGTCCTGCGCTGCCTGGGCGCGCAGCGCTTCTCCGTGGCCGGCGCCGCCTTCCCGGCCGACTTCTGCGAGGGCACCTTGCCCTACTCCTACAACCTGTGCGTGGCGCCGGCCCGCGCCGTCGCCGAGGCCGCTTGGCTGCCACCGCCGCTGCCCAGCCTGCCCGCGGAGGAGCTGCTCGGCGGGGAGCCCTGCGGTAATCGGAGCCTGAGCAGCAGCGTTGCCAGCGCGGGAGAGCCGCCCGCCGACCCCGGCGCACCGCAGGTCTGTAAACTCTTCACATTCTATTTTTCTCCGTGAGGCTTTCCCAGCCGTCGTTCTTTTGATTTTCTCCTGTTAATACGGCTGCCTGTAGTTCTCGTCCGTGTATCCGTGAAGGAATAAAGGTTCTCACGTTAATTGTCTCTAGTAGTGTGGGTAGCACTTTTCACTACTTCGTTTGTTAGATATTCATGTGAATCTCGAAGCTTTTAACCACAACACTCTTTTGATTTAGTAATGGTGATTGTGTTGAAGTAATGATGTGCCAATGTGAGGACGTTTGATGTTGGAGATTTTTCTTTTGCATAAACGATAGTACAGCTGAGACGGAGTAATTATTACAGATAGTCCTTCGCACTCTGTCTTTTCTCCCTGAGCTCTTCTTAACCTTGGTTCTTGTTGCACCTGTGTTGTTGTTTTTTTTTTCCGGGTTGTTGAATTGATAGTGCCCATCCTTGTCTCTCTGATAGAGTTAACGTTCTCGGGATGCTCGCCTTCCCCTAAAAACAGGCAATTCACCACGGCTCTTTTCGATGATCAGAGATTTAGCGGCGCTGGTTTGTCAACAAATGGAGTTAGTAACGATGAACGCTCTAACGTGCCTGTCTTTACAAATGCGGTGGACATTTATTGTTGGAGTTTTTTCTTTCTGAAATATGTGTGCTTTCTCTATGAAATGAGAAGTTATGGGTTGTAAATGCCATGATGAAGGAGGACAGTTTTCTTTTGGGTAAGGCTTCTGCAGAAATGGTAGCCCAGATGGGACGAGTTAATTAGAAGGTTTTTTCTCTAAGTAGTTTTTCGGTTTTTTTTTTACTTTCCATCCTGAATGGTAGTTTTCTCTATTTTACTGTTTCTCATATGTCTTTCATACACAGACGAAAAAAAGTAAAGTAGGAATTTAGAAATAGTCTTTTCTTCCTGTCTACTTTTTGTATTCTCTTTTCCCAGAGTAAGGTACTTGGACATGGTTGATCGCGTTGACAGCGGAATTCTAAAGCGCATAATTCAGTTTCTCAGACGCTGTTGTCGTGTCAAGAATTAGGCATTCGAATAAAGTCCATTTGCACATTCACAAATGTCCGCACTTGTTTTCTCAGGGAAGTGTTCTAGGAAAAATCCCTGAACCCATGGAATATGTCTCTCTGATAAACCTCGTCTCCTAGAAACTCTATGAGCTTATGGAGCTTAGATTCTCCTGATGGCCCCTTCCTTCTTTAGCCTTTAAATATCTGGTCTCATTCAGTGGTCATGGTGTATGTAATTTGGAGAATGTTCCCTATGAACTGAGCTACTGTGACCCCGCGCGCTTTCCCTCTTCTCCGCGAGACTTTCCCAACGGTCCTTTTCTGGGTTCTCTCTGGTTTTCTCTGAGATGGCGTGTGTGAGCAGTGCTCGTCTGTGTGTCTGTGAAGGAATGAAGTATCTATGGATAACTGTCTTTTTTTAAGAGCTGTTATCTAGCAGCTTGCACTTCTCGTTTCTTCGGCTGTCAGAGCTTCATGTTCATCACGAATCTTGTAACTACGACACTCTTGAATTATTGACGGTTGATGCGTAAAGTTAATGATTGTGCAAACGTGGTGGATTCCTCATATTGGAGGTTTTTCTTGCTTGAAACATGCGTGCTGTCTCAATGAAAGGTTACGGCTTGTAACCACCCTGATGTATGAGTGTTGCCCATCTTTTGGAGTAAGGCTTTTGTAGAAATAGTAGCTCAGGTGGAATGATTAATTATTGCACGCATTTTTGTCTGTGCAATTAATTCTCTCTCTTTTTTGATTGTTTTTCTTTCTGTCCTGCATAGCAAAATTTTCCCAGCCTGTCTTATTTTTATCCCAGTTTCACTGGTTAACCGCTTTTTTATCATGAAAGGCGTTCGAATGTGCCGTAGACGACAGTTGCGGCTGGCGGCTAAGGCTTTGAGATAGCTTCGGGCTAAATTAAGGTGAAACGATGCTAAACAGTCCGTTAAATGTGTATTGTAACACAAATGGCGGAAGCGGATTAGTGTAGTTGTATTGTGTTTTGCTAATGTGAGCTACAGAACAGGAGTCGAAGCACCATTTAAATGTCTGATCTCAGATAATGGTTGTAGTGTACGAAACTTGAACGTATTCCCCACGACTGGGGTTGTTTAAAGCAAAGTTCTTGCCGCTGGGGTAAATGAGACTGATATTCGTGGTTCACTGGGGGCTCTGTGTGTGTGTTTTATCATCATGTTTTGTATCTCAGAGAATATGTTCTTTTGTAGTCCTTGTACCAGTCGTTCAGTCTGAATGAATACAAGAAATTCGTACTGGAGACTATACTCTAGTTGGATGGACTTTGAATCTCAGACCTTTATCTTCCTTATGGCGATGATTAAGGATTACAGAAGAGATCGCTTGGTAGAAGACAGCGCAGGCCAGGGAACACTACGAACGTGGCGAGGGTCCGGTCTCCGCGAGTTACGCGAGAGCTCGGCAGTTCGGTCAGCGCTCGGTGCCTGCAGTGCCGCGCGGAGGCTGCGGGCGCCGCTGTTGACCGAAGACGAGCGAGAGGAAGGCCGGAGCACTGCTGTCAGCCCCTCCCGCTGCCGCCCGGCTCTCTCCCTCGCTGGCTGGCCGAGGCGGTGTGGGAGCGTCCCCGCGGTGCGGAGCCGAGCTGCAGGGACGCGGAGAGGCTGGTGGCAGATGCAAGACCGTGTGGTGGTTAGGCGGCGGGGAGCTGCCGGGGCTGTTGCGGTGCCGGCATTTCGGCGGCGGCTATGGTTGCTGCGAGGAGGCGCTGGGGCCGGCGGGAGCGAGCCCTGCTGTGCTGCGTGCTGCTGTCGGCCTGGGAGGCGGCGTGGGGGCAGCTGCGCTACTCGGTTCCCGAGGAGATGCCGAAGGGCTCCTTCGTGGGCGATGTGGCCAAGGACCTGGCGCTGCAGATGCCAACAATTCGCGACCGTGGTGTCCGCCTGATAGACAGAGGTAGGACGCAATATTTGTCCTTGCATGGCAAGAGGGGACATTTGGTGACAGCGGAGAGGATAGACAGAGAACAGCTGTGCCGGCTGGTGGAGAAATGCGTGCTGCGCTGTGAGGTGATAGTGGAGGGGGAAATGCAGGTTTACGGCATAGAAGTGGAAATCACAGACATAAACGACAACAACCCCAGCTTCCGAGAGGCAAAAAAAGAACTGAAAATTAGCGAGAATACATCCCCAGATTCGCGGTTTCCACTGAGCGAGGCTGACGACCCGGACGTGGGACGGAATTCCCTGCTAAGCTACGAGCTGAGCGGCGACAATCACTTCTCGCTGGCCGTGCAGGCGGGTCCTGGCGGGAATCAGCGTCCCGAGCTGGTGCTGGCCAAGGCGCTGGACCGGGAGGAAGCGGCGTTCCACGAGCTGGTGCTGAGGGCGAGCGACGGCGGAGAGCCGTCGCGGACGGGCACGATGCGGATCCGCGTGGCGGTGCTGGACGTCAACGACAACGCGCCCGTGTTCAGCCAGGCGGAGTACGCGGTGCGTGTGCCCGAGGACGTGCCCGTGGGCTCCACCCTTGTCACCGTCACGGCGGCAGACGCCGACGACGGGCTCTATGGGGACGTCAAGTACTCCCTGAAGAAAGCAATGGGCATGGCATCGGAAATTTTCCATCTGGACTCTGAGATGGGATCGATCGCACTGTTGCAGAGCCTGGACTTTGAGGAAGGCGACTCCTACGAACTGGAGGTGCAGGCACATGACGGTGGGGGCCTCTTCGACATGGCAAAAGTAGGGATCACTGTGACAGACGTCAACGACAATGCGCCCGAAATCACGGTGTCTTCTAAGTTGAGCGAGATCTCTGAGGACGCCCTGTCAGGAACAGTGGTGGCCCTGCTGCACGTACAGGACCGGGACTCGGGCGACAACGGAGAGGTGCGGTGTAGCATCGACGAGAGCCTCCCGTTCCGGTTGGAGAAGTCGTTTGAGGACTACTACCGCGTGGTGATTTCGCGGGAGCTGGACCGTGAGGAGGTGTCGGAGTACAACGTGACGGTGCGAGCGTGGGACGGCGGGTCGCCGTCGCTGCGGAGCAGCGCGGTGCTGTCTCTGTGGGTGCTGGACGTGAACGACAACGCGCCGGTGTTCGCGGAGGCGCGCTACAGCGCGCGCGTGGCCGAGAACAACGCGGCGGGTGCGCTGGTGCTGACGGTGCGGGCGTGGGACGCGGACTGGGGGCAGAACGCGCGCGTGCGGTACCGGCTGTCGGAGGGGCGGGTGCGGGACGCGCCGCTGTCGTCGTACGTGTCGGTGCAGGCGGAGACGGGCGCGCTGTACGCGCTGCGCTCCTTCGACTACGAGGAGGTGCGCGAGGTGGGGCTGTGGGTGCGGGCGGAGGACGGCGGCTCGCCGGCGCTGAGCAGCAACGTGTCGGTGCGACTGGTGATCGTGGACGAGAACGACAACGCGCCGCAGGTGCTGTACCCTCCGCCCGCGGCGGCTGCGGGAGCGGGCGCGGTCTGGTCGGGCGTGGAGCTGGCGCCGCGCTCGTCGGAGCCCGGGGCGCTGGTGGCCAAGGTGGTGGCGGTGGACGCGGACGCGGGGCAGAACGCGTGGCTGTCGTACGAGCTGGCGAAGGCGACGGAGCCGGGGCTGTTCCGCGTGGGGCTGCACAGCGGCGAGGTGCGCACGGCGCGCTTCCTGCTGGCCCGCGACGCGGCCCGGCAGAGCCTGGTGGTGGTGGTGAAGGACCACGGGCGGCCGGCGCTGTCGGCCACGGCCACGCTGACGGTGGTGCTGGCCGAGAGCGTGGGCGAGCTGCTCTGGGAGCTGGGCAGCGCGGCGGCGGCGCCGGGCGAGCCGGCCGGCAGCCTGACGCGGTGGCTGGTGGTGGCCGTGGCGGCCGTGTCGTGCCTCTTCCTCGCCTTCCTGCTGCTGCTGCTGGCGCTGCGCCTGCGGCGCTGGCGCCGCTCGCAGCTGCTGCCGCCGGGCAGCGGCGCCTTGCGCGGCGTGCCGGCCTCGCACTTCGTGGGCATCGACGGCGTCCGCGCCTTCCTGCACTCCTACTCGCACGAGGTGTCACTCACGGCCGACTCGCGCAAGAGCCAGCTGCGCTTCTCGGACGGCAGCTGCTGCGACACGCTGCCGGCCCGGCCGCCGCCCGACGAGCCCGTGCCGCTGCTCGGGGAGGACCCTGCCTGCGCCCGTCCCGCGGATCCCTCCGCTGCTCCGGTGAGTGTCTCCGACAGACCACTCCTACTTCTCGACCCTTCCCTGTGTTCCTCACCTTTCACCTCAGGCGGGAGATACTTAATCATAGGTGGAGAAATGCAAGGATAGATGACTGCGCTCTGTGCACATATTTGCTAAGCCAGTCTTTTCTGGAGGATATCTGATTTCGTTTTACATCCTTGATGTTTCTTCCCTAAAGACTAGAGAATAGACAACTGTGTCTTCCTTCTTCATGCAAACATTTGAATGTATGCAGATGAAGTCCACAGTGTACTGGTGTGGCATGTCAGACGCTTGTAGTTGTCGTTGTAGTTGTAGTCCTGAGAGTTGTACGTGTGGTTTGCTCCTTTTCCTGTTCATTGCTCAGTTGTGGTATCACAGAATATGAGTTTTGTCTTTGATAGACGACATGGGACACCTGAATGGGACCCCTGGGATATTTGCAGGTCGTCATCACTTGTTACCTAACAACGTAATTACTTAAGGCATGTATTATAATGGAAGCTTCGGAATGAACAAAACAATTTATTTGCTACCTACTATACAGTTAGATTTTATTCCTACTTAAATCGCCGTAATGTAGAGGAGTGTCTTTTGATCCCTTGTTGACTGATGGTGTAAAATGGCAGGTGAAAATGGTTACTATTAGGAGAGTCAAACATCTTCCTGACAGCACATGTGCTTGGTTAGGCTCAACCTCACTTTTGATGTGGAAGGCAGGAGAATTGTGAGGCTACGGTTGGCTTGAATATCTTTTCAGTGGGCTCTGTGTTTTGTCACGTTGTTAGTTTGTCATATGCTTTTCTATATGCGACTTTTGGAGGACTGCTCCTGGTTCACTTTTAAAGCCTTGAATTTTTTTCGATGAGTAGTGAGCAGGCAAACATATCTTCCTTTTAGTACAGAAATGTAAAGACATCAAAGTTGAAATCCATAGATGATACTCGTGGATATTATAGAGAAAGGGTCTGAGCAAGTGAGCCTTTAATGATATGTGCTTGTAAATTCTGACGATCAAAGAAGACCTTGCAAGTTCTGAAGTGTTGTGTGTCTTGGTCACTGTACATGAGGGGTTGTGGGAGGATACAAGACAGACGGTGTTCTGCTTTTCTTGCTCGGTGCCCACCTGTGAGTGCAATGTGAGTTTTGCCTCCCATGTAAGCTTGGCTGAAGATGAGTTTCACTAGCCGTCAAACTCAAGAGCTGAGAGGTACTTCCTGTGTGCTTGTAGGTCGTTGTGATCTGTTTAACTATGTGCTTAATTGTGAGAAATGCCATACAGGGAGCTCTGGGAATGCTGTGTAGTTGCTGCCTACTGAAGACCTCAATTATGTACCTGCTTAAAGGCTATAATCTAAAAGAGAATGTTCTGATTTCTTCCTTCCTGTGTTTATGAACTTCTCTATTTGCCTGTTTTAATGAGCTAAATGTGGGTTATTGTCTCTGATACTGTGTGGAAGATCACATCTGTTACATTTGTCTGACTGTCCTGTAGGTGCATTTGCTGCTTACAGCTTTCAGAAGACTTTCATAGTTGTGTTTCCTTAAAATGCAGCTGGATAAAATACTCTTGCTTGTCTCACACAGATGGTTGGAGATGAAACGTTATCTATGGTAAAGGGAAATTGTCTTTTCTTTCAAGGGAGTCTCTCTGTATATTACAAACATCAATCGTAATGATGGATTATAGAATGTAACTCTGAAGGTGTCATAGTTTTGGATATCCCACTGTTCAGAATCCAAGTGGCCAAGCTGGGGGTTCATCACTTTACTTTTTTGTTACATGATGTTTCTAGTGAGTGGTGGTTATTGTGGACATAAGTGAACTTTACATTGGACATCTTGATCTCTCAAATGTTAACGTGTTGAAGTAGGTTTATGGTGTCTTTGAGCTGATAATTTGATGACCAGGTCTTTATAGAAGCTGCATATTGATTACACAACTTCTTGCATTTCTTTGAAGTAGCATGATGAGCACAGAAATGTTAGTATGCACCTGGGTTGTAGTCTTTGTTCTCAGGCAAAGAGAGATTTTATCTGCAACTATTTTGTCCAATGTGTAATACTTTTTTGGAAATGTCTAGAATATAGGTTTAAAAATTCAGCTTGTCCTAGATGTTAGATGAGGCCTACAGCACTGATTCCATGCATTTACGTGTTTTTTATTGTGAAAGAAAAAAATTACTTTCAGGAACTGTGGCCTTTGGTGTGAGATCCTTTAGATACTCCAAACCAGATGCTATTATTGTGTACCTATCACAGACAACATAATCTGAAATGTTAAGCTATGATTCCATCCCTACTGTAAGTTTCTTAGTCTTGTGTTTTTTTGGAAATTTTTGTCCAAGTCTAAAGCTGGTCCTCATTAAGTCTGGTAACCCTTAAAACATTAAAAGTTCTGTTATAGTTGTTGTGCAGGGACAGTAGTTTCCACCCAGGTGTTTAACTGCCAAGACATAGACTTTGATATCCTTCTCTTTCTGCTGCTGAATGACGTGCACTTTTTCCTGTGGCTGAGACATGGCCAAGAGTTGGATATTGTCCATGGTTCAATAAAGGTTGTGGATGGAAAGGAAAGAGGGTAGAATGGCTCATAATTCCTTCATGAAACCTCCTTTACTGATCCATGTCTCCTAGTAATGTCTGCAATTTAGAATTTTGTCATAGTTTTAGTTAGACTTTATTTCAGGCCTTTGTTTCCTGTATGGTCATAGTTTATTTTGCCCATTTCTGTGCTTTTCTGTTTGAAATGGTGCAAGTTGATTTGTAGCAAATACTAAATTCAGCCATGTAAGACAGTTTGATGTGTGAGGAAAATGCATCAGAATCATTGAGAAAGAAGTCCATGAGAAGGTGTTTACACTTTGTTCTTCATATTTGTGGGAGATGACCGAGCCACTGAGTCAAAAAAAACTGTTGAGTGCTGTTGACTATTTCTTAAAATGAGATGCCCTACTGTGCGAACAAGAGCAAGACTTCGGGTCAGCACTTGCAGTTTAAGCTATGAATGGCTTCCAGGTGCTCTGGCAGATGAATTTCAGCATATGCAGTGAAGACCTAGAGAACTTCCTGATGAGTTTCTCTGGTAACACTTTCTCTTCTAATGCTTCATTACCTTGCTTGTCTGTTTTCTGGTTTTGGTTTTCTTTTCTGGATTTCCTGTGAAGGTTGGTTTACTTGTTGTTATCAGCATGGCTTCATTTAGGAATGCACTATGTGTTAGTGCCCCTTGCTCTTGCTGGAGCCAGTGTGAAAGGCAGGAGATGTAAGGGTATATTTATGTTCTGTTCTTGTTGGGAGGAATAGATGTAAACATGACCTTAGCAGAAGTGGCATCCGTGTGGAACTGTGTGCAATAAATGAGGGGAGGAGGTTCATAGAATCATAGAATGGCCTAGGCTGGAAGGGACCTTAGAGATCATTTTAATCCAACCTCTCTGTCATATGCAGGGACGCTTCTCAACTAGATCGTGCCACACATGAGGGCCGAATGGGAATTGAACCCTCTAGGTATCTAGTTTTGAATGAAGGTCCTCTTTTACCGTGGTCATTTATTATTTGTGTGCTTTACAATTATTCTGTTTCTTCTGAGAATGGTGGTGAGCACAGGAATGTACCCTCTGTTGTTGGTGTACTTGTAGTGCATTATCCTCTCCTGATACATGTTTGCAGTTCTGAGATGGTCAGGCTGAAAAAGGCAAGTTGTGTAGGGTCGGTGGGAAGAAAGTGAGGCTCTGTATGCTAGGCTACAGAAGATCAGTTGGTCATTTCCTTGCTTATCATAGTCAACACAAACATCTGCATGTAGGTGTACCACGCAATTTGAGTTCCTGCTTCTCAGTAAGCTTGGCCTAAGAAACATTATTCCAATCGATCCATTCATTTCTGTATGTTTCTAAATCTTACTTTGCTTGTTCTCATGAGCTGATGTTTTACCTCAGTGTATCTGACCACATGTGGAGTCACATGTCTTCGAGTTGTCTGAGTGCAACAATGGTTCCCATATATACACCTTTGATGTTTAGAGCTGGAAAAAGCAAAGCTTTCATAGGCAGAGATGTATTCCCAAAGGCACACTTTTTTGTAGCCAAAGAAAGCAAAACCAGCTATGTCTACTGCAGTGCTCAAAGTGCAGATTGGCAACCCAGTCCAGGTAATGTTTCCATGAACAAACTAGAGGTCAGGTGGAGATCATGCGGGGTGTCCTCTAGGTGCTCCTCGAAAATATTATGGCTACTAGTTGGAGAGATATGGATTTGATGGTTGGACTGTTTGAGGAATACTTACACTTGATAACTCTGTGTCCACACAGAAACCAATAACAGGGTGTGTTCAACAAATGTTTGTATTGAGACAGATACTATTTAAAATAAACAGTTATATCTTCAGCAATGACACAGAGAGTGGGATTTAGTGCACCACAGCAAGTTTTCGGAACCGATGCCATCCAGAAGGACCTTGACAGGCTTGAGATGTGTGCTATGTGGATATCATGAAGTCCAACAATGTCAATTGCAAGATCGTGTTATCTGGGTTGCATCAATACCCAGTTTTAGTACATACTGGGGACTGGGAGCAGCCTTGGGGAGAAGGGCTTGGGGATATACAAGTGAAATATTGGACGTGAGCTGGCAATGTGCACTTGCTGTACCAAAAGTCAATGGTATACTCAGCTGCATAACAACTAGCATAGTCAGATGGTGGAGGAAGGTGTTTTCCCTCTGCAGCTAGTCATTCGTGAAACTCCTCCTGGAATACTGTCAGCAGCTCTAGGACCCATAGTCAGACAGAAATAAATGAAGAGAAGACTACGTGGAGATGTTTTTATGGCTTTTCAATATATCAAGGGAACTTATAAGAAAGAAGGAGAGATATTTTTACTATGGCCTCTTGACAGGAAAAGTGGCAACAGTTTTAAACTGTAAGAGGGTAGCTTTAAACTGAAAGAGGGTACAAACAAGGAATGTTTTACAGTGAGGACGGTGAGGCTGTGGAACAGGTCATGGAAGCTGCCTCCCTGGAAATCTTCAAAGTCAATTTGGATGGAGTTTTGAGAAACCTGATCTCTGTCTCTGCCCCAGATTTGGGTAGCAGTTATGCACATCATCTTTGCAGTGATAAATTTCTCAGTCTAACTCTAATAAAAGTGGACAGTGGGAACAATGTCAGAGTTACGTGAGCAAAAGAAAGAAATGCAGAAAGGACAGAAATGCTTTACAGACCCTGCAAGGAAGGAATGAAATTACTTTTGTCTCATGCTGTCCATGATTTCTTGCTGATTACTCATTCACGAATAATTCCTACCAATTCCTACTCCTTCACAAATAATTCCTACATAGGGGAATTTGTCCCCTATGGGCGCGGAAATAATCCGGCTGCGGTGGCGTCTCGACACCTCCGGGTGCCGCTGTTGGCCGGCGAGAAGCGGAACTGGAGCCACCGCGGCGTGCCGAAGACGGAGCCGCCGCGATGTCCTGCCCCCGCAGGCTGCGCGCTCACCGGGCGGTAGCGACAGCGGCAGGGGCTGGGGGCTCAGAGGCGAGAGGCGACGTGAGAGCAGGCGCCGAAAGTGGCAGTGAGGAAGTGCGACTAACGCTAGCGAGAATGGCGGGCGGGCAGCGGCCAAGGCGGCGACGAGCAGCCGGGCGAGCTGTGGTGCTGCCCGCCTTGCTGCTGGGCTTGTGCTGCGGGGCGGCGCCCGAGCGTATCCGCTACGCCATCCCCGAGGAGCTGGCCAGAGGCTCTCTGGTGGGACCGCTGGCGCGGGACCTGGGGCTGAGCCCGGCCGAGCTGCCGGCACGCAAGCTGCGGCTCAGCAGCGCCGAGAAGCAATACTTCGGCGTGAGCGAGGAGACGGGGAACCTGTACGTGAGCGAGAGGCTGGACCGGGAGGAGATGTGCGGCGAGGCGGCGTCCTGCTCCGTGAGCTTCGAGGCGCTGGTGCAGAACCCGCTGAACGTTTTCCACGTCGAGGTGGCCATCCAGGACGCCAACGACAACGCGCCGCGGTTCCTGCGTGACAATTTCCAGCTGGAAATCAATGAATTGACTTCTCCTGGCGCCCGTTTTGCCTTGGGTGTCGCCGAGGACCCGGACGTGGGCAGCAACGCACTGCAGGGCTACGAGCTGGAGGCCAACAAACACTTCGCGGTGGAGGTGAAGGAGAGCCAGGACGGCAGCAAGTTTGCGGAGCTGGTACTGCGCCGAGCGCTGGACCGGGAGAGCGAGCCGAGCCTGCGGCTGTTGCTGACGGCGCTGGACGGCGGCGATCCGCCCCGGAGCGGCACCGCCCAGCTCTGCATCAACGTCACCGATGCTAACGACAATGCGCCCGTTTTCGCGCAGGAGCGGTACCGCGTGAGTGTGCGCGAGGACACGGCGCCGGGCTCGACGGTGCTGAACGTGTCTGCGTCCGATGCCGACGCCGACACTAACGCCCGCATCAGCTACGGCTTCGGCGAAGCGCCGGCCAAGGTGCTTCAGAAATTCGTGTTGGACGCGGAGTCCGGGACGATCATGCTACAGGAGGAGCTGGACTTCGAGGACACGCGAAGCTACACGCTGCTGGTTGAAGCGAAGGACGGGGGCGGTCTGGTGGCGCACTGCAAGGTGGAGGTGGAGGTGCTGGACGTGAACGACAACGCGCCCGAGGTGACGCTAACGTCGGTGTCGAGCCCGGTGCCCGAGGACGCGCCGGCCGGCACCGTGGTGGCCCTGCTGAAAGTGCGGGACCGGGACTCCGGGGAGAACGGTCAGGTGTGGTGCGAGCTGTCGGGCGAGGCGCCGCTGTCGCTCGTGGCATCGTCGGGCGGCTCGTACAAGGTGGTGACGTCGAGCGCGCTGGACCGGGAGGAGGCGTCCGAGCACCGGGTGACGGTGGTGGCGCGGGACCGGGGCAGCCCGGCGCTGTCGAGCCGCGCGGCGCTGGTGTTGGAGGTGTCGGACGTGAACGACAACGCGCCGGTGTTCGAGGAGGCGGCCTACAGCGCCTACGTGGCGGAGAACAACGCGGAGGGCGCGCCGGTGGTGCGCGTGCGGGCGTGGGACGCTGACGCGGGCGCCAACGGGCGCGTGAGCTACTGGCTGGCGGGCGGCAGCGCGGACGCGGCGCCCTACGTGTCGGTGGAGGCGCGGAGCGGCGCGGTGTACGCTCAGCGCTCCTTCGACTACGAGCAGTGCCGCGAGTTCGCGGTGGCGGTGCGGGCGCAGGACGGCGGGACGCCGGCGCGGAGCTCCACGGCCACGGTGCGCGTCTTCGTGCTGGACCGCAACGACAACGCGCCGCGGGTGCTGTGGCCGGCGGCAGCGGGCGTGGCGGGCGAATCCCCGCCCTTCGAGGTGGTGCCGCGCTCGGCCGAAGCCGGCTACCTGGTGGCCAAGGTGGTGGCGGTGGACGCGGACGCGGGGCGCAACGCGTGGCTGTCGTACGAGCTGGTGCCCGCGTCGGAGCCGGCGCTGTTCCGCGTGGGGCTGCACAGCGGCGAGGTGCGGACAGCGCGGGCCGTGTCGGAGAGGGACGCGGCGAAGCAGCGGCTGGTGGCCGTGGTGAAGGACCACGGGCAGCCGGCGCTGTCGGCCACGGCCACGCTGCACGTGGTGCTGGCCGAGAGCTTGCAGGAGGCGCTGCCGGAGCTGAGCGAGCGGGCGGCGGGCGCCGACTCGCCGGCCGAGCTGCAGTTCTACCTGGTGCTGGCGCTGGCGCTGCTCTCCGCCCTCTTCCTGCTGAGCGTGGCGCTGGCCGTGCTGGCGCGGGTGCGCGGGGCCGGGCCGCCCGCCGTCCTGCGCTGCCTGGGCGCGCAGCGCTTCTCCGTGGCCGGCGCCGCCTTCCCGGCCGACTTCTGCGAGGGCACCTTGCCCTACTCCTACAACCTGTGCGTGGCGCCGGCCCGCGCCGTCGCCGAGGCCGCTTGGCCGTCGCCACTTCCCAGCGTGCCCGCGGAGGAGCTGCTCGGCGGGGAGCCCTGCAGGAATCGGAGCCTGAGCAGCAGCGTTGCCGGCGCGGGAGAGCCGCCCGCCGAACCCGGCGCACCGCAGGTCTGTAAACCCTTCACACTCTGTTTTTCTCCGCGAGACTTTCCCAATTGTCGTTCTTTTGGTTTTCTCCTGTTGATATGGCTGCGTGTAGTTCTCGTCCGTGTATCCGTGAAGTAATGAAGGTTCTTGGGTTAATTGTATTCTAAGTGAGGGTGGCACTTTTCACTGCTTCCTTTATTAGATGTTCATGTTAATCGGAAAGCTTTTAACCACAACACTCTTGATTTAGTAATGGTGAATGTGCTGAAGTAATCATGTGCCAATGTGAGGACATTTGATGTTGGAGATTTTTCTTTTGGATAAACGGTAATCCGACTGAGACGGGTTAAATACAGGTATTCTTTCTCTCTTTGTGAGGTTTGTTATTGTTTTTCTCTTTCTGACCTAGATGGTAATTTTCTCTGTTTAGTCTACCATATTTCTTTCACACTCAGGCGAATTGTTTTGTAAGAAAGAAGAGTAAAAGAGTGCAAGGGGTGAAGCCGGGGGAGAGCTCTTTTTGAGCAACAGAACAGGCTTAGGAGAGAGCCGTTAAATGTAGTTTACGGGGAGCCGATCAGATGATTCAGGACAGATTCCAAGTGCTTCTGCCTCCTGAGTAGTTGTAGTACAGTCAGTGGAAGTGATCATGTGACCTAGAGCCGCTTACTGCGCTGGATGGGAGAGAATCATTTTGGATCAGTAGTGTGTATTGCGTTGCCAGGGAAGACTTCCGGAAAAATCACAGAGCCCATGATGATAAGTTCCTGAGCATCCCGATCTCCTGCAACTGTAAGGGTTCAGGGGGCTTAAAGACGATTGACCCCATCTTCTGCAGCCTTTGAACGTCTGATCTTTTTCAATGGTCGTGCTGTAAGCAATTTGAACGAGTTCTCTATGAACTTTTTCCAACCATGACGGTTAATTAGACTGATAACCCTGGTTCACTGGAGGCCATATGTGTGTGTCTAATTATCTCAGAGCCGATTTTCTTTTGTAATACTTATCATTCAAGCTTGACTATTACAAAAAACTGCGTTAATGATCTGGAACGAGGGGGCTTCGATTTTCCGTTGATTGACTCCATTATCTTCCGCACTCCAATGTCTTATTTTAGTCAATGTTTGTGCGGCTGATCGTTAAGAACTGCAGTTTAAGACACTTCTTGTCGGTTTCTTTAATGAGCTATACACTCCTGATAACCTATGTGGCATATTACGGACAAATATTATATCTGACATATATGGCCATTACAAATTTATGTTTTCCGTGCGGTAGAAAGACCACGCCCACGGGAGGCATCTGCTTTCTTCCGAAGGGAATAGATCCCCTGAAGAGAACGCAGACTGGGGACCCACTTGGCCCTTGGGCAAGAGAGTTCGGGCGGCGCTCCGTGACTGCAGTGCCGGGCGGAGGCTGCGGGCGCCGCTGTTGACCGAGTTGGAGGGAGAGGAAGGACGGAGCGCTGCCGGCAGCCCCGCCCGCTGCGGCCCGGCTCGCTCACTCGCTGGCTGGCTGGCCGGGCGGTGTGGGAGCATCCACGCGGGCGCAGGCAAGTGCAGCGACGCGGAGGGCCCGCGGGAAGATAGAGCTGGAGCAAAAGCGGGAGTTTTTCGTCGGCAGGGAACTGCCGGCGCTGTGACGGTGCCGGCATTTCGGCGGCGGCGATGGTTGCAGGGAGGGGAGGAGGCTGGGGCCGGCGGGAGCGAGCCCTGCTGTGCTGCGTGCTGCTGTCGGCCTGGGAGGCGGCGTGGGGGCAGCTGCGCTACTCGGTTCCCGAGGAGATGCCGAAGGGCTCCTTCGTGGGCAATGTGGCCAAGGACCTGGCGCTGCAGATGCCGACAGTCCGCAACAGCGGCGTCCGCGTTGTCTCCGAAGGTAGGACGCAGTATTTCGCTCTTCACGGGAAGACGGGCTATTTGGTGACGGCCGAGAGGATAGACAGAGAGCAGCTGTGCCGGCTGGTGGAGGAATGCGTGCTGCGTTGTGAGCTGATTGTGGAGGGGGAAATGCAGGTTTACGGCATAGAAGTGGAAATCACAGACATAAACGACAACAGCCCCAGTTTCAAAGATGTCGAGATGGAGGAGAGAATAAGCGAGACGACAATCCTGGGGTCGCGGTTTCCTCTGGCCGAGGCTCAAGACCCGGATGTGGGACGGAATTCCCTGCTGAGCTACGAGCTAAGCGGTGACGATCACTTCTCGCTGGCCGTGCAGGCGGGCCCCGGCGGGGATCAGCGTCCCGAGCTGGTGCTGGCCAAGGCGCTGGACCGGGAGGAGGAGGCGTTCCACGAGCTGGTGCTGAGGGCGAGCGACGGCGGAGAGCCGTCGCGGACGGGCACGGTGCGGATCCGCGTGGCGGTGCTGGACGCCAACGACAACGCGCCCGTGTTCAGCCAGGCGGAGTACGCGGTGCGTGTGCCCGAGGACGTGCCCGTGGGCTCCGCCCTCGTCATCGTCTCGGCCGCAGACTCCGACGACGGGCTCTATGGGGACGTCAAGTACTTCCTGAAGAAAGCAACGGACCTGGCATCAGAAATTTTCCATCTAGACTCTGAGACTGGATCTATCACGCTGTTGCGGAGCCTGGACTTTGAGGAAGGAGACTTTTATGAACTGGAGGTTCAAGCAAGGGACGGCGGGGGTCTTTTCGACACCACGAAAGTCACTTTCACTGTGACTGACGTCAACGACAACACGCCTGAGATTTCGGTGCGGTTGTCACATAGCACGGTCTCTGAGGACGCCCTGTCGGGAACGGTGGTGGCCCTGCTGCAAGTGCAAGACCGGGATTCAGGCGAGAACGGCGAGGTGCGGTGCAGCATCGACGAGAGCCTCCCGTTCCGGCTGGAGACCTCGCGAGGCAGCTACTACCGCGTGGTGACGTCGCGGGAGCTGGACCGTGAGGAGGTGTCGGAGTACAACGTGACAGTTCGGGCGTGGGACGGCGGGTCGCCGCCGCTGCGGAGCAGCGCGGTGCTGTCGCTGCGGGTGCTGGACGTGAACGACAACGCGCCGGTGTTCGCGGAGGCGCGCTACAGCGCGCGCGTGGCCGAGAACAACGCGGCGGGTGCGCTGGTGCTGACGGTGCGGGCGTGGGACGCGGACTGGGGGCAGAACGCGCGCGTGCGGTACCGGCTGTCGGAGGGGCGGGTGCGGGGCGCGCCACTGTCGTCGTACGTGTCGGTGCAGGCGGAGACGGGCGCGCTGTACGCGCTGCGCTCCTTCGACTACGAGGAGGTGCGCGAGGTGGGGCTGTGGGTGCGGGCGGAGGACGGCGGCTCGCCGGCGCTGAGCAGCAACGTGTCAGTGCGGCTGGTGATCGTGGACGAGAACGACAACGCGCCGCAGGTGCTGTACCCTCCGCCCGCGGCGGCTGCGGGGGCGGGTGCGGGCGCGGTCTGGTCGGGCGTGGAGCTGGCGCCGCGCTCGGCGGAGCCCGGGGCGCTGGTGGCCAAGGTGGTGGCGGTGGACGCGGACGCGGGGCAGAACGCGTGGCTGTCGTACGAGCTGGCCAAGGCGACGGAGCCGGGGCTGTTCCGCGTGGGGCTGCACAGCGGCGAGGTGCGCACGGCGCGCTTCCCGCTGGCCCGCGACGCGGCCCGGCAGAGCCTGGTGGTGGTGGTGAAGGACCACGGGCGGCCGGCGCTGTCGGCCACGGCCACGCTGACGGTGGTGCTGGCCGAGAGCGTGGGCGAGCTGCTCTGGGAGCTGGGCAGCGCGGCGGCGGCGCCGGGCGAGCCGGCCGGCAGCCTGACGCGGTGGCTGGTGGTGGCCGTGGCGGCCGTGTCGTGCCTCTTCCTCGCCTTCCTGCTGCTGCTGCTGGCGCTGCGCCTGCGGCGCTGGCGCCGCTCGCAGCTGCTGCCGCCGGGCAGCGGCGCCTTGCGCGGCGTGCCGGCCTCGCACTTCGTGGGCATCGACGGCGTCCGCGCCTTCCTGCACTCCTACTCGCACGAGGTGTCGCTCACGGCCGACTCGCGCAAGAGCCAGCTGCGCTTCTCGGACGGCAGCTGCTGCGACACGCTGCCGGCCCGGCCGCCGCCCGACGAGCCCGCGCCGCTGCTCGGGGAGGACCCTGCCTGCGCCCGTCCCGCGGATCCTGCCGCTGCTCCGGTGAGTGTCTCCGACACACCACCCTGCTTCCCGACTCTTCCCTCTGCTGCTCCTCTGGCCTTCTCCCCCCAACCCCCGTGTGAAGGTGGAGGAGGAGATATTTAATCATAGGTCGAGAAATGCAAGGCTAGGGTACTTGGCACTGTGCACATATTCGCTGAGTCAGTCTTTTCTCGAGGATATCTGATTTGGTTTTAGATCCTTGATGTTTCTTCCCTAAAGACTAGAGAATAGACGACTGTGTCTTCCTTCTTCATACAAAGATTTGAATATATGCAGGTGAAGTCCCTATTAATTGATCCCTTATTAACTGATGGTGTAAAATGTCAGGTGAAAATGGTTACTATTAGCAGAGTCAAACACCTTTCTGACAACACATGTGCTTGGTTAGGCTCAGCCTCACTTTTGGTGTGGTAAGCAGGAAAACTGTGAAGTGATTGTCTTCCAACATAGCACTCCTGCTCCTCAGTGGTTTCCTTTGTTGCTCCTGTGATCTTCGCCCGATTCCTGCCGTGTTCTGTCTTGTGGAGAGTGTCTTTGCTGCCTAGAGGTGAATGAAGTGCTGTGGCTCAGCTTTACAATGTTTTTGTGAGGTAAAAGTGTGAGGCTTCTGGTTGCTGGAGCTTCGTTAGAGCTGGTCTTTGTTTTTTTGTCACGAGTCAGGTAATTTCTCCGTTTGTCCCCTGACGTGCACTACAGGCTTTCCTCTGAATATCACCTTTTCTGGACGGATGTTTTGCATCCTTAGCGAATGGAAGTTTTCCTTTATTAACAGAGTCAGATATCTTTGCGATTGCACATGTTTGAGCGGCGTGAGAGTGTCTTGAAGCAGGTTGTTAATGCTCCCGTGAACAACTTACTCGCTTACTTATTTCCTTATTCGCAGTCTTCTTGTTTCTCCATTATAATGCAGCTAGCAACAAAATTTCTTCTGCGTTTGTCCGTGCTTGGATATCTAGGTGGAGTCTGCAATGTTATGATGTTGCATGTTGAAGGTGTATTTAATGTGAGGGTCAAAGAATATCGGGCAAGTTTTGAAGAGCTGGATATGTAAGTCCTTGGAAACAGACGGCATGTCATTTGTTCCTTTCATTGTTCAGTACCCAGATGTAGTATCACAGAAAATTTTTTGCCAGACAACTTGACATTCCAGCTGTGTGAGAGCACTGGGAGGTTCTTCCAGTGTGTTTGCAGGTCGTCATCAATTGTTAATTAGAACTTAATTATCATGTACCATAACGGGAGCTTCGAGAAGAGTAAACTCTGTATTTGTGACCTACTAAACAGCTTAATTACATGCCTACTCTAATTGCCATAATGTACAAGAGGATGTTCCTATCCCTTCCTTTCTGCAGGTGTTTACTTCTTGACTGACTTGTAATGATCTGAAAGTGGGCCCTTGCAGTTTGTGAAAGATCACAGCTGTTACACCTCTGACTGTCCTGTACATTCTTTTCATGTTTACAGCTGTAAATGGAAGACTTTTATAGATATGTTTCCTGAAAATATACCTGTAAGAAATGCTCTTGCTTTTCATATACACATGGTGAGAATTCAAATATTGTCCATAGTTAGGAGAAATTGTCTGTGCAACTTTTTTTTTTTTTTATGGAGTCTGTCTGCAAAGTTGGGGATGCTGTGTATGATGGGGTACTGCTGGAGACGTGGCACATGTTTTTTTAATTGCCAGGGTTCATATGTGACCTGAGTAAAATTAATCTGAAGGTGTTATAGTTTTGGATAGCCCACTCTTTGGGATCTATATGGCCAAGTTGTCAATATGTTTGTTGCTTTCCTGCTACGTGTTTACTATGCAGGGCAGTTATTGATCATAGATGTACATTTCCCATTAAAGTGTGTGGGTTTTGTATTTTACAATGTGATAAAGTAATATAATGATGTCTTTGAGGTGATACTTTGACCAAAATGGAAGCTAGATCTCACTATGCCCTTGAGAGAATTTTATATTTGATGTTATATTGATGAGCAGAGAAATCTTTCTGCATGCATCTGTGTTGTGATCCTTGTTCTCAGATAAGAAGTTTTGTGTGCAACTTGTCTTTCATTGCTGTTTAATGTTTGACCAGTTTGAAAAATTCTGTCTATGCAGAGACACATAGCAAGTGAAAACGTTGGCTATGGTTTAATTTGAAATTACTAAAATATAGGTTTAAAGGTTCAGCTTGTCCTAAATGTTAGATAAGGCCTTCAGAAGTTTTGGTTGTTTGGTTGATTTGTTTGTTTGTTTAAATAGTCCAAGGAAGTTACCTTCAGGATCTCCGGCTATGGCCTACAGTGTGGAGGTCTTGTGTGAGGATTCTATAGATTTTTTTTACCAACTAGATAACTTTCTTGTGTACTTACTACAGATGTAATAATTTGAAACATTAAGCTATGATACTGTCCTTTCTGTAGGTTTCTCATTGCAGCCTTGTTTGGGTTATTTTCTCCAGGTCTAAAGGTGGGCCTCATTGTGGTTTGTATCCATTAAAACATTAAAATTACTGCACTGGAGCAGCAGGTTCTATCCATAGCATGATGCTGTTAAGCTGCCAGGACATAGATTTTATGTCATACATGGTATCAAGGTCGGGGCCATTCATGTTGTGATTCTGGTTTTCCTGTCCTTAAAGGCAATGGCAGTCTTCCAGTAATAACGAATTTGTGCAATAACTGTGCATGCAGAACGATGATGCTGAGGGAAATCTCTTTTACTGATCTGTATCTCCTTGTGAGATCTGCAATGTACAGTGTCTTCGCACTTTTAGTTAGACTTTCCTTCAGGACTTTGTTTACTAGAAGGTCATGGTTTTTGGAGATGAGCAGACCACAGCATAGAAAAAACTGCTGACTGCTGATGACTATTTCTTAAAATGAACCCACCTAGTCCGTAGTCCAGAGCAAGGCTTTTAGGCTGCACTTGCAGCTTGATCTATGAATGGCTTCCAGGTGCTCTGGCAGACAAATTTCAATGTGCACAATGAAGACCAAGACAACCTCCCAGTGAGTTTCTCTGACAACACCTCTTCTAATGCTTCCTTGTCTTACTTGTCTGATTCATGGTTTTGATTTTCTTTTCTTGGTTTCCTGTGGAGATTGGTTTATTTGTAATTATCAGCATGATTTTGTTTAGAGTTGCATGATGTGTTAGTGCCTCTTGCTCCAGCGGATGTGAAAGGCAGGAGATGTGAGGAGATGTGATAGAGGAGATCCCTGCTAAATGTCTGGTTTGACACATTTGATTTCTTCTGAGAATGGTGGCGAGCACATGAATGTAGCTCTCTTGGTGTGACTGTAGTGCACTATGGTCCTCTGATACATGTTTTCCAGTTCTGAGAAGATCAGAATGAAAGTTGCAAGTTTTGGAGGGAAGACAGTGGGGTTCTATATGTTACGGTACAGAAAATCAGTTGGTCATTTCCTTGCTTGTCGTATTTAACACAAACATGTACCTGTAGATGTTCCACGCAATTTGAGTTCCTGCTTCTCAGTAAGCTTGGCCTAAGAAACGTTATTCCAATCGATCCATTAATTTCTGCATGTTTCTAAATCTTCCTTTGCTTGTTCTCATGAGCTGTTTTACCTCAGTGTATCTGACCACGTGTGGAAAGTCACATCTCTTCCAGTTGTCTGAGTCCAACAGTGGTTCCCATACACACCTTTGACGTTTACAGCCAAAAAGAGGAAAGTTTTCATAGACAGATATGTGCTCCCAAAGGCACACTTGACTGTAACCAAAGAAAGCAAAACCTTTTATGTCTACTGCAATGCTCGAAGTGCAAAGTGACAACTCAGCCCAGATATGGTTTCCGTAAACAAACTAGAGGGCAGTTGGAAATCATATGTGGGGTGTCCTCCATGTGCTATTCCACAGTATTATGGCTGCTTGATTGGAGAGATATGGATTTGACAATTGGACTCTTTGATGGCCATGGAACTGCCTGATGGCCACGGCCAAAAATTATAGTTGATAACTCAGTGTCCACCTGGAAGCTGATAACATGTTATGTTCCGGAAGGAACAATAGTATCTTCATCAATTACACAGAGAGTGGGATTGAGTGCACCCCAGCAAGTTTATGGAAGGTATCAAGCTGAGTGGAACAATCTGATCACTTAAGGAAAGGTATGCCATCCAGACGGACCTTGACAAGCTTGAGACATGCTCCTATGTCAACATCATGAAGTCCAACGATGTCATGTGCAAGATTCTGCACCTGAGTTGGGGCAAAATCCAGTTTCAGTACAGCCTTGGGGGTTTGAGAGCAGCCTTGTGGAGAAGGACTTGGCAGTAGAGGTGATTGAGAAATGGTACATGGTCTGATAAGGTGCACTTGTTGCCTAGGAAGCTAATGATATCCTCAGCTGCTTAACAACTAGCATGGTCAGATGGTGGAGGGAGGTGTTTTCCCCCTGCAGCCAGATATTCATGAGGTCCCACCTGGAGTACTGCCTGCAGTTCTAGGGCCCAGAATCAGATAGAAATGGATGAAGAGAAGGCTCCATGGAGATTTTATTGCAATTTTTTAATCTAGAGAGCTTGTAAAAAAAAAATAAAATATATTTTTACTATGGCCGCTTTTGCCAGGAGAAGGAGAACAGTTTTAATCTGAAGGAGAGTACTCTTGGGTTTGGTGTATACAAGAACAATTTCAAGAGCAGTTCAAGTTCTCTCTTTATTGCTCTGCCACAAGTACTTAAGTCTCACGGTTCATCGTCACTCAAGGAGAAGACCTGAATCATCTGAAAGCGTATCTCACTTTTAAATGCCTTTGGAGACGCGGTAATGAACGCGTCTGCCTTGCGTGATTGTAGTCAAAGTGAGACAGCAAAGCTGGATGCACAAGAGCCGAGAAGCCGGTTCCCCTGCGGACGCGACCATGATCCGGCTTCAGTGGCATGGCGGCGCCTCCAGGTGCCGCTGTCGGCCGTCGCGGAGCGACGCAGGAGCCGCCGCCGGAGCCGCAACCGGATGCCACCGCCTCGTCCTGCCTTCGCAAGCTGCTCGCTCGCCCGGCGCCGGACAGAGCGGCAGCGGCGCAGGTAGGAGAAGCGAGAGGCGGCAGCGGCGCGGGCGGCGGCGTGCGAGACGGAGACGGCAGCCCCTGCGCTGTCTGTGGAGAGAGGCTGGAAGACACCGAAGGCGACGGCAGGAGGGCAGAGTAGCGCGGCGAGCGCCGGCGTGAATGGCGGGCGAGCAGCGGCCGAGGCGGCGGCGAGCAGCCGGGCGAGCTGTGGTGCTGCTCGCCTTGCTGCTGGACTTGTGCTGCGGGGCAGCGCCGGAGCGCATCCGCTACGCCATCCCCGAGGAGCTGGGCAGAGGCTCGCTGGTGGGGCCGCTGGCGCGGGACCTGGGGCTGAGCCCGGCCGAGCTGCCGGCACGCAAGCTGCGGCTCAGCAGCGCCGAGAAGCAATACTTCGGCGTGAGCGAGGAGACGGGGAACCTGTACGTGAGCGAGAGGCTGGACCGGGAGGAGATGTGCGGCGAGGCGGCGTCCTGCTCCGTGAGCTTCGAGGCGCTGGTGCAGAACCCGCTGAATGTTTTCCACGTCGAGGTGGCCATCCAGGACGTCAACGACAACACGCCACGCTTCTTCAAGGAGAATATCCATATCGAAATCATAGAATCTACCCTTCCTGGCGCCCGTTTTGCCTTGGGTGTCGCCGAGGACCCGGACGTGGGTAGCAACGCACTGCAGGGCTACGAGCTGGAGTCTAACAGCTACTTTGTGTTGGAGGTGAAAGAGAGGCAGGACGGCAGCAAGTTTGCGGAGCTGGTGCTGCGCCAAGCGCTAGACCGGGAGAGCGAGCCGAGCCTGCGGCTGTTGCTGACGGCGCTGGACGGCGGCGATCCGCCCCGGAGCGGCACCGCCCAGCTCTGCATCAACGTCACCGACGCCAACGACAATGCGCCCGTGTTCGCGCAGGAGCGGTACCGCGTGAGTGTGCGCGAGAACGCTGCGCCGAGCTCGACGGTGCTGAACGTGTCCGCGTCCGATGCCGACGACGGCACCAACGCCCGCATCAGCTACGGCTTCGGCGAAGCGCCGGCCAAGGTGTTTCAGAAATTCCTCTTGGACGCGGAGAGTGGAATGATCATGCTACAGGAGGAGCTGGACTTCGAAGACACGCGAGGCTACACGCTGCTGATCGAAGCGAAGGACGGGGGCGGTCTGGTGGCGCATTGCGAAGTGGAGGTGGAGGTACTGGACGTGAACGACAACGCGCCCGAGGTGACGCTAACGTCGGTGTCGAGCCCGGTGCCCGAGGACGCGCCGGCCGGCACCGTGGTGGCCCTGCTGAAAGTGCGGGACCGGGACTCCGGGGAGAACGGTCAGGTGTGGTGCGAGCTGTCGGGCGAGGCGCCGCTGTCGCTCGTGGCATCGTCGGGCGGCTCGTACAAGGTGGTGACGTCGAGCGCGCTGGACCGGGAGGAGGCGTCCGAGCACCGGGTGACGGTGGTGGCGCGGGACCGGGGCAGCCCGGCGCTGTCGAGCCGCGCGGCGCTGGTGCTGGAAGTGTCGGACGTGAACGATAACGCGCCGGTGTTCGAGGAGGCCGCCTACAGCGCCTACGTGGCGGAGAACAACGCGGCGGGCGCGCCGGTGGCGCACGTGCGGGCGTGGGACGCTGACGCGGGCGCCAACGGGCGCGTGAGCTACTGGCTGGCGGGCGGCAGCGCGGACGCGGCGCCCTACGTGTCGGTGGAGGCGCGGAGCGGCGCGGTGTACGCTCAGCGCTCCTTCGACTACGAGCAGTGCCGCGAGTTCGCGGTGGCGGTGCGCGCGCAGGACGGCGGGACGCCGGCACGGAGCTCCACGGCCACGGTGCGCGTCTTCGTGCTGGACCGCAACGACAACGCGCCACGGGTGCTGTGGCCGGCGGCAGCGGGCGTGGCGGGCGAGTCCCCGCCCTTCGAGGTGGTGCCGCGCTCGGCCGAGGCCGGCTACCTGGTGGCCAAGGTGGTGGCGGTGGACGCGGACGCGGGGCGCAACGCGTGGCTGTCGTACGAGCTGGTGCCGGCGTCGGAGCCGGCGCTGTTCCGCGTGGGGCTGCACAGCGGCGAGGTGCGGACAGCGCGGGCCGTGTCGGAGAGGGACGCGGCGAAGCAGCGGCTGGTGGCCGTGGTGAAGGACCACGGGCAGCCGGCGCTGTCGGCCACGGCCACGCTGCACGTGGTGCTGGCCGAGAGCTTGCAGGAGGCGCTGCCGGAGCTGAGCGAGCGGGCGGCGGGCGCCGACTCGCCGGCCGAGCTGCAGTTCTACCTGGTGCTGGCGCTGGCGCTGCTCTCCGCCCTCTTCCTGCTGAGCGTGGCGCTGGCCGTGCTGGCGCGGGTGCGCGGGGCCGGGCCGCCCGCCGTCCTGCGCTGCCTGGGCGCGCAGCGCTTCTCCGTGGCCGGCGCCGCCTTCCCGGCCGACTTCTGCGAGGGCACCTTGCCCTACTCCTACAACCTGTGCGTGGCGCCGGCCCGCGCCGTCGCCGAGGCCACTTGGCCGTCGCCACCGCGCAGCTTGCCTGCGGAAGAGTTGCTCGGCTGGGAGCCCTCCGGGAAGCGGAGCCCGAGCAGCAGCGTTACTGGCGCGGGAGAGCCGCCCGCCGATCCCCGCGCACCGCAGGTCTGTGAACCCTTTGTGCTCCATCTTTTGTCCGTGAGCCCTTATGAACTGTCGTTGCATTTTCTCTAGGGTGTTGTGTCTTTGGGGGAGTGCTCGTCTATATTTCTGTGAAGGAGGGAAGGATTTCTTAATGTCGTAGCGGGATGTTCTTTATTCTTCGGTGGTTAGCGGTATTGGCTACAATCCTCGATAGTTAGCAGTGGTGATTTGGCTGAAGGAATGATTGTCCTGATGTAGTGGACGCTTCATCTTGGAGATTTTTCTTTCCTAAATCGTGGGTGATTTCTGCACGAAAGAAGTTACGGTTATGAAGCTCCCTGATGGAGGAGAGTGTCGCCCATCTGTAGGGCAAGGCTTCTGTAGAAATACTGACCCAAGTGGGGCCGATTATGGTTTGTAGGCATTTTTTTTCTCTGTGTAATTATTTCCCCATCTTTTCTATTTTTTCTTTCCTTTCTGGATCGTAGTTCCTTCTTTTTAGTTTTTCCCTATCGGGCTGTCTTACTCGGACGAGTATGTATAATGGGATCTCAGAAAAATCTGCAACAAAACTAACTATATTCGCCTTCGATTTTCTGATCCTGTACTCTTTTTCTGTCCCACGTTCCAAAGAGAGGATCGTGTTGATTGGGAAATACTAAGTGGAGGAAACCCGTGTCTCGGATACTTTTCGGAATAGTAGTTGTGTCTGCGTATGAGAAGCCTCCACCCATTTAAAACGACTGCGGGACAGGCGAAATGAGAGTAATTATGCATTCGAATAAACGCTATTTGCACATTGTGGTCGTCGACGTCGACAGTCGGCGTGCGGCAAAGTTTTTGTCATACCTTCTGGATAAATTGAGGTGAAAGGACACCAAACAATCAGTGACATGTGTATAGAACGAGGCTCAGATGGGGAAGCTGAGGTTAGTGTACGACGCGATGTATCGTTTTGCGAGAAAAAAAAAGAGTAAAAGAGCGCAAGGTGCGGGGGAGAGTTTGCTGATATGAGCAACAGAACAGGCATAGGAGAGGAAGCAGTTGTTAGAGTTTACGGGGAGCCGAGCAGATGATTCAGGCCAGATTCACTCCACCTGCTTCTGCCTACTGGGTAGTTGTACAGTGGGTGGAAGTGATCAGGTGACCTAGAGGGGCTTACCGAGCTGGGTGAGAGAGAATAATTTTGGATCACTAAGGGAGATTCGTCCTGTACTGTGTTCCCAGGGAACCCTTCCAGAAAAATCCCGGCGCTCATGATAAGTTCCTGAGCAACCATAGCTCCTAGAAGTTATAAGGGTTTAGGGGGCTTAAATTCTCTTGATTGATCCCATCATCTTCAGCCTCTGAACGTCTGATCATTCAGCCATTGTGGTGTAAGCGATTGGAACGAGTTCCCTATGAGGTGAAGTATTTCCTGCCGCTGCGGTTCATTAAACTGATAACCCCGGTTCATTGGAGGCGGTATGTGTGCGTCTAATTATCGCACTTTGTATCTCAAAGCCGATTTTCTTTTATAATCCTTATCATTCAAGCTTGAAGAATACAAAAAAAAAACAACCAACCTGATAATGGTTACTCATAATGGTTATTGATAATGATTCGGACCGATGTAGCTTCGATTTTCCGTTATTTTCAGACTTCCATGACTTATTTTAGTCAGGTGGTCGTGGCGCTGATCCTTATGAACTGAAGTTCAAGCAGAATTCTTGCCGATTTCGTTAACGATTTTGCCGATTTTGGTTAATGTCTGCTTCTGCAGGGCTAGTGAATATCATGTTTTGGCTGTAACACTCCTATGTGGCATATTACGAACAAATATTTAATCTGGCATATATTGGAATTCCAAATTCATGTTTTCAGTGCTATAGAAAGACCACGGCTACGGGAGGCATATGCCTTCTTCCTGGAGGTGATCGCCTAGTAAGAAGAGAACGCAGGCCGGCAACCGATGTGCCCGTGGCGATTGTCGGGTCCTCGCGGGCGGGCGGTTGGGCAAGGCAGTTCGGCCAGTGCTCTGTGCCTGCAGTGCCGGGCGGAGGCTGCGGGCGCCGCTGTTGACCGAGGAGGAGCGAGAGGAAGGCAGGAGCGCTGCCGGCAGCCCCGCCTGCTGCGGCGCGGCTTGCTCGCTGGCTGTCTCGGCGGCCGGTCGGTGTGGCAGCGTCTCCGTGGTGTAGAGTCGAGCTGCAGCGACGCAGAGGGGCCGCCGGCAGGTGCAAGACCGAGCTGCAGCGGAAGCCGTGTGGTGGTTCGGCAGCGGCGAGCTGCCGGCGCTCTTGAGGTGCCGGCGGTGCGGCGGCGACAATGATTGCGGCGGGGAGCCGCTGGGACTGGTGGGAGCGAGCCCTGCTGTGTTGCGTGCTGCTGTCGGCGTGGGAGGCAGCGTGGGGGCAGCTGCGCTACTCGGTTCCCGAGGAGATGCCGAAGGGCTCCTTCGTGGGCGACGTGGTCAAGGACCTGGCGCTGCAATTGCCCACAATCCGCGACAGCGGAATCCGCGTTGTCTCCAAAGGTAGGACGCAGTATTTCTCCCTGCTCATCAAGACGGGACATTTGGTGACGGCCGAGAGGATAGACAGAGAGCAGCTGTGCCGGCTGGTGGAGAAATGCGTGCTGCGTTGTGAGCTGATTGTGGAGGGGGAAATGCAGGTTTACGGCATAGAAGTGGAAATCACGGACGTAAACGACAACAGCCCCAGTTTCAAAGATGTCGAGATGGAGGAGAGAATAAGCGAGATGTCAGCCCCGGGGTCGCGATTTCCTCTGGCCGAGGCTCAAGACCCGGATGTGGGACGGAATTCCCTGCTGAGCTACGAGCTAAGCGGCGACGATCACTTCTCGCTGGCCGTGCAGGCGGGCCCCGGCGGGGATCAGCGTCCCGAGCTGGTGCTGGCCAAGGCGCTGGACCGGGAGGAGGCGGCGTTCCACGAGCTGGTGCTGAGGGCGAGAGACGGCGGAGAGCTGTCGCGGACGGGCACGGTGCGGATCCGCGTGGCGGTGCTGGACGCCAACGACAACGCGCCCGTGTTCAGCCAGGCGGAGTACGCGGTGCGTGTGCCCGAGGACGTCCTCGTGGGCTCCACCCTCATCACCGTAACGGCCGCTGACGCCGATGAGGGAATGAACGGGCGAGTGAAGTACTTCCTGAAGAAAGCAACGGACCTGGCATCAGAAATTTTCCATCTAGACTCTGAGACTGGATCGATCACGCTGATGCAGAGCCTGGACTTCGAGGAAACCATGTATCAGGAACTGGAGGTGCAGGCACGGGACGGTGGGGACCTTTCTGACACCGCGAAAGTCACGATCACCGTGACAGACGTCAATGACAACGCGCCCGAGATTTCCGTGCCGTCGTCGCTGAGTGAGATCTCTGAGGACGCACCGTCGGGGACGGTGGTGGCCCTGCTGCAAGTGCAAGACCGGGATTCGGGCGAGAACGGCGAGGTGCGGTGTAGCATCGACGAGAGCCTCCCTTTCCGGCTGGAGAGGTCATTTGAGGACTACTACCGCGTGGTGACGTCGCGGGAGCTGGACCGTGAGGAGGTGTCGGAGTACAACGTGACGGTTCGGGCGTGGGACGGCGGGTCGCCGCCGCTGCGGAGCAGCGCGGTGCTGTCGCTGCGGGTGCTGGACGTGAACGACAACGCGCCGGTGTTCGCGGAGGCGCGCTACAGCGCGCGCGTGGCCGAGAACAACGCGGCGGGTGCGCTGGTGCTGACGGTGCGGGCGTGGGACGCGGACTGGGGGCAGAACGCGCGCGTGCGGTACCGGCTGTCGGAGGGGCGGGTGCGGGGCGCGCCGCTGTCGTCGTACGTGTCGGTGCAGGCGGAGACGGGCGCGCTGTACGCGCTGCGCTCCTTCGACTACGAGGAGGTGCGCGAGGTGGGGCTGTGGGTGCGGGCGGAGGACGGCGGCTCGCCGGCGCTGAGCAGCAACGTGTCGGTGCGGCTGGTGATAGTGGACGAGAACGACAACGCGCCGCAAGTGCTGTACCCTCCGCCCGCGGCGGCTGCGGGGGCGGGCGCGGTCTGGTCGGGCGTGGAGCTGGCGCCACGCTCGGCGGAGCCCGGGGCGCTGGTGGCCAAGGTGGTGGCGGTGGACGCGGACGCGGGGCAGAACGCGTGGCTGTCGTACGAGCTGGCCAAGGCGACGGAGCCGGGGCTGTTCCGCGTGGGGCTGCACAGCGGCGAGGTGCGCACGGCGCGCTTCCCACTGGCCCGCGACGGGGCCCGGCAGAGCCTGGTGGTCGTGGTGAAGGACCACGGGCGGCCGGCGCTGTCGGCCACGGCCACGCTGACGGTGGTGCTGGCCGAGAGCGTGGGCGAGCTGCTCTGGGAGCTGGGCAGCGCGGCGGCGGCGCCGGGCGAGCCGGCCGGCAGCCTGACGCGGTGGCTGGTGGTGGCCGTGGCGGCCGTGTCGTGCCTCTTCCTCGCCTTCCTGCTGCTGCTGCTGGCGCTACGCCTGCGGCGCTGGCGCCGCTCGCAGCTGCTGCCGCCGGGCAGCGGCGCCTTGCGCGGCGTGCCGGCCTCGCACTTCGTGGGCATCGACGGCGTCCGCGCCTTCCTGCACTCCTACTCGCACGAGGTGTCGCTCACGGCCGACTCGCGCAAGAGCCAGCTGCGCTTCTCGGGCGGCAGCTGCTGCGACACGCTGCCGGCCCGGCCGCCGCCCGACGAGCCCGCACCGCTGCTCGGGGAGGACCCTGCCTGCGGCCGGCCCGCGGATCCCGCCGCTGCCCCGGTGAGTGACTCTCCACAGACCAGTGCTGCTCCTCAACGATTCTCGTTGTTGCTTCTGTGATCTTTGCCCGATTCCTGCCGTGTTCTGTCTTGCGGAGAGCGCCTTTGCTGCCGAGAGGTGAACGTGCGGCTGTATCTCAGCCTGACAGTGTTTGTATAAGGCAGAAATGTGTAGTTTCTGGTGGCTGGAGCTTCGTTAGAGCTGAGCGCTTTTTTTGTGGTGTTTTTTTTGTTTGTTTGTTTGGGTTTTTGTTGGGTTTTTTGTGGGTTTTTTTTTTTTTTGGTCAAGAGTCACGTCATTTGTCCTTTTTTCCTCTCACGTGCACTGCAGATTTTTCTCTAAATACTGTGTTTTCTGGAGGGATGTTTTGTATCCTTAGCAAATGAAAGTTTTCCTTTATTAGCAGGATCGGATATCTTTGCGA
This sequence comes from Trogon surrucura, assembly GCA_020746105.1. NCBI lineage: Eukaryota > Metazoa > Chordata > Aves > Trogoniformes > Trogonidae > Trogon > Trogon surrucura. Next base: position 7,277,145 of record CM036630.1, on the reverse strand, counting down.
TTTTATATATGTTTGAGCGGCATGAGAGCGTCTTGAAACAGATTGTTAATGCTCCTGTGAACAAGTTAGGTTCTCTCACCACGTTTTCCTGCCTTTTTTCGTAGTCGGCGTTTTTATTCGTTGTTTCCCGGTACCTTTCCCCTGTGTATGCAGATAGGGCGAAACACAGGGTTTTTTGTACAGAAAGCCCGTGTATTCGTGCCTCTTGGTCTCATTAGACCGTAGCTGTATTTTTCACTCAGCCTTTAAATTGGTGAAGGAGGCATGAGATGTGAGGCTGCTTTGTGTTCTATGCCGGTCTTTTTTTTCGGGAGGAGGTAGACATGATTCATGGTAGAGGAGTCACATCTGTGTGGACAGATGGTCTTGCTACCAGAGGTGAACATGGGATTGTGGTTCAGCTTCACAGTGGTGTGAGAGGCGGGAGAATTTTGAGGCCTCTCTTGGTTTGAGTTTTGTGAGAGTGTGGCTTTGTGGCTTTTTTTTCATGGGACCCTGCCGGCGCCTGCCCTGTGGATCCCACTGCTCCCCCGATTAGTGCCTCCCCACCAATCATCCTGGCTCCGCCACACTTCTCTCTGCTGCTCCTCTGACCTTCCTTCCATCCCTGCCGTGTTCTGTGTCCTGCGGAGGGGACCTTTCTTATCAGCAGTTAAACGTTTTGTTGAGGTTCAGCCTTACAGTGTGTGTGGGAGACAGGACAAGTGTGAGGGTGTTTGTGGCTGGAGTGTCATTAGAGGCCGGACTTTGTGTTTTTATCATGAGTCAGGTCGTTTCTCCTTTTGTCCCCTAACGTGCACTACAGGTTTTACTCTCGGTATCGCCTCTCAGTTTTGCACCCTTAGCAAATGGATGTCTTCCTTTATTAGCATGGTCAGACATATTCCTGACAGTACTTGTGCTTGTGTAGACTGAGATTGTCTTGAAACGGAGCTTTTTGGTGTGTATCTTGCTGTGACGGTAACTTTTTTTTTTTTTGAGATCTTGTTGCTTGTGTAATTTCATTACCTGTGTGTGGTAGCGCTTGATCTTACATTGTTCATTATTATCGTTCAAGTCAGTGTGTTAGTTGCAGAGAACTGTGTGTTCTTAATAGCAGTACTGTTAGGAAGATTCTTTTAATTTTCTGTGCTCTTTAGCAGCCCGTGAGCGGTTTTATTCGTGGGACGAGACTATTAAAAAAACCGGAATTATTTTTGTCGTGAACGGTGTGTTAATTTAGGTGTTTTTCTGAAGTCCATCTTTGGTTCTGTTAATTATCAGTCTTCCTTTGGTAACACAGCTTTTTCGTTCAACAGTCGTTATGTAAGATGTATGTAAGCCGTTGTTGTAACTGAATGTACATCTGCCTTTGCCTGTCTTGGGGAGGGTCTTGTACTTGTCTCTTATGTGAAAGTTCCTCATACATCGTGTTCCTCAGCCAGTAGTGCCCACAGTGTCAGAATGTAGTGTGTTTTCCATATTGGAGGTACTTCTTCCTCAACCATGAGACGATTCTCAGGCGTTCCCGCGAATTCCTTGTTGCTCGCGGGAATTTCGTCAGTTGGGTCAAAAGTGAGCTCCATGCTTCCAGATTGAGGAAGAGGACAGAAATTACCATGTGTGTAGAACAGAGGAGGATGCATTAATACTCCCTTTGTGCTCCTTACCAGAGTTCTATCTGCAATAATTTTGTGAGAACGAGCTTGTTGTCCACGAGAAGTCCGTTCATGCAACAGCCTTGTGGCCTGTTCTGTTAAATGAGGACTAACCTCTGAAGGATCCTTAGTGTCCTATGGGCACTTTTCATCTGCTTTACTGTTCATCATCGTGTGTTATACAGAGAAAGGTAGTTATAGGTAGTGATGTAGCCGAGGGCGTAGGGACGGTATGTCCTAATGTGCTTCGTGCCAGTACATTGGTCGTTTCTTGCTCGGTAGCGTTGCTCATACGGTTGGACTATTAGACATAAATGGGTATTTTACTTGTGAATGGCTTGTTAGTTGGCGGTTTTTCTAAAAGTCTTTCTTCCGTTGCTTTATTTATTACTATTGTCTTACAACAAAGAGTTTTAACTTTAGATATTTGAAATGCATTTAAGCAGTATCTTAGTCATATAATGCTACACACATTGGAAAGGGGCGAGACTCCGCAAATACCTGCTCGGTATGGGTAGATGACCCCTCTCGCATGTGCCTCTCTATATTAAGTAGAGTGTGGCTACTTCTTTTTGTAATGGTCTTGTTGGTGAGAAAGAGCTTGTGGCCGAGTAATCGTTTGCTAATAATAGCTACAGTGGAAGAAGCAGGAGGAACCGAGTCCCGTAGTCTGTGTCTTTGTATGTTTTAAAGGAATGGCAAGACCGACACAGCTCTTCCCTTCCTCTTCCCTTGCTCTTCCCTTCCTCTTCCCTTCCTCTTCCCTTCCTCTTCCCTTCCTCTTCCCTTCCTCTTCCCTTCCTCTTCCCTTCCTCTTCCCTTCCTCTTCCCTTCCTCTTCCCTTCCTCTTCCCTTCCTCTTCCCTTCCTCTTCCCTTCCTCTTCCCTTCCTCTTCCCTTCCTCTTCCCTTCCTCTTCCCTTCCTCTTCCCTTCCTCTTCCCTTCCTCTTCCCTTCCTCTTCCCTTCCTCTTCCCTTCCTCTTCCCTTCCTCTTCCCTTCCTCTTCCCTTCCTCTTCCCTTCCTCTTCCCTTCCTCTTCCCTTCCTCTTCCCTTCCTCTTCCCTTCCTCTGCAAATCTCTGACTGATCTGGGAAAGGTAGCTGTCATGTTGCACAGACCTCGGGCATCACCATGGAGGAGTATACCATTCTTGTTTATGACTCTCAGAATAGCACACTGGCAATTCAAGTATCCTGGGCGCATGGGTATCTTTTTGCTGCTCGTCTATGGTTTTAGATTTACTTACTTACCCTATTCACAGAAAGAAACAATTCTGAATACTGTCTTTGCAGAGCAAGAAGTTGTGGTAATCTCAGTGATTTGTAAAACTGGGCTAACGTAGTGGTACGACTCTGGTAGAGAATAAGGCTTGCCATTTTCTGCCAGTCGTAGTCACACTGAGAGGTATATAAAGTAAAAGCGACAAGAATCTTTTCAAATAAAACCGCGGGTCTGCTTCTTTCTTTCTACAACAGCTACTCCTCAAAAGTATTTTGAAGCTGTTGCTTCTCAGACCTCATAAAAATTAAATAAAAGAGCTGGTGAAATACAACCCGCAGCAATAGTAGAAGCTGTCGGAACATGTCAGACATTTGCTGTACAAAGTAACTGTTTCTACTTACCTTTACTCCCCTGTGCTCTGGTGTACGAAGTCTGCGCGCTCCTCCACTGCTCGGTAACACGTTACGGAGCTACACTTTTCATATCAAGCGCTGAATATTGCTGCTGGGATGGCATATACCCGCGGTATGAAAAAACTTGCCAAACTGAAAGCTGAAACGCTCTTTTCCGTAGCAGATGGCGCCGGCTACCGGCAGCTGCTAACGAGGCAGCCTAGATCGCAGAGACGCGAGCTCGGGCATGATCCGGCTGCGGTGGCATTGCGGTGCCTCCGGGTGCCGCTGTTGCCCGGCGCGGAGCGGCGCTGAAGCCGCCGCCGGGGCCGCAACAGGAGCCGCAGTCGCGTCCTGTCCCCGCAGGCTGCTCACTCGCCCGGCGCCACACAGAGCTTCAGCGGCGCAGGTAGCAGAGGCAAGAGGCGGCGCGGGGAGTAGCGGCGTGCGAGACGGAGACGAGATTTTGTTAGCCGAGGGCCCCTGCGCTGTCTGCTGAGAGCAGCGCGGCGAACGTCGGCGTGAATGGCGGGCGAGCAGCGGCCGAGGCGGCGGCGAGCAGCCGGGCGAGCTGTGGTGCTGCTCGCCTTGCTGCTGGACTTGTGCTGCGGGGCAGCGCCGGAGCGCATCCGCTACGCCATCCCCGAGGAGCTGGGCAGAGGCTCGCTGGTGGGGCCGCTGGCGCGGGACCTGGGGCTGAGCCCGGCCGAGCTGCCGGCACGCAAGCTGCGGCTCAGCAGCGCCGAGAAGCAATACTTCGGCGTGAGCGAGGAGACGGGGAACCTGTACGTGAGCGAGAGGCTGGACCGGGAGGAGATGTGCGGCGAGGCGGCGTCCTGCTCCGTGAGCTTCGAGGCGCTGGTGCAGAACCCGCTGAACGTTTTCCACGTCGAGGTGGCCATCCAGGACGCCAACGACAACGCGCCGCGATTTCTGCAAGACAATTTCCAGCTGGAGATCAATGAATTAACTTCTCCTGGCGCCCGTTTTTACTTGGGCGTCGCCGAGGACGCGGACGTGGGACGCAACGCGCTGCAGGGCTACGAGCTGGAGGCCAACAAGTACTTCGCGGTGGAGATGAAGGAGAGGCAGGACGGCAGCAAGTTTGCGGAGCTGGTGCTGCGCCGAGCGCTAGACCGGGAGAGCGAGCCGAGCCTGCGGCTGTTGCTGACAGCGCTGGACGGCGGCGATCCGCCCCGGAGCGGCACCGCCCAGCTCTGCATCAACGTCACCGACGCCAACGACAATGCGCCCGTGTTCGCGCAGGAGCGGTACCGCGTGAGTGTGCGCGAGGACACGGCGCCGGGCTCGACGGTGTTGAACGTGTCCGCGTCCGACGCCGACGCCGGCACCAACGCCCGCATCACCTACGGCTTCGGGAAGATGCCGGCAAAGGTGCTTCAGAAATTCATGTTGGATGCGGAGACCGGGACGATCATGCTACAGGAGGAGCTGGACTTCGAGGACACGCGAGCGTTTAGCTTGGCTGTGGAGGCAAGGGACGGGGGCGGTCTGGTGGCGCATTGCGAAGTGGAGGTGGAGGTGCTAGACGTGAACGACAACGCGCCCGAGGTGACGCTAACGTCGGTGTCTAGCCCGGTGCCCGAGGACGCGCCGGCCGGCACCGTGGTGGCCCTGCTGAAAGTGCGGGACCGGGACTCCGGGGAGAACGGTCAAGTGTGGTGCGAGCTGTCGGGCGAGGCGCCGCTGTCGCTCGTGGCATCGTCGGGCGGCTCGTACAAGGTGGTGACGTCGAGCGCGCTGGACCGAGAGGCGGTGTCCGAGCACCGGGTGACGGTGGTGGCGCGGGACCGGGGCAGCCCGGCGCTGTCGAGCCGCGCGGCGCTGGTACTGGAAGTGTCGGACGTGAACGATAACGCGCCGGTGTTCGAGGAGGCCGCCTACAGCGCCTACGTGGCGGAGAACAACGCGGAGGGCGCGCCGGTGGTGCGCGTGCGGGCGCGGGACACGGACGCGGGCGCCAACGGGCGCGTGAGCTACTGGCTGGCGGGCGGCAGCGCGGACGCGGCGCCCTACGTGTCGGTGGAGGCGCGGAGCGGCGCGGTGTACGCGCAGCGCTCCTTCGACTACGAGCAGTGCCGCGAGTTCGCGGTGGCGGTGCGCGCGCAGGACGGCGGGACGCCGGCACGGAGCTCCACGGCCACGGTGCGCGTCTTCGTGCTGGACCGCAACGACAACGCGCCGCGGGTGCTGTGGCCGGCGGCAGCGGTCGTGGCGGGCGAGTCCCCGCCCTTCGAGGTGGTGCCGCGCTCGGCCGAGGCCGGCTACCTGGTGGCCAAGGTGGTGGCGGTGGACGCGGACGCGGGGCGCAACGCGTGGCTGTCGTACGAGCTGGTGCCGACGTCGGAGCCGACGCTGTTCCGCGTGGGGCTGCACAGCGGCGAGGTGCGGACAGCGCGGGCCGTGTCGGAGAGGGACGCGGCGAAGCAGCGGCTGGTGGCCGTGGTGAAGGACCACGGGCAGCCGGCGCTGTCGGCCACGGCCACGCTGCACGTGGTGCTGGCCGAGAGCTTGCAGGAGGCGCTGCCGGAGCTGAGCCACAGAGACATCGTGTCCGAGCTGACGTCTGATCTAAACCTTATTCTTGTGGGGGCGCTCGCTGTTGTGTCTTTGTTATTTGTTTTTACAGTCGTTTTGATACTGTTCTTTAAACGCCGACAATCGAGAAGCCCACCCATTTTTATAACTTCTGATAAGGATCTCTATTCCAGCCTGGGCTCAAAAGCACCGTACAACTACTGCAGCAGCACACTACCTTTACCCTACTCCTATGAGGTTTGTTTAGCCTCTGAGTCAGGCCAAAAGGACTTCACATTTCTGAGACCAGGGGCAGCAGCGCTTTGTAACGGTCTCCTGGCCGGGGACCCCCACTCAGGCACTCACTCCGAGAAGGTCACCCCTAGTCCCGGGAGCTCGGCACAGGTGAGCTTCTGTCCTAGAGTTCCTCTGTGTGGGCTGACGTCAATCTTATTCTTCCCCTCTTCTGTCGTCAGGGATCGATGTGCAACTGTCGGAGCTCAAGGCGGCCTCCCAGTGCACTGCTCAGTAGCTGTAGGACCTGCTCAGTTTCACTCGCTAATTGTCTGTTGTGCCCCAAGTAGACACGCTGTGTTGTCAGTACTGCTGTTTGTCCTTCTCCGGGTGTATCTTTCATCGAGCTTTCGTGGTGGGTGGAGAGGGCCAAAGTGCTGTGGGTTCTGAAGTTGAAACAACCCTTTCGTATTGGTCTAGTCATTGCTTCATTTATTGTCTTTACCAGACGAGCACTTTTCTGTAATACTGGTGTGCGATCTAGCCCAGCCTGCCCATTCATTCAGAGCAGCAACTATGTAGTTCTCTGTTTTCCTTTCCAGCTAGGTTCCTCTCAGACTCCGAATCCCTCAAACGTAATGTTTTGTACAGCCGTGACTTAACATTTCTTCTCTGTTTGGGGAGCCGGGGCTAGTGCCTCCCTGTAGCTCCGAACCCGGAGCAGAGCAGAAAATGCTTTAGGTCTGCTGCTGCCATCGGCTCCTCTGGAGCCCCGGCAGAGCCGGGAATAACACCGGACTGAGCGGCTCTGGCTGGGATTTGCCTTGAACCCGTCCCTGAAGGAATTCCTGGTCCAGGGGAAAGGCGTCTTTCCCCTTCGCTGTCGCGCGTTTCCGGGGCGTCACTGTCAATGTTCGGGCTTCCCATCAAAGTGAAGGAGAGGTAATGTCTCCAGATAAGTCGAAATACGGGAGACGGAAATGTTCAGTCCTCTATGCCCTTTCCGAGATTTCTTCTCTGTCCTCAGTTCTCCATTGCTTGGTCGTCCTACTGCTGCTGGGAATAAGCGGATGAGGTACTCTGAATACGGGTAGTGTGTGCATTCAGATGTAGAGAATTGCGGTACTCACGTTAGAGATATTGCTCAGTAAACAGAGTTTAGGAAAGATACATAATGAGCAGTCGTTGGGAAAAAAAAAAAAGATTCAGAGCTTATTTTTTTGAGAAAATACTTGGCTGACGACTTTCAAGATTTGTCTCGAAGAGAGCTGTGAATTTTTTTCTTTTTAGATTATATGTAAGAGGTAATTTGGAATCGGTTGCAATAAGGACCTATGAGAAAATAAATTTGTTTTCAGCCCTGTGATCCTGCAGACACGATCTGTTATGGAAGCGCTCCGAAAGCTGGAGGGAGAGGCATAACATGTACTTACGTGCACAATGCAGCTGCAGTGAAGAAAGCATATATTTTTCCTTCTTAGTCTTTAAATTGCTCTGAGATTAAATTCTGTTAAAATACAACGTTAGATGAATAGCGTTGGATTTTATCGTTGTGAAGCCAATGCTTTTATCACATTCTGTGGAATGGTGTAAGAATGGTAAATAGCGCTGTAATGGTTTATCTCTCAGCAGCGATTATTCTGTAGGAAAGAAAATACCTGAGCATGTAGAAAGGAGAGACTGCCGACCCATTTGATGTTATTGACTTTTCGAACAAGAGCAGAAATACTGCATTTCTGGTTGGATCACTTGTGCTCATGGCAGCTGACTTCACGGGGCGGGGACATGTAGCCAGAGCCAAGGTTCCTGTGGCTTTGGTGGGTGTCATATCTTCCACGTCGTTGCGGGTTACTTGCAGTCCTTCCACGACGCGCTTAGCCACAAGCCTCGGGGTAACGGATAACGAGCCATAACGTTTCTGAGCCAGTTCTTCAGGGCGGGGAGAGCCTTGTCGTTTCTCTCGACAAGCCAGTGAACGTGTGGGTGACGATTTCCAGCTCGGTTTCTTTCCCACACGTCGCTGTTCTTTCCTTATCAATCTTGGCTGTGGGAAGACACCTGGACGCTGTGTTTCTCGGCCATAGCCGGGTTTTGACAGGACTCCTGGCGCTCCTTTGTCGAGCTCCCTTGGACCCTTCCCATTACACTGTGACAGCTGAGCAGTTGCTCGGGTGACAGACAACGAACGCCGAATTTGCGGTAGTTTTATTTGTGTGGGCTCTTGAAACGCCGGAAAACCCGAGGTGTCACCAAGTGTTGTCGACAGCAACAACCCCAAACGCAGGCAGGCGCCCTGAGAATTGTCTCTTTCTTGCCCAGGCTCTGCCGGTGCCGTGACCTGCGCAGGTATGAGAATCTCTCCTCCCCCTCGGTGAACCAGCACGTCGCAGACTCTAATTTCTGTGGGCAGCAAGCTGGAGGTGGGCGAGAGCAGGAGGGCGTATCAAAATGAGGTATCTGCGACTTTGTCAGGGAAGATGCCTACTGGGACAGTGGCGGCGTTGAGAAGCACGACGGTAGATGCTCCTGGGAACCTTGCGGCAGGAGCTGCCCAGCGGGATGACTGTGGAGGAGGAGCTGTTCATAACTCGGTAGCACGAAATCCGCGTCGCTTTGCCGGCGACACTGTTTCGGCGCCACACAAAGGCGCGACGTCGCTATGCCGTGGGGTGTCAAGAAGGGGCAGCCCTTGCACTTGGGTGGGAGAACCGGCATCCCGACGGTCCCGGGGGGCACTCAGCACTGACTAGTCTTGTCGGGGGTGGCTCTGCCCAACGCCCTGCGTTCCCCCTGTCTAGCTTCCTCACCCTTCCTCCCGCCCGCTCCACGTCCCCTTCTTGCTCCCACTGCCTCTTTCCAATGAGGTTTTCCAGAGGGACGCCCCCCATTCCTCCCGCCTCGTTTACATATTGCGCCGTTGAGTACCGTCCTCTCCGCGAACTCTTACACCTTCCTGCCTACACACGCGCTCTCTGTTGCCCCATCTACTCTGCGTCTGCCAGCGCTCCCCCAGCCCGGTTGCCCCCTGGTTAGCTGGGTTTCTCGTCGGGCTGTACCCTTCCCTTCAGGCTCAACTGGTCTGAGCCCCTCTGCCTTCTGGCTGGGGCCGCCGCGCTCCCTCCCGGCGGCGCTCGGCGCGACCACTGCCCCGCGGCGGGGACTCTGTCCCTTAACCCTGCGCTCCGTGCAGTTATTGGCCGGGACTCTATGTGCCGCTGTCGGCCAATGATGGAGCGGGGGGGATCTGGCGGCCCGGCCCCGCTCGGAGCCGGGATGAGGCGCAGAAGGTCTCAGAGAGCCTAGGAGCGAGTGAGTCACAGCGGAGCCCGCAAAGCAATGCCCGTGTTCCCCCCGGGCGCTGCTTCCCGGGGCTCACTGGGCAGCGGCATGTCGGGGCGAACGGAGGATTTCTAGCCGGGCTGGGGGGGAAGAACCGGAGAGCGCAGCCGTCCTGTGCGATGAACGGCGTTGCTGGAAGGAGTCGCGGGGTGACGACGAGGCAGGTACTGAGCCTCTTGCTTTTGTTCGGCGTTTCCGACTGGGTTTCCGCCGCGATTCGCTATGCGATCCCCGAGGAGGCGCGGAGAGGTTCCGCGGTGGGGAACGTGGTAGCCGACCTGGCGCTGGACCTCGGGCGGCTGCCGGGCCGCCGGCTGCGGGTGGTGTCCGGCGGCACCAAGAAGTACTTCGGGGTGGATCTGACGAGCGGCGCGCTGCTGGTGAGCGAGCGGATAGACCGGGAGGAGCTCTGCGGCGCGCTTTCTCCCTGCTCCCTCAGCTTTGAGATCGTGGTGGAAAACCCGCTGGAGCTGTACAGCGGCGCCGTGGAGATCCAAGACATCAATGATAACGACCCGGTTTTTCCCAGCAGCCAGGCGAGGCTGGAAATCAGCGAGTCGGTGGCAGCCGGAGCGCGCTTCCCGCTAGAGAGCGCGCAAGACCCCGATGTGGGGATTAACTCTTTGCAGACCTACCAGCTCAGTACCAACCCCCACTTTGCGCTCGATGTGCAGACTAGGGTGGATGGCAGCAAGTATGCAGAGTTGGTCCTAGAGAAGGAGCTGGACAGGGAGGAACAACGGGAGCTACACTTGGTCTTGACCGCACTGGATGGAGGCAGCCCGCCACGGTCGGCCCACGTGCAGATCCACATTGATGTTGTGGATGCCAACGATAATACCCCAGTCTTCAACCAGTCCACCTACAAGGCAAGTGTGAGAGAGAACACGCCCAGTGGTACCCTGGTCACTAGGATCAGTGCGTATGATCTGGATGATGGGCCCAACGGAGACATCGCCTATTCCTTCAGTAGCCACACTCCTGCCAAGGTACGAGAACTTTTTGCTCTGGACTCAGCCTCTGGGGAGCTGAGGATCAAGGGTCAGCTGGACTACGAGGAAACAAAGCTGTACGAGATTTACTTACAAGCTAAAGACAAGGGTGTTGTTCCTGGCGTGGCTCATTGCAAAGTGCTGGTGGAAGTTGTGGATGTGAATGACAATTCTCCAGAGGTGACAGTGACTTCTGTATACAGTCCTGTTCCTGAAGATGCAGCCCCAGGGACTGTCGTAGCTCTGCTGAGTGTAACAGACTTGGACTCCCATGATAACGGTCTTGTGAACTGCTTCGTTTCACCTGGCATCCCATTCATGCTCAGCTCTTCCCTCAAAAATTATTACACATTAAAAACAAAAGCAGCTCTGGACCGGGAAAAGGCATCAGAGTATAACATCACCATCACAGCCAAGGACTCAGGCTCACCACCTTTGTCTGCAGTAAAACAGATCGTGGTGCAGGTGTCGGATGTCAACGACAATGCGCCCAAGCCTTCCCAGGACTCCTACGATGTGTATGTGCTGGAGAACAACATGCCTGGCATGCCCATCCTTAATGTGAGTGCCACAGACCCAGACCGTGGGCGCAATGCCCTTCTCTCTTATACCCTCTTGCAGGGTGATCCCACTGTAGGCCACCTCTTCTCCATCAACCGTGAGAATGGGACCCTCTACCTGCTCACCTCTCTGGACCATGAGGACCAGGTGGAGTTCAGCATGATGGTGCAGGTCCAGGATGGTGGCTCTCCACCTCTGACCACTAATGTCTCAGTCAGTGTGTTTGTCACTGATGTCAATGACAATCCCCCAACAGTACTGTACCCTCACCCCAATTCCACCACCACCTATACTGATGTGGTGGCACCAGGCACTCCTGCTGGGCACGTGGTCACCAAGGTTGTGGCAGTGGATGCAGATGCAGGGTACAATGCCTGGATCTCCTACACCCTGTTGCAGGCCACTGACCCCAGCCTTTTCTCAGTTAGGCTGCACAGTGGGGAGATCTTCACAGCCCGCCAGCTCCGGGAGGATGACACTCCCCAACACACACTGGTTATCCTGCTGAAAGACCACGGGGAGCCTGTGCTGTCTGCCAGTGCCACTGTCTCCATCTCTGTCGCTGAGATGGTCAAGGAGGTGCTCACTGACCTCACTGATGTGGCACCCGCCAGCGATCCCAGGAAGCATGTGACTTTCTATCTCATCCTGGCTGTGATTTTGGTTTCAGCAGCTTTCTTCATCACCATGTTGTCAGTGGGCATCTTCAGGTGCTACAAGTGGAGGCAGTCAAAGGAGCTGTTCAACAGCTCCAGGAGCACTGTGTACAGGACACCAGGGCCCTTCCATCACATTGACGCTGTGCGGGGTGGCTTCACACCACCCAACTTCTACCACCAGGTCTATCTCACCACAGACTCTCGCCAGAGTGATCTTCTGTGTAAAAAGCCTTTCACTTCCAGTCCCCTGGGGAGCCGCCAGAGCACCATGAGGAATGGTGAGCCAGGGATGTACCACCAGATCGTAGGCACCACCAACCGGGTCCCCGTGCCTGCTGAGGTAATGTAGCTCTGTCCTTAGCGTGTACCAGTGCTGGGCAGAGCTGTAGTTCTTTCATGCCATAAGCATACGGTAGTAGGTGGGGTGGGGTGGGGGGGTATCCAGTTGTGCCATGCCTCTAAAAATGGTTAGCTATAGCTGAACAGATCTTCTTTGGAGTCAAATGAGTTGTCCTGAGTGGTGATGACATTTGTGCTGTGGTAGGCAAGATCAGATGAATCAGTTTGCTCAGGTTAGTGAAGATATCTTTCTGATGCAATGTTGGGTACGTCTTGCACGAGGAACTGGTGAAGGCTGAGGTCAGCTTGCAAATCCTCGGCAGAAAGTTTGCTGGTAATGATAGTTCCTTCCCATCGCAAAATGACAGTCAAGGGGAGTACTTGTGGGCCAGGCACTGGGAGGGGAACATAACCTCTCTGCGTCAGGTGCTGGTGTGGACTGAGGAGCCACCCGGGTGGTGCAAATGGGGATGGGAGCCACCAGCCAGTGGGGCACCGATGTGTTGCTTCCCACATAGTAGCATACAAAGCTGAAGGATGATGCTGGTTCCTCTGTTTGAAGATCTCTGGCCTCTCCCATCTGCATCTCACTTCATGTTTAACTCCTGATGGTTCTGCTTTTGCTTCCATGGAAGTTTTGTGATGATGTTCACTTTGGGATGAGGGAGTGGGATTGCACACTACCCCAGTTGCTTGCAGGGCTCCACTGAGCTGGACTGTGGCTTTGAGCAGGATGGTGAGTCCTCCACACGGGTGTTTTTTTAACAACCCTATTTCAAGCCCTACATGTTTTGTAGTATGCCATCTTCGGGTGATGTCTAATGTCCTGACTAAACAAACTGCAGCCAGGAAGGTGTTTGCGCATGGCAGGCAGCTTCTATGCTTCTTCCCCCATGGGAAATGTGCAGCTTAATTTGAGAGATTTCAATTACAAGAATGCGTCAATCCTCAGAGGTGAGGCTAGGTGGTGGATCCAGCAGAAGGAGGGGGCAATCTGATGGGTTTCCAAAGTGTCGGCGCCGGTTATTTGTCCCTTCTGTGAGGCTGTGAATAGGAGCGACTGATTCCTCAGAGCAGAAGGAAGTGAGGTGCAGCGGAAGCTGTGCATGGGCGTGGGGCTGCGTGTGCCGCCTGCTCTCTGTGGCCAAATCACAGAGAGAGACAGAAACCTCACAGAATTATTTTATGCCTTTTTTTTTTTTTTTCCCCTCCTCTTGCATCATTATTCAGACTGAGCAATTCTGATCTGTGGCAGGTGGGAATGGCTGCAGCAACTGCAGGAGCAAGTGTTCCTCTGCATTGTGCAGGCTGTGCTACAGCTGGGGACCAGGCTGTCCCCTCTACCAAAGGTTCCTGGCAAGATGCTTTTGGGGATGGGAGCACTTAATGGTTTGAGAGTGGGGATGGAAAGATGGCAGACAGTAAGCCTAGATATGGCTCCCCCCACACACACTCCCCAGTACTATACTGAAAAGGCACTAGCAGTGAGAAACCAGCCAGGCTGGCACCGAGTCCTGGATTTTTAGTCTTTATGGTTAAAGAAGACCCAGCCCAATGTCATGGACTGTGTCAAACCTGCAAATGCTTTATACCTCTTTGCAGGGCAACAGCTAGACCCCAAAAACACTGCAGTGGGGATGGTGTTGGCTCCATCTGTGGCAGGTGATGTGTCCTGCTATGAGGGATCCTACCCTGCAGGATCTCCATTGATCTTTCAGCTCCCTGGGTTGTCTGGATTGGAGCCTTTCCACTGGATGAACTCTGGTGCTCTGTAACAGAGATATCTCTTTCTCCATCCTAGAGACCCCTCACCCTTCCTGCCTTGCTACCCTCCTGATGCCAGGCTTTGGCAGACCTGAGCAACAGCAGCATCCACTATGTGAACCCCATACCTTGCTCCAGTCCCCACTTTGGGACACTGAGTGGATTGTCCTAGACCATGTGAAATTCACAGGGGGCTTCTGCTGAGGCACTGCAGCAGTGCCAAACCCATTCCCCAGAGTGCAGCAGCTTGTGTTGTCAGAAGCAATGTCTGTTACCCAGCTTTGGTGTCCAGGTCTCTACCAGGTATGGGGACAGGGCACACCCCAGAATTACGGTTACTGCGACAGCTTCTTGCTGGTGACACCCTCGGAAGCTCTCGGGGAATGAATATGTCTAAACGGGTAGCAGCCTCTGTATATCGGGAAATCTACTTGTCCAAGGTTTTGCTGCGCTGGCCCTTTAAGAATGCCTTCTCCCCTTCTAGGGAACAGGCAGTAGGTGAAACACGGACGGTTCTGCACCAATCGCGAGGCTCTTTGCTCCTGTCTCTCTCTGACTGGCAGCAGGGCTGTCCCACCCTGTGGCTCATGTAATGAGCGGGGACGGGCTGCAGGGAAGCGGGAGGGGGCAGCTCCGCCGCTTTCTGTTCTTACCCAGAAGGATGGTGTCCGTGTCACCATCCACCGGGCCGGGCATGGGTGCCCCCAGCCTCTCTCGCCTATTCCCCCAGGTCCCCTTGGTGCTGGAGTGGTGGGAACGGGCAGGGTCCCAGACGGGAGCTGGCTCCCCTGCCTGCTGCACTGCTGTGGACCCCAGCCCCACAAGGTCTGCATGCACCCAAGGGTGGCCTTGAGTGCACCAAGGACAGGACTCTAGGGCAGGACTGTACGAGACTTCTGCAGGGAAGTGAACTGTGCTAACACCTGGCAGCTTGCCACCACCCTCTGGAGCCAGGGAGAGGGGAAATTACTGCTCCACTCCCTGCTGGGGAGACTGAGACCCCTGCTTTTGCCCTCCAGGAGATTGCTCAGCTGCAAACCTGTGTCTGCCACAGAATTTCAGTATGTGTGTCTGCCGGATGGGAGGCTCAGGCCTCCTTCCCAGTCTGTCATCCTGACCTGATGTTGCAATCTAGTGGTGGGCTAGGGGACTAGTTATCTTGCTCTATACATTTGTAGTGACTCGAGTGCTGTTGAGGATCGACCTCTTCCTTGGCTCAGGGTGGGAAAGGGGTGTCCAATGGGATGTGCATGAGCAGCAACTGCTTTCCAGCTTTGAATGACTTACCCGTCTCTACCTTCTCACCTTCTGACTCTGATACCCATGGCCCTAGCAGGGATGGACATCCCTATCTCTGTGTGAGCTTTCCCAGCTGATGGTGGGAACTGGTAGCAGTGATGCCTCACTTACAGAGGCAATCCTGGGGTCCAGGCAGCAGACGAAGCATTAGCTGGAGGGGTGAAAAAAGGCATTGGGAGAAGAGCCCCTGGCACCTCAGAGCTCTAACAAGCACCTTTTCATCAGGCATGAAAAGTCCTTTGGCCCGTGCCCATGACAGCTGCCCTTTGTCTGTGGGTGCTATGTGAAGCCACCATTGTGGAAGGGGGAGTGCACAGAGAGGGCTTGTACCTAGCTTCCAGGCGGCCAGGACGTGCAGTTTCCCTGCAAACGAGAAATGAGCTGTTGGAGCAAGTGACTCAGGCTGGCAGAAGGGAGGCCGGGGGTTGCAGCCCTGCTGATGCTGGCTCAGGTCCCCACTTCCCGCACTGCCGGGGAGCCACGGCTGGCCAAGAGGGGTCGGAGCTCTCGGCCAATTGGGCGCTGATCTGGAGCGGGGGGGGGGGAGAAATCTGCTTCTCTCCCCCCCCCCTTCCACCTCCGCTCTGGGGCTGTGATTCAGTTCCCCTCCCCCAGCCCACTCCCCCAGCTTGGAGGCTGACAGCCGGAGCTGCAGCCTGCCGGAGCCCCGGAGCTGTTTTCCAAGCTGTGGAAGAGAGACCCAAGGATTCTTTTTGAGCTCCCTAGAGCCTGCTGCATCAAGGGTCAGCCACACACGGACATGGGAAGTGTCAGCCGCCAGCGACCCGCCTGGAAATGGCAAGTACTGAGTTTGTTTTCACTCTGCGGCTGGGGCTGGGTCTCCGGGCAGATCCGCTACTCGGTGCTTGAGGAGTCAGAGGTGGGAACCGTGGTGGGGAACGTGGCCCAGGACCTAGGCTTGAAGGTTGAGGAGCTGCCAGGTCGCAGGCTGCGCCTGGGTTCAGAGGAGAGCTCACGCTGCTTTGCCGTGCGCCTGGACAGTGGTGAGCTGGTGGTGAGCCAGCAGCTGGACCGGGAGCGTCTGTGCGGAGCAGCTGCCAACTGCGTGCTGTCGGTGCAGGTGCTGACAGAGAACCCCCTGCAGCTCTTCCGCCTGGAAGTGGAGATCCTGGACTTGAATGACAACTCCCCGAGCTTCCCCACCACTCACCGCACCCTGCGCATTGCCGAGTCTGCCACAGTGGCTGCGCGCTTTCCCCTGGAGAGCGCGCAGGACCCCGATGTGGGCACTAATGCCGTGGGCTCTTACTGGCTGAGCCCCAACTCCCACTTCTCCCTGGACGTCAAGCGGCAGCAGGATGGCAAACTCTTCCCAGAACTGGTGCTGGAGCGTGCCCTGGATCGGGAAGAGCAGCCAGAACTGCAGCTGGTGCTGACGGCTGTGGACGGGGGAAGCCCAGCCCGCTCGGGCACAGCGCAGATAACAGTCCTGGTCCTGGATGTCAATGACAACGCACCCACCTTTGACCGTGCGAGGTACAAGGTGCAAGTCCTGGAGAACACACCTGTGGGGACCCTGCTCCTCCGGCTCAATGCATCTGACCCTGATGAGGGCACCAACGGGGAGACACAGTACTCTTTTGGGGTTCACACCGCCGACTCAGTCCGGAGGCTCTTTGCCTTGGATCCCCGCAGTGGTGAGGTTCGGGTGAGTGGGGCCCTGGATTTTGAAGAATCATCTTTCTATGAGATCTATGTGCGAGCCCATGACGGAGGGGTTCCAGAGATGGAGGGCCACTGTGTACTGCAGGTAGAAGTGGAGGATGCCAATGACAACCCCCCAGAGGTGCTGCTTACCTCCCTGCTGAACCCAGTGCCAGAAGACACCCCACCAGAGACCGTCATGGGGCTCTTCAATGTACGGGACCGAGACTCAGGGGTCAATGGGGATGTGAGCTTGGAGATATCCCCTGACGTGCCTTTTGCCATCAAGTCCCTTCAGAACCATTTCTCCCTGGTCACCCGAGAGAGGCTGGACCGAGAGACCGTCTCACACTACGTAGTGGAGCTGATCGCCCAGGATGGTGGGTCTCCTGCCCTCACCTCAATGCTCACACTGCTCCTCAACATATCTGATGTGAATGACAATCCCCCACACTTCTTGCAGCCCTCCTATGATGCCTTCATCCCAGAGAACAACCCGCCTGGCTCCTTGCTGTGCACTCTCTCTGCTTTGGACCCTGACGACGGGGATAATGCCCGGCTTGTTTACTCTATAGAGAGTGGCCAAGTGCAGGGTGCTCCCACCTCTTCCTTCGTCCACATCAACCCTGACAATGGCAACCTTTATGCTCAGCGCACCTTTGACTTCGAGCTGCTGCAGGTTCTGCCAGTCTCTGTGGCTGTGCGTGACTCGGGGTCCCCCTCACTCCATGCCAATGTTACTGTCTACATCTTTGTGTTGGACCAGAACGACCACCCCCCCCACCGTCCTGCACCCTGCCAGTGACAGCGATGGTACAGCACCCCAAAGGGTTCCGCTGTCTGCCCCAGCGGGCTACCTGGTCACCAAGGTGACAGCAGTGGATGCAGATGCTGGGCACAATGCCTGGCTCTCATACCGATTGCTGCCACAGTCCACCGACCCCTCCTTGTTCCACGTCTCCCTGTACACCGGGGAGGTGCGGATGGCACGTGCCTTCCAGGACACTGACATGGCAGTGCAGCAGCTTGTTGTCCAGGTGATGGACAACGGTGACCCACCGCTTTCCACCATTGTCACCATCCCCGTGGTCCTGGAGGAGGCAGACCTGGAGGAGAGCTACAAGCCTCGGGATTTCCTGGCTGGTGCAAAGGAGAAGCCAGACCTGACCTTCTACCTGATCATCGCATTGGCAGCTGTTAGCACAGTGGCACTTGCCACTGTCACCCTCCTGGCTGCCCGGTGCCTCCGGCGCAGAGGCCGTGCTGCCGCCTCACCCTTCTGCTGCTGCTGGTTAAGTGAGTCACCTTCCCGGGACTTCTTCAAGCACTCCAGCCCCAAGCTCCAGCTCAGTTCCGACGGCACCCTTAAATACATGGAGGTCACCCTACGACCCACCGACACCCAGTCCCAGTGCTACAGCACCTGCTTCTCCCCCGGCTCCGACCGGAGTGACTTCACCTTCCTTCGTCCTTGCCCGCCCTCCGCGACCCTACCGAGGGAAACTGGGGCTTTCCTTTCCGCTACCAGTACTCTGCGGGACCCCGGCCAGGTGAGAGCCTTAGGGGGCAGGGGTAAGGGGTGCCGGTGCGGGGCTCGCCAGGTTGCCGGACCGCGCCTCCCCTTCATTCCGCCTCCCCCCCCGCCCCGGGACCACTCTTGCTCCCCCGCCGCGAAGCGGGGGGTGCGGGGCCGCCGCCGCTCGGGGAGACTCCGCCGTCCGTTCGCGCCGCGCGGCAACAACTCGCGGGTTGCGATTGGCGCCGGTGTTGCTGTCCTGGGAAAGGAGCTCGGCGATTGGAGGAGCGGCGAAGGGCTCGGAGCCAATGGCGAGGCGGCAGCGCGGAGCCCCGGCTCCCCCCACCCGCCACCGCCTCCCGCCGCCACCGCCTCCCCGCCCTCCCTCGAACCGCGGTCCGCCCCGAACAATGAATGGGAGCGGCGAGCGCTGAGCGCGGCCCCGGAGCGCGGAGGGCATCGGCTCCCTGGCCGCCCACCCGGCAAGAATGCCGAGGGCAGGGAAGGCGGGCCGGTCCCTGGGACTGCCGCGTGTCGTCTCGTTCTGTTTGTTCTTGCACAGCTCCTCCGCTCAGATCCGGTACAGCATCCCGGAGGAGCTCACCCGAGGCGCCTTCGTGGGCAACATCGCGAAGGACCTGGGCACCGATGTGGCGAAACTGGCGGCAGCTAATCTGCAGGTACTGTCTGATTCGGATTCCCAGTACTTCTCGGTCAATGTGAACACCGGCGTTATAATGGTCAGTGAGCGGATAGACCGGGAGCAGCTCTGCGGGCAGAACCCACGTTGCTTCCTCCACCTGAAACTTGCCATCGAGAACCCAGTGGAGTTTTACCGCATTGAGGTGGAGATCCTGGATATCAATGATAACCCCCCAGAGTTTCCCAGTGATGAGGTTTCCCTGCGTATCTACGAGCTGGCTTCTCTGGGTGCCCGCTTCCCCATCCAGCCTGCCCAGGACCCTGACGTGGGCACCAACACCTTGCAAACCTATCACCTGAGTGCCAACGAAAACTTCAACCTCAATGTGAAAGCGCGCACAGATGGTGGGAAGTTCCCTGAGCTGGTGCTGGAGAGGGCCCTGGACCGGGAACTCAGAGCCTTCCACTACCTGGTCCTGACTGCTGAAGACGGTGGCTCTCCCCCGCAGTCCAGCAAGACACACATCACTATTCACGTCCTGGATGCCAATGACAACCACCCAGTCTTTGACAGACCATCGTATGGAGCTCGCTTGGTGGAGAATTCACCGCTGGGCACCCTCGTGGTGAAGTTAAATGCCACTGATGTGGATGAAGGGCCCAATGGAGACATCCGCTACTCTCTCAGCAGCCACAACTCAGCTGCCTTACGCCAGATTTTTGCCATCGATGAGCAAACTGGAGAGATTCGTGTCCAGGGAAACCTGGACTTCGAGGAGGCAACGGTGTATGAGATCGAAGTGGAGGCCAAGGACATGGGGTCACCCACGATGGAGGAGCACTGCAGCGTGGTGGTGGAAATCACTGATGTGAATGACAATGCCCCCGAAGTCATTCTTACCTCCTTCTCCAGCTCCCTGAGTGAGGATGCACCCCCAGGCACAGTGGTGGCCGTGATACACGTCAGAGACAGGGACTCTGGTGAACAGGGCAAGGTCCAATGTTATGTATCTCCAGATCTTCCCTTCCAGCTACGTAAGGATTATGAGCACCAGTACTCGCTGCTAACCAGTACCCGTTTGGACCGGGAATACATTGCCTACTACAATGTCACTGTCTCTGCCTCGGACCTGGGCAGTCCCCCTCTGTCCCACCACACCATCTTGCCAATCGCTTTGGCAGATGTCAATGACAACGCACCCCAGTTTGAGCAAGCATCCTATGAAGTGCTGGTGGCAGAAAACAACCCAGTGGGCAGCATACTGGTTACAGTCTCTGCTGCTGACCCTGACTCAGAGCAGAATTCACGCCTCTCCTACTCCATCCTGCGAGCTGGTGGGACAGATCCAGGCCTGGATCCAACTCGCTACCTCTCCATACATCCTACAAGTGGACAGGTCTCTGCCAAATTCCCCTTTGACTATGAGCAAACTACCTATCTCCAGTTCCAAGTGGAGGTCGCTGATGGTGGCTCCCCGGCCCTGAGGAACAGGACGCTGGTTCATGTTTTTATAGTGGACCAGAATGACAATGCCCCACAGATCCATTTCCCCAGGGCCGGTGAGGATTCTGCTACCCAGTTCCGAATTTCTCCCTCCACCGTCCCTCCTGCTCTCGTCACCAAGGTGGTGGCAATAGATGCGGACTCAGGGCGCAATGCCTGGCTCTCCTACCACCTCGTGGAAGCCACAGACCCAGGGCTTTTCAGCGTGGCCCTGCGTTCCGGGGAGATCCGGATCATGCGGGCACTGCAGGAGACGGACGCTTCTGCTCATGAACTGCTGGTGGTGGTTCGGGACACGGGGGAGCCCCCACTTTCCACAGCTGTCACTCTGGTGGTGCTCGTGGAGGAAAAGGGCCCAGAGGCCTTGCAAGGCTCCGAGGCTAGGGCCACTGCTGGTGGGAGCTTACCCACGATTACGCTTTATTTGATTGTGTCCCTTGTGCTCATCTCCACCGTCTCGCTGGTGGGACTGGTGGCACTGGGTGTACGGTGCCTCCGGCGGGGCTCTGCACCTGCCAGCCAGGGCTGCTGCGTGGAGAGCATGACCACTCTTCAGCCCCCTCCCAGCCACATTTTTGGGCACTTGCACTATGAGCCTAAGCAAGGGGACACGGTGATGGGCGTCCCAGTGACGGCCACAGCACCCCCTGCGCCGCGTTACCGCTCCTGCTTTTCGCCCGTCTCGGACATCAGCGAGTTCATGTTTGTGAAACCCTCCGCGGGTCCAGCCGGCGTCAACCCACCAGATGCCACCCTGTGCAGCAAGGTGAGCTCGGGAGCGTTTCCCCGGCGCCTGACCCCGGCCGCGGGTCTGCGGCGCTCGGCACCCGTAGCGGCTCGGGATGCGGCACCCCCGAGATGGCTTTGAGGTGGGGGTTCCTGCCAGTGCCCGCTCTCAGCAGCCGGGAGGGGTGGAGCGGGGGTTCCCAGTACCGGGAGTCCCCGGCGCCCTCCCGTCGCTGCGGGGGCGGAGTGGCGGCGGCGGGGAGGGGTGTGTTGGGGGTGTGTATGCTACGCCGTACGTATTTTAGGGAAGGCGGTGGAGGGAGGAGGAGGAGAGAAAGAAAAAGGAGGAGGAGGGGGAGTGGGCTGTGGAGAGACGTAAAACTGTCACTCGGTCCATCCCCTCCGCTCGCTGACTTTGTGTGTCTTTGCGCGCCGAGAAGCAGCTCAGCCGGTCGGGCTGCCATCGCCCCCCACCCCTAGCCCCTTTCCACCCCTTCCACCGTCCGGTCCGTCCCTCTCTGCCCGGCTCCGGCGGCGACTTCCTCCCTTCGCAACCCGCTCGGACCCTCCCGGGGCGCGGGGGTTCCGGCGCGGCGGGGGCTGCCGGGGCCGGCAGCGGGGGCGGGGGAGGCTTGCGCGGAGCCGCCGTTTTGCTCTGCCGCTGCTCCACTCTCTCCCCACGGGGCACGGGATGCTCGGGAGACAGAGTTTGCCATGGCAGCTCCGGCTGCTGCTCGCAGCCTTCTCCTGCCTGCCGGCTCCCGGCAGCGCCCAGCTCCACTACTCCGTGCCCGAGGACCGACAGCCGGGCTCCCCGGTGGGTGACCTGGCCAAGGACCTAGGGGTGGAGGTGCGGAGCCTGGCCACCCGCAACCTGCGCTTGGTGAGTGAAGGTGGGCAGCGGCACTTCCAGGTGGACCTGGCAGCAGGTGTGCTGCTCCTCGACGGCAGGCTGGACCGGGAGAAACTGTGCGGGCAGAGCCCCACGTGTTCCTTGCACCTCCAACTCGTCATGGAGAATCCTCTCCAGCTCCACCGTGTTGAGGTGGACGTCCTCGACGTGAACGACAACGCGCCCCAGTTCCCGAAGCCGGAGGTGGTCCTGGAGATCACTGAGGTAGCCAACCCTGGGACTCGGCTACCCCTGGAGGTAGCAGAAGACCCGGATATGGGCTCCAACTCCATCTCCACCTATGAGCTCAGCCCCAGCAAGCATTTCTCTCTGAGTATCAACGTGAGAGGAGATGGTGTTAAAATGCCTGAGATTGTACTTGAAAAAGCACTGGATAGAGAGAAAGTGGCTGTTCATCACCTAACACTGACAGCCCTGGATGGAGGGAATCCGGTAAGATCTGGCACTGCCAGGGTTATCATCCATGTCCTGGATGCAAATGACAACCCTCCTGTCTGTGACCCACCCATATCCAAGGTGTATCTGGAGGAGAACGTGCCAGTGGGAACTCTGGTCACTAAGTTGAATGTCACTGACCTGGATGAAGGTCCCAACGGGGATGTGGAATATTCTTTCAAAACTAGCAATAATGCACCTGGTAAATTCACCAAGCTGTTCTCCTTAGATCCCCGAACAGGGGAGATCAGAACCAAAGCCCCACTGGACTACGAGGAATCCAGTGCTTATGAAATTGCGGTTCGAGCCAGGGACAAGGGATCCCCAGCCATGGAAGGACACTGTCACCTGCGAGTGGAATTAATCGATATCAATGATAACAGCCCAGAGATCGTACTGACCTCTCTCTCCAGCCCAGTGCAGGAGGATGCTGCCCCAGGCACTGTGATTGCTCTCATTGGTGTGAAGGACAGTGATTCTGGTGACAACGGGCAGGTCCGTCTGCAGATAGCGAAAGAGCTCCCCTTTAAATTGGTGTCATCTTTTAAAGAGCATTTCTCACTGGTCACAAATGGTCCTCTTGATCGGGAGAAGGCCAGCGGATATAACATCACAGTAAGGGCTGTGGATTCAGGGTCCCCACAGAGGGCTACACAAAAAACCTTTTACCTCCAAATTGCTGACATCAATGATAATGCACCGAATTTCTCCAGTCCTTTTGACACAGCTCATGTTCAGGAAAACTCCCTTCCTGGAACTTCTGTTTTTTCAGTGTTAGCCTCTGACCCTGATGAGGGTAGCAACGCCAGGTTGTCTTACTCCATCCTGGACAACGGGATGCAGGATGTACCCATCTCAGCCTACTTCCGGATAGACCAGGACAATGG
Source organism: Trogon surrucura (assembly GCA_020746105.1). Taxonomy (NCBI): domain Eukaryota; kingdom Metazoa; phylum Chordata; class Aves; order Trogoniformes; family Trogonidae; genus Trogon; species Trogon surrucura. The sequence goes on along the minus strand of CM036630.1, from coordinate 7,253,883 downwards.
TACTGTTTATACCATGCGGGCTCTGGACTATGAGCAGGACAAGGTGTTTCAGGTGCCTGTGGAGGTGAAGGATGCTGGGTCTCCTGCACTGAGTAGCACTGCTGTGGTCCATGTGTTTGTCCTGGATGAGAATGACAATGCTCCCACCATTGTCTATCCATCTGTCCCCAAGGGCTCTGCCTTCCACCAAACCATCCCGGCCTTGGCAGAACCTGGCTACCTGGTCACCAAAATTGTAGCTGTTGATGCTGACAGTGGCCATAATGCCTGGCTGTCCTACCAGCTGCAGGAGACCACGGAAGCTTTGCCTTTCCAAGTGGAACGCCGCTCTGGAGAGATAAGGGTGGCACAGGCTCTCAGGGAGTCAGAGGACCCTCACAGACTGGTGGTCGAAGTGAGGGACAATGGGATACCGTCCCTCTCAGCCTCTGTGGTCATAGTCATTTCTCCAGAGGAAAACAGTGTGCAGGACTTCGCCAAGTCCTTGGACCTCCCCCAGTCTTCTCCCAAGGATACCAACCTAACGCTTTACCTCATCATCTCCTTGGTGTCCATTTCCCTTGTGTCCTGCATCATGTTTGCTGTGGTGGCTGCCCGCTGTCTCAAAACTGGCACTACCAGCTGGACCTTTGCGGGTTGTTGCCGAGGGACTGGCCACAAGCCTGCCTCCCATTTCCGTGGGCAGATGAAACCAGATGGCTTCATCAAGTACCTGGACGTGGGAGGAGCGGGCTTGACCTCCCAGACACAGAATTACACTTCTTGTTTCTCACCCATGTCTGACCAGAGCGATTTCCTCTTTGTAAAACCTTTCAGCCATTCTAGCACTGCGGAGACCATGGCTGCCTATGAGCAGGTGACCAGCACCTTAGTGAGTCCCTGCGATGGGGTAAGAGATGGGTCTTTCTTACTGTCCTGTCTGACAAGCGCAATGGTCCATAATATTCAGGCCAGTTGGCTGTTCTCTCTCTGTCCTTCCACCTAAGAAGGTGGCTTCAGGCAACGTGTGTCACCACCACCTCCTGGGAGGTGGCAGGTGAAAGCTTTGGCTTGGTTTGATGGAGCTGGGGAAAGGGGCTGAGCAGGATTGTAAAATCTAAGACTCTGTGTTTGTAAAGGTGGAGAGTTTTTCCTTGGCTCTGTTCATGCTCTTTTCCTTTTTTAAAGTGATTCTTACCGTAGTCAGGGACATGAGGTTTGGGTGTTCAGCTTCTTGATTCTGTTTAACCCCTTTATTCTGCATGACATACAAACCGTGACACAGGAGGAGGTTATCTGAAAGCAAAGGTTGCTGATGTTTCTTTTGCTCTGTTTCAGAGGTGCATGGTAGAAATTTCTGATTTCTTAACTCCCAAGTGTTATTAATCACTGATTGTGCCCTGGCAAGTGTTCGTTTTCCAGCTTCGTCATTTTGAGCAAGGGGCTGAATTCACTCTTCAGCACGGAACATACTGACATTTTTTGCAGAGATCCTAGTGACCTTACATGCCCTTGGGCTTGCAGGGACCTAGGCAGCGGTGTGCTTTGAAAACTTTAGCCCCTTGTATTCAGATGTCTAAATATGGATGTAGGTGACTGTATTTAGCTGTAGCTTTTGTAACTTTGAGATATAAAAAGTAAAGTAATTTTGTGTCATAAATGCCTGCCCTGAATTTAAATGTGGTACTTACAACAGGAATTCAAAATATAGATTGGGAAGGGCTTATCTAGTGCAGGATTGTGTGTCAGTGTGTGCAAAAATGTGTGTCTGAAATTTGGAGGTCGAGTATTTAAACAGCTTAATTTACATGCAGCATGGGTACCAAGGGGGCCTCTATTTTAGGGGAGTAATTTATTCTAATATATTCTTTCATGAGAATCATCAAAGCTGTGGAGAAATTAGTGAAATCACATCTACTAAATAAAAATCTAGGTCAGCTGTACCCGTCTTCGCTTTTCCTTACTAATTGCATGTACAAGCAGAATAATCATATAAAAATGATGTTCCATTGTACAGGCTGTGGACTGCTCATTCCTAAGGTAACCGAGAGAAATGTTGTCCTTTCCAGGTAGCATGTTATCGTTCTGGAGTTAATTAAGCAGATTATTATTTTCGGAAGTATGTGTCTTCCAGACAGAAAACAGTTCAGCTATTTAGTGCTCTTTACAAAGGCATGATTCAAACAGGAATATACCAGCCTGCTTCATGTCCTTCCTTGTTTACAAAATGTTCATTGTATGATGGTGGAATAACACAGGCAGAAAGTGATATGGGGGCTTACTAATGAAGTTACAAAGTGTGCTTCTGTGTCCGAAGTTTACTGTGTCTCCTAAACAAATAATGCTTTTTTCTTTTGTTGTCGGAAGTTCATTCTTTTCCCTGTGGACAGAAAAATATTGTAATGCTCCAAGGCCACAGCATCTAGGAAAAGTCATTCAAATACAATGTGTGAAATCAAGATCTCAGGCAGGCCTTTTTAAGGACAGAAGAAGGGCAGATTAGGAAGGTCTGTTATCATTTTACCTTCTGGCATTAAAAGTATCTTCCTCTGTATCAATTAACTCTGCTACTTCCACCTTCCTCCAAGCACATTACTTTGGTACCATTGCTTCTGCTGAATTGATGCTCTTATCAGTTTATTTCATGCTTCATTTCTTTCACAGCCAGGTTTCCTGAGCTGCTTTGGAAGATTATTCGCTGAATAGTTTTTGTCATGCTTTTTTAGTATTCATGCTGGTTCAGAAATACTCAAGAAAGGGGGAGGGGGAGCTTTCTTTTTGTTCTAATTGATTTGCTTTACTTTGGAGAGAACACACTGATATTCCAGACTGAAATAATCCAGGATCAGTTCACTTTCATTTTCAAAGGCGAGAATGGAGGTATTAAAACTCTTCTATTCTCTCCGCAGCAAGCTCAGCCAAACACAGACTGGCGATTCTCTCAGACCCAGAGACCTGGAACAAGTGGGTAAGTGCCTCTTTCTCAACTTACGTGTCCGGTGAAGGTTTGTTTTCCTTTGTGTGCCACTTTCAGTGCTCCAAAGTCCTTGACTGGCAGCTCTGAGGATGGATATTCCCTGTCATTAGTAGAATGATCCAACTAAAGAGACAGAAATAGGGCTGTGTCTGTGAGAGCTCTTTTTGCTGATAGTGTGGAAGCTGTTGTGTTTGCAATGTGTTCTGGTTTTGGTGTCTACAGCTCAAGGAGGACAGTCAGAAGCCAGAGGGAAGGCCAGGTGAAGTTGTGAGATGATTAAAGGAAAGCATGCTTCACACAGAAAACCTTCTTCACTAAAGCAGATTTGGAGCATTTGGACTAGATTCTGAGTCGAAAATCTTGATTCTTCCCCCTGCACAGAGACCAGCGGAAATCACTGTGTGAGTCCCTTTGCCAGCCATGGAGCCTCAGGCTCTGTGCTGCTGAAGTCTATTGCCTATTCTGGCTTGAGGACCTAGTTCCAAGCCACTGTGTAAGTTCCCGTGGCAGCAGAAGTTGAGTGGATGATCTCCAGGTCCCCAAAGGCTCCTTTAAAGAAACATATCCCAGAAACAGATAACTCAGCAAAAGTAGGACGCTCATAAAATGCCAGTGTATTTGGTTTCTCCTGTGGGCTGGTCTGGCTGAATCAGGGTTGGGATCTCATTGTTGAGGATTTTGGATTTCCTGGGATGTCCTATCACCAATGCGAGGTTGTTCATTGGTTCATCCATGTGAGAAGCCTTCTGCTCGTGAGAAGTCTTCCCACTGGAGCTGGGCAATTGGGCAGAGGGAGGCTAAGGAAGAAGAGATTAAACCTGATGGGTCAGGAGACTTGCAGGAAGGATATCTCCTAAGGTCTGGTCTTGTTGTCAAAACCATGGCTGATTTTTTGACATTTTGGGTGTGATGTCAAAAAGATAAGCCTTGGCAGCAGAGCAGAGACCTGCTTTCCAAGTGAGTACCCTTCCCTTGACTGTGTGCTCTCTTGCCTCTGCCCCAACAAGGTTTGCTTTTCTTGGTCCACAGTGAGAAAGCAAGAAAATGGTGAGCAGGTGCCCTTCACCTGTCCCATCTTCCCTTCCAGTTCAGAAGCAGGGGCAGGGATCCTCTTCAGAGGGTGAGCTTCCTTGAGTACCATTAGGGTAAGAAAGGACTTAAACTGTGAGTCCTCCTTCCTCTGTGAATACCCCATCAAGAGGTTGTTGTGTGTGAGGAGACTGGCTTCAGGATAATTTATATGTGAAAAGATTAGATCTTTTGGGGCATATCCAAAGATTATACCTTGGAGCGATCAGGAGTAAATTCGGATGCTGTGCTGCTTTGTCTGTCTGGGTCAGGCACCATATCGCTGTGGAGAAGTGAGGAGTTGATGCTTCTGTGCTTTGCTGTTCCTAGTGGTTTCTCTGGCAGCTTCTGTGGAGCTTTAAATGGTGACACAGGAAATATTGAGTCCTGGATTTTGGTATAGGAGCAGTTAAACATCTGCAGCAGCTGGTTGTGTCTGAGTCTTTACCTGGGTCTGTCTTGATAATTTAGCTCAACGGAAAATTAAGAAACTGCTATAGCCATTGTTGCAGCAATTAAACTTTGTTACTAGGTTCTTCTAGATGAAGAAGATAAATGGAGTGAGGGTTCGAAGTAAAGTAGACAGAACATTCCTGCTAGAAACCAGTCATGGACTTTAAAACAAGGCCATCGCTGGAACAGTTTTCTCTGTTGAATTCCCCATCACTGACAACATTTTAATCAAGAAAAACTATTCTAACTATTTACGCTCTAGTTCAGATTACAATTAACAAAGCCCTGGTAATACAGAAGTGCGCCAGAACTGCTGTAATAGTTCCATTATGAGAAGCGAGTAAATGAGCCCCATCAGAGCAAGCTCTATCGCTTCCTCTTCTAGCATCATGCTGAAGCGCTTCAAGACTCGGAGCTGATGCAGTCCAGACCTACTTAACTCAGCAACAGGGATCTTTCCTCAGGTCATAGGACAGTGACCCTCATGTCATGCCTCAGCCTGAAGCTCTTTACAAGCTTCAGCCCCTTCCCAGCGCCTAAGGGGGAGCAGCAGCATGTGGGGTGGGAAGAGAGAGAGGGCAGGAGGAAAGGCAGCCTCAGACTGTTCACAGGGAGCTGAACTAACACAGAATGTTGATTCTTGTGCATGAGGTGTGATGTTACCTGTGATAACCTGCGTCCCTCAGACACCTGTCAGGAGCTGGTGTCGGTGCCAGTTGTGGGCAGGGGTTCCCATAGCACGGACTGCCCAGGCTTGGCCCCGGGTTTGGATATGGGCTTTGCTCTAGCACAGGCTGGTACTGAAATAACTCCATGGATTTTAATTCTTGCTGGTTTTCCTCACCTGCCTGTGTGCAGATTCCACATTTGCAATGAAACAGCTCTTGCGGATTTTTTTTTTCCTGTTTCTTTTATCTTGTTTTAAGTTAAATCAGGGAAGATGGTTTTTATTCTAAACCTGTTAGAATACTAAAGGATGGAAATAGAAAGTGTTCAGTGCCCAGCCCTGACATCTCTCTAGTGATCAAACAGGCAAATCCCGGAGAGAAGTCGGCTCCCTGTTGCCTTCTTCCTGTGCTCTTCTCAGTGTTTTGATGGCTGGTGTGTGAATTCCCCGGGCACTGGTTTGTAGTACAGATATTAAAGAGGGTGCGAGGGCAGCTGCCTGAGTCCTGCCCACTGTTATTGCCTCTGATGTTAGCTCACATACAAATGTGTCTCGTGCTGATAGGCAAATCTCTCTAGCACCGTGAGCTCTGCTTGGCGCTTGGGGAACACCGGCCACCCCTTAGTCAAAAAGAAAAATAAGGCGATATGCTCTTAACTGCATTTGTCTGACACAAATTAAATAGCAATAAAAACAAGACACCTTAGGTTAGCAGTTTGAATGGATTCTGCAGGGAGTACAGCACTGACCCCAGGAAAGCATGCTTAAATCCATGTTATGATTTTTCCTTTACTATCTTAATGGGAGTCAGAACAATTCTGTCTTTTCTCAGAGTAGCCCCGCCCACTGAAAAAAAATCCCACATCTCTGAGCACCTGGAACCAGGCAAAACACAGGATAATCTCAACAAGGCAGGGACTGTCTCTCCATTTCATATATTGCTGCATTTAGAGCTCTGTTACAGGACAACAAAGAAAATTTCTTCTTTGTTCATGAACACAGGAGAGCTCTGGTGCACATGCTCAGAAAATGAGAGCTCAAATAATATCCTCTGAAAGTGTGATAGGGAGTAAGGCCCAAGTAGTGTGATTGTCAATTAATTTTGTTTGGGAGAAACAGGAGGATAGATTAATTAATTTAATAATGTTTCTATTTTGTTTTCGGGGCGGGGGGGAAGAAAAAAAAGCACCTGTGCTGTCTCTGGGCAAATGTAAACAAATAGGGAGTGATACTGAGCAGCAGATGCCATTCCCAGACAAATCAGATCAGTGACTGTAGTGGAGATTACAGCGATGAATTGTCCAAAGCGAAGGAGATGTACAGTCCAGCAGCACTGCAGGACGTCCCCATAGGATCATCAGTGTGGGGTTTCCCAGGGGGTGTGTATATGTGGCATATGGGGGGAGAACACAGGGACAGGGACTGGGACTGGAATGAGGGACTTACCTTTTTCCTTTTTCACCACTTGCCAAAGGAACAAAGACCAGGCTTGTATCCTGCACATTTGTAGCGGTTGCCTTACCCTGTTAGCTCTTTATTTTGATCTCTGTGTGATGGTTTATTCAGGAAAACAAGGGACTCAAGTCAGGATTTCCTTCTTGGAGGAGTGCAGAGGGCTCTGTGTTGCTCATATGTAGGGGAGACATCCCAGGCTGGGAAAAGCCAGTATGTGCTGGGTAGCTCGTGGGAGGAGTGGGACAGTCTTGTGCTGGGTGGGTGGACTAGAAGAAGATCCCGGGCAGGAGGCACCCCAGAAAACATGGCAGTGGACTCACAGGAGCTGGGGAGCCATGTGGGAATCCCCAGTCACTCTGGGGGAGGGAGGATCAAAGCATGCTAAGAAGATCTAGAGTGTCATTTCACACCCCACACACCCCTGCATTTATTTTCTCTAATCCTAAATCTCCTTGTGCCTGGTGACTTCCAATACTGTTACGAACCAGACTCCTTCTCCCAGGGTGAAAACGACCAATAGTGTTGTTCGCTTCACACGTCTATTAAACAGCATCGTGGCCGCCCTGCCTGACCCCAGCCATCATCACCCAGACTGTGCAGAGGGAGGAAGTAAAGTGCAGCAAAAGGGGCTTGCAGCTGACAGTGGAGGTGCCCATAGGAGAGCTATGAGGGAAAGGAGTTTTTTTTCATAATTTATTTCATTTTCTTGCCTGAGCTCCAAGAGTGAGGCTTGCAGGAGGGCAGCTTGCCTGTGCTTGGTTGGGGACAAGGAGGGGGGAAAAAGGTGTCCCAAGATTAGCCCTTAAAGCTCTCAGGAGTGCTCTTGGTGTTCAGGGTGTGTGGGTACTGCCAAAGGGTGGCTGCGGCTTGGGTGGCTTCTCGTGTGTTTGGGGTGGTTAGGGATGTCCTGCGTGACAGAAGCACCCAGTGTACCAGGATACGCTTCCACCAAGGGGACCCAATATGTCTGTGTCTGGGTGGGATGTCCCAGAGCAGCTGGGGACAGAGGACGGAAACAGACGTGGACGTTCGTGGGCTTCCACAGAGCAGGGGTGGATACACAGCGGGAAGACAACTAGCCATCTGTGCAGGCTTTAGCAGGTCCTTCCTAAAAAACCCCCAAACTTGTTAACCCAGCAGCCACAAGGGTGTCGGTGGGTATTGTAACCCGCTAGGAATTTAGGTTGCAAGTTTGTGTAATGTTATAGTGAATACAGTAGCAAGTGTTAACACATGCACATTCTCACCAGCCTGGGTGTCTGGCTAAACACTGACAGATTTACCTTCTGTCCACTCTTTGGTTGAAAAGTGTTGTGAAAACCGGCACGTGGCTGGGCAGAGACAGTGGCCAGGCTGAGGCATGCAGCGGTCCTCTCCCTCCCCTCTGGTGCTGCCATGGGGTTGCAGAGATAGATCCCTCTGGCTATGACCCCTCTGTCCCTCTCATGTCTCTTCCGGCATCTTTTCATAGAATCACAGAACAGTTTGGGTTGGAAGGGACCTTCAAAGATTGCCCACTCAGATGCCCCTGCTGTGGGCAGGGAAACCTTCCACTAGACCAGGTTGCTCAAAGCCACATTCAACCAGGCTGGGGACCACAGAGCACCGGGGGGCGGATCTCAGAGGAGTGGAGCAGGGAGGAAGAATCCCCTCTCTCAACTTGCTGGTCACGCTGCTGGTGATGCAGCCCAGGACATTATTGTCTTTCAGGGCAGCAAGTGCACATTGCCAACTCATGTCCCACTTTTCACTCACCACTGTATCTCTAGCCACCTGCTTTTTCTGAGCTCCTCTCTAGCACCACTGTCATCACACACAGCATCCCAGGCTGTGTCCAGCTCCCAAGCAGCAGCAGAACAAGCAGCTTTTGCAATTTCCAGCCACCCGTGTGATGATGGAGAGTGGCAGGCAAGCTAGTGAACCAAGCATGGCTCTTAACTTAGCCTTTCCATGGCAGGAGAGACCAATGAGGGTCTTTCTCTTTTGATTTTCATGCAAGTAGTAAAAGTGTAATATAACAGAAACTTCCACCTGATCATCGGATCTGGTTGAAACCACTCAACAACTTCCAGAAGCTGGGAATGATTGAATGAGTGGATGGGCGGTGTAGGGGAAACAGGCTGAAAAAAGGATAAGGAGACAGTGTCAGGACAGCATCACCTGGATAATGTGTAGCTAATTGGGTGTGCGCCGCAGCTGGTGTCACCTCAGTTCCTGGGGAAGACCAGGAGCCCTGCAAGCGACTGCTGGCACTTCTGGGCTGTGCAGGCTTCCCATCCTCATCTCCTCATTGACAGGGGCAAGAGAAGGAGCAGAAATAACTGTCACCCTGGGAAGTTTAGGAAATACTTGTAATTCTCATGTTTCCACCCCAAATGCACTCAAGGGTCGAAGCCAGCAATGTAATTCACTTTGCCAGGTGAGGTTTCACATGCTTTGCAGTTGAAGCAAAGGAGGTGCAACAGTTTGGGATAAATTTGCCACTGCTTCTGGCTGGTTTGCATTCATCTGCCTGTTCAGATGCTTGAGTATTGAGTGATTCCTCCACATCTCCTGCAGCATGCAGAGAGTGGAGCTCCTCTTAGCTGCCACCCAGGGGTTTTGGGAAGGTGTAAATGGAACCCAGCAGCCTGAAAATAATCACAGTGCCCTCTGGAAATCCCTTTAGGGTCGTTCCTTTGCAGGAACAGCTGTAATCAAAATGACACAGGGCTCCCCTAAGATTGAGAGCCACTGTGCTTTAGTGTGGGCTGCAGACCGCTGAGTGAAGGAGGAGTTGTGCTAGTAAAGGGGCTCCGCTCTGAAGAGTGTTTTCTCCCTGCCAAAGCCTCTGGGGCTGCGGAGCTCAAATCACCAGCTTGTGCTGGGTCCAGAGGAGCCTGGGATAGAAGTTGTCTTGTTCAGGGAATATTTGACGTGTTGGTTCATACCAGACGGTGCAACCCAGGCCAGCTCCCAGGCTGTGTGTCTTTTACTCAACAAACACCTTGGAGGCAAGCTTGGAAGGGGCTGCAGCCCCATGGTGCAATTTTGGGGTGAATTTGGGATGCTGGGACAGGCAGGTTCTGGATTTGTCCCTGGATAACTGCTCTTCTTTTCCCGCTTCCTTTGGAACTGAGCTGATGCTGGGACTGGAAGCTGAAGGTTTTGTAGCAATGTGTCCTGGTCACACACCACTTCCCCTCCCATAGCCAAGAGACCACCGACTGATCCCCCATCTGCTGCCTCATAACAGTGAGCACTCCTACTTGCAGGATTCACCATTTTGTCTAGTAATAGCTCAAATCTCAGCAGATTCAGTATATGGGCTTCTTTCTAGCCCTCTTCAGCTGCATGTTTCCTTCCCTTATTGACCATTCTGGGCCAATAATCCCTTTATCTGCATTTGTCACATCACTTGAAGTCTAAACCAGCTGGATCCTGCCAGGCAGGACAAAAGCTGGAGAGTCTTTTATGGAGAAAGGGAAATATCCCAGTGATGGGGCACGTTTCTCATTCTGGAAAGCCCCTGGAATATAAGGAGTTTCATCATTGCAGCATTATGTATAGGAACACTATTTTAGGTAATTTAGCAGGTGCTATGTGTATTAGTTTAATTTTTCTGTCTCCATCTGCTTCCTGCACAGCTGAGCACATGCCATGACTGGCTGCAGAGGCGCAGGGACCTGATAAACAGACACAATAACCTTTGCAAAGAATTTCTCAAAATATCCTTCCCAGCGTGTTTGGGGCATGAATGGCGACAGGATGGGCTGGCTGAAATAATATTGATCTCAGCTCTGGCTCATGCGGGAGGGCTGGAAGAGTCCCCAGGAAGGGGGGAACAGCTCCTGGTCCCCATTTTAGAGACATCATTGCTGTTTGTGTTGCCTCTGCCAGGCAGAGCAGCATCCCAGCAGCAACCCTGTCTGGAAGGAAGGGCTCACCAGTGTTTTGGGAGGCTGCAAATCTTCCCCACCACTTGACCGCTAACATTTTTCAAGCCCATCTTTGCACAGTCATGATCTTCAGGCTGGGCCTCATCCAGGCCCTCTCCAGCTCTCCTAATTGTATTACAGAATCGGCAGGGAATGTGTGGAACGTGGGGGAAGGGCATCCTCTGTTTAGGAAGGGAGAAGGGCAGGAAATTGTAGTGGTTTTGGAGCTGGTTCCATTTTTTTCAGAGGCTGGGGGCGGTGGAAGGGCGGTGGGCTGGGGCTGTGGGAGGCTGGTGTGCGTGGTGGGACAGAGGGATGCTGACGCTGGGGCTGCATCCCCAGCCGTGAGGCTGTGTCCTCAGCACGCCTTAAGTACAGCAGAATCTCAGCACCAGCACTGACAGATCTGTTCCCTCTTGCTTGTCACTTTGCCAGCCGAGAAACACGCAGGCTTATATTTTCCTTCTGCTGCTGCCTCCAGCTGGAGTTGTGTGTGGGAGGTGGAGGGGTGGGAGCAGGAAGCGATTGAAGGGAGCTGGGAGAGAGGAAACAGCAGTGCAGGGGGGAAGCCTGGGGGCGACCCAGGGGCTGCCCAGATATAAGGCTGAAGAGCTAGGCTTGAAGATACTCCCTGGCCCTGGGAGCAGGGTGGAGTGGGGATGACAGAGTGCTGCCCCAGCCAGGCTGTTGGGGGAGATGATGGGAGGTTGGAAGCAGAAGCCAGAGCTGGGGAGAGAATGAGAGTGAGAAGGGAAGAGGCTGTGAGGAGAAACAAACGTCAGCCACATCCTCCTGCCCCAGAGTGGGTAAGCCTGGAAGCAACTAGGGCTGTAGGGAGGGAGATGTGCTGGCTGGGGGGCCACTGCCACAGGAGGCAAGAAAGCCCCAAATGAGAGAGGAGGGAGGATGCTGAGAGTGTTCCTGGAAAAATCCCTATACTAAGTTCTACCCATAGCCCTGCCAGGCACCCCAGGGTGTTGGGGTCTCATCCACAGGGTGCTGGGCTGTCCTCTCCAGCCCTTGGGGCTCTGACAGCACCGCTCTGGCACCAACAAACCCCTCCAGTTTGTTGTGGTGCTGCTATGGCTCGTGTTTCCAGCGGCAGAGTGAGGAAAAACAATTTTTCAGGAAGCCACCAGGCAGTTGTGCAAATAAATGTTTGCAAGGCCGTTGGCTGCCATAGTGACAAGCTCCATAGCAACGCCACAAGGAAATGAATAATTCTGTGCTCGAAGCGGAAGGTAAAAAGAGGCGTGATGCTTGCGGGTACGACAAAATAAACCGGTCAGCAAAGCCCCCAGGTCTACTCCTCACTGCTTGGAAGGGGATGCTTGTGGAAGCCCTCGGTAATGGGGCAGCCTGGTGACACAGCACACGGTGGGGCTGTGTCAAAACTGCAGGGTGAGCCTTTTGTTCCAGCTTTCCCCGATTTCCATGTAGCCAGGTTTAATGAAGGTATTTGCAGGTTGCACACTGGCTGTACCTGCCTCTATTGGCACAACTGCCCCCGTGCCGTGCTTGGTGTCCACCATGCGCTGAGCCTCCTAAAGACACTGCGTCCTGGGTTTGTCTCAAATGTGGGTTTGCTTCCTTCCCTCCAGTCCTAGCTGTGCTGGAAATGTTCCCGAAAATGCAAGCCAGCTCTTTGCTGAGCTTTGAAGTGTAGAGTAGAACTGAACAGGGAAAGATAAAAAAAAAAAAAAGCCCAACCTATTCTGTGGGGGATGGGTTTTTAGGAAAAAAAAAAAGATCTATTGAGTCAACAGCATTTGTATTAAAAACAGCAAGTCCTTGGAGTAATTTCCATAGGAACCAACCCCCCCTCCCCGTTCCGGGCAGCCTCCCCAGAGCAGCGCCTGAGGCTGTGGCAGAGAGGGGAGCAGTACTGCAAGGGGGGGCTCTGAGGTCTGGCGGGGAGCAGGGCAGAGCAGGCTGCTCACTATTGAATCCATGATTCATAGCTCTGATTCACAGCCCCATCCTATAGCCGTGGAAGACAGCCAGATCTAGTCATCAGCTGTGTGCCTTTTTCTTTTTTTTTTTTTTTTCCCAATGTGAGAAGTTATTTTGGGGCATTTTTAGATTACAGCACTTGTTTGGTTGGGGTTTTTTTTTCTGTGCTTCTGAATTCTGGATGATTGCACTGCAAGTAAATTGAGGTACTTGAATTTCCTGCCTGGAGAAGTGAGTTTAATTTTTTTGCAGCTCTAAGGCATTTCGAAAATAGCTTTCCTGTGTGGTGTCATGGGGAACAAGCATGCAGCTTTATGGCTGTTTGTGCAAAATTTGAGAATACTGGGTGCAATAAGTTTGCAGAAAAGGACTTGAGGGTCACTAGGTCTGTGATTTTGTGACTCCACAGAGCTTTGGCTGTCCCCCTGACACTGGAGTATAGCTGTAACACAGGGGTCAGTGAAGTCCACCATGTGAGTTCACTCCCTCTTAAGACTAAAAGAAAGGAACAGGGTGTGAAATGCTGCCCGTCTCCCCATCCTTCCGGGGATGAACCTCCCTCTACTTGCTGGTGATGCACAGTCACCCTTCCCCGCGGGCACACAACTCTAAAGCAGAGCTCAAAATAACCTGAACAAGGACCCAGTGCAGCCCCTTGCCTGAAGGAGAGGTGGGAGGGGAGGAAAGAGTGTTCCAGGAGGTGGAAAATGTGATACTAGCAGTGCTGTGTCAAAGAGGGAGTTGAACGTGGCCTCCAATTTCAAAACAGAGTTCAAACCACCAGAAGATTACAATGATAATAATAATAATTAAAAAATGGATTTGGCATTTCCTTTTGCTTTTCCTTTCCTCATCCTCATCAGCATGCCAGGGCAGCCCCTAGAGCCAGTAGCAGTGTCTGCAAGGCACCAGGGTGCTTCTGGACAGCTTTTTTGCAGCTTGAAAAATCTGGGAACCTCAGCTGCCAGCCAGTGGGGCAGCTGGTGGGGCAGGAGCTGCTGGGGTTAACTGGTGGCTGAAGGGGTCATGGTTTGCAATGGGGTTTAGGTTCCTAAGTCTTTTATTGGATCTAGCCCGAGGCTCTATTCCCAGGCCTGCTCGTGACATTAACAGGTCACTGCAGCCCCAGGGCTGTCCCCACTTTGTCCTCGCTGTCTGCTCGCTGGCGTGATGCCAAGTGCAGGGCAGCAGTACCCACGTTCCGAGGAGCCTCAGCAGGAGCATCATGCAGGCATTGAAATCAATTTGCGAGGCAAGCACGCCTTGCTTCTGGCCTTCTTGAAACTGTGCCACCACCCATGTTGCAGAGGATGTATAAACAGTGTTCAGGATGCCCTGGGCTGCAGCAGCCGACAGGTATTTCCAAAGCAGGGCTGTTGGCAGTGTTGTGCCAGGGCAGCCTCTGCTACGTGAGGGATTGTTTGCATCCTTCACAGATAAACGGGTGTAAGAGCAGTGCCCTGTGCTTGGCTGGGGATGGATCAGGCAGGCAGTACAGAAGGGACGGAGAGTTGGGTGATCCTGGTGTGGGTCCTTGTGTATCTTTGGGCAAGTTGCTTAAGACCAGTTTCAGCAAGTACCTGGGTGTGTCCGTCCAAGCATCCTAACATTCAAGATCTCATGTTTCAAAGGCAGTTTGTGCCTATATGCCCATCTCTGGATCCATACCAAGCTGTGTGACCGAGGAGGGCCATATGGGATTTTATTAGAGCTCACAGGTGCCCTTATCCATTCCATGCATCTGCCGTTGTAATTCCTGTGTGCACAGGGAGGATAGTGAAAGCTCTTATCCATTCAGGGCTTCCCTCCTTCCAGAACTTGAATATAACTGGGGCAGTAGCTGCCCACCCTACAAAGTTACTGTGGCAGTTACAGCCTTCAAGGATGTGCGTGTGGGTCCATCCCATTTCTGAAATGGCCATGTTGAGCCTGTCCTGGGCGGGGAGGGCTGCAGTGGGCACAGTCAGCAGGAAGAATTTGGGCAGTGGAGTGCTCGATATGATGATGAAGAGCCCATCTGCCACCCAGCACGTTGTGTTGTGTTGGCACTGGCAGCGCTTGTACTGTCATTTGTGTCGTGCAGGACATGAAGTGCTCAAGCACAGCTGCTGGCAGGAGACCCCAGAACTAGGGGAGATTTCAGCTGCTTGATCATGTCTGAGCAGGGCTTCTTGGGCTTCAGGATCTGAGGAAGGCTTTGGGGTCTGGCAGCTCCTGACTGAGCTCCAGCGACCACAGTGATGGAGGAGGAGGCCACCTTCATGCCTTGCAGCCTGGTGATTTGAACACTTGCCTGGGAAATGGGCTCAAGCTCTCTCCAAGGGGAAGGGCTTTCAACACCCCTCCCATCTCATTTCTGGAGAGCTCCCGGCCACAAGAGCAGGGCAGTTTTCGTCCCAGGCAAGCCAGCACACAGCCAAGAGGCAAAGCCTGGCAAAGCAGTGGGCAGCAACAGCTGTGAGTGGGCAGAGCACTCGGCTGGTAGAGGCAGTCTGAGTGATGTGGTCATTTAAGGTCAGAGCAGAGGAGGACCCAGGAAGCTGGTGAGACGTTTAGGTCTCTCTGCTGGAAGCAGTGAGACTCCGGGGGGGCTCTGGGAGGGGAAGTGCCACCACCAGTGAGTGGTGGCTGAGCACAGCTGGCACCTGGCAAACATGAAAGCGGGGCTTGTTAGGCTGTGCACAGACTGCTAATTGTAATCTCGGTCACAAACCTTCTTTAATCAAAGCCTCAGAGGTTTTCTAGGCAGATCTGTGGGGCTCAGATACCCCCATCAGCCAGTCCCTCTCTTCTCTCCTCCCTGCTCTCCTCTCCCCATTGCCCCAGTCTCCCCAAGACTGTGCTGCCAGCTCTGCAAAGCTGGCGGCTGCTCTTGCATTCCCTTCTGAGCAGGTTTCATGGTGCTGTGTGGCTGGCTCCATGCTGCTCCCAAATCCACAGGGTTTTCTCACCCTCTGTCTTATGAATGAAGCTGCAGACCAGAGTTGTAACCTGAAATAGCTTGAAAGGAGCATTTACTCACATGACCTGCAAAAGGATCGAAGGAATCTGGTCATACAAGGGCGTATGCAGCTCTGGGACTTTAGGATCGGTATTTTTTGTGGTATTATGTTATACTGGTGGGAAGCATTATGTTGTAGTGGTGGGAGGTGCTGGTTGTCTCTGAAGTTAGCAGGAATTAGGTAGATGTTGCTGGAAGTACCACTGAGCCCCCAAGTGCTTTTGGTATTGGTGGTTATTCTTCAAAAGCCTGGAGAGGGATGGAGACCTCTGAAGGTATTTTGACTCCTGAGTATTATTTAATAGAAGGATTTAAAGCCTACAGACTCCTTTCTGCCAGCAGACAAGCTCACAGCCTTGGCCTCTCATGCTCTCTGACATGCCTACTCCTCCTTACTGAGCTGCGGTAACTTGCTCTTTCTTTTCTTTTCTTTTCCCGTAGCTCACAGAATGGAGAGGAAGGTGGAGCCTGGCCGAACAACCAGTTTGACACAGAGATGCTCCAAGCCATGATCCTGGCTTCAGCAAATGGTTAGTCTCCATCACGTGTGGGAAAACCGTGACATTTGCTTTCATGCGAACATCTTGGCTTCGTACTGTTAGATAAGAGGCTGGTGGGATTGATACATCTGGGTTAACTGAGGTGGCTGTGAAAGTCCTTCTTCAACAGACACTGGTGGAAGAGCACTGCTGTCTGTGTTACCCTGCAGAGGAGCGGGATCAGGGAGGATTCAGAAAAGAGGAGATACCAGATGGCCACAAGGATCAGGCATGCTGTATACATGGGTGCCTCTTCTACCCAAGTGATATTATCTATGTACTGGACAGAATGTTCTCTGGCTTGTGATGGGGTGGTGTTACATGAAAGAGACAGTCTTGAGATGTGTTGTAAGCTACTCAGTGCTAGAAGGTCACAGTAAATGAAATGTCTGCTGTGTTTGCAACTTGCCTTAAGGCAAGAAGGTAGGGAGCCTGGAAGATTTGCTTGTGGCTAGAGGCTGGGCCAAGAAAACACCAGGCTCAGTATCCCCAACAAGCCTTGTGACCAGAGACGCCGGCATGTGCTTGAGCCAGATGGCTCCGCCGAGCCACAGGCTCATCAAGGTTTGCCCCACTGGCTGCTGCTGGCTTTTCACAGTAGTAGTCACTGGGGTTTGGTCTGGGGTTATTTTGAGTTGGTTTGTGCTGGTTTATGGCTATGCTGTGTGGAAGCAGTGGGCAGGGAGGGATGTTCCCATGCACCCCAGGTCTTCATGATTTTATGTGAAAGAAGTGCAATTATCACTCTGTGCAGCACTACAGGTGAAGAGACTGGTTTTCATACAGCCTTTATTTATAAATACATCCAAATCTTTTCCTCTCCCTTAGATTAAAAATAGAAGCAATAGCACAGCCCTAAAACCCTGTGCAGAATGCTTAGGATGTTTCCTTTGAGCTGTTGGGAGAAAAGGAATCTGGAGGAGGAGGGAATGGCTTTGGTGTTGCTTTCTTGGAAAGCTGCAGCAGCTGAATTTTGCTGGTCTGGAGACACCAGGCAGCCGGGAGACACAGCTGCCGTGGCTGGGGAAGGGGATGAAGGTCTTGGCCAAGGGAGTTGTTTACGCTAAGGGAAAGGAACAATGCAAAAATGTGTCCCTGCTCTGAAAAACAGCCTCAGGGGTTGCATGTGGTTATCATCACCCCGTGTCTCCAGATCCTATTTCCTCACTCACAAATAAAGTTGTTTTCCTGCCTGCTGCTCCAGCAGTCCCCAGGATCAGAGAGATGAGCAGATCCCTTCCAGGTTAAGCACCGACTTCCACTTAGCCCCGAGCTCTATTGCAACAAATCTCCTCCAATCCACAAGGCTCAAACAACTCTAACGTCTCCCACAGCTTCAGTCCGCCCAGGGGGGTTAATGTAAATCAGATCCGTCTGCTAGATAAAGGCTTTTTCTGCTGCAGCCTCCCTGAACTCCATCATTTTCTTGCCCATGCTGGTCCGTTGCTGCACTGAGTGGGTGGGTGGGTGGATGGATGGATGGATGGATGGATGGATGCATGGATGGATGGATGGATGGAGAGAGACACAGCACAAGCTTTTTCCACCAGCACTGTTTTCGTGTCTCCCCTGTTCTCTGTCCCCCTCTTTTCTGCTCTCACCCGTTAAGCTAGCAGTGTTGATTGGAGCAGATTTTCATTAGAGACAGTATTAATTGCCCATTAAGCTTTTTTGCTGTCTATCATTGGGTAGTGTTTCCTAGCTATTTAGATGATTCTTATCTCTTACTGTCACCTGCTGAGCACTCCCTGAGCTTAGGGCTGGCAGGTGGGACACAGTGACACAGGTGGTGGCACTGGGCTTGGTCCTCACTTGCTCCTCTGGTGCTACCACACCGTGTCAAGACTATGCTCGAGTTCACACCAATTAGAGATCACTCTGGAGGCAGAAACTCCTCTGATGCTGCTCTGCTCCATGAACTAGAGATGCCCACTAGAAGGGGCTGGTGGTGCCTTGCCTGCATCCTTACCCCATGCCAGGGGTTATCCTTCACCTTGGCAAGAGGCAGAGCTGGCCCTGCCATGCCAAGCTTTCGTGATCCAGTGCCTCTGAGGATTAAGTCACTTGCCCACTGGTTAAAACACCCTCCCAAACCTGAGGAGCTATTTTCCTCCCTGTCAGAGCTGTGACCCTGCTATAGGGCTTCCGTCTCCCTTCTCAGGCTCCCTTCCTCTAGGTCTTCCTCCCTTGGATCTGGGAACAACACAAAAAGCCAGTGTATTGAGCCATCTAAAGGGACAGAGGCAGCTGCTAAGACAGACCAAAGGAGCACAGATGCTTCAGGACACCAGAGGCTAAAGGACAGACATGCTGTCCTTAAAATACTCTGGCTTCCAGGGAGAATTTATGGAGGTGCCATGAGATGGTGGGAGAGCAGACAGAAAGGCAGTCTGAAAAGTTCCTTCTCCCCAGCTCCGCTGCCACGGGCAGACATGCTATATTGGGCTCTCGCTAAAGCCCCACCAGCCACACATGCTCTAGGGCTGCCTCCAGCTCTCCTCCTTTCTGCTTACAAGGATGTTGGAGCCGCTAGCTGGTTATTTTTACTGAAGCCCAAATTCATGTTTTCCTCCTCAGGACCGTTTGAGATGACAGCTGGCTGCTGGTAAAGGCAGGGTGTAACCTTTCCAGCAACGAGAGCTGAAGTGCTGTGCTTGGCAAGAGTGGCTCAGTGCCCATTTATAAACCTCTATTGTTCCCGTTCTCTCTTCTTTTCAGCCTTAATGTCAGTGTTACCTAGAAACAGCCCTTTGCCCTTACCCGGGACCAAATGGCAGGCTGGGAACTTCATGCAAACCTTTTTGTCCCCCGTGAAAGTTGTTCTGTGACTGCAAACTAGTTCACGGGGACCTGGGTGCCACCAGGACTCCCCAGCCTTCTCGCTGCCCTGGTGCAGCTGGGATGGTCCAGGGGAAAGTAGGGCAGTGGCATGCAGCACAGGAGAAGCTGCCCAAGCCCACCAAGACCCCCGCTGGGCTATCTCCAGCTAGGAGAGCCCACCAAAAAAAAAAAAATCTCCCCCATTGCCTTAGGCCCTCGTGCAACTGAAAGCCAGTCCCTGACTGCAGCCTGGCCTGACAGCACATCTCCAGCCACCCCATCCTTGCTCATAGCACTCTGATGAGATGGTTGTTAATGAAACAAGGTGCTGATGAGGCAAGGATTAGCAATAAATATTACTAATGATATTTCCTCCAGCCTAAGGTCCTCAAATTCCCAGATCTGGGGCCTCAAAGTCCACAACTGGGACCCATTTAGTGGGGACTCTAGAAGAGTTCTCCTGCCAGTGAGTGCTTCCATGGTGGAAAACAAAATGACATTTCCCCACACTGGTTCGCTGTGTTTGTGCACCCTCCTGCACATACCCCGGCCTCAGCGTGCGACATCGCGCCTGTTTTCGCACTCACTGCATATTTTCCTCCGCCTGCTCCAGCACAGCAGCTGTAACTCTTCAAACTGCAGTTGCTTCATGCTTCTGACCTCAGCGAGGGGAGGTGTACACAGCAATATTTCAAGGGGCTGGTGAGATGTTGCCCAGCTTTTTGTCTAGCTTTCTGGCTGGCTTAGCCACCTCCATCTGCTCAGGGGAAAACTAAGGCAACACGGAGGCATGCACAGATCTGGTCTGGAGTGAGGAAAAACTTGAGGGGATCAGCCCACGTTCTCTGCTGGTTGTTTTTCTTTGCTCTCTCAGTCTCTCTGCCTGTGAAAGGAGGGAGCAGCAGCCCCGGACTCTGCCTTGGGCCCTTCAGGTGCCCACTCTGGGTCTCTCCAGTCTCCTGGGAGAGCACATCCATAGCTACATGCAAGAAGCAGTTAAAAGGCTAAGATGGTATCCACAGTATCCAGAGCAAAAGCAGAGGTTTAGCAAACCATTCTGAACAGGGCTCTGCAAGGATCCTTCCATGGGCTGTGCAGGGGCGGTAACGCTGGAGCAGGGTCGCGCAGCGGCTCATGGCAACAGCATCGTGAGAGCCCCCACACCCCCCCCCGCTCCATTTTTTGCCTTGTTTCCATGCATCCCCCTTGTCTCCATCTGGTCTCTACCTTCCAGCATCCCCGGGGGGGGGTCCTGCGCCCTTCCCCCTCTCTGCGCTTGCTCTTTCTGCGCTGGAGCTTTGCCCAGTGACAGGAATGAATTTTCCTTCCCATCCCCCTAACTCCCAGATCTGGACCATCAGACACGCTTTGGCGTCGATTTCCTTCGTGCTCGGCTTCCTAGAGCCATTTTGCGGTACTGCAGGGAAGGGATTTTCTTTCTCCTTTCATGTGCTCTGCTCCCTGAATAAACCTGGCTGGAGAAAGACTGGGGGCAGGGAAAATGCAGGGGAAAAAAAAATAAAAAAAATATTGGATATCCCTTAATGCATTACTGACGGTTGTGGCTTTACAATATGTTTGTGATGAGCTGCTTTTGGCGGGGGAGGATGTTTTTCTGTGGAGGCAGCAGTCGGGAAGGAGGGTAGAGCAGACAGAAAGAGACAGGCAGCCCCATCGCTTCTGTACGCCAGCCAGCCTCCAGCCCCAAATCCCAAACCTTTAGCAATGCTGTGCAATGGAAACAAGGGATTCCGGTCCCAGCTGTGCTGGTCTTGCCAGCGTGCACGTTGCAACTGTCCTGTGGTGCAATAGGGCTGAAGAATAACGAGGGGTGGGAGGGCAAAGGTTGGTGGCACCGAGGTCTGGGTTTGACACCCAGGGAAAGCCTTTTGGGGCTTGGGGTGGGCTCTTGCTGGCATTAACAACCTGCTCTTCTCTTCCTTCCCTCCCCCTCCGGGCATCCCCCACAGAAGCGGCTGATGGCAACTCGACCCTGGGCGGCGGGACAGGCACCATGGGGCTGAGCGCCCGCTACGGCCCCCAGTTCACCCTGCAACACGTCCCCGATTACCGGCAGAATGTCTACATCCCGGGCAGCACAGCCACCCTCACCAACGCTGCCGGTAAGCGCGATGCCAAGAGCGCCGGCTCCTCGGGAGGCAACAAGAAGAAATCCGGGAAGAAGGAGAAGAAGTAGAGAAGAAGAAGGAGACCTCAGAGCTACAGGGCAGCCGGCTCCAAGCACTCCCCTCAAACCACAGCCCAGGCCAGAGGACGAATGTGAATTATTTTTGTGTGTGATGCAAAAAGTAGGCAATGCTGCGAATGTATCTCATCATCATCAGAGCTAGGAGCAGGGTTTCGCTGCTGTTAGATCTCATGATGAAAACCAATCCGGAAGCTAAACTGAACGCAAACAAGTGCCCTGTGAATACTTGCTAATGTTTTATACGGTCCCTTGGGTATTAGAATATGCAAGGGCAGAAGGTCTTCTGCCACATCTTCGGATCCGATTTGCTCCCAGATAGTCCGAGAAAGGCTCAAGGCTTGTGCTTGGCTTTGCGCAGTGTAAATAATTTTAACATGGATCTTTTAATTTATAGACCTTCAACCACTTTTTGGAAAGGAAAAGGCAGTTCCTAGCTTAGAACCCACGCTCCAGATCTTTGCTCTTAAACTTTCCATTAGTAAAATTCAGTTAATAATAGCGATGGATTTGTTGCTGAGAAGTTGGTAGGGAGTGCTTAAGTTCCGACTTACCTGTTACCTGGAAAAAAACCCCGTGTTTGTATTGCATGAATCAAAGGGAATATGGCAAAGCTGCATCCTAAACATTAATTTTTTTAACAAAAAGTGCAACCACCAATGGCCTGAAATATGAGACAGGAAAAAACCACCCTCCTGATGTCTCAGAGGCAGGGAATTCCATGAGGAGCATGCCGAGGTGTGCGGCAGCTGCCCCAGCGGTTCTAGGGGTCTCCGAAGAGCAGACACATCTCATCCCTTCTTTGCAGTAAATATTTATGTGTACAGTCAATGTTCTTCTGGAATTAAAGCTAAGAGAGTCTCTCTCCCCTGCGGCCAGGCAGCCCTCTGGCCGAATCCCCACCAAGGGAACCAGGGGATGATGCTTCACGTTTCTGCACACCGTGTCTGCATGCATGTCCTTCACCTCACACCTGCACTAGCGCAGTGTAGCTCCACGGACCTGGGGAAGTCCTTGCATGCCCACACAATGTGTCTGGCAGCCACCCAAACCTCTGTGCTGGGGCTGCCTTGAGCGGGATGGTGGGATCAGTCAAGTGGGATGGGGAAACTCCTCACCCCGAATAAGGGATTGTTTGGGATGTAGACCTCCAATAAGGGGATTATTTGGGGTGTAGAGCCCCAAGTGAGGGAGTATTTGGGATCCATGGAGCTGCCGGTGCATGGCTTTGATGTTGAGTTGGTGACTAAGTGACTGAGTTGGTGACTAAGTGACTGAGTTGGTTTGGTGGCACCTGGGGACAAGAGCCAGAGAAGGGACCCAAGAGCTGAGGGTGAGCATGGGTGATGCTGCATAGCTGGTGAGGTGGGCAACAAGGAGCAGGGCAGGAAACATCACATGGGACCACACTGGGCCAGCCGAAAGGAGGTGATGCTCTCACTGGCTTTGGGCTTTTCACTCCATGGAGGTAATTGAAGGATGAAGAATAGGTTTCTCCAGATGCCCATCACCCTTGCACCAGGCCAGCTTAAAGCAGCTCTTAACCTGGAAGGGAGTTTCAAGTAAGCCAGAGCAAGGAGAGGGTCTGCAAGGTGGCCAGGAAGGGGCCTCATCAGCTTTCCCATGGGGTGTGTATTGGTTTTTTTCCCCTTTTTAATCACTAATGCATAACTCACCCGAGCAGATCCAGCCCTCTCGACCTGGCTCCGGCATAGAACCAGTCACAACCCACCCACCCACACCCACCCAGTCCCCAAACCCAGGGCAGCAGGAGCACCTGCCGTGTATTCATCCAGATCCAACCACCTCTGGAGCTGGCTGTGCTGGGAGCAGTTCCCACCCTGTCCCCTGCAGCTGCCACCTGCCCCCTCCCCCTTTTCTCCCAGAAATGCTGTAGCTGAATCGTAGTCTTTATATTTCTTTTTAATCTGCAATCTGAGGTAGCATAGTGAGTGTTGTGTATTTAGTGGCGTGTTATTTTTAATCTTGGTAACTAACTTGTGGACACCAGTATTCTCAATTTTTGCTGTATCTTCTCTCCATGTGGTCTGTGCTCCAAGTGTACGTGAAATGAAACACGTTTGCCCTTTCAATGTGTCTAATATTGAATTATACTTATATATTATATATATGCTTATATCCTTCTTATACCCATATAGACCAATGTTGATGTGTTACACGCAAGTTTTATACTCTAATATTTATATTGCTTTTTTTCTTTGGGAAAAAAAATAATAAAATGGTTTCTTCTGAATAAAGGGTAATTATTCTGATGGGAAGGTTTGGGGGGAGGGAGGTGGTGTCACAGATGGGGCCTGTCCATCCCGATGCTGCCACTGTGCCAAGGCTGATGGTGAAGGCATAGGTCAGCCCTGGCTTGGCTCCAGCAGTGGGGATGCTCTTGGGGCAACCCCATGCTTGGGTCGCCCAGCCCTGTGAGCTGAGGGTGCCATGATCATGTGGTGCTGATGTTCTCTGGCTGGTGTGTTTGGGGAAGGGCAGCGCAGACCCAAGCACAACCCACCAAGGAGACCCTGGTGTCCATGGCTACAGCCCCTTCCCCAGATCTGAAAGTATTCAATTGCCCTTCCTCATCAGTCTTCCGGGGGAATCCGACCACCCTTCCCCAGCCAATCCAATCCACTCCACCCTTCCCCAGACCCAGTGGGGATCTGATCACTCTTCCTCATCACCAGCTGGAATCTGCTCTTCCTTCTCCAATCCTGGGGCAATTTGATTTGCATTTTTGTGGCACCCAGGCTCCTCTCTCTGTGCTTGGAGGGAGTGGCTGGGATGAGGGTCAGACACTGTACCCGTGGCTGCCTGGCCAGGATGAGCCCCTCACCCGCTCCCTGCGGGGAGGTCTGACACAGGCCGGGGAAGAAACATCCCGTGACGAAGGGTGTCGCAACCATGGAGAAAAAAAAAGCTGCTGCTGCCCAGATGTGAGTGGGCGGAGGCAGAGCAGCCCCAGGAGAGTGACAGACAGCTGGGGGGGGGGGCGGGGCTGGGACTGTGTCCCCCCCCCCCCCACCACCAATAGCAGCACACAGGAGGCTCCAGAAGCACAAAAGACACAGTTTCCCTCTCCCCAAATTCCCAGCCTGGAGGTGTGGGGTCTGACTTCAGGAGCCTCATTGAGCCCCCCTGTGTCCCCAGCTGCTGGTGTCTGTGTAAGGCTGTGTGTGCAGTGCGAGGCTGCGTTTTCCAGTTTCATTTTATTTCTCCGCTCTGACGCACTAAAAAGCACCCAAGGGCACTGCAAAAACAGGGACGGTAAACGCACGGAGACAGAAACCTGGCCAGTTAGCGTTGATGAAGGGAACCCGGTCAGCTGTGCTAATTAGCAGGGACACGTGGGAGTGGGAGCATGTTCTCTGCAGCACGGTTCGCCCGTGGAGGACACCCCGAGCTGAGGTGATGAGAAAAGGGAGGCCAACAGAAACAGAGACCGAGTGACAGCCCTGACAAAAGGGACACAAAGAGGGTGACAAGGAGGATCCCCCCCATCAGCTGCTCAAGCTCAGCCACCACCGAAGTAGTTAGAGGCACCGCTCCTGGGAAGGGCTGCTTTACCTTGGAAAGGAGGGAACGATCCTGGATGTGAGATGGGAGTGAGGGAGCAGATGGAAGGGGGGGGGGTGTGTGGTGTGTGTGTGCGTGGGTGTGGGTGGGTGTGGGTGGTGTTTGTCTGGGGGTGTGTGTGGGGGGGGTGGGTGTCCGTGGGATGTGTGTCCCTGTGTCCATATTCACGAGCAAACTTTGAGGTGGCTCAGCCAGAGAGCAGAGGGGGACCTTTGGTCTGGGCCAGGGTATCAGGCAGGCAAAAGTCTATGGTGGGGTGCCCTGACCACCCCTCAATGTACCCGTCTCCACCCTGGTGTCCTATTACTACTGCTTCACTCTGCTCTTCCTCCTTCTCCTCCATTTCCTTCTTTCCCCACGTTGGGAGCAGCTCAGTGCCTCTTTCCTCCCACCCCAATGCCCCTTGTCACCTGGCTGCCCCAGGGAGTTTTGCTGGGAGCCCTTGGCAGGGTGGGAACAGGGCACATGATGCTGAACACCCCATTTGTCCGTCTCCTGGGGATTGTCCCCAGTTCACTGCCTGCTCCTGGTGGGGCTGGAGCCTGTAGATGCTGTAGGCAGTGATGGCCTCGTCACCAGCTTGCAGGGTCCTTGTTCACAGCAGTCACTGTTTTTTGCCAGTTGACCTTGAAAAATCAAACCAGAACAATAACAAACAAACAAAAAAAAAAAAAAAAAAAAGAGTTGAGCAAACCAAGTTCTCCACTGGATTTGTGAGCTGAGCTGACCTGTGGTTGCTCAGCCCCAGGGAGTGCTGGGTGGGGAGCTGGCATCCTGCATGGTGATGTACTCCTTGGCATTAGGTTACAGGCTGAGTCCCAACAGGCCAGGCAGCTCTTCCAGCTATGATCTCACCCAGCAAAGAGTAGGGGGAAAAAATACTTGCTGGGTGCAAAGGGGCAAGGTGAGGACAGCAGAGTGGGAAAAATCTGTACCACCCAGCTCCTTGCCAGCCCCTTGCCAGAGCACCCCTGTGATTTTATTTCCCCTGGCACAGCCGCCTCCTCTCACAGCCTCACATTCCCGGGTGGGAAGGTGAAATGTTTCACCATCCTACGCATCCCTTCCTGCTTCATAAATCCACTTCCTGACACTGATTTATTTTTTTTAACAGCTTAACCTCGGCATGCAGAGATGAAATAAAATTTGCCGTTTGCTGGCTGAAACCTCATGACTGTGGTGAAGGAGGTTGTGGAGGGAGGGCACTACCTTCCCTTTGCTGGCCCCACCAGCACTCGATAGCTGCCAAGAGCTCAGCCATCACACAGAGGAGCAGGGTCAGCCACTCTCCAGGCTGCAGGAGACCAGTAAAAAATAAGATTTCACCCTTTTGCAGCCTGTGTGACCTCATGGTGGCCTTTGCCACCCAGTAACATGAGTTGCTTGGAGCGTGAGTGCCAGAAGAACTCTGCCCTGGGGAACTGATAGCAGCCTCACAGCCAGGATGTGAAATCATGGAGCCCTCAGGGATAAGGGAGGGCAAGGGATGAAGAGGGATGCCAGAGAGGACAAAGGCAAACTGGGCAGAGTGGGGAGATGCTGTGGGCACTGCACACAGTTCATGGTGTGCATGGTGGGTTCATGGTGTGGCTGGAGGTGCTCAACTTCAAGGGGACACTGCTGTTGTCCTCACCCCAGAGCCCACACTGAAACTTGCTGGGGTCCTGTGATGCTGTAGGTGGGACCTGCCAGGGCCACTGTCGCCAAGTGCCCTTGGCTCCTGGGTACGATGCTGCTCTGCTCCTCTGGAGCCCTGTGCTGTACCCTCCCCAACCTGTCCCAGGGAAGTCCCTGGGGGCACACAGACAGGCAGGGCTAATTCCCACAAAGATGTCCCCTAGCCCCCATCAGCCCCCAGGGAGTTTGGGCAGAAGCAGTGCTTTGGGAAATGCCTAGGGAAACCCCCAGCCAAAAAAAAAAAAGTCAAGAAAAGCCATTTATGGTGTTGAGGGTTAGGGACTCCCTTTGGCACATGTGCCTGACGTGGGGAGGAGGTTTTTGGCCCCCTTGTCACTCGAACAGCGATGCTCAGACAAATCACCCAGAGCTTTGCCAGGGCAGCTGGGAGTGGGATGGGGCCTGGAGATGGCTGTGACAGGGAATGTCCTCCTTGCAGGGGACAGAGACATAAGCGGCATGGTGCCAGGGACGTCCCACTGGTCAAGGTTTGGAAGTTGCTGCCAGTTTTGGACTGGGCAGAAGAGACACAGCCGGGGGGGACCTGCAATGGGGCAAAAGGAGTGCTTGTACCCTGTTCCCAGAGATACCTAGAGATGGAAGGTCTTTGTGCTGCAGAGGGAGATGAGATGGGTGCCAGGAAGGGAGAAAGGCCAGATGGAGGAGAGGAAGAGACAGATAAAGCTGCTTTGTGCTGGGCAGCGGCTGGGAAGAAAGGAGAGGGCACGGGGAAGGGACCCACTGGTGTCAGACATGGGGTCCGAGCTGGCTCCCTCTGACCACATGGTCCTCAGAGCAGGCTGTGGGACACAGTCCACTCCAATGCCGTAAGAAAGTATTTTTAATATTGTTAGTAATAAAAAAATCCAATAAACCTTTAAAAAATAGTGCTAATTTTATTTCTACCCCATCCTTTTTTTTAATTTCTATTTCAGTTTCTGCTTTGCAATGTATGTGTCAGCCCAGTGGTACAAGTAGGTAATTTATGAATCAGTAAATGTATGAGAGGGGGTTGTGCAATCAAAAGAGTTGGAGCCGACTGCTCTACATGATGTTGGCAAGTGCCTCCTTATGTTAGAAACCAGAAATCCCCACTACCACCACTTCAGCAGCCCAGGGGTAATAGGGCATCTCTCCCCACTGAAGCCCACAACCTCTCCGCTGGCCCCTGTGGAGCTTTAGGATGTCCCCACTCCCAAACTGAGCATCAGTCCCATGTTCCTCTGAGGTCATCCCAGCCTTGCTTCCCTCCATGCCCCTGGTCAGGCCCAGCGCCAAGTTTAGATGATTTTTTTATCACGGCTCTTCTTTCTCCCATTTCCACAGGACAAAGCGGGTGCATTGAGCCATGGGGCACCCCAGGAGACCCTGCTCCTCGCCCCACTACCCCAATTCAGGGCCTCCTGCTCCCCAATTAGCAACTTGTCATTGACGAGCTCATCAAAAGGCTGCTAAGAAAAGAAAAAAAAGGACTGAGATTTGACACAAACTAGGGCAATAATCAGGTCTCTGACCTCATTTTTAGATTATCTCAGCAGTCCCCTGTGTATTCATGCCCGTGGGGATCAGCCCCTGAAAGCCCTGTGGAGTCAGTGCTGGTTGGTCCCATCCCACACCCACTGCAGCAACAGGGACACCTCAAAGAAGAAAGGGGGCTGGCGAAGAGACAGGAACATTTTGGTACACAGGCTGGCCAATGGCCATGTCCCCCCAAAATTGTGCCTGTGAGTAAGATGAGGAAGGCACAGAGAAGGACTGAGGATGAGGAGGAGGTGCCTCCTGCAGCAGGAAGGGCTGGAGCAGCTCCAGGAGATAGAGGACGCCCTTTCTAAACTCATGGCAGCAGGCAGGGGAGCAGGGGCTGCTCCTCGTGGCAGGTGAGGGTAAAGGCGGTGTTGCCCTGGGCGGGAGGGGATGGGGCTGATGGCAGGAGGGATTCAGACACCCCATGGGGTACTTACATGAACTGCCAGCAGCAGCAGAACAGCTGCTGTAATGTGCGCCTGGCCCCAGGATGAGGAAGCAGCTGGGGCTTGGCTGTCTGTGTGTGAAGGATGCAGCCTTTCACCCTCAGCTCCAGGCCTGTGCACAGAATCAGTTGCAAGGAAAAACTCCTCTTGTCCCACCAAGCCAGGGCCACCAGCACGTGGCAAAGCATTTGTCCCTCCAAAGAGGCCATCTGGGAGAAAACGTCCTTCATCCTGGCCAAGCAGCAGGAGGCTGCAGCCTGGCCGATTTCTGGCTGAGTTGACTTCTCAATTCAGCTGGTGGCCAGGCTGGTGCTGCTCACATGAGAACAAGGACATGACTCCATGGGTCCACTGGAAAGGACACTGCTGTCACAGAGCTGCCACACAGATATATACACCTTTGGGGATATGAAAGGCTCACGTAGTGTGACCCGTGCTCTGCTTACTGTTTGATCCCCTGGGAATATCCACCATGGTGTGTGTTCGGGCAGTGGGGGTGGCTCCCGTCCTCACTAGATTCCGACCCTTCTGGCTTTGCCCTGGCTCCTGTTTGGGCATGAGGGACACCTCCATCCCCAAGCCCATTCCATGTCTGGGCTCTCAGGCACCAGACCAGGTCTGCCAAGGTGGATTTCTGGGCAGAGAATGAGACTTCCAGCCTCCTTCCACGACACAGAGGCAGGACCCAGCCCACTGCAGGCAGCTTCAGTGCTGCTCAAGCTCCCCAGCAGTCTACGCCAGCCCAGACAAGGTCCTACCACAGGGCTCCATGTTCATCTTCACATGTCCGAAGTTGGGATATGGAGGGAAAGAATGTCAACATGATATTTTTGCATCAGAAATAATGTTTATTTCTCTATCTTTTGCATATACAGACTGTCACGATGGCATAGTGCTACCAAAGTATCCCTTGCCCACAGCTGCAAAGCCGTGAAAAAAGGTTTTATATCAAAGGAACTGTTAAAAGAAAATAAAAGCTCTCGGGCAAAGCTCCAGGCTGGCCTGGGTGCAGCTCACGTTACCCAACTTCTCTTTTATTTTGCAGCCTTCCGGGGCCGCTAAATGCGGCCATGGGCATTTGGCTGCACAAAAGCAACCCCCTTCTTGGGCTTGCAGCCACCAGCCTGGCAGAGCCCACCACCCCCTGATGTGGGAGTAACACAGCCCCCAGCCATGCAAGGAATCCTGTGATGCCCCAGGCACCAAGAAGGCAGAGGAACTGATGCCTGAACTGTCCTACCTCCCCTTTTTTGACTCTCTCATCCCTTTCCAGGGACAAAGGGCTAGTAGAGGACAACAGAAAGGGTCAAGCCTTGCTTCTAGGGGGCTCCTGGTTCATCAGGGTTTGAGTGTGGGAGTGTCTCTAGCCCCCGGCCAGCATCATCCTGCCCAACTGGCTGCTCAAGGCAGGACCAGAGCAATTCTTCTCCCCTCCTACAATCAGCACTTTTCCCTTTCACGCACAAACCTCTGGCACGCAGGCACGCACCCACCTCTTCCCAAAGAGTCCGTCTGCGGTCGCTTGCTCGCCAATGTTCTCTGCAATTCATGCATCGCTGGGTTTGTAAAAACCAGAGCCAAGCACCTGAATAAAAGTGAGGTTACAAAGTGCACTTGAAACAGGGAGCAGGTGATCATGTCCCATGCACCGCACAAAGAGCCTCGCTGAGGGCAGCTGTAGCTGTGAGGGGATCAGTGGCCGTGCCACGTGCCGTGTGGGGCAGCCGGGCTGCTGTGGCATGGGGGAACGTGCTCTCCTCAGCTTGTCCAGCATTAAGCCCTGGGAACATCCAAAATGCTACAAGAAATAGAATTGCATTATTATAGGACATAAAAGCGTGTAAAAATTAAAAGCTGCAAAGGTTCGGCATCACTCCGGGGGGGTTCACCAGTGCTCCCACTAACACTCGGGCAGGCACAGGCTCCTGCAGAAAAGAGCATGTCCTGTGCTGAAAGGCCCCCAGACCCTGCTGAAGCTCCTGTGCTGGCTCACCCCATCCTGGGTGGCTCTCTTAGATTGAAGGGTGCCAGTCTGCCCTCTCTCTGAGAGCAGTCTCAGCCATCCCTGTTTCCTTCACCCTCCTGGTACCCCAGCTCCTACCTGGGCTGCTTCCTTCTCCTGCAAGGATGCAACAGCAGCCAGGTCAATGGCCAGTCCCAGATGATGCTGGGCTGTTATGGATCACTTCATTACTTCAACATTACAAGTCTGTTAAATTACAACAAGAAAACAACATTTAGAAGCTACAAGCTGCTGCAGAGCCATTCCCACTGTAAACTACAGCTCCAAGAACCAGCACTCTGCAAGACAAGACCTGGGGTCCCTGCTTTGGCACTCCAGCACTGAGCTACACGTAGGGAGGGCTGTGGCTTTACCCTCTTTTCTGTCCCTGCTTTTCTGCCCATCTGCTCCAGCACCAGAATGGCAGATAACATTCCTCCCTTTGGCCCTTCAGTTGTCTACAGGGGCTTACAAAAGATTGGACAGGAGAGCTAAAAAGACACAAAATCTGGCACAAGTGGCCCCAAAAGCAAGAATGATGATGAACTACTCTTGCCATACAGATCCCAGAGTAAAATTTCATTTCACTTAACTGAAAGCTCTTGCATGTCCAACAGTTTTCTGCCTTTGTCCAGGGACAACATCTAGCTTGAGCAGCTATGATCAATGTGGTCTCCTCAAGGGATGCCTCAATCTCTTGTCATCTCACTGGCTTTGCTGATCTTGCTTGGTTCTGGAAACAAGGTGTTGTTTAAAAACAGGGGGAAGAAGAACCACTGGGTCAGCTCTGGTACAGACCACCTTCCCTGGGGTCAGCAGCTGGCTGGGCTGGAGAAGCTACCTGACCTCAGGACACTGGAGAACTGAGATGTTCCCATCATGGGAGCCAGGGCTGCAAAATGCACCGTGTTAAGGGGTCAGGCCTCTACCTGTCTTCACCCCAACCCCAGAGAGCAGGTGTAGCTCCCCAATGGGCAACACTGGGACCCAAAGAGGTCTCCACACCTTGGACACAACTGCCTTAGGTGGCCCTTGTGCATTTCCATAGGAGAGGACAATGATGATGTAGCCTCGTCATGCTCTCAGGGGGTTATGCCAGCAGATGATTAGAGCCCTCAAATCCCCGCAAGCTCTGCACTTTGGCCTTGGCCATTTAAGCCCGGCATCACCTTCCAGACGTGCTGGCATCCCAGTAATGAAGCCCAGACAGCTCCTACCCCTTAAGAAGCCTTTACAGCTTAAAAGCTCTGAGCTCACCCAGCTCATGACGCCACACTCAAGTCGGCAGCCCTGCATTAAGAGCAGCCACCAAGCGCCATCAGGCAGCAGGGCACTGGGTGGGAGGAGGGCATGGGGTGAGTGTGGCTGGCGGCACAGCCCCACGGCACTGCCTGCATGAGCTCCTGCCTTCAGTGTGTCAGAAGATGTCTATTTTTTAAATTTCTTGTATTTTTACAATCAGGAGGGGATGGCAAAAGGGAAGGAACTAGCTCAGGAACATGAATATAAAACAGCAGCTGAATTACTGCCCAGATACTGCAGGCATGAGAAATTAACTCTTTCAGAGCTGAAAACCTTTTATGTTGTTACCCCAGCTCCCAAAATACAAAGGGCAGGCACATGAAACCATGCTGCAGGCTCCCATGCAAGACTAAAGTGCCTTTCAGAGCCTCTGCTAAGTAACTAACACAAAGCCAGCACCCCTCTTTCCCCATCTCCATGTCCTGCATCCTGACACTACCCCTCATCCCTCCTTGCTGCCTCTCCCCACCCTGCTCTGCAGCTGCAGCCCCATGGGTCGTCCCTTTCATGGCACAGTGGGCAGGAAACATCACTTATGGGTCTGTCCATCACCTCCCAAACAAGAGAAAAGCAAGAGAAATGAGGGCTGTGCACAGGAGATAGCAAGGACAGGACTTCTGATGCACATGGATCACACAGAGGACCTGGCTGGGAAGGGATCGACAGCCACCAAATCCAGTCATCGTCCATCTCCCTTCCCCTTCCAGGTATGCTGGCAAGATATTCCATGGGCAGGGTGGGCATTTTTTTGTACTGGACCCCATGTCGGTGTTGCTGATGGGTCAAACCCCTTCAGGTGGTCTCAGATTCCTGCTGCTGGGTTGTGCAAGAGCTGACCCTCTCATCTCAGTCCAGCAGTGAGCGGATGAAGACTTTAGGTTGTGCAGACAACACAGGGAGCATTCAGAGCTGCCAGGCTTTGTGCACTGATCCCCTCAGGGCTATGGCAGAAAGGAGGGAGAGGGCGGGGATGAGACATGTTCCCCCCTTAGCTGCCAGCTGGACCGCAGCATAGCCAGAGCAAGCTGAAAGAAAGCAGGAGCCTGTACTCAATGCACCTCTTGTCTTCACTGCCCAGCAAAGCCTCCTCTTCCCAACAGTCCCACTCTGATCCAGCAGGTTTTTCTCTTCCCAGGCTCTTCCATGCCCACCAACTCCTTTCCCAAGCCCCAACTCCCAACAGCAGCTTCTCATTTCTCCCGGCAGAGCCATCCTCTTCCCACAGCCCGTCTCTCCCCCCATCCGGACATCCCCTCCCCAACACACGACTGACCCCGGCAGACTGCTCCCTCCCTCCACCTCCACTCCTCGCAGGTCCCGAATATTCCCTCCTGCCCCCATTGACACTCACTCATCTTTCTCAGTCAGTGAATTTTCTCACATCCTCCCACCTTTTTCTTCCATAAATGCATTCGGTTGCTTTTTTTAACCCGTGCAAACCATAAGTGTCTGCAACACCCTGTAAAGAAGAGGGCTGTGAAACTAGAGCTTGGTATTTAAGCCTACCCCTCCTAACTTCATTCAAGCTTTCATGGAAGAGACACAAACATCTCTAGTTTATAATTTCATGTGCCTCCTACATGTCCTTTTTCTGGATTAAGCAGCCCCAGGTCCACCCAGTCACCCTAGTTGCCTCCCTTTGCACCTTATCTAGCCAATGATGTCCCTCCTCAGGCAGGGGAACCAGAACTGCAGGCAGCACCACACATTTAAAACAAAAAAAACCCCAAACCCACTGCTGTGAAGGCTTTCTCTTCCTCTCCTTGCTTTTCTAGAGATTCCTAGATGTTGGATGGGGATTTTGGGTTTTAACTACTGCAGAACACAGGGCAAGACAACCCCTTTGAGAGTCTGTAAAGTTACAGAGCATTCAGGTGAGGTCCTTCCGCAGCCCTTCACAGTTAGTCTGTTGTTTTTCCCTACTGAAATAGCATCAGAAATACAGTCTTCCTGATGTATTTTCTTTCCTGCCTTTTAGCCTGCTAAATTACGGAGTAGCAATCACATAGGAACCTCCCCTCTCACCCCATAGGAGCTTAGCTTCTTCAGGAGAGCGCAAGAGAACCCTTTGGAAATCTGGGTGGGCTTTATCGACTGGCTTCTCATGCCATCATCATCATCAGCAGCAGCAGAACAACACTGGAGCTACTGAACACTGACAGTATTTTGGATGAGTATTTATGGCTTCACCAAGGAATAGCCAGGCTGGAAACCCATGCCCAGATATGCTCTTTTTGTCGTCTCCAGCAGATCTGATTTGAGATTACAGTGGTTTTACAGATGACTGTCAAAAATTTCAGGAAGACTTATCAATAGCTCCCTCCTACGCACAATACACATATTTTTGCCTTGGCATGACTGCACCCACTGGTAAAGGTTGCAACCTGCCCTGCTCCCCTGGCTCAGTTTGGGATTAGTGTAAAATCAGAATTGTTTAGGTTGGAGAAGACCTTTAAGATCATCAAGTTCAACTGTTAACCCAGTAATGCCAGCTCCACCACGAAACCACGTCCCCAAGCACCACATCTACACACCTTGTAGTAGAATCATTTAAAAATCACCTGGGTTAAGGACAAGCATCTTCCTTGCTCCCACAAACCAGGCAACAGCCTTGAGCAATGGGGTGAGAGGTAACATGTTTGCTCTGTACAAGACAGCTTCATCCTGTTTGAGGAAGAAGATTCCCCTTGTCTCCAGTCCGGCTCAACACTCACTTTCTTTCCTGTGGGTGCCCAGGTCAGCAGCGAGCGATGGATTCACGACTCGTCTTCTGCCCTCGCTTTGCTGTGGGGTGGGGAGCAGATGGCATCTGCGTGACGTCAAGAGAACAGGAAAGGACACTGGTTGAGTCACTTCAACCACAGACTGATTCTGAATCATCCAGCTGAAACTCCCAGGGTAGGACAAGCGCCGAGCCAGACTAGAGGAGGACACAGAGCTATTGTGTGGGTGTCCTGCCATGGTCCGTACGCTTGCAGCACTCCCCCATCACTGACCTCGCTCCCTCCACAATGGGACCTTTAAGCTGTTAAAAAGAAATCCGGTGGCTTTTCCCTTTCCTTTAGAGTCTCAGGATAGAGCTGCCCGTGGCTGAATAGACACAGCTGCCTGGGCAGGATGGGAGCTGGAGCTCAGAGCTGACAAGGCTCATGTTTAGCTCCCATGTTCCTTGGCAGCCGTGACGGGATGGAGAAATGTCCTGAAAACTGGTAATGGAGAAGGATAATACATCCCCCTGAGAGAGCTCCTGGGGACTGTAAAGCATCGTGCAGGAGGCTCATGGGGAAGAGGACTTGGAGAAGCACAGGATCCTCCATGAACACATGCTCTTGGGGCAACGCTGCAGCTAGCAGAGGCTTGGGACATAGCATAGGTTAGCAGCAGTGAGCAGCTCAGCCTCATGGAGCTGCTTGCTTCTTCCCCTCCAGTGGACCCCCCTGAGGTGAAAAGGCAGAACAGCCCATTACTTTAAATCCCTGATCTTTTCTGCACATAAAAAAAATGAGCAAACATCCCACTGCTACTGTAGGTTGCTGAAAATGAGGTGGAGATTTCTCTCCATGCTTCTCCCAACACTCCTCCTTCTATATTTGAGACAGGAAAGTTGCAGCTTTGTCTCTTCTATCTCTCTACGCTGGTTTTGTTTTCCCAAATGCTTGGCTGAGAGATCTCCTCCCCCGATTCTTCTAGTCTAGTTACCAGCTTGTGGCCACTTCTGTGGCACAGACCTAGCACCCCTAGTCCTCACTCCCACTTTGGGGTCTGTTTCTCTCTGCTGTCTTTTCCACCTCCAGCACATTGCATCCCATCTACCCACACAGGGATCACTTCCAGCAGCATATAAAAGCTGCTCTAACATCTCTTCGCGTTGTTGCCCTCAAACTCTGCTACTTCTGAACCTGCTGTCTCCTTTTCCAAACCCTCTTGAAGTCTCATTTTCTGCTGCAAATATGGCACAAGCCCTTTCTCTCTATCCTGCAGCTGTTGGGTGCCTCCATATACCCCACTATCACCTTGACTCTTTCCATCTCTTCGCAAGCCTTTCTGGCAGAAGTGTAACAGTCCTGTCTTGACCTCACTCATGCAAGTAAAAGGCAGAATTCGACTTCCTCAGCCTGGAAGAAGACTTTTTAGCAGAGTCTGTTGTGATAGGACAAGGGGTAATAGTTTTAAAGTGAAAGAGGGTAGATTTAGATCAGGTATAAGGAAGAATTTTTTTACACTGAGGATGGTGAAACACCAGGGCAGGTTGCCCAGAGAAATGGCAGAAGCCTCATCCCTGTAAACATTCAAGGTCAGGTTGGATGGGGCTCTGAGCAACCTGATCTAGTGGAAGGTGTCCTTGATCATTACAAAGGAGTCAGACTAGACGACTTCTAAGTGTCCCTTCCAACCTAAACTATTTTATGACTCTAAGAAAAAATCTGGCATCCCAGTCCACATCACTCAGTGGGAGTGCACAGCAGAAGGTGCTGTTTTAGCCAGTATGAATAGAAGGGTGGAGAAGCTATTTTGGATCCGGATTAGAAGGACATAACATGTCAGCAACTGTGGCAATACCAGCTGGGTTTGTGAACCATGCCATGGTTTCCTTGACAGCTGAGAGGAAGGAAGAAAAACCAAGTAGTAATCATAGAATGGTTTGGTTTGGAAGGGACCTTAAAGATCATCTCACTCCAATTCCCTGCCATGGGCAGGGACACCTCCCACTAGGGCACTTCCAGGGAGGGGGCTTCCACAGCTTCTCTGGGCAACCTGTGCCAGGCTCTCACTGCTCTCACAGTGAAGAATTTCTTCCTACTAGCTAATATAAATCTACCCTCTCTTTCAATTTGAAACTGTTACCCCCTAGTCCTATCACCGCACATCCTGATAAAGTGTCTCTCCCTCTCTTTTCTGCAGCCCCCTTTAAGCACTGGAAGGCTGCTATAAGGTCTCCCCAAAGCCTTCTCTTCCCCGAGGCTGAGCAGCCCCAATTCTCTCAGTCTGTGCTCCAGCCCGTTGATCATCTCTGTGAATAGTGCCTAATAGCAGGCACCATTTGTTTTTCCTTCCCAGCCCTGGAGCTCTCTGCAGGAAGAAGGGCAGGAGGCTCAGCCTGGCCAGCAGCACCTTCCCTGCTGCGCTCCCCTGCTCGGCAGGACAGGCCGCCGGATGGTGAAGCTTCCTGTAAAACATCCATCACTCTGGCCCCCACAAAGAAAACACAGGACCCCGTGACACTGACGTGGTAGGAACAGGGAACGGAGCCCGGTGTCTGGACTCCTTCACAGAGGTTTTGGGAGCAACAGCCTCACACCCTGCTCCTGCTATGGAAAACAGCATCTTGCATCAGACAAAGGGATAATAAATATTCCATGTCCTCTTCCTCCAGGGCTCTCGGGTACGAAGTAAAATCCTGTGGGTCTTCACTCTGTATATACTTTCAGGGAATGTTTTCATGCC
Source organism: Trogon surrucura (assembly GCA_020746105.1). Classification (NCBI taxonomy): domain Eukaryota; kingdom Metazoa; phylum Chordata; class Aves; order Trogoniformes; family Trogonidae; genus Trogon; species Trogon surrucura. The sequence continues at coordinate 7,216,867 of CM036630.1, read as the reverse complement.
CTTTGGGGATGATGGGGGTGGGAAAGCAGCCACCTCCCCCCACTCTGCATGAGAGGGAATGGATTATAGGACCCAGACTGCCTGGTAACACCTTTCTCCCCAGGGAGGAGGGGGTGTGAATGGCTCCGACAGGATTTTTGGGCATGTTGTCTAAAGCCTTTCCCTTCCTCAGAGATCCCAGCTGTTGGGTTATTTGATGCATGATGGAGGCGACTCTTGCTCCTCCACTGATCTCCCCCAGGGTCTTCTCCCTCTCTGCGTGGCTCAGTTGTCTCCTTGCTCCTCTCCAATGAGCGTCCCCAGGTTGCTAATGCCACCCCGGCCTCTAATCTCCCTTTCACTCTCGTGATGGTGCTCAGGCCACTAAGAAGATTAGCCTGGTCTCAGCTGCTCACCCTCCCTAGCAACAGGGATGTCACCCCCCCAGGGTGACATGTGTAGGGGTGACACATGTGTTGCTACCACCCCAGTGGCGGCGCAGCTCCGCTGCCCTCTCCTGTCCAGCCATAGAGCAAGAGGAGCTACCGGAGCAGCAGAGTAGGAGATGGGCTGGGACCAGGCACTGGTAGGACATTTTCCTCCTCCCAAGCTGGGAACCTGGGAGACCTATACCCAGCCTCGCTTGTTGTCTCCTCATTTGCATGAAAAGCTTGAAAAGGAGAGAGCCGGGACACTTGGGCAGAAAACAGAGCCCCCTTGCACCCCGCACCCCCCCTGGGACTCAGCCTTGTGCTCTGACGGCACAGCAACACATTCTTAAAAGCCATTAAAACACCGAGTCCTAAACAAAACAGTACATTCCCACTGCCTTTGTAAACGCCAGGAGGAGGTTGTGAGCTGCAAGCACAAATCACTCGCCACAAGCCTTTAAGCGGAGCCTCCCGGGGCTGTTTGCTGCCCTGCCCACCCTCCCTCAGCATTCGTCCTCCCCCGGCCCCCCCCCCTCCTCGGTCACCGACCCTCCCTCGCCAGCACCGCGGCACCGAGGCGGTTAACGTGGAACTCACGGGCTCTCTGCAGATCTCCTGTTTCCCTGACAACAGCTCCCGATGAAACCCAGAGCTAGGAAATCCCATTAAACATCTGCGAGAGGCTGCACAGGCTGCCTGCACAGGCTGCCACCTGCTGGCAACCCCCCCGCCCCAGCCAGGCTGACCCACATTGCTCGTGCTGGGGGACCCGGCACACACAGAAAAAAAAGGCTGAGGGGAGCAGGGGCAGCACCAGCATGCTGGGGGAGATGCCTGGGGCATCAAACCTGGCTATGAAACCTGACTTTTGGTCTAGTGAAGGGTTGAACACGAGTATACACGCCACGAGTCACCAGAGCCTTGCACGGGAGCTCCTAGGAGGGACATAACACTCATTGCTGTGGCTTTGGCTGGCAGAGATGCTCCTCTCTGGAGCAAACCAGTCCAAATTCACCCGTGGGGGCTCTCAAAGTTTTGAGGGCAGGTTTGAGAGACACCAATAAGCCGCTGGCCTCTATAAGGGCTTTCCAATTTCTTTACACTTATCCATTTGCTTGTGCCAAGCCCAAGTGGAGGGTCTGCGCTCTGAGGGTCAGAGCATGGCGGCTCAACGGGAACTTGAGACTGAACTCAGCTCAAGCCAGAGAACAGCACTGGAAGGCTGAGGAAAGATGCTGTGACACCAATATTTGGGGTCCCTGCCTCATCTCTGTGCTTCAGTTACTCCCCTCCAGCTCTGCTGTACTCAAGGACCTCTAAATACCCTTTATACTTCACTCGATTTGAGAAATCTGGATTTTCCTTTCTCTGTGCTTCTACCACTGCCTGCAGTAGGAAAACGCATCAAGAGAAAGTGAGTAGGAAGTTAGGGAGGTGCCACACATTTAAGGTGATGCTCCTGACAGCAGAGCTCAACCAACATGTTTCTGCTACAGGTAAGAAAAGTAGTTCTGAGTTTAGCCTGATACCACACAAAGGGCTCTCTGGGTACTGGGCAAACAGGGCTCCGGCACTCAGGACATCCTCAGGACTTACTCCTCCTTATGGGAGTAGTGGTCCAGGACAGAACAGTCACCATTCCTTGAGGAGATTCAGTGACCTTAGATGAGAGAACCTGGACACACAGTGTCCAGGCTTAATATAATATGACCTACTGTACGATAAATAATAATACGTGAGCCATACATATATGTATATATGACACCGTATGTAATCCTTAATATACAATAAGGCTCTGCACCTGAAGCTGACTGCAGGACTGCTCAGCCACCATTTATTTATCAGCTCCTCCCCTGAGCTGTACCAGAAGCTGGGTTCAGAGGCACAGAAGCTGCAGCTTTTCCTTCCATTTGCAAGTGCTGCTGCATTGCTCAGGTCCTGGGAAAAAAAGAGCCTCTCTGCTTGGGGAAGGATGGGGAAGGAAGCAAGCAGGGAGGAAACAGTGCTGCCTTCACCCCCTCATCATCTAACTCTGTACGGGAAGGGAAACAGTCACAGGGACTCACAGCAGCAGGAGTCCTGGAAACTCTGGCATCTGCAGGAGTCAGGGGAATCCAAAGGGGCCAAGGATGAAAGCTGACACAGAAAGAAAATACTCTTTTGGAATTACAACTGCTGGCACAGCTGCTGGCCAGACCCCCTTCTGAAAACCGAAACATGCCAGTGAGGGGATGGAAGTCATTAACTTGTTCATTTTGCACGATTTAACCATTTCTCTCTCCTCCTGCCCCTGGAAGAAGGGCAAATTTCAGAAGATTTCTAGCCCCCCAATGCAGCACCTGGGGCTCCCCCAGAGCAGCAGGCCAGGCTTGAGAGAGCCACTAACAGAGGAGACAGGGCTCGCTCTCCCCTCCTCCTCCTTTTTTAAAGCCAGAAGCCATGACGCAGCTTTTCTGCAGGAGTAGATGTTCAGGAAAGAAGCCAAACAGCACCCAGGAGAAACCTGGAGCAGTTTGACGCTCCTTTCAAATCACAGAGGTTCAGAAAACCCACTGTCTCAGAAAGAAGCGGGGAAGAAAAAAATAGCCCGAGTTTTGCAAATAAAGCAGTTGGTTGAAAACAACAGGGTGATCTAGGACTGATGCTGAGGCAGGGTGGAGACCTCTGTTGAGAGGAGCTGGGACAGAGTCCTGTTAGATGCTGAGCAGGCATTTATCAGGCTAGACAGCTTTGCTGCAGCAAACTGAGCTTAGCCCTCAGGGTTCCCAGGCTTGGCTTGAGCGACAGTGTGGATCTGCAGCCTGATCTGTGCGTGCTCTGGATGAGGACCACCTCATCAGAGGCAGCAAAGCAGTGGGAGGAAAGGAGGGAAGAATGCGAGAGCTTGCAAAGCATCTCACCCTGGGAGTTCAAGCTGCTAGGAGGAGGGGATGTGTCTCGGAAAACACAAAGAGGCAGGAAATCAAGGGAGAGGGACAGTAATTGAGTCCATATGTTGGAAGCAAAGAATGCATCTGGTAGCAGGGAGCAGGCTAAGGGAGAAAACCCATGCTGTGGGGACAGCACAGGGGACTTGCAGAGTCACATCGACCGCCTGGACCAAGCAGAAGGTTGAATTCAGACTAATCCCAACTGCTGAGCTGGGCCACGTGTCACTTGTGTGGGCTTTTCAGGCCTGTGCCTGTAGCAGCTACAGGGTCGGGAGGCTTCTACCCTTAAACACATTAACTTCCTCATGTAACAGGTAATGTTGCAAAGAGGTGAAGGAAATTAATCACAGAATGTTTTGGATTGGAAGGGATCTTTACAAGGACATCTAGTTCAACCCCCCTATGGTGAGCAGGGTAGACACACGGGCATGAGGTCATGGCTGTTTTATCACAAAGTGACAGGGTTAGACCTACACCTACGTCCCTGAGCATATATGGAGCTAGGAAGGAAAGTGGCCAACAGGCACATCAGAACACGGTTTTGCCATTCAACAGGCAGTGCCAGGACAGGTGTCAGATCCACTCTGCTCCCAGCAAGCAGAGGGGCTGGACTGAATGATCTCCAGAGGTCCCTTCCAACTCCTAATATTCTGTGATTCTGTGACAACTTCGGGGCTGGAGTACCTGCTGTTGTAAGATTCACTTACTCGGAGGTAAGGGCATAGACTGAGTGAAGAATAAGGGACTCGAGCCTGATCAGTCATTGCAAGTCTATCCCACTGGCTTAGGTACTCACAGGTTCAGGCTATGGTGCTAGGAAAGCTCGTAAGACTGTTTATAGCCTCTGCTTCTCCCTCTCCCTTTAAAAAATACATTTGCAAAGTAATATGAAACTTATGTGGTTGGAAGAGAGGAGCCTAATGCCAGATTCCTGTGCTAATCGGACACAGCGTAATGGTTTGGCAAGCAGGAAGAAGAGCTCTGATGCTCTTGGGCCTCCCAAGAAAACAAGGGAGGAGACAGGGCACAGGACTACAGCATTGAACAGTACAGGCTTCTGCTGTGACATGCAAACTGCTGCATTTTATATAGGCCATAAGCCCCTCAGGTCTGTTAAGGTTCTCTGTACCTCAGTAGGCTTTGCCCATCGCTGAAGATGGGTTACTGAAATTTGTCCAATGCTTAAGTTGAAACCTCTGCAGGCAAACCTGCAAACTGCTGCTATCCAGGCTTGTCCTCTAAATAAAGAGAGTAACACCACTCATGCTGTCCCAAGTCTCCATCCCTGGGAATCCAGCTCCAGAGCATTTCTCTCTTTACCTGTAGCTCCTCACATGCATTATTAGTAGGGAATTACACCCAGCCCAAAATTTCTGCTGTCCCAAACACCCAGCGGCATCTCATACCTGCATTTGTGTCTCGCTGTTCTCTGCTGTCCTCACTCCTGGCATTTCTTCTCTGCCTCCTCCTTCTCCAGCTTTCCACGCGTGGTATATCATCTGTTTCGTGTCACTTCTGATTCTCCATGACAGCTTGCTGCAGAATAGGAGAAACAGCTGCTTTGGGGCTGTTGGATGCTCAGGTGGGGAAAAAAAAACCAAACCACAAAAGCAGTTAACATCCCTCTTTGGAAGAGGAGGAGTAAGAATCATGGCAGATATGGGCAATAAAGGAAACAATTCTTAAGAGGAGGAAAGGGCATCTGGCTCACCAGAAACCTATTTCTAAAGTTATTCAGTTCTATGAAGATGCTATCAACGGTCATTTTCTGGGGGTCAAACAGGCCCTGTACTGTATCGAGGTCCTCTGCATTTGAGTGCATCACTTGCAACATCTTGTACCGTGTCCTAGCAACCCTAGCAAAGCTGTGAAGCCCAGAAACCAAGGACCATAGACCAAATATCAGGTGGAAAACATCACAGTGAGCAACATCCAACCTCATCTGTGGTTCCTCTCCACTCAAAGGTTTTAGCAGTAGCACAGATGCCACCGTGATGCTGAGGTGAACCCAGCCTAATCTGCTCAGCATTTGGGTGACACTTACACCTCCTATGTTGAAGGCAAACCAAAGGACTATGCAGTGGCAAATGAGCAGCATCTTGTTTATGCTCCAGCTCCCAGGCATGGTGAGAGCTCCACCTGCAAAAAGCAAGATTTCATGGCACAGCCCCAACAGCTCAGAATCCATCACAGCAACTCTGAGTGTCCCTTGGCACTCCCAGCAAAGCACCGAGCTAAGCTTGAACCAGTTCAGAAACTCCAGGAATGGGATCAGGTTAACTCACTTTCAGAAAACAACCGAAGCGAGCAGAAATCCCTTTGCCCAAAGCTGTGAAGGAGGTTCAGAATGACAGAGATCCCCTTGCTGATGGCGAGCAGCATTCCTGCAGCTCCCTGAGGAGCACTCGGTGGTCCACACCACAACAGAAATGCCTTTTCCCATATGATGGACTCCTGCTCTCAAACTTTGCCAAGACCCATGAATCCCTTCTGTCATAGCTTGCATGGAACATTATTTTTCCTAAAAGCAAAAGGATATTTATTGTTGCTTTTTTCCACAAGTTTGTCACTCTCATCTGTACCAGCTGAAGAGTTCAGAATATCACATTGCACATTCAAATTCTGTCCTTTTGTCATGTTTAAGCTTTTCTTCAAGTTCTCAGAACACACTGAAAAAAACCACCCAAAAAACAAACCATAAAAATAGAGGACATTCCTAAAATATTTGCTTTAAACAGAAGCGTAGTTTCTATCCCGCAACTGTCATCAGGACTCCAGACATACCCCTTGAAAATCCCTTTGACCTCACGCCCAGAAGCTACCTCACCCATTTAGACCAGGCAAAACACCTCCATGCCCTGAGAATTAACCGTTTCAGGCAACATCTAGGTGCTCCGTTGGCAGCAGATCTGCCAGGAAACACGGTCCTTTCCCCTCCCAGCTTGTGTGTGTGCTCAGACCAAGGACAAAGCTCCCTCACTTATGCTGGTGTGCATTTTACAGGCAGATGAGAGCTCTGCAGCATAAATACAAAGTTACATGAAGCTAGCACCTCTCCCCTCTATTTTTCAGAGTATTTTGTTAAAGGGTTGGGACACGACAGAAAAGGTCTGTACACTTCAACAAGCTCCAGCTTCCAAAATGAGATAAACCCATGACTTTGGACCTGTCATTTAAAGCTGTTTAAAGACTGACAGCCCCAGAGAAGGCAGAAAAGGCACCATGAAGCGACCTGCCCAGCTCTAGCGCAGTGCAGCGAGGTTGGCTCGGCATCTTGGGACAAAGGGCAGGAAGGAATTATACTGGAGATGTTACTGTAGCTTAGAAAGAGGCTTATTAAATATTAGCCCAGGTAGTACAAAGAGCAGAGCACCGGGGGTGCGTGGGAGGGGGAAACAGTTGGACGTTCGTTTCATCCTCTGAGGGACGGATACATCTGCAGTTCTCATCCTGCTGCTGCCTCTTGCTTTCCTTCCTCCCCAGCCCCTGACTCAGCACCACCAGCCTTTTATCCCAGTACAAAACAATAGGTATCCTTCCTTTCAGGCATCACATCCGCTTGTTCCACCGGTGTTTCTTTCCTTCGTGGTACAGCATAGTCACAGCTCTGTGATGAAAAAAGGCTTCTACTATAACACCACAAATAAGGGCATCTTGGGGATGCAGCCAATGAGCCAAAACTGCCTTTGCTCACAGCAGCCGAGATACAAACCCCTGCTTGCTGTGGCTGGGGCTTTCATTGAGATCACTTCTGATCCCAGAACTTTGTCTGGGAGCTGGTTTTAAGAATCATAGAATCATTTAGGTTGGAGAAGACCTTTAAGATCATTGAGTCCAATTGTTAACCCAGCAACGCCAGCTCCAACACTAAATCACGTGCCTAAGCATCACATCTACATAACCTTTAAATACTTCCAGGGATGGTGACACCACCACTTCCAGGAAAAGTGCAGAAGGTGCTGAAATCTTCCCAGCAAGTATTTCCAAGGTGCTGTGTTTACTTCCCAGCGACCTGCATGTCAGTGGCTGGGAAATACATCCACAGGTTACCAATGAGTTCCCTGAGCTGCCCACAGAAAATCACTTGCCTTGCAGAGAGCTGATTTCCCTCAGAGACCCAAAAGTTAGGTCCTGCTTTTATCTGAAGAGATTGAGCCCACACATTGTATCATACTCAGGCTCACTGTATGAGGCAAAAAAAAATAATTAAAAATTAAGCCTTAGTGCCAGAGGCAGCAGGTGAGTGAGCAGGTGCAGGATGCGTGCAGGACTGACAGGCAGCAATCCTTCGTCATCACCAGCTCCCACCTGGAAGATCAGAAGCAGGAAGCATGAAAGAGATGTCTGCAGTCCTGCAGACTTCAAACTTATCAAGCACCTCTTTCCTGCTGACCTGCGTCAGAATCCGACACAGTGACAAGCACAGAAATCAGCAGGAAGACAAGGATGTGTTTAGAGAGAGATAAAGAGATGCTTCCCAAGATGAGCACTGACCGACTGACTCTCAAGGGATCGTGACTGTGCATGTCTGTGCCACAGGGTCCTGCAGCAGTACAGACATATCTGGGGAGCAGCTCACTGGGTGGGAACTGCTGCTTTTTGGGCTCCCACATGACTGAATACAGGCACTTACTGAAAAACAACTGCTCGTTACTTCTGCCGTTTCCCAGCTCGTTACAGTGACCCGAATCACAGGCAGGGACACCTTCCACTAGACCAGGTTGCTCAAAGCCCCATCCAACCTGGCCTTGAACACTTCCAGGGAGGGGTATCTGCAACTCCCTTGGGAAATCTGTTGCAGTTTCTCATCACCCTCATAGTGAAAAATTTCTACTGTAAACCTACCCTCTTTAGAAGACCCCAGACCAAGTGTACATTATCACGGCCAGGACTGGGCTTATGAGGCTGACAAGGAGTTGAGGAGGAGGGAGACCAAGTTCAGGCTGCAGACACTGGACAGGTTACACACAGGTGGGCACAGGAGATGCTTCCAGAAAGAGCATCTGCAAGGGTTGAGCAATGGCAGAATCATCATCCTTCCCAGAGATTGCCCTTCTACGTCCTGAGTCCATCTTAACTGTAAAAATGGTACAACAATCAACAAGTATTACAGGAACAGGCATTTCTGAGGTACTTCATCCTTCCTGTACTACACTGACTTTACAAATGTTCCAGCGTTAGGAACAAGATCAGATTTATTTTCCACTTCCCTGTTTCCGACAAGTTCTTATGTGAAGTCACGGTCTTAACTCCCAGAGGGCCTGTCCCCCTTGGGGCAGGATTCATCCAACATGGGCTCCTGCTCTTCCCACTCCCCTCCTCACTCTCTTCTTGCCTGTTATCCCACAGCAAGGCTAAATGGGACTGAGAAAACTTAATGGTTTTGCTAAAGCAGGCTTTTTATATCTGACAATTTGAAGGATTTCTTGCACTGGAGAAAGAGAAAAAGTTAAAAAAAGTCACAATGGGAGTTTCCTACTGGCATTGCAGGGACAATTTCTTTTTTTTTTTTTTTTTTAAATTAAATATGTCAGGAGAAAATTACTTATCCTGTTGGGAGTTTTACCAGATGTTTTTCCATTTCAAACATCAGATTTCTCTTATGTGGACAACCCAGAATTCTGTGTCTTAAAAAACCAGGACAACTGAGACCATCTTGATGTTTTAGGGAGGCAAATAGAGAGTTCTTAACTCTCTTTTCTTCTTTTTTTTAGCCCTTCAGTCTTTAAAAAAAGTAGGGTGGGGGTGTGAAGCCAAGCAACCACACTTTATGAAAGCTTATATGCATTTTCTAGAACATGTATATAAGGACAGATATTTCTTGGATATTAAAAATCCATCAAATCCAAAATTGACTCATCTAGCTCTCCTCAATTCAAAGTGTTATGAGAAAGCTGCCTCCTCTACAAGAAGAGAAAGTCAGTCTATTTGGAAATTTGGGTAATAAAGCTTGTACTGATTAAGCAGCCCAGAGACAATTCCTGCTGTCCAAGCAGATTATAGACATCGATAGCCTTTTTTTTTTTTTTGGCAAATTAAACACAGAATTTGAATTCATCAGTTGTTGGTCATAAGGATGCTAAAAAAACCATTATCAGGAAGCAGGATGAGGAAGAAAATGAGACTACAGAAATAAAGTCCCTACCGTAAAACAGGGTGTGAGGCAGACAGAAGAGCATTTCCAGTGTTACTTTCCTTGAGAGTGTCTAAGGATTTACAAAGCGAGACCTAAGACTAACCCTGAGCCCAGACCGTGCCTCTCCCTTATCTCCTCTAAATCAGCCCTGCAGCCCAGGTCTGTGTACTTGCAGTGGGAAGCAATTAGAATAGAATAATTAATTACCACTGATGAAAGAGCTGATCTTCCTTTCTCTGCCCTTGCTTTGTGCTGTGAGCTGTAACCTCACACCAGGGCCCTCGGTAGGCAACAATAAGAGAACAAGGGTCATTAAAGCAACCACTAAACATCACCCAAGAATAGGCAGAGATAAGCTTAATCGGCAATTAGCACTGGAACATCTGCACCTAATCAAAGCCTGCTCCAATCAACACTCTCAGCCTAACGAGTGACAAGGGGAGAGACTAAGCAAGACCTGGAAGTGTTACTGTAGGAAACTGGGGGGCTTCTTGCTGCACTGGAGAAAGTGCTTATTTAGGGAGATTCCTGCTGTTTCTCAATCCCAGGTGGCCCCTGGGGAGAGTTTTCTCTCTCCCTTTTCTCCCATTTATTCCCCTGAAAAGGAACTTCTATTGCTGTAGTTGCTGTTTACCAGCAGCACCAGATCGCAAGAAGAAATCTCTGCACATCAGCTTCTCTCAGTACAGCAAACCCAGGTAAGCCACAAGCTGTTAAGGGAGTTATCTTTTGGGTAACTATGCAGCTTTTCTTCATGCAAGAACTGACCAGAACTGCCCTCCTAATAAATATCAAAGCTCTGGCTGCTCCATGCAGCAAATGTCTTTATAAAGGGGTAGGAAAAGATCAGAGAGCTGCTCTCCCTGGTGTTCACAGATACTGGCACAGGCGAGACTCCCACAAAGAGCGAGATAACCTCACCAGAGACATCTACTGCCTTAAATTAATGCAGAGACGTCAGGCCTGACAATATCCACCAGCACATCAAAGCTCAGTGTGAGACACTGAACACCAAAGGATGTGTGGAGTGGCACGAGGGGAAGCATTTTAGGGGATGTGTTTGCAGGTTTGGTGCTGGAAGAGGGACTGTAAGAAGCCAATCATGACAGCCTCTTGGCTTTCTTGCCCCTTGCTAACTGCCCCCTCCTTTGCACTGTGCTGGAGTCAGGCTCTCACAGACTCCCTCCCCCTTCTCCAGGAGCATGAACAGTCCCACTGACACTCCTGGGACTCGCACAACAGAGCATGGAAAAGGTTTGCACCCTGTCCTGCAGCTCTGACTGCCTCTGCCAGCTCCATACTATGAGCGGGATGACAGAGGATGTCTAAGAAGTCTGTTTCACTGTGGGCAGGAACAAGGCAGGGAGGTGTCTACGCCCTTCTCAGCCACGGCACCCCTTTTCCTGCTGTCCTAACCGTGGGGAAGGGGAGAAGCAGCACAGAAACCCAACCCTCGTCCTTCGACACTTGGGCCAAGGGGACCGCAGGAGCTGTAGCACCCCCAGCACTGCCCCCCCCCACCCGCACACCAGTCCCCGAAGTGTCTCCCTGCCCAGTAACAAGGCAGGGGAGGACGCGCATCCCTCCCTCGGAGCTGACCTATGGCTGTGCCGCTCCTCCGCGCCTCCTCCCGCAGCCGCGCTGACGCCCGGGGCCAGCGAGCAGACAGCAGGGCTGCCGGCACAGAATCGCTGACCTATTTTCGTATATGCGGGCACGCACAAGATCACAAACAAAGGGCACTTTAGCTTAGGATATTTAAAGGCAAAGATACTCATCCCAGAAACCAGAAACCACAGCGGCTCCTATGACGTTTATTCTTCTTCCTAAGAAGCATCCTTTTGTGTGGCTGTGGGAAGCAGGAAAAAAGCCAAACACAGAGCGGTTGGGTAAAAGAAAAACAAAAAGCTCTTTTTAAGCTGCAAAATCACATTTCTAGGAAAGCAACAAAAAGAGGATGTAAGAACTCGAGAATAAACTGGGCCTAGGACTCGGTAAGCACAAGAGCAACTAGGACTTGCCTACGTGGATGGAAGAAATGTCCGTAACGAGGAGTGGCTGAGCAGGGATGTCCCCCACCTCCCTGTCACTGATGGATGAGCTGCTTGTACAGACTCATCTAAACAGATCTTAAACAAGTCGGCTTTCCCAGGCATTTTTGTTCAAGTTCGATGATGGACTTGGACCAAATTGCAAAGCATTTAATCTGCGCCTCTGGCAGGTTTTGGGGCTGGTGGCTTCAGCTGGTTTAAAGTTAGTTGGATGCATTTAGACCGGCTACTAACTCTGTGCATGTACCCGTAACAGTGAGGATTTAACAATTTGGTTCTCAGGTGTTGGAACAACAGATGCCACAAAAGAAAACCCTTAAGCTGCACTCTTCAGGCTGAAAAACACCCCAAACAAACCCAGGAGCCCTACAGAGGTTCAAAAAACCTTCTCTTGCCAACCGCCTCTCATGAAAGGGAGAGATGTGCTCTGTTCATCACACTGCAGAGGCAGCGACCAGGAACAGACCACAGATGCACGAGTTCCATCTCTGAGCCCACAGCATCCTTGTTTGTTTGGTTCAGTGAAGTTACTTCATATCCTGGATTGGGAAATGTCTGCTTGCCCCTAAGCACTCCCCTGCACAACCCGAAGGATGCAGTGACAAAGAACACAAAAATGGTTACTACAAATAGAGACGCTGACAATAGTGACTCGGTATCAGATGCTGGCAGCTCTCCTGGGGCTCTCCACACAGCTGGGAAAGGTGCCACTGCCGGGATTTGTTGGTAACGAACCTGGGGCAATCACCCACCCACCCGTCCTCCAACGTGCACAGGCAGGAAGGAAAAAAAGAGCAAGAATAGATCTCAGTGGCCTGAACAACGAAAACAGGAAAGTCCCTCTCGTCTGGGGAGTCTGGCAGTGAAACCTTAGCCCCATCCTGCTTCCAGGCAGTTTGTGGGGTCTGCTCAGCCTCCTCTGAGAGAGTGGTGAGGGGGTTAAAAAAACCCGCAATACTGCAGCTAGAGCATCCTGTGACAGCAAGGGTGTTTTTTTTGGGGGGGGCACCATGCAGTCTGGGGGGTTGGCAGGGGTGTGAAGCGTATCCAAGAAGTATTTAATCTGAAATACCAGCTCTCTCTGCAGACATCCCCCTCCCCAATACTGGCATCTCCCCTGAGAGCCCCTCACTGCATTCCCTGGGATACAAATCAGGACTCTCCGCTTTCGCCCCAGAGCCAAGAAAAAGCCCTTGCCAAGCTTTGCCTCATCCTGCTCCCCCTCATCCCTCTCCCCTCCGCTGCCGACCTTTTTATTTTCTGCGTCAGAAACATAAAATGGAGACTGCAGGGAAGGAAAACACTTTGCCTAAGATGGCTGAGGAAGAAGAAGGATTTGCACAATGGTACACGAGCACCCTCTGCTGCTGGATGAGCTGTGGGGGGGGAAAGCAGCTCTCCTGGTCCAGGCTGTAAAAAAGAGACTCCAGTGAGCTTTTATGGGTCATTTAAATTGTTGTTACAGCGCAAACATTTGCTTAAAAAAACACTCTTTAGGAGCCTTGTCACCTCCTGAGCTCTGCTGATCTCTTCTCCCCACCACCCCTTTTATATTCTGCTTTTTTGGGATGTATTAAATGTACAACCTTTAGGAAAAGGATAGTATTTTGTATTAAAATCAGCATCTTTCACACATATAACTCCCAAGGATTAACGCTGCTGTCCTCCACATTTATATATTTTTCCAGGTTTGAGAAAAAACACCAAATTTGATCTGTATTAAGTTCCATGCCAGTGTGAGCACCCAGAACTTCGTGATACCCCTTGTGGGAACTCTCCTGGGTGCAGGGATGGGACAAGGGGATGAAGACAGACAAGGGGAGGAAGAATGAGCACCCACCTGAACCGAGGTGACCAGATGCTGCCGCTAGGAAAGGTTCAGGAACCACAAGGTACAGGCAAACCCAGCACAAGGACACCTTGCAAGCTGCTCCCTGAGCATCCAACTTTCAAGGCAGGGGTATGTCAGCATAAGTCCAAATCCAGCTGAATTGGAGGCTTAAATTCCCATGTGAATCTCACAGGATTTTTTCCCAGGATCAGTTCAAAAAGGACTAAAGAGCATCACTCAGCTACATGACAAAAACCACAGATAGATCCAGGATCCCAAGTCCTTTGCAGTAACTTAAATATCGAAGAGGATGAGGAAGAAAAGCAAGCATTTTTAAAAAATGAAAGAGAAAGATAGAGGAGAAAGCACTTATATAGGTGACAGGAGGTAATATCCTATCACTGACAGATAAACTCAGCGAGAAGCAGGGTGCTCAGCACCCATTTCAGCACCATCCAGCCTGCAGGGACAGAGCCTGACAAATGTTAGTTCTGGGGTACCACCACTTGCACATCACAAAGGCACACAGAAAGTTCCCTTGGCTGCATAACTAACTACAAAAATATCTTCAAGGGCCTTTTCTGGGAAAAAAACAGTCCTTTTTGTGTGATCAGGGTGATCTGGACTTCTGTGATGATGCTCTTACTGCTGCAGCAGCACGTCTGGGTGCAGACAAAGCGTGGGACACCCAGGATGGGACACCCAGGGAGGTTTGATTTTCTTACTGTCATTTCTGCAGCTGCAAAAACTACAGGCATGTCCCCCTGCATGGCAGGGGACAAGCAAGGCTGGCACTGGGATAGTAGGGAGCTCGGCAGGTCCGAGCTGGGGTTTAGCATCACAGTGCACTGAGGAGTGGGCATTTTTGCAGTGTTGACACATAGGAAGGGGCATCGAAAGATAAAGCACCAGAACACCTCATTCGGTGAGCAATGGGGTACTGAAAAAAAAAAAATTGCAAAATGTAGCTTTGGGGCTACTAAACATGGGTGTTTTCCCAGCACACCCAAGGTGACTCAGTCTGGGAGTGCTGGGAAAATGAGATATTGGGGTGGATAAGAGGGTGCCACGGGGCAGGAGCAATGGAGACAGGCAGAGTTTGGTGGGAGCCCAGGACTGGGATATGCTGGTACTGCTGGGCAGCCACTTCATCAGGGAAGGGGGTTTGGGAGGGGATAGAAACACAGAAGCACCACGGTGGCATGACAGCAATGGCTCAGAGCACAGGGCAGGAATGGGGTGCACTGGAGAGATGCGGGGAGCCCCCCAACAGATGAGTGTAGAGAGGGGGCTTTCACAATGCTCCAGAGTTTCCCCATTTCATTTAATAGCACAAAACTATTGTCAGCGTCTCTATTTGTAGTAACAGCTCAGCACTCAAAAGGCTAGTGGTGCTGACTGGGGGCAAGGGCTGCCTTTATGTGTCAGGGCAAATGATTTCTTCCCGACCCCCCCCCTCCCCTTTCTCCCCAGAAGCAGATGGGAGACCCTCTCCCAATTATTGCCTTGTCAGAGGCAGAAAAAAAAGACAAATCACCCAAAGCAGGCTGTCTTACAGGACAAAGGCTCCTTTAAATAGGAGCTGAGCTGTTCTTTCCAGGTTCAGAGCGGGGACGGGGAAGGGGGGCACCGGACAAGGCGGGGGCGGGGGGAGGGGGGGGGGGGGGGCGCTGACAGCAGAGCAGGATGCGTGCGCAGCCGGCACTTCCCTTCTTTGTCTGGAAAAGGAGGTCACGGGGGGGGGACATGGGGGGATGCAGGGGAGGATGCAGGGCTGCGTCAGTCCCTCGTCATGAAAGCAGCTGATCCTTTCTGCCAATCCCGATCGTCTGACCTCATCTCCAGGAACGGTGCCAACACGGCTCAACTGCGCGCATCTGGCGGATGAAACCGGCACTGCAAGGGACCTGGAAATACTAACCCACGGAAAGGGGATCCCAGAGAAAAACCCCCAGTTTTCAAGGCTGCACAAGCCACAAGCCCCACATTAAAGCAAAAAATCCCTAGGGAACCCCTGGCCCTAACCTGAGGTTCACGCAGGGGCGTTCTGAAGCTCTAATTGCCAATAAAATCCCTGCCTGGTGCTGACACCCCAGTGTGAACACCAGGGATGTGCAATGCGGGCACCTACAAGCACAATCCCTCTCCCAGTATCTCCCAGTAAGCACCACACACCTGCAGAGAGCCCATCAGTAACATCCCAAATGCTTCTCGCAGCAGCAGCAGCCTGGGAGAAGCTTGGGACAGAGCACCAGAGCTGGGTGCACTTGTTACCCACAGCACCCCTAAAATCAAGCACTGGCAGCTGGTTGCCACCCCGGCAGTGCCAGCACCTATGGGGAAAAGGACACAGCCCTGGGACCCAGCCTGACCTTGCTCCCACTGACTTTTCTACACACCCTCTGTTAGAAAAGTCATCCTCACCTGGCAAAACATCACATCAGGACGCCTGTCAGGGCTGAACCAGCACCTGGGCATGGGCTGGGTGCCCTGGGGACAGGCCTGCAATGGCAGGAAAAGTGCTGCTTGCCCTAGAGTGTAAGGAAAAGAAAGTCCAAGCTGCCCAGGCAACACCATCGCCTCTTGCAAGGTGAAAGCATCAACTGCTAAAATACACGGCTGTGCTACAGAAAAGGTTTGTGAGCCAGCTGTGGTTCTCTCCAGACTCTGATACATGCAGGTGGGAAACAGCTGGAACGTGCAAACACCTCCCAGACCAGCCACCACCACACCTGTGCTTATAGATTGCATACGTGTGAGGAGAAGTGACTTCAGCTTCTAGAAACTCCGGGGTACAGACTCAAAAATCTCTCCCAGGCCTTGATACAGGGAGTACGTATCCCACGTATTCTGCAGAGGTGAAACATTTAGAAGCTCTAGGAGGAAAGCACTCTGAACAGGTTTTGCCTCCTTCAAAAAGTAACAGAACACTCATTTTCCCACCAGCACTGCTCCGAGAACACACTAATGCTGTTAGTGTGTGTTCCCCAGCACTGTTCCAGAAAGCAAGAGCAGGGAGAAGGTTAAGAGACAAGAGCCACCAGCTCCAGCAAGGGAAATCCTGCCTTGATGTAAGGAAAATATTTTCACAAGGGTGGCTAAACACCAGAGAAGGGAGCATAGCTAAATCTAGAGAGCTGGGGCAATTTCCATCCTTGAAGAGACACAAACTTGACTGCAAAAGATCCTGTGCAATCTCTAACTTTCATGTTTGCTTTACCTGGAGCAGGACAGATGGACTCAAGACGTCCACGGGACCCTTTGAATCCAAATCATCCTACAAGGCCAGAGATGCCTGGTGAGCTCCCCCCATTTGTTCTCCTCAGCAGGCACTTTGGAACCAGGATTTACCAGCTCCCAAATTTGAGGATGGACTTCTCCCTTTTGTCTGAATACTCTTGAATATCCTAAATATTGTCTGAATATTCCTGAGAGAAAGAGGAAAAGTTTATGCCCCTACTCCCCACTGCTTCCCAGCCAACACTGGCACAACATGCACAGATGCTTCAGAAAGAGAGAAGCGGCAGAATCCTGAAGGCTTCTGCCTCACCCAAGACTAGTGATGGAATTGGGGATGCTGGACTAGAAAAGAGACAGTGGAGACACCTTTGCCAAGCATTCCTGCAAGAGGAAGTGATGCCTCCCAGCAGCCTGGAAATTCAAGGATACGTGAGAGCACGTGGCAAGAGTTAAAATGCATTTGTGAGCACCTGGAGGGCCCAGCGAAGCAGCAACAAGCATTTTGCAAGCTAGTCCACTGTGCCGGGCAGCATTTTCACAAAGAGACCTGAAGTTCCATGCTCAAGAGAAACTGGCTTGAGTCCACAGAAGGTGTTCAGGGCCCTGACCCCTAGCTGGGTGTATAATGGCTTCTGTCTGCACTGTCTTCCTCCATTTCCGTGTGTTAGGAGCTGAATACTTTTCTGGATCTGGCATTCTGGAGCTACAGAGTCACTGATTTTCACCAAAGCTCTAGGTCTCAGTAGATGCATAAAGAATTGGCTGGATGGCTGCATGCAAAGAGTTACAGTCCATGGCTCAACATCCAAATGGAAACCAGTAATGAGAGGTGTCCCTCAAGGGTCTGCACTAAGACTTACACTATTTAATATCTTCAGCAATGACATAAGACAGTGGGATCGAGTCTCACCATCCAGAGGGACCTGCACAGGTTGGAGGATCGGCCTGTGAAAACCTCAGGAAGTTCAGCAAGGTCAAGTGCAAGGTCCTGCTCCTGAGTCAGGACGATTCCCAGTCTCCGTACAGACTGGGGGATGAATGGGTTCAGGGCAGCCCTGTGGAGGTGGACTGGGGGATACCGGCAGGTGATAAATGGCACATGAGCTGGCAGTGTGCCCTCACAGCCCTGAAAGGCAAATATCTCCTCAACTGCATCACCAGCAGCGTGGCCAGGAGGTCAAGGAGGGAATTCATCCCCTCTGCTCTAGTGACACCTCCCTGGAGCTCTGCATCCAGCTCTGGCTTCCACAGTACAAGACAAGCATGGACCTGTGAGAGCGGGTCCAGAGGAGGTCACCAAAACGGTGCTCAGCCTGGAGAAGAGAAAGCTCCAGGGAGACCTTATAGCTGCCTTGGTACTGAAAGAGAACCTATAAGAGATGAAAAGAGACTTTTTACAAGGGCCTGTCATGACAGGACAAGGTGCAAAAGTTTTAAACTTGAATAGAGAAGGCTTAGACTGAACACAAGGAAGAAACAGGTTGCTCTGGGTAGTTGTGGATGCCCTATCCCTGAAAGGGGTCAAGGTCAGGCTGGACAGGGCTTTGACCAACCTGATCTAGTGAAAGATAGTCCTACCCATGGTTGGAGAACAGACTATATGATCTTTAAAAGGTCCCTTACAACTCAAACCATTCTATGATCTTTCAATACTACCACACCGTGACTCTCTAGATCGTAACTACCAGAAAATAAACCAGATAAATACAGAAGAAACTTCATTCACGGGCTGTTTAAGGTGGAAAACAAGCCAACGCAGAAAATGATGGCTTGTTCTCAGATGAGTTCTTTGGAGCAGCACACCTGAGGCTGAAGCGCCCAGGCTGCACTGTGTCACCAGGACATCACCCTCGGGCACAGCTCAGCTCTGCAGGGCTGCAACTTGTAAAGGATCACATAAAACAAGAAAGAATTGCTGGTGATTCTACATCAGCAATTAAGAAGAAAATTATATTGCTCCCATGGAGGGAACTTCTGGGTGACAGGGCTGTTCTGCTGCTGGAGTTAGGTACAGAGAAAGGGCAGGGCCACCATGGCCATAGCTCTGGTGGCCACACTCTTGGTGGCAGAGGATTTGCTGAGCTAGTGCAGAAGCTCACACAGGAAAGGCACGGATACGAAGCAGTGAGCAAAGTCTGCTCCTCTGCAGCCTGGGAAATTTACCTGTGACAGGCTCTGCAGGTACTGTGTTGCACCAGCATCCCCGGACCTCTCCCAGAGCATGGCCAGGGCTCTGCTCCCCTCCAAAATCCACACCCTGGGCTGGGAGTTCACTCTCACACTCTCTGAAGCAGGGTTGCTGTCCAGGGTTAGGGATAGGCCGGCCACTAAACGACTGACATGCTCTCTTATAACCCTCTCTCCCTCCTCAAAGGGGAAAGGGAAAAGGGAATAAGGCAGAGAGACTTACAGATTGGAAAATAAAACTAAAACACCTCTAAGGAAACAATAACAGTACCTATAAGGAAATCACAAAAATAACGAAATATATACAAACATATAGAAACCAAAGAACAAACCCGCCTCACCAACAGCAACCCCCACTGATGCTGTAGAGCACGCAGCACGAGGCTCAGTGTCAGAGGGGAACTGGACACAGGAGCTGGATTCTGAAACTCAGGGTCAGGATCAAAGGCAGAAAAATGGACAGAGTCCTCCTTGGACACTGGCCTTTGAAGAAGAGGACTTAACCCCAAATATCCCTCAGTTTTATGCTGAGTATCACATATATGGAATGAAATACTCTCATTGGTCAGGTTTGGGTCACCTGTCCCCTCTATTCCTCCCCAGATGTGGAATTTTTTAACTTACATGTGACCTTTTTTAATTCCCAGCACCCCCAGTATGTTACACAAGATCCAGCAGCAGCCTTGGTCACTATAGGTGCAAGTATAAGCAAGAGCCTTTCTGCATCCCAATTCCTGGCAGTGACAAAAATTACCAGGCGTTATCACTTCTAGAAGCAGGCACTGTCTGCAAAAGTACACTGTTAACTTCAGCAAGTGCAGTCTCTTAGAAGATATTTGACTGAAAACTAAAATCACTGCCCAGAATTGGTTCTGTTTTTGCTCAAACCAGGGCTGCAAGTACAGGCTGCAGCAGGGACACAAAGCCTCCACACAAACCCAAATCGATTCATGTGCCACCTGGCGTCCAAAAGCAGCTCTGCACCGTGACCCAAATTGCCCAGAAATTAAGATTCTAACCTCTCTAAAATGTAAATAATAGCGCTGTCAGGACAAGCAGCACCCTGCCGTGCTGCAGAAACATCGAGTGCCACCTGACCTGTCCTAAACACCTGAACGTTGGGGTCCAGCAACCCAGATCTTCTGAAAACACATGAATGCTTTCCTTCACTCAGGCTCCTTCTGTCCCAGGAGGAAAACATTTGCCAGGCTCTCAACTCCTACAGGTACCTGAAAGGATGATATTTAACTGACCAAAACTAATCAGGACACTCAGACAAATAGCCTTCAACTTCAAAATCCACAGAAGAGGGGAAACGCAAAGAAGATTCTGCCAGTGCCAGCAGTAGAGCAAGGAGCTGATGGTAAAAAAAAAGCAACAGAAAATGGCCTTACAGGGTAATCTCACTGTCCCTGTCACCAGTGCCACCACCGAGGCAGGTCCTGGTCTGTGCCCCTCAGCACCAAGAAGGGTGAGGGCTGGCCCTTGGGCAAAGCACCCAACAACGGCCATACATTTGGGGGAAGAACAGTTTTGTCTAATGAACACAGAGTTCTCTTTCCTCTGAACAAAACAAAAAGCTCAGAGGCACAAGACTTTTCTCCCCTTTCACCTTTTTAAGGAATGTAAGGGTGGTGAATGTCTGTTTATATTGTTTTTCAAGCCCTTGTATTCACACTTCCCTCTGCTGCACAGGCACTTTGCTTGCTCTAAGCACTGGGACATAACCCAGTCCCAAACCCTGTCCAAAGGGCAGAGTCTGAAGCTCTCTCCCCACCCCACAGTACTGTGCAACATCCCGTCACTGTCACAAACCCTGCCTGCAGCAAACCCTTCTCTGCCTCACAGGCTGCTCACAGAAGACACTGGCTTAGCCAGGAGATCCCTCCTTCCCCTCATAAAGGGAAAGAGGGCATCATTATTTAGAAGGGCTTCCAGGTCTCCACAAAGTCTTACTAAGGATTGCCAGATTATTAAGGAGTTTACAGAAGAGACACACTTCAGGTCAGTGACAAAGACCTTCCAATTTGCCTTCAAAGGTGGCAGAGGAAAGCACCTGCCAGTGTATTGAAAGCTGGGCCTCCTGCATGGTTTCTGGAGGACTAAGCACTTCAGGTCCCTGTGTACTCTGCCCTGCTCTCTCTGCATGCAAAGGCAAAGATGAAATCATTTCCTCCTGCAGAAAGGTGGCTTTTCTATAGAGTACTGAAAGTAGGGCCACAAAACACTGCAGTCAAGGTGATGTGACACAAAGTAAAAGATGAGCTTGCTGGGATGCAAGAGCAAGGTGTGAGGCAGCCTTTAAAATGTAGGTCCTACCTTAGTCCAACGTGGTCTTGACAGTTGTACGGCTGAGAAACTTCTTCAGAGATGATCCCCATGGAAGCAGCCGAGGTGCACAGGTTCCCCCGAATCCAAAGGCAAGGACAGAAGAGGGGATAGCCAGTTCCTCATGGAGGTGGTGAGATGCCAGAACACCTGAGGGGTGGAGGAGCTGGTGGGATGTTGCCAGAAACACTCCCTGGTAGCAGATGGATTTTCTCTGTGGTGCCTGGAAGTGAAGTTGCAGGGAAGAAAATGAAGCCATTTTCCTCTCAGTGTCTTCAAGCTCTTCTTTCAGCCTCTCCATCTGAAGCAGAAACAAAAACACAACAGAGGTCAGTTCATGTTCATACCCAGAGCAAAGAGGGTACCACCCTGAAGCATGTCCCAAATGCTCAGGCCCATCTCAAATCCCTATCCTACCCCTCAACAAGATGCTTCCAACTTCCCTCATCAACCAAAACCAAGCAGAAAGCAGTGTAAGAGGTGACCTGTGTGATCATCTGGTGACTTGATATTCTCCTCCCACAAGCTGATAGAGGGAAGGATGCATTCCTGCAGCAGGGTGACCTCAGGTCTGGTGAGCAAGTTACAGCTGGAAGCACAATAGTGAAGTAGAGTCTCCTCCCAGCACCACAAATCAGTGGCTGAAACAAGCCTCGGAGATGTGGGAGAGCTTATTAAGTCCGTCTCAATGGTTAGGAAGCTTCCTCAGGTATCTATGTCCCTGGATATCAAATGGGGTGCTAGAGATTAGTGTAGCATGGAAGGAAAACCCCAATTCTCTGCACCAACTGCAAATGCTAGTGTTAGGGAGGATAAAAAGTGAAGAAAGCCTGTGGATCTGCAGGACAGCCAGAGCCTGTGCTCTTGTGTGGTGGCTGACACCTCAGGGACCCTGACAGACCTTCTCTTGTGTTGCACGACCCTTTTTCACCTTTTCACGTCTTCTCTCTCTGCTTCTGACCTGATCCTGGCATGAGGCAGGACAAACCCAGTGAGACAAAGCAGCCCAAGGATTGCATCAAAATTCACTGAATGTTTCCCACCTTCCAACCTGCGTCTTCTCCTCTGGTCACAGGTGAACAGCCAGAAAGAGAAGGGTCAATAACAGCAATATTTTTCTTCCCCTCCTCCACCAGGGAAACTGCTTACAAAAGTAAGTAGTCACCAAGAAATGGATTTCTAGAGAACTTTGATTTCAAGACCATTTGTTTTGTATAAAGCACTGCAAGAAGAAAACACCATTACAACATGTACAGTTGTAATTAGTTAGAACAGAGCGTCAGCCTACTCCAGTATCAGGTAGAATAAGCTTTAGTTTGATCCCTACTAACTTATCAGTTACCCATCCCCATCAGCAAAAAAACCTTTGTCTCCAGTTCCACCATCATGCTCCAACTTTCTCCACCTTATCAGTCAAGTTATCTAAAAAGAAAAGGAAAGGAAATACAGTTAAGAAAAACACTACTGTAAACACACTCCCCTTCTCCAGTACATCCAGCAAGACTCACAATGCCCCACACCACTCTATGCAGGACAAGCAAGCAAGCTAGGACTTCTCCAAGCAGAGAGACAGTGAAGGGGAGGTTTAAAATGAGAGGTTTAAAATGATGAATTGTAGGGGTATGGAAAGGATGGAGAGGATTCTGTTGTTCACCATGTCTGTGAGCAGACACCTGCAGGACAGAGGAACAACCACAAATCCATATATTAAATGCAAAGAGTAAGTGTATTCTCATTACCTCATGAGTGCTGGGTATCTCTGCAGCAGAAACACAGACACTGTGGAGCTCAGTCCTTGCTAGAGAGAGAAAGAGCTTCCAGACCTGTTGCTTTCACTTCTGTATATCAGTGATTTTTGCAGGCCCATGTTAGGCTGCAGAGAGAAGAAACAGAAAAATCCTCCCTAAAGCAAGAGTTGTGGCTCATGTCAAAGGCTTCTGAGGGAAAGGAAAAGCAAAGCAGAATCACACATCTCTGTGTACTTTTAGGAAAATTTATTTTATACCTGTTATATCTGTTAGTCTTTGTTCAATGCAAAAGTATCAGGGACAGAGAGAAATTTTGCAATCTCGACCACACACTCTGGAACCAAAAAAGGCCATGGCACTCCCAAAATCCATACCATCTGAAATCAGGAGCTGGGACCCTCACGGGAGGAAAATAACACTAATAATCTTAACACTGATAATAATAGTGATAATAGTAGCAAAGAGAAAATTTGTGCAAAAGATAAGAGATTTTCTCACTAATTAACAGGCACAACCAGAGGCTAAAGAAGTAGGCAAGACATTGACATTCCTCCCCCTCTTTAAGGGGAGGACAAAGGTTTAACAGTCAGTGCTGCCCGAAAAATCAGCAGTTTCAAAATAAGCTCATTAACTTCGAGAGCCCAATGTCTCCGGGTCAAGAAACCACAAAGAAACCACAGACCTGTCCTCAGGACCCTGCTAGGTCCTCGCCGAGCCAGGCTTTGCCTCTCTTTCCATCTCAGTACAACTCCTTAAAGGCTTCAGATCCCACACACTGGCAAAACCTGAAATAAACGGCATTATTTGATCAGCGACAGGTACTACTTCACGTACTAAACACGCTGCCAGGGTCAGTTAAAGCCAACAGGAGCATCACCGAGGACTGAGCTCGGTATTCCTGAAAACGCTGAATTAAGGGGTAAATGGAAACTTACTATGAAGATTTTTTTTTTTTTTTTTTTTTTTTTTTTTTTTTTGCAGAAAGAAGAAGAGCGCCGCAGGCTGCCAAGCCCCCGAGAAATGATTAAACCTGAACTGACACCCTCCTCTCCCCAAACTAGTACAACAAGCGATAATTCAGGGGAGGAAAAAAACCAAACCGAACACCAAAACCCCAGTTTCTGGAGCTCCTCTAAAAGACGGAGGCGATGGGGAACCCCTGAACCCCGAACCAGGACCACCTCCCCCCGCCCCGCCCCGGCTCCCGCCGCGCTCACCGCCGCCAACCCGCCACTGCCGCGTCACGCCGTGCATGAATATTCATGAGGCGTCACTCAGGACATGAATATTCATGAGGCAGTGCCGCCCCTGGCCCCGCCCACTGCGCCTTACGCTCCGCCCAGAGGGCGGGGAGGGGCTCCCCCGGGTCCCGCTGCCCGCCCGGCCCCACCGCGCAGCGGTGTGGAAGCGCGCGGTTGATTTCGTGGCTATTTCCAAACCTCCTCTCGGAAAACAAAACAAAAAAACCCACAAAGTAAAACAAATCCACCTTTAGACGACATGACGATACTTCAGATTTCCAGCTTGGTTTAAAAAAAACAGGATAGAGCAGCACTCTGAAAAAAGGAAAATCAGGCCTGTGCTGGGGCAAAAGGTTGCCTGGGTGGGGTTGCAGGGTCATTCCTGTCTTCCCAGATAAGAGAATTACAACAGGGAAATTACCTTTTTTTCTCCAAAGCAAACACTTCCTGCTACCTGGATTCACCCTGTACATCACTTTTGCTGTGCGGGGTGACGACAGCAGCAGAGGGCACAAGCCAGCTCTCTGGCGTCACACGACACGCCAAGCAGGAAGAAAACAAGTTTATTTTCTATTTGGACACAAGCATTCCTTTTTTACCAGTCGGGCAAGCTGCTAGAGCAGCACATTGTGTTTTCTGACTTGCAAAGAACATTATTCAGAACACTAGAAGCCAACACAACTGCCCAAATAGGGGTCAAGGTAAGGCCCATCCAGCCCAGTGCCCACCCCACAGCAGCAAACACAGGGCTGGTTCAAAGTAAGCACAAAGAGATGCTTCTCCAGACTCACCCAGTCATCCCCAATTTGCACCAAGTGGTTTTTTATTAACAATCTCGGTATTTATTTTTCCCCCCTGGCCCTTTCCAAACCCACATTCGTAATACCTGGGTGGCAAAAGCTTGCATGGCTTAACTAGGTGGGTGTCAGGCCACCTCCACCTTTTGAGCTGAGTTTGATGTGATGCTTCTCCAATATCTAAATATTTGGAGAAATGCTCTTGGACAATTGCGGCTTTATAGACCTTACAAATACCTTCCCAGCTCAGTTCTCTCTCCTCAGCTAAGAATACTCATCCATTGAGTCATTCCTTGTAGAGGAGCTGTGCCATTCCTCACACAGCAGCTAGTTCCATCGTAACTTACTTTTCTGGCACCTAGCAGGAGTAACACTGACTTAATACTTCATACTGTAATTACACAAACTATAGCTCGCTTCTGGCCAAGCTTTACCTCCTCCCCACAAAGCTGAAGCCTCGGGCTACCAGTTGTGTAAACATCATAACAGGAACAGGCATCGCCTGCAAACACAACAGGAGCTTTGGTCAAGTTGTCATCTCTTGGCCCTCACTTCCCAGGTTAAATACCTTTTTCTTTTCTACCTCTCTTGTTTTTTCCACAGGTTTATTGGCAGAGGCTGGACACAAGAGGATTGTCAACCCATGCAGGCCAGCATGAGCTTATTCGATAAAAGACAAGTGCCATGGACCTGGGGAGGGGGAGCGGAGAGGGAAATAGTGACAGGTCTAGAAACAGTCACTGACAAGGGCTTTAGGGAAACAAGATTGCAAAGTGCAGATTCTTATGGAAATTTCAACTCAGAGAAAACGTGATATTTAAAACCATTGCAGGAAATATTTCTTGAATCAGCTCTGCAGCTTCCTGCAAAGTTTTTGCCAGACTCAGAGGCATAAGCACGAGTGGCCACCATCCCATCTGGCTTTAGGAATTCAGGGTGCTCTCCTCATTGTGCACTGAGGCTGAAAACTCACCAGTGCCCTCCGTTCATTCCAACAGGTCGGACGGCGAAGGACACTACCCTGCCAGGGATGATATGCACGTTCTTAATCCTTGGGAGGACAGGAGCCAAAAGGGCGCGAGCATTAAACAGGCAAACGACAGGTCAGGTAAGAAAAATACTGCCTCTTCATTTAATGTTCAAAGACATCAGTATACAAACAGAACAGTACAGTCAGAGGCTAAAGCCCTCCCACCTCCCCAAAGGGCACACAAACCACAACAGGTACCAGGCAACGACTCTGGCAAGGGAGCAGCAAATCTGGGATTTGAGGGACAGCTGAGAGAAATCTCTGCCATGTGAGGGCAAGGAGATGGGACTTGGAGGAAGCAGCTTCCCTCACTCCTGAAGCAGAGTGACATCTTCTGGATATTGTCAAGAGGGAATGGTTTCCATTCAGAGCAAGCAGCCCAAATCTCTTGCTAACACACAGAAGGGCCATGTGTGGATTTGGAAAACACAGCTGGAAGCTACATCAGAGGTGCAAGACATGCTATGTACTGACCTTGGCAGCTAAACCTCTGTTCCACAGTGATTTTAGCTTCTTGAAGAATAAAGAAAACAGGGAAGTTAGGTCCAACTCGGCAAAGTCTTGCAGTACTCTAGTGAACGCAAAACTGAGCACGGGGGGCGAACAAACAAGACTACATTCTTCCATCCTGCTCCATCAAGCTGCTCCCTGCTCCAGGGACACTCCCGACCCCCTGTCCCACAACCGGCCTTTGTCTTCTCAAAAAGAGCTGTGGGAGCATCAGATGGTTAGAAGGGACATCAGGAAGCAACTCTCAGGGCAGACTTCAGAGGACAGTTGGCTGGGTACCTGAGTGGAGGGCCAGGCAAAGCGGGATGTATCCTGTGTTGCTGAAGAGAGGCAGAGATCGTAGGCACAACCTGCTCCAGCTCCCACCGTGCTGGCAGAAGCCCGCACAGGAGTTATGGGAGGTGACCGAACCAGTACGGTCAGGCTTTGAAGGCAGTCGCACAGCTGCCAGCCAGCACACAACATGGATTGGAGCGTTGCTTGAATTTCCATTTCCCAGAGCAGTGACAGCTGGAACCATGACACGTGGCAGAAAATAAGGAACACATCTCACTGCTCTCTGCCTCTCCAGGTAGCAGAAGCCTGCAGTGGTGCTGTTTCTGCTGCCACCACATGCAGTCAAATACAGAGGGAGGGCTAATTGGCTCCTACGTGGCCCAGTTATCTGCTCCAAGCACCCATGTCCAATTGTGGGACAACCCCATAGTCCAGAACCCCACATCAGAGCCCTCAGATCTCAACATCGCTCTCTTTGTCATTATCATGGTCACCGTCATAAAACTCGTTGGCAGCTTCAGGCCTGTGGGAAAGACAACCACCATCAGCAAGGAGAGCCCTGGCACCCCTGAGGACAGAGAAAGCGGCCTAGGACACACTGCCAAAAGTTGGAAGATGCCCAACACCCAAACAGCCCATGAAATATTATGCAAGACCACACATTTCTAGAGAGGGGCTTCCTGGATACAACCAGAGACACAGAGGTGACTTAGTATCTGTTCTAGGAAACAGACAGTCTCCAGTGCATCACTTGCCCAACCTAGCAGAGACAGAAAGGGAAGTCCATTTCTCCAGAATAAGATCTGGTACCTGCTGTAGTTTTCCTCAGAGCCTCTTTCCTCTGGATCGGGCTCATCTGTGCGATCGTAGCTGAGCAAGTCGGAAGGGACATCATGGATCTGAACGCTGGGAGCATGGTTCAGCATTTTCAGATTCTCAAATATTGTCTGCCTGATCTGATCCAAGTACTAGACAGAAACAAAACAGTAGCAGGATCACCACAGTGAGATCTGGCAGTCTGCACAGGGTCACTGCTACCTGCACCTGCATCATCCATGTGGTGGTCATAAGAAACAAATTGGTGCAAAAAGCTGTTTTATCAGAGCAGAGGAGGCATGGGAGTTAATTAAATTATGGATACTCAAGCACACAGAAAACATTAAGACAACGCAGCAAGGTTCTCATATGAGACTTTCTGACAGCCCATAGGAAAGGTTCTGCTCAGTTTTCATCAGTTTTCTGCCCCACAAGAATTCCCTCCTTGGGCTCTTCCTGGTTTCACAGGACAAAGCATTGACCACCGGGTTTTGGAAGTACATAGCTGATACTGCAATAAGGCTGCAAACACTTACCTGCCTGGAGTTCTGATTTTCAATCCTCGTACTGACGTCAGGATGAAGGGTGAAGTCTGGAGCAAAGTACTCGAAGTACTCTGTGATGGAATGAGCAAGAGCGTTACCTCACAGAGGCAAGGGAGCCTGCATTGCTCTGCAGAGAACAGAGCTCCCTCTCCCAGCATGCTAGGAGTGACCAGACCCTAAAAAGCAGAGTGATGTACAGCTTTGCAACTGCAAGAAATTATACAAAACAGAGCAAGCAAAAGTAACGTTCAGATCTCAGGTCACTGAATAGGAAATTAAATGACACACAACATAGTAACCGTGTCTGCCCAGTAAAGTCCAGAAGTGGGCCATAGAGATGAGTAAGGCCATCTCCAAGATGAGAACATGCTGTCACTTTGACCCCGGGGTCTTATCTCTGGTCAGTCAAGAATAAAAGTGTTAATTCTTCAATTGATATAACAAATACTTGAGCTCAGCAAACGAGGAAAAAAAATGGAACTCCAACTTACCACTGTAGGGGAGCTCTTCGCTAATTGCTTCGTCTACAAGCAACGATGTTTCATAAGTCCTGGAAACATGGAATAAGACGAGCTCAGTCCAGAGAAAGCTACATGGTGCCCACAGCAACTGCTTAACCAGTGATCTTCAACAAGAGACTCACCAGCATCGTGCTACATTGCGGACTGTGTAACCACCTCCTCCCAGGACCAGCAAGGGGATGTTGAAGCTCTTTACGTACTCCACACACTCTCTAGAAAAGCCAAAAAAAAAAAAAGAAGCCAGAGCTGTTGACTGCAGGACACATTCAGGTGTCGGAAGTATCATCGCACACTCCACCACCACCACCACAGCTGCTGTGATACACCTGGAGTTCAGGGCTTCCACCTTGGGAGCCGGAACCATGGGCTACTCCACAAATCACTGCTCTGTGGTGCCTTGTGCAAAGTTTCATTTTGAGCTCCCCTCCTATCACAGAAGAGTTAAAAATAAACCCAAAACTGCTGGAAGGTCAAAGTCAAAACTCAAGCCTCGCCACAGACCCCATCAGAACCCTTGAGACTAAAGGATGGTCTTTCAATTAACTGCTCTGCCCCAGCCCCGCTGTACTTACCCATGTCCTCTTATACTGAGGTTAAAACAACCCAAACGGTCGCAGCCCAGGGAATCAGCACCGCACTGGGGAACAAAAAAAAAAAAAAAAAACAAATGAATTTTTGCGACAGAGATGTTGCTTTGACACACATGAGCATTACAGACCGGTCAGCCTCACCTCCATCCCTGGAAAGGTGATGGAACATCTTATCCTTGACACTGTCTCTAGGCATATCAAGGATAAGAAGGTTATTAGGGGCAGTCAGCATGGCTTTGCCAAGGGGAAGTCATGTTTGACCAACCTGATAGCCTTTTACGAAGACATAACCAGGTGGATGGATGGTGGCCATGCAGTGGACGTGGTCTACCTGGACATCAGCAAGGCCTTTGACACCGTCTCCCACAGCATCCTCATAGGTAAACTGAGGAAGTGTGGTCTGGATGACCAAGTAGTGAGGTGGGTCGAGAACTGGTTGAAGGGAAGAAGCCAGAGGGTTGTGGTCAATGGGGCCGAGTCTGGCTGGATGCCTGTGTCTAGTGGGGTCCCTCAGGGGTCAGTGCTTGGGCCGGTGCTGTTTAATATATTCATCAATGATCTGGATGAGGGATTAGAGAATGTTGTCAGCAAGTTTGCTGATGATACGAAGTTGGGGGGAGTGGTTGACACACCAGAAGGCTGTGCAGCCATTCAGAGAGACCTGGACAGGCTGGAGGGCTGGGCGGGGAGAAATCTTATGAAGTTTAATAAGGGCAAGTGTAGAGTTTTGCACTTGGGAAAAAATAACCCCATGTGCCAATATAGGTTGGGGACTGCCCTGCTGGAGAGCAGGGCAGGGGAAAGGGACCTGGGGGTTCTAGTGGACAGCAGGATGACCATGAGCCAGCAGTGTGCCCTCGTGGCCAAGAAGGCCAATGGCATCCTGGGGTGTATTAGAAGGGGAGTAGCAAGTAGGTCAAGAGAGGTCCTCCTGCCCCTCTACTCTGCCCTGGTGAGGCCGCATCTGGAATATTGTGTCCAGTTCTGGGCCCCTCAGTTCAAGAAGGACAGGGAGCTGCTTGAGAGAGTCCAGCGTAGAGCCACAAAGATGGTGAAGGGAGTGGAGCATCTCCCTTATGAGGAAAGGCTGAAGGAGCTGGATCTCTTTAGCTTGGAGAAGAGGAGGCTGAGGGGTGACCTCATCAATGTTTATAAATATGTCAAGGGGGAATGTCAGGAGGATGGAGCCAGGCTCTTTTCAGCGGCATCCACTGACAGGACAAGGGGCAATGGGTGGAAGCTGGAACACAGGAGGTTCCAGAAAAATATGAGGAAAAACTTTTTCACTGTGAGGGTGACTGAGCACTGGAACAGGCTGCCTAGGGAGGTTGTGGAATCTCCATCTCTTGAGACATTCAAAACCCGCCTGGACGCGTTCCTGTGCGCTCTAGTGTAGGTGATCCTGCTCTGGCAGGGGGGTTGGACTAGATGATCTTTGAGGTCCCTTCCAACCTTTAACATTCTGTGATTCTGTGATTCTGTGATCTCCACCCTCACTGCCTCTGAAGTACAGACAACAGCTCAGACAGAACAAGCCAAAGCCAATTCCCCAGGGAAGAGAAGGCAACACCCTGACAGCAGCCCTTTCCACCCTACATTCTCTGGAAGGGATGGACATGTGCACAGGGGTTTGCTTTCTTACCTGCAGTACTATGCAGGTGGGCTGATAGTAATCTACCACCTGGTTAATGACTGGCTGGAAGAGGTGTTTGTAACCTTTGGAGAGAAAGGTAGATTTGTCATGGCTCCAGAGCAGAAGGACCAGCAAACATCTGGGCAAGGGAAAACAGCAGGGAACACCTACTTTGGTCATCAATGCCATCCCGTAGAGGAACGTTGAGACAATAATAACGACCGCTCTCTGCACCGACTTCATACATGTCACCTGGCCAGGGAGAAACAGGAGAGTCAAAGCAGGTCTGAGATTGCAGAGGTATTCAAAGGCCAGATGTGTTCTGGGTTGAGATCTCTTAACCTAGCTATGATCCCTCTTTCTTACAAATAACTGTACTTCTGTTCCTCTCTAATTGCTTTTCCACATCCTTTCTTTCATCATGTCTCTAATTTTGCGATTTCACACTTTTCTACTCCAGCAGAGCTTTCAAAGGACTCTGAAGCGAGGCCAGGTTCACACTATACAGAAAATCACATACCAGTACCAGGAAAGAAATAGTTCCCATATTTATGAAACGACACTGTCATGACACGGTCTGTCAAGTAGAAAGCCTCCTGCACTCCGTCTCCATGATGGATATCAATATCAATATATAGAACACGAGGATGGTACCTATTGAACACAGGAGGGAAAAAGTGTTACTATCTGCACCGCATCCAATCTCACTATTTCTCATGTGCCTCAGTATCACCTGTCACCAAAAACCACCCACATCTGCCCGCAAGACCACCTGCCAAAAGAACTTACCTGTCACCTGTCCCACTTGAGGTGTATCAAATGGGTTAGATACGAGACATCTGTATAGTTGAACAAGCCCCATCCTTAAACCATTTTATTTCTGATGTGCTTGAAAACAGATATTAGAACAAAAGGTTTTCAGATGGAGTCAGAAATGTCTTGGAAAGCACTTGATGACAAGAACCTATTTTAACCACTCGGGTGTTAGAAAATTGCAAGGTTTTGTTTCCTCTACAAACAACATGCCTTTAGTTAATCTTTAAGAGCTCAAACTATTTTTAATCATACCAGGAAATGAAAGGTAAGCTAGCCGAGGAGGAAGAGGCAGAAACACTTACTTCCTCCACATGCCAGAGTACTGGCAGAGCTATGTCCCAGCAGGCTAGCACCAAGAACACCAGGCTGGACTAAATTTCCTAGAGAAGCAGCCTGGTGGGTCACGGAGACAGAGAGTGAAGAAGGGGAGATCATCACAAGTAAACACATTGTGGTCAAAGCCAATGTGCTGTCCAACACCGGTGACACAGCCCTAAGCCATCCCTGCCTGAAGCTCTAGAGTTGTCTGCTCAGTTGGAGACAAGTTAACCAACTTTTTACAAGAATATACTGCATCTAGTCAGGCCCCAAGGACCTGAAAAAACAAGACATCAAAACAGAGAGGAGGAGGCATGTAGTTCGTGCCATCTGCTGTGCAACTGGGGCTTTAAGTGTGTTTGGAGTGATCTGATCCAACTGCTTGATGGTGCTGACCCAGGCTGATTAGACAAGTCCCTTGCCTTGGTCTCCCAAGAGAAACATAAACTATTTAAGACAGCCCAGATTATTCAGCCCATAGACAAAGAGCAGCAAGGAGAAAGGGATGAATACACACAGACCTTTCACACCAGTAAAGGGAGAAAGGGACCTTCTAAGAGCAGAAACAACACACTGTTCCCATGGTGCGAAGCAAAATCAACTGCGAAGCTACCTTCTGCAGAAATAGTTCCTGAAAACAGGGAACAAAAGCTATTCTTTTATTCTTTAACATGTTATAATCTCCCATGATGGGTAACGGGGCTGTATTTGAAGCCTCTGGTATGCGGGACTCCTGCGAGACTGAAAAATGGGTGTGCAGAGACACACAGTAAGGACTTGAGGTTCCAAACACAGAGGAAGGAAGACTGGCGATGGGAAGGAGGTACAAAAAACCCCAGTACGTCCCATAAATCTGACTTTGAGAGCAAGTAAGCTTGCCATTAGTCATGTAACTATTGTCTGGTCAGTCCCAAATATTTTTTAATTCCATCTTGTCTCAGATTCAGTGACAAGGGGTGCATTTGAGAGTACAAAAAACCAATTTGAAATCGCAGATTAATGCAAGAAACAGAAGCTATTTGTGTAACTCTTCCATTCTGAATTTATTTTTCATTTTCTAAAAAAAATTTAAAAATATTAAACTCCTTTATAGTCAAAGCAAGTTTTCTTTGATCATCCATGTGCTGCTCAAGTCCTGCTCTTAAGTCACTCAAGCAAATCAAGAAAGATTTGAGTCATTTAACTGTCTCCAGTGAGCCATAATTTGCATTTACCTATGAAAAGCTCACTGTGGCAAAACCACCAAGACTCAGAAGACCCTGAAATGAGTGTTTCACAGATGGATGAGAAATGGAATTGGAGAACTCTTCTGTATCCCTTAAGCTGCACACAAAAAAACTGGAGTCAGATATTCCAATTTTCAAGCTTCCCTTCTTGTGCCTAAAGAGGAGGCCAGGACAAGAATCAAATTGTTGGCATTATGTGAAGGGGAAAACAGAGAGGAAGAAGAGTGAAGCAGCAGAGGGAAACCACACACCAGTCAGGACACTACTGCACTTGCCCCATGTCCTTACTTGAGCAGCTCCAGGATGCCGATAACTATGTCATTAACGTAACAAAACCCAGAAGCCTGCAAGAGAGAGAAAACCAAATAGTGTTAGAATGAGATCAATAAAGAGCCTGGACCTCAAAAAGACAAAGTAATACACAGATTTGCCTTGTTACCTCAAACTTTTTGGCGTGATGCAGGCCCCCAGCCCAGTTTATTGCAATATCACAAATCTACAAAAGTAAAGATAAGTTAGTTTAAGGTGACAAGGTGGTAACAACAACCTTGCACCCACTTCCCCAGTACACCTACTTCAACATACCCAGCCCTATCACCCACAAACGCCCTCCTCGCCTTTCCTTCTCCTTCAGAATCCTTTTCAAAGCTCCATCTTGGCCATTACCCCAGCAGTAATGTAAAACAGGTGTTTTTGTTATGTCATGTCCATACTAGATTGGTCCTGTTAGACCAGAAAAAGTCATCTCCCACCACCATCTCCCCCCCTCCAGCTGCAGACAGAGCACCCAGCACATACAGTTTGTCCCTGCACTTGCCCTTCACACTCCTTAGACCTTTCTTAAGTCTCTAGAAGACTTGAACCTCTCTAGCTTGGGGTTTTTTTATACTGTTTTGAGGGACCGTCTTCCTGCATGGTCTCATTCAGTGCATTTTGCTAGTAGAGACCTGGCAGCACTCTCAAGGTCTCTCAGCAGCCAGTGAAACTTTCACTGAAGACCCCAGGTTTGTTCTACAGCGCTGAGAGTACTTTTGTGACTTTATTACGTGCAGCATTAGTATCCTCTGACTCCCTCCTGGTTAAACATCTACTAAATGGTTGTCTCTGACAGTACAAGAATGGTCTCAAGCTTCACAGTCCTACAGGTATTCACACCGCAACACAGCAGCGCTTGCTGCCTTGTTTTACAAAACAAATCTATGAGCTTTTCCTTAAACTGAAAACCAGTTGGCTTACGTTTGGGTTTTGAAAGATAAGGACATCAACCCTGTTACCTTGTTGTTCAGCTGTGTGGCTCCCTGCAGGGAGGCCCCAGTATAGCGAGAGCAAAATTCAAAGAGGCCTGGAAACACCGGGCTGAAAAAGAAACCAGGATTCAAACACAGAACATCTTCTCATTCCTTCTGATTCCTCCAAAGCAAAGCCAGGAATAAAACCATCCAGGGACATTACTTGAGCAAGATCAAAACTCATTTTCTCTGAAAGAGTTAATCTGGGATCACCCTGACTCTGCTTATACCACACTGAGTACCAGCAATCTGGCTGCAAACACAATGGGGAAACTCAGTGAATCTGTTAACAGTTACCAAAGCTTCCAAGTCAGTCCTGAAAAGGCCTCACAAAACACACCAGCGTCTGTCCTGCAGCCCTGCAAACATCTGCTCAGAGCTAGGATGCGATGTGAGACCGCATCAGGAAAGCATAGGGCTGGTCTGCTCCTCCACTATCTCCCCTGGGCTGTATCTGGAAGATCCTGCCCCTCATTTGCCTCCCAGCACACACCCAGCTTGGGGCTTTCTGCCACCCGAGGTGAAGACTGCTCTTAGTACAGCACTGAGGTCTGATCCATCCCAGCACACAGAGCCAGCCCAGGTACCAGGAGAGGACAGAAATGCAGGATGTAGAGATGTCAAAAACTACATTCAAGGGCAACCAGTGGCTTAAAGACTGTGGGAGTTTCTTTTCCTCTCTTATTTTGGCTAAGGTTTCTAGTAATCAGAGCAGCAACGCCACAGAACAGTCTTTGGATTCTCAGCCTAGGTATCAAAAACCAGGCTACACTAGTACCTGCTTGGGATAAGACCATTTTCTAGTTAACGGAACTCTTCCCGTGCTAGCACAGCTCTGCCCTCTGCAGAACAGATAAAAACAGTTTAACCTTCTGACAGCCCTTATAAACCTCAACCAGACAAGTCACAGTGCTGTTTCCTCAGTCACCCACAGAGCCCTTCCACACATTTCTTTCCAGTTTCATCTCCCACAAGCATTAAAGACTGGAATTGAATACTGTCAGCAAGATCACATGTAGTTTTGTACAGAGGCACAAGTATCTCTTTAGTTCCACCTAAAAACACCAGGCTCTGAAAGCTGCCCTGAACTTACCATGCACATATTAAGATAGCTAAAATGAAAGGTGATTGTTAAATAAAATAGTTAGCAAGTTCAAGAAGAACTGGAGGTTCTGCAAGAACAAGTAGAGATACAGACTCGATCCCAACAAGCTTACAGCCTAAATATAGATCTGAAAAGGAGGACTGCAAGTTCTAAAGAGGAGGGAATCAAGGAAGTTCCAGTCATCTGATACACAGAGGAGAGACATGCACCTCATCCTGGTTAAAAGCAAATAAGAAACGGGACATTCTAAAATTGCTCTCTGGCCGTGGGCGATGCAGGAGCGCCTTTTCCAACTGCAGGTTGGCAGAAGGCCCAGAGCACTCACCAGTCATCGCCCACGTTGAAGGCGTTGAGGCTCTTGGTGAAGCCCTGCATGTTGTTGGGGCTCACTCTCTGCAGGAAGTCGATGTAGTCCTCGGAGTGGAATCGGCACATGTCGTGCTGGGACGCCTGGTACGGTTTGAAAACCTTCAAGAGAGAAAGGCAAAAATTAGTTCCCATCCAAACGCGCGTTTGCTTTGGCTGAAAGACACTTCAAGTTAATTGACAAATGACCCGCATGAGGTAGATGGCAAAAAATGTTCCCTTACGTTGGCTTCCTGACATTCGTGTTCATTTAAATTCAACAAGTCGCTCCACAAACCTACGGATTTTTCTCATTCAGCCATAAACTCGTCCCCTGCCTCCCATAATAACTGCAGCTCTTGCTACTACTCTCCAACGCCTTCCTTCCTTCTCTGCACACGCACCCCTCCTTGAGTGAGCCAGCAGAATAAAATGGCTGGGTCCAAACTACAGCACTTTTCTTCGCTGGAGGGCACTATTTCCTTATCAGTCACCAGCTTTCATACGATTTTAGGACCTCAGTATAGGAGTGGTTTTGTTCCCTCTGCCAGATTTGCCTGTGAAGAGCTGATAGGTTCAAGAGTTACTTGCAGAAAGCTCACAGACTGACGGGAAGAGTTATGTAAGCTTTGTTTCCTTTGGAAAGCTGGTGAAAATTGGTCACGGAACTGGATGGATTCAAATTAAAAGATCTTGTGACAACACAGGCCTTCCAGTTCGGTGCCTACTGCACATACCTCAACGTACAGGATGTTAAATATTAACACCATGTGAGAGGGAATTAAAGTTGCACTGAAATCAGTACGAGATCTTTTTTTTTGCGTTTCCCCATTTCTCTTAATTAAAGCAGGCACTTTACAGAAAAAAAAGTGGAACATGACAAAAATAGCTAAGATGCACGAGCTTGTCCCCAAAGGGAAAATTTATCAGGGCAACCACACCAATGTGCCTGTTCACTGGGCTAAGCAGGAAACACGTTAATTTTCAGAGACATCAATATACTCTTAACAACTGCATGGGCCTCTCCTAGATTGCAGGACAGTGTTTTCCACACGGATGCATGGGGTTTGGTGTTTCTGGGAGGCCGCTGTCTCTGCAAACTTGAAGAGGATGAGGCACCTCACAAGCAGCTGCTAAGGACGAAGGGAAGACCTATTTCCCACGAGGGCTCTGTGTAGGCACCTCCTGGGAATCCAGACAGATGGTTAAACAAGACAAAACCCAATGTACTAAAGAGTTGTAGCTGAGAAGAAATAGCTCTCATGGGATATCCAAAAAGCAAGAATCTGTCATTCAAATCAGAAAGAGGGAACATCAGCTTTTTTCCTAGAGGCAGAGAGGGCAGATGATGAGGTAACTACAATGCAAAGTTAATGGCACATTTTATAGAAAAAACTGACCCTCATCCCCACTTTCATTTGCTCCTAACTTTGCCAGTCCCAGACTGCTCCAGATGAAGTTTTCTCTGCTGTTTCCAGCTTCATGAGGGCATCTTGCAGAAAATGTAACCCCCCCAAAAGGGTTTCAAGGTTAAATACGCGGCGAAGCGCACAGCTCTGCCTACTGCCTCATTCAGCCACAGATCTGACCTTTAGAGGTGCAATGTCAGGATATGCTTCTTGCTACTTCTGCAAGAAAAATCCTAATTCTAGGGAAGTAATTCATAGAAGTTCATACATTTACAGCAAAAATCTGAAAGATAAATTCTGCCAGGATTCCATATACCCTGGGTGTGCTCCAACTGCATCCTCCTGCAGCAGTGAGATCCCCCTGTGGCTTGATGTGATCTTACTACAGACCTATATTAATTACATATAGAAGCTTTTCTATGTTTAAACATAAATTAATTTTACATATTGCATCAAGAAACTGTTCTGCTGTTCCACTTTAGCACCTTTAAAAGCTGATACTGTGCTTTCATTTCGGGATAACTTATTTTCTATTTGCCTTTGTTCAATCCACAGCAGAACAGCTCAAACTTGAGCCCAGGCCAAACACCAGGCACTTGGGACAAGAAAGGACAAAGCTGTGCAGCACAGACAGGGAGGTACCAAGCAGTCGAGACCTAACTTTGCCCTCTGCCTCACTTGTAGTCGTTTGGCTGACCAGACTTTGCCCTAAAAATAAAAAGCAGGAAAAAAAACATATCGCTGTCCCACTTGCAAGAATTTTGCACTTCATCCTGCCCAGGAAACACTGTAAACATCCTAGAATTAAAACCACTGGTCTAGCCCTGCTCTCTTGTGCTCACAGTGATTCAAATTTGATTTTAACAGTGCCTGATTCTCAAGCGCTTAATAAGCAACCTTTAGGGACAGGCTGGTTTTGGTATCACAACTAGATATTTAGTCAGGTCTTTGAAGGTGCAGCTAAAGGTGGTTTTAGTTTTGCTTTATGTTTGAGAGGGGAAGCGAATCCAGACGGAAAAGTGTCTGGTCTAGCTGGAAAGTGACTGGAATTTGCACATTTCTGCCTGACAGTGCTGCATGTCGTGTTTTCACAGCAGCTCCTGATTTATCCCTGAATTCCACACCATTGACACCAATCAATCACGCTTTCCTCTCCACAGCCTCAAAACAAGCCCGACTATTATCAGCTCTTTGCAGTCATCTACATGTAAAAACACACAATTGAGTTCTACTACAACCATTTTTAGAGCACACACCTTAGAGCAACCTCTGGGGTCACTCAGTTCAGGTTCATGAGTAACAGAGAAGTGGCTGGTTTGCTGAGCACCACGCCGAGCCCGTCTGCAGAAGGGCAAGAACACACGTGGGATGCACAAAGATGAAGGGCAGGGGGAAGTCCCAACGTCTCTCGCAGAGCAGAGCAATGATGGTTTTGTGCTTTTCTTTCACCTCCCCTCCCTGGTTTGCTAATTATGCAGGATGATGATTATGACAGAAGCGCTCCTCATCTCTTTTAATGAGGTAATTCCCATAAAAAGACCCTGTAAATGCATGTGTGTATGTTTACAAAAATACAAACATAGACGCAGATAAAATGAGAAGTGCTGGGAGCTGTAGCCTACAACTTTTAGAGTAACATTCAGGAGCACGGGCCCTTCCCCAGGGCACATCAAACAAATCACAGGCTGTGAAGACAATAGGCAGCAGCTACACCCGACCTCTGGATCAGATAGCACCACCTGGAACTGCGCCAGTCGGCCTAGGAATTAAATTGCTCAATGGTCCAGAACCGCTCAGAAGCGATCCCGCTGCACCGAAAGCGAGAACAAGCCAACGGGTGACAAAACAAGCTGAACCCGAAAAGATCAGCAGCTGCGGGTGGCACCTTCTGCACAGTGAAACAGCCAAAAGTCACCTCAAAAGGGGCAGAACGGTAGAAGACTTCTGGCATTCCTGCCTTGACCCTATATTAAGTTACAAGCCCTCTACTCTTGAGAGCTTTTCATTTGCTCCATGCTGCAAGAGTAGACAGAAAAGTGAGGAAGAATTCTAGGGAATGGATCATGGTTCATTACTGTTTGCACCAAGTGAAATAAAACACTTCCAAAGAGGGGTACCACACATCCATAGTGATATTCTGTTGTTCCCAAACTAGTTCATTTCTAGAAAGATTATTTAGATTTTCCTTCTGATTATTACTATGTGCCAATCATGTTTTATCAGGCTTACACAGGCTAGATTTCAGGAAGAGGACTTTCTGACAGTACGAACCAGAGCACACTGGACTAGGCTGTTTGAGCCAGTTGAGCTACAAAGGCTTTGAAGAGCGGGTTGGACAATCGCTGATCAAATACGAGACAGGATTAGTGAACCCCATTAAAGGCAGTAAGATGAATTAGCAAGCCTTCTGAGTTTGGGGTTTTTTTCTCAGATTTACTATTCCATGATCACAGAGCCCACAGTGGTCCCCGCGTCCTTCCTAGAATGCGCCAGGGACAGGGAAATTTTGTGCTCAGTCCTCAGCAGCATTGCTGCAGCTCCAGGAATGGCACTGTATGCACAGGTTTAAACAAGACACAGACAACCAACAATGATCCCTTCCAGATCAGCTCTATGTGGTACGGCAGAGGGCTCAGGCCAATGCGAATGCCTGAGACTGCTTAAAGTCTTGTCTGCAACAACCCTGTTCCCTGTCGTGCCAAAAGCAGAGCTGAAGGAGAGGCAGCGACACAAGAAACCTGTGAAGAACCCACAACCACAGGCCAAGTTTTAACACAGAGGCCACAGCTGAATTCAGCAGGACAGCACAGGGGTCTCTGACACATTTCCAATGTGCAGGAGCCTAAAAAATCCGCTCTGACCACTGCCTGCCCAAGGCCACCTTCCGCATCCCCCTCTTCCCCCGCCGCCTGGGTGAGCGGGGGTGTCCCTGCCGGACCCCAGGCGAAGCGCCGCTTACTATCATCTTCTTGTAGAGCCCGTAGTGCAGGACCAGGCTGTGGGTCAGCGCCAGGCGATGCGGTTTCATGGGGTGCCCCGCTCCTGGAAGGGAAAAGACACGGGGAGTCACCGAGGGCGGGGGAACGTTAAAACCCCAGCCGCCCTCCAGCCCCGAGGGTCGGGGCCAGCGCGGGCCGTGACGGGACCCGCCGAGCAACCCCCACCAGGCCCCGGGACGGGGTGAGACACACACCGGGCCCCGGCGAGCCAAGGCCGCGCTGGGCCATACCGCACCGCCCGGAGCCGCAGCCGGCCCGGTTCTCCTCCGCCGCCACCCTCGTTCTCCCCCGGCCCCGCCGCCCGGCCCCCGCCCGCACCGTAGTGGAAGTTGCCCACGTCCGGGTCGTAGAAATAGGCCACGGTCTTCGCCATGGCGGACAGGCCGCAACCCGCCGCCGCGCGCTCCCGCTCACGTCATCACGCCGCGACGGCGCCGCTGAGCCGCAGCGCATGCCCGAGCGCCGCCGACCGCGAGCGCCGTGGGCGGGGCTAAGGGCGGGGCGAGATGAGTCCGGTGTCTCCGCGGTCCTAGCGCCCGCCCCGGTCAGCCCCGGCAGCCCCCAGTAACTCCCGGCTCATCCCAGTTGGCCGCTAGGTTCTCTTCTGCAGCTCTACAGCTGCCCCCAGTAACTCCCAGCTGCTCAGCAGTTGCCCCCACTTGTCTCCCAATCACCTTCAGTTGCCTCCAGTCACCCCCAGTTCCTGCCGGTTGCCCACTGGATTCTTTCCTGTAGCTCCACAGCTGCTCCCCAGTCACCCTCAGCTGCCCCCAGGCCCTCCCAGCTGCTCACCAGTCACCCCCGTTTGTCTCTTAATAATTCCCAACTGCCTACAAGCACCCCAGCCATCCGCAGTTCCTTCCAATTGCCCACTGGGTTCTCTCCCACAATTCTTCAGCTTCTCCCGAGTAGCACACCATTGTCCCCCCAGTCTGCCCCACTGCCAGCCTCCCCCAGTCACCCCACAATCTGCAGCAGCCCACCTGCCGAGGGCACAGCAGAAGGGGCAGTGGGGTTCCTGTGGGGTACCCACAACCTGATGAGACTTACCCCCTTCTGGAGAGAAGCCCCCCCAAGCTGTGAAAGATGGGGAACACCACTGCCAGCTGTCACCCAGCTGAGCAGCCCCCCCAGGACCCACCTTGCCAGGGTGTGAGTCTTCTTGACCCTTCAAAAAATACCCCGCCAGGGCTGGGAGGGAGCGAGGACAGGGAAGCACTGCCAGGCAGGGGGAGGACAAAAGCCAGTCAGAAAATTGCTGTGTACGAAAAAGCAGCCGTGCAGAACGGGGGAAAAACCCTGAACCTCACCTGGAGCTGGCAAGGGCTGGGGCTGGGCAGCAAGTGACGCCGGCAGCAAAAATCTGTTTCCTGTGGGCTGGAAAGAAAAAAGGATGAAAAGAGCATGTAGTCTCGCCCAAAGGATCAGAAAACAAATTAGCCAGCATCGGCCTTTGGCAAACAGCTTGGTTCTGCCAGTGTCCCGCCCCATCACTTTCTGCAG
Source organism: Trogon surrucura (assembly GCA_020746105.1). Classification (NCBI taxonomy): domain Eukaryota; kingdom Metazoa; phylum Chordata; class Aves; order Trogoniformes; family Trogonidae; genus Trogon; species Trogon surrucura. The sequence continues at coordinate 7,175,037 of CM036630.1, read as the reverse complement.
GCAGGAGGTTTGGGGTGAAGGATGCTGCACGGGAGACACACTGCCCAGAGCACCTCCAACCAAAAGGGGTCTTGAAGAGAAGCTGGCAAGGGGCATGCGAAGAGCTGGTTAAAGATGGACACCATGGCAGAGCAGCAGCGGGATGTTCTCCAGCTTCTCAGCAACAGAATTTTGATGCCGGGTAATAAACAGCAAGGGGAGCTTCATGGTTGCATGGCTTGGGGTGCTCAGGATGGGACTGGAGGGACAGGATGGGATTTTGGGTGCTGTGATGGGGCTCAACCAGGCAGAAAAACTTTGGTCAAGACACAATTAAATCGTGGGATTATTTAATGATGCTTCTGACAGGCTCTGCCACTTACTACGCAGATGCTGCTCCCTCTGTGCTGCTCCTTTTGTGTGTTTCCCTTTAGGATGCTGGCTCCAGATGCAAGGATGTTCTGGGGGATGCCGGGACCCTCTGACCATGACCCCACATGGTACAGCTGTGATTGGGGATGCTCAGAGCTGTGATCCTTGGCATGGTGAGCACTGAGGCCAGCACCCGCCATCTTAAATAAATAAGCTTTAAACATGCTGAACAACAAGAAGGGTGTAGCAGCAACTGTGCTGACGTCTTGGCGGGGGCTGCTCACTCGGCATGACGATCGCCCGGTCGCCGCTCCGCAAGGTGCTGCCACCAGATAACGTCTGTCCGGGGCCATCGAGCTGCCCAAGCAGCACGTCGAAGCTGCCTGGCAGGGGGAAAGGGGTGAGGAAAGGGAAAAAAAACATCCCTGCCTCTGGCAGGGATTTCTTTGCCGGCTGAGCTTGCTTGCTGGAAGCTGGTCACTGCTCCGGGCATTTTCACAGGTCTTGGAGCAGTGCAAAGAAAGCATTGGAGAGGATATTTTTAGATGCTTTTTGTGCTCAGAAAGCAAAAACAAGCTGTGGTTTAAAGGCCATTAGCTTGCTGGGGCTGTTGGAAAAACTTAGACAAGGGCTTAGGATTCAGGGAGATGTTTGACATGATGGGATGCAGCATTTTTGCAGAGGTGATGGCAATTTCTGGGCTGATCATCGTAGCGGAGACCCCAGGAGGAACTTGCCCACGGGATTGCTGAAGCCAGGCAGTCTGGCCTGTTTAGCTGCCACGTGGACAACCAGCGGGGCCGGGGCAGCCGATCCCCCGTTCTCATTGTTCACGGGGTGACGTCTGTCATAATGGCTGCGGAGGAGGCGCGGGAAGAGAGCGGAAAAGAGGTAACGTGGCAATACTCCGGGACCAGAGCTGGCTGGGGGATGGGACATTGGGGGACAGTGCTGTCCCTCCACCCTCTCCTGGTTGCTCTGTCCCCTCCCTCCCCAGCCACCTTTCATCCTGGCGGCTTAAAATGTAAGGGCTTCCAGACAATGTCACAAGAGGGACTGAAGCCTCCAAGGTGTCTCCATGATTCACATCCGTACTTGTCACAAAACCCCGAGTGGGTGACCCGGAGAGGAAGAGCATGGGGATGGTGGCGGTGAGGGCAGCTGCCTGCCCCAGAGACACAGCTGAATTATCGTTGTGTCTCACCTTCTGCCACTTTGGCTTGTGGGGTCCCACATGATGGGGACAGGAGCTGGGACAGGGATGACAGGGGACAGAGGATACCAAGCCCAACCTCTGGACATGCCATGAGCTTCCAGCCTGCAGCTGTGTTTGCACCTCCCCTGGCATGGCGTGGGGCTCAGCCCCATGTGGGGACTGTCCACCTTGCCAGGATGGACACAGCCAGCTTGTTTGAGAGGGAGAGAAGAGCTGTGGTGTCATTTTTGGGTCACTTGCATGACACTGTGTGTGAAAAGGCTCTGGCCGTTAAAATGCTATTGGGGTCCCACAGTGGGATGAGGACTGAGCAGCCTGGAGGGATGCTGAGGCTGGGGTGCTGAAAGCAGAATGAAAACTGGGGGGCATATGATGGCCATGGTGGGAGCATCAAGAAGAGAAACCCAGCTATGGAGGTGGGTGGAGCAGCTTGATGGTAGAAGAGTCCCCTCCTTGTCTTGGTTCACCCCACAAAAGGCCAGGATTTGTACTCAGGTGGGCTACTGCCCTGTCCTGTGCCTCATGGGTTATGGCAATGCCTCAATACCAGAGGGCATGGGAAAATGAGAATCTTTTCTTGAATCAGGGAGGGCTGAGCAACTTGAGCATGTTTTGCCTGGCAAGGCTGAAGGCTGGAAGGGGGGTAGGGTGCAGCAATGTGTTGGGTGGGCGAGAACACCCGGGAGCAGAAAGAACTATTTATTGTGCAGGACAGCATGCGTGGGCACGAGGAAAATAGAAATAAGCTCACCAAGACTGCGTCCCCTCAGGGCTCTGCAGAAATCCAGACCTGCGAGGTGCCTAGCTTTGAAGAAACAAGGGCAAGGAGTAAACAACCTTGATGGTCTTGATCAGCAGAGACTTGTATAAAGCTTGTTGGTCCAGAATCAGGAGACCTCTCCTCTCCTGTGGCCCTGGCAATGCATAGCAGGAGAAATAAGTTTTGTTGCCTGTGGTCTTTTCTTGCCATAGTAGGTCCATTTTATGGCCTGTCTCCCTGCCAGGACAGAAGACAGATAGATGGGCCCCATGATGCGGTGACGTCCTGAAGTCACAGTGATGGAGGAGGCTCCTGGACTCCTGGGCACTGACTCCTGGTCCCTTGTGCAGAGTCACACAAGCTCTCATCATCATATGGCTGAAAGCCTGGGGGAGTTGCAGGTTGCCCCACAGCAACATGGAATGTGGTGGGATAACTCCTACAAATGAATACTTATACAGATAAGCACTTAACTTCTGTAGAGATGAGGTGGGAGGGTTTTCAAGGATTGCCTGTGTTTCTCAAGATCTGAGTGGAGAACTGGCAGGTGGGCAATGGATGGCAAGAAGCAAGCCTAATAGTAGCAAAGCCCCCCAGAAAGGGGATAATGTGGTGGAGAAGGAGGTCATGGGACCTCCTGGAGATTTCAAATGGCTTAGCCATCCCTTTTTTTTTTTAAGGAAGGAGGGAGAGGCAGTTGGCCTGGGGCAGGGTGTTGGACTGTGGTTTCTCCCAGGGCTCGTTTTCCATCTGGTCAGTGCTGTGCTCACAGGGTGGGTGTCTGCAGCCCTCTCTGCCCACCCCCTGCTGGTACAAGACCAACCCTGATCTTGCCGAGACCCACTTCTCCCCCTGCCCTCCCATCGCCGCCGTTCAGTGCTCTAAAAATCGCCGAGACTTTCGGAAAGGAGGGTGCCAGAGGAAGTCAAGGCTGGCTTGCATCCGAGTGAGGTTATTCGCCCCGGGGCGGGCAGCAGCTGGCCAGCGCCCGGCTTCCCCGGGCGGCACTCCTCTTCACTCCTCGCCGCAGCTGCCAGCATTTCCCTGAGCTTCTCTCCGCACCTCCAATCCGCTGAAACCGCTTTGGAGAGATCTTTTCCAGGGTCGGGACAGGCGGGTGTGCTCTCGCCGGCAAATAGCGGCGAGGCTGCCGGCGGCAGCCGGGAAGCAGCTTGGCTCCTTCCCGAGCGAGAAAGGCGACCGGGAGCCGGGGGGCCAGAGGATGCTCGCCGCGGTCCCCAGCCGCAGTGATGCGGGGTTGCTAGGAGGCAGGTGAAGGTGAAGAGGAGAGCGCTGCGGAGGACCGCAGGCCCAGGTACCGCCGCAGCAGCGGGAACAAGGGACACGGGGGAGACTCTGTCGACGCCGGGGAAAGCGGAGCCGGCGAGTGGGCCGAGCCCTGAACCGCCCGGCAAGGGAGATGGGAAAACCCGGGGGAGCCGGGGCGGAGGGAGCAAGCTCGGTTCTGCGGGAGGACGATGCGGGAGCCGCCGCCGGCCAGCTCGGCCCATCGCCAACCCGGCTGCCGCGGTTCCCTGTCTGTCTTGCCTTTGCCTTTGCCGGCGGAGGCCCTCGGCTGCCGTGAGTAGCGAGGGATGCCGGGGGGAGCGGATCGGCGCGGAGAGGCGAGGATGCTCGTCCTCCCGCAAAGGCGAGCGGGGTAATGCCGCCCGCGGAACCCGGGGGAGGCCGGGGGGACCCGTGCCCTTGGGAAGCCGCCTGCGAGAGGCGGAGGAACGCCGCAGCCCCGGGGCCGGGCAGGCCTGCGGGGATGCTGCTGCCGCCGCTGCCCTTGGGATGCCTCTTGCCGGGTGTGTGCGGGGCAGCGGTGTCCTTGGGAGACCGCGCTGAGACTCCTCCAGCCTGCCCTCTCCTCCGCGGGGCTCCCCTGGCACGCCGGACCTTGCAGGGTGAGAGATGAGCCCTTGGCAGCCCACCCCGAGCCGGGAGATGGCTCTAGCCCAAGGCGGATGTGAGGAAGAGGAGGATGGGCACGGGGATCTTGGCAGGGGGGTGAGTACCGGGGTCTCTGATCCGCCTTCACCCTTTCTCCTAGATCCGCATGTCAGACCAGAACAGCACCGACGATGGGGAGTCAGACCCCCAGCACAGCTTGTCTATGGTCTTCCTCCTTGTCCTTGTCTTCTTCATCATGGGGCTGGTGGGCTTCCTGATCTGCCATGTCCTGAAGAAGAAGGGTTACCGGTGCCGGACTTTCCGGGATGAACTCGACCCAGATAACAAAGATGTGCTGGCGGAGCTCCAGGCCAGTGAGTGCTGGGGTGATGGGGGCTCAGTGGGGGTTCGGGCACTGCCTCTCACCCGGCATGGACCTTAAACACACTTCTGGAATGCAGGCTGTGGGTGGAAGGGTTACCTGTCATGTGCTGCTGGGTTGGGAAAAAGGGATGGATTGGTGAGAATAGCTTGGTGTTCCTGAGGGATTGGGAGCGTATGGCACAGAGAGCCCTCTGATCTTCTGGCTCCCCAAGCTGGTGAAGGCTGATGGTGCCAGGGAGGTGGGAACCAGCATCTGGCCCTTCCCAAAGTGGCATTACCACTAAAAGATAATTCTGATAAACAACAAGGACCTGACAAATCCGCTGCGCCTGAACATCCTCCATCCAGAGCGTGAGCTGTCCTTCTGCCCTTTTGCTGGTAGGAGGTCCAGCACGGGACGAGCATGGTGTCTGCTAAAGGTCATGTCCTCTTCTTGTCCCTGTTGTGCTCTTGTAGCCCAGAGGAATATAGGTGTTTCTCTGGGATCTCTGCCCTGCAGTTGAAGAGGACATTTAGGGATTTTTTTCCATAGCTTCAGGCCAACATAAGTGGCTCTCAGCTAGTAGGATGGGGAAGTCAGTGTGAAGCGTTGGTGAATAACAGAGCTCAGTCCAAGCAAGCTCTGTCACTTGAAGGTTTCAAGAGGCTCTGCTGAAATGAAGAAGACATGTTCCTTCAGCCACTTCCTTACCTGAAAATGGCCAAATGGTGCTACATGATTCCTCCAGCACTGTCAGTGCTCAGGAGGGTCAGCACCTTCCACTGCCACTTCTTGTGCATGTGAGGGAAACGTGGCTTCCCCAGCTCCCCCACAGATGCAGCAGGAGTTTCCAGGTGGCCTCAGATGTGCTCCTCTGGCTTCAGTGACTGGCCTGCACTTGACATGGAGACAGTGTCTGAAACTTCTGTGATTGAATGTGCCTGCTGGATTTGCCACAGCTCAGGGAAACAACTCTGTGAGCTTCCAGGAGCACAGTGGCAGCCCCTGACTGTGTTCTTTGAGGCAGCTGCCTACCAGACTGCAAGTCCGACCTGCTCACAGGAACATACAACACTACAGACTGGGTTGAAGATTCAGCCAGCCAATCCTCTGGACTCCAAAAGTGGCCAGAAGCAGGTTCCAATGAATGCTGCGGGTGAATACCACAACGGAGCAGACACTGAGCCAAGTTTCCCCAGCATGTTCTTTTAAGCTTCTGACAGTGTGTAGCTCCGGGGCTTCCTCCATCAGATACAGTTTCTCTGTATTTAACAGGCCCCAGTGGGTTTCTTTTCTGTGAACTTGTCCCGTTTACCCTTGGAGATTTTTAGAACCCACAGCAACGTGCGCCCAGAGGCTCCAAGGCTGGACTGTGCCCACAAGGATTCTTCTCTTTCAACTTGTTTTGACCCTGCTTCCCACTCATTTCTTGTGGTACCACCCAGTTCTGAAGGGGCAACACAACCTCTGTGTTCCTGCACAGATGGCTGCTGTTCTAGACAGCTTGTTACCAGGGTGAGGGGTCTGGTGTTCCTCAGAGGCTTCTGAGCATGATGGGGCACTTGGGGCTTCTCCAACCTCCCTATTGACATGGCTGCTCCAGGGGAGGGACTGGTGAGCTGGGTGTCCAAATCCCACCCTTCAGTGCCACACTTTTTTCTCTTTTCAGATGAAGAGGAGGAGCTGAATGAGGACACGGTGGAGAAGATCGTAAGATGTATCATCCAAAACGAAGGTGAGCATTTCCTAGGGCTGTTCTGGAGACGTGCTGACCGCTTTGGCTGACGCATTCCCTTTTTCTTCTCTCCTCAGCAAATGCAGAAGCCCTCAAAGAGATGCTGGGGGACAATGAAGGGGACATCCCGGTGCCAGTGCCCAGGTGAGGGAAGCCAATACCAGCTTGTGGCTCCTCCAGAGTGAGGGAGAAATAGCCTTTGGGTATCACCTTGGTCTGGAGACTTTGCAGCCAGGCCCTTTACTTAGCTTGTCATAAAGCATTTTCCCAACAAGAAATACTGCACCCTCGAGGGTTGCGATGAGTGCTTCACCCCACTGTCAAGGGGAATAGCTCTTCCTCATTCCTGTCCTCACAAGAGGTCCCCTCCAGAGCTGCTGCTTCTCAGCTTGCTGCTGCAAAGCTGCACCAAGATTGGGAAGTCTACTCCAGATAACATGACCTGTCATGTCCTTCTCCTATTGCAGCCTTTGTCCCCACCGCAACAGCCAGGATGGTGGCCCACCGCATCACCACACAGTGCATCTGGGCTCCACACAGGCCCCTTGCATCCACTGCAGCAAGAGGAAGAGGCACCCATTGCATCGACAAGGACGGTCAAAGGATGGCAAAGGCAGGATGCATCCTGGAGAGACCACCGTCTTCTCAGTGGGCAGGTACTTCAATGAGCTTTGCCAGACATGGCCCATCTGCTCTAATGGAGTGAGCATCACGGACAGTCTCCTCACTTCTCCTGTTCCTTTCCCTGTCCCCACTTGCTCCCCAGGCACCCTCTTGCTCTTCCCCATTTAGATGCCTCAGTAGAAGCTCTGCAGCTTGGGAGTCCACAGGACTCAGGTGCCTCTTGCACCTGGAAATGCCTGTGGTATGTGGCAGGCCATGACGCACCAGTGGCTTCCCTCCTTCTTCGGGAAGGTGACTTAAGCCTAGGTTGTCCTGCTGACTCAGTGCTGGGCAGATCCTCAAATCCATGTCCTTCCAAAGCCTGCTGTCCCAGCTACATGTAAGTAGGGGTCTTGCTGCCTAAACAGGAGTAGTGACTCCAGGTTTTGGGGATCTCATTAAGAGTAGGAGGAGGTGACAGCAGGTCCTGAATGCAAGTTACCAGCCATCACTATCAAAATAGAAGAGTAGCCATGCTTTTCCAGGTTGTTGCCTCCAATGATGACTGTAATTAGGTGACATGGCAGGAATATAAGAATAGGGGAGTGTACCAGGTACTTCCCACAAATAATTCTCCAGTCTTCTCCTGGTCTCACCTCAGGGACTTCCTGAGCTTCCTGTGGTCTCTACGTATTTGGTAACCTGCAAGCTTGCCCAGGTTGCTCCATACCCCAGCAGAAAGTTTTAGCATGCACAAGACCTTCAGCAAAGTCTTCCAGGGCTCAGCTCCCTGCCGCAGTGGTGACTGGGGCAGAGTGACAAGCATCTGCTCATTCCTAGGTGGCCGTCCTGGTGAGACACAAAGCTCTGCTGTGCACAGATCCTGCAGCGGGTCTTCATTCAGGGCCTAAGCCTTGATGAAGCTGCATGTTGTGGTCCAGAGAGACAGTCATGATGTCAAGCCAGAGCAGGCATCAGGAGGTTTGGGTTTTTCCACCATCACAGCTAGGAGTATCAGCAGAGAGGTGAACTGAGGGCTTTATGGAGCCCCCATGCTGAACTCCAACTAAGATCACACCTTCTGGAGACTGACAGCTTCTGGCTTCCTCTTTGCTTGTTGCTGCCAGCTGTCCTTGGTGGTGGTGTCTGATAAGCCAGATCTCCGCATGGTTACATATTCCTGGCTAATCTCATTTGCTGGCTGGTGCCCAGCTCCATCCACTCCTCTGTGTCCTTCATCCATTCTCTTCTCTGTCTCCTCTCACTCACCTCTGAGTACTGAAGAAGATGGTCTCCTTTACTAAATGCACCTTCCCTCATACCTTGGTTTTCTCTCTTCATCCTTGTTAATATCCTGTGTCACATCAGCCTTCTCCAGGGGCCAGTCATTACATTTCTCCAAGGTTGTATTTTAAAAGTTTCTGCTTTCTGAATCTCCTTGGCATGAGGTGAGGTACAAGACTACTTTTAAATTCTGGTTCTCGTTTCCAAGCTGCTCCATTGCTCTTTTAGATCCTGGATGACTTTTCCAGGACTGCCCTTGCTGTGTCTTATTTGCTACGAATATCTTGATCACACAAAGGGCTTTGACTTCTGACTGATCCTACATACAAAAGCTCCTTGAACCCACACTTCTGTTGCAATCCTCAGGCCTTGTTCTTTTATTTTTTTCTATTATTGCTTTTTTCTTGGATGCAGTGGTTGAGAGTTCAACCTCCTTCCCTATTACCTACAGCTCATTGACTGGGTCTGATCCCTGGTTGGTAGGCACAGGCTCATTGCTAAAGGAGTGGAAAGGAGTGAGATTAGTGGAGGTTCACCAAGATCCTCAGGGGCTGGAGCATGTGGCATGTGAGGAGCTGCTGAGGGAATGGGGAAAAGTATAAAGAGGGGATCTAATTGCTTTCTAAGGGGTGGGGGGAGTTTAAATGAAGATGGAGCTAGATTCTTTTGAGATGCACAAGGAAGGGCAAGAGGTGATGGCTACAAGTTGTAACAAGAGAAATCCAGAAAAGACAGAAGGAAAACCTGCTTCACTGTGAGAATGGTGAAGCCCTGGGATAGAGGATTGGAGGGGTCTCCATCTTTGGACACTTCTAAAACCTGACTGGATGGGCCCCTGGGCAACTTGGTTGCCCATTATTGAGCAGAGGTTGATTACGTTACCTCTTGCACCCCCTCCAGTCTGAACCGTGCCTGCTCCTTTGAATCCATTCCCAGCTACTTCCAGGCTGACATTGCTCAATGGCATTATCAAGAAATAATCCTACCCCTAGTGCCTCCTCCCTGTCCCTCTCTGGGTCTGGAACATTCTTTGGTCTTCCTGAATCACTGCACTTGTGCCTTGTCTCCAAATATCTGGATAGACCTGAAAGGTCACATTTGCTGCTGCTTGGCCTGACCTGAGTAATCTTGTAGGTACTTCATCTAGACCTGGAGCATTTATCTTCCTGATCCTTCCAATCATGAGTAGCATTTCTGACTGCAGTGTTGAGGGGTCTGTACTGTCCACAGACTGCCATCGGGCAGTTGTCTCCATCACTGGTACCTCCTCTGGTGCTTGTTTTTATCTCTTGGACCTTTCTTCTCAGCTTCTTCCTTCAGGGTGGCCATACTGCCATGTGCTTGACCTTTGGGTCTTGCTCTTCTTTCAACCCCAGCAGTGCTTGAACTTTGCTGCTGAAATCATGTTTCGCCCTGATGCTGATTCTCAGGTGAACCTCAGCAGAGCCAGGGCCTTCTGCACCTTCTTCACATGTGACTCAAGCACAGGGAGAGCAGTTGCTGGTTGAGTCACAGGCTGCATGAGGTCTCTGTGGTGGGATCAGTGTTCTTTGGCTGCTGGGCACCGGCTCACTGTGGAAGGGATCTCCCATCTGCTGGTCCAGCAGTGGCTTGCATTGGTTACAAAGAGGAGTCACAGCATTAGTCACAACCAGCCTGTTTGTGATTCAGACTTTCAGGCTTTGCCTATGTGTTACCTCTCACAAATCCCAAAGCTGTGGTAGGTGCCTAACTTCCCTCATCTCCCCATGTGCAACATTGCATCACCTCCTGATTATAAACGCACCCTTTGAAGGTGCAGCTGTTCTCCTACCCACCATGAAGCTCTAGGCTGCTACACAGTACACGGTGGACCTTAGTTCAAGATGTGCTCTGGCAGATTTTAGCCAAACAACTCTTCCCACTTTTGATCCCTGTACTGAAATAAAGCTTGTACTGCCAAAACCCTGTCTCTGCCCTCACTTGGGGCATACTGTCTGCTGAAGACTGTCTCTTTTTGCCCTGATGGCAGTCAGTCACAGGGTACAACATCCGTGCAGCTCTGCATGGCCATCCTTTCCTCATCAGGCTTGGCCTGTTTGCATCTCACCTGAATCAAGACCTCAGTTTCTGTACAGGCTTCCGTTTGTCCAGGTTGCACCTCAGAGCATTTCCACAGGCTGTGACCCATCTTGCTGCAGGGAGGACAAGCTCGCAGGGTCTGCAGTAGCCACCATCTGGATTGATCTTTTTATCCTTCTCTTTGTTTGTTTCACCAAAAAATGAGAAAATGGGGTTAGGTCAGTGGGAGCATGCCTAGAGTGGGAATTGGTGGTGTTGAGGTGGCGTCCCTGCCCACAACAGGGAGGTTGGATTAAAATGATCTCTAAGGTCCCTTCCAGCCCAGGCCATTCTATGATTCTATGATTCTATGATTCGAATGGGTCTGGGAGGTTGGAGATCAGCACCAGTCAATGACAGAGAGAAGAGATTCAAGGTTGGAGGTACACGGAAGCTGGAAGAGAGGAGGGAAAAAGATTTTCATCCATTCTGCCCCATTCCAGGTTCCGTGTCACACACATTGGGAAGAAACCCACTTTCCACGAGCAGCAGGACGGTCCCCTCCCCGACAGCAGCCGGGACCTGAGCACAGAGGAGCTGGAGCACAGCAGCGACCGGCTTCAGCGGGAGCGGGCTCGCAATGGGACTGTCCCTGCTGGTGGCCTGCAGAATGGAGCCCTCCAAAAAGGTGCCCAGAGCAGCAAGGAGCAGAGCCACTCCACCACCCCAGCCCTGAACACACCAGCCATCTCTGGCACTCGTGACAGCCGACGGCTGGGAAGGGGATCCAGCGCGGCAGGCTCGTTACAGGATGCTGGCACTGCGCCTGGGAGCACGAGCCATCAGCGGAAGCTCTTGAGCCATCGGGTGCTGGGAGGGTCAAGTCCCAGCATTCCAGGAGAGCTGGTGCATGAAGGAAACAGCATCTGCCTGGAGGAGACCGGACTGGGGTCGGCAGATGAAGTTTCAGATATTCATGGGAGCCTGAGCCTGCATGAACAGGTTGAGGAGTTGGGAAGAGATGACAGCAGCAGAAAACAGCCTGGAGCAGAGGACGTGGAGCAGCCGGTAGGTTCCTCCTCTTTCTTTTCTCCCCGTGGTCCCCTGGGCTGGAGGGTTGGAGCACAGCAGCCCAAATCCTGCTGCTGACAAGATCAACCAGCCCAAGTGTGGTGGTGTGAGCTCCGCAGTGGGGACAGGTGAGCCAGAGCTTGCGCTGGGCTTAGTGCAGCATGGGACCTGTCCTGTCCTGCCCACCTGCTTTCTGTTTACCATTTTTGGTTGCTTTTTCCCCCCCATTTCCTAATGTCTGGGGCATGCAGAGTCACCATGATAGTTCCCACCCCTCTGGTACCTGCACAGCAGGGAAAACGCAGGTCACTGTTTGACTTGCATGGGAGATGCTGCAGACCTGCTGCCAGCTGGGGCAAGGGACCACAGAATCACAGAATCGTAGGGGTTGGATGTGTTGTTCCCTCATGGTTGGGCTCTGTGGGGACATCCTTTGGAATCACTTCATCTTGACCTGAAGAAACTCTGCTGCTGCACATAGCTTGGTGCCCCCAAACCCACGAAAGCTAGAGAGGGACTTTTTACAAGGGCATGCAGTGATAGGACAAGCAGTAATGGCTTCACATTGAAAGAAGATAGATTTAGATTAGATATAAGGAATAAATTCTTCACTGTGAGGGTGGTGAGGCTCCTAACCTTCCTACCCAAACACCTTGTTGAATGTACTGGAGAGCTCCAGGGCAGCATTGGCAAGGACACCATCTGCTCGGCTGTGGATGACCCCTGATTTAGGGGATTTTTTCCCTGCCCCTGCCTCCAGGCTGTTACCACTGAGCAAATGATGTGGTCAGTGATGGTAGCAGACACCCAACATGTTCACTCACTCACGCACTAGCCCATGGTTCTGTAGCTAGGGAAAGATGACTTTGATGGAAGGGAAATGGGGGAAAGTCACCTGGTGTAGTGTCACCCGACCAAGGTGAACGTGGGAAAAAGGTGCCTAGGTAAATACAGGCTAAGGAAAAGGCAAGAATACCTTGTGTTCTTCTGCTTTCTGGTGGCTGGGCTGGAGGGGTCCGGGCTCTTCCAGGCTGGAGGTTTGAGCTGTTTTATGAAGGACAACCCAAGGCAGCCATGTCAGACAAAGCCGATGGGCTGCAGCTCTTCTCTGGAGACCTGGAGAGGCAGCAACAGGTTTTCCTTTCTCCCACGGGCCAGCACACTTTGCAACATGGCCACGGCCCCTCTGGTCTCCAGGAAAAGATCCATGTGGAAGATAAGTCCAGGGATGCTGCAATTTTCTCCTCTTCATCTGTAGTGCCAGGCTCTTTCCTCATACTCTGTGCCAAGCTTTGTGAGTGTTGCTTCAGCATGTTCCAGGACATGAGGTTCCAGAAGAACGGTGATGGGACCTCACTAGGACTTTTGTACCTTTCAGATGCTCCCTCAGCCCCTAGGTCCCAGCTATGGGCTACCATAAAGGTTCTTAGCTGCTGAATATGTCCTTCAGGTGATGGGAAAGGGCAGAAAGACGGCTGCAGTCAGCTCGTGGAGCCTCAGCAGGGCTCTGCTCACTGGCTCATGGGTCATTGCTGTGGCCAACAGAGACTCACCCCTCACCTCCGCCCCAGCACCCCACTCCCACAGCAGCCCTGACATCCTCATCCCTCTTCCTTCCCGCAGGAGCCCAGTGCCATGGTGCAGAACCGAGGAGCAACTGTGTGACGTGAGTGCTTGTCCCCAGCCTCTGGGGTGACATCCAGTGTAGTTGGGGAAGAGGCAATGGCAGCACCCCTGCCCTGATGGGGCACAGCCCAGTGATGGAGAGAGGGTCTACTCCTTCTCCAAGAGTGTCCCAATGCACTAGGTCCTGCATGGGCAGACACGGGGCCAAGGACAACGCGGTTGTGGCTGGTGGGGGGATATCATGGTCACTGGGGACAAGCCCCATCCTGCCCCCTTCTCCCTGCAGCTCCTCTCCGCTCCCGGCTGGAACGTGGACGGGAGGCGCGTGACCCCCTGGCCCCCTTGCTGGGCTGGGTGGGGGGGCTTCGCCGCGGGGGGAACCGCGGGACAGCCGGCCCCTGGGTGGGCAGCTACGCGCTTGGCATGGCCAGAGAGACACGCCGACGGTACGGACAACCGCGCTCGGCGCCAGACCTCATCCCATTGGCAATAGGTACCTGAATCCCACCCACTGCACCCGCCCTGGAGAACAAATTCCCCCACACTGGGGGATCCTTGGGCCTGGCAGCACCCAGTCTCTGCTGCCCACCCGGCCCCCGCCAGCCCTGGGGGAAGGATGAATCGGAGGGGGCTGCAACAAGGGGAAGAGATGGAGGCAGCAGGTCGAGCTCCCACACCCACCTGGCACATTCACTGCAGAGCACAGCCCCGCCCCTCCTCCCAGGGCACCCCTGCCACGCAGAGCAGTCACAGGCACAAATCCTGCACTGGTGAGGGACCCTGCAGGTCCCTGTGAGATGCTGGAGGAGAGAGGAGCTTCCAGCCCCGTCCTGGCACAGGAAGGGCTGGAACCTGGCCCCGGGGGGCAGGATCGCACCCCCTGGCCAGGCCAATGGGCAGCCCTGCGGCGAGCTTCGGTGTGTAACCGCACTGTACATAGACAAGCTAAAACCATTAAAGCTGCTGAACCCTGCTTCAGAGTCAACTGGTTTTATTGGGGCACAGCTCCCATGATGCCTGGGGAGGGCAAGCAGGGTCCCAGGGCTCCCTTCCCAGGGCTGCACTGGGGGTGTGCGGGCGATGCCAGCAGAAGGCTGGGTGAGGTGAGGCATGGCCGTGGCACCGAGCACCCCAAGAGGGGAGCTGCCGGAATGCCCTGCAGGGATACATGCAGCGTTGGGCAGGATGCGGCTCCTGGAGAGACCAGCTCAGGGCATGGGGCAGCAGCCTGAAGTGGCTTGCTGGGGTGAAGGTTTTTGGGGTGTGGGGAGGTATAGGGGGATATGAGGGACCCACAGGGTCAGCTGCAGTGCAGCTCGGGGTCAGGCTCAGGGGCTCTGCCAGGTGGTGGTGGGGGCGCACGAAGCTGTGGAGAGAGGAGAAGCAGTGCTGAACTCTCCCCTTCAAAGCATATTGGGGGGGCCGTCCCCTGTTAGAGAAGGGCTGGAAGCAGGTTTGGGTGGCAGCACAGCATTGCTGTGATGGTGCTTACCGGCCGGAGGCGGGTAGCTGCCAGGTCCGGAGAGCTCTGGCCGCTGCATGCACCATCCTGCCGACAACCTGGAAGGGCTCTGCAGGTCAGCCCACCTCTGCCCGTCTGCCTCCCCTCATCCCACCCCCCCACCCCAGCACTCACCTCCCAACGGTGTTTCAGGAGACGGGCTGGGGGCCAGGCTGGCCCCGGGCATGAGGCTGGGAGGGGAGAAGGGTGGTGGGGAAGGCGACGGCAGCTCCTGCGAAGACAGAGTCAAGAAATCTGTGAACAGCAGTGAGGGTTCTCACGCCCCGGGGGCCACAAGCAGCCACGGCACAGGATGGGGGCTGCTTCCCCACCTGAGGGAATGCCACCAACCTGCCCTGTTGCCTCCCGGCCCCCTGTGAGCTCCTCCACCACCAGCGAGGGGAAGACACCGACGCGGCCATCAAAGTCTCCTGTCCAGAAGCCGTCGTCCACCTCGCCAGGGGCACGGGGCAGCACTCTGATGATGGCCCCCTCAGGGAAGCTCAGCTCCTCAGGGCTCTGCCCCTCATAGTCGTACAGGGCTCGCACCAGCCAGGCTGCAGGAAGGATGGCATGGAGAGGCTCAGCAAACCCCTTGGTGCCAGCCCCCACACATCTGTCCCCCTCCCCAGGGAAGGTGACACCCCAGCACCCACCTCCAGGCTCCAGCACCAGCTCTGCAGCCATGATGCTGGAGAGCTGGCGGTGCAGGGCAGAGGGTCCTGGGGGGCCAGCCCCCACCCCTGGCTCACCACCCAGGGACAGCAGGTATTTTTCGGGAACGTAGCCAACCTGGCCTGCCTTGTTCCGAGCCTGAAAGGGCAAGAAAATGTGTGATTGTCCCAGCCCCTGAGGCAGGGACAGTCCTGGGGACCTTGGAAATGTGTGTCCTCCAGCATGGGTCAGGGCCTGAGGGGGGCTCAGCCTGCTCCCACCTTCACCCACTCTTCCGCATCACCATCCTCAATGATCTCCAGCTCCTCGCCCTGTGTGATGGATAGCTCATCTGCTTGGCAGCCCTGCAGGGAACAGAGGACAAAGTGGCAGCAAGACTGGAGGTGCTGGCCTCAGGCAGAGAGGGTTAGGGGTGGGTAGCCATAGCCATACCTGGTACCCAAAGATCACCCGGCAGGTGTAGGGGTAGGCACGGGCAGTGGGACCAGGCTCATCATCCTCATCTGTCTCGTCACTGTCCTCGTAGTCATCAAACTCAGCCGGATCCAGCCCCGTGGGTGTCTCCTCACCCGACCCCACCATGGCCCCCGTCAGCCAAGCGTCCACATCCAGCCCCGCTGCCCGCAGCAGTGCCAGCCTTGCCTCTGCCTTCACCCGACTGACCTGGGGACACACCACCCCCACCTTGTCAAGGTCTAAGGGGACATCTATGGAGGGCAGACACAGCCTCTGGTCCCCAGTATGGTTGCCACAGTGGCTCATCCCCAGCCAGCACCCCTCCCCATCCCCATGTGCCCCACCTCAGGGGTGACAGACCTTGAGCCTCTTGCCTGGGCGAGGGACCCACCTCTGCCTTCCGGATGTTTTCCCTTGCTTCTTCCACCCGCCGCTCCACGGCGGCCGCCTCCGCCTCTGGGACCTGCTGCCGCCTGGTCTCCAGTCTCTGCAACATCTGGGCAGGCACCATCCACACGTCAGTGGAGTGGCAGATGCTGGGGTGGGGGAAGCAGGGAAAGCCCTACTTTTAGCCCCCACCATGCTCCATGGGGAAGGACAGCACCCACCTCCTCACTGTGCGCCTTGTTTTTGCAGTCCCGGGCCACCCGTGTGGCCCAGCGCCGTGCCTCCTTCTCCAGGCTTGCCCCGTCATCCCCTGGCAGCAGGAGGCATACCTGGGCAAGGACAGAGAGGCTGAGGAGAGGTTGGCTCTGTGAACCACCCCATAGTGCCTGTGTGTCCCACTCACCTACCTCCTCCACCCCAGCAAGCTGCAAGTGCTGCTGAAGGGCCAGAGCAAAGGCAGGGTGGTCCTGCAGGAAGAAGAGGAGGTCCTGTTCCCGGCATACCTGCAGCAAGGGAGAAGCATGGGGCTTGGAGACCTTGCTCATCCCCTCTGGTCCACTCCCACCCCTGGGATGGGTGCCATTACCCGTGCGGATGCCTCCACAACACCCTGGAACCAGTCTCGGGTGGCTCGGCAGGTCTCCACCTCCGTCCGGCTGGCTGACGACAAGTGTTCCCGCAGCCGCTCGTAGAGGTCACCATCCAATGCCTGGGAGGGTGTGAAAACAACCCCTTGGCACTGACTGCACCCCCTCCTGGGGAACATCCCTGACCGCCCCCTCTCCCAAGGACAGCCAGCTGTCTCTGCATCCTTGTCCCTGGGGAAGGGAGCTGGGGGGATCAGGGTGGGACCTACTTGCATGGCGGCGGGCAGCTCCACCCGCCGGTAATGCTCCAGGTGGGCGGTGGCGGCTGCCAAGGCGAAGCCATACTCGTTCTGCACCCCTACAAGCTGCCTTGAGTGCTCGGCCAGTCGTGCTGAGAACTGCAGGGATGGGGGAGAGTGGAGCTTGGCAATAGGGTGGGGGCAACCACCCCATGTCCCCCACATCCCTCTGCCTGGAGACCACATCAGCCCCTGCTATGCTGCTGACCTTGGCACTGAGTTTTTGCAGACTGGCCTTGGTGTGAAATATCCTCCGGTCACTCTTCCGGAGCCTGGGGAGGTCAAGGGTGATGTGAGATGACACCATTACCCCACAGCTGCCCCTCATCATGGTCCCCTCTGCTCACCGAGCCTCCACGTCAGCTGCCTTGTCTTTGGCCACCTCGCTGCTCCGCTGGAGATGTGTGAACTGCTTCTTTGCCTTGTCCAGCTCCTTCACTGTCTCCAGCAGCTCTGCCTGGGCCTTCTGCAGCCGCTCGATGCCCTGTGGGGACCATCAGCCGTAGTGGGGGGCAGACACAGCTGTCTCTACCACCTGGACACAGGGGACATGTCTTTGTCCTGGTACCTTCTTGAGCATTCTCTCTTTGGAGAGGCGGGCAGTCCGGGCAGTCTCTGTGGCGAGGGCGCGGTAGTTCTCCGAGGCAGTGACACGAACTTGCCCAGCGTGCACTGTCCCCTCAATGACACCCTTCCAGACAGCGACCGCGCTCCTGTAGGCACAGAGGTTAAGACAGGGCAGGGTAAACCTCCTGCCTTCCTTCCAGGTTTCAGGGATGCCCGGCAGGACAGCTAACACCTCCAGCTCCTATGGTCCCCTCTGAGTCGGGACACCCAACCTAGGGCTGCACCTCTAGGACACCCAAACCTTCACTGGCATTAGGTATCTCCCAGCTGGGAGGGTGATGGATGGGTGCAGCCAGCTCCAATGCCAGCCCCTCTTCCACATCCCTGTCCCCAGCCCACCTCGAGTCACCAGCCTCGCCGCGGCTCCGCTGCCAGTCTCTCTTCATGAACTGGCTTGCCAGCCTCTGCAGCGCCTGTGGACAGATCCAGCATCAGTGGCACTCCCCAACTCCGATGTGTACCCCAGCACCCTGCTGTTCCTCTCTGGGGCTGAAACTGGGCTCCCCCACACCGGCTGCCCACCCTATGGGTGTCCCCAGAGCAGAGACACACCCCAACCCCTCACAATGGCTCAGTGTCAGCAGAGACCTCATCGTGCTCCCCACAGGACATCTTTGGGGAGCCACCACCATCACAAGAAGACCTCCTCGCTAAGGTTTTTGGGACAGAGGACTGGCAAGGGGACACCAGTGAGGGACTTCAGGTGCACAGCAAGACCCCAATGACTCCAATCCTGGGGGGACAGTCCCCCCCATCCTGGGGGGCGGAGGAAGGAGTGGGGTGATATGGTGCCTGGCTGCAAGAAGGGGGGACACAACTCTGCTGCAGGGTGTCCTAAGGGCATGCTGCAGGGACATTTCATGGAGCAATCCCAGGCTCTGGCATTTAAAAAGCAGAGCCCTGTGATGACCCAGCAGACAGCAGAGCTGAGCAGTTTCCTTCCCTTCAAGTAAGGTTTTCCCTTCAGGGCCCCAAAATATCCGAGGCTGAGGACACGCTGTGCTCAGCAAAGCACCCCAGGGGGTACCCTAATGTGGTCAGCGTGTCCCCCGTAGCAGGGAAAACGCTGAGCCCATCCGCCAATTGTCCTCTGGAGTCCCCAAGCCTCGCTTTGCTCAGATAATTTCTGACACTGCCCATGGCCTGTGTGGCGCCATGCCCTGCTCCAGAACACCCCTGATGGGAAAGGTGACAGGGCTTGTGCCTCCTGGGGGCATCGGTCCTGAAACCAGTGGTGGCACCTTCTTACCTGCCCGTACTCCCTGTCGATGGCGGCTCTCTGCTTGCTGTAGGACCTGTGGGAAGAGGGCACACAGGGCAGGCAAGGACATGCATGGCGGCAGGGATGGGCCACCCCTGCCATCATCACCCTCCTGTCATCATCACCCTCCTGCCATCACCCCACAGCGGGATGTCCCTGCCTGGCCGCCCCAACGGGTGATGGAGCCCATGACCTCGACACAGCAGGCTCAAGGTGAGTCCTGCTGGCAGGCTCGCCCCCGCCCCACACGTGGGCTGAGCTGGCTGGCGCCGGCCAGTTCACCAAGGGCGGCGAGGGGGGGGGACACAGACGGAAACAGACACGCATGGGGACCCTACCTGATGTCCTCCAGCAGCTCAGCATCCCGCTGCTGCTTGGCATGCAGGCCCGAGAGCTGCTCGAGGAGGTGGACCCGCACCTCCTGAGTGAGCTTCACCTGCGGGACGACACCGTTAAAGCCACTGGGCACCGCCGGGGCCCCGGCCGGGCTGAGATGTGGGGAGGGCGGGTGCGCTGCTCCCGCCGGCCCCGCTCCCGGTCCCCAATGTCTCCCCTCTCGCCGGGTGTCACCGCAGGGGCCGGTGGTCACTGCGTAGCGGCTGTCCCGCTTGCCCCGCCCCAATGATAGTCCGCCGGGGGGATGACTCCCGATCCCCAGTCCGCCGCGGTCCGCCCACCCCGGTCGCGATGGCTCGCCCCGCTGCCGGGACTCGTCCCGGCCTCACGCTCACCTTGCGCGGCGGCGGCTGCATCGCCGTGTTCCCGGTCCTTGCCCTCGGACCCGACCCCGGACGCGGTACCGGCGCCCGTCGCCGCCCCGCGCGTGCGGAGCCCGGAACTACCGGCCGCGTCCCCGCCCCGTCCCCCACTAGGCCCCGCCCACTCCAGAGTGATCCACCCCCTGCCCCGCCCCTTTTCCAGACAAGACTCGCCTCGTTGGGTAAGCCCCGCCCACCGCGTCAGGCAAGCCCCGCCCACAACGCAAGTTAAGTCCCGCCCATCGCGCCAGACAAGCCCCGCCCACCACGCCAGTCGAGCCACGCCCATCCCGCAGTGACACCCGCGCCACCCAGTGGTCGGTGCTGAGAGACTGCCCGGAGCGCCGGGACACGGACACTGGCAGAGGGGCACATGGGGAGCTGGGGAGCATTGAGGCCCATGTCCTTGGGTTTGGGGACATGCGGAGTGCTGGGACACTGGGGACCAAGTCCCTGTGCGTGAGGACACGCAGGGCACTGGTCCTAGGACACAGTGACGTGTGGGCCACTGGTGCTGGGCACGTGGAGGTGTGAGGTGCCGAGGCACTGGTCGTGGGGTGTGGGGACATGTGGGGCAGTGGGCCCTCAGCCCCTGGACAGAGGGGCATGTGGGGGTCATCACGTGGAGGATGCACAACCCGTCTGCTGCAGGAAGGAGCCAGGAAATTGGATGTGAGGGCCACCCAGCACCCACTTGGGTGGCAGGAAGGTGGTGGTACAAGTGTGACAGTGCAGGGCGACCCCATCCGCAGTGTGACATCAGCATGTCAGCCCAACTGAAGTGATCAATCCTTGGGGATGTCTGGTACTGACAGGGTGCCCTGTGCCCCCCTGCCTCCAGGATGCTGCAGTGGGGCAGGGGCACAAAGTCACTGGGCTGGGAGCCAGCTGCCCTCCTTCCCGACCCACATTTTGGGCACATGTGGCTCCACCCGCCCACGGCAGCTTCCAACCACCTTTTGATGTCTGTGTGACAGCTGCTTCCTCCTCCCCGCTATACCCCATTGCGTGCTGGAAATCACCCTGACCCTCAGTGACGTCCCTCTGCCGGGTGCTCGGTGGTGGCAGTCGGCAGTGGTCACCTTGTGCTCTCTCGCCTCCTGTCTGGCCACCCGCACAGCGTGACATGGAGGAGAAAGAGGAAGGGTGACAGCGGAGAGGGGGCTGGTGACTGTCCTGGTATGATGACGCACAGTGGTGTGCCAGCCCTGCCTCTAACATTTGCGCAGATGCAGCTTGGGCAGAGCCACCCTACTGAGATGTCCTGGCCAATGCCTTCATCCAGCTCTGCTGCTGCCATCATCACCCTCCTGTTCGGATGTGCCTGGCTCAGCTCAGCCACCCAATCCTCCCCAAGTAAGTCCCTTGGTGGGTCTGGGGGTGATGGCATAGGGCAGGGAGGTCTCACTGGGGTGCCTCAACATCATATCCTGTGATTTTGGGAGGGGACAGATGGGTATCAGGTGAAAGATTGGGGCACTGCTCTGCTACCTTCCCCTGATGTTTGTGTTAAAAAATGATGCGAAGAAATGAAATCCTATGACCCCTTCCCCTTTATGCAGCAGAAAATAGTTTGCAGCTCTGGTCACCTGGATTTCTCCTGTACCCTGGATACAGAGAGGTGGCAGAGGGCAACCTGTTGGATGCAGCCAGGGACCCCAAGGTTAGATGTCCTGGGGACCACCTGGATGGAGTTTTTGCAGCTGGGGCTGACGTGCAGGGGAGCAGAGCTTGGCTGTGTTTTTTGAGCAAGACAGAAATGGAATTTGATCAGAAGTTGTTTGTCTGGTGTCTCGGGACCTTCCTGTTCTTTGCTTTTGTTCTGAGTATTTCAGTGAAAAGCATCTGACCACAGGAAGACAGAGAGGCATGCGCAGCCCCGGCTGCGGTGAGGGGCCGGGTTGGGCGGCTGGCTTGGAGAAGGAGGAGGGGGAGGCAAGAGCCCTGGGTGGGAGAACATCTTCTATCCTGGCACGGGTGGTCATATCCCGATCCTGTCCTGGCACGGGTTTCCATGGGGCAGGGAGATACCAGTTCCTGCATGAGCTGGTAGCTCTGCAGGGAGGGGTGACAGCTCCTGCATGGTCCTGAGTGGGAAGAGGCAGTGGGAGGGAGCTCTCAGCCAAACCTTATGCCTTGTGTCCTCTGCAGTGCATGGCAAAGGGCGAGTCTTGATCCCCCTTGCTCCTCAAGAAGAAGCCACATGTCCCATTGCCTCCGTGGAAGGTTTTCTCAACAGCACCCTCACCACCCGCATCCTGCCTGCCCTCTACTCTGTGGTCCTGCTTGTGGGGCTGCCGGCCAACACTCTGGCCTGCTGGGTCCTGGTGACCAACTTCAGGAGATGTTCCAGCACCCTCTTCCTGCTCAACCTGGCCAGTGCTGACCTGCTCTTTGTCTTAGTGCTGCCCTTCAAGATCTCCTACCATTTCTTTGGCAATCACTGGCTCTTTGGGGAGTACCTGTGTCGCACCATGATGGCCTTCTTCTATGGGAACATGTACAGCTCCATCCTCTTCCTTACCTGCATTGGCCTGGAGCGCTACATCTCTGTGGTGCACCCGTTCCTGTGGAAGGGCTCCAGTTGCACATGCGGCAAGGCGGGCATTTGCGTGGGCATCTGGCTGGTGGTGGGGCTGAGCATGAGTCCTCTGCTTTTGCATACCCAGACAAAGCAGATCGCGAGCCTGAACATCACAACTTGCCATGATTTCCTAGAAGAAGAGGAGCACATGGCCCTTGTCAATTATTTCCTCATCCTGGTGGGACTGGGCTTTGGCTTACCCTTCATACTTGTGACCATCTCCTACAGCTGCATCCTGACACGGCTGCTGGTCAAGGGGAGACACCATGGGCAGGTGGTACGTGTCCTGGCCCTGGTCCTCATAGTCTTCATCCTCTGCTTCACCCCCAGCAATGTGCTGCTCTTCATGCACTACATCCTGGAGGTCAAGGGATGCAACAACATCACCTATATTCTATACACCCTGGCCCTGGTCCTCAGTGCCTTTAACAACTGCTTCGATCCCTTCATCTACTTCTACGTGTCCCAGGATTTTCGGAGCTGGGTCCGGAATGCAGGGAGCTGCTGCCTGGGGGGAAAGGTGGGGAGGGCCTCAGAAAAGGCAGCTTTGCCCCTGAGGTCGAGTGAGCAGAGCCAAATGTAGACAGGGCTAGTGAGTGCAGGGTTGTGTCCCCCGACCCCAGCAAGGGGGGATCCTGATGCCCAGCATGAAGGGTTGTACTATCCCAGGCTGGCAGTAAATCCTGCCCTGGATCTGAGGTTCATTAGGACTTTGCCCCAGTTTTGCAGTCCCTTCAATGCCACCAGCGGTCTCCCCATGTCATGGGTCCCCTAGCTGTGTGACTGGCTCAGCACCCCCACCTCCCTGCTTGCTGGACCCCAGCACCCTTCACCGCTCCTCCTGCAGTGACCAAACCTTTCAGATTACAAATAAACCTTTATTTCTCCCTGCTAGTAGAAGGAACAGGTATAAATACACAAGTTGAGCCGGAGCTGCCCTCCATCGCCAGGACCGTGTGCCGGGCACACATGGCCAGCCCTGCTCCTGTTTGACCTCCCGCTCCAGAATATGCCATAGTAGATGGGAGGCTGGCTTGGGTGTCCTGCCCCTGCCCCATGGGCCCAGTGCTGGAGAGGGTACATCATGCCCCCCTGCCCGATATGGTGCCACACTGCTGAAACATAGAGGCACCCTGTTTCTGCTTTTATTTTCCCTTTACTTGCTTCCTTTGGTGCTGGACCCGATGACGGATGTGCTGCCCATGAGTAAGAGCACATGTGGCAGCATCCCCAGCCCTCCCAAGAGGGGGTGTCACAGCTCAGCATCCTGGTCCTCACTAGTCTCCCTCCCAGCTCTGAGGTCAGGAGGAGGAGGAGGGTGTACGCTCCATGATGTGGCAGCACGCAGTACCCATTTTCACTGCCACCAGGCGCGACTTGACCCCCAGGTTGGTGGCTGTCCCTTTGGCACGGTGGATCACGTCACTGGCTGGCCCGGCCCTGGTGGCTGGCCCTCATTCTTCCTTAGGATGACGCTGCTAAGCTCTTGGATGAGTTTGTTGTTGATGGGTGAGCAAGGCTGCATGCTCCTCTTCCTGGGCATCTCCAGGGAGGTCTCTGTGCCAGGACTGCTCCCTGGTGTGGCTGCCTGCTCCCAGTCCAGTGCCAGGGAAGGCTCCACATTCCTCTCCAGTGAGGCTGTTTTGGTGGGTCTGAGACCCTGGGCTGAAGCTTTGTTGCTCTCCAGGTTCAAACCCCTTTCAAGGGACAGGGCTTTGGTGACGGATGGACCTGCCACCCTCTGAGCTGGGCTGGCAGGCAGTGAGGAACGCAGTGCCGTGGCTGGAGGCTGCTCGGGGAATGGGGCCGGCTTCTTGGACCTGTCCATGGCGGGCATGGCCGACAGGTCTGACAGCAGCCCCTGCCCCAGATCCAGCGCGGCCAGCTCGGGGAAGTTGCCCACCTCCTCATAGACAGGATCGGCATCCGCCTCCTTCTCCTGCTGCTCCTCCAGGGAGTCCTGGTGCATCTTCATGGGCTGGGGGAGGATGGGGAGTTGAGGTGAGGGTGTGCTCATCTCTGTCCCTCCATCCCCTCTCACCGTGCCCTCCCTGCACTTGAACGTTGCACAGGGAGTCTTGTCCTCTCCTCATGGGGCTGATGTCTGCAGAGGACCTGCCCTCCATCAGGTCTATTGGCTTGGGCACTGTTGCCCTATCTTCCTCCACCTCTGATGGAGGGGGAGCATTTTGAGCACTGCCAAGGCATGAACCATACCACCAGGCCGTGGCACCAGCCCAGCATTCCTTGGCAGAGGTGGGCTGGGGTGGGGAGGGCAGATGGGGACCCATGCAGAGCACAAAGCCAGGTGAGGTGAGGTCCAGCCAGGTGGCCCCTGGGGAAATAACCTGATCTCAGGAACGACCCAAACCCATTTCCTCACATTTCCTATCTTGATCCTCTCTGGGCAATGCATGCCCAAGTGGAGAGGCTCTGGGAACTGGACTGGACTCCTGTGGTCTTTCCTGCACACACCAGGACCGTGAAGGGACCCCCATCCCTGGGAATGGGACACAGAACAATGGGCAACCCCTTCTCTACCACACAGTGTGGGCAGGATGGTCCGGCCATGTCTCTGAGCGTTGCTTTAGGTGAGCCCTCACAGCCACAGCCAGAAGGCACGGTGCCAAGCCAGCTATGGCCACGCTCCACGTGTGCGAGTACTTACAAAGAACATGGACAAGGTCCTTCGCGTGTGCAGGCGACGCTGGGAACAGAGGAGATGGGAGGTATAAGCATGTGCTACCGCAGAACAAGGTCACAGCTGCCTTGGCAGGCAGAGGATGGGCAGTGGGGCTCAATACCCCATGGAGAGCTTCCATGGACACAAGCACAGCATGCAGCATGCATTGGGACGCACACCCAAAGCATTCATCAGTGGTCTCAGGATGGGTGCATGGACCTGCATGAGTGCAGGAGCACCCATGGGCAAGAATATCTGTGGGGGCTTTACCAGGGTCTGGTTGGCAGAGAGCATGGTGGCATCGGTGCTGTCACCGTGCAGGGGCACCAGCGGCATGGTTCCAAACTTCTGCTTGGCAAGGTCGGAAGAGGAGTGCCGGCGCATGACCACGGGGCGCAGGTCATCATGCTGTGCACAAAGACAGGGCAGAGAAAGAGGGGGTCATGCCTTGCTGCCCTGCCAGCCCCCTCCTGTCCCAGCCCAGATGGGTGGCACAGATGGCCTACACCCACCTGAGCCTTGAGGATGCTGGTGGTCCAGTCCCACAGCTCGGCCTGCCCTGAGCACACCAGGTACCTGCAGAGGACTCAACTTGAGAAGCTGCCAGGATGCAGGGCCCATGGGGTCCACATCCCCTTGTCACCAGAGCCCTGGCTGTCCCTTTCCCACTAAAATCAGAGACGGATCTCAACAACGTAGCAGTGTTATGTTAATTGTTGGACTCGATATTAAAGGTCTTTTCCAACCTAAATCGTTCTATGATTTAACAATTCAATGATTCTATCCCCCCAGCCCCAGGACAGCAGGGGTAGATACTCACAGCTGCTGCTTGTCCAAGGTCAGTGTGAAACCCCACCTGAGGAAAGGAAGAGTCAGGCTGTGAGGCAGCACCATCAAGCTCAGACACAGCCCCGAGTGCATGGGCACTGGGGCGGGGGACTGAGCTCGCCCCACAGGGCCAGGCCTGTCACGGCTTTCCGTCCCAGTGAGGCTTGGCATGCTCCCAGTGGTTGGGTTTGTATGGTGAGCGCAGGGACAGAGGGATGTGTGCCCCAGGGAAGGTCCCACTTACTGGGCTGGTGGCTTCAGCTTCTTCCTAATGCCCATGTAAACCTTGGCTGCGTCCAGAGGCCACTCGCGCTCTGGCTTGACACTCTGGGGAAGGAGATCCATCGATTTAGCCTGGTTTGCTGCCAGCCTCCCTGCCAGGATGACAGCTACTACCGTGCCACTGCTGTCCCCAGGCTCCCCCTCCCAGCCTTTCCTCCTGTCTTTGAGGCACAGATCCATCCCTGCAGCATCCCCTGTGTACCCTCTTCTCCTTGAGAAGCAGCAGCCTCCGGTCCTGGATGACGAAGTAGCGCTCCTGAAACTTGTTCCCCAGCAGCTTGGGGGGCTCCTCACGGCATTTCAGCAGCCCACACTTGGGGGTCTCGCGTTTGGTGCCTGCTCAATGTAGGGAAACAGGGGTCAGTGAGGGTGGCTGGTGTGTTGCAAGGGGGATCCCACTGTGGGTCTTGGGGGTGTGCACCTGATGGCTGTAGGGTGGTGGCCAGGACACCTCAGGCCTCAGGCAGAGTTGCCCCCCTCTGGGGACACCCCTAGGGACTGATATCCTTTGGGATTGCCTTACCTGTGAAGAGACAACTGCCCTCACCGATTGGGACCTTCCTCACCAGCAGGTATGCAGAGCTGGGCTCCGGGAGCTTGCACCATTCCAGAGCTTGCTCCAGGACCTTCTCCTTGGGGTGCAGGGGCCGTTCTGGAGAGGCAGGAACACTTTCACCACTATATCCCCTTCCTTGTTCCAGTCCCTGTCCCTCCTGCCACCAGCAGCAAGTCACTCCCCTGTATTCCACACCTCCTCCTCATCAGCCTGGCCATCTTGAGAGTATCCTCCTGTGCCATCCCCACCTTACTCACCCAGCTCCCCATTCTCCAGGACCTCGAAGGTCAACCAGATGTCCAGGCTGGCTGCCACGTTGCGCATCTCTAGCACTTGATTGGTGAGCTCCTCTGCTGTCATCATGGGGGACACCTGGGGCCAGACACACAGGGAGGTGTGGTAGCTGGTGGCAGGGTGGGTCCCAGGGACAGGAGCCTGCATCCCTGCTTCCTCTGTCAAGGCCCTCCTTTGGGACTTACCTTCAGTGTGACGCAGCAATCGGGCAGCTTCTGCTCCAGGTAAACCTCGATGATGAGATCCCCTGCCTGTGAGAGCTGGGGGAAGAGCGAGTGGCATTAGTGCCATGCTGGCATGGGTGCTGTGCACATCCCCTCTCCCCAGAGGCTGGTGATGGTGTCCCAGGGTGCTGGGGCTGCTTTTCCCCTCAAGATGATGAGTAAAGGGGAGACAAGTGGGGTACGGTCCATCTGCAAGTTTCTAGTGTGGGACAGGAGGGGCCCAGGGTGGGCAATTGGGAGTGCCCACATCCTCTTCAGGGACCAGCCTAGGGGGCCCTGAAGTGATGGGGGCCAGCAACCACATCCCCGGTACCTGGGTGTCCTTCCAGGTGGTGATCAGACTGTTCTCCAGATCCATCTGGGATACCTGGTCCTCATCAATCTGCCAGAGGAAGGACACACACGGTGAGAAAAGAGACACATGGAATCAATGTGAAATGGAATATAGCTTGGGGACACATGGTCACAATGGAGGAAAGAAGGGAGGCAGAGGTGGAGATTATAGAGGGATACAAGGGCAAATGGACAGAGCCGGCATGGAGGGGGCTGGCAAGGCCACTACAAGGAACTTACATTGAAGATGCTGACATAGTTGTCAATGAGGTCTTCCATCACCTTCACCTCATGCTCCCCTTTGCCATCGGTCTGAAAGAGGCTGGGTGCAAAGAGCAGTGACAGGTTCTTGGTGGTCATCTGGTTGAGGTCTGCACATTTCTGCACCCTGGGAAAAGGAGGACAGAGATGAGGGGCTAGTTCTGCTCTGGACGGGATCCCAATAGTAGGAACTTCAAGCCAAGTAGTTCCTGTTTTGAGGATTTCCAGCTGCCATCAAACCAGAAAACAGCCTCAATTCATACTCTGGGTCGGGGATGGGAATTTGTTTTTTCCATTTTCTGAGGCACTGGATGACATTTATGTCCTACAGGAGGGTGTCCCCTACTCCCAAACCTCCTGTCTCTCCCCCTTGCTGTGGGAAGACTTTGGAGACATTTGAGATGTCCCAGAATAGCACGCTCCAGCACACCCCAGCATCGACTTGGGGGCTGGTGGGGCAGGGTGTGGGCACTGGGCTTGCAGGACTGGGACTTGCCATTCCCTGGGCAGTGGGGAGACCCCACGCTGCTGGCTGGCCTTAGAGACCCCAGCTAGACCAAGGGACCTTATCGGGGGTGGCCCGCTGACCGGTAGAGGTGACCAATGAGGGCAGCCAGGGTCTTGTGGTTGAGGCGAGGCAGGCGATGAATAAGCTCCTTGTACCGCTCCAGGCGCTGGGGCTTTGAGGAGATTTCTGGAGGGAGGAAAACAAGTCATGGACTGTTGCTGAATCCAGCAGATCCAGAACTAACGTGGTACCAGGACTGGCACCAGGACGGACACCAGGACCTTACCCCAAGGGACACTGGCCCCATGGGTCCCTGGCAGGCAGCCCAGTGTGGGAGCAGGGATTGGTGAAGAAGGTACCTGCAGCCTCCTTCCACTGTGGGTGCAGCTCCAGGGTGAAGACAGGGTCTTCCAGCTCGCGGAAGAACCGCTTCAGCACATCAGTGACATCCTCGATGAAGTTGTCACTGATGCGTAGCTTGACATTGCGGGCATCCCGACGAAACTCTTCCATCAGTACCTTGATTCGGGACTTGGCTCCATTCTTGCGGTAAATCCCCTCATGCCGCAACCCTGGGGCAGGAACATGGGGTCACCGGGGCCCAATCCTGCCTAGAGAATCCCAATAGAGCTGTACCCTGAGAGAGGTGCCTCCTGCCTGGACGACACTGGCCACGCCACGTGTGTTGGAGGATGCTCTGGTTGCACCACCACTGCACTGGGCTCACCGTACTGGGTGATGAAGGCGATGCAGCTGTCGACGATGATGGGGATGTCTCCCCGGCTCAGCTGCTGGTCCCGCAGCGCGTTACCCCGGCCCCCTGCCGATGCTTGGATGTCAGTGTACCAAGCCGCAGAGTCTACTCGTGACAAGCCCTGCAGGTAAAATGTCCTGAGAACAACAAGGGTAGAAAAGAGGGAATGAAGGTTGCTGAGGGGTGCAGGTTATCCCCTCCTGCCCGTATGTACAGTCTGGCTCTGGGACAAGGAGTAAGTCTGAGAGACTCTGGGCCCACTTGTCTACCTCAGCAAGAGACCTGAGGCTGGATTGACCTCTGTAAGCCCCTTGGCCACAGCCCTCTTGTCCCAATAGCATCTCTACCATGGGTTTGGGATCATAGAATCATTTTGGTTGGAAAAGACCTTTAAGATCATCGAGTCCAGCAATTAACCTAGCAATACCAGGTCCACCATTAAACCATGTTCCTGAGCACCTCATTTATATGTCTTTTAGATACCTCCAGGGATGGTGACTCCATCACTTCCCTGGGCAGCCTGCTGGAGCTGCTTGGCTCATTCCCCATCATTCCTGAGACCAGGACTCACCTCCCCATCTCCACCAGGACCAGCATCTCCTTCTTCTCTGGAGTCTCCATGGGGGGAACCAAACCTGTGTTGGGTTGAGAAGCAGAGTAGTTGAAGCCATGCACGACAACCCACCAGATGGTGCCTGTCCTGGGCTGTGGCATGGCACTTACTGAGCTCCTGCAGCCGCCGGAGGTTGATGCTGTCCTCAGCCCCATCATCCTCAGCAGGGCAGATGAAGAGGTGGGCTTTCTGCAGGATGAAGAAGGCCTGCTGCCACCGCTCAGGGTTGAGCATGCACTTGTAACGCAGCTGACCCACGCGCTGGAACTCATAGCCCAACAGGCAGTGACAGCTCACAGGTGTGAACCACTGAGGGAGAGAGCAAAAGATGAGACAGGCAAAGACAGGGCTTGGCCCCCAAGCACAGACCCCCACGAGGAGGGGGGCAGGGAGGAGGGGAGCCCCTGCAAAGGGAAAGAGAGTGCTTGCCACAGAGGATGAGGAGCATGGGGAGCAGGGAGGAATCACAACAGGGAAGTGAGGGCAGAGCCCGAGGACCCACCAGCGGCATGGAGTGCCAGAGCTCGGTTGGCTCACCTTCCCAATGGCACTGGCCCAGGCTTGCAGGGTTTCCGGTCCATCAGTTCCCAGCTGCTGCACTTTTTCTCCAGTGAGAAAGAGCTCGAGGGTGAAGCGAAACCTGTACGGGACAAACCAGCCCCCTATCTCAGCCCCCTAGTCCAAACTTGCACCCAGAGCCAGAGCAGACCATTGCACCAAGCAGGGAACAATGTCCATCTCTGCCCTCTGTGTGGCCACAGGCTCTCTGGGCATGCAGTGGGGCACAGCTGGGGTTACCTTTCGGTGGGACCGGGGCTGGCGAATGCCTGGGCTCTGCTCACGGCCAGGGAGATGAGGTCCCCGCTCTCAATGTGGCCCAGGGGCTCAGTGCATTTCTCTGTCTCGAAGAAGAGCAGGGCTTTCTCCAGGGAGCACCACGTGCGCTGGAAGTCTGTGGGACCAGGGGGATCAGTGGCACCAGGCTGGACAACCCACCGCCCTCCTATGTTCCCCACACTTACCCTCTTTGCTCTTCTTGGCGCCTGGGATCTTGGGGGTGTGTGTGGCCCGGTACAGGTACCCACTGTGAGTCACCGGCTGTGTGATCTCATTGTAGACGCCTTCTGGACCTGGTTCTTGTGCACAGGAGCTCCCTGTGGGACACAGCACTGAGAACAGGGGGGGAGCAAGCACCCACAAAAACGTAGGTGCCAGAGGGGCTGGGAGATCCCACACATGTATGTGTAGGCAAGAAAATGTGCCAGGCATGGGGTTCCCTGAAAAGGGGGTCCAGAGGAACGCATGACCTTTCCTCATCCCAAAACAGAGGTGCAGTGGGGCAGACAGGTCCTCCAGGGAGCCACAGTGCCTGATGCTCTGGTTGTCCCCAACCGTGGGGCATGCTATTGGAGGCAGCAGTGAGGAAGCTCTCCCCATTATAGTGAGATGAGGCTCAAGGGTCATCATTACCTGAACGGTTCCTGGGCCTCTTGCTCTCTGGTCCCCACCACATGTCAGCCCCTGAGGCCACCTCCCAAGCAGAAGAGTCAGCTGCCAGCCAAGCCTCCGAGGATGAGAAGAACTGCAGGATGGTCTTGAGCAGGGTTGGTCCTGTCACCGCAGTGCACAGTGCCTGGGATGAGACAGGGGCTCGTAGGGATCACATCCTGGCTCACAGAACACCCCAGCCTGCTGCCAGGGGGACCCAAGGGCAGGCAAAAGGAGGCACAACCTCCCATCTGAGCCCCCAGAACTGCATGGCACAAGGGTGCGGATGTGGGTAGCCAGGAAGGGAGTGCTGGCATCTCAGACCCAGAGCTCTGAGATGGTTCCCAGCACCTCAGCATCCTGCCTGCAGCCCGAGGTGGCCCCTACCTGGAGCACATCCTCCTGAGTGATATAGTGTGGATGGGGCAGGCGGTATCTTCCCTCCCGGTACTTGCGGGAGATGAAGTCCCGTCTCTGCTCAGCACTGGCATTTGGGTACAGTG
Organism: Trogon surrucura; assembly: GCA_020746105.1. Lineage (NCBI taxonomy): Eukaryota > Metazoa > Chordata > Aves > Trogoniformes > Trogonidae > Trogon > Trogon surrucura. The sequence goes on along the minus strand of CM036630.1, from coordinate 7,143,629 downwards.
CCTCGGCCACAGGGAGGTGAGCAGCCCAAAACCGGTTGGCTCGGTCGTTTCCCAGCATGATGAAGAGCTGCAGGAGAGTCCCATAGTCATGGTGAGCACCGGGGCCAGCTGGAAGGAGCACGATGCCTGGCGTCCCTGTACCCCATGGGACTGCTGCCCTGCCTGGAGAAGCATCATGGCCCCTGAGCACACCATGCCAGCCTCAGCTAGACTGCCTAGACCATTCGCTGATTGCCTCTACCTGTACGATTTCATTGGACCAGACGCTGGTGTCGAGCTTCAGACTTTGCACCTTGGAGATGTTGGAGCCCAGGCTGCGGTGCTGCCCTGCAGAGAGTAGCAGAGTGAGGACCCCTTGAAACTGCCAGAGAAACCAGCACCCGAGTCACCTCCATAGCCTGACCAGCATCCTGCCTTCCCAGGCAGGCTGAGCTAACACCTGCTAGGACCTCCATGTACCCCCCAGGGAGATGTACTGGCCTGCACACTGCTTGCAGATGACCACGCACAGGTTGATGGATGCCCAGTCGGGATTCTGAGCCCAGCAGTCCGCACAGTATTTGTTGGCTTTGTTGGACCAGATCTTCTCAGCCACCTCGTAGTCGTAGAGCATCTCAGCTATGGCCTCCTGCAGGGCCTCCATCCACTCACGCTTCTCCCGCTCTGACTCTGCCACAAAGCTGTGAGTACCAGGACAACCAAAACTCAGCGGTTTGGAGTGACCAGCACCCAGCTGCTCCCCCTACCTTGTCACACCTGTGCGCTTGTGATACCTGAATATTTTGAAGGGGGTGATGAGCTCGAAGCTGCGGTTCTTGGCTTCCCGGATGGTGGAGCCACGCATCTCAATCAAGCAGATGCCAATGCCCATTTTAAAGAACTGCAATTCAGAGGGACACTGGTGTTGGCTCGGCAGTGCCACAGCCACAGTGGACACATCACCCTAGACGTGCCCATGATGCTGGGGCTAGGGCCAGGGAGCTGTGTCCAGCACCCAAAGCATCTCATCCCTGCTTTGCCTGAACAAAGTAGACATGGTACCCTGCCACATCTCACAGCCATCTCATGTGGGCTGACCTAAAGCATCCTGCAAAGACATTATGCCTTAAAGTGAAAGGCAAGTTCTGCTCACAGCCCCTGAAATCCAGCCATTCGAGTCCCACTGTCTTGAGGCCATATTGAGTCAGAGACACTTGTAAAGTGAATATTAACTTGAGCAAAATCCACAGAGGCTTGAGATGACTTAAAAAACCCCAACAACTGGGGTGCTGAGAAGATTAAGCAGGCAGGAGGTGGGGAGTTCTGTGGGCAGTAGGCAGAGACATGCTGCCTCCTCTGAGGCAAGTCCATGCTGCCACAAGTATCTTTGCTGGTGATTTCACAGTCACTGACCCACCTCTTCAGTGATGGACTGGGACAATTTGGTGTGACTAAGACCTAAGTGCCCGGAAGAGGTGAAGAAAATTTGGTGATAGTGAGAAGACTGGGAGAGGGGGAGGTCCAGTCTCAGTACCCACTGCATCTCCAAGCCCAGGCTCCCACTACTGTTGCCCTGTGCAGGATCTCCATCTTTCCGCTCTGCCATCCCGTTTCTCCTGCCCATCCTTTTCCTCTCTGTTCTTCCTTTGGCCCTGGATAAACTACCTCCATTGCTCTCACCCCATCTGCAATTGGCAGAGCCCTCTGTGCCGGCAGGGTGTCTGGTCTGGCCACGAACCTGCTCACTCTTGTACAGCCACATCTCAGGCAGGGTCAGGGCTGCGAACACCTTGGACTTCTGGCCTTTGAGCTCCAGGGTGCCTGATTTCTGGCAGTGAGCGGTGTTGGCGGGCCGTGGCCGGGATCCCACCAGGCGCTGGTCCATCACCTTCTTCTGCAGTGTGGAGCACCATTCATTCCTCTGGGCTGGGGACCAGGCATGAAGGAGAGGATCTGAGCCCTTCCCAACAGGCCTGGCATGGAGCAGAGCACCCAGCAGGCATGGCAGGGAAGAGATCCCCTCAGTCATCGTGGTCGGATGTTTTGGCAATAGGGTGAGAGTTGCATCCAGGATGCTCTGGTCGGAGGAGGGAGACAGGAATGGTTCATTGGGGACTGGTGGGCCCTGACCCAGATCATCACTTACCCTCGTTCTCGGCACGGAAGACAAAGATTCGGTGGCTGGTGAAGACCTGGAACTTGTTGTCCTTGGTGGAGCGAGCCATCTCGATCACGGATAGCGGGATCACCCCCTTGGGGTAGGGTTCCTGGAACGAGCCCCAGGCAGGGTCACCCCCCACTTTGTCCTTCCTGTGGAGCCCATCCATAACTTGCCCACCTCAGCATCTGCCTCGCTGGGCATATTGGTATCATAACCATGGGGATAAGGGGATGTGGCAGGGATGCCTGCAAGCTCTGGCAATAGTGGCTGCTCTGTGGCCAGGCACAATGCCAGAGTCCACAAGTGGGAAAAGCTAGTCCATGGAACACATCCTCCACATCCCCCTGGCTCTACAGGGACATCAGCAGCTGAGGACTCAAGTGGGGATGAGTCCATGTCTGGGACCTAGAGATGCCCTTTTTGCAGTTTGCCCCAGGTCTTGTGAGGCAGCAGGATCCCCCCCTTGCCTGCACCCTGTTGTCTGAGGGACTCTTGTTCCTCTGGGCTTCCTGCGGTGTAAGGCTGTGTTCAGAGGACCCCAGGCATAGGGGCCACAGCTGCTCCACCCTCACTATGGTAAAGCAGTGCTGGCTCCTTGCAGAAGGATGGGGGGGGCAAAGGGGCTGTAGCTGTCAAGCTCAGCCTGCTTAAGTGACAGGATGCAGATGCCCCACCCTGCCCACATCCTGTCCATTTGTACCTTCTCACTGCTGAAGTACATCAGGTTCTTCCCATCAAAACGGACGTAGCGCCTCTGGAAGACATAGTTCCTGTTGGGATGGCAGAGAAAATGAGGCTGTTGGGAAGGGGATCATCCTCCCAAGGACCCCACATTTGGTCATAGACCTTCCCCTTCCCCCAAAGATGGTTGCACAGCTAGGACACTCAGACCTCCTGGAGGGAGGTCTGGCTGACCTGGTAGCATGATGACCAGCGTGCCCACCTCACCAGACTTGCCCAAGGGGGCTTCACCTACAGGGACTCTCCCATGGGTGGGCACGTACCCCTGTGGGGAGAGCTTGTCCAGCCAGCCACTGAGCATGGTGGGTCGGGGCTCAGAAAGCGACGTGAAGCTGGCGTAAGGGGAGATGGTGAGGTCGTCCAGGACCTCGTCTGGGTAGAGATGGGCTGGCAAGCTGAACGGAGTGCCCTCGGCCCGCGGTGCCTCCACAGTGGAATATCCCTCCGTGTCATTCTGGACAATACGGTCAATGAGCCGGGACCGGGTCTCCTTGTCCTCACTCTTTCCCTCACTGCTGCACTCGCTGCTCGTCCTGTGAGAAATGAGGCTGTGAGACAGTCTGACTGCCGCAGCATGGCTGCTCACCATGAAGAATCAGTCATGGTCAATGCCATCCCATTTGGGAAGGTCTTGCACTGCTCTTGGCCCCATCCCAAGCTCCTCAGGGGAGCCAGTGATGTGGGTGCTCATATATCCGTGAATAGGGTAGAACAAGGGCTCAGCAATCAGCAGTCACATGGCCAACAGCAGCTAGTCCTATGTGATGGAAAAATGGAGGCAGCTGGCAAAATGAGCTTCCCCGCCCTGGGTAGTACCACACTGGTCACCACACAACTCCAAGTCCCTGGCATCACCTCCTTCTCTTCACTCCACAGGCAGCAAACTGAAGCCAGGCAGCTCCCCAGTCCCACGTCCTGCTCCCTGCTCTACACCCACCCCAGATACTTCCTCACTGAGGGGCTCAGCCTGTCCTCTTCCTCTACTCCTCCAGTGTTCACAGCACCAGGAAGGTTCTTCTGCCACAAGACCTTCCTCCTTGTTCTTGTGTGGAACACCCCTCCTTGTTCTTGTCTCCAGAAGAAATGTTTTGTAAAGGAATTGAGATGCCCCTGCATCCATCCCCTTTTCTTGGGAAACCATGCTAAAACCCCCAGCCAGGCCTGGTGTGACTGTCCAGCCATAACAATAAAAGGAAATTATAAAAATAGACTGCTAAGCCTGCCCCTTCCCCCCAGCCCTTTCAGCCAGACATTTTTCTTACCCTGAAAAGGAATTGTGGTTGAAAATGTCTGCCAGTACCAGAAGCTCAGAGGGGAGCTGGCCAGGTGCAATGGGTAACCTCCTTGCATGATAAATTCACCCTTTTCAGCTGGCGTCTTTCAGTGAAAACAACTAACCTTGGGGCCAAATGAGTCCCCAGGGCAAGGAGAAGGTATTTCCAGGTCAGCTGAGTCTGGAGGGTGGTGCCTGAGGTGCACTGAGTTGGGGCAGTCTCAGCCTGTGAGTGCTCACATGAGAGAGCTGCTGGAGGATGGATGATGGAAGAAAAGGATCTGCTGGTGGTGAGGGGACCAAGGAGATGTTGATGGATTTAGTTGCTTCAACTGGGGGTCATGGGTCAGACAATCAACCTGCGAGTGGGCACTCTGAAGTTTGGGCGTGGGAAATATTTCCCATAAGGAGATGTTTGCATTGTCCCCAGTGACAAGATGTCAGTGGACAGGATGAGGAACTGGCTGAACTGGAGAAACACCAGTGTTGAAGAGGAGGATCAGGAGGTCTCACAGAGGCAGGGGCAGGGGTTAGGGCTGTCTGGCAGCAGCTCAGCGGATGAGCAGGAACTCATAGCTCTGCAGGCAAACTGGTGGGAAAAAGCATTGGAGCAGCTGGCTGATGGGGTCCATGAGCAGAACACAAAAGTCTTCAAAGACATTTCTGTCTCTTCTTCAAATCCCCCACACCTAAACCACCTTCATGCTCAGGCTGGGAGGAAAAAAACCTCTTAAATGCTGCCTCTGACAGTCTGCTGATGGTCACATCCTGTGTCTTCTCAGAAAAACTAGGCTGCAAAGTCCCTTGTTAGGTCCAGGACTGCAAGGGTCTGGCTGATGCACTTGGGATGCTCTGGATCCCAGCTCCCTGAAAGCTGCTGGGTGGAAGCTGTGACCCATGGGCCAGCACTCAGCCCTGCTCTGAACTGCTGGTTCAGAGGTTCCAGGGCAGATTTCAGTATGTCTCTTTACAAAACTCCTATTCCTAGGTTTTTGCAGTTCCTCACCCATGGCCCATTTTGGCTCTCATCTCACTGCAATGTCTGGCTGAGAGTGATATTGGATCAGGCCACACTGCAGTGACACTCATTCAGAGTAGGAGATGGGCTGAACTGGCCAATATTGGGACCAGAAATACAGGGGCATGGGAGCACAATGGCCAGCAAGGCCACGGGCAGAGCTGAAGGACACAGAGCTGCAGCTTGCCTCTTAGTCTCTAAGCAATACAGGAAAAGGAACCCTCCCCATCTGAAATGGAAAGAGCAGCTTTCCTTCCTCTTTCTGAGATGTTATCAGGAATTATGGAATGTACATTTCAAAAGTATTTTAAAGGTGCCGCTCACAGTCCCACTGTCCACCACAGTGTGACAAATCAGCAAATGCTGATCTGGTGATGTTGGAGTCGTTAGATGTTGCACATCCCTTCATCTGAAGCTCGGAGCCATCCCATTTCTGAGGAATCTCTGTCCCTCATGATGTTTCCCAGCCCAGTGTGCAGGTGCCCAGTGCCACTGACACTGCCCCAGCTGGGCACTCAGGGCATCTGTTGGCTGTCCCCTTGAGGGCCACCCGCCAGCATGGCTCCTTCTCATCTCTCAGCCTGTCAGCTCTTCTTGAGACTGCTGACCTTATCCCAGATGCTTCTGATCAGCTGTTAGGTGGGGGAAAAGCTCCCATCACCTCTCAGGCTGTTCCCAAAGGTGTCCCCTCTCCCCATGTCATGCAAATCCCGGACCCCGAGCCCAGCCCCTGCAGCTGGGAGGAGGTGATGCCTACCTGCGTGCTTCTTGGTCCAGGTCCAGTTCAGATACCGCCTCATAGCTCTGATCCGAGGAAATGCCGGCACCCTGGGAGGAGAAATTGGTGACATCTCCTCTCCCCTCTGCCCTCTGCTGTCACTGACCCCATCTTCAACGTGCTTGGCCTACGGTGAGAGGGTGCTCACCCCAGCAGTGATGCTCAGCCAGGTACTGCCAGGCACCGCAGTCTCACCAGCTGCACTTCCTTACTTTGCAGCAGCTGGTGGAATGCAGAGTGACAGCAGGGGACGGCTACCATCCCCACAGTCCCCTCTCACCTTCTGCTCCTGGGATGGGGCTACCTGCCCAAAGATGGTCTCGCTGTAGGGGCTGACGAGCTGCTCACTGGCCTCTGTGGGCAAACACATGGGAGGAAAAGGCAGTCAGTGGTGCCTGCAGTGGAGCAGTGACCAGCCAGGACTGCCAGTCCTGGAGTTGGACCCCTCACTGACCCCACCACAGCACACCCCAACACCCAGGGCATCTGGCGTAACAGAGATGCCAGCACAAACACATGTGGGGCTGGATCCTGCCTTGACCTGGGGCCACTCTGGTCCCTGCGCAAGGCAGGAGCATGGGGGAGGACCTGGGGGAAAGGCAGGGTGTGCTATTGTTCCCCTCACCCCCCTTCCTTGGGGACGTTGGGAGGTTCCCGCTGCGCACTGGTGGGCTGGGGCCTCTCACCTGGCTTGCCGGTGGGTCTCTGCGGGACAGGGGGCAGGTCCCTCCCGGGCCAGCCAGGACTGCTGGAAAACAGAAGAGGCGTTACCGAGGCTACGGCTGGGAAGGGGTGAGCACTTACAGGGTTTTTCCACCTTGTTTTCCCATCTGGTTTTTATGAGTTGGAGACTGTGCCTGCCTGGGGCTGAGGCCAGATTTGTCCCCTGGGACATGCAGCATCCCCTCTGTGCTCCCAGCGCTGTCCTTGCTCCCTTCTCCCCAGGCTGTGTCTCCTGAGGTTGCCAGACATTTCCCATTCCGGCTCACTCCCCTCTAACATCTCCCACCTTGCTTCCAGCAGGAACCAGCTCCAAAGCTCAGCCACCCCCTCTCTATGTCAGGGAGCCCCAGCCGTGCTCCTTGGGATGGGGTGGGGCAGAGGAGGGGCAGCAGTTTCTCCCCCCAACCAGAATGAACTATCTGGGGGCCCAGGGCTGCGGTGTCAACTCAGAGGGATCCCAGCTGCCTTGCAGGACTGGTCCATGCAGAGCCTAGGGAAAGCAGGGGGATAGTGGTGAAAGGGGCTTTGTCAGCAGCTGGAGCCTGGCAGGACCAGGCTGGGGACGAGGTCTCGGGGCTGGGAGGGTTTCTGGATCCTTGTCTCTGGCTGCTCTGCACTCCCCCCTCTTCTTCCTCGGCAGGGGAAAGCATCTGCTTACTCAGGTTTGTCGTCCGGCTGGGTCAACTCCTGCGAAGACAGAGCCAGGGACTGAGAGAGAGCCTGATCCTGGGGACCATCCTCCTGTCCTGCCTCCTCAGCAGGTGCTGATGGGGGCTTGAGTCCTTCATAGATGACGTTGGACACCATCTCCATCCTACCCTGCCCTGCGCCCGGCTGCGAGGCTGCCCTGGGACACAGCGAGGGATCTCTCCTGGCAGGGGTGGCTGGGACATTTAGGGGTGGATTGGATGTGGGGTGACCCTCCAGCAAGCTCCCAGGGCTGGACTCAGCTGCTGGCACCCTGTGGCTGTGCCTTGGTGGGACAGACGGGATGGATGCGGGTGATTTCTCTGATGCCTCCAGGGCTTGCCCATGATCCAGAGCTGAGGGGGGCTGTGTCTGCTCCCGAGTCCTCTCCCGCACTCGCAGCCAGGATGCTCCCATGCCCATGGCCACAGATGCTCTTGGGCCAGCTGGTGGTGCTGGTCTGGGCTCTGGCGTCTCCAAATCCGTGGAGCTCTCCCCTGGCACAAACCCCTCCAGTACCACAAAGGCTGTGGGTGCACTGTCGTTGCCTGGGCTCTGTGCCGGCACTGCGGTGCGTGCTGGTCGCACAGGTGCTAAGCCCTGCTCCAGCTTTGAGCGAGGAAAAACTGTCCTCGGCTTGGGAACTGGCTTCACGAGGGGAGAAGTAGAGTCCTTCTCTAGAAGAGATGCCTGGGGGGGAGCAGCAATGCACTGCTGCCTCCCAAAATTGTCAGTAGTCCTTCCCGGCTCTGCTTTCATGGCATCCTTGCCTCCCTGGGGGGCATCCGGCGCCCTGGTGGCTTGGAAATGGATGTCTTCTGCTGCGAGTCTCCCCTGAGATTGACTGAGCATGTGTGTCTGCTGCACCAAGTTCAGGATCCTTTTGCGGTGCCCGGTGGCAGTGATGCCGATCTGCTGCAGGTGATCACCATCCAGCGAGGTGGCATCTCTGGCCACATGGTACCCATGCTGCTTGAAGACATCTCGGTACCTCTCCAAGTGGATGGTGGCCAGCCAATCTGCAATATCCAAGTCAGGACTGCACAGGGAGCTCATGGCCCTGGGGTGCCTCTGCAACAGATGCTCAGCCCATCATCTGTGGAAGGAGAAAAGAAAGGGGGTGAGGACACAGCAGGAATGGAGGAGGCAAGGTTCAGCTGCCATGAAGGGCACAGATCCTGTGGGTGGGAGCACGGGAGGCTCCTGAATGTCCCCACCGACTTGCTGCTCTCCCCAGAGTCACTCACCTCCCAGCTCAAGAAGCCAGCATCCTGTTATTCCTCAGCCCCGAGCCTCTCCGCCCCTCTTTGGAGCTGCTGGATCGGTGAGGCCGTGACCCGAGCACAGACAGGAACCGAGCAGCTGGGGGCTCATGGGGGAGTGTGTGGTTGAGCAGATCCCAGACGCTGAGACATCTCAGGCTCTGCTGCACAGGGGGCTGGGAGGCAGGAGGATGAGAGCTGGGACAGGCAGCAGTGTCCTGGCAGAGGGAGCTGCCTGAGGCAGATAATGGGGGGAGCAGCCGAGCCCCTCCCAGGGGACGAGCTCCTGTGCCGGCCAGCTTGGGGAGGGCTCTGCAGCCGGAAGGGCCAGACCATAATGTCTCTCTCTTGCTACTGGCGAGGGCATGAGAGAGGTCAGCATGACTCATAGGCAGGCAGAGGGGGGACAGCCTCCCACCCACCCCCAGGCCCCTGTGCTCCCCGCTGCCAGCACCCCCAGCTTGAGACAGAGGGGCACAGCCTGGGGCTCGAGCCCAGCATAGAGCCCTCCCAACAGGTTCCATTTGACTGAGGACTCCCATCTCCAAGGCATTTGCCAGCACATACCCAGCCAGGACAGAGCTGAGAGCTCTCTGCGGAGTGCTGAGGGCCTTTTTATCCCATGAATCACGCCGCTCTGTGCAAAACCATCTGTGCTGACTGTGCTGCCACTGGGTCTTTTTTTCCAGTTCCTCCATTTCCCTCTATTGTTCGGCGCAGGCTTCCTTCCTGCTGCCTGCACGCTCCCACGCATCCCCCCTGCCCCCTCCTTCGGGAGCTGTGTCCTGGTCCGCCAAAGGACAGCCAGGACAGGCTCACTGCTGTCCCTGGCCTCCTCCCTCTGCCTGCTCCCCACCACTGCCTGCATGGGCCAGGGGTGCAGGAGTGACACCGGGAAGCTCGGGCAGGCTGGTGAGCTGGCAGGGGTACTGGTGCCATCAAGAGCACCTGGCAGGGGATGCTGTCAGCCACCACCTGTGAAAAGCACTTCTCTCTACTCACATCAGTGGGCGTGCATTGAGGAGGGACAGTCGTGGTGGGAGCTGGGTGAGAAACTGGGGGAGCAATAGGGTGGGGAGCCAGGGCATGCTGGAAGGCTGCCTGTTGATGTAGGACCTACATAAAGGGCTGGGCAGGGGGGTGACATCCCATACCCATGTGGGCTGGATGTCTCTGCCAGAGTTAAAGGGCTGTACAAATCTCTGCCCAGCATCACGGTTGTTGAAACGGGACAATTTCCCCCTTTCTTGTGCCTATATCACCCTGAGCGATCTGTGGCAAGCTTTGCCTTGCCTCCGGCTTCAGCAGGCAACCTCCTGCAGGGAGCTGGCCCCTGAGACCTCCTCATGCCTGAGCAGTGGGCACCAGAGCTGCGCCAAGCACTGGGCTGTGGTGTGGAACTATGAGGCAGTCTGGCTGTGCCCATAGGCAGTGGAGCTTTACAGGGAGGTGGACACCATCCCTGTTCCTGCAAACCCGTATGGATCAGCCAGTGGAGTGGGCATGGACTGCTCCAGTCCTGGCCCTTTGCCCCCACCCCCAAGTCTGTCCCATGCATCCCCTGTCACCCCCGGGGTTCTCCCTCACCTCTTGCCCTGCAGCGCGGTCTGCAGCCCCCCAGGGCCGGCTCCGGTGGAGCAGCATTGTGGCAATGTCGCTGCAGGCTCCACGGCTGCCCTGCTCTGGGATCCAGGGTGATGCCAAGGTGTCCTCACCGGGCACAGGGCTCAGCCTGCAGGCATGGTCAGGCAGCCCTGCAGGAACTGCTGCGGGCTCAGGCAGGCTTCACAACACCCAGCCTGCACCTCCCACTGCCGGTCCCTCCTCCAGGCCAACCCTCCGGTCTCCATCCTTGTCCCACCCTCCTGCCCTGTCCTTATATCCACCATGGGCTAGGACTGTGCAGGATGAAGGTGCTGGGAAAGTACTGCCAAACTGGGCAAAACCAGCCTAAAATATTAATGCTGATGAGGGGACTTGGTAAGGGCTGTCACTGGGGCTGGTCAGATGAGATTTTGGGAACACAAAGTCCTCCCATGTGCTTCAGAGATGCTGAGGAGGCAGCATGCCATCCCATTACTGGTGCCATGTGACAATGGGGGATATAGTGTGAGCCAAGGGGCAGGACAGCATTGGGGTCTGGGGTGGCAGAAGGACATCAGGAGGATTTCTTTCCTGCAAGGAGACTGTGCTTTCACCATCAGCCAATTCGGCTGCCTTTAACACAACGGTTTCGCAAGAGCCCCAGTGGGGTTGGCTCCGCTGTTACCCAACCTTGCACATGGAGGATGTCCGAGGCTGATATCTCACAACACCCTTCAGCCTTTCTCCACTCCTGATGGCAGGGCTGATAATCACTCCCTGGCCTGTGAGTGTCCAGCTCCCTGGCAAGCCCCTTGCTCCAACTCGAGCTGGTCCTTCCGTGTCCCAACGATGCCCCAAAAGCTGTTGAGGGTGGCTGGAAGTGATGGGACACCCTGGTGTGAGAGTACAAGTCTCTGTGCATGTAGTTAGGTGTGGAAAGGCAGCTTCTCCTTATCACAGGCTTGCTCCTGCAAAGCAGAAGAAGAATTCAACAGAAAACCCATGTGGCTTTTCTCTTCCTCCCCCTTCCCCAGCAGCTGCTCCGTGGGGGGGTGACATATACCCAGGGCTGGGGACATCACAGGTGGCCCTATGGGTACACGGGGACCCTCAGGGCGTGTGGGGACCCTCTGGCCCTGCACCACATTCCGTGACATCCCACTGTGCTCCTGCCTGTTTCAGTTAGAGGAAGCTGTTTGGCTACGTATAAGCACAACTGCTTATGAAATGGTTGCTGAGGTCTGCAGCTGGAGGAACAGAGCAAAGGCTGCTGGTAGCGCTGGAGGCAGCTGGAGTGTCATCATTTCCATGCTGGAGGCATTAGAACCTGGGAAGCATACTCCTACGTGAGGCCAGATTGTGGCTCACTCCTGTTTGGCATGTTGCAGTATCTCTATATACCCCTCATAACCTGCTGCTGCGAGCAGTCCTTGGGCTGCTGGGAAGGGAAATGTTGTGCAAGGGTGGAAGAGACACTCTGGGACATCCCCACACGGTCCCATCTAGTGGCCTAGAGTGACTAAGAATGGGACGCAACCCCAACAACCCACATCCTCATGTCTGCTGACAGGTCAGTTTGGTGCAGAAAACCTTCTCTCTGGCTCCCTCTTCCCTCCACAATCGGTTAAGAGCCAGGACTGGGATTCATTTTCCCTGGCAAGGAGGAAATTCTTGCTCAAGCAACTCTGCTTAGCCCCAACACCTGGTTCCAAGCAGGCAACCCTTTTCAGAGCCCATCTGGGAGGGTAGCCTGAACCAGGGCGTCCCACACCATGGGACCACCCTGAAGCCAGACCACAGGTGTGGGCTGTGTTGGAGGGAAGCGGGGCGCAGCAGAGCACCAGGCACCATCAGTCATGATGTGTGTGCTGCGGCTGCGTTGTTTCCTGAGGGCTTCCTATCAGGCCACTTTCTACAGCACAGGTTTCAAAGCCTCTACTCAATATCTTTTGTGTCTGCTAACCTGATGATACAATCTCTATTTAGATGCTAGTCTCCCTGGGTTGAGGCATAGAACCCTGTTATGCCTGCTCCCTGGGGGATGCAGGTGAGCAGGATCAGAAAACACTCCACTGGGGGATTTGGCTTCATGAAGATGCTGGCAAGGGATAGAGAAAGTGAGGGTCAAAGTGAAGTTTGGATCCTTCCATCACATTGGCCTGTGTGGTCCTTCTCCTTTTTGGGCAGCACCCATGATGACACTGTCCCTCAAGGATCACATGCCCAGCTGCCTGCCCCTCCATCCCTCTTTCTTTCTTTCTATCTATCTATCTATCTATCTATCTATCTATCTATCTATCTATCTATCTATCTATCTATCTATCTATCTATCTATTCATCTGTCCATCCATCCATCCATCCACCCATAGCCGTCATACCTAGCTGCACCCTGGAGCAGTCTTTGCTATACCCTCAGCTCTACCCATGCTGGGGATTGTGTGTGATGATGATAGGATAATTTTTTGGAAGCAGGACAGGGCAAGGTATTCAGGGCTCCTACCTACAAGGCCACATTATATTGAGCCCAGAGGATTTGCTGGCTCATGACAGAAAGCTGAGGCCCTGTGAGGGCTTGGTGGAGGAGCAAAGAGGGAGAAGCTGGAGGCCGTTGGGCTTGGAAACCCTTGGACCTCTCCAGTCAAGAGTCATGCTGAAGGCCAGCCCACGACAGGCTGCTGCAAGGGACTCTGCTGCACTCGGTGTCCTGGTGTGGGTGGTGGGGTGAGAGCTGACCAAGACCTATCTATAATCTCAGGAGGTGCAAAGCATGAGATCCAGGGGATGGAGTCACATCTGCCCCCAGCCAGTGCACATTTGACCCTGGGGGCACTGGAGAGGGCTTTCGCGTTGTGTGGGCAGGTCTGGGAGCCCATGCCATGCTCCTCCTGCCCCCCGTCCATCAGAGCACTGACATCATCGCCTTCGGGCTAATCTCTCATCCAGCAGCAGCTTCCTGTTTCCTTTCCAATCTCTGCACCATTGGGCGGCTCCTCCTTGCTCAAGGCCAGGCAGGAAAAGCCGTCCAGCTGGGCTCTCGTGTGCGGCTGCAGCCCTCGCGTGTCTGGCCCTCGTCCCACTGGGCTGTAGGACACCCACTCCCCAGCAAGAGCACCCAGGGGGCTCCAGGACCCCCAACACTCTTGTTTTCATTCTCTGGAGTGCCAGCACACAGCCCCCTTCCTGTTTATGCCACAGAAAACCCAACAATGGCACATTATTCAGTAAGAAATTGCCACGCTGGAGCTCCTGGCACCCCAAGGAGTCCAGGGCAGCTCTCCTCCCCAACTCCGTAAGTTCCACCTGCTCTGTGGCCGGGGTGATGCTGGGAGCCAGGAGCTCTGTTACAGCACTGGCTATGGACAAGTGTCCCTGACACCCCAGGGGTCTTTGTCCTTCCCATCACTGTCCTGGCCATTTTGGGCAGCATCCCAGGCTGAGGTGTCATCCAGCCCAGCCTTTCCCCAGGTGCCCAGCCAGCAGCTCTTCACGCTTGCTTAAGGTTGGCTAAAAATAGCCCCGTGGTGGAGCTGCAGCCCAGCTGCTGCAGAGAAACATCCGGGGCTGCTTCCCACAGCAGCAGGGATGTGTGGGGTGGGCTTCACCCCAGCACCCTGCAGGCTCAGAGTAGGAGTGGGCTCTCCCCCATTAGAGAAACACCCAGTGGTGTTTCTGCCCCCTTGCTCTGGCTTCGGGACTGCTCTCCTCACTGTGAAGAGGGGAGCCTGCACACCCCCTGCACTTATGTTTTCAGCGTTTTCCCTGCAGAGGCTGCTTCTCACCCCTGGTTTGCTTACGTGGCCAGCCCAGCTGCAAACCGTGGGAGGCAGCTGCCCTGATGGCCAGGACCTCCTCTCCCGCCACCAGCACTCTGTGCAGTGAGACACATTGGTGTGATGTCCCCTTGGAGCACCTCTGACCTAACAGGGCGGCTAGAGGGGGGCAGTGAGCATCTGCACCCGGGAGGGCATCTGGACGAATTGAAGAGGAGAAGCACATGGTGTGGGGCAAGCAAGTAGAGGGCAGCAGCAGCACTCACAACTCAGAGTGGGGAGCATAGGGGGTTGGGGTTACAGGCGAGCATGAGGCTAGGGGATCAGAGGCATCCCAAAGCTGCAGTGCCAGCTGGGTCTGGGCAGGCTGCAAGCCCTGGGTACTGCCATGGTGTTGTCCCCCACCACTACTTAGGCAGAGCTCTGACTGCCATGTCCTGGCTGTGTCCCCTGGTTTTTACCTCTCTGGGATGGATCTGGAGCACCCTCCGCAGGGACTGCCCTGTTTACATTTGCCTTGCACAGAACAGGCTTAAAACCCATCTAGGGCAGGACCCCAGTAGCCACAGGCAGCCTCGGAGTGTGAGGGTGAATGGGTAGATGGAAAATGCAGGATTTTTCAGTGTATTCCCCCGGTGATGTCTGTCTAGACTAACTTCCTGTTGTCCGGTGGAAGCTGCCCCATGCCCACGCACGTTTGCCCACCCACGTGTGGGCGTGTGGAACACAACATCCTCCTCTCCTGCCCCACTGTCGGCCACCTGACTCTCTGCTGAGGGTCCTACTTGGGTGCTGGGGCTGCACAGCTGGACTGGCTCTCCTGTCCAACCCAGGACTTAGCACCTGGCCAGCCTCAGGGTGGGCTCAGTGCCAGCTTCCTCACCATCCCGTGCCAGCCTGAACCCCTCTCGCACACACACCAACCCCTTTATTGTGCCAGAAATCACAGCAGCAGCAAACACCGAGAGAGTGGGGACACAGGCTGCCCAAGACCCCACTGCCAGGACAAATCCCCCCCAAACACCACCTGGTGAAGGAGTCCCCAGAGCCCACTAAGCTATAGCCAGTCTGCAGAGGCGAGCCTGATGCCCAGGAGAGGATCTGAGAGGGCTCCCTGAGGGGTCAACCAAAGCCCTGTCAGGCAGTGTTTGGTGGTCTGGAGTGGGTCCATCCTGACTGGGGAGTGGCAGAGCTGGACCTCAAGCCAGAGAGGGTCATTTCAAGCTCAGTGCTGCTTCAAAGTCTGGGCAGGACCCCTACAGATCTCCTGCTTCTGAATCTTTGAGGGACACCCCTAGAATTCCTTACAGTGGCAAAGGGATATCCTGGTGCCAAGAAAGCTTCTGCCCACTCCATGAAAGGATCCCCCTCTCTTGCCCTTCCCAGTGTCTCCTTGGGGCATCTGTTCCCATTGCCAGCTCCACCTCCTACATAGGGACATCTCCTCGGACCACCATGGGTGCAGGGGGGACCAGGGTGCTGCCCTCCCTCTTTTCAACACTCGCGCTGTAGGTTCCCACGGGATCTGCTGTCCAGGTAGTTGGGATCTATGATGAAGATATAGGAGAGCAGATATGACTATTGGGGTGCAGGGAGCCAAATGCCCACCCGTGACCCCTGACTGACAAGCCCCAGTCACGAGGAGGGTCCACCCGTGAGAGGGCTGCGGCAAGGGCTCAGGCCTCATGGTCGCTGGTGCTCAGGTGGTCTTCGGGCAGCCCCGTCTCGTCAATGTTCTCCAGCGAGTCAGCGTGCTGCACTGAGAGCTCGGCCAGGCTGACACTGGGCAGTGTGTTCTGCTCTGGGTACACCCATGGCTTGTATTCTGGGTCGTGCTTGCGTTTCCACTCTGGGTACTTCAGTCCAGCCTTGTAGATCTTCTTCATTGCCTGTGGGCAGAGTGGGTCCAGAACATCCCGATGCCCCAAGTCTCCAGTGGAGACGGGACCAACCCGGTCTGTGGGTACAGTTCCCATCTCCCCCATTGCTTGCTTTCTGGGGGTACTGGGAGAGGATGGGGCCTGGCTCAAACCACACAGCCCCAGCAGCATGCCCAGTGCACACCCTGTGAGCCCTGGGTCACCCAGCACCTGTCCTGCAAGCCCTGGGTCACCCAGCTTCCGTCCTATGAGGCCTGGATCACTCAGCTCCTGTTCCAGGGGGCTACTTCATGGGCAGCTCATTCCTAATGTCTATGCATCCCACAACTGGCCACACACCCTGCTTACCTTTGGTGCCACAAACTGGGAGACGCGGTTAACCACCCACTTTGGCAGCGACCCTGCAAAAGCCCAAAATTCTGTCACTCAACCAATATGGGTCAGACTCAGAAGAAGCACCATGAGCCTGCAGTGTCCTGTGCCACACTGAGCCATCCCCCAGAGCTGATGTCATCTGCCCTGCACTGTGCCCTGGGAAAGGATCCTTTCTTCCATGGGTTGTCCCCACTTGCCAGTGCTCTTTGGACCTCTGGGTGATGGAGAGCCACAGTGGGTGAGCTCTGTGGGCACAGGAGGAGGGTCCCATCCCAGAGGAGGCATGGTGCACCCCCTGCTCCTGTTGGCACTCACCGCGAGGATCCACCTGGGTGAGATAATAGAGGATGCAGGCACCAGTACCATTCGCCTTGATCAGGTAACCTGTCTGCAGGGACACGGCCCTCACAAAATCCTTCCGGGGTGGGTATTTCTGTAGAGAGATGCCATGAACCTCAGAGCCTGAGTGAGCCACTGCCCAGCCTTACCAGTGCCTGCTGGCCCGTGGGTCCAGCACTCCCACCAGGGTTGGGGCCTTCCAGGGGCTCACCGGGTGCTTGACGCTGTAATTGATGATCATGTAGTCATTGCCCAGGGGCAGCCAGGAACGCAGGGTGACAAAATCACGGTTCTTCAGGGGGCTTGGGCATTTCCCTGCAAATAGACCCTGTTACATTCCAACCCATTGATCCCATGGCCCCACATCCATACATGGAGCTGTAGGATCAGGGAGGGGGGCCCTGGGGATCCCCAGGGGTTGAGGAATGCTTACAGGAGTAGTATCCCACATCAGCGTTAACAGTCAGGCGCCCGATGTCATAGGTCTCAATCATGTTCGAGTCCCATTTCTTGCGGTAGCGGGTGTCGTGCAGCACATCGTAGAGTGTCTCAGCAGGGACATCCTTGCAGGAGATGCGAGTCTGTGGGGAGATGGGCAGCTGGGCAGGGGGACAGCATCCACCCCAGAGCACAGAGCTATGCCTATCCATGGAATTAGGCTATTCCTGTGTGTAGTGATGTGCCCCTGTGCTGCTAAAAAGCCGTGTGCATGTGTGCCATGGAGGATGCTCTACACACATGAGGCACGGCACGTCCTTGATTTGGGACAGCCCAGGTAAAGCCACCAGCCTGGCTGCTGGCATGCAGTGCAGTGCAAAGGCAGGAGGACAGCAGGAGTAGAAGGACCCTCTACTCTCCAACGGAGCTGCTTGGTAGTCCAGGCTCTGGTGGTACCCCAAGCTCAGACCTATGCCCTCATCCCAAGTCTCTGCAGGGCAAGCAAAGGGATGCTCCTGGCCTGGGCATGGAGTCCAGCCTGGGGGAGTTGGAGGGGCTCCGGCTGTAACCAGAGCCATAGGGCTGCCCAACCTTGCTGGGCAAGTGCATTATTGATGAAGCCAGCCGCCCTGTTCCTCTCAATGCCGGGAGGAAGGAGATGTCATCTGCTCCTCGTTAGAGGCCTTGCATCTTTGATGAGGTATTCAGCAGAGCCATGTAATTGGAGATGGCCCTCTGAACATGACAGGTCCCATCAATCTCGGGCAAGCTTTCCCTGATGGCCTAGGTGATGGTTTCTGCCCAGTGTGCTGGACTCTTGCCCAGGACAGGCTTGGAGATGTGCTGCACTCCCCATGGCACAGTAGAGGAGTGCATGGGAGCACACAACCCCCTCCTCCTGCTTCCCCTCCCTAGTCACCCCCCCGCAGCTGGGGCTGGAGGTGCTGCTGGTGCTGCTGGTGCTGGTGCTGCTGCTGCTGCTGCTGCTGCTGCAGGGTGAAGGACGCCTCCAGCCTGAGATGGAGCTCATGGTCCTCCAGGGCCCCTGGAAGCTCTGGTTATCACAGCGGGACTTGCACCCTCAAGATCCCTCGCTAAAGCCTGTCCACCACGCCTTTCCAGCCATGGATGAACAAGGGCTTTGCAACACAAAAACCACATCATGGAGGGATTGCAAGGAGCCAGGCTGGGCAAAGGTTGCTGAACCTGCCTGGGATCCCCACTCTATAGGTCCCGTGGGTCTACAGGTCCTGGCGGTGGTGAAGGGGGCTATAAATGCATGCCCTCTGCTGAGCTGAGCTATGCTTGCTGAGCTCGTTTGAACTTGGCTGGACTTCCTGCCAGCCCATTTCTCCAGCCTGCTCAGGCTCTTAAACTCTATGGGATGCTCATCCAGTGCAGGATGAGATGTGCCCCAGGATGGTGTGACCAGGGGAAAGGCACTAGGGAGGCATCCTGCCAGCCTGTCTCGTGCCCAGGGGCTCCCAGCAAGGCCATCTCCATAACATAATTAATCCCAGGGCCTTCCTGCCTGCGTCTAGATCAAAGGCAGCCGCAACATGAGCCCACATTTGTGCATGCATGGCAGGACGCTGCAGTGGGCATCCCAGCAGGTCAAGAGGCTAAAAGGCTGCAGAGAAGGAGCCTGCAGAGCAGCTTGCCAGCTGGGGAAGCACCTCTGGGAGACTAATCCCACCAGCCCCAGCATTTGGGGAAGAAACACCCCCAGGCAGGCTGAATCAAGCTGCTGTGCACCCCCAGGATGGGTCAGCACTCCAGGGACCCTTGGGAGCAGCTGGGGCAGGGAAGGGCTGGCACTCCCGCAGCTGCAGGCATTTGCTTACCTTGATTTTCTGCACGGTGCAGCTTTCCTCCTGGCCCTGACTCCATACGGTCACGCCAGCCTTGTTATACCGACAGTGCCAGCCCTCCAGGCTCTCGCACTGATCCCTGAAGGAGCTGAAGTCGGAGTCGTCCGGGATATAAACCATCTCCCCTCCTCTGGACATGGGTCTGAGCCGCTGGACCCAGGGCACAGGCACTGGCTGCAGGCAAGCTCCTTCTGCCTCACCTCCCGAGGAAACTCGAGCTCTGCCCTTGAGCTCTGCCTTGCTGGGTGCCTGCTGCAGCTCACATCATCCTTCGTGTCCTGAGCCCGTGCCCCCGGAGCAGGGACCGGGACGGGCAAAGACCTCCAGCCGCCCCGGTCCCGCAGCGGGGAGGAAGGCTCTTTCCCTGCAGTGCTACTATCGCAGCAGCTGCTGGGAGCTCAGATGTCTTCCTCGACTGGCTAACCAGGATCACATTTCTCTCCGGCTGGCTGTCAGCTCCTCTATTATTCAGCAGGTAGAAGTGCGCAGGGGGGCTCAGCTTTCGGAGCAGAGCTGCCCTTGGCTCCCCGAGCCCCCCGTCCCTGCTCTCCCCTCACCGACACGCCGGCAATCTCTGTGCCTGACTTTGCAGCACCGAGCTCGCCGGGATCAGCTGATCACCTGCCAGGAGCAGCGGCCAGGCCTCCGGCAGCGCGGCGGCTTCAGCATGGGCGGGATGCGGGCCAGCGCCGGTCCCAGCCAGCCTGGGATGGGGCCACGGTCCAGCGCACAAGACCTTGGCTGTCAGGGTGTCCTGAGTCTGTGGGGTGGGTTTCTGGTGTGAGGAAGAGAAAGAACTTGTGGGTAGGCAGGTGACCCCTCACTGAGCTCTCAGGATCCTGGTGATGCTGCTGGAAAGGGACCCCTGAGAGTCTCTAGCCCACCCTGCCTCTTGGAACAGAAACAACAGCAGGACAGGGTAAGGTCACCTATGGTTTTACCCAGCTGTGTCTTGAAGGACAAGTTTTTCCAACCTCCCTGGTGGCATGTGGCACAGCTACACCACCTCAGGAAAAAAAATTAATTCTTACTGTCTGACCTGAGGCTGCAATTAATGTCCGTTGTCCATTGCTACATCTCAATCCCTATCCAGAGAGATTAACTCCATGACCTTTGCATCTGCCCTCCAGAAAGCTGGATGATGCTGGTAGATCCCAACCTACCCCTCTTGTAGCCCCAGGTCCAGGCATCTGTTGGTCTCTCTCCAGCTCCTCCACATCTTCCTGAACTGGAGGAGCCTGGTCTGGGCACACCACCCAGCAAGTACTGCACAGAGAGGACAACCCTGTCACTCAGGATGCTGGCCATGCTCCTTCTCGTGTTGCCCAGGATGCAGCTTGCCCCATTTGTTCAGCTTTTAGTCCAGGACCTTGTCCGAGATCCTTTTCGCTGGTACTCTGCTCAGCCCCTTGGTCCTCAACCTGGGTGAAACCTGAGGTTATCTGGCCCATCTCACTGATATCCATAAGGTTTCTGTTGACCTGAATTTTGAGTTTCTTGGGGTCCACCCGGACTGAGGCTCCGCAATTTGCTGCTGCTATGCCCCCTAGTTTAGCCTCACTTGCAAGGCAAGAGTGCCCTTCCCTCATCATCTGACCCTCTGATGAGCACATTGGGCTGAGCAGCTGCTCCTCTGTGTACGGTGGCTTGTTGTGGGTCTGTGAGTTTCATAGCTCAGGTTTGCTCTGGGTGTTGTAGCCGTCTGACAGAAAGGCAGAGCTGCCAAGAGCCACGCTTGGTTAAAGAGCTGCCGCAGTGGGCAGGGAGCGGCAGATCCTGAGCTGGGGTTGTTGCGGAGGAAAGACCTTGGGGTGGCCTTGGGGCTGAGGAGCAGGGACCAAACGTGGCCAAGTGGATTTAGGGTCCAGAGCTGTCGAACACCACTACTATAGCATCCCATGGGGTGCACAGGAGCGTGTTTGGGAGTGTGTTCACTTGCAAACATGGGCAGTCACCCCAGCCCCTGCAAGAATCAGACACAACCTGGAGACCCCATGCATGGATGCGTGGGGAAAGACCCAAGGCTGGGGGCTTTGTAGCTGCAAAGAGTGTCCATGGGGTGAACGAAGGGAGGACACTGCAGTTCTGGGGATGGAGGAGCTCCAATGAGCTGCATAGGAAGGAGCAGACTGCTTGCCTAGCATCATTGAAGCGGGACCCAGCCCTGCCTGGTCACATTTCTCTCTGCACCTGAGAAATGAGAGCATTTCTCTCCCTGTTTGGACATGCTGGCAACCTGAATGGAAAGTGATTTCTTCTCTTCTGCAGTAGTCCCTGGGGTCAATATTCAAACTAAGAAACTGTGAAACCACCCAAAACCTTGCTGGTCACCATCACATATCCACTGCAAGCCACCACCTGAGCTGACCTGGTTTCACATGACCCACTTACTTATCCTCAATATCAAACCAGTATTCGCAATCCCTTCATTTGTTATTGTTTATTACTCGTTACTCAATAAATTGTTTATATTTTTCTGAACATTGGTGTGGTAGCACCCCTCATTTGTCTGCGAGTATCTAAACCTAAACCGTTATCTGGCTTGAGCCCAGGTTTCTCATCAGTCTGGACATGACACAGGGCTAGCTGAACCTGCACCCCAAGGTTCGTGATGTAATCCCACTGTCCTGCAGCATCCAGCAGCAGGTAGTGGCTTGTCACACCTGGTTTAGTTGGATACTGGCTTTCCTTGGCTATGGGACACTGGCAGCTTGTGGCGGCCCCATGACTGGCATGGAGTTACATTCCCTGGGCTGACTGCATAGCTGTGCTCCACATCTGTGCCTTTCCAAGGGAGAAATGCAGAATCAGGAGACAGGCTTGCTCTTCACAAGGTTGTCCCATCTCTGGGATGCTCTCCCAGGGCACTGCTGAGATGGGTCCATCTGCTGAGAGCACGCAGGGTACTACTCTTGGCCATCCTTTATCCCTGAGATCCCTGCATACCCCACAGCCACTGGCTTCATGAGGCAGAGCGTATCCAGAGCTTGGTGGGGCCAAGTCATGCAGGTGTTCCTGATTAGAGTGCAGTGAGAAGGATCCATCTCCCGTCCCAGCTGTGTCTGAACAAGGACCTTCTGGTCTCTTCCTCCTCTTCCTTTCATTCTCCACATCAAATTTCTAAACTCTCCAAGTCTCTATACAGACTCTAGAGCTGGGATGTCAGTTTTACATGCCAGGAGTGGGGTTGCAGGGCTTTGCATGTGGGTGTTCATGACTCCATTAACGAGTTTGAATACCTCAGCAGGACGAGCCTCCAACCTCTCCAGAGCTGAAGAAGAGCATCCAATCCCCTCTGCAGCGACTGCTCCTGCTCTTCTGAGAATCGTCTTTGAAAGGCTTTGCAAATTGGTATGAAAACTGTTATTCTTACAGAAAATGTTTCTGCTTTGGCTTTATGTGAACCACTGCACCGGCTCCCCTCAGATCCTTGTTCCACCAGGATTTATGTCCCGGGGAATGAACAAGAGAGTTAGGAGGAAAAGCTACAGATGGGCTGAGAGTTTCCTGGCTCAGAGAAATCCAATGGGAGCAGTTTGGAGGGGTTACAGCTGCCACATGGCATTAGGACGTCGTGGTTAGGGGGTGAAGGTCACCTGAGGATGGGAGCAGGAGGGTGTTAAGCACCTGAAAGACATCAGGTTGTGCTAGCTCTGGCTAGGTTGCTTCCCCTTTGAGGGACAGAGCAGGAAGCAGGAAAGCCAGGGAAAAGCGAGATCCCGACCCAGAAGTGGTGTAAGGCACAAAACACCCTGGGGCTTCAGGGATGCCTGGAGACAACCCAGAGATCCAGGCCTGCAGGGACCCACCAATGCCAAGTGTGGTCTCAGTGTCCCAGGACTTCAGGGTGCCCCATGAGACCCCAGAGCCTTGGAGCTGCAGAGAACCCCTGGGGCTCCAGGGAGACTCCAGAGCCCCAGTAACACCAGAGCCCTGAGGCCCCAATGAGACATCTAAAGCGCCAAAGTTGCTGGGACCCCCCAGAGTGCTAGTGACACCCCAGAGCCCCAGTGAGTGCCAGAGCACTGTGTCTGCATGGAGCCTTGTGTGCCTGGAGAAACCCCAGGGACCTCGGGGCTATAGAAACCCCCCCCCGCCATGTGCCCATTTAGCCCAAAGAAATTAAAACCCAGCCGTAACTCCCTTGGACGGTGTCACACCATTCTCCAAAGAAGGACAGTGTCCCCCACACCAGTGACATCACCAAGCCACAGCCACCATGCCCAGGCATCCTGCTCACCCAGCTCTGCAGTCTGGTGCTCTCCCACCGGGTGTCACACGTGCTCCACGGAAGACAGAGGCAGCAACATGGCCAGTACCAGGGAGACGCCAGGGAAAGGGACAAGCCGAGGGGGACAGAGAGAGGAGCAGGGCCATGGCCGTGGTGGGGACAGCTACAGCTCCGCTGCAGCCACCAGCTGCAGAGGCGACATGTCACCCTACTTGACACTGATGCCACCAGTTCATCCGTGGAGATGGGGAGGCGAGGCTGGAGCTGCTTTGGGTCTGGGTCCCCCACACCAGTGCCAGGCTGTTGGCTGCTCCTCCACCTGCCTTTCCAGGGTGGCACTGGGCGAGGCTTTGCCTCCTCCCTGCTCTGCTTGCTGTCCTCCTCTGCTCTGAGCTGTTTTGTGGGACCCCAGGAACAGCTCAGTCTTGCCAGCTCAAAGCTGAGGGTTTGGGGTGATTTGCACTTCAGTTTCAG
The DNA here is from genome assembly GCA_020746105.1 of Trogon surrucura. Lineage (NCBI taxonomy): Eukaryota > Metazoa > Chordata > Aves > Trogoniformes > Trogonidae > Trogon > Trogon surrucura. Next base: position 7,120,045 of record CM036630.1, on the reverse strand, counting down.
GCTCTCAGGACACTCAGTATTACTGGACCTGGCTAAAGGTCCCCAGAACAGTGAGCATGTTGGGGGCATGTTCATCTCAGTGCCAAGGGGCACAGGGAGGGGACCACCAGTAAATTTTCATTAAGCAAATGATGGGATGAAGCCCTGCCATTGCAGCCTTCCTGCTCCTGACAGGATCCGAACAATGGACCCCATCAATGATGGCCTCCTCAGCCACCCTCAGCCCTCCCAGAGAGGGGGACAGGGCAGGGATAGCATCAGCACCCTGAGGACCACCAGATCCTATATGCTTCAGTGCAAGACTTTTTTATGCTGCTTAGGGAGCTTCTGGTGTCAGGGAAAAGTGTGTGTGGAGGGGGCTTGCTCCCCACATCTTCCGTTGGAGGCTGAGACCCAGCATAGCTGGGTCATCCAGCCCTGCCAAGTCCCTTTCTTGTCTCCAGTGCAGGGACATTCTCACCTCTGGCACCATTTCACAAGGTGGTGGGCAGAGGGCAGCACCATCTTCCCTCAGGCAAAGGCGAGGCAGAGGCTTCAGAGCATCCACACTGGCAAAGCACCCGGGTGAGGGAGGCAGCCAGGCACATTCCCAGGGGCTACACAGCAAACAGGAGCATGGAGGGGTAGGGATTCCTTGTTCATCCTCACTGTGAGTTTTGGCCTCAGCTGTGCCCTCAAGAAGCTCAGTGGAGGGTGATGCATGGGGTGCACTCCCTGGGGTGCAAGACTAGGGAGGCAGATGCCACAGCAGGTCTGCCCCATTGTAGATGGGTCAGGAGGTCCCTTGGGTGTGATTCAGTGTACCTCCTGAGTGCCTGTGTACCTTTCTGCCACTCCTCAGTGTTGTCCTACAACTGGCATCATGCCAGGGCAGGGTCCTAGCCAAGGATGCACCTCTGGCTACGTGCATCCTGCGTACCCATGTAACATGTCTACATGGGACACTGCAGTGACATGAATACACACCTGCATGACACACAGCACAGAAAGGGCAGCATGCAGATTCGTGGGGCAGACACACATGTGGACGTGGCTGCGGAGCAGGCAGAGTGGTTCTCACAGAGTCCTGCTACCTGCATAGACATCCAGCAGGCACCTGTGACTCCTCCACCCAACTGGTGGCACAGAAGCCATCATTGACACCGACACCACACAGCAATGACACGTCTTGACACATATGCCAGTGACTCACACATGCCCAGCTCACCAGCACACACATGGCAGCTGCTGAGACACGCACCTCACACCTGGGCAGGGCACCAGCCAGCAGCCCAGGGCAGCCCACGAGCACTGAGCACCAACACTCCCACCACATCCATGTGTATGCACATACAGAGTGCTGCAAACGTGCTCCATATGTGTGCAGACACGTGTGCACACTAGCACTGCTTTGGCATGTATCTTGAACCTCCTCAAAGGCCTTTCCTTAAATGTCTCACTCCTGTCTCCTTAAGCCTCTTCATTACATGCTGCTCCCCACTTGCCTCCTGACACCATCCCTGTATTGTGGCCTCATGTTTCCCTGGCTCTCCCACCACCCCACGTTGTTCATTTTAACTCTTCTGCTCAGGGCTCCTCATGTGACAGCCAGCCTCCTGTAACTCCTGCCTTGTTTGCCTTGGAGCATTCCTTCCTCCCTGCATTGCCTGCTGCCAGCACGGCATTCTGCTTCAGTCCCTGGCTTCCCAAATTCCAGCTACCAATTTCCCACCACATTTTTCCCAGCCTGGCAGACAGGGCTACAGAGCCCACAGCCTCATGGCTGCCAGGCCAGGGCTTGTTTGCGCAGTGCCCCAGCTGGGCATCAGAATGATTTAAAAGGACTGTGAAAAATGTAGTTATTTTTCCCCCTTTCAGCTGCAAGTCAATACTTGGGGAAGGATGTTTAATTATCTTCGTCACCCTCCTAAATCTCTTTATGAGAGGGTTTGGCTGCAAATCTCTACATCATTTCAAAGTTATTGGCTAGTGCGGCGCACAGTGGCATAGTAAATTAGCTGGTGGGAGCAAGCATGGGTGCTCCCCCGTGCTGCGCATGGCCAGTTTCCCCCCAGCCTGGGGCTGTGCCAGAGTAGGTGGCATCTGGGAAGCCCCCTGCTAGCTCAGGGGTTAGGGCTGGTGTCCCCTCCAGGGACCGCCTAGCTGTCATTCCCCAGCCCCATCCCTGGGGCCTGGCTGCAGGAGGTAATGCTGCAGGCTGGCAGCTCCTGCAGAGCCCCTGGCCAGGCAAGATCCAGGTGACAAAGGCCACCCCAGGGTGACCTCCTGCACCATGAGGTCCATCGTTCTCTCTGCGGTACGGTACCCCTATATAGTCTTGCTGCACCCCCTATCAGATGCTCTCCCCAGCCCTGGGGACCCTCTCCCTGAAGCTGTGGCTGTGATTACCAAGTCCTCAGCACCCCCATGACTGGCAAGATCCCCCCTGGCACGACCCAGCCCCAGGATGGGATTGAGGCATGTGCACACCAGGGATGCTGGGTTCACCCAACTGCTCTGAGCCTCACAAACTCCCCAGCCCTCCACCCTGCACCACCTTGCAGGCAAATGGGAGGATTGGTGAGTGTGCTGAGATCCAGTGCAGTCAGTGCCCAGTGCTGCTGCCATCACCGGGGCAGGAGATACCCAATCCATGGGTGCAGGGCTGGGTGCCGCAAGGTGGGTGGCTGCAAGCCAGTGAAGGTCCAAGATGGAGAACGGGCACAGCTGTGCTCCTCAGCCCCTCCTCTGCCGGGGAGGGAGTACAGAAAGTGAGTTGCAGCCCCCGCCACCCAGAAGCATCCCCAGCAGGCAGCACCGAGCACCCTCCATGCCCTAAGCCTCCTGTTCTCATGCAAAAACCATCAGAGCTGGGGCTGGACTGGCGGCCTGAGATACGCCAGAACAAAATGCCACCTTCCCGATAATGCCTTTTATTGGACTAGGTGACACGCAGGCTTTAGGGGGATAGCAGGAGAATCCTCTCGGCTCATCCGCAGAAAGGATTTCCACAGCCCTCCCGGCGCCTTGTCAGCGCTCGGCTGCGAGTCCCCAAAGAGTTATTACCTCCCGACGCACGGCTCTGTCTGCTGGGAGCTGAATGGCATCCCTGCCCCCTGTTTGCTGCTTAGAAAGATTACGCCGCCTTTGAATAAGCTCCGCGGAGCGCTGCTGCCGACGCATCAGACAGGGGCTAATCAGAAAATTAGCAGGGAAAGAAAACTTCGTGGCAGGAACTTATCTCCAGCGCGGGTGCGTGCTGCTCCGGTTGCTGCTGCTCCCGCACCCAGCCCCGTCCCTCACCTCGGCTTAAGCAGAACTTCCCTGTGACTGCAGCGAGGGAAAGCTGCTACAAAAGCCTGGTATGAGGAGGTGGTGCACACACACGTGTGCATACTTGAGCACAACGATGTGATGAGTGCAAACACACGCAGTCTTGCATACATCCCTCCCCGCCTGGCAGAGGCTGGTGGGGGGAGCAGCGGGATGCAGGAGGGGCATACATCCGTCTGCATGCTTGGCAGGCATTTCTGCACATGGGTGCATGGTTATACATGTGTGTGCACATGCACCCGGAGGCATGCCCACACTCACGTACATGCAGACATGTGAATATATACATACATATGGGCACATGCGTCCCTCTGTATGCAGACACGTGGTCACACACTTGCCTGTGTACTCACCCACCTGAACTTCCAAGCGTGTGCCTGCACACACATGCACCGGCTCGCACACATTCCTACACATGTGAACATGTGCACATACGGGTGCCTCAGGACCGTTGCTGAGCTGAGCTGAGTGGTGAGGCGAGGACAGACACTGCATCGAGCCCACATTTTGTGACCAACAACATGCCCGCTCAGGACAGAGGTGTGACCTGCTCCTGTGCTGGCACCTCCCCATGCACAGCCATCCTGAGGACAGACCTCAGGACCCTTGGGTGCCATCCTGCCCTGTGCCCTGGGGAAGGGTGTGGGATGGGCCCTCAGTGGCATCAAGCTGTGCTGGGTGCAGGGAGAAGTGTCTGGGAGTGGTGCATGGTGGGGGGGTGATTAAAATGCGCTGTTTGTTTTATTTAAGCACAACCGTCAGGGAGAGTTACAGGGCACTGAGCTAGAAAATAGCATTTACAGAAACTGCCTCCTGACACCCCAAGCCCCGACCTTTGCAAACTTCATTAGTGCCATGGATACACGTGCATGTCTAGCCCGGGAGAGCACACAGAGAGGGAGGGCAGGGAGTCCTCCTCACCTCTCGCAGCCCCAGCAGCCCCTCCATGGGACCCCGAATGCAGCCATATCCCAGCACAGAGGCCCTCTGTGGGATGCCAACCCCATGGTGTTGGTAGCACCGAGGACGAGGGGACACAGACTGTGCTGGGATCCCCCTGCCCCCAGAGCTGTGGCCCATGCTGGGCGATGTGGCCAGCCCAACTCAGTCACAGCCATGTTTCGGAAAGGCTGGTCCAGTCGTAGCAACAGTTGCTATGATTCCCTTCTCCTGTTCCTTTTTCCCTGACTCCAGCAACTTCCCATGACAGCTCTGGTGCTGCTGGGGATGTGTTTACAGGCAATTAAAGCTCATTAATTGCACAGAAGCAACAGAGGCCCTGCAGCAATATGTAGGGTTGAGTCCCTCAGGGGAGAGACCTGGACCCCTGGAGAATCCAAGGCGCTGCCGGAGGTCTGCACCTGCTTGGGGTAATGTGGGGCTCAGATTGGCCCAAAGGGGTCCTAGAGTTAGCAGCAAGGCCTAGGGGATAGGGGGAATGCATGGGCTTTGCAATGAGTCTCCAGCAGCCCCACATGTATGCCCACTTGGGTGCCGATCACTGCCAACACCAACCTCTAAGCATTGGAAAGGGGGTCAAGTCCCCAGCTGCCTCCTCCCTCGGGGAGTGCCAGCCCTCTCTCACCCCTGATGCAGCCCAGCACTTTGCCATGGGCATGAAATCAGCTCCTCTCTCAGCAGGCGGGAGTCAAGCAGGGGCTTGCTTGAGGCTCTTGCCTGCGTGTGTTTGAGGAGAACTGGCACGGGCAGGTGCCGAGCTGCCACTGAGCCTCAGAAAAACAATAGCATTTGGTAGCAGGGGGAGAAAAACCTTCTCCAGAATGGATTGAAATGATGCTTTGATCGGGAACAGATGCAAGAGATAAGGGGGGGAAGCAGGTACCCGCATGGTTACGGCACTGGGCCAACCGCCAGCCTGCTCATGGTTCCCTGCTGCAGGGAAGGGAAGAGTCTCTGGAGACGGCTGGTGCTTGGCTTCCCGCTGCCCTGCCTGCTCCGGGGCTGCCGGTGTGTGTGCCAGCCTGCCGGGCAGGCAGTGGTGCAGGTGGAGGATGCACCAGCACATGGGATGTGCCCAGCTGCCAGGTGCAGGATGCTGGGTGCAGTCCTGGGGGGACGGGGTGATGCTGTGGGCAGGGGATTCTGCATCACTCCTGGGGGAGTGGGTTGTGTCCTGACTGAGTGGGAGTCACCAGCAGTGGGGATTCATGGAGAGGGTGCTCTGCCGTACTGGGAGGAGCTGCCAGCCTGGAATTTATCCTGACAGGAAGGACGTGAGACTGCACATGTGAAGCTGAGCCTCGTGCCCTGTGCACTGCTGCCCATGCCTGGCTTGGCATGCAGGACCAGCAAAAGAAGTGCGGTGGGGAGCATGGCGTGACAAGCCACAGCTCTATCAGGCTGAGGCCAAGGGCAGAGTCTGTGGTGTGTGGGGCCAGGTTCTGTCATGCTGGTAGAGATGCTGGGGGTGTGCTGCTGTCAGCAGGAGATGGAGAGTGGCTTGGCAGGGCCTCACTCCTCCAGCTCTCCCTCCACCCCCTCTGGATCTCACACTTGCTCTCAGGGCTGTAGCCTGCTGGCCTCCCTCCCCGTCTGGCAGAGGCTGGTGCAGGGAGCAGCAGAGTGCAGGAGGGATATACAGCTGCCTTCTGCTGAGTCTGGGCTCAGACAGGGAAGGAAATCCTGCCATACAAATGGTAGAGAAGAGAAACCCACTTGCCTTTTGCAGATCCCCAAATTCTGCCAGCAAGACCTGCAGGGGGTCATCACACATCTCCAAGCAGGTATAAGCTTTTTCCCCTCTAAAAGCCAGCTCCTAAGGCTAGGAGGTGGACACGTCTCCATTCACTGGGAAGGGGTGCAGCATGGTGGGAAGGGATGCAGAGCTCATTCAGCTTCCCTCTGAGGCTGCGGGCACCCACCCACACTCATATTTCCCCACTGACCCACCATGCTCTTCCCCAGGGCTGGGCAAGAAAGGGCTGATGTGGGGCTGCTCGCTGACCCCCAAGACCCAGACTGGGAGATGGCAGCCAGTGAATACTTACGTGAGTCAGAGAATCAGTGTGTCTGGCACTCCAAGAAGCTGGAAAGGGGTCTTTCCTGCCCCTCGCCCCACCTCGGTTCATGCCTGGGTGGAAGGTAGCACCAGTGATGGTGGAAGATACTTGGCCCATTTTAACCCTTTCTGTGGCACCACTGCCTCTACCGCATGATTGCCAGGGGGCTGGGTCCCCGCGCCCCCCGTCATCTGCAGAAGATCCAGCAGCAGGCAATCGGCAGGCGCACGCTGCGGAGCGGCGCTTTTCTTCTCTAATCTTCTTATTTCATTTTAGCATTTACAATACACCCAGCCGGTAATCCTGACATCAAACACGCCACGCGCACTTTCAAGCTGCACCGACGTCAGGCTGCGCGAGCGCTGGCAGGAGCTGGCAGCTCCGACGTCTCGAGATAACATGTAGAAGAAAGACAAGGAAAGCTGCTCTGCCAGTGCGACAGCAGACATCGGGTGCTGTGTCCTTTAGAGCCCTTCCCCAGGGGCCACCCACGAGGTGCACCCTCAGGATCGTGGGGTCTCAATGTCAGAGCACCCTGGACGTAGGATCCACGGGGTGTCTCTGTAGCTGCCAGCAGCTGAGCTGTGGCAGGTGCCTGTGCTGTCCAGGGCATGTTTTCTCTCTAGTGAGAGACTGGAGTCAAAGTCACCTGAGTTGGCAGCCTAAGGGGCAGAGTCAGAGCTGGGTGATCATGCTGGTGCCCGCTCAGATGTCTTCATCCCACCAGAGCTGCACCTACCTCTGGGGCAATTGCAATGCCAGAATATGCTGAAGGCTCTTCCCAGCTTTCATCTTTCCAGAACATCCTTCATTGACCAGGAATGGCAGCTGGACCTTGGAGGACCCTTCCTCAATGCAGGGATGCGGCACCCTCCTCTGTGGGAGAGCAGGCAGGGGGCAGCTGCATGCTTTGGGTGGGGGGGGGGTCTGTGTCTGATACCCGCTCTCCACAGGCACCTCCAATGACAGGGCGGTGCCATGAGGCCATGCACCACATGCGGCTGCACCAGGGCTGGCTGCAGAAACCCAAGAGTTGGGCAGCCAGAGACGGTCATGAGGCCCTTTTCTCTGCTACCTTGTCACCCGCTCTTCTCTGTTGGGAACCAGCTGCTGTGACAGAAATTTAGGTGGCAAACACTGCCAGGGAAACATTTCGCTGCTCCCACAGGGTCCTACCACAGTGAGAGGGATCTGCCAGCGACTGCTGAGTGCCCTGGGGTGGCTTTGCTTCCGCAGCCTGGTGTCCAGCACTGAGCCTTCAGCTGCTGGGAAATTCCTGGAGTTTTCTTTGGAGCTGAAAAGTGCTGCATTGGGGAGAGATGGACAAGGGGCAGAGAGAAGCAGGAGAGCCTGAGAAATTATTTAATCCACCCTCAGGCCCCAGTGAGGATGGGAACACCTCTCGTGAGTGGTTTCAGAGGCATCCTGAGGTTCAGCAAGGCTTTGCCATAGCAGAGCATCCTAACGTCTGTGCCCGGGTGGTACCTTGTGCCCATGCAGCTTTACCATCCTCTTCCTCAGCCCATGCAGGAGGAACGAGCCCAGCTGATGCATGCTCTGCCCAGTGCTGGCAGTGCCAGGGGATGTGAGGAACAACAGCCGCTTGAGAAGGGCAATGGCTCATATCCCATGAAACCTCAGTCCCTGCCAGCCCCTTCCTCAGCGTGGCTGCACGGTGCTCACCAGGAGCAGCCCTGGCCCCACTCTGCCTGGTGGGGGGCACACCCAGGGAACAGTCTCAGGTCTAATCCATGTCTCGATATTTGGGATTTAATCAGCACTGAAGTAAGTAGCTTTTTTTTTTTTTTTTTTTTTTCCCCTAAGGCAGAGAAGAGCTGTGACTCAATAGGAATTAATTTGCTTAATTAGCATCTTTGGGAAGATCTCCCCCCTGTGCGTGCCCCGGCAGGGAGATTTCAGGGTTTGGAGACCCACTGTGAAGCCTGTGCCTGGTGCCCAGACCCCTCTGCCTGCCTGGTCCAGGCAGCATCGCCCTTGCGAGATCCGACCTGGGATGCAGATGGGATGCCCATTGCCACTGTGATACCCACCAGCCCCACACGGTTCCAAGCCTGGCCGGCTGTGGTGGGCATGGGCAGCACGGAGTGGGGGGCCTGGCCGGGAGGGGTGTGGGAGCTGGCAAATGACAGGGAAGATGAATGGTTTTAATCACACCGCTTACAGGGCACCATCTGAAGTTTCGTGTAAGTTATGATAGCGACAGTTTGCACGAAAATTGTATTTCCAGGCTTCATTGACTGGCTTAATGAGAATCTTTACGTGTCAGATATTAAATTAAGAAATTAAAGAGCTGTTTCGGTGTGTATAGACTCCTTCCCTCGCACTGAGCTGCTTCTTCCAGATCAATCAGGAACGCGCCTCTAGAAAAGATGGGAGAAGCCTTTGATTTTCTGTCACCAGGGAAGTGAATCTAATATGCGTTGGCACCCAATTCATGTTTTATTAAAAGGCATGAGGTGGATGCTGCTGGCCCCCGCCTCTGCCCGCTGCCCTCTCTCTGCCTGCTTCACTCTGGGAGGAGGCACCATTCCCGGCTCTGCCACCCTGGGGTCTCTGTGCTGCCTGGTGTCACACCGTGTCCCAAATGCCAGCATCCTGGGGCTTGAGTGATGCTAACCACCAAGAGGCACAGTGGTGCCCTGGTTGGTGAGTTTAGCTCTGCTAGCCAGAAGTTAAGGTCAGTTTGGAAAAACTCATGTTGGAATCACTAGGTTGGAAAATACCGCTGCTCTCCTGCTTTCATTTCTACTGGCCGAGTTTGACCTGGATTCACCAAGTGTTGTAGTCTTCCCTCATGTTTTGCTGGAAATGTGTACTTCGCCAAAACCTCACCAGCTGGTGGGGAATGGGGAAGATGTGACGGCCATGGGAGGGACCCAATTGGTCGGGGGATATGGAGTGTGCCCTGGTCACCGGCACACTCTCAGCTGTGGGGAACAGTAGTCATGAACTGGAGTGAGATGGGAGCAGTGAATCACTTAACACCACTCCACAATGCTGGAGACAAACACCTGGCAAAGGGATGCTGAAGAGTAACACCCAGGGCAGGGGCTCTAGGGATAAATGTCCCAGGGCAGGGGCATCCAGGACAGCAGCGATCAATGTCCTCACCCAGGGACAGCAGGGATAAATGTCTGTACTCAGAGGCACCCAGGGAGATAACCCCTGGGGCAGGGACATGCTGGGACAGCACAGATAAGCTGGGGACACAAGTCAGCTCAGTACAGTCAGTGAGGGAGTCCAGCTGGGATGTGTCCCTGTTTCCTGATCTGCCTGGTCACCCGCCACATGTCACAGAAGAGCCTGGTGACATGTTGGCCCCTGCAACTATCTCAGGTATTCCCAGGAGGGGGACAGGGGCAGTGGACACTCTCTGGCAGGGAGGATGCTTGCATGAGCCCCAAGCCCCAGTAGACAGCAAACCTGGATGGGGTCCCACTGCCCAGGTGCTCCCCGAGTCCCCTTGCCGCATCTCCACCTTCCAAAGTTGAAGGCGAGAAAGGGAAGGCTGTCATTGTTGCAAACTGTCTGTCATGGCAAGAAAAACCACATCTCCTGGCCCCTGAGCGTGCCATCCATCTTTGGCTCCATGCGCTGGCCCCAGCTCCTCCTTGTGCGGGGAAAGTTTGAGTAAACAGCTTAATTTGGCACTAATATGAGCAGAGACATCGTTCGCTATTGATTTGCCTCCTTATGGCCCCATCAGTCATTTAGGCTTTTTCATTTTTTGATGTTACAATCAGAAGGGATAAACCTTGCAGAAGTCCTGGGCTGGACTCACCATGCCCATGCCCAAGCCTTGTGGCCAGGGCCCCTGTGTCCCTGCAGAAGGCTGGTCCTGGTGCCCTTAGCCCTCTCCTCACTCCTGTGGTACATACGTGAGTGCCAAGGGGGATGTGGAAAGAGCTGGAGCCACGGTTCCCCTCACAACAAGGACTGGCTACCTGGGTACCTGCAGGGCCAGTGCCCCAAGGACCCTTGCCCAGCAGGACAGGAATAGGGTCAGAATTGGGATCCATCGGTGCTGTCGTCCCCAAGCGATGGCCAGTCTGGCCGAGGTGCTGTGACTGCCCGCGTCAGCCCACCCCGGCAGCCGGGAACCCCACTGGCTCTGCCTAAATGTCTCATTAAAGGGATTTGTGGGGCCGCCGAGCCGGGCTGTAATCTGGTGCTTACCGTTCATTTGTTCCAGCGTCTCAGGCAGCCGGCAAAGGTCGTCAGATCTTTAATTACGCTGAGGCAAGCGTCGGGCGCAGCGGGGAGGAGGATCGGCTGCTGCGGGCGTCGGGCAGGCAGCCCAGGAGTGGCGAGCGTGTCCCAGCTAATGAGGGAAATGCTTTCTGCCCTCGGGGCCCCGGCAGAGAAGTTGTCACAGCCAGCCAACCCATCCTCTGGCTGCGCCGTGACGGCAACCTTGGCTGGCATTGCCCCCTTCCTCCTCTTCCTCCTCTTCCTCCTCCTCCTCCTCATTACATTGCCTGCCCCACAGCCCCAGCCCAGCCTCGCTTTTCTCCTTCCTGCTCCTCCTGTGCTTGTGGGACAAGATGAGATTCCATCTCTGGGTGCATGGAATTGGCTGGGCACACATTTGTGCATGCTTACACATATTCAGTGCGTGCAGTGTGCATGTTTGGGGGCACACCTTTCCTTCCCTTGGCAGGTTTCAGGGTGGCTGGAGCTCAGCCAGGACAAACCAGAGTCCCTGACTGGCAAAAGCATTGGGACGTGCTGGTACCTTGTATGCTCAGGCAAGGGCATGTGTGTGCTCCTTGCCTTCAAGTGCATATAGGATAGAATCACAGAACGGGTTGGGTTGGAAGGGACCTCAAGGGCCGTCTCATTCCACAGGCAGGGACACCTCCCACTAGATCAGGTTGCTCAAAGCCCAGTCCAGCCTGGCCTCGGACCCTTGGATGTGGAAGTCAGAGGATGATAGTGATGGACATGTGAGCACTGTATGGCTGTGTTTGTGCACTGAGTATGGACTGTGTGTGCAGGTATGTATGTTTCCCAGCACGTGTGTGTGAACGGGTGGTGTGTTCTAGCACGTGGGTGTGTTCTTACTGCTGAATGCCCCCAGAATAATGGATGCGTGTGTTACATGTTGTGTGTGTGTGTGTGTGTGTGTGTCGGGCAAGATGCACGCAGGATATAGGCTGCGTTTGCACGTATATGTACATGTTCCTCACTGCTGTGTATACCCAGGCTGGAGGACATCTGTGCATGCTGCGTGTGCACACGTGTACACAAGCACCCGTGTGTGATCACTCAGTGTTCACAGGATACAGTGCCTGTGTGTGCCTCGAGCCGTGCAATACTTGCTTGTGCTGCAGGAGGGGACTGGAGGATGCCACAGGGTTGACAGGGCTCCAAAGAGCAAGTGACAGCAGGATGTGAGGTAAAGAAAAGTCAAACAATTATCCCTCCCAGTGCACGGAGTCATCCAGCTCCACGACCATCGTTAATGGACTGTCATATCCCATGCTGACAGGTGGGGATCAGCACCTGACATGGATTGGCAGGGAATGAGGTGCTTTGGGGCTATGGGTTTGGGGTAACGGGTAGAGACAGCGGCTGACTTCCCCTGCCCATTGCTCTACCTGTCTGCAACACCCACCCAGACCCCCCACAACATGCAGGGGTGCCCGGAGAGTCTGGGTGATGACATACAGTCCTCCTTGCTGTCCCCTCAGGCTGTAAAGTGTGCTGGAGGGATGCAAAGGCTCTGCCACCCACCTTGCACTGGTGGAGGGGGGGTCCCTCTGGCCCCAGGTGTGCCCCAGGGCTGGCTGCATCCTGAGTGACAGCTTGTCGTGTTAATGAGCCCTGATGCTAGGCTGACACCCTGTGGCCACCTCCTCCAGCCATCCCTGGGGGGCTTGCCACTGTAAGGCACAGCTGGGTGAGGTCAGGGACAAGTGGGGGCCGATGCTGATCCCAACCTTTAGTGGATAGCTGCCTGGGTTTGCCCAACACCAGCAGTTTTGGGGGTGCTGATTGTCCTAGAAAATAGGAGAGATCCAGGACATGCGGTCACTCTTCCTGCCCAGACACATAACCCCACAAGGAGCTGTGGTATCCAGGAGCCCCCCGGACCAGCCGTAGTGGAGAAAGGATGAGCCTGGCCGGGGCTGCAGACCATGATGGGCACTGGACACTTAGCACTGATTCTGGAGCATCCTTGTGTCACAGCATCATCCTGCTGTCTCAGTCAAGTTCCTGGACTATCCTGCCTCAGCACCAGTATTTCTGGAGCATCCTCCTGCCTTGGCCCATAATTTCTGGAGCATCCTCCACACAGTTCCTCTGCATCACTGCAGCCGTGCCCCTGGTGCCAGCTCCAGGTTCTGGCTCCAGCTTTTTCAATAGCAAGGGGCCCTTATTCTGCATTTGTCTATCTCCTCTCTCTCTTCTTTCCTCCCACGTCTCTGCTTGCTCGCTCCCTTGAAGACACACACGCCTAATCCGCTTGTTAACCTATCCCTTCATCTAAAACCAATATGCAGCTGAATGCCGGAGATAATTAATTGATCAATTAGATAGAGAACTGCCTGTTCTTGTGGCACCGCACACACGTGGAGGGCGAGTAGCTGTGCCAGCACCCCTGCCAGCACGATTTCCCAGCACACATCCGGTGCCTGCATAAGCGGGTGCTCAGCATGTGCACACAGCCACACACACTACGTGCTTTCATGGTGCTGTTTGGAGGGTGCGAGCACAGGCACTGAGCTCAGGGTGACACACACCGCTGCATCCCCTGCCCCGATTCGCAGGGGTGCATCTGCAAAGGTCCCACCAGAGGGGATAGACCATCAGCCAGTGTGACCATGGGGCACCGGCATCTCACGAGGCTGGGGCCGGCCAGCCTGGGACACAGTTGGTTAACAAGTGCTGTCATGCAATGGGGCTGCAGACCCACGGACACACTCCCCAGCCCAGCCTGGACATGGGCAAGGAATGGGCACCTACTCCACTGCCCCAGAGCTGTGTGACTGGGAGGTGCCTGCTCCGCTCCCTGCCAGGGTATTAGAGCTCCAGATCCTACCCGGGGTGGTCCTGCCTGGCTCAGGGCATGCCAGCTGCCGGGCAAAGCGTGGGTGCCCCTCCAACCTCCAATTTCTCCTGGGTGCTGATGTGTCTGGATGACCCCAACCATCCCAGAGGATGGGGTGGGATGCCAAGCGCCCGGAGGGTCCGGGCTGGCAGGGTGGGTGCCCCAGCACCCGTCGGGGGAGCAAGGCAGAGCTGCTGGGGGAGGCAGGGCGCCGCAGGGAAGTAAATAATGCAGGAAACCCATGTCTACCAACCCCCTCCTCCACAGGCTTTGAAAAGCAACACATTACCCTGATCTCCAGACATGAGTTTTTGTCACCAAACAGGGTGATGAGGAGACTTTGAAGCAAATACAAACACCGGGAAAGGGAATACATAAGAAGAGAGTCGCGTGTTCTCTTCAGAAAACAATTGCGGTGTCAACTACGTGGAGCAGCTCCGTGGAGGGGGGAGCTGCTAACCAGGAACCTGACAGCCCCAAACGCGGGGAAATTATCATCAAAATAAAGAAATTCTCCCTTCCCTGACGGTGCTCTGGCACCTTCCTTGCTCCCGGTGAGCCTGGGGTGCCCCTTCCCCTCCTGCCCTTGCACCCCACGTTGCCCCAGGTGCTGCAGGTGCCCCCGCAATGGGTCCTCGCTGTGGTGAGATCACTGTCCCATCTGACGGGACAGCCTCCCATAGCCCCTCTGTGACCACTCGTGCTTTGCATGCCCGCTTGTCACCTGCAAATGCCTGCCTCGCGTGCACGCTCCTGCCTTGCCCCCTGCACGCAGACAACTTGCACACCTTGTACAAATGCTCACACTTCACACACACCTCCTGCTTCCTGCGCAGGCTCACGCCTTGCACAGGCGCTCACGCCTTGCACACTCAGACTCTTGCGCGTGAACTCGTGCCCCGTGCACGTGCTCACACCTTGCACGCCTTGCACACCTCACCCCTGCAGTCCTATGCATGCCCTACCTGTGCATTCCCCTTCTCCCCGATATCCTCCTTGAAGCAGCATAAATAAATATATACCTGTATATGTATATAAGGCAGTGCTATATATAGCAGAGAAGATGTTATCATTTTTGTGGCAGGTCCCTCTCCGCGGCTGCCAGCTCCTGCCAGATTTTGGCTGGACATTCAAGGTGCCAAAGTAACTCAGGCAGGATTTGAGGGAGGTGTCTCCTGTTGAGCCACTGCTGTGTCCTGCTTGGGGAGAGCCACCAGTCACATGTCCTGGTGGAGCTTGGGGCAGCCCCTCCGGGAAGCAGGGAAGGGCTGTCCTAGAGAGCAGGGGTGGCCCTGGGAGTGTTTTCATGTGGGGAAGTTTTGCCACAAGGACCCCTTGGAGCTTGGGCGAAGGGGGGGGCACCTTTGTGTAACTTCCTCCCCTCCAAATGCATGTGCACTATGCTCTGCACGTGCACTCCCAGCCCCGTGCACACTTGCAGCACGTACACGCTCACCCCCTGCACAAGCACTCCCACGCTGCTCACGCTCACCTCCTTGCACAAGCATTACCACCCTGTTCACACACTCTCCGGCCCTGCATGCTTTGTACACACTTATTCATGTCTTGCACACCCACACGCCTCTCAGGCAGCCTCTCACGGCCCGTGTGTCCTCTCATACCCACCTTGCACTTTCACACCTTGCACGTGGGCTCAGCCACTGCACATCTGATCACATCTTACCTACCCACACACCCTCCCTCGTGCTTCTGCTCGTGCCTTGTACACGTGCAACCCGGTGCATGCTCAGGGGTGCCTCCCTGGTATGATCACCATTTGAGCCCCCAAACACACCTCTTCCCATCCCAGAGGCTCTAGGCACTTCTCACCCCTTCCTTCACCCCTGGACCCTAAACCTTGATCTCATATTCCCACCCACAGGAGCATGCTGTGGGCTTGTCATTCCCCTTCACATCCCTGCAGATGCCTCTCCCCACCTGCTTCCCGCTCTGTTTGTCACCCATCCATCCATCCATCCATGCATGCACCCCTTCATCCATCCATCCATCCGCCTGTCTGCCTGACACCTTCCCACGCTTGGTGCTGGGCACCTTTCTCCTCCCTCTTTATCTCTGGCTCCCAGCTTGCTTCTCGCCCCTCCCCGCCGCTCTCTCCATACCTCCTTCTCCCCCATCCCTCGCTCCCACAGCCTCCCGTTGCTGTTATCGCTCCCTCGCACACATCCCTCCCTCCCTCCTTCTGCTCATCCTTTCGCCCCTCTCGCGCGCTCCCCTTCTTCCTTCCCATCTCCATTCCCTCCATCCCCAGATCCCTCTCCATCCCTCCCTCCTTCCACCACCTCCCTGTCCAGCCTCACGGCTGCCACCCCGCCCGACCACCTGCGTCCCCTCCGTGTCCCCCTGGCTCACGTGCCCCCTTCGACGTCCCCGCTGTGCCCCGTTTTACCTTGTTTGCTGCAGCCTTTAAAGTTTCAATCAGTGCTCGGCTGGGAGAGGAGGCGGGGAAGGCTGCGCCTCCCGCTCCCAGCCCCGCGACGCCGCGCTGCCACTCCGAGCGCTCCCGCCTTATAAATTTTACATTATTACCCTCTTTAAAGTATATAAAATAACTAGTCATAAATTATTGAGGGGAAATTTAAAATACTACAAATGTTTATAAATGTTTATCAAGAGGTCTTCAGAAGTGAGCGAGCGGAGCCTGAGTGACTTCCCACGGCTGGCAGGAGCGCAGCAACTGCCCTGCCCCTGCCCACAGGGGTGGATTTTAGGGGGAACACCAGCTGGAGATCAGCACGTGCTCCCACAGATGCTGTAATTCCTGTCCCCACAGATGGCGAGGAACAAAGTATTATCTCTGCTCTGTCTCCTTCTGCCAGTGGCTTTCTGTGTCTCGGCAGCTCTGACCCTTCCCATCCCCTGCTGCTGTGCCACCTTGCTCTGGGGCTGCTCTTGGGCATGGGTCGATAGCCTGCCCTGCTGGGAACACATTCTGTCCTACTGTGAACATGGCAGGACACACCCTACCCTGCTGGGAACACATTCTGAGTCACTGGGGGCATGTTGTGCCCTACTGGGCATGTGCCCTGCCCTACTGGGGACACAGCGTATCCAGCTTGGGGAGGTGTCCTGTCCTTTTGGGGTTGTGTGCTGTCCCCCAGTCCGCTGCTCTCTGTGTGCCCAGGTCACAGGCTGTCTCAGGGTTCCCAGCGTGGGACCGAGCAGTGCATGAACACCCCAATGCACACATGCAGATGTGAGTACACATGCAGACACGTGCATGTGCAGCGCCAACTGGCTCAGCCTCAGCACAACTGCTGACACTGCCTGGCCAGTGACACTGCCTCCACGGCTGCTGCAGTCTCACAGTGGTGTGGCAGCACCGAGTCATGCCAGGATGCCAGTGGTAGGCAGGTGAGAGCGTGTGTGATGACGGACCTGTCCAGGGCTGCCAGAGTTCCTTGGCAAACGGGTCATGGCACAGACACCAGTTTCATCACCCACCGATACAGGACCTGGCACTGACACACACGTGGTACCTCCCTAGTAAGCACAACTCCTCCAAGAATGAGCAGCCAGCACGGCACAGCAGAGCATGGCACAGAACAGCGTGGCACGGCACGGTGCTGCAGGGATGGCACTGCTGAGCCTGGGAAGCCTGGCTGGCATGGCATGGCCTGGCATGATACCAGGACAGCACTATTGAGCCTTGGCACAGCACAGTCCTACCACAGCCATGGCATAGCACTAGTACGTCATGGGGATCCTGCACACCCTCTGCTTCTCTTCTCCAGGAGCTGGGGTTTGCCCATGGGCAGAGTGTCACAGCACAGGAGGGAGCCCGGAGGTGGATTCTGCCAAACCTCCTACCAGAGCAGGGACCAGGACAGCTGCAACTCTGTGCAAGACACCATCATGTGCAACATTCATGCTGCAGAACATGGCCACAATCGTGGCTACTGGAAAGGCACAATAGTCTGGAGATACCCTCTGCCTCTGCAGCCCAGAGATCGTGCCCAGCGTGGCAGGGGCCATGCCCACTGCGGAGTGGCAAAGATGCTCTTGCTGCAGCCCTGGCTTGCCAAGCATGCCAAACTCTTGTGTGGATGCTGGGTGATCCTATAGCTTCCAACAGGAGCTGCCTGCAGGGATTGTGTTTAAAGCACTGGCTGATTGGGGTAATCATGGGAGCACAGAGTGCATTAGCCGTGGAGGTTTATAAAGGGAAATTAAAATAAAATTGGATGTGACAGAAAAGTACATGGAAAATTAGTATAAGAATATGAATATTTATGGCTGTAGGATCGCACACTGGAAAAGCATTCCTCTCTGCTCTCCACCGCCCTCCCTGCCTTGGGCCTGGGGCAGGTCCCAGGGGCAGAACCCAGCCATGGGGCCAGCTCAGCCACATTGAGCGTGGGGGTAACTGAGGCTGCAGTGTCCCAATTGCACACCTATGGACCCCTCACATCCTGAGGGGAGGATGTGTCTGCAAGGCTGGAACGTCCTGGTGTTGGTGGTGGCACTGGTGCTAGGGTACACAGGTGCTTCCACTACTGTGACAGTGTGATGGCACAGGGATGGAGACCGTCACAGTTTGGGAGCATCACTGGTGGTGGAGACGAGGGGGCTGGCACTGTGCAATGCTGGCACACACTGAGACTGCTCAGGCAGGAATTAGGGCACTAGGACAGAGCTCAGCCTGCCAGGATGACGGGGCACAGCTCTCCTCCTGCCTGCCCAGCCAAGCTCCAGCAGTGCGCTGCACTGGCAGCCCCCTCAGAGCTGCCTCCACCATATGGGGACCACATGCTTCTCCCCACCTCACCCTGAGCAGAGGGCTGCCCACAGCATCCCTGCCTGCCCGCCCTGCCGCTGGCCCCGGGGACAGCCATCCCCATGTCCCCTCCCGCCGTCACACTTAGAAGCCATTAAAATAATTGAATGCTTTAAATATTCAGCGCTCAGCTTAAATATTCATCAGCAAAGTTATTCTGATTGCTAAACTGCATCAGAGCAAGCTGGGAAATGGTTCTTCTCAACAACCTCCCCTGCCCCCTTTATGCGTGTAGCTGTGTGCACCCTGACCCTCACATGAGCACACACAGGCACGCGCACACACACATATGCACATACACATGTATATGCACACATGCATACAGAGAGAAGGATGCACGGTGGTAGATGCAGGCACTGGGAGTTGCGGGGGCACTGGGAACATATTAAAGTGGCTGGTTTGTACCCCCTGCCTGAGCTGTGCTCCCCCAACAAAGCTGAAAGGGGGGTGTGCCCAGCCCAGCCCCTTTGTAGTGTCCCCATCACTGTCCAGTGGCACCAGCAGCCTAGATCCCTCTCCAGGACCACTCTGAGGTTGTCTCTCGTATCCCCATAGCTCTGTCACCCAAGGTCTTGACATGATCTCTCCCTCTCCACCCTCCGAAGGACCTTGCAGCTGAGCATCCTTGAGCCAATGCTTGTGTTGTCTACCTGTTTCCCTAAAGGTGAAGGACAAATTAAGGATTAATTCATAAAAATAATTATAATGAAAGACCATTCAGAGCTGAGCTCATTGCCTGGGAAGGTGTTACTTTGAACTCCCCTTGCCCACCCCAGTTGCTACCCACTTGGTACCCCAAGTCTTTGTTGATGCTTCCAAGCCACTGCATGCTGGGGACAGGCAACAGAGCGGTGCTTTTAGCATGAAAGGTCGGTTTGCTCTCATCTCTGCTGGGCTGATCCACTCAGCTGGGCCAGTTGTAGCCACATCTTTATCCCTCCTAAGCACCTGGTCCATAACCCTGCCTCTCAGGATGTGTCCTGGTGGAGATGCTCTGCAGATGCAGCACCAGGGTGATGGCAAGATGTGCCCAGTCTTGGTGGTAGCACCATGTCCTTGGCTTTGATGAACAGGCGATACTCTGCTTTACCCACTGCTGTGTATTTTCTTGGCTCCCAAGAGCTCACCAGGATGGCTTGAACCACCATGTGAAGGAGAAGAGCACCAGTGGAGCATCCCCTGCAAAGCTGGTGGCAAAGTGATACCTGCTGCGAACAGCACTCTGATATAATCTCCCATTAGGAGACAAAAGATCATTGCTCAACAACTTTGTTACTGGAGGAAACACTCAGCTAAAAGAAAAACAAGAGGAGGAGAATCAAGAGCTGATAGAAGCCATGTCTGGGGGTAAAGGATGCCTTGAAAAGAGGAAAATGACATGCCAGCGCCAGTGAAAGCTCTGCCACCTCTTTGGGTGCAAGTGAAAACAGAGGCAATGACTGCTTTTAAAAGGATTTTCCTTCTTCACTGAGATGCATGGAGGTGTGGCAGCATTGTGGGAAGCATTGTGGGAGCCTGTGGGAAGCAGGCACGCCCATGCTTTCTCCACGTTCCCACCTGGAGCCTTGCAAAAGGTAAAATCTGAAGTTCAATATCTGCAGGTAATGAGGAACAAGTCCGTTAGGTGAAGCCTCAGAGCTCTCCAGAGGTCTGCAGTTGCCCAGTGCCCTTCTGGGTGAAACCTGCCAGTGGTCCTGAATCCACAGCCCTCGCTGTGAGTGTCGTCAGTTGATAAAGAGCTTTTGCATTTTGCACAGGACACAGTTTCTCTCCAGCAGCCGTCTGGCAGGGAAGGTATTACACGTGGGTGCTGGTGCATAAGTGCATTCCTGCGTGCACATGGGTGCCGGCATGTGCAGGAGCACGGAGAGGTAGAAACGGCCCCAGCAAAGCTCTGCAAACAGCACTGATAAAATTGTTCCTCAAATACCTAAAGCAAGCTTAGGTTTAAGCAATCTTACTCAGAAGACGGCTCCCGCATACATTTCACAGGCTAGAGCTGCATCTTTAATCCCGAGGAATCATGTACTTTGCATCCACATTTGCCATTATCGGTTCGCACCACGGCGAGCTGTGCTGGGGGGTGGGGAGCTCGGTGCCCGGACCCTGCCCGTGCCAGGGCTCAGCTGGACCAAAAACTGGAGTTGCCTGCCTCCCCACGTGGCTGCCGAGTGCTGAGAAGGAGTCGCTGGTTTATCCGATAGGATTTAATCAGCCCTATAATTAGATTAATTTGTTGATTTGATAGCAACCCATTTCTCGCCGTTAGATTTGTTTATGTGTGTTTTATGCTTCGGTTTGGTGATAAAATGGGAACTGAGGAGGTGGGAAAGTCCCTCTGTGAGCCCGTGCTCTGTCCCTACAGAGTGCCTGGGCTGGAGACACATGTCCTGGGGCTCCGCCAGCAGCTTGTGTGGGGCAGGAGCTGGAAGTGTCCTCGGGGGCTACTGAGATGCCTCCCCTACGGAGGCAGCAGGGGGACACGGAGGTACCCAGGATGGTTCATGTGGCAGGGAGTACCCAATGTCCTGGGCTGGGCTTGGGAGAGCGGTTGCAGGAGTTGAGGGGCTGTAGCTCCTCCCTTGCTCCCTGCTGCCTGGGGTCTCTCACAAAGATCAGTTCTCCCTGCTGAAGTGAGATGCTTTTCCTTTCAACGGGTGGGCACGCAGCTGACCTGAACTTGCCATGGTGTTTCCCCTCACGTCTCCAGAGAAGCCAGCCTGTCCCACCTCATCCACCTCCTTGCATCCTAAAGCAGAATCCCCTAAAAGAAGCAAACAAAAAAAAATAACCCCAAAACTTCCTTGTTCAGGGAGGGGGTAGATAGGCTGCGGAACGTGTTGCAAAACAGAGGATGCTTGCTGCTCTCCCCATGGATTTGACAGGATGGGAGATGCATCACGTCACATCACCCGAGGTGGCTGCCAGTGTCTCTGCCCAGTCGCATGTGTGGGACAGCCACAGCACCTCCTGCCACCGGCTCAGGGTCATCTCCGTGGCCGGTGGTTCCTCTGCCTCACAGGCAACTAACGTGGCATCACCCTTTGCCGGGCTGATAGCCACCCCGGCAGCCCTTCCCAGCCGCCTTGTAAAGGGAGCGAGCTGAATAATTAAAATTAAAAATAATGATTTCAGGGAGGGGTGTGGAAGGCTGGGGGAAAGCGGGAGGGAGGAAGGAAGGCAGGAGAGACGTGGAGCGAGCGTGAAGGTTTGCTGGAGAAGCCAGTGTGAGGAGCTCTTTGATGGGCAGCTCCTTTGATCAGAGATCTGAATATAGCCCTCACGTTTCCTCCGTGTGAGCCTGCTGCCTAATTACCAAACGGCAGGGCCGCTTTGAGTCCTCGGCACGTTGCTGTAATAGATTTCACCACGTCCAGCCTGGAGAAGGACATCGATTCCCCCCTCAGCCTCAGCCTCATGCTAAACATTGCGTCCTATCGATTTTTTTTTTTTTCCTTTTTTCTTTTTTTTTTTTTTAAAAGAAGAATTTTCTTTATTTTCATTAAATCATTAATCAGGGAGAAATCTACATTTTTATCATTTCTATGGCTGGAGAGGAAGAGAGGAAAGTTATATTGCCATAGAAACCGTTCCCTACCATTCTCAGCCTCGGAGCAGTCCCTCTTGTGCTGTCTCTTGTCAAAAGGCGTAATTGTTGCTCCTGATCTTCACTGCTCAATTAGCAGTGATGTCTCCCTTCAAGTTAATTGCTGGAGATGGGAGGAAGTAGGACAAATGTAACCTTTTAGATGAAAAGATCTCTCCCCCCCCTTCGCTTCCCCGCCTCTCCTCACTTGCATGCACTTGAGGGCCCCTCTGCAGTGAGCTACAGACGGGGGGAATTCCACCAGCCCAGGATGCTCCATCACTTCCACACAGCACCAGGCTGGGGACCTCTCCTGGTCTTCTTCATCCCTTTACCCACAGCAAGACCCCTCTGTATCCCCCCTCTGTTCCTTCTGCCTCTTTCATCAGCATCACCACCAGCTCAGCCTCTTCCCAGTCACCTCCACACTGCTGGTGTCAAACACCCCAGCATTTCCTGGGCTGGGTCAACCCTTCGGGGATGCTCAGTCCAGCTCACACAGCGTGGTCCCATGCTGCAGCAGAGCTAGGATGGCCCTCCTGCATCGGCAATGGCACGGGGTGGGTTCACAGTGATGGGGTGGCTGTGGTCCAGGAGCGGGGGGACTGCTTCATATGCCCAAGGAGTAAAAATTGGTGACAAAACAGGGATGAGTGTGGAAGGTAGAGGTGGGAAAATGAGCAGAAGGCTTTCCGTCTGCAGAGAGGAAGCCAAGAACACCAGTGCGGCTTGCAGACATACTTGATATGAGCACTGACCTCAGGCAGGTGGAGAACTCCAAAACTGCTGCCTGGGCAGAGGGTTTTTTTCAGCCTTGAGGGAAGCCAGACAAGCCAGACAATACGTTAAGGAGTGGAGAAGTGTGGCAGCTGCCTGTAGTCCAAAGAAGAGCCCTTAAACAACGACTGGAATGTCTGTAAGCCACAAATCACCCTAACTAGGCATGATGAAGAGGACAAGGACCCACGCGGCGCTGCCAAGCGTGACCGGCAGCACCAGCAGAGACAGACAGGGACGTCAGCCCCAAGGGTCACCCCAAAGCAGGGACAAGACAGTCTCACCAAACTCAAAGCACAGGACCTCCTCATTGTGTACCAGCTAATGAAACAAATGAGCTCTTGAAACTCAGGATGGTGGTGAAGGCAACGTGGACAGCTGGCTAACAGCAGCAGATAGAGGGTGTGAGACCATCCAAAGAGCTGACCAGCAGTCAGGAGGTGGATGTAAGAAAAGAGGGTATCACCATCCATGGGGGACACTGGGGTACCCTTTTAACTCTGGAAGATCACCAAAAAGGTCCAGGGCAGATCCAGCTGGCAGAGACTGATAGGAAGGAGAAACTATATTACCTTATGACAGTCCTTTGCCCCAAACCTGCTTGGGAGTCAGGTGTGGTGGTGGTGAGGCCAGCAGAAATCATGGAGCAAGGGGACACCTCACCTTGAGATGAGGGCAAGGGACATGGGCACAGCTGCTCGCACCCTGAGCAGGGGCAAGAGATGCTTGCCAGCCTGTGAAGTGATCATCCTGACCACTGGCGTGTTTGTCCCCTCCGGCTGATCTTCTCTTTTGCTGTTCTGCCGAGTCAGACAGTAATTACTCACTTTCATCTCACGAAGTGGGGATCGGGGAAGCCAATCTCATAAAGCCAGAATTAGGTTACTCTCCCGGCTCCCGTCACTTGCAAGATGTATTGCTGAGCAGATCCACCACCAGCCCCTGCTCCATGGTAATCTTCATCATATTAGGCCATTGCACTTCTGCCTGGATGCTGCTGGCCAGAGCTCCTCCTGCTCCTGTGCTAGATGCCCTGGCTGCCCCTGGGAATGGTTTGTAGGTCCAAGACAAGGACCCACCCCACCACCATGCATCGGCCCTGGGGCCACCTCGCAAACATAGCCCTGGCCATGCATACACCTTCTCTAATGCCTGGAATGCTCCTCCTGTAATGCTTTGGATGCTCTGGAAAACCTTTGAGCTAGGGAGGCTGAAAAGAGGCATTTTGGGGGCTGAGGGCATGGAGGGATCACTTGAGGATGCTTCCCTGCGTGGATGAGTACTTCCCTGGCCCCTTGGCTCCGGAAAGCACGGAGGAGCAATCGGTAAGCAGAGGCTCAGCCTCCCCGCTTCCCTTCCGCTGGATGCAAACAAGCCCTTAACATTTAAGCAAGTACCTCTGCTTGTGGAGACACGCGGGGTGCTGAGTGCTCACTTCAACGAACCTCGTGACTCACAACCCTCTGTGAGAAGGTCAGGGAGGAGGGTGATAGGGAGGAGAGCACCCAAAAGCACCAGGCAGCTCCCCTTCCGGCAGCAGAAGGCCAGGGCACCCGTCACTCTGCCGCCTGGGCTCCATCACTCCTGCCACGGCTGCAATTAAAACTCACCCTGAATGCTTGCATTAATGTCAGGCTTGCATCTGATTTCCCCTGCACCAGGTAAGGAGGGGCCAGCAGTCTTGGAGAAGGATCACACGTGGCAGCTTTTAATAGAAACCCGCCCGCCTGTCACTGGCTTCTCATTATTCCTCTTGAAACATTTGCTAATTGCCAACAAGCCTGTGTTTGCGTTTTGGGTGTGACACTCCCCTCTGCAGACTGGTCTCCTACTTCTTCTGGTACACACCCACACTTGGGGGGCTTCAGGGAAGGTGTGACATGCAGGGTGGGCTCCAGGAGGACTGTAAGGACCTGCTTCCTTCTGGACATGGACCCAGGCATGAGTGGAAAACAGCCCCCTGCAGTTGTTCTCCCCTTCCAGGCACATCCTTTTCTATTTTTAGGGAAGGACAGTTCCTCTGGAAGTGTCTATTAAACCTGACAAGGCTTTGGGATCACACCAATCACTCCCTCCCACCCTGGGGACGCTTTGTTGGACCAGGACACCACTGCCACCAGCTCTGCCCGGACAAGATGTTCACCCCTGTGCCAGCGTCAGCCTGCCCCACTCTGTCCTTCTAGAGACTTACTCTGGGTTGTCTCCAAGCTCCCAGGGACACCGGGACTTGAACTTGTCAACAGTTCTCGTCTCCCAGTTGCTTCTCAGGGACGTGCCACCTTTCTCTCCCATGTTTGGGAGGACTGGGGGATGGTGAGCATGGCAGGGTAAGGCTGGGGACCTGCTGCTAGAGATGCTTTGTGGGGACTGAGAGAGCTGGTCCTCAGGGGCTCTAGCCCTGTGGGACATGTCCGTTGCCTCTCACCCTGTGTTTGGGATCCCCCATGGGGTGGCATGAGCCAAGGGACTGAGGGAAGGCATCAGACAGGGGAAAATGGGGTTGGGAAAAGTGGTGGAGGCTTGTTTCAGAGGTGCAGGGAGGTGCAATGCTGAACAGCCTCCTTTCTCCCGTTACCCAACACACTGGATCCCACACACTGCCCCGTGCCAGCCACCCGCTCATTGTGCCCAGTTTGCCAGGGCAGTGAGTGCTCAAGCATCTCTGCATTGCATGCCTGGCCCTAAGAGGGGCCAGAGAAGGGGAGGATATGTGCTGAGCCCAGTTCCAACCATTCCTAATGCAGGGATGCCAACCGGGACCCCTCCTTAAGTTGGGCAATCCCTGCGAGGGCTCCTCTTGATCTATGCCAGCCCTGGCAACTCCCTGCTCCCCTGCATGTCCCACCTGTGTGAAAAGCCCTGTGTTTCTCCCTCAGGTTACTACGCATGGAATCTCTGGTGCCTCAGAAATACGCTTTTTACCCTGGTGCGATCGGCTTCCCTCCTCCTACTGACACCAGGGATGACGATGGGGTGGGAGAAGCGGGAGAGATACATGGAAGACTCCCAGCCTTACCCACCCGCCTCCTGAATGTCGATGCTGCCGTGGTTTCAGCGGTTGGAAAGGGGCCAAAGCAGGTGCCTTGCTGGCTGGGGAACCCACCAGGCATGAGAAGAGGGACCCCCAAGGCACACAGCTCTCCTGGGGGCTGGCCAGCTCCTGCTGCCACCAGCATGAGTGACAGCTCCCAGCCCCCAGTCCACCTCCCCCCATGTCAATCCACTGGGGAATTATTTATCCTGACAATAGCAATTGTCTGCATGGGCCCTTCCCCCTCTCCAGCACCTACCCCAACAAAGGAAATCATCCTGATATGAAAGGGAAAATTAAATTACCCCAATAAAGACTTAGTGCTGCTTTAATGACATCACCAGACTCAGGCGCTAATTAGCTGAGTACAAAGGAAGCTAAATGTGAAAACGTGAATTTTTGTTCCCTTTTCTCCTGTCGTAGAGTCTCAGGAGTGGGAGTCTTGGCAGGCATGGCAGGAGAAGATGCTCCCGCCCGGCCGAGCGGCTGCGGGCGCGTGCCAGGTTCTGTTGAGCGGCACCGGAGGAGGAAGAGTCCCAAAGGTTTTGGGAAATGTGCACAGCAGCTGGAGCCCATTTGGATCCAGCTGGGGATCCCCGGTGTGCCAACGCTTGAATCCTCTTCTATGCCATCCCTGGCCACTGCAGTCTGGCCTCAGGCACGCTGCACTCCTCTCGCTGGGTTTGTAAACCCACACACCTCGCAGGGCGTGCTGCACAGCACTGCACGCTCACACCTCCCACAGAGACCGTGCACTGTGGGCACATGCCTCCTTGCACCGCGCCTCCCTGCACTGCACCTCCCTGCACTGCACCTCCCTGCACTGCACTGCACGGCTCACTGCAAACCTGCCGCAGCACAGGTGCCTGCACGTGTCCCATTGCACAAGTGAACGGTGCACACGTCTCCCACTTGCACAAGCAGCCCATCTCACACTCAGCGCAGCTCCATCTCCCACGCACTCTACACAGCTGCACGCCCTCACTGCATGCCTCCACTGCAGGAACAGGCAGCTCACGCTATGTGTACACACCTCACACCTTGGACAAGCCCCTTGTGCCTCGGGTCCATGTCCCCTTGCTCTGGGCAGACATCATGGCCCTGAGCCTTGCCTGCATGACCCAGAACGCTTCCAGCACCTCCCTCTGAGCTGTGCAGAAGCCAGCCACCCTCCTTCTTCCCCATAACCCATCAAGGCATCATTTCTGTTTGCAGCATGCAGGCTTGGCCAACTCCTGTGCACTGACATGTCTCCCCGATTGCTGCAGACCCCACCCTAGGCACCCTGGCCCGCAGCCCTTGCAGCCATCTCCACACCCATCATCCTCCCAGGCACGGACTTACCGGTGCTGGTTTTCTTCCAGTCCTGTCTGAACGGCAACAGCTCTGAGCAGCACGACAGTCCCCAGGAGAGAGCTTGGCAGCATCCTGGAGCTGCTGAACCTCAGGGTGCTGGCACTTCATGGGACGCCGCAAAGGATCAGAGGATGGCTCGGCAATGGGGGCTACAGCAACCCCCCCAGGAAGTAGTGAGCCCCTGCCCTGGGGCTGCCTGATGGGGCCACAGCTGGACTGGGCAGGGGGAATGGGGAGGAGTGACAGGGCATCTTCACCTCCCTTTATTCGCCTCCATATTTGGGGCTGGTTTTATCCCAGTTGTAGGTGCTGCTACATCTAACCGCCCCTTCCCCTTGGATAATTTCTCATGAGGGCGAGAAGCAGCGCTTCTGCTCCTGCCGGTTGCAGAGAAGCGGGAAGTGGCGGGGGGGGGGGGGCCTGCTGATATGTAAAGTCTCATTTTAATTAAAGCTTAAATTATACAGAAAGGCAGGGTATTACTGCCTGCATCCTAAACCTCATCCCGGCCCCTTGGTCTGCACTTGCATCCCCTCCCAAGCATGTGGGTCTACCTCAGACAAATTTTGGGGAGGATGTATTGACCCCTCCACCTTGCAGGTTGTTACCCCATCACCTGCTCAGGCCAGGCTGGCAGCAGAATAATTCTGTCCCAGTGCCATCTGTTGCTCCTAACTCTCCCCGAGGGACACTGGCCCCCAGGCAGGCCCTGGGTAGGCAGCCCTGCCTGCAGCCTCGCTGCCAGCTCCCACACGGGGTGACACTGCTGGGGACCATCTGATCCACCTGGGATTTAAGGGAATGGCTGGTCACCCCCACCCCACTGCCCTTGCCTCCCGCTGCTGGGGTTCATCCAAGAGGGATGGATGCGAATGCCTCCGTGCCTCCTTAAAATGACATAGCTGGTCTCCATGGCAACTCTTCTCTGCCTTTCGCCTCAGACCAGGAGCATCATCTACTCCACCATCCCTACAGGCCAGGACCCGGCCTCCCCGGAAAGTGGCTGAAGGGGTGCTGAGGCTGCAGGACCCTTGACTGCCCCACATCTGTGCCCCACTGGTAGCGCCAGTGCCTGTGGCTCTCTGGCATCTGGTCCACGGCTGGGTGGAGGGGACCTGCCCGGCTTCAGCACCCCAATCCCCAGCTGCCTCGACCCTCCTGCGGCAACTCCCTCTGCCACTTTCCACTCCGGCCAGTGCTGCGGGATGCCCGGCATGGCCACGGCACAACCCGTCAGAGCTGCGGGAGCAGCGAGGCTGTGTCCGGATGGAGCTGGAGCCCCTGGTAATGTTGTGTGGCCCCTGTCCAACCCCGAAGGCTTGCAAATTCGAAGCAAAGCCTCTTGCTTTGCATCCACCTCCTCCTGCGAAAAAGCAGGGGCCGGCAGGGAGAGTGTCGCCGGCAGAGAGGAGTCGGAGCGGGGAGGGGGGCTGCGCCAGCGATACCAGCCTGCCCATCAACCACTCAGACCCCCGCCGCGAAAATGAGAGGACAGATTGGAGCGACAGGGAAATTGCCCGGAACTCCAGCAAAACCCACCACCCCCCGCCTGGCTGAGGGGGTTGGCCTCGGCCCCCGACCCGGCACGTTCCCCTCCTTTCCCTTAAACCTCACTAAGCCGCGGCGTGACTGCAGCTTGCCGGGAGAAGCCGGGCTGGCAGACCCGCGGTGGCGCTGATGCGGCCGTCCCTCTCCGTCCCTGGGGAGGCAGCGCCCCGGGCACACGGAATGCCAGTGCCGGCTGCTCTGAGGCTGATTTTCGGTGGGGATGCCCGCGGGGAGGAGGGAGACGCGCTCACGCTGAGGTGCATAAGGGTGAAGGTGCGTTTGGAAGGAGGTCTGGAAGCGTGTGTGCATGGGACACATGAGAATTGAAGGTGTGTGTGCATAGGCGGGGACACGCCGGGACAAAGGGGACTTTGCACGCAGGGACGGAGATGCGTGTGTGCACTCACATGGGGGGGATGTACACGTGCATGTGCGTGTATATGTGTACAGTGAGTGTGCGGAGGCGTGCATGTCCCCGTATGGCACATTTTCCCCTCCAGACTGCGCAGGCATTGCGTTATTTCAGACACCTTCCAGCCTGGGAGGGGAGGTCCAGGGCCCCCCAGCCCTGCCCATGCCCTGCAGAGCAGGCAGGCTGCCCGGCCCCCCTTTCTCATAGTCACTCCTTTGCCAGGTGATGCTTCCTAATACCCACACAGCATTTCCCAGTCCTCAGTCTCATCCCATGACTCCCCTCCGGGAACCTCATACAATTGCCTTCCCCCCCTCCCCCCCAGCATCCTAGCGTGTGTGTCGCGGTGTGTGGGTGTTTTTATTTATAGGGCTGTTGCAGAGCCGTCGTGCCGTGTGGGGGCCCACCGCCCCCCTAGCCTGGCTGGGCTCCCTTCCCTGCTTCCCAGACTGAGCACACACCTGCCTCAGTGCCCTGGTGCCTGTTGGTGTGCAAATCTACTTGCAGAGGGAGTTCATAACTGGGGCCAGAGTCACTCCAGTGCTTTCTGCTGACGTCACCATTCTCGACTGTCACCCCGCTCTTCTGCACCTTGTTTCCAGCTTGCTTGACCCAGTTGCAGAGCAAGAGAAAAAACTATGGGGAAGGTGGCAGGGCAGGGCAGGATCTTGCTTTAGAGGCACCGCGTAATGATGGAGCACCAAGACCCAACTCCAAAAACTTGGTGAAGAGGCAAAGGGATGGGTCAGCAGCTGCCAGGAGGGTGCATGTGGGGTAGTACAGTGCCTTGCTGAATGCAGCCTGCTGCGTGGGGACATGGTGGGGATGGGAAAACTTTGTCTTGAAGCCAGGGCTCCCCGATACAGGGGGCTGAGTAGCTGTGGCCCCCCACTTCATGCCTCAGTGAAAGTGACCACTGGATCTCCGAGGGCATTGGGGCAGAGCCAGCATGTGGGACAGGGTCTGGATGCCACGGCCCAACCCGGCACTGGCTGGCCTCTCATTTGTTCTCATTAAAGGCTGGCAGGGTGTCTAATTAGGCAGTGTGAGTGCCAGCACCCTGCTGTCAGACACCTGTGCAGACAGACCTCCTCCTCAGCTTGCCTCGTAATTAGCTTGCAGGATGCTGCCGTGACGCCCGGCAGGACCTGCTCTGGCACCAGGAAACCAAGCTTTCCCTCGCCGGGACATGGCACAGCTCCAGCTCCCACCGACCACTGCCAGTGCTGCTGGCATGGGCACCACTGCAGGCCTGTGGCAGGCAAACCCTGTGGCCATGGCATTCTCGGGGGACATCCCCTGTCATCCCCCTCGGGTATCATCTGTGCGCCAGCCACATGCCAGCACCTCTGGGTGTCAGATGCATGGCGCAGAGTTGCTCCACTCTGGGCACCCAGGTTTTGTACCCCCTTATTCACCCCAGGGCAGTGCCTCAGGCATCTCGCATCCATGGGAAGGTGGAGCTGTGGGTCTCTGTACCACCCACCCGAGCAGCTTGTGGGCAGGGACACAGCGAGGACAGGGCGCCCTCATAGCCTTGTGAACTGTGCAGGGATAACAAACCAGTGGCTGCTTTAATTAGATTAATTGGCTCCCATTCGACTCCAGAAGAGCTGTCAGGCTGCAAGTGCGTTCCTGCTGTACCTGGCTAATTACGACACCGCGGCCGCCACTCTGCAGCGCTTATGGCCACAAAGAGCTGTCACTGAGCAAAATCGTGCTGGGGAGATGCTGCTGGGCAAGGGGCACTTGGAAAAGCATGGCTACTAAGATGAACTGGAAAAGAAAAGGAGGAGGGAGACAAGGGAATCCTGAGGATGCTTCAGACCCCGTGGAAGGGGCAGAGCTGCAGGAGAGCAAAGACTGGACATTGCAAGGAGCAGCACAGGGATGGATTTTGGAGAACCCAGGAGCAGAGGATGGGGATGAGGGCTGGGGAGTGTTGGAGCAAGAACCAGAAGGATATGGGGGCAAAAGCCAGAGGATGAGGTACTCGGATGGGGGAATGGTGTCTGGACTACCCAGGCAAGCACAGGTGGTGGGGGATGCTGGGGACTGGCAGGGAGAGGTGGTTGGTGGGACCAGGCTCTGCCCTGCTCTCTGTGCCCGGAGGAAGAAGAGGCTGGTGGCAGCAAGGAGGTAGGGCTGGGAAGCCGTTAGGCAGGTGAAGCAGAGTTTTTCCCAGCTCTGCCAGCCACAGACACATTGAGCTCCTGCCTGGCACTGAAGCTGCTTAGAGTCACCAACTATTTATAAAAGCCACCCACGAGGTAAGCAAGGAGGTGACAGCCTAAAAATAACCACCTGGGCTGGGGTGGTGAGGAGCCATTTCCCCACAGACTGGAGAGTGGGAGGCAGTAGTGGGGGATATTTTTATCCTTCTTGTCCTCAGTCTGTTATTAAAGTGCTGGCCTGCAGTGCCCACTGCAGCTGGAGCCACAGCCTTTGCCCACACAGATGGCCTGTGCTCCAAGGAACTGTGTTATTTTTCCTGGAGGCACAACCCATCGACGGCCAACACTGGGACTACAAAAAGACTGGTGAGCAGGAGCTCAGCAACTCCAAGAATCAAATAATGTGCCAGACACCCTTACGCATAACCAACAGACACTCCATGACCTCTCTGGGGACCACGGCTGATGCAGGTGGCTGGTACCCCGAGGATTTGCCCAGCCGTGGAATGCCAGTGGCTCCCCAAGGTGTCTCCAAAGACGGAAGCAGCGACTTAGGAGGACACACCTGCACACATGGAAGTGCAGAGCATTCAGTTGATCCTACACACACCTCGTGACTTAACACCATTGTGCGGCACGGGGATGGGTTGGACCGTGCACATACTGATGACACTCACCTGCTGAAGAAGAAGGGAAGGGCTTGCAGGTACAGGTGGGTCCCCACTGTGCAATGCCACTTGACATCCTGGGGCGGGGGGCACACGTTGCCCTCATCCATGGAGCACTGTGGGGAGAGGACTCATCACACAACTCAGCAATGAGCCCCCAGGTCCCATTGCATCTCCCCAGATTACTCTGAGCAGCTGTATGGACCCTGCAGCCCCCAAAACCCGCATGGCCCTGTAAGATACGGACCTGCAAGTCTCCAAACCATAGAACAGGTTGCGCTACACATCCCAGGATGCCCTCCCAGCCTCCGAGCCCCAGCACATATCCTCATCATGCCCACATGCCCCCAACTGATGCCCACACAGACCCCACACCCCAGCACTTGTCACCACATCGGGTGGCTGGGGAAGTTGATGGCACTGCCAGGAGCTGGGCAGATGACAGCAGCTGCGAGAAGGGCAGGGAGGAGGTGAAGGCAGCCATCTCCATCCTCAGGTGTGCATAGGACACATTCAGTTGGGAGCTTGTTAGCCAAGACATTAGCAGCTCTTGCAAAAAGCTGACGCGGCTGCAACACACACATCCATGGGGCTCCCAGGGGAGCCCGTGATTCGATTCGTGCTGCACACGAGGCCCCCAGAAACAGACGCAGCTTGGATGGAGTTATTTTTTATTCGCTGGTAAATGTTAATCCCGGCTCAGATAATTCCTCTGCAGTGGCTCGCCTGGGCCCCCCTCCAGGCTGGCTGCTGCCCTCACTCTCCAGCAGGCAGGCGAGGGGGGGATGAATGGGGCAGCCCCATCCCCTGGCTCGCTTTGGGATGCTGCTGTGCCCAGGATGGGGAGCAAAGGGGAGGAGGGTGGGTGAGTTACCCATGCCTAGCACTTAGGCGGCTGGTGTGCCCCCAGGTCTGACTTACATGGGGGGACAACATTCGTGTTGGGCCAGGGGATTCTGCTGTACCTATGGGGATGGTGGCGTTGGTCATCAGCATTAAAGTGGGGAGAGGGAATCTGTTAACCCCAGCTCTGGTTTCACGAGGGATGCAGCAAAGAGCAGGGTGGTGTGAACGGAGAAAGGGCTTCCCCAGCTGGTGAGGAGGGTGTAATTGTGCGGTACAGATTGAGCCTGTCAGGAGTCCCTCCGACAGCGCATCCCAGGGCGCCTTCACCGTAAATAATAAATAACAGCCCGGAGAGGAGGGGATTAACAAGGACAGGCGAGGCAGTTATTTCCTAATTGATGGTTTTGCATTCCTGCGGAGGCTGAAACCGCAGCCACCCTGATGTCATCTCAGGGAGCTGGTGCCTCCTCCCCACGGCTTCGCCAGGGAAACACAAGAAAGGGAGACGCAGGTGGGGAAATACAGGCAGGGAAATGCAGGCAGAGGAAATTTCAGGCAGAGGAAATTTCAGGCAGAGGAGCAGCAGCATCCCTGTCCCACAGAATCCACTATCCTTGGGGTCCAGCCAGGGCTTGATGCTTCTCCTTTCGTTTTCTGTTCAACTTAATTTCTGCTAAATCTTTAGAGGAGACATCAACGTCCCAGCATACTCCCCTGTCCCTCTCAGAGAGGCCCGAGTGCAGGTTGTTCCACCTCCTGCCCATCCATTGCCCAGGATTTGGGACATCCCAGCTGGGCAGCAGAGGGGAGCAGGGTGGGGTCCCTGGGCAGCTCAGACAGCTTGAATTTCCATGTGGGTTTAGCGGGGGTAAAACCAGCTCTAGTAGGAGTCTGGGCCGGTTTGGGAGATATAATTATTACGTAAAAAAACCCTCGGCTTTGTCCCTACAGGGAGGAGCCACACCCAACCTGGGATATGATGCGACCTGCTGGGACAGTGACAGCTTTTGGGGACCCCAGACCGTGGCATGGCCACAGCGTGGGTCTTTCCCCTCTGCCCAACCAGCCTGAGGGTACACGGGGCTGGTGGTCCGCTGCTGTAGCACAACCTCGTTCCTGTCCCAGATTACCCTGTCACCACTGATGGGAGGGGGAAGAGCTCGCTGAGTGCCAGATGGTACCACATTCAGTTTTTTTTTCTGGG
The DNA here is from genome assembly GCA_020746105.1 of Trogon surrucura. Classification (NCBI taxonomy): domain Eukaryota; kingdom Metazoa; phylum Chordata; class Aves; order Trogoniformes; family Trogonidae; genus Trogon; species Trogon surrucura. The sequence goes on along the minus strand of CM036630.1, from coordinate 7,086,241 downwards.
TGAGGCTTGAATCTGTTTGTGCCCATGAGCAGGACCCTGGGAGACCGATACAGGCAGCATCGGGCTTAGAGCCCTCCTGCCTTCGGGCACAGCTAGAAAAAGGCATTTTGCACTGAGGACCATTCCCCACAGCGTCTTCCAAGGCTTTTCCTCATGTAGCAAACATACCTTGCTGCACAGGGAAGCGCGATAAGCCCAGCCCCTTCTGGGTGATTTTGCCCCGTGATTCAGGCTTCCCCTGCCAGCTTGCCTGCCTCTCCCGAGAGCCAAAGAACCGGGTCAGCTTGAGGGACCTGAGGAGGATGGGGGTGAGAAAGGCAGGGAGATGCCTCAGTGCTGGGGCGTTGGCGCAGGTGCTGCCTGCCAGATTGCTGCCCATGGCCTCTGCTCAACTCGTAATTATCTGGGGTAATGGCAGGGGAGGGTGACCCAGATAGCGGCAGGGCGGAGGATAATAAGGAAGATGTAAGTGAGGCTTTGGGAACAAGCAAATGGGGCGGGGGGGGGGGGGGGGGGGGGGGTGGCAAAGGAGAGAAGAGAGGATCTCCAGGATGAACCCTGAGCTGGGAGGTTGAGCAGGCACAACCCAGATCATCCCTGCGATGCACGTCATCCCTAATCCCAGCAGTACACGCCTTTGTAACCGAAAATGTCCCCTCCTGGATCTATGGCCCCATATGGTTTGGAGCAGAAAAAGGGACAGAGGATGAAACTGGCAGCAGTGTCCTCCAAACAAAATCTTCCTTTAACCAGTAAAGGCTGCTGGCTGGGATTTTTGAAGAGGGTCAGTGGAAGCTGTGCTGAAGGTGTTGCACATCGCCATGCTGCCGTAGCGAGCTCTGCTCGGCTCACAGAAGGGATACAGCTTTCAGTACAGGGACATCCACTATCTCGAGGGGTGGGTGTCACACAGCTATGGAGACTTCGCTGGAGGGCACCTTGCAAGAGAGCACCTGCAGGTCAGCAAAGAGGGGACTGGTGCTTCCACCCTAGCTGAGCACCTTTCCTCCTTGCAAAGGGTCCACACAGCAGTTCTGGGACCCAATTGGCAAACACCAAGCAATATTTTGTTATAAACCTTTCAGCCTTCTCCCATCATCCCTTCTCCACGAAGAGCTGAGGAAGCAGAGATCTGAGCCAGTGCTCGTCCATCACCACTAAGAGGTGTCCCCACACTGCTGCCACCTGCTCCAGCCATCTTGGCAATCTGCTGCAGCTACTTCCCTTGGGGACATACCTCTTGTCAGCTGCTCTCCATGACTTGATTTCCCCTCTGACCCACCTGGGCCTGAGGGATAGCTCATCTCTCCCCTCTTCACTTGGGCTTTGAGGTTCATATTCTGCAATGAAGAGGACCAAAAGAGGGGACTGCCCATCTGAGCATGATGCTGATGACTTGCTAGCAGTGCAGGGCCGTTCATTTAAAAGAAAAGAATCTGGAAATGGTGTGAGATCAGGTCAGCACTTCCAGATTCTGTGGTGGGAAGGCAAACCCTGAGCAGTTCCCAGACAGTGATGCTTACCTGCTAGCTGATCACACCTGAAGTGAAAGCCGAGGGTCTTTGTCTCAGCATAGTGAACACGTCCCAGTTCACAGCATGGAGCGAGGGTTCAGGTGCAGCTGGTGTTTGTCTCTGAGTTGCAGACCCCAGTGGGGCACAGGGTCTAATTCAAGGCTTTATCTGGGGGAGCAGAGCCTGCCTCAAACCTGCAGCAGGTGCAGGAGGGACAGTTCTGAGGAGGACACCTGCAGAAAAGGGATGTTCTGCTCCATCAGTGGATTATGAGGGTGCCACTGGATGACCCCAGGTGAGCATTTCGGCCAGGAGGGTGTTTGCTGGTGGAGGAGTGCATCACTCTGGGCACTGGAAAGGAAACGGGGAACAAGACCCAGTGGAGCAGCATCAGCACTTCCAGGAGATCCGGGCTCATTGTCACACGATATTTTAAGTGGTAGAAAAGAAAATAAAACAGAGAAGGGAGGGTGGGAGAGAGGGCGTGCTGGAGGAATGGGAGGAGCTGCCCCCCTTCCCTCCCAAGCAGCCCCATGGCTTTGGGGGACTGGATGGGCTGGACTGGTGCTGGTGGGGGGCTGGAGGCTTTTTGCAGGCTGGATTTCAAACAGGAGTCTCGCCAGCGAAGGGACCATGACGTCTTCTGCGACAGGCTCAGACGTGACTCAACGTCACCTAATTTCCACCACAACGACTTCTGCCACTTCATCTTTTCAGCACGAATCTGGGGCTCGGAGTGCTCAAAATGTGGCTGTGGAGGGGGGCTCAGGGGAGGAGGCCATGATGAGGAGGAGGATGTGCTTCTTCCTCCTTTGCTACCTCCCAAGCTGTCCCTGAGGGTGCCTCCACCCCGGGGAAAGGAGCACTGAGAGCCCTGCAAAGCCACTCTTTCATTAATTGAATATTCAATTTTCAAAATAACCTTGAGGAACTAAATGAAGAGGCTGGGAAGAGATAGCTAATTGTCAGCTGCACCTGCTCGGCACACAACCACAAAAATGCTGCTTCTAGCTTCCTTCCAGCCCACTCACTTTTTTTTTTTACTTTTTTTTTTTTTTTTTCCCCCTGAACCATTACGTCAATGCAGAGGGCACAGCAGCCTTGCAGGGCAGGAGAAGCACGCTGGGCCCTGATGCGTGGGGTGGGACAGGGAGGGCTGGGGCTGTAGAACCTGGTGAGTGGCTTTGCCTGGCCCTGGCTGATGCTTTTTTGGGGGCCTCGGAGAGCTGGGAGGGATGTGCATGGAGACGTGGCCCCGTGAGGGAGCAGGCAGTGATATACGAGGGTGCTGCATCTCAGGGTGGCTACGGTGCTGGTGCTGACCAAGTCTGGGTGTCCTTGGACTGTGCTGCCTCCATGTGACAGGGCAGGGGGATGCAATGTGTAGGCAGGACCAGGCCATCCTGCACCCATATACAGGCCGCAGCCAGAGTCACCGGGACAAGTCCAGGGCTGCGCACCTTCGCTCGGCAGCCGGCCCCACTCCATGACTGCCTGCAGTGCCGATGCTGGCGTCTCCCTCCTTTCTTTGGTCAACCTTGCATCAGAGCCACATTTGGGCACTCACCCTCACCCTGGGAAAACCCTGGCACCACTTTGTGCCAGCTTTGCCCGTCTGTTGACCATTTCACTCAGAAGCAGCAGCATGTTTTGCTCTTCCTGGGCAATGCCCAGGCTAGGAATCCTGGGGCAGAGCAGATCCTGCACACCCAAGCTGGGAGCTGCAGGTGCAGGCAGGGGCAAGGGGCATTTTTTTCAGCCACTGCATCACTGCCTGCATGCACAAGGGCTCCTGGCATGGCAGGGCGCGGGCAGCATCCCATGGGAAGGAACCTTGCCACGGGGGCAGCCGGGCTGGTCCATATGCTGCCTTTCACCAGCACTGGGCTCTCCAAACCACTTGCTGCCTCCACACTTGGCTGCATTAATAATCAGCCTGCTGATGGGGAAGGATTTACCAGCTGTTTTTCATGACTCCATTGGCCTCAGATAAATCAGGGAGGGAGGGGGGGGGCGGGGGGTGTCGCACAGCGTTTGCCGGGGCCTGATGGATGGTGCCGGAGCGAGAGGATCGCTCACACGCTGACACTTACAGACTCTGTCAGGTTGGTTGAGAACGCAGGATTAATGGCCCCAATCAAGCGGGAAGGAATCGCTGGGGTGGTACCCAGCCCACCCCCCGCTCAGCTGCCGCCGCAGCATTGTGGTCACCCCAGCCCTGCCCCACATGTGTGGGGGGCTGCCGGTGGGGCCCCCTCCTCTTGCCCAGCTTCCCCGCCGGCTGGGTTGGCGTGGGCAGCATCCCCCAGCCCTGGCTGCAGGATGGAGATTATCTCTAAAGAGCTGAGCACACACAATCTTTCTGAAGCAATTGCAAGCAAAGCAGGGAGCAGCTGTGGGCTGAGCAGCCTGCCTCCCTCAATACTGGCAACATCTGGATGCAGCAGCTGTGCCAGAGAGCGAAACCTGTTCAGGGCAAGGGGGAAGGGTGTGGGACCCCATCACTTGGCACCAGGATGGTGATGAGAAACCTGCCTCTGGCTTTACATCGTTTAATTATCTGGGGGTGGTGTTTTAGGGGCCCCCACTTCATGCACCCACTTGTCTCAGCTTCCTGGTGTGTGGGGGGGCCTCTACAATGAGGCCATGGCACATTGCAGAGTACTATCCTCCCCCCCCAGCTTGCTTGTTGTCTCTGTTGTGCAGGACACCCCTGCTTTGTGGCATGGGTGCTTGGGAGCACGGATGACCCAGGAGGGGCTGTGTGCCTCAGTGGTGAGCCCAGCCCTGCTCCAACTGTGTCAGCAGCATTGCTAGAGCTCGTGCATGTTTTAAAGGAGAGCTTTCAAGTGAGCTGAAACCCAAGGGGGCTGTAGCTTTGGGGTTGCGGTCAGCTGCTGGAAGCACTGTAGCCCACTTCTGGGAACAAGTGAGGCCACAGCAAGCAGGGTCCCCAGTATAGCCTTCCCTGTCCACTGGGGTCTGCTGTCCCCTTGCTCTGCTCCCTGTCCCCACTGTGCACACAGCCCCGATGCACACACACACACAGACCACCTCTGGAAACACCAACCAGCACAAAAGTGTGTGCAAGCCCAGCTTATGTCACCCTGTCACGGTTTCCAGCACAGTCTGCCCACCCACCACTCACCTTCTGGCTTCACCACTGGGAGACATGATGGGAGAACCACAGGAGCAGTGGGATGGGGTGAGTGTGGTGGCATTGAGGGCTGGTGACACTCAGCAGCCCCTTTGGCAGTTGGTCCCTGGTGCAAGGGAGAGCTTGAGCACACCAGGGACACTGGCCTGGGGACAGGGCATTGTGGGCCAGCCCCATGTCCATGTCCCCACTGAGCCCCACTGCCCTCCTGGGGGTAGCCCCTTAGGAGTCCCAAAGGCCAGGAGACCATCTCCTGATGACACTCCTCCTGTCCATGCCAGCCATGCCAGGAAACCGCCGAGCAGCATAGCCTGGGCATGCTTCACAGGACTTCTATCAAACACCTTTTTGAAGCCAAAGCAAATTAGTTATTCCATTTAATTTGGGGGAACAAACAGCAGCGCAGGTGGCAGAGCTGCTTCTCCCAGTGTGGCAGCTCCCATCTCTGCAGCACCCCGTGCCACACTGTGGCACCCCATTTGCTAGGCTGTGGTTTGGGGCACACTGCAAGGACTTGGTCTGTGCCCGTGGGGCCCATCACCCCTCTGGGCTGTGACGATGGATGTGAGGGGTGCAAAGCGGGGCAGGAAGGGAGGTGGAGGGGAGCATTTCACCCAGCTGTCCCAGGGAGGAGTAGGGTGCTGCAAGGGGACAGCTTCAAGCAGGCTAGCCCGGTGGCTGCCCAGGGATACTTGGCTGGGTGGCAGCTTCCTGTGGGGCTGGGGACACAGGCTACAGCTCCTTGGTGTCCCCAGCTGTGGGCAGAAAGTGCCAGCCCCTGGAGAGATGGGCTGAAGGAGGGCACAGGCTTAGCCCAGGTGAGCACAACCTTCCCTGGGGAGAGCAGCGAGGTAGGCTGTTCAGGTGAGCTCCTGGCTGGGCTCCCACTGGTGTGGCTTTGATCTTCCTCTTCTGCTTGCTCGGATTGGACGTGCCTGGCTCTAATTGCCGCTGCCTCTGCTCTGCGCAGGGCCTGGTGAAATATTTACACCACGTTCCCCTTTGAAGTTGGATGTGATCACCAGCCCCAGCTCACCGCAGATCGCTCCCCGCTCTGCTCAGCGCTTTGTGGGCCCAGAGCTCAGCCCCCTTGCACCCATTCCTGCAGTGGGGAAGGACTTGTGACTAGGACAAGCCACGCTACCTCCCACTGAGCCCACCAGCCTTGCTCCTTGCTTTCCATGCCGCTCAGTCTCCTGGCAAGGGGTGAAAAGGATGCCACAGTGTAACCCAGAGGTTTCTTCCATCCCTGGAGTGACACCTGGCTGGATGCACCTGTATCCGCAGAAAAACATCCTTGCTCCACCTCAGGGCTCTCCGTGCCGTGATCCCCTCCCACCCTCGTCCCGGCGATCGGCTCCAAGATCATCGGTGAGCTGGGAAATGGGCAGCTGCGTGCTGGCTGGCTGGGGAAGCCATGCTCCATGCTGACAGCCCGGCTGTTGCTCCAACAGCAAGGCTAACAAAGTGGAAAATGGGAGCTCGCTGTGGGTTGCTGAGCTGGAAATGGAGCCACTTCCCTGCTCCCTCTGAAGGTGACGCGGAGGCAGTCCTGGGTGGTGAGTGCAGAGATGCTCCCTGCCTTGTCCATGGCCCATTTGCTGTTGGCTGTGCTGTGCAGTAGCGGCCATCCTTGTCCCTGGGGGACCACAAAGAGGAATTTTTCTTCCAGGAGTGCCCCAAGTGCTGTCGTCCACCCTTGAGCATGGAGATGAGGTCTGACGCATGGTGGGTGCAGGGCAGCAGACTCTGCATGTACCTTGCACACACCTCCCTGCCACAGGACTGGCTGGAAACCATGTTCTTGCAGCAGGAAATCCTCCACCTTCCCTCTCCTCAAGGCACAGTGGGGATTTTGCTGAGCCTGGATGCTCTCCGTGAGATCCTTCTCTCTCTGAAATGCCTAATGGTCTTTGCAGAGCCACCAAGAACACAGTGATATGACTGGGTCTGGGTGCTCAGGCTTGTTGTGGCTTTGGTTCTGCTTTGGTGCAGGCACCTTCGGGGCTGGCCAGCCATGTCCTCAAGCTCTCCTTTAGCTCCAACTCTCTGACAATGTCTCCCTCTTCAGTGAGAAGGAAAATCTGGAAGATACAGGTGCCAAAGAGGGGACCTGCCTCCCTGGGGCTCTACCTGCAAACACCCTTGCCTTCTCTGGAGTGGCTGGTGCTGCTTAAAAGCATGAAAAACAGCCTCCTCTGCCCTGGGACACTCAGTGACGCTCTTGACATGGGCAGAAAAACATCCCTTTTGGTGAGAAAATGCAAATGGAGACACCTCCTCCCCATTCATTGGGGTACATTGGCTGTACTTGGGGGCAGTGCTCGTGGACTGCACTCAGGGCTTCCCTGTGCCCACCCCATGCTCCATGGGTGGCAGAGACTTCACCAGCCCTTCAGCACTCTGCAGTGGGGTCTTCCCAGCCTCACCACTCCAGCCCAAGCCTCTAGATTTTTTTTGTGAGGGGAGCTCTTCCAGTATCTCCTTCCAGCCTCCTTTGGGTGCAGGAGGCTCCTCGTAGCCCGGAGTCTCCCCCTGGGGTGGGCAGGGTATCCTGTACAGGGTCAGGCATGGAGTGGGAGAGCTGCTAATTGCAGTCCTCCGGCATCTGAGAGGAGAGAAACTCCCTGATTTATGGGTTGGCGGCAATAAAGCTTCGCATCACTGCAAAGGGAATTCACCCGCCTCCAAAACAAGGTTAAATAAATAGCTAATAGGAGCTCTCAGTAATCCTGCAGCACACACACATGGGGCGGCATTCGCTTTGTGCCACACTCGCAGTGACACGGTGGCACATGCAGCCACACACAATGTCATTTCCCCCCCCAATACCCCAAGTGATGTGGGCACACAGGGTCGTGTACACAGAGAAGCACTCAGATCCATGGAGATGCCCACATGTGCTGTGACACTCCCGGTCCCACGGGCACCCCGTACCTTGAGCAGGTGACAGGGGTCCCACTGACCCCCCAGTATCTCTGTGCAGGCAGCATCAGCCCAGCACACTTGCCTTTGATTTCTTTTAAAAGCCCAGCAGGGATGCTTTGGCGAGAGCCCCGTCAGTGCCTTGGATCAGCAGCGGCTGGAGATGTTACGAGGTGACGGAAAAGCATGCCAGCCGTGCATCGAGCGTGATGTCGAGGACGTGAAGCTGCGGCGGAGCTGTTCTGCCCCAGACAAGATGCTGACTGATGTCCCCGGGGCGTGGAGCCGGGGAGTGGCGTGACATAGAACACGGCAGCAGGCTCTGGTTAGCCCCAGCACTGGACACGTCTTCTGAGGGTGGGTTGACGATGGCCCTGGTGCTATCTTGTCCATATGGGGACAGAGTGGGACAGGCAGCTAGGGTTGGTATGCCTCTGCAAATCATCAGCTGCTCAACCCTGCCTGGCACTGCGCAGCACTGAAGCCGCCTGCTCTGCACCTGGGGCTGCAGCGGCAGGATTTTGTGAGAAAAGGAAATTGCCTGCATGATGGGGCAGAGGCTGTGGTAGGAGGTAGTTTATGGAGCATCCCAGCCCTGCAGCAGCATTGCCAGTGGAGGAGGAAGCCCTGAAATCTCTCTGGGTCAGCCTGGGCATCTCTGGCAGGGGGACACCAGCATGTGCCTGCTTGTCAGCAGGACCAGAAACACCCATGGGAGCAGCCCCAAAAAGAGCAAAGGTGCCCTGGGGAGATGCCAGCTTTCACAGGAGGGCTTGTGGGGTGGAAAGCCAGGCTGGTGCAGCTGCACATCAGCAGGGTGCTGGAGGGGACAGGAGGAGGGTGGCAAGCTGTGGCATGCACCTCCAAGACGGCTCCGGAGACCCGGCAAAGCATCTCCGCTGGCTGCGCATGAAGAGCTTTCCCATCAGGCTGGAAAGCGCTGGCACATTTTTAGACCTTTTGTTCTCTGTATAAATCTGTCTCTGGGAGCGAGCGCGGTCGATTGATTTTGTGCTGCGCTGCGCCGGCAGCCACCTGCTCGCGCTTCATGAGCAGGGACCCCGTGCCATCGCTGCGCCTGCAAAACCCTCTAGCACCTGGGGAGGTGGCAGGCAGGGGATAGAGGCTCCTGGGACCTCTTGTTGCATTAAAGGGCAAATCAGTTTGGCAGAAAATAAACCCGCTGGCACCTGAGCAAGCTGTCATGCCCTGCAAAGCGGGGTGCTCCCTGGGAATGGATAGAGATGAGGGGATAGGGGGTTGGAAGGAGGGATTCAGAGTTTATATAGGGGTATGGATGCTTCCCGGATCTGCAGCTAAGCCACACCATACAGAGAAAGTAGGTGTCCCCAACAGACAACCGACCAGCAATGACAACTGCCCTGAGCTGGAGCTGCGGATGGGGATCAGCTCCTGGAGCTGCCTGGGAGCTGTGGGCTAGGTAGAATGGGGATGAAGCTGAGTGATGCAGGAAAAGGGATTGCGGGTGACCCATCTGGCCAGGACAAGGATGCTGTCCTCCCTCATCTAGGGCCACCACCCAGCTCAGGATCCCCTTCCCACCCCCTCCAGCCCCGCGGGTGACAGTACCCAGTGGGCAACGTGGCAGGTGAGACCCCGACAGCATTTACGCTACGCAAAAGGCCGTATCAATAAAGGCCGGTGCGTGGCTCCGTTGCAAACATTGTGGTGCTGCTGGGGAGCATTTTTTCCCCCACACCCCCCGTAATTGCGGTGTGTTTGCTGCGCTCCCGCTTTGCCATGGCAACGCTTGCCTGGCGCGTGAATGTGCCTCGCAGCACATATTGTTTCGGAAAGGTCACCGACGAGTGTTGGTGGGCTCGGCAGAGCGCGCTGCTTTTATTTCTACATATTTATGAAGGGGGAGATAGGAGATAATTACAGCCCCTTCTTGAGAATTAATCTCACAACGGGCCAGCACGTTGCTGGGGACAAGCCCTCCGGGGTGGATGGGGGTGGCTGAGCCTTGCTGCAGGCAGAGGTTGCGGCTCAGTGCCAAGCTGCCAGAGAATCGGGCGCTGGCACACGCCGGGTACTGGGCATGGCACGGCACGGAACAGTGGTGGGGAGCAGCACTGCGGGGCACCCCAAGGTGTGAGGCACCAGGCACCATTGTGCCATGGGGCACTGTAGGTTGTGGATGGAGCACCACAGAGTACCATGGGACGTGGGACAAGGCCAGGCACAGGCAGAACCAAACCCCAGGCCTGCTCTCCTGCATTGCATCCAGCTGGGAATTAAAGATTACCCAACATAACATTGCCTGGATGGGTGACAGTGCCACCAGTGCCCTCGTTTGCCCCAGGGACCCGGTGACTCCCTCCCTGTCCCCAGGAACAGATCTGACAGAGCCCTCGCTCCTGGCACAGGTGTGACCACGGACGGAACAACATTCCTCTACCCACTCCCACACCAGCACTGCCAAAACAGGACGTGAAGGGGCTTGGGAGGGATATCCCAAAGTGTCACCCAGGCTTGGGAGACAAGCCTGCCCTGTGCTGGCATGGCTCAGGGTCAGAGAGCTCAGCCAGCTCAGCCCCAATCCTGCCAGCTCAGCACGATTGCTGATGTCCAGGTGCCTACCTGAGGAGGAGGGCAAGGAGAAGGGACGTCCTCCTCTGCCAAGATCTTTACATTACCTTTTTCCAGGATCCCCTCCATGCCCCTCGCAGCCTTCCCAGCACTCAGTGAGCCACGGGGGTTAAATATTTCAGGAGCGCTCACTGCGCACATTTTGTAACGATCAAGTGGGCTTCCAGGTCTTTAAGTTACTCACAATTCGCTTCCCCTGCTACCAGGGATGCGGGCGGGCGCCTTAATTAGTTTGCAGAATGATACATTTTTAAAGTCATTATTTCTGGACGTGTTCAAAGTTACAGCATTTACTCTGCTCCAGTTGTGCGGGCGGCCGCCCCAGCGTGCTTCCTGCTCAGGGATCTGCACCCTGTCTGGGTGTCACAGAGGGACAACCCTGTCTCCTCCCTGCCCTGCCACAGGCCTAGGGGTCTCTGGGACATTGATGCCTGGGGACATGGGGACACAGATCTCTGCCCTGCCTAGTGGCAATGGGGACATTGATCCCTATCCTTCCCAGGCCCAAGGGAGCATAGATCCTTGTCCCTCCTGGGGACACAGGGACACTGATGCCTGCCCTGCCTGGGGCCACAGGGACACTGATCCCTGTCCTTCCTGGGGATGCGGGGTCTCTGATCTGTGCTCTGCCTGGGGACAGCATGGCAGCAGCTCACAGCCCCTTGGCACAGGGCCTGAGCCTGTCCCAAGTCCTCACTGTCCACACAGGAATGGGCAGCTGCCCCTTGGCCATGAGCTTTGTGCTGCCAGGTTTGTGGGCTCTGCCTGTGAGCTTCCACGTAGTCTCAGGACCTGCATTCAGGGAGGAACCCAGGGGGCACTAGGCATTTCTGATGTCAACCTGGGTCCTGGGTGATCTATCTCCTGCAGACTCACCTCTGTGCTGTGAGACATGCTTTAGCTTGTGTAGATGCCCCAACTCTCCTGAGTGTTGCAGGAACCCCATTGGGCTGAGAAGGTGGACATGGGAGCCAGGGATCTGCCTGCAGATGCAGGCAGGGGTGAGGGTGCTGGCAGGGCAGGCAGAAAGCCCCGGGCACCACCACCTTCTCCATCTGCACTGCCTGCTTTGGCCAGTGAAGGGATCCTGGGGAGAGGGAGCAAATCACCACATGCCGGTGAGCTGGGCCAGGTCTCTGTGCAAAGCAGTGGCACTGTTTTTACTAGTATCCAGTTTCAGGGGACATTTCTCAGCTTCTACATAGCCTTGGAAGCTGCTGGATCTGTAGTCCTCCCCACAAGGAGGCTGGCAGCTTTGGAGGAAGTAGTTGTGGACGTAAAGATCTATGTAGTCAGCTCACCCACTTTCCCTTCAGCCCAGGGAGGGGATTTGGGCATCTCCAAATCCTTGCCATCTGCAACCCAAGGCAGTGTGTCATTCAGGCACCTCTGAGTTCTTGATGACACATGGTCATCAAGGTGGGACTGTAAGAACCACCTGCTTGGTGCTAACAAACACCTGCTCACCTGAGTTTGCTGGGAGGGAGCCTGGGATTCATCTACTCTCTCAGCATCCCAGTGATCCCAGTGCTGTCACTGCCTGGACACCTTGGCATGGCTCTGGAGGGGCACAGGCAGGTGAAGTCCATCACATGGGGGCTCTCTTCTCCCATGGATTTGGGTCCCTGCACTGCACCGCTGCATCCTGTCTTGGATCTGGCTTTGTCAGGACAGGCAGGCTGAGGTGAGGTGTGCCAGGAAGGCTCTTGCAGATGGATCACTAAACTGGCTGCCTTTCGATGGGGAGATAATTTAGGCGCCTACAGGCCCTTCGTTCATTATCTCGCCTGTGTATTCATTAATCAACAATTCTTATGTAAACAGACACATCCCCAACCTTCTGCTTCCCATCACCCTGGCAACAGTACAGCAGAGCCGACCCTCCTCTTTGGAGGAGTTCTGGACTCCCACCTGCTCTGCAGCCTTGCCTCTAACCTTCCACCTGTTCCCTTCTATCCCACACCCTTCTGTCACACAGGGCTTGGGTGACCGAGTGCCTTCATCTTCAGGCTCCTTTTCCCCAGTGGTGGATACCGGACCTGCCAATCTCCAGCAACCGCTGAGGCAAGGAGTGGGGAAGCAGCAGAGTGGTGGGCGCTGGACTTGGCCGCTGTGCACCCAGGCATGGCCAGGACACGGTGATCACAGCTCTAGAGGGTGAGTGCTGGCTACAGGCATCATGACAAAGGCCAGTCAGAACCCCTGCAGTGCTGCAGGAGCCAAAGCTGGGCTTACACTGTGTTGTGTGTCAAACAGTGGGTGGGCAGCCACCCATCCTGCAGTCTGGCTGAGCTTCATGGGGTGCTGTGTGTGCCAGGGCACAGAGATGGGGAGATGCCTGCCCTGTTTCAGATTGGACGGTTTCCCTGGGAAGCTCTCGCAATGCGATGAGCAGACATCCTGTCCTGCTGACTATCAAGACCTTCTTCCAGGGCAAGAACAAGTCTTGTAGCTCCCTCAGGCTCCAGCCAGGAGCTGCTGGAAGAATGTGCTGCAGGCAGGAGACCACTGCTTCCCCTGGGTTGCCCCACAGCAGGACAGCTCTGGTGTTGGGGAGAAAAGCCCTGCATGGAAGCTAAGAGAAGCCGGAGGAGCCCAAGTCATTTAAGGTTGAAGAGAAATGTTAAAAGACAGCAGGAAAGGCAAACATTAGTGGTAGCCATGCGGCTAAGGGGAATAGGAAGGGCTTTTACAAATATATCAAGGGGAAAAGGAAATACTGGAGAGTCAAGACAAAGTAGACCCATTAATAAATGAGGAAGGATATTAAATTAATGATGATTCTCAAATGGCTGAGTTACTGAACTACTTATTGAGATCTGCCTGTAACAAGAACAACAAGAGAAAGTGGCTGAGACAATCAAAAAGCAATGAAGGATGCTGAAATTGTCCTATATGGAGCAAGGGGAAGGGGACTGCTGAGCTACGAGCCCTGAATAGCAAACACCCAGGGTCAAGCAGTGCTAGCAGAGCCCACCTTGTCCACGTCTTCCCCAGAAGAAGCAGGTGGAATTATCTCTGTGATGAGCTGCAGCCTCTGAAGCAGTGCAATGCTTGGCAAAATGCTCAGAGCTAACAAGAGGGCTGGGGGGGACCTGGTTTCTTGCCTTCTAGAGGGACAGGACCACGGTGGAGTTGGAAGGGAGACTTCTGAGAGCCTCAGGTGCTGCCTCAGGCTTGGGAGTGTAACGCAACAGCACCTGTCTGGAGGCTTGGGGATCTCCAGGGAATAAAAAATACAGAGCCAGTGTTTAAAAAAAGAGGAGGAAGAGGTCCAGCTAGCCGGACCTTGCTCCTCTTAGTTCCTTAAAGTCTGTAAAAGAAGAGCCTCTGCTACTGACCTGCCTCTGTTTATCCTCCCATTTAATTTGTACTGAATCAACTAGTGACCTCTAAGCTCAAGGTTGTTCCTGTGCCCAGCTCTTTCACTGACAGGAAACCTTCCAGGAAGGAGATTTTCTGTCCTTCTGGGAAGGCCAAGAAATCCCCAAAGACTCTTCAACTGCTACTGACTGGAAAGGGTTGGTCAGAACCCCTAGAATCAAATCAAGGCAGCTTCCCCTGAGCTCTGCAGGAGCCAGTGCAGCTCAGTGCCCTGGGCTGTGTCTGCTGATGGGACAACAGGAGCTGGTATGGGCTGAGCAATGGCTGGAAACAGTGTCCCCGGACGTGTGGTTCGTGTCCCATACATGGGAAAAGGTGTCTAGTGTCCTCCTGGGAAGCCTAGGTTGGGTCCTGCAGAATGGGATGGAATGGGATGGGATGGGATGGGAACATGTCCCTCAGCAGAGCTGGGCAGAGATGTGGGGCAGAGCCCATGCTGCATCATGGCAAGGCTTGTCCTCAGCTGGATGCACCATCTGACAAAGGGCTCTGTGGGGGACAATGTCCGGGAAACGAGGGCCCTTGTCAATGTTTTATGGGCCTTAGCATCCCCAGGGTGTGTTTACAGGGCAGTAAATTAAAGCACTCAGCCAAGTGACATTTGTGTTCTGCAAATGTGATTATTATGCATGATTAGCAGCCAAGTGCACTGAAAAACCCACACTCTCAGTGCGCAGGAGCGGGACACTCGCCTGGCCTGCCTGCGGCTCCTCGTTCTGGAGATGCACCCCAAGCAGACACCTTCTCCAGAGGAAGCTCTCCAGAGGACAGCAGGCAACAACGACCCCGGTGCCAGCACAGGCAGGGACCCCCAGCACCACCACCCTGCTCATCGGCTGGGTGCTCCTGGCCTGGTTACTGCTCACTGGGGATGGACTGCACCAGCCGAGGAGTTAAAAAGATTTTCTTTCCGGCTGCTGACCCAACTTTCCAGAGGAATGCATCCAAACCCACTTTTTAGCTTTAATTATTTATCTGTAACCAATTTGGCAGGAAAACCAATTAAACGAGTGGGTGATTAATGACCTGCTGATTTGCACAGGTACCTAATTTAAATGTCTATATAATATATAAGCACATTTTGGAGATGCTTCGATGACTTGGTTCAGTCCCTGTCTGCTCAGACGAGTGTACAGACAGTGTTGGGAGGATCACTCCTTGGTGAGCCAGCGCCACCATTCTACTGGAGCATCTCACATGTCCAGCAGGGAGGAGGCTTTTTGCCCCACAGAACCCACCGTGTTTGCTCCATGGTCAGAGCTGTGCTCGCCAAGTGTCTCCCTTGTCAATATTTCACTCTGCAGAAGGTCTGATCCAGATGGAAAGGAGCCACTGGGACAGAGGAGGGTGTTGTCTCCTGGGCATAGTGCCTGATGCCTGAGCCAGGCAGAGACAGGGTGGAGTGGCTGCTTAGCCCAGGCTGGAGCTCACATCAGACCGGCCTTGGCCCACAGGATTCTGGGCAGAGACTTTTGCAACTTGGACCAGTACTCATACCTTAGCTGGACACAGATTTTTGTTGTCACCAACCAGTGTGCACAGGAGAGCCAGCCAGGTTCCTCCCTCCTGGTCCATGTGTGTCAGCGCATCCCTGTCCTCACTCAGATAATCCATCCATCCATCCATCCATCCATCCATCCATCCATCCATCCATCCATCCATCCATTCCTGTGCTATTTCCAGGCATTGTCTGCGAGATGGGCAGATCTGTAAACAGACACCTTGACATCCCAACAAGTGGCCACCAGATTTGGAACATGCCTACACAACAGCTTGCAGCCCTCAGCCATGGTGCCAGAGGGACAGATGCCTTGTGGATGGATGGCAGGACCTCAGGTTTCTCCACAGCTTCTCACCACTGCGCCCTGGAGTTGGAGTCAGTCAGAGCTGAGGCCAAGGGCTGCCAGACTCTGAAACCACACCAGGTCTCTGCAAAGCAGGGCTGGGCTGTTGTCTGCGACACCGTGGGGATGGAAGCAGGGAGATGCACCTCACGGTAACGGGGACGAGTGGGGAATGGGACCGTTGTTGAGATAGAAATGGTAAATCCATTAATCTTTAGAAATACAATTCACTGTGCAAAAGAGAAAAGGAAAAGAGACACCTCATTTGTTATCAGGTGCATTGTGAGAGTCAGGTTCTTTAATTATCTCACCAAATTCTACAGCCCATTCATCAAGTTGCCACCACCAACCTGCCGAGATTACCACCCACAGACCATCTGGGGAGCTGCGGGGGGAGCCGAGGCGCTGCTGGCCCCTGGGCACGCACGATGCAGCGCAGGCATGCACACTGCTGGGGCTGCTCCTTGCCCTGAGGAACTCCATCAGGGCTCCCCGTGGTAGAGCAGCGCATCTCTCTGCCTGGGAATTCAGCTCCCAAAAAGCACTGGGCAACCCAGCACTGGCCAACATGGAGAGATGACAGTGAGTCCAGGATAATGGCAGCATCCCCAGGGGAGAGGCTAGAGGCTGGGAAGGTAAGTCACTGGGAGTGATGTTCTATATTGGTGACATCTCCAAGATCAAGTATGTGCCATCTAAAGCAGAGTCTGAGTGTTTTTCATAAGAGAGAGAGCTGGCCACCCATTGGAGTCCCCCTGTACCCAGCACTGGTGGGGCTGCACCTGGAATCCTGTGTTCAGTTTAGGGCTCCTCACAACAAGGACATTGAGGTGCTGTGTGTCCAGAGAAGGGCAATGAAGCTGGTGAAGGGACTCGAGAAAAAATCTTACAAGAAGCAGCTGAGAGAATGGGAGTTGTTTGGCCTGAAGAAAAGGAGGCTGAGGGGAGACCTCATCACTCTCTACATCTACTCAAAAGAAGGCTGTAGTGAGGTGGGGATCAGTCTCTTCTGCTAGGTAACAAGTGATAGCACAAGAGGAAATGGCCTGAAGTTGTGCCACAGGGCATTTAGATTGGGCATGAGGAAAAATTTCTTCACCTAAAGGATTGTCAAGCATTGCAACAGGCTACCCAGGAAAGTGGTGGAGTCACCATTCCTGGAGGTATTTAAAAGACATGTAGCTGAGGTGCTACCTGATGATGTCTCAGCTGAAACAATTCTATGATCCTATGATTCCAGGAGATGCCTGCTTGTATTCTCTGTTTGTACAATGCCCGAAAGACAAGAGATGGCTGTACTCACCTTTCTCCTGGGGACTCTCTCTGATCCTAGCCCCAGATATGTGGGTGGGATGTGGGGTACACAGCCTTGTGCCCCACTCTCCCTAAGCAAGACTGCTCCTCCTCTACCCTCTGCTACTACCCTCCAGACACCCTGGGGAGCACCCTAGCTCCTGGCAGCTTAGGATGGAGCCGAGGGAGCTGGTCCGGGAGTTCCTGGGAGGTACCAGTCCTGTGGAGGGCTGGACTGGGCTGCTGGCCCCTGCCACCTTCCCCCAAACCTCCTGTGAGGAAAACTGGTTCCATCCCATCTGGAGTCCAAATCGGCTCTGGTGAGTAATAAGGGAGTGGGAGGGAAGGCAGACATCTCCCTGCTCTCTCCGGCAGTGTGGAGGAGAGAACAGACTATCCCAGGAGCTCAGATGTGGTGACACAACACGGTGCAGGGGGTGTGCTTAACCCTGCCATAGCCAGGACGAGCAGGGGAGAGGTGGCCGTGATGGCCAGACCTCACCCCTCACCTCCCATCACTTTTTCCATTAAAGCAAGGAGGAAACATCCTACTGTTGGTACCCCAGGAGAGGCCACGGTGATGGCCACAGGGCACAGGGCAGGGTCCTGCTGTATCTCCCATGCCTGCAGCCCATGGGCTGTGGCTCTGCAGTTGCTCTTTAGCTTAAGTCATGTTTGGGGACAAGGGAGGTAAAAAAGCATTAGCAGATGCCCTCAGCAAAACACTTAGTGTGAAATCTTGAGCAGAAGCAAGCTCGTAAAGGCCACGAGCAGCCAGCACAGGGAGAGATGTTTAGGCAGTGCTGTCACTGAAATCACCTCCTTTTTCCCCAAGGTGCCAAGTGAGGTTATTTTAAGGCCTGACAGAAAGCCAAGCTTCCCCTGGGTGCAGCAATCATGCACCAGCCGTGCCAGGTCCCAGTAGCACCAGGATCCTGGAGCAGGAGCAGGATGCTAACCCTTAGGGATATCAGGGCTCCTCAGCCCTCCCTCAGCATCACTTGCTCTGGGACAATGCCCTTCAACTACATCCTTGCTGCCTCTGTGACACGAATCCCACCAGAGCCTCGGAGCTGCTACGTGGTTTGTTTAATTCAGACAAGTCCTCACATGGTCCCTGAGGCTGTGATGCCCGGAGCGGGATCCCCATATCCAAGCACTGTGTCCTCCAGTCTGGGATGGTGAGGCAGCGTGATGCAGAAGCCAAGTGTCTTTTGCTATGAATATTTGTTCTTTTCTCTTCTGTATTTTTTTTGGTCAAACGAAAACATTTCTGCAGGGAATGACTGTGACTGATTACATTTGTCAGGGTTTTTATCAAGCAATTGAAAAAGCTGGAGATTTTTGGAAACCAAATAAGTGAAATATTTTGGCTGGTCAAAATTGTTTTCAGTTAAAATCCCCAGAAAACATGGAGAGAAACTATTGTAGAAAATTTGCAGTGGGAATTAAAATGTGTTTTTCCAAGGGAAAACAGCTACAGGGAAAATAAATTTCTTAACACCATTGCTGGAAGGATGCTCTGTGCTGAAGACATCACCCTGTGAGAGAACCCTGAGGATCAGGTCCTGGCTGCCCCATGGGTGCTCGGCCCTTGGAGAACAGTGCCTGCCCAGGGACAGTGGGTATTGCTTCTGCCCTCACTTAACTGCACAGATTTTACTCTCGTTTTCCCAAAAATGTCACCTTTATGGCATGGTGAAGGGAAGAGGATTTCAAGCTGAGGTCTGCAAAACTAGAGCCTTTTACAATAAAAGCCAGGCAACTCCCTGCTCCTGGATCGTGGTCTGATCACCAGGGCTTTGTCTGGTGCTAGGGCCCAGAGAAATCCAGTACAGTCAGGCTAGGCAGCTCTGCCATGCCCTGGGGACACTGTGCCACCCTACCATGGGGCTATGACATTCCCCAACCTCATAGCAATGTGAGCAACGTGTGCTTGCAGTCCAGCAAGCATCCTGGGCTGCATCAAAAGCAACGTGGTTGGCAGGTCAAAGGAGGTGATTCTCCACTTTTGCAGTTCTTTGTCTAGCTCTAGGGCCCCCAACATCAAAAGCACATGGACTTCTTGTAATGGCTCCAGAGGAGGCCTTGAAGACGATCAGGAGGATGGAACACCTCTCCTACAAGTATAGGCTGAGGGTGTTGGGGCTGTTCGGCGAAGGCTCTAAGAAGACCTTTATAGCAGCTTTCCAGTAGCAGAAGGGGGCTATGGGAAAGATGGGGAGTAGAATAATGGAATGAGGGGTAACAGTTTCAAAATGAAAGGAGGTAGATTTAGATTAGGAAGAAATTCTTCATTGTGAAGGTGGTGAGACACTGTCCAGAGAAGTTGTGGATTCCACTTCCCTGGAAGTGTCCAAGGCCAGGCTGGACAGGGCTTTGAGCGACCTGGTCTAGTGGGAGGTGTCCCTACCCATGGCAGGGGGGTGGAACTAGATGATATTTAAGGTCTCTTCCAACCCAAACCATTCGATGATTCCAGCTGCACCTCATCTTGGATGTCCAGAAAACTCAGGGCAGCTAAACAGGGTTAAAGTATTCAGCATCAACCAGGAGGCAGCATGAAGGAGCTGGGGGGTGAGTTTTCAGCCTTGCTGAGCCTGTTGCGGGCTGTGGTTTGAGACCTCTGCATTCCTGCCTCATTGCCCATCGCTCCTGATGCTGTTCCAGCAGCTTCGTGGCCATAAGAAGCCTCCTCCTCCAGCCCCGTGCATCCCCAACATGGCACAGTACGATCTGACCCCTGACCCCGCAGCAAGCTCAGCTCTGTGCTGAATGAGCTGAGTTCCCCGGTTAAAAATAGCTCATGACCATGCAAATTGCTGGCTGGATATTAATGCAGATGCAAATAGGCCCTGGCAAAGCTGGCAGAGACACCCTAACCAGCCATTCTTACCTTGAATTTGCAACACAGAGGCTTTTAACACCTGCTAATGAAGGTAATTTGTTAGGCAGAGGCTCAGAAAGCCCCGATGTGTGGGCTAGAGCAGTGAGGGGCTGCAGATCCCCTGTGGGTCACCACTGCCCTGGGCTCAGCTGGTGGTTGGGGAAGCTCCCATGGGGCAAAGGGAAGGACATGGGTCTGGGGAGGGATGACCACCCTTCCCAGCATCGGTTCCTGTCGGTGCCGGTGGTCAGCTCGCCTGAAATCACCACCGTGGGGATGAGTAAGTAACAGAGCCCTCAGCTGCGCTTTCGGGCGCTGCACGTGCCACGATACACATTGCAGCTGCCACCCTCAACGATGCTCGGGGCAATTTGACCACCCCAAAAATGCCAGTCCAGGACTGGGTTCTCCACCCCTGAAATGCCTCGGCAGCCTGGGCCCCTGAGAAAAAAAACCATTTGCCATCTCTGTTGAAACGCTGTGCATGTCAGATGTACTGCTCCTGCGGGCACAGCTATAGTCAAGAAGAGCCAGAGCACTCCACGGGCAGAGAGAGTCATGTGAAAAATGCTCTTGTTCCCTCTTAAGATGCTTGGAAGCAGCCTGAGGGCTTTAGCACTGTGCCGCTTTGGTTTAAGTTTCTCTAATGAGGTTTGCCTTCTATTACTGTCAGGGAACATTTTTCATTGTTGAAGCCACTGTAAATGCAAAGCCTTAAAAATGAGTTTCCATTTCAGATCTGACAGCTCAGCTGCTAATGTAAAATAGAGAAAAACCACAGATCAGGCTGCCTTTTAGTGCAATTAGCCCTCCAAATGGAGCAATTTACATTGGCACACTTGTGTATCTTCCTGCAGAAGGAAAAAAAAAAAGGAAAAAACCTCATTACTTAAGATCAGACCTTTATGAACAGAAATGAGGGGAAGAGAGAGGGAAAAAAAAAACCCACCACACCAGGGACAGGAGCTCTGGGATGTGCACTCCCATCCAGCGCTGCTCGCTGCGTGCTGACGTGCGGACGAGCTGCAGGGTCTGTCGACCAGCGCCGGGCTGGGTTCGCACATGGTGCCTGCCTCCTCCCGCGATGCAACGTGCCGGTCGCGGTGCTGTTGACGAGTCCGCCCTCGGCACTCGTTGTCGGGCAAGGTGGGTGCTGCATGCCCAGTGTTTGTCAGTCCCTCCTTTGGCAGAAGGATTGATGGATTAGAGGCTCTCACCAATTTTTCAGTCCCTTCGAAAGCTCGCAGCGCTCCAGTGTCATTACCCTTTCTGTCGTGTGCGAGGGGGACCGGCAGCGTGCCTGCCACAGGCCATGGCGCAGGTCCCGAAAAAGTACTCCAGGTCCTTCCAAAACGCGCTCCCGGAGGAGCTGCCATCTGCTTGTCAATACCTGCCCAGATTGCAACCTCACGCACCTCACCGGCTCTGTGCTGGCATCCTTAATATCCACCCAAGGCCACAGCCCCGCGAGCCCCAGCCTCTGTCGGAGTAAAGTCAGGTTTCTTCAAGGTCTCAGAGCTCTGATTCATGCATTGCTCTTGCATCCTCCTCCCCTCCCCTCTCCGTCCGTCTGGCTAACGAGGCCAGAGCAGCTCCGTCCGGAAGGTCTGTGTGCAACCCCTTGCCTGCCAGGGGAGAGCAGACCTTGAGACACAAGCCAGCTGCAGCCAATTCCAACGCATTTATTAATATCATTTGCAAGGACATAATCCAGCTGCTTCAGGAGATGGAGGAGGAGGCAGGCAGGACACCGTTGGGGAAGCCTGTCCCCCACAGCGGGCAGGGGACTGACCCTCTTGGCAGGCAGAGATGGGGACGAGCTGGAGCCTGCTCCACAACACCACGCGGGCGGGATGTGCCGTGGCTCCGGGCAGTGATAAATCAGCATTAGCTGAGCAGCTTGTGAGCTGCTTTGAACTCGGGGACAGTCTGGCTGCAGTGGGGTGCTTGCTGCCCGCCGGCCCCGCAGAGAAAAGGGCTGAGCCTGGCATGCTGCAGCCCAGTGTGGTTGCTAGGCCTGAGACTTCAAATTTTCTACACAATCCAACCATCTGACCTCTCTTACCCAGTGTCCTGCAATTGAATCCATTGCTATTCTCACTTTTCCAGCCCTCAGTACAGGGTTTTGATCCACGGGTCTCTGTGCCGAGCTGGCTGGGGTTGCAGTAGCCATCCCTGTGTTGAGAGAAGGTTATGTGGCTGTCAACCCTGGCAGGATCAGCCCTTCAGATCAGGGATTTCAGCATCTCCCAGGGTGGCTGCGACAGCCTGAGGGATTTCCCCAAAGCCTGTGTCCCCTACAGGGTGTAAAGAGCTGGGCTTGGGCCTCAGCTGCTGGGGGCACAGAGGAGTGAAGGAAGGATGGTTGATGGCTCTCTGGCTCATAAGCAAGAAGAAATCCCAGAGGTCTGCACTGTTCCCTTTGGCCATCAAACCCATCTCACACCCCCAAATGATCCTGTTAATCTGACACCATGCGTTTCCCACAAACCTGCGTTGACTGGCTCTGGTCACGCCACTTTTCCTCCGGCTCCCCTGTCACCAAGTGCAAGCTGCCTGGGACGGATGTCAGGTCGACCTTTTCAAACAGCAGCACGACACCAACCTGCCTCTGCTCACCTGAAACCTCCCCGCTACTCATCCACTCATGGAGCAGTGGCACGGCAGGACACAGAGCTCCACATCCAGCTCTTTCCAACCTCCCTGCTCCTTGTCCTCCACCTCTGCCACCCCCCAACCAGCAGAAAGCACCTCCTCATTTCACCCAGCTGGACGCCCTGGGAAGGCACGGTGGGTCCGAACTCCCTCCCATCCCATCCCCGCTGCTGACTCGGGATGTGCGGGGTACTGCAGGTGTCCAAACGCCGCTTCCCATTGTCTCCCACGGTTGTTTTGTCACTTCGCAAGGTTGGAAATGATCGGCTTCCCGTTCCCCGGATTGCTGTGTATTGCTGCTTTCATTCTCTACAGCTGGTTTCACTTTTGTCTAACGCTGCCCGCTTTTCTTAACAGGCCCCTGCTCTCCTGATTGAGGGATTGTCTCTTCGGGTAGCTGGTAAAGTATTCTTCACAGCTTGGAATTATGATTCAAATTTTTGAGATTAAATGTGCTCTTCCAGCTGATTCAGCTCATAATTGTTTTCAGCTTTGTGGAACTGGCCCTTGATGCTGCAGACATGTTTGGCATCGGCGGGGGGTGGAGGGGGGCTAGATTCGAACCGCGCTGTGGCCGTTCGCACCTAAGCAACCACTGGTTTTCGGCTCGGAGATCAATTCCTCTTTATCTGTCAAGATCAGCCTGATACAGACTTCCCTATGCTGCATAAAACTTCTCTTTTTTTCTCTTTATTGAGGATATTGATTTATGAATCTGTGGCCCTTTGGATACCAGCAAGTGTGAGAAGCTTGCATGATGGTACATGTTAAGTACTCTCATGCTGTCCTTCCCTTACTGTGCAAGAAGCATTTAAGGAGTGGGTTGCTTAACTCCCAGAGCACCCAGCTGTGCTGCCTGGTGCAGTCTGGTCTGCAGGGTGCAGCCAGCTGCTCTGCTCCAAGCATTTGCCCCCCAAAAGTTGGTCCTGATGGTGTCTGGCAGGTAGGATCATCCCAAAACCTGAGGAGAGGGACCTAGCAGCCGGTGCCACCTCCTGAACCTGATGTCCGAGGTTCTGCCCACACAGCCCTGCCCCACCATGCATTCAGAAGTGTACACTTGATGCTGCAGCTGGCAGTGACCTCTCCTCTTGAGACTGATGTTTTACTGATGCTCAGAGGTGCTAGCAGTGGGCGTGTGTGTTGGTGCATCCAGACAGGAGCTGCCGACCCTGTGCCAGGTGAGCTGAGCAGAAGCAGACACTGCTTCTCCTTATTCCGGGAACCATGGTACTGGCTTGTGTGCCTGACGGGTCAGCACCGAGGGCTGCACAGACCCAGGGTACCTGGGAATAGAGATCACCTCACATTGCACTGGGGTCCTCTCTGATCTGAGTATCATGCATGTCACTGTTTTCTCCCATTCCACCCCAAGGCACCCAGTGCTGAGCTCCCACCCAGGTTTGGGCATGGTCCAGAGAGTGGAGGGTGCTCCATCAGCATGAAGCTCAGCCTGTCCTGCCAATGCACAGAGGTCCCAGCCCTGGGATGTGCTGGTCTACGTGAGTTCCATCATAGTGCCATCACAGGAGGACAGGGCACTCGTCCCACCTGTGCACTCATAGCCACGCACTGGGGACCATGCTGCAGCTTCCATTTCCCCAGCCCTCAACCCAGAGACTCCAGAAAAAAAACATTCATTGATGTAGTTCGTCCACATGTACACCAGATCTCAGCCAAACCAGCATCTGGGTTTGCTCCAGCTCTGCTTGGGAGCTCTGCAGTTCCTTGAGGCTCCCCAGCCTGGGAGGATTTAGCTAAGGGACATTTGGGTCAGCATCCCCTGTCTGCTGGTTGCCTTCCCTGTGCTGACTCTGCCTCGCATCAGTTTTACCTTTCCTCCAACCCATGAGATTTCATTGCCTGTGATTACTGTTGGATCCCCTCTGTACTTTTTCCAGCTTTGTTACTTTTTTTGTTTTTTTGCTCTTTCCTGTCGCAAAGCCATCCCTGTGCTTCCCCAACACTGCAGCTATTTTCCTTGGCCTCCTCCTCCTCCAGCCTGTGCTGCCCTGTGCCACGGGCACTGCCTGAAAACCCTCCTCGGGGCTTCAGCATCCTGCTGGGACCCATGGTGGGGGGGGATGCTGCCGTCTCTTTCCCAAAACACCAGGGTGCAGGGGCTGAAGAGAACAGGCTGGCAGGCAGTGTGGGGTGGCATCATGTCCCTGTGTGACAGGGCTGGAGCAGCTCTGGAAAATGCTTCCTGTGCCTTTTCTGTTATTTATGAGGATTCCTCTGGCAGCGTCGTGCCCCTGCAATGGAAATGGGATGAGGCATGAAGCTCGTGCCTGTCAGCAGCCTTGGTGGGGCTGGGGCAAGGTGGAGGGCATGGAGCTGTGACGTGGGTAAGGGGGCTTGGCTGAGGGGACCCAACCCCCCTGTGCCTTCACACAGAGCTGGCTAAGGACAGATCTGTCCCTCTCCTGGCATCAAACCTGAGAATTCAGAGCTAAAACCAATTCCATGTACAAGGCAACGGGTGGCTGCATTTTTCATGAGCCAGATGACTGCAAACAAAACAAGTCTTTTCCAAACAGGGGGATAGCCAGGCCCGTGTTCGGCTGCCGCTACCGGTCACGGTCACTAAGCAAATGAGCGAGGAGTAGATTTGACAGGTCATCATGTTCCCGTGATCCGCTGACAGGATCCGTCCTCGCTCCCCAGTCTCCAGCCAGCTTTTCACACCAGTAGCCGGCACGCTGGGCTCCCCAGGGATGTAGTGGGGCCACCGACACCAGCGCACACGTGAACAGCCAGCGGCGCATCCCTCTGCTTGAAACCCTCCTCGCTTTGCTGCCCACCCCCCACCTCAAGCCAGCTCCAGTGCCAAGCTGGGCTCTCTCCTGGGAGGAGCTGTGTTACTTGTTGCTGAGGTTTTTTTCTATTTTTTTTTTTAATTTATTTTTAACACAATTAATTAAAAACCAGCTATCATCTCCCAAAAGACATTGTGGAAAAGCATAAAGCCAGGAGTGGCCGGGCTGTCAGGTGGCTCAGGGATGTCCCTCTGTGTTTCACCACACTGGGGGACATGGGCAGAGGGGCTGCAGCATGCACCTCTAGGGTGGGCATCGCTGGCCAAGGCACAGGCAGACAATACCAACATCTTCCCAACCCCAGAGCAAGATGCAGCTGAGTCCCAAAGCGGCCCCCCAACCCAGAATGGGTCTCTCCAGATCAACTTTGCAGAAATCTCCAGCTGCACCTTTTCCTGGTATCCAAGTCCATCCTGCTGGAGCCGGAGGGGAGCGTGAGGACGCAGCGGTGGCGGCGGCTGAGCAGTGAGGCCAGTCGTGAGTAACCGCCATGTTCACAAGTCTCCAGGCCTTTGATTTTGGTGCAGTCTAGACGGGAGCACATATCAAAGCGCAGAAGCTGAGTGCATTTGCAAAAGGGACCTGAAGACAGCGTGCAGCAGCATATCCCCTGCTCTTACAAAGCCAGCATCAAAAGCTTTTGACTCAGAAACTAATGAGCAGATACCCTAACAACTTCTGGAATTGCTACCAGAGCCTGAAGGGAAGTGCTGGGAGCCTGGAAAGGGACCTGGTGGCTTATTTTACGTTGGAGAAGAGGAGTTTTGAACATAGGTCTCCATGGACATGATGGACATGTGCTCCCAGGCCGGTGGGATTGGGTATCTCTGGGACACAGGGCATGGAAGGGGTGGGCTGTGCTGCGAGGCTTGCAGTGTTTAAATAAGGACTTTGTAACTTGTACAGAGGATTCATCGGAGAGTCAGCAGTGCCTTCACCCTGGCTTGTCCTTCACCTTCGTAGAAAGTGATATCTGAACCAGTCTCTTAATGATGAAAATGTAACGACCGTAGAGCCAAAAGTGAGTGACGGGTCCCCATGCCTCACCAGCCTTGTGCCAGCCCCCATGTGTACCCGTCATATATGTCAGGAGGAGAGCCTGCTCCATAAAACCAGTGAAACAGGATGTCCCGGGAGCCAGTGTGATGGATCTTCTCCCAAATAGCCCGTAGGGTTCCAGGTGTAGCCCAACCTGTCCCATGGCCAGCATCACCAGTGTCACTGTGGGGATGCCAGACTCATTCCCACTGTGGCTCAGGGGCTGCAGTTCTCTTGACATTTATTTGTTTATTTCTAGGAAGGGCCTTCCTGATGAAAAAACAGTGCTGGCAGGGGGAGAGACGGCTCCTTGGCTGCAATAGGAAGGCAGTTCAAACCCTAATGCTGGATTCGGGTCCCTGGAGGTGACATCCAACATGTCTTCAACCGACAGCACCTCCAGGGTGCACCCTTGAGGTAGGGCACAGCCCCAGTGGGCACCCCTAGCCTTGGGTGCCTTGTCTTCATCCCAGGGGTGGCATCGGCAGCCCCTGAGGCATGGGTGGGTGGCTGAGAAGGCTTTCCAGCAATACATACTCAATGGGCCAGCCCTTCCCAAAAGGCTGTGATGTTGCTAAATTTGGGGCTACTCTGCTGTCACCTCCCCACCAGGGGACAATCGCTCTCAGTGTGCTGTCCTTGGAGCAGCAGTGCTGTGCTCCTTACCCAGAAAGACTTTCAGGGCTCTTCTGGACTGGGAAGGTTTGCAATGGTTTTGGGCACTAGTAGGAGGTTTTGGGGGAATGAAACTATTTTGGGGACGGGTGTAACAGGTCTGGGGTGGGCCTTAGCAATAAGCAGTCAACTTTGAGCCTATTTGGAAGGACAAGGAGCTGCTGGAGTCAGAGTAAATAATTAAAGTTGTTAACTGTCGAGGAGAAAGCAGAGATAAAGGAGGGAGATCAAGCAGAAAACCTGGGATTCGCTGCTGCCAGCTCTCCTGGGCACAGCTGCCCCGTTGCCCTGCACTCCTCTGCGCAGCCTCCCAGGGTGCTGTCCCTGATGCCTCCCCATCACCCCCCCCCTCGAGCACGGCTCTGCCATCTCCCACTCGTTTTCACACCTCTGCTGCAGGCTTTCACGCTGCAGTTTCCTTCTGGTGCTGTTGCAGCTCACCCCATCTGCCCGTACTCTTGCGGGTATCTGCCGGGGCAGCTGCTGCCATGGCTCTTCCTCCTCCTCCTTCTCACTGGCAGCCCTCCACCGCCCTCCCAGGGCCTGGCCCCATCGTGCAGGGAAGCCCCTTTCCCACATGCGAGCCTATTGATTCGTCTTGTTTTGCTGCTCCCTCCTGCGCTTCATAAATGTCAACTTTTTTCTCTGACAAAGAAATTTTGTGGTAATGACTCTTTGTGCCGCTTCTAAATCCCCAATTACATAAGGAGCAGCAGCACAAAGCCATTCCCTTTGGTGGAAATCTCTGCGTAATCCCTTTTCCAGAGAAGCAGCCTGCCAGTGACACGCTTCTAACTCTTTGTTTGTTCTTTTGGATCAAATCTAACTGATTGCCGTGACTAATTAACTTTCCCTTTCTTCGGGCCTCTGTTGTCTTAATTAATTTCACAAATACTTCATTCCCAGCTCCCAGCCAACAGGCTCGGTGGTGCAAATCACCGGCGAGCAGCGGAATGGCGAGGCGGGCGCCTCCGGCAGGGCTCGGGGCAGGGCTGACCTTGCTGGCAGCGCAGTTTCACAGCAGAGATGTCCACCTGGCTGTGACTCTAGTGCCATCAAGCCACCGAGTTGGGCTGCAGGGTGCGATCCCCTGGGGCAATGATGTTGGTGTGGGTGCATCCAAGTGGCGAGGCAGGAGGTGTGCATGGGTGCCCCATCTCCCACTGCTGCCTATGTAGGGCTCAATTCAGCTTCTCTCCACCTTCCAACATTTTACCACATCCTAATATTTGTCTGGGACATTTTCCCCTCCAAGCCTCTGCTGAGTCAACACCCAGGTATGAAGAAATCCAGTCCATGCACAGCTAAGTCTGGTGAAATCTTGCTGAAAAGGCCTGCTTTTGTGACAGCTTGCTCTGTTCCCTTCCTGCTGGATACTGATACAATAGCCACCACCACTGTCCCCAAGAGCTGTCACTCCAGGACCCCTGATGCCTGTGGCATCCCCCCTCAGCATCTCTCTCAGACAAGCGGCCGGAGACATGGCCAGTGTCCTGCAGCAATGGGCACATGAGTCTCAGAGTTAGCTCTTATGTGGGATGGATCTGCATCTCTCTGTGGTTATCCATCCCTCCCCCATCTCAGTTTTGGGGGACAGGGTCTGGGTTGAGATCAGCATTACAATATGTCCCCTTGTCCTAGCCAGCGCTCCACAATGGATCTGCATATTCATGATGGCAGTGGATTACATAGTGGCTAATGCCTTGTGCGGGCAGCAATCTTTTGAGATCCTATCTGCTTTTTCAAGCAGCCCGGTTGTGTTTGTTATCAGCCTGTCGGTATCTGGGGTCTGCCCTGGATGAATAAACACCAGAGCTCTTCCACTGAAAGGCACTTGGTCTGCGGAGTGTGGCAATAGATGCTCATCGGAGATAAAGTGCTGGCAGCCCTGCCAGGCTCTGTGTGCATGGGCCACGGCTGAAATCAGGGCTGCTTGTCCCTGTCACCCCATGGGGAATGCTCAGCTCTGTGAGAAGGTCACAAGCCTTGCGAGAACCTGGGACAGGAGAGTGGGTACTTGGGCATTGCTCCAACCCTTAGTGTGGCAGAGTTGCATGGCCACTGTGCCCCACGTGGCAGGGGATGATGAGGCCACGAGTGTAGCAGTTGTTGGAGCATCCTGCTGGCTTGTGGGCTCTGTGGAGGTGCCCTGGCTCAGGCGAGCAAGCCTGACAGAGATTCAGTGTCCTGAAGACATTCCCGGCATCGTGTTGGGCAGTGAGGGGGGACAGGCAGAAACCTGTGAGCTCTGAATCTGCCTTAAAGGAGTGACCCTGTTTGCCATCAAGGCCTTTGGTAGCAAATGAAAGAGTTTGAGGAAATTCAGGAGCTTGGAGAGGGTGCTGAGGGGGGGGTGGCCCATCAGCCCAGCAGGTTCTGTATCTCTGAGGGACCCGTGCTTTGGAAAGCATGTGGCATTACTGGGACAGAAGATGGCTTGGTGTTAAAGCTGCCAGGAGAAATCAGATCCTTTGCAAAGGGTGGTTTGAAATCCGTTTGCAATTAAGCAAAGGCAGCGCTGCTGCACGTCCTCCTGGGTCGGCCAGCCTTTGCAAATCAGGGAGCACAATTGCCCGGCTCTGCTGTCATACCCAGCAGCTGCAGGTCACCTGGAGCAGCACCCACACCTCACCCTGTGAGCAATAAGACATCCACTCCCACTCCGGGGAAGCTTGTTTTTCTGTCGCAGTGCTTGTAGCTAAAAAGCTTATATCACTAGATAGAAGGGAACTTGGCCTCTGGGGACAGACACTTCGGCACTGCGGCTTGGCTGTCCTCTTGGCACACGGAGGGGGGGGTAAAGCTTCCGAGGAAAGGGCTAAGGACAAATTTTAAAGGTTTTGGTCTCCCTTTGTAGAAACCTTTGATTAAACCGTGACAGCTAGGATTGAGCTGGTGCTCATCTCCCTGGCCTCCCACCCCCTCTTACTTCAGCTCCCTCTCTTCTGGCTTTTCTTCTTTTTTCTCTTTTCTCCCTTTACTTTGGATGGGAGCAGATCAATAAATAAATAAACCAACAGAAATGCTATATCTCTGGCGAGAGGCTCCTTGAAGTTCATCAGAAATAACAATCCCAACCCCTCGTGCATGCGCAAACATGGGAGAGGGGATGCGAAGAGCCCTGGGGGAAAAACACCAGTGCAACACGTTGGGCCCGTTCTGGAAGGTGGCAGTTTAACAGCAGTGTTTGAGGTCTTACTCAGTGGCTCACAGATTTTAACATGAAAGGGACACCAGTCAAACAAACGGAAGGATCATCTTGCAGGATTAAATGTCCTTGTCACTAACCCATCAAAACATGGCATTATTTAGAAGGGACAAATTGTGCTGAGGAGTTTACAGCAGATTAAACCTGAAATTCCAGGGGATATTTGGCAGATAAAACCACTGCAGGTGGTATCAGTGTTGCAGGAGCACTGGGTGACTGCATGTTGAGTCCTGAGACAGCTCATCCCTAGGAGGATAAGGATCTGCCTGGCCCCACAGTGAGCCCCAGCCATTCATTTGCCATGCAAAGGAGCATGCAAAGCCCTGGAGTTGCTCCCAAATCGAGCCAAAGCTTCCTCCATGTGGCGGGCAAATCTAAATCCAAAGTTTACGTAACTGGAGCAATGAGTCAGGATCCAAAGGCTTTCATCTTGGGGCTTGACTGCAGTCAGAAGTGCCCCAAACTGCCACCTGGAAGGAGCTTGCAAAGGAAACTCTCCTGCAGACAACTCCAGGCTAACACACACGTCCACACAAAGAAACGCAGCGAAAGCTCTCTGGGTGCGTTCCTGAGAGCAGGCATGTCCCTGTGTCCCACCAACAAGGGCAGGGTCCCCAGAGCACAAGGCTGAATGAAGACTGTGTGTGAGACAGAGCCACAGCCCCTCAGCCTCCCTCCATCCCCTTCTTGGAGAAGGGTGAGGGCAGACAGGACCCTCCCAGTCTTTGCCGTGCTATGGCACTGCTGTAAATGAGCTCCGGTTGCATTTGACTGAAAGAAGGAGCAGATTTAAGGATGGAGCACCCAGGGGAGTACACGACTGCTGCCTGCCGGGACGACCTGCATCAGTGAAGAGCGATGGGGCAGTGATGTGTGTCCTAGGACAAGGTGGAAATAAAGCTCCAACATGTTAAACCGGCTCGTCTCCAGGTGCTCAGCTTGGATATGCTGTAGGATAAAAGAGATTCTTTCACGGACGATAGGAACCCCATCTAAGGGTTATTGGTTATGGGTCAGCAGCCGTAGCACTGGCTGAGAAGCTGGGGTTTCTCACTCCAGAGCAGACTGTAACTGACAAATGTTGTGACTTCCTCTGCTGCACGCAATCCTTCACGGTTTACAGCAATAACAACTCACCGACCTAAGTCTTCACCCCTGAGAAGCTGAGTGCTGTGGCACTGTGTGCTGATGGGTTACAGGCTTAGCTGGCTTTAATGTCCTGGTTAAGTAGCATTTGGAAAAATCTAATGTGGGGACAGGTGTTTCGTCCGAAGTGCTCTTCAATACGGAAATATCACAAGGATACACTGCAGGGGGAATATTAATGCTCTCTTCCAGTCCTTGCCTACGGAAGGAGAGAGCAAGCTATCTCAGTTAACCACTATTGCTGTCAGTTAGTTGACAAGAAAATACTTGTGTGTAAAGTTTACCCCATAGCCTATTTCATGGGAAGATGTTGGCAGCTTGAAAGAGAGCTGGAGCAATTGCTAAACATCTTCCATGAGGTTTTTCACAGCCCAGCACAAGCAAGGGGGTACATGGGAAGAGACAGTGTGAGCACTCTGGTGTCAGCAGGGAAATGCTGGTTGTGTTCTTGTAAAGAGGGGCTGCAGAATGGGTAAAACAAGTCAGAAAACTGGCATCACCTGGAAACTTCAAAATATGTAAAAGTCACAGCGAAGGGACAGTGCAGGTGAAATGAGAACAGACTGGTGGGATGAAGACCTGAGCATGGTGCTGCCTGAGCCTGTAAAACCCCACAGCCCTGAGGAGCATCTCTCATACAGCTCCTGGAAAACTCTAGAGGTTGTACCCCTTAGCTTGTGCAGCAAGGCAGCAGCAGCATGGAGGGATGGAGGATATCAGAGATGACCATTTCACTGACTTTGTCCAAGCCCGCCATCCCTCCAGGAAATCTGTCAAAGGGGTGAGGTGACAAGTGGCATCTTCAGCTACTGTGTTTAAAAATTCTTCCTTTGGAGAAATTCATTGTGACTGTTCTATCAGGCTTCCAAACCACTTACCCCGAGGCAATTTACTGCCAGGAGCACTGCAGAACCAGCACGTCTCTCCTGTCCCCTCCCCAAGCCACCTGCTCAAAAGCCAGCACACGTGGGCAGAAAGAGCCAGAATCACAGGACACTGTTGGGGATGGATCTTCTGCAACTGTCCTAGATCATATCTGCATTCACGAGTGCAGTGGGACACCTATATTTGTCCTCTGCCATATAAACATGTTGCAAGAGAGGCCACCCTTGCTTTGCCTGTGACTCCTGCCTGCAGCTGAGGAGAGGAGCCCGGGGATGACCCTGCGGCTCTCCCAGCACACAGCGAGGCTCACGTCTGTGCAGCCCAAAGGGCAAAGAAAGGGACACTCGATGAGCAGACAGCTCTGTTTGTCTGGGCTTGTGAAGCAAGACAGGGTGAGCAGGTCCAACCAGCACCGGGAGAGACAGCAGCAGGGCGGCCACAGCAGCAGCTCTGGGTCTGTGCCCAAGGAGGGCTGCTCTCCTGCCTGCTCTTAACACAGTTTCCCCAGAAACACTGCAGCACTGGTGCATGGTTCCCGCAGTCCTGCAATGGGGATGCAAGCTGGGCTGCTGAGCTGATCTGGTTTGAAGGAAGGGCTAAGAGAGATGGTTAAGGTTGCTGAGTACTTCACAGCATCACAGGGTGGCCTAAGTTCCTCTTGTCTCCTGCTCTGTCCTGCCCAGCACGTTTTGGAGCTGCAAGGATGATCATAGCCCGTTTCTCCATATCACTTTTTAAACAGCTTTTTGGTCTCCATCATTCCAGGGTATTCATCGCTAAATGCTCAAGCCTAGAGTTAATTCCCTCTGCATTACCAGAAAGGTGGATCTTGCAGGGATGCTGTGGGGGGGCCATGGAGTTATGATGCTTCTGGAGAAACAAGGGGTTGTGAAAGACCCTGGACCTCCCATCCCTCCTGTTCAGGCCAGGCTTCAACTCATTTTCCTGAGTAGAAACAGCAGCTACAAAAAAAAAAAGTGAGAGGTGTAAGATGTGCAAGGTACATACAACCAGATTACAAAGTATTCTTCAATTTTCCACACTCTGACAAGGAGAGGGAAGAGCAACAGCATTTCACGCTGATAGGCAATGCCATCCATGGCACAAACATCTTATCTGTGCCTGGAAAATGAGGATGTGGAACCTGGAAATGAGAAAACTGCCCATTAGGCTAATGTGACATTAATGCTCCATGTCGCGAAGACTGGAGTGCCCGCGATGAGCAGACAACCTGAGAGCAGCAGGGCTGGGAGGGACTGCCACAGTAGCCTTCGCTCACAAATGGGAGCTGATGGGCAGCCCAGGGACACCCCCCGGGTTGTGGCAGCTTCACTCTGCTCCTAAGCACACACACATTTGGGGTGCCTCATGCCACATCCCCCCCTTCAAAACCTCCATTCCTTTGCAAGATTGCTGTTGTAGCAGTAAATTAAATGCTATTGCCCTATTACAATCAGGATATTTCTCTAAATTGACTGTTTTATAGTCTTGGGTAATCTAATTTTTTTATTTAGTGAATGGCTTGCCATATGCCCACTGACTGAGTGATACAGCTATAACATGGATCACGTCAGAGCTGCTGTGTGACGAAGAGTTACCACCATCCATTCGGGTCTCCATGGCATTCAGCTCCTCTTGCTGGTCAGTACGGTGCTTTGCTGCAGGACATC
The DNA here is from genome assembly GCA_020746105.1 of Trogon surrucura. Lineage (NCBI taxonomy): Eukaryota > Metazoa > Chordata > Aves > Trogoniformes > Trogonidae > Trogon > Trogon surrucura. The sequence continues at coordinate 7,052,528 of CM036630.1, read as the reverse complement.
CCTGCCCGAGTGGGCAGAAGAGCCATCCAGAGACTCTCAAGGGAAATCAAGACCTAGTAGTCACCTGTTGATGGTCCGGCAGTGGGGTACACACTTATGAGACTGGGATGGGCACGGAGAGGATGAGTGTGGTGCGTGCACCACACCTACTGCAGGGCTGTGCAGGCAACAGCCGGGCAGCTGGGGCTGCTGATGTGCACCCGCAGCTCTGGCACGGTACTGGGAACACAGGCCACTGGAATAGAGGCTATATTTCAGGCTGTACATGCTTAATAAAGCTCTTGGTTAGGAATTCATCCTAGCTCATCTTCACTAGCTCATCTTCCCTCAAACAGTTGCCACCCTCCCCTGGGGTGGCAGCATCCCCAGGGCTTGCGGAGAGCCAGCCTGGCTTCAAATACTCTGCGAATTGCAGAAAGATTTTCCAGCCAGGCTCTGATCCTCTGAAAACACAGGATGAATGGTGAGAAAAGAAAACAGCGGTGTGGTGAGACTCCCCTCAATAGCAGTGATGACAAGTCTTGCTTAGCCTCACTGCACGGCGGGGCATCCCCTCCCAGCGACTCAGACCGTGATTCGGATCATTTTCTCCTAAATGGCCTGGCTGTGTTTTTCCAAGTGGATCGCATTCTGCCTCTGACTGTCTGCAGTCTCAGCGGGACCTACTCGGTGTGTCCTCTCTCCTTCTTGGTATTTTGATCTCTCCTCCAATTTAGTTTCATTTGCAAATTTCAGGAACAGTTTATTCAGGAGGGTTGTGTGTCTTATTTCAATGAATACCACTTGGTAATATCAGTCTTGTTTCTGTTCTTAAATCATTTTCTCTGGCTTTCTGCAAAACTCCTGATTTTTTTCTGAATATTTTTTTCAGCTAAATTGGAAGAAAACATCTCATATGACACCAGTCATAATGCATGTTACGTGCTCATGCAGCAATTTTGCTTTTGCTCCATTGCGGGAGAGACCCAATGTGGAATGCCCCCAACACCTGACAGCCACTGAAAACATTACAGGATGTCTCACGTAAAATGTTTATCTTCATTATATGACTCACTCCATGTCCTATATGAAAGCAGACAGGACATAGCACCTCTTCTAGTTTCACAGCAAACGTTAGCAGTGGGCTGGGCCGTTCGGGCCACTGCAGACACAGAGACAATCCTGTCCCTGGCAGAGCTCCAGTTTAAAGCAGGTTGAGCTCAATGCAGATGTGCCTGTCCGGATGTCTTCTAAGTCAGAGAAGAAAAAATAATGAGTAAAATCATTGTCCTAAAACTGTGAGACCTTAAGGACTCAAAGCCGTTTTTGCAAGGAGCCTGAGGGCTGTGAAAAATTCAACCCCAGCAAAATATTGCTTTCACACTGTAAAGTACTTGAGAATCCCTCACAGTTGGTTCTTCTGTTTATTCTCTCTGCCAAGATTATTAACGAGGGTGTTAAACAAGCAAACCTAGCACTGGTCCCTGTAGCTCCCCTGACATTACCTGATCTTTACAATTGTCCTTTGTCCCCAGCTTTGAAGATGGCTAGAGCACCTTGCCAACACAGAGGTACCAGCCAGTTCATGAGCAAAGACTTCCTGGAGGAGATGCAGAATTTATTGCTACCACGTGCAGTGACTGTGGTTTTGCCAGGTAGGATGATGGTCCTCATAGCAGGGTCTCCATTCCTGGGGCTGTCGGGAGGAGAGTTCTGCCTTGCACTGTCATTGTCTACAGGACAGTGTCCATGTGACACCTCTCTGGATCTCTCTGGTGAGTGGAGTCATCATGTTGCTGTGTCCTGAGGTAAGACAAGCCCCATATCTGCCCTTCCTCTGCATGCATCCATGCAGAACTTGGGGAGGTGATGCCACATGAGCAGTAGGCGAGGAGAAGTAAAGGTGTTTCTATCCTGAAAGCATCTCTCAACAGCAGCTCTGTGACAGAGATGACAGAACTTGAGGTCACCCACCACTGAGAGAAGTCGAGCTGCTGCGAGGATGTACCAGAAGCCTGGAAGATAAACCCATCTGCAGTCCCACGGTGCAGTCCCTGGCTAGGCTGGCTGGTAGGACTGTTCCCAGCTGTGAAAGAGAGCCAGCACCTTCCCAGTCCAGGCAACAGCTCCCTGCACAAGTCCCTGGCTCCAGCAATCAGCTGTGACCTTGGGAGCAGGAGGGCAAATCCAAGATATGCCTGTTGTTCCACATTCTTGGTGCATTTGCTGCAAGCTGGAGTCTGGGGACCTCTGTGAGGTCTCCACCACTGCTGTCCTCCTGGTGGGTTTGCCCTCCTTTCCCTGCTGAGGTACCCTGGCCACCACGGGAGTCACCGAGCACCCATGGCCTTCTCTACAGAGGAAAAGGGGGGGGATCTGTCCCCTGGGGTGCCAGTACCCATCCCTACTTCCCCTCAGCCCTGCAGCCTGAGTGCCAGGGCAGTGCCGGGAAGTTTCGAGCCAGCTTCTGGGCTCATTAACGTGGAGAGCATGCATACCCTGCTCCCCGTGCATCGATCTGATAAATGAAGAGCCGCCGATGGTATTTTCTACCCTTTTAAGTGTTAAAATAACATTTTAGTGAAATATGAGCAGGTCAGAGCCGAGCTGCCCCCCTTTCATCTCACAGCACAGAAGCAGGGCTGGCTCAGGGAGGGGTGTCTGCGCATGTGCACGCATACGTGCTCGCACATCTGTGGAGGAGGTTCCCAGGTCCTAAGGGCAGAAGCAGTTGAAGCTGTACACAGGCAGTGCCCGTGAGTCTGTGGGAGAGGATGAGGAGTCAGTGTGGGTGCATCTGTGTCAGTGAAGGCAGGGTGCTGCACATGGACACGGGCTGTGCACAACGCTTAGCCACAGGACAGCCAAGAAGACCCGTATCCATACATACCACAGCGCAAACTTTCAGAGGTGTAGAGCTCTCAGAGGTGCAGAGCTTGTTTTTGGAAGTTTTAGCAACTCATGGCTGCTCCTTGAATCTTCCTAGGCCTTCTTGTCTCAATTCCTTTGTGGAAATGCCATGATGTGTGTTCAGGATTGAGAAGCTGAAATGATGTCGTCCTTGAGCTCGGCTTTGTGTGAAGGGGCTCCTGTGCATCCAGCCTCCGGCCACTGCGGGCTCTGCCTGGCAAGGACATGAGGGCTGAATGAAAGAAAAAGCAAACCCCACATGAAAAATGTGGGTTTTCAGCCTAGTTAAACTAATCTATAAGATGGATTGGAGGGGAGGAAAAAAAAAAAAAAAGGCAAATGCTCACTGGACTGCAAAATGATATGCTGAAAATTGGAGTGTATCACTGACAGTTACTCTTGATGGAGTCCCATGTGTCAGGAAAAGAAGTGGCAGCAGTAGCAAGTTTGGCAAGTCCTGGGAGATCCTGCCCTGTTCCTGGGACAGTGGTGGTCCGACCTCCCTGGTCTGGGTTATCCAGCCCTTTCAGAGCCTGAGGGATCAAAAGGAGCTGGGGACTGCAGGGACCATTTTCACACTCTCTATATGAGTGGCCCTTTGAATGCCCAGGATTGCTGTCCGTACCCTGGGGCCTGGCTGGGGCTGCCTTGTGCATACTTGCCCTGCCCATCCCGTGGACCCATTCCCTGCCTGACACCTCCTGCGGACCCTTTGGTTTCCCCTTCTTCCCCTGCCTGCAGAGAAGTGGTTCTTTGCATCCCCTCTCTCCAGTCATCCGAGTCCAGCTCAACCTCAGGCCCCAGCCCCCCTTTCCACCCTGTTACCCGATGTCTCTTCCTTCACCACTCTGGAGTATGATTACTCCGCGCCCTGGGTGAGAGCAAGAGAAATATGTGCTGAGATGACATTTCGGTTATACATGATGCTATTAAAATATGATAAGAACGCTATTAACATTAATAATCCTTTTCATTGTATCATTTAGGGAGCAAAACAAGCCATTAAATATTACGGAGTCATTGGTGCTTTGATGGCTTCAGGGAGGGGAACATTTGGCCGTATTTGACTACATGTACTCTGAAAATATAACATTTTCTCTGGGAAATGAGTTCCTCTGGGCTCGTCATCTCCCTGCAGATTGGCGGATCCCAGCCAGGCTCTGATGCTCCAGGGTGTGTCACAGAAGGGTGGGATGACTGGGTTCCAGGTGAGGCAGCACTGTTGGAGATGGCACACATGCACCCTTGTGGCTCCACATGGAGGGCAGACAGGCCAGGACATTCCAGGGAAGGGTGCAGTGGGTGACTGTCTGCAACGAGGCTGAGATGGAGAACCCTGTGTTGCTCGTACCCAAGGAGGGGAAATTGCATTGTCTGGGAAGAGTTGTAGGGTTGCAGATAGTTGCAGGTGCCTGCCTTGGAGTTTAACTTCTACTGCCCCCACACCTGCTTCCTCCTTTGGGGTATCTGCAGATGTTACAGCAGAGGAATCACTTGAATTGCCCGGTGCTAACAGTGTGGTCAAGGCCAGAAACATTCAGGCAGGGCTCATCTCTCGGAGCAGGCTGCTCTACTGGTGCTCCCAGCCTTGTCAGACAATCTTCAAGCTCAGTACAATTTACCAAAACCTCTGCATAAATCTACCTTCTCTCTCCAATGCTGTACTCAGTCCCCATGTGGGAGTTCCCTGGACGCTGAAGCATTAGTTCTTAAATGCTCTGAAAGGCACCTCGCCTCCAGCCACGTCCCCAGAGAGGACCAGTTTCTGCATGCCTAATGCTCTGCCTACACTGGTTACCTTCAATCTGAAGCCTGGAAGCCAGGGCTGGTGACAGCAGCATCCCCTTTCTCCAGAGTCACCCACTGGTGAGAGGGTAGTGGGGATCTGAGTTTCTTGTCCTTCTCTTTTAGCTGGAAAACCCTCTTTTTGGGACAGCTGACAAATGCCCAAACTACCAGCTCCACCGTATGCCTACACCTGGACAGGAACCAGCAACTATTCCTTGCCCAGCTCATCCCCAGCACCCGGCCATGCGAAGTCCAGGCTGTGAAGTGGCACCAGGGCACAGATCCAGCATTGTGCTCTGTTCTGGAGCTCTGGGCAGCCCTTTGATACCCACAGGCTCGTTGGTGATGCCACTGTATGGGGCCAGGCCAGGCGGCAGGGCATCTAGACTTAGGATGTGGCTGTGCATCCCCAGGCTCACCACCAACTGAGCCAAGGCCCTCAAGCTGCTCAAATGCCACCAGGGCTATTGCTATCTCAATGTTTCCCCATGGTGACAAGAGCAAATGAGGGAGAGAACTGAAAAATACGCAGAAGCTTTTGACAGGACTGTCAGAGCACCGACTGAGCGCTAACAAGGACAAGTGTGGGCTCTTTAAACAAATCACTGTCATGTTGCAGCCATATCATTGTTTAACACAGCCACCACAAGTCACCAGAAAAGGTTAAAGCAAGAATGGAAGACTTGGTCTTAGGAAATGTGTCACAGCTGAGCTGTCCTCGGGACTGATCGTTTCCTCTCTGCACACAGGCTGGCTTTAGGTCCGGAGCCTGTAGTCCCTGCAGCATCCTTGGGATGGACTCGGTGCTGGAAAGACTCCCTGATGAAGGTGTGATGCTCACAATGGGCACACCAGCAAAAGCAGCTGCACTACACCAATTCCCTCTGTCCTGCACTGGTGAGTGACTGGAGAAGAGGCTTGGCCCCATGTATTGACAGGCAAATGCAAGAATGTACCTGCAACACCAGCTCCAGGATGCTCCAGGGATGTGACCCAGACAGGTCACATCCAGCTCTGGGAAGGACACAGTGCCCAGGAGGCTCTGAGCCCCCAGGGTAGCTACCAAGAGGCTCTGAGCCTCAGGTAGCTTTGACATCATGGCCTCACTGGCCTCTCCATGGGGACCAGTGCTCTGCTCACAGCTGCATATGGGTCTGCAGGACCAAGGGCTTGGGTGTGTGACAGCAGGTTCCTATTGCTGCTGGCCACAATCCTGCTCCATTCGTCCCATCTGCAGGGAAAGGAAGGAGAGATGTGGCAGTTGGGTGAGATCTCCTGGGTGAGATGAGCTGCTGCAAACCCAGCCCAAGCCCAACCCTGCTGGATGTCTCCCCCAGTCACAGTGATTCACCGGGAGGTATGGGGGTGCCTCTATCCTTGGAGACTTCCATGAGGCAGCTGGGTATATCCATGGCCTGAGCTAGTATTGGATATAGTCCCAAGGGAGGAGCAGAGACCTCCAAGGAGCCTTCCCACCCACCACTGCAAGATTCTGTGCAGAGAAAACTTCCTAGTAATATAAGCCATAATTCTTTTTAAAGTGTAAGGAATGAAATAACCGAGGTCGCTCGCTGACACCCAGGGTCACTGCCTGCAATTCATGAGAAGCCGCTCACCAGGCAGAACCAAATGTTCCTGCATATGAAAATCAGATGCCAAGGTCACATAGGCAATCCGGACTCCGACCTTAGCACTCCGCTCACGTGCAAACCATTAGGCAAGGAAATATATAACAAACAACCCCCAAAGATCCTGAAGGCCCTACACAGCTTCTACAATGCCTAGCAAGTCTTCTCTATCCATCACGTAGTGTCTCCCAGAACAGTGCATCAAACTTTAATATCTTACTCTTAGTCACACAGAGGCTGTAACAAGCTTGGCCTTTCATGCTACACAATCCACCAAATCAAAGGCTCCCTGACAGAACAGAGCACCTGAGTATAATCTTTCTCTCTCATCCAGATCTCATCTGTTTCAGGGCTCTGCACACCCCTCATCATTGTGATATACATCAGCATTGCCAAACAGCCCATTTTCCTACTGCGTAAAACAATTGGGCATGTCTCTAATTAGACTAATATCATTAGGCATAAGGCCATTGTAGGAGAGATGGAGAAAATCCCTGTGTGAAATCAGAGCCCAGCCCACTATGCTCCAACACCTCCTTATTCTTCCATCCTTTCTTAAATGCTATGCTATGGGGCACTTTGCCCATATTTCAAAGATAAAAAGCACACAGAGCCCATTCCTGGGGTTGAAAAATGTTATAGGGAATCTAGGTTAAAAAAAAATATGAAAAACAAATAAATGCAAACAGAAGGATGTGAAGGAAATGCCTTCAAAATGGCTGTAAGATAGCAATGCTAAGACTAATTCCTGGCAGACAAGGATTTTGCAGTTTAGAGGAGACTTTTCTAGAGGAAAATTTGGGAGAGTGGCAACCGCAAGTCCATTTCCCTACAAGAAGGGGCAGTGTGGGTGTCATAGTTTGAGCCCCGCTGGGAACAAGAACTACGCAGCTGCTCACTCACCCCCACCCCCCTCCCTTCAGGCGAGGAACCACCTCCATAGCCCCCTGCTACCAAATATAACCCCACCAGGTGCAAACACCCAACAGCTGGGATGTGTGAGTTAGGGGACGAGGCACTTCTGGCTCCCCACATGCCATGTGGAGGCTGAAGCAAACAGCCCAACTCCTGATATCAGGGTTTTCCCCTTGGACAAAGTGTCTGGAGACGGAAGACGTGACTCAGACATGCAATGAGCTAGGAAGGGTCTTGCCAGCCTGTCACCTGCTTTTGTGCAAAGACGTGTCCTGTCCTGTAAACACTGGAGCAGGAGCAGAGAAGGGGATGAAGTGGTATTAATGTGTTTCTTGGGGTTGGGGCATCCCACTGCTGAAGGTGTGTGCTGTAGGGTGCAGCTGCCAGCAGCCTGGAGATGCTGCCAGCTCCTTGCCTACTCCTCTGCAGCCACAGCTGCACGGGTGAAGCCACCTCAGAAGCAAGATGCCATGCAGAGAGGCTGTTACACAGACCCTGAAGGACCTGGCAGAGGAGAGCATGCCCTGCTGTTGCTGTTGCTGTTGGGACTGGGGCTTAGTGAATCTGCCTGATCCTGTTTTCCATCCTGTAGACAGAGCACCCCAGAGCTATGAATGTTCTGGAGCCTGTGTCCAAGACCACCCATCCCCTGTATGTACACCAGTGAGGACTAGTTTTGGTCAGGAGACTTCTGCGCCCCTGTGGGATGTCTGGGCCCTGGGATCTGCCACGGGAGCCTGGGATTTGGGCATAGAGATGCCCATGGAGATGTGTAGTGCCATGGTTTTGCTTTCCTGGGCTCTTTGCTGGACTCTAGGATCCACGGGAAGGGAGTGGCAGGACTGGGGCAGTGGTAGAGAGCAAGAAGATGTCTTTAAGATTCACCATCTGCATCCATTCCCATTTGGGTCCCCGCGCAGCAGCATAGCGTCTGGATTTGTGCAGCTGGCAGAGCAATCCCATGATCCCAGTGAATCAGAGATTATCAAGGGGGGAAAACTCAGGGCTTAGGTGGGATCAGGAGGAGGAGAGAAGGATTTGGAGCTTGTCCGATGGGTTAAGCCACTTGTACTGGCTGAGATTACGCAGAGAAGGAGTCTGATTTAGATGTGAAATCTGCTGCCACCTCCCCTAAGCCCTGCCCACGCACTCCAGCGTCTCGAGGTGCTGGAGGGCAACAGCTTGTCCCCAAACAACACAGCTCAAAAGGCAGGAGGGGACCTGGAGGGTCTCCTTTGCCCTTGTCCTGGTTTCAGCAGGGATAGAGTTAATTTTCTTCCTGGTAACTGGTACAGTGCTGGGTTTTGGATTTGGTATAAGAATATTGTTGATCACACATTGATGTTTTGAGTTGTTGCTAAGCAGTGTTTATACTAAATCAAGGATTTTTCAGCTTCTCACGCCCTGCCAGCGAGAAGGCTGGAGGGGCACAAGAGGTTGGGAGGGGACACAGGCAGGACAGCTGACCCAAACTGGCCAAAGGAATATTCCATAGTGTATGATGTCATGCCCAGTATATAAACTGGGTGGAAGGCTGACTGGGGTCCGCTGCTTGGGAACTGACAGGGCATCGTTTGGCGAGTGGTGAGCAATTGCAATTGCATCACTTGTTTTGTGTATTCTAATTAATTTCTAACTATTGCTGTCATTCATTACTGTTATAATATTTTTTCTTCCATTTCTGTCCTATTAAACCGTCTTTACCTCAACTCAGGAATTTTACTTTTTTTTTTTTTGATCCCACTGGGTGGGGGGGTAGCGAGCAAGCAGCTGCATGGTGCTTAGCTGCTGGCTGGGCTTAAACCATGGCAGCCCTCTCTAGGGCTTCTGTGAGTGGTTGGAAGCATTGCCTGCCTGTACTGCCATTCCCAGTGAGCCTTTCTTTGATACAGCATCAGTTTTGATGCCTGCCCATTGGGTCCTGCCTGCCTTCTGCCCTATCTCTCTCACCTCTGGACAAGCCCCTATCTATACCCACAGATGGAGAGAGATGCAAATAACTGGCATTTACTGCTTCTCTTTCTCACAGGGGTAGATCATCAGTAGTGTTGCAGCTTTCATGTCTCCAGCCCTGTGCAAGAAAATATCTACTTTGGTATCTGCTTCCCTCTTTGCCCAGGATGAGACCCAATTTGGTTATTGCCTCAAGATGCTGCCTGCCTGCAAGGAAAGGCAGAGCTGAATCCAGCCGGGAGCCCTGGGTCCCACAGAGATGCTCAGCTGTCCACTGTTTTCCAGGACCTCTGGTCTCACCTCACCTGGTTGCATAGCCAGCTTCTGAAGGCAGCCTGAAAAGGACGTGCAAAATCGGTCTCGGAAAGCAGTCTTCGGTGCCTGGCAGTGGCCAAGGGTGGCAATGCAGCCCTCCACATGGCCACCATTTCCAGTCAGCACAGCCAGGAAACAGCCTGGACCCTGGAGCCACCCTTGCAAACTCACCGGAGAAGCAAGAACCAACTCAGGAGGAGCCCGAAGTGCTGGTATAGGAGGCTCTGGGTGGCAAATTCCCAAGTGCAGTCCTTGGTCTCCTTTTGGACTCCCTACGTGAATAGTTAGAGGTGGGGGACCCCCTTGCCTTGTAGCACTGGCACTGCCTGGTCCTGGTGTCTGCTTTGAGGCAGATGTCTTCTGCATCCCCACCACACAGTGGTGGGTTTGCATCATGCTTGTCCCCTCCCTATGCCTGGGACATGTCCTGTAAGAGCCCACTTGGGCAGGACACTGGTGGGATAATTACCATCCAGCCGAAAGTCACAGACCCAGAGCAGCACCTTGTTGGTGCCATCTCCAGCCACTAGCTGCCTCCTGAGAAAAAAATGAAGGTCTCCTTATGGGGAGAAAGAGCATCAGACCTGCAAGAGCCAGTAGCGGGAGCTGCATGCTTGTATAGGAAGGAGGCGTAATGAGGTGCTTTATTAATTGTATTGTGAACTTTTCCTTTAATGATTTTCCCCGCAACTCCCTCTAGTTAAAGCTAATGGCCTGTAGCATGTTCAACAGATGGATTACCCGTAGGTGCCCAGGCAGCTGTGTCCAGCTGACAGAGGGGTGTGGGGGGGCTGCCAGCAAGGCAGACACATCACCTGCTGTCCCAAGGTCCCACAGAATTGCAGGGGCTTTCCTGGACCCCAGGGACAGAAGGGCTGTTGGGGCATATCCTCCCCTGTGCACCCAGTGCAGCAACCTGCGGCAGTGATGCTGGAACCAGTATCTCTCTTGAGCCGTTGCTGGTTGAATGAACAGGCAGCAAGGCAGGCTTCCCCATCACAGCAAGGGGAATTGCTGGGCTTCATTGCCCCATGGCATGAGTATGGCTCTTTTGAGCCATCTGGGCTCATGCTGCAGTGCAGTTCTCTCCATGGCACGAGCGTGGCTCTGTTTGGGCCATCTGGGTCCGTGCTGCACTGCAGTTTTTCTTTCTTTGCTTCTGTACAAGGCAGAGCTTGGCTTGAAGATGGCAGCAGGAATCCCTGCTCCTGAGAGCAGGCAGTCTATGGGCATCACTTGCAAACCTGGATGCACCAATTCAGAAGGATGGTACTCAATGGTCAGAGACCAGCCGCTTCTACACATTGGCTTCTACACAATGCCGGTCTAAGGGGCTTTGCAGAGCCTGCTTGAGTTCAAAGTGGGGGTTCAGCCTCATTATTTAAATTGAATTACAGTGGATGCTCCCCCAAAAGCAACCGACCACTTGCTGCCAGCCAACACTGACACCCAGTCCCTTGAGAGCAGTGGGGGAAAATGGTTTGTGCTGCCCAGTCCCAGGCTGACCCTGGCAGAGCAGGATGGCTTTTCCAGTAAATCGGTAGTCCACATGCTACAACACAGATTATGCAGTGCCTAGTGAGAAGACAAGGAATTCCATTGCTCGAGGACCGTACACGTCATGGTGACCAGCTGCATTAAGCACTGTGCATGAATGAAACGTGTCCAGCTGCCTGCTGGCTGCAAGAGCAGAGAGCTGCGCTCCATAAAAACTCCTGCGGTTGCCACAGCCGGGTTCATGACCCGGGAAAAACTGGGACCACATGCCTGCCCATGCCCTGCACTTTTAGCCAGCAGCCATTCTTCCACAGGTCTTCTCCAGGCGCACCTCCATCAGATAATGCTGTGTCTCACAGCAGCATCCTACCCTGCATCCTTTCACAGCCCTTCAGCTCTTTCCACGCTCTCCCATTTTTTCCCTGCCCCTTCTTGCCATGCTCTGCTGGCGTCAGGGCTGCTCTTTTCTTGATGCACAGTGGAGTTAAGAGAGAGTGGGCATGGGCAGTTCCAGAGCTGGCTGCTGGGGCTCATCGCACGTGCTGGGGCATGTCTGCAGGCTGAGCAGCAGGAAGGGGAATAAATTAGCAGCTTCAAGTGGAGCCGGAGGTTTCCACAGGGGAGTTTGCTTCATTTTTAAAGCAAGTGCTGCTGAAGGCTTTGCATTTCAGCCTGTCCACGTCCCATTAGTGAGTAACATGGAGGTGTTTGTATTTAGTGTAGGCATTAATTAGTGGTGGGAGATGGGGTGAGCATGAGCTCCAGCTCTCCACAGACGAGGTGACTCATCCATCCCCTCTCCTTCACCACAGACTTTCTGCGGGAGCTCCGTTAGCCACAGCTGCCCCCCTGCACCTGGGGAACCTCCACAGAGCATCTCACACGTGCCTGCTGCTCCCCTGTGGACCCCACTGCTGCGAGTGCCTGATGCAAATTCCCTTCCCAGCTCTGCCTGCTCCCACATGATGAGCCTGTTGCTTTGCTGCCTGAGTCTGCACTCAAAGGTGAGAGCATTTTTAAGCTTGGACTGATTTTTCTGCAAAGGTACCAGCCTATGCTGTGGGTCTGGTGTGCTACCAGGTCCCTCCCACAGTTGGGGCTTTCTGGCTGTGCTGAGGTGTTGAGGACTGCAGAGGGGACATTTGTTGAGTTGGAGGTACAGACCCACAGTGGATGGATTAGGGGGTGCTTTACTGAACTTTGCTTTCCTCTGTTCTGCCTCTCCCTGAGGTCTCTGTGCCTGAAGCTAACCTCATTTCTTTTGAAATGAAGTCTGGCATGAAATTTGAGATGCTCTCTTGGTCATGGAGGTGGTCAAACCCACTGCCTGGGTGCTGCAGGGAAGGGAAGGGCTGAAGGATGGTTGCTGGGTAGCAAGACAGCCAGGCTGTGGGTGTGGGATGGCATCCACATCACCATCCTGGAGGACGAGCCAGGAATGGACTGAAAGCAGGCTTGGAGAGTGACCTGGGTGGAGGCCACCATGCAGGGTCTCAAGCAGGTCTGCTACAGCAGCTACTCAGAGCCAATGTGTCTGGGGACCTCTAAGCTCCCCGTTATTTCTCAGACCTCCCAATACTCCTCATTTGCCAACACCAACCCCCTGGTTTAGGAGTTGGGGGTATCTGTAGGACAGTCTTGTAGCTCCAGGTGGCTGCAGTGAGAGAGAAAGTCTCTCCTCAGTGGACACTGCAAAGCACTTCCCCAGACTAGTCTTTTGCTTGAGCCACATTCTCGGAAGAAGTCACCACTCTTTAAGATGAAACACAGCTTGTCCAAGCACAAGGACATCCATGGTCATCAATGCCACGTCCTCCACTGTGAAGCTCTTCCACGGTGCAGAGCTCGGCCAGGCTCAGGCTCTCAGCCACCAGCAATGGTGGAGCTGCAGAGGATGATTAACTGTGCCCCGCTGGGGATAGCCACCAGCGTGGAGGAGCTGTCTGTTGGTGGCCCAAGGAAGCCAACACCCCCTCCAGGCTCAGCCATCGCCATACAAAGGCAGACAGAAAGCAGGAGTCCTGGGCTCCTGCCCAAGGGACCCTTCACGTGAGGGTGTCCCATGAGAGCCTGTTTCCTGCCTCTTGAACACAAAACAGCTGGGTTGTTGTGGGTTTTTTTTTGTTTTTCTTTTCCTCCGGTAGCTGGAATTTTGCTGAATGGTTTGTCCTGGATCAGCTGAAAATAGCTCTAGTCAATCTTAACAATTCATTAGCTCAGTTTTGTTGCAAAACTGTTGGGAGAAGAATGGCTCCGGAGGTGGCAGAGGACTGCATCTGCTGCCCTACAGACTGTTGTTCATTGGGGCTCTAGCTTCAAAGGCAATTTCCATGGGCTGCAATCGCCTGACCCAAATCCTGGCATTTATTATGTGTTTGTTTGATGCAATGCAATCCAAGGCAATTAGCTCACCCATTATCTCGATGCCTGTCCTAATACCAGAGGGGCACTTCCCCAGCTTGTGCACGGGCACCTTTTCTCAGGCGGACTCTTTTCATGAGAGCCCAGGCCAAGGCTCTGGTCAGCACCCTTAGCATGGCAGGGTGGCGTTTATTTTTAGTTTGTAAGGCATCTTGGTCTAATATCATCATTTCAGAGCAGGGGTGAGCAAACCCTGCAAACACTTTGCTTCTGGCCTTCCATTATCACTGCTCAGCTGTGCATTGTGAACAGGCAGAGCTGCAGTTGATACCGTCAGAACTTCAGCTCTGCGTCTCCCCATTTCCCGCGTGGGGAGCAGGGGTTTCATTACCAGCAATGTCCTCTTCTGGCTGCCCTTATATTTATGGCAGTCCTTCTTTTTTATAGCCAATTTTGTAGAGTGCCCAGCAGTTAGCTGAACTGCTTCCTTTCATTTCTGCATTATTGCCAATTTCCTGTTCCGCAGGCTAAATTTATCGCATCTTTAATTGTTTGATAACTCCTAAAACCAGCTTAGAGTCACCCTTGTCTATGCCGGCCCAGTTCTCTGTGTGCAGGCTCCATGCTCCCATCCCCAGCACGTGTCTCAGTCCCATCCCAGCCCACATCTGCAGAGAAGATTTCAGCCTCAGAGCCAGCCTCAGCATCTCTCGGGTGCTTTTGGCCTCCTTTCTCTCATTTTAACTTGCCAGTCCCAGCCTAGCTCAGCATTCATACCTTGGTCCATCTCCAGTTTACCCTGGGAGTCCTTGCAGGGTATGTGGCTCTGCCCTGGGTTCTTCCTCCTGCCAGCAAAGACGTCATTATCCTGTGGAAGTTTTCTCTGAGCTGTGTCCTTCTCAGCTTGTGCCTGTCCCAAAGTGGATGTCAGGATTTTGGCCATGTCTGAACAGCCTCTAGTGGCGGCAGGTGCATGGCGGCCACTAGCTGCCTGCCTTTGGGCAGCGAGGTGAGCAAGAGAGAGGAGGGAGGATGCTTTTGTGTTGGGACAGCCTGGTCCTTCCTGAAGAGAGGTCCAGCTGTGCTCTGGGGCTGACAAGTGGTCTCGGACCAGAGCGCAAGGTTATGACACCACTTTTCACTTTGCCTCCTGATGTCCACAAGCTTTCTCATTTCTGTGAGCTGTTCAGAAGTCTCTGACGACTTTTGATATCTGCCGTCCTATGCCACTGAGCCAACAGCATCCTGGCTGCTGGTTACGTCCTTGGTCTGGCCCAGTTGGGAGATCTGCAGACCGGCTGCTTGGGCTGTGTCCTGGTGCATTCAGCTCCAGCAAAGATTTCCCTCCTGACTGCAGACTGCTTTGCAAGATTTTCTGGGAAGCTTCCAGTTTTTTCTCCTGGATTCAATTTTAGCCAGACTCATAACGCCTCCAGTTATTGCTTTGAGTTTGTTTCGGTTCTGCCAGCCTTCTGGCCGCTGGCAGTCGGAGTGACGGCTTTCAGGTGCCCACTCCCTCCTGGCACCTCAGCACCACTCTGAGGCATGGCTGGGGTGGGTGGGCATGGTGAGCACGTGCAGGGGTGCTGCCAGCCTCCTGACATGGAGCTGCACCCTGCTCCCAAGTGCCCATCCCCAAAACCTGCCACAAAACCCTCCTTCCAGGCACTGCATGGGCTGAATGCCTGAAGCCCACCTCAAGGCTGAGCCCCAGAGCTTTTTCAGCAGTCTGGCACAGAGATTGTTTCTCCATGCTCCAAAGAGAGCTTGTGGGGTTCTCCAGGAAGGGCAGGGACAGTTTGAAGGCATCAGTGTGAAGAGAGGCTTGGGGGGCAGAGGCAGGCATGGGGTTACCCACTTCAGGGGCTCCACCCCACATCTAATCATAGCTCGGAGATGCTAAGCAGGTGTTGTGCCAAGACTTTCTGCTGAATAACAACCGAACCACTCCAGTGCAGAGCCACAGGAGCACTGCACCCTTGCAGGAAGGATCCCTGTCCTGTACAGCATGAATCCATCCTTTCGGGACCAGTTTGCTGTCCTTGTCGCTTCAGACTGCCTTTAACACATGAATTAGATGGGTTTCAGTGCTGCACCCCATTTACACCCAATTGTGCAACATCCCAGAAGGGTCCAGCCAGTCCTCAGTCAATGTCCTGCCCCAGCCTTTACATGTCCCCTGAAGCAGTTCTAGCCTCCCCAGTGCTAGAGGTGACAGCTACATTTTAAGGGTAATTTGGAGCCACAGAATTACCAGGGGGCTTCACGCCTTGCATTGTTAGTGCTTGTCAAATATTTATGAAAAAACAATCTGGGGATAATTAATTCAGCAGTGATGGCAAAGCCTGGCTGAGGTTTATTTGATGGATATGATTGGAGCATGGACAGAGCTCTGCCAAATCCAGGAAAGCATATCATCAATAATAGATTTGTCAATAGATGAAAACATCATCAGATAAGCTAGTCTTGAGTGCCACCTGGCCAGCACATCTCCACAGTCATTCATGGCCAGTGCTCAAGAGATGGGCTCCAACCTGTTCCAGAAAAACAGCTGCGCCACAGCTCCCAGTGTCATGTTTCTGGGTTGGAGTCTTGGTGACCAGTGGCAGGAGACCAGCAAGAGCATCTCTGGGGCCACTCAGCACAGCTGCCTTCACAGGGGACAAGGGGTGGGACACAAAGGGCTGCAGGGGGGAGAGGCTAGGGATGAAGAGCCCCAGCCCTGGCCATGTGCCATCATTCCTCCCTTTGGTGTCACCGCCATCCCCAGGGGAGCCCATGCTCTGGGACACACGACACAAAGGCGACCTTGAGCACTGCAAAGGCCGTGCTCTTTCCCTGAATAGCTGCCCTGCCGCGCCATGCCCGCAGGGTACCCCTGACACCCCAGCCCTGCCGCCCAGCAGCGGCCGGTCTGGGGTCTCACAGGGTCTGGTGGGGAGACGAACACACTGAGCCCATTCATCCCTCAGAAAAGGGCCCTTGTTCCCTGCAGACAAGCTGCGGGGCCCAGACCAGCTGCGGCAGCGAGGGTCCACCCAGGGCAGGACCAGCCCCCGGGCGCTTCACAGCCCGGCTGGCTCCATCAGGGCTGGCCGATGAGCTAACACAAAGTTTCCCATTTCTGGCAGCTGCGGGATGCAGGCAGGGTTCCACAGCCTCCAGCGCCTGCTTATCTTCCATGGTTGAGGCAGACTCTGCTGAGACAGACAATCCCATTCCCAGTGCACCGGGACCCCACCGCTCTGCTGAATCCAGATAGCCAGGGGAGCATCCCCTCCTCCTTGCAGCACAGAGCAGCACAGGGATGAAGAACTGCAGGCTGGCTCCGGTGGAAGAAGGAGAGATGCCAAGGGGGGGCTGATGTAGCGATGACCCCCTCCCATTCTGCAGCCTCTCCCCCATGTTTCTCCTGCTCTGACAAATCCCAGCACCCCACTTGCAGCACCACACAGCCCCTGGCATATGATGCTGTGAGCGGGGCACCTTCCATGGGGCATTCCCTGTTCTGGGGGATGCTGGACTTGACCAGACCCAGGGTGGGCTATGCCACCCTGGGCACGGTTGCACCCCTCTCCCCATGGACATCGGGGCTCCCCAGCCTCCCAGGTCGCTGGCTGAGGTTGCTTCTCATCCATCTGCTCTCCTGTCACATCCCTGTCTCCCTGATTATTTTAATGAGGATAATGATTCACACCTGGGCAATTCAAACCCGCTAACAATAACAATTTTAATTAGTTTCCACTACAAATCTGAAACGTCGTCATTAACATTTAAAACGCTTGCGATTTGCAACTCCATATAAAGCCAGACCTGGGTGGGCTGGGAAGGGGGAGTTGTAGGAGGGGTGGGCAAGGCTCAGGGGATCAGGTGGGATAGGGAACCCACTAGCAGGGGACAAGGCCAGATACCCCCACACCGTGGTCCTGAGCTGTTCCCCTTCGCTCCAGACAGCCCCCAAACCATCATGGGGGTGGGTGTCAGGGAAACGCATCACACAGGCACTTCTGTGGGTGCAGGCAGGCACCAGCACTTGATGGCACTTTGGCTGCTCGCAGCAGCATGTGAGCTGCAGGCTTTGGGGACCTGCGTGGGCAGGCAGACCTATGGCAGGGGACACCCATCACTCAGGCAGCAATGCTCCCCTGGGCAGGGCCACCTATGTGCCAAGCACAGCAGGTGCCCACGCTATGCTCACAGGGCATCAGGAGAAGGGACGATGTCCCAGAGGCACACCTCACTTCCCCAAGACTCTCCTGAGTCTCAGAAAGCCTCAGTTCCCCCCAAAAGCTTTGCTACAGGCTTCTTACTGTACCACAGCATCTGAAGACCGTGAGCATTGGGGTCAAGCCTGTCTCAGTCCTACACCCCACTGTGTGCCCCACAGCAGCCCCCAATGACTCTCTCTCCATACAGACCCGTCCAGCCCCAGCACAGCTCTGCCCAAGCAGCCCTGCAAAAGACAGAAACGACCTTGGAGAGGACCACAAACACAAACATGCCCCTCGCTTGCGTAAGTTGTAAGACTGATGGGGAAGAAGTGGTGCCCTGAAGGTGGATAACGGGTCTTTTTTACATGGTAGTGGGAAGAGACAGTGCCCTGAAGCACAGAGAAGGGTGGAGCAGGCTCTGGCTGGTGCAGTCTATGTGCACATGGGTTGTGGGCACGTATGAGGAATGGTTCCTGGACTGCAAGCCTTCACCCCATGGTGCATTTCTTATCCTCAGGGGTCCTTCTCACTCAGTGCACAGCCACAGCCAGTGGGGTAAGGGGATGGGGTCTCCTGGCAGGGTCCTGCAGTGTCTGGAGTGTAGTGAGCACAGGTTCTGGGAGAAGAGCAGGGTTAAATACAGCTGCAAAGGAGGCCCACTGCTGTCATCCTGCACATGCTGGGGTCTCACAGCCCCTTGCGTTTCTCTCTGCACGATGGAGGACTGCTTGCTTGCCCTGACTCCTCAGCAGCCCAGCATGAGCTAATGCAGCCCCATGTTCCCACTGCTCTTGCATCTGCCGACCGTCTTCCCTCCACTGGAGGCATTTACCCTCACCTGACTTCCTCAGAAATGTGCAGCAAGGGACCACGCTCCAAGAAGTTGCTCCAGGCGCTACAGAGAACAAGAGGAAAAGACAACACCAGTGATGCTTTGGTCCAGCCTGCTGTCTCTGGGATGTGGGGTGAGTGTCCCCTAGGATCCTGGGCTCAGCTTTCCCTCGACACCAGGTCTGCCTTTACAAAGCAAAGCCCTTCCCAGGCTGCTCCTGGCGCTGATGCTCGCCTGTCCCTGGAGGAAGCTGGAAGAAGAAACACTTCCACAGTGCCCAGCTCAGGCAACCTGTCAGCGATCACATCAATCATTCAGCCTGGCCTGGCCTCGCGGGACGTGTTTAGCGGGAGGATCTGGAATAGTGCTGGGCAAGGATGCTGAGCAGCACATGTGAGGTCCGCGTGCGTGTGGCTCCAGCAGCAGGGCAGCGAGATGCTCTCCTGAAGGCAGCAGAAATGAGCAGCAGAGCTGAAGCTGTGGTTATAGGGTGATGGGGACTCAGCAGTGGCCCGAGGGTTTCCCAACGATGGGGAAGCAAGCAGGGCTCCTCCAGCCCAAAATGTCCTGGTAGCGCATGTGGCACAGAGTGTAGGAGCTCGTAGGGTGCAGGATGGAGACTGGCTGCTGACAGGGGATGTGGCAGCTGCTTGGGGAAGGGTGACCCACAGCCTGGGCAAGGACCTTGTCAGATTGGGGACAGGACTGTCATCCTGAGGCTGTTTTATGTCTTTGGAGCTGTTTCCCTCCAGGCTTGTCCTGCTCTTTGCATGCTGATGGAGGGTCCTGCATTGCCAAGAGCTTTCTCCCAACCCTAGAGGTCACAAGGGCTGGAGCTCTTTCTCTTACATCTGCCTTGTCGGCTATTGTACAGGGACATGAAGGGCTCTGCTGGGGCCATGAAGGGGCCCATAGGCTCAGGGTGCCTGTTGTTGCAGCATTGGAAAGAAGAGCATGCAGGTAGGAAGGTGAGAGGAGCTGTTTCTTCAGAGCAGCCCAAGGGACAGACCCTGCAGCCAGGACA
Organism: Trogon surrucura; assembly: GCA_020746105.1. NCBI lineage: Eukaryota > Metazoa > Chordata > Aves > Trogoniformes > Trogonidae > Trogon > Trogon surrucura. The sequence continues at coordinate 7,033,115 of CM036630.1, read as the reverse complement.
AACCCTGCAGCCCCTCAGCTCCCAGACCCCCATGCTGGTGGGGAAGGGCCAGCTGTGCTAGCAAATGCCCTATCCCAGCTAGATCCCAGTGCCAGTGCTCTCCCTCTCGGCTTGGTGAGATCTTTCCTGTCTCATGCAGTCATCTCCAGACCTGGGACATGGGGCAGTGAAGGGCTGTGCACCTTTTCTGTGTCTCTTGTAAACGAGAAATGGGGAACAGTCAGGCCTTGGGCATGGTGAGGGCTACAGCCCTGATTCTGCTCCCTCTTCTTCTGGGTAGAGATTCTCCTGCTTCCCCCATGCCCAGGGAACATTTGAGACCAGCTCTTTTGCAGACTGGACATTGGAAGCCTTAAGGCAAGATAGGCAGCTGAGCCCCTTGTCCCACACAGCCCCCAGAGCCTCAGCACCATGCAGGGAACCTCTGGGCAGATTTGAGTGCAGCAGATTATCCTGCCCTCACCAGCCCATAGCAGAGAGGAAGAGCACAGCAGAGATGGGATGATGAAGCCAACACACAGGGCTTGAGACAGGGTGGTAGCATCACTGCTGTTGAGCCCTGGACCATCACTGCAGCCAGACCCTGACCAAACCCAGATTCAATGGCTTTCTGAGGAGCTGGCAGGCATCAGGCTGCTGGGGCAGAAAGTGTGAGTGAAGATTATAGCCACCTTCTCTCCCTCCTCCAGCTACACCGGCTGTTGTCTTAGTGTAAACAAGGTATTTAATATGCAGAAGCACTCATTAGCATCTCCTGGTTTCAGCGGCACAGTGTCTGCAGCTGGACTCACGGGACATGTCACAGGAAATCTCTACACACAACTTTTAATTACAGACAAATGGGTGGACACGTTGTCATTACCAGCTCCCGGTGCTTCCTGCCAGTCCAGCTCTGCCTCAGCCCGGGAGGAGTCTGTGGCCAGACTGGGGCTGCCAGAGCTGTGGGGAGTCTCAGGGCAGTGGAGGCAGGGAGGACACAGGGGATGTTCTGCACTTGGGGGTAAACAGGGACCTCCCGGCAGCAGAGATGCAGCCCCAGCACTGCCAGCTTACTGCAGCATGGAAGAGGGTGTAGGAGCCCCATCCCCATTTTTAAGGCTGGAGTCTTGGCAGGGTGGTTCAAACCCTTGTGAGTACACAGAGAGACATAGGTGGAGCCCCTCCTCCTCCCTCTGGAACCTCCCAGACTCTGCTTCAAGGTGTTTAAGCCTCCATAAATGGTCGGTGAACCACAGTCATGGACTGCAGCCATCCTCGGCCCCTTTCTTCACTCCTTGGGGTCCTGTGGCTCATGATAACAAGAGGACAAGGAAACACTCAGCTCTTTGCTGGGGTCAAACCAAAGGATCCTGGAGTGGATCCTGTTCTTTCTGGTGTGCCAGCACAGAGGCAGCTGTGTGGGCTTGCAGGTCACTGTGCAGACAGATGGCCACTGCTCATCCATCTCTACCCAAAATCGAGATGCTGGCCCAAATCAGACACTCCAGCATCCCAGCACTCATGCATTTCCAGAGTCCAGAGCTGCCCATCTGTGGTGAGATGGGTAGCCAGACCCTGCTGGCTGGCTACAGGAAGGAGCAGGGAGCAACAGGGTGGCTGGGTGTATAATCAACATCCTTGGATGGAGTCGTGTGTGGGCAGGCACCAAGGGCTGATGCTGAGGCACCTCACACTGTGGGGACTGCAACCTTAGACCAACCCCCAACCTGCAACCTACTCGACAGCCAGGCACTGGGGAGGTGTGGGGGAAAACCAGGGGAGCAGCCAGGTGGGGAACCACCCTGCACAGCCCAGCTTTGCTGTGGCACTGCTGGACCTCACCCAGACTTCCTCTTCTCTGATCCTGATGTCAGGAGCATGCCCAGGGCCGTGGTTTGGCCTGAGGCACAGGCAGATGTGTCGATAACTCTTTCTACCACACAAGGAAACCGAGCTCCAGGCCTCTTTTCTGATGCTGGGCTGGTTTAGAAAGCAGCTATTGTCCTCCCCGGGTTCACCTCTGAGCTCTGGGACATCGGCCAGCTCGCCAGCATCTGCTTGGGCAGGGTCTGCCTGCTCTAGAGCAACATTTTTTTGAAGGCAATCTTGTGCAGGTTTGCATTCACAAGCAAACTAACAGCTGATGATTTCTTGCTTGCTTTCCCTTGGGGCCACCTATGCACTCGCAGGAGGGTGGAGAGGGGCATGCAGATATTTTGCACCCAACCTTCGGTTGTTTCGGAGGCTGCAGGGAGCGGTGGTCAGGACAGAGCAGATAGATGGCACTGGCCACCACATCTGTGCCAGGACCCTTCCCTGCATAGACTGCTGCTGCTCCCAGGTGGGTGCCTCCCTGGGGAGGCAGCTGGGAAATGGCAGGTTATAATGTCTCTTCTTGCAGTTTTTACCCAAAAGCCATTTGTTGTCTACTGGAGTTATCTGTGATACCATCCCAACCCTCCTGAGGCGGGTGGCAGGCGGCAACCAGCAGCCTTCCAGGGAACTGAAAAGATGCCCTGCTTGCTCTGGCACCAGGTTTCCCATCTCAGTACATCCTGGACAGCTAATGCAGGCTGGGATGTGGGGTGCAGGCAGCAGGCCAGGAGCTGTGCAGCTTTGCAAGGAAGAACCATCTCGTTCACACGTAGTTTGGGCATCTCCACGTTGTACAGCAATGGGGCAGCTGTGCCTTCACTGTGTTCCCTTGAAAGGGCCAAACAGGGGGCCAGAGACAGAGCAAAATCTTGGGGCTGGGCTGGATGGCAGGAGTCCAGACTCCATACGAGGGCACCAGCTGAGCTACAAGGCCAGGAGAGAGTTACAGCAACTTCCCCACATCACATCCCTGAATACCCACAGCATCCCATTCTGTGAAGGCACAAAGCACATTTGTCATGCACCTAGCCCAGATCTCAAAGGGCATCTCCTCCTCCTCATCATCACATCATCATCACCAAGGCTGAGCATGCTGCTGGCGCTGCTTTGCTGCATCCTCTCCAGAGACGGCCGAGCAAAGTGCAGGCTGAGCTGCTCTGCAGCCTGTGGGTCACTGGAGGTGAGCAGAGGTGATGTGTGGACTCCTGACACAACCCGTCTTCCTGCCCTTGTCTGTGAAGTGAGCTGGGATCCCCTGGAAACATCAGAGATGCCAGAGAAAAGGATCCCGCCCATCCTTCTCCTCTCTGAACTGCAGTCTGCTGTCCCTTAAATTGCACTGGACTTGCGGATCCTCACTGCCAGCCACATCCCCAAATCAGCTGTCTTAAAAATAACTTTCCAAAAACCCCAGCCTGGCTTGGCACACTGGCAGCCCATGGCTGGGAGTGAGTAAAGGAGCCAGGACGTGGCTCAGTGACTGGCAGCCTCTGAGCCCCTGTTCTCTCTTGGCTGCCCAGATGGGTGTGTGCACCAGCCTCTATAACTATGCATGTATATATAGCCTGGGTTTTCTGCACCATTGTGGCCTTGGAGCTGCTGTTTCCTCCCCATGATGCTGGTGCTGGGGTCACACAGCCACACCAGTGTCAGGGTGACACCACTCCCAAAGCACCATGGTCCCCATCCCATGGGAAAGGAAGGGAGGGATGCAGCAAGGATACATGCCCCCTGGATTTGAGGACAGTGAGGTGAGTGTCTGTGCAGGGAGGGCTGGCTGAGGATGCTGTTTGGGTGGGGATGGCTGTGACAGGTTTGGATGGGGGCACTGACAAATGAGGACTGTCCCAGACAGGAGGAAGGGAGGAGGATGAAAGCCAGGCTGGAAAAGTCTGAGTGTTTTCACAGAGATTCTGCGCAGGGAAAACCAGCAGGATTTACACCTGGAATGGGAAAATTGAGAGAGAAATGTCTGGGAGGAGGGTCTCACACAGGGTAAGGGGTGAGCAGAAGTGCTCTGTGGCGCTCTCCATGGCAACTGCAGGAGCCGGAGGAGGGAGGGCTGGGAGGAGGATTAAGGGATGTGTTTTGGCCATGCTGATCTTAAGCTATTGCTTATATGTCTGTGAAGCACGGTGGGTGTCCCTGTGTCTCCATGTGCCCTTCTGAGTGTTCCTGACAGCATTCACGAGGGGCATCCAACTGCTGCCCCCACCACCATCTGACCTGACTGCAGAGATAGGGCTGGTTTGGGGGAAAAGACACCCGGTGCCTCCCAAAACCCGAGAGCAGGGCATCTCCAGCATCCTCTGGCTGGTGTCCCCAGATTAGCCCCTGCACTGATGGGGATAAGCCTCTCGCTCACTTGAATCCTTCCCAGCAACTGCTTGGGTCTCACTGCCGCCTGCTGAACTCTGCAAGGAGAAAGCTCCTCTCTGGGGAGGTGTTTTCAGGCCTGGCTCCTGCAGCGTCCTGATGCTCACAGCCTTTCAGCATCTCTGCTTTCTGAAAAGACAGTTCCCCTCCAGTCCCATGGTCTCTTCCGAGTCGTGCAGTCCTGCTCTGCGTGCATAAAGAGGCAAGAAGCCACCATCCAGACTTGTAACGCAAAAGCAGAGGTGTCCCAGCTCCACCAAGAGCCAAGCAGGGAGAACCTCCCTTGCCCCACGTCACTGCCACCGGTGACCTGGATTCCTCCCTGAGACACGAGCCGGTGACCTCAGCAATAAACAAAGAAGTGGAATAAAACCAGGGCAAGATAGATGCCTGTTTTATAGGCTTTTTAAAAGCTTTTGACTCATTCTGGCAGTCAGGCCTAACCTTAAATTGCTATGTGATGGAACTGGTGGAAAATCATCTGGCAACGTTGAAGCCGTGCACGGATCCATCAAGCGCAGGATAAAAATAAACCGCACGCAAACGGCCCCGGGGCTGGTGGGAGGAGCAGGACGCGGGCATTGCCCTCCACACCCTGACACAGCACCTTCCCTTTGCCCTCAGGGCTGGGGCTCAGTGCTCCACGGGGCTGAGCATCCTCAGTCGCCTCACACGCAGGAGGGCTCAGCCCTGTGCAGGGTGGGGTCCAGGGACTCGTGTCTCCCCTCCAATGAGATTCTCCAGTGGAAATGCCCTTGGCTGGGATCCCACTGCTGTGCCTGGGCATTTGCATCACCCCATGGGACTCAAAGCTGGCATATTTGCTTCCCTGGCAAGGTTTACAAAACAGACCAAGGGTAAACATCCTGCTCTGAGGAGTAAGGGGGAGTGTGATTCCTAAAAAGTGCTGGGATGTCTGCTCTGGAGAGAATACACATCCCAGCTGAACCCATTCTCTTCCACAGCCCTTGCAGCAAGGAGCATTGCCCAATGTCCACCCAACATCTGGCTGGAAGAGCAGGGCTGGAGAGTCCAGCCCAACAAAGCTGGGCTTTACAGACTCTGTGTGTCAGAAAGCCAGACACAAACCCAGCCCTACAAGAAAGCCTGGCTGTGCATGGTGAGATACCAGCACTCAGGGCAGGATGGCAGCATCATCTGTCACCTCCCTATTGGGGTCGCACTGCCCTGACCACAGCATCCCTAGGAGACCTGACCTGCTCCTGACAGCAGCCTCAGATCACAAACCCTGTGGGCAACCCCCAGATCTGATCTGCCCCCAGGGATGACTTACCAGGAGAATCCACATCAGGCATCCATCCAAGCAAACACACCCGGGGCTGGGACCTGCGAGGAGCTGGGTGCAGACGTGGGTCCGATCCCACCAGTGTGCCTGCGGGTGCTGGTGAGCGTGGCTCTTTCCCAGGATGTGTCACTTGTGCCAGGGCACCCAGGGACCAGGGTGGATGCTCAGTCTCGGTACCAGCCAGCCAGCAGCGTGGTAGCTGGTGAGCCCATGTCACCCTGGGGCACAAGAGCTGGGAGTGCCCATGTGACTGCCTGCTCTGCCTGCCTTTCAGCAGAGAGCATTTGCGGCATCAGATGTGCTGCTCCGATCTGGAGGGCTTTGAAGCGGCTTCTAATGCATTTCTAATTCCTGCTTATCGCTGGAGCCTGTCGGAGCTTTTCTCCCCAGCCCCTCTCAGCACGTTGCTCTCAGCTCAGCTCCCTTACAGGAAGATCTCAGCTTCAGACCTGCTGTTTTTGCAAGCCCCTGCCTACTCTGTGGTGAGGGAAGTTCCCACCATGTCAGCTCCCTCTCTCACACCTTGCATGCCTTGGCACGGGGTGAGATGAAGACCTGGCCTTTGTCAGGCTCTGTTGGCATCTCTGTGATGGCAGGTGTCCCTCTGCACCCTCTGTCCACGGGCCAGATCACCTCAAAAATTTGGGGGAAGCCCTTGCAGGATGAACTCTGCAACACATCTCCAACCTCAGGGTCACTGAGGGACTGTCAAAAGGTGACAGTAACTCCCTGGTGGAGAGGACAAGTGAAGTGCTACCTATGCCAGGGCACTGTCTGCCCCAGAGTGGTGGCTGTGGGGCAGGGAGCGGGGTTCCAGCCCCTGTGCCCTCCCATTTCAGCCCCTGGCAGAGCTGAGGGTTGGGCAGTGAAGGAGGCAGCTTTGGTGTCACTGCACGAGCCAGCGCTCCCTATTGAGGTGCTTCTGCGTTCCTCGTATCTCATGTGGATGGGGAAATGGTTCTCTGCAAAGTGCTCTGAGGCTGCGGATGGGAAGTGCCCTCTGCACCGTGCTGAAAGCTGTTATTAGCGCTAATGGCTCTTTTGCTGGGGATATTCAAATAGCAACCACTCCATTTTCGTTGCAAATCTTCCCCTCCACACCACGCCCCTGCTCTCCCCCCCCCACCCGCAAGGAAGACAAAGGCTTCTGGCTGAAGAAGCCCAGCTCCTGGGGACCAGCAGCGCTGCAAAGGGCCAAGCCCAAGCAGAGCAGGCTGCGGACATGTGGCCTGGGTGCTTTGCAAAGGAAGGTCCAAAGCAGCTGCTAAACCAGCACTGGGAGAGAGAACAAACCTGCCCTGTGGAAGGAGCAGGTGTACTCAGGTGGAAAGGAGGGACAGGGGAGAGCAGGCACAGCCCCTTGTCAGAAACTGGTTGAGTATCTCCCTGTCATACCTCACAGCCTGTGGAACAGGATGGGCTGGGTGCTGGCTCGGCAGTGGGGAGCAGCCCCAGGGCAGGGGGCAGCCTGGCACTGACTGCTGGATTTGCATTTCTGGGCTCCGCAGAAAACGACAGTGATTTCTTCTTTTTTTTTTTTTCTTACTTAGTAAGCACAGAGTTTATGTTAGTTGAAAATTGACTCAATAAATATTTCAGCCGGTATTTTAACTGCATGTGCGGGCTTCGGAGGCTATTAGGGGAACAGATTTATACAAACAGGCACTGCCCAGAGCACATTATGGACCAAGGTATGAAGACTGCTCCCAGGGGAGCTGTTCTTGCTGCTGTCCAGTTTGGATAAACTAACTTTCCCTGCAAACTGGTAGGGATGGGACCTGGTACTCACACCCCTGAAATACCAGTGGGGAGGATGCTGAACTGGGAATTTGCAATGTGGAGTGCAAGCCCCAGTGCTGCCTTGCTCTGGGAAAGCTCATGTCCCTGCAGGCTGCTTTGGGACCTGCTGCCAAGTAATGAGGAGACCTGGGTGCTGCTGTGGGGCTGAGGGGGCTGAGGCACTGGGAGGTCCCAGACTGTTGCTGTGGGCTGCTCCCTGGTGCTGCAGAAATGAGCTGGGCAGTGGCAAGGGAGGGCATGAAGCCCAGGGAGAATCATCTTCCTCCTGCTTTGGTGGGGAGAGGGAGGCAATTACCGCTTGCAGAGCCCTCCCTGTCCGCCCGTGCACTGAAATGGCCCCACGGGCAGGCTGCCAGGCATGCGTGGCTTGGCCAGCTTGGGCTCTGCAGCTCCCGGCATCATTCACACCCTGCTCTGCTCTGAGCTGCCTTGTACCAGCGAGGTGCAGCCAGCCATGCTGTGAAAGCAGGGACCTGGTTTTGGGCACTCTGACACCCCATGACAACCACGCCAGGCTCTCTGTCCCCCCCTCTCTGACCACCTTCCCATTGGTGTTGGTGCAGGCATGTGTGCTGGAGCCCAGCAGACCTGCAAGTGCTTGCAGCCAACCGGACAAGTGGAAACCACTCCTCTCCATTTGGAAATTAAATGGGAGCTTTAAACATTGCTGAAACCAATCGATGGGGTGGGCAGAAGCCCAGTATGGTCCTTGCCAAAAGCTGCCTGGCATAAAGGGGAGCAGGCTCAGCTACCTCAGCCACCTCAGATGTCCTCAGGCCCAGTCCCTTTGGCCAGAGCATCCATGCAGCTGCACAGGGACACCCCATCATCCCAAGCCTTCCTTAACGGCCACAGCATCCCTGAGGTGACCATTGGAGGGTAGTCCTGGTCCATGGGGGCCCCGAGCCACATCCCTGACCCCTGGAGCAGATCGGTTACAGATCTGCTGGCAGGCGGGGGGCAGGGAGCCTCGCGCCAGGATTAGAGCAGTTTGTTCTGGGATTAGAGCACTGTTTTGCCATAGCACGCACAGTAACTCTGCTCTGCTTTACTGAGCTTGGCGGGATTAATACTTTGTTTCAAAGGATTAGGGCGATTAGGGAGTGTTGTGAGGGTGCTGCGGGATGCAGGGTTGCTTACTGGTGCCACATAGCAAACAAGCACTGAGCCGAAAGGTCTCCGTCCTTCGACTGGCAGGGAGGGCTCCAGGGATGACCCAAACTCATTCTCCCACATCCAAGGGCTGTCAGTCCCTCATGGGTCCCTGCCCAGGGCATCAGGGCCACGCATGGAGCTGACAGAAGATTCACTCTTCCTAGCCCTCTTGGTGGGATGCAAACTCACCCACTACCTTGCCAGCTGAGCCTGACCCTGGCCTGGCTCCATCTTTCCCATGCACCCAGCTCAGCTTCCTTTTACCCCGTCCTCACACAACCTTGGCCCAGAGACCCACGCAGCAGGCAGGGAGTGGGGGCAACATGCAGGAAGCCATTGGAGAGCACAGAAATGTGAAAAACAACCCCATGAGCTGTCCTCAAGTCCCCATGTGCAGCAGGGGCCTCTCAGACCTGACACATTGTCCGGCACCTTCTGGCCCTGGGATCTGCTGTGCCACCCCAGCAGCACAAACCAACATCCCATGCTCACCTCTTGCTTCTCGAGGATGCTGGACATGTAAAATTTCTTGTCTTCCTGCCTGGTTTCCCAGCGAGATGAGGTGCTCTTGTGAGTCCCTTGCTCCCCAAGCTGTCCACAGGACCCCAGCTCCCTTTACAAAACACCACTCCAGGGTAGGAACCGCTGGATCTCGGCATGAGGAGCTCAGCGAGGCTGGAAATGGGATGAGAGGAACAGCTTTCCTGCAGTTTACTGGTGCAGGAGTGAAGCTAAAATTGCCAAAAGCCACCCAAAGTCAGAAGCTGGAAAAGCTGAGGAATGGCAGCTGGAGACTTTGGCCCTGGGTCTCCGGTTGGGTGCAATGCTTCGTGTAACTGGGCGTAATGGCAGGCAGCCCTACACGGCGGTGGCAGTGCCAGGGACAGTTTCTGGGCTCCCACATCTCAGCCCTCATTCTCTGCCAATGTATCAGCTTGCTGCGTTGTGCTGCAGCCCAGATCACTGAATTGATCCGGCTACAGAGGACTTGGCTCCATTCCTGGCACAGCGGCACGGGTGAGGACAGGCGAGAGGCTGTGGCATGAGGGGGGCTGCTGCAGCGGGACCCTCACCATGCAGCTCCTGGTGGCTGATGATACTGGGTCAGCAACACTAGAGCTTGGGAGGCTGCAGTGAGCAGAGCATCCCCCAGACCTCTGCTCCTTGCATGCAGCCAAGATCTCAAAGTCATGCTTGCCCTTACCGTGTGGGATGGACACAGCTCTTTGCTCTAGTCCCCTCATCCTCTTCTCTTCCCTTGCTACCTCACAGGTAACCCCATGGTAGAGTATTTCAAGCTTTTACTCGTTCACAACCCCCATTGCCTGAGGTGAAGCCGTGGGATTTGTGTTGGTTTAGCTGGCCAGGAGGCAGGTAACAGCACCATGCAGCTAAGAGAAGTGGCAAAGATGTTGGAGGTGAACATCTCCATGGTGGCAGATGGTAGCCCATGAAGCCAGGCAGCTTGTGCTGGATGTAAAGAAAAAAGTCTTCTTCTCCTGGTACAGGTTGTTAGAGAGGAGGGAGGATCTGCCTCTTTAGAGGTTTGGCTGGGAGAGCCATGGCAGGTGTAAGTTCACACTTGCAGAGGGTGAGGCACACACACCGGGAAGCACACGTGTGCAATTGCCAACACATCATTTCGCTGTGAGTCTCCTCTATCCCCTGGTATTTTGCAGAGGGATAAGATGTGTTCAGGAAAACGCTCTCTTTTTCAGACAAAATTGGTAAACCCTGCTTTGGGCATGGCCACACTTGGGCCCTGCGGCAGATCCAGTAAACAAATATTTCAGGTGTCCCCTGGCCACATGTCAGTGCCCAGCTCATGCCCAGGGCCAGCCCATTTCTAGCTACTTCTCTAGGAGGGGACCAGGCTGCGCTGGGGAAAGGCAGTGTCTGGAGAAATGAGATTTGCAGGTCTGGGGTTGAGCTGGAGAGGTTCTGCAGAGGAAGGAAAGTCAGATGCATCATCGAGGAGGGGGTACTGCCTAGAGGCTGGGGTAAGCAGAGATAGTTTTCATCCTTTCTCCTCCTCCAGCCTGTAAGGAGAGCTTTATTTTAAATCCTTTTCCGCTGCTCACTCCCCCTGAGCTCGCGCTGTGCCGGAATGGTTTAATATTGAAGAGAGACAAATGAGTGACTCACGCACACATGCAGAGGATAAAAATACACAGCCCCACGCATCCCACAGCCTGGACCTGCATGGACTGGCCGGGCAGAAAGGGGTGACCAGGCATGTTGGAGGTGACATGCATGGTCCTGCAAGCAGAGCGGGGGACTGGGTGCTCTGGGGACTTGGCCAGCGGTGACGATGCTGCCCTGGTGTTCAGATAATGCTGCTCTTATTCCAGGCAGCTCCAGCTCTTCTGGTCATGAAGGGGATCGAGGGCAACATGCCATGAGGAGCTGACCAGGGCTCCTGTGGACTTTGTCACTTTCATCAAGCAGAGAAAGATGCATCTTTTGGTGTGAATGCCACTGTTGTGTGACCACCAAGCCAGGTGATACACCACATGGAGAAACCAGCAGCAGTTACACACAGCCTCACTTCAGTGTTGGGGGTGGGCACAGGGCAGAATTTCATCTCCTGTGGCCTCTGGAAGCTAGCTGCGCTCATTTTAGGCAATGCCAGAAAAGTGTGCCCAGCATTCAATATCACTCAGCCTTGCCAGTGGCTTGGCCTGGCATGTGCACAGGTCAGACCAGAGCAGCTTGTACTAACTCTCGCTTTCCTATTGCTAGGTGGAGGAAGGAGGTTTGAAAGCAGAGCCTGAACTTCGCATTTCTTGTCTTTCACATAGCTGTTTTTGAAAATGAGATGTTTTGCAATGCTTTTGCATGCTTTGTGATGAAAGACTCCCATGTCAGCGAGCACATCCACTGCTGTTAACACCCAGGAAACATTCATGTCCATCCTTCCTCCTGCTTTGTCCCCTGACTGGTGGGTGACAGCTGTCCGACACCCTTGCAGAGTCCCTCTCCAGGTATGTCACCAGCAGGCAGCAGCAGGGTTGGGAGTGGACATCACCTTGGGAACCCCAGGAACCTGTGCCATGACTTAAAATACCTTGGCAGGCAGTGGTCAGTGCTAGCTTACAGGAGGCACACAAGGAATGGCAAAAACAACAAAAAAACAAACCTTACAAACAAAAAAAAACCCTTGACACAGCAGGTTGGCAAGAGGAGGTGCCCTTTGGGTGAAGATTTCCACAACAATGCCTAACTGATGTCCTAGTTCTGCTTCGCATTGCTACCTCTTCCCTGTTGGCTGAGGAAGAGGATGCCAGCCAGAGGAGCTCCCACAGGTGCCCCGCTGGGCACCCTCAGGCACACGGACACTGCGGTGGGAGCCAATAGTGGTGCTGTGCTCCATCCCCAGGTCTATGCAGCATCTGACTTCCCCCCTGAGCCCACAGTGGGGATGTGGGGATGCAGCCTGAGCACCCCACGGTACCTGTGTCCCATGCACTCAGCCAAGTCAGCTAAATCCTGGGTGTTACTTGTCCAGCTGGTGATTTTCCAAGGAGAGGGATAACCACCATCAATTTGCCCAGAGAACGGTTAGACGAGGAGCAGGAGACTCTCCTGGCTTGAGTATGTTATCAACTCACTTCCGGCTTTTTAGGTTCCTGCCCCATTCCTGCCTCATTCCCTCCAATACTGCATCTGTGACCTGCTGGTGCCCATTAAGGTGTTTCCTTGCAAGCAGCTCTGAAACTGAGCAGGCTCTGGTGTGTTTTGAATCACCAGATTTCTCCCAGGGAGGAAGGGAGGCCCAGGCGCTCCTGGCAGCAGGACCACAGGTGATGCACCCCACAGCAAGGTGTGGACCTCAGCAGCTACTCCACCACCATCACTGCGGGTGCGAGGAGAAACATCCCTCCCTGTAACCCGGCAGGCTCTGGAGATCACGTTTCTGGCATTTAGCTGGAGGCTGAAGTGCAGGAGACGGGGATCTGGCAGGGATCCCAGCACTCTCTGCTTTCCTGGTAGCGGGGTGGGGGAGCTGCCACGGCTGGGCAGGAGGCCAGCCGGGGAGGGGGGGCTGGGACACAGGGAGGAGGATGCTCTTGCAGGGATGCAGCCCTGGCTGGAGCGGGAGAGGGCAGAAAGCCAAGGTGGGCAGAAAGCAGGGTGGAAAAGCTAGAAAAGGGTGCCAGGAGGGAGTGGTTGGTGAGGTGGGGCTGTGATCCTCCTCGGGAGGCTGTGCAGAGCTCAGGCACTTTAGCAGATGCAAATTGCTCCAGCCCTACTCACCTGCTCCGCTTAGCTCTCCTACATGGCTCTGTGCACACGCCTGCTCTCCCAAAGGCAAATGTGAGAAAGCTGAGGCTGTTTGTCATCCTCTTTAAATGAGTGTGCAAGTGAGTGTGGGGATGTGCTCCTGGGCTGAACACAGCTCACCTCCATCGCAGAGCGCTGGCTGTTGGAGCCCGAGCAACCAACGGCAGAGGGGGATTCCTGCTTTGGCTGCAGTGGCTCTGTGATTTTGTGGGTTCCCCAGTATTAGAGGGGTCTCTGCCAACTTGCTCAGTCCACTGGCAGTGGTGGCATGCTGGGCAGTGGGGGCAACTGGGGCAGTGGTGGGACAGTAGTGGACTCTCCTGCTCCTGGTTGTGTGCTCCCAGAGTACGCCCTCATTTGACTAGGAGTCATCAAGGATTACTCTGCAGAACTGAGATGGGTTAAAATACTTGTACATATATGGCAAAAGAAAGGGATATTTTAAGCCTGAATCAGTTGCTGGATCTGGATCTGACCTCCCCGACAGAAGCACTGGGTGGCACTGGGACAGGAGCAAGGGGACGTGGGACAGGATATCCTGACCTGGCATCAGTGCCAATGCTGGCAGGACACATGCCAGGACACAGGGTCAACTCCTGGAGGCATTTACACCAGACTGCAGCCTGCCCAAGCTGTCTGGAGCACCAGAAGGGGCAAGAACCGCTCTGTCACCCCATCCCTAGCTGCATGGTCCTGCCACCCCAATTTGTGACAATGCAGACATGACTCAGTTTGGTGGAAAAAAAATTGCTCTTTTTCTCTTTTTTCCTTTGCTATATCACTTCCTAGCTCGATAGGTTGCTGAGCTATCTGCTCCACAACCTACCCATGGCCAGGACCAGCACAAGGAGGTGAGCAAGACTTCTCAGGGGAGACAGGTATTCCCTGCAGATGTGAGTATTTCTGCAGCCTTTTCCCTAGGGCTATATCCAGTAGCAATAACCTCTTCACTACTCCCACTGCTTTCTTGCTCTTCAGGGCACATTTATCTGTTTTTAGTGGGAATTTAAACTTGGCAGCCAGGGCCTGGCCAGTGCTCCACCCTCAGAATCACAAGGGTGGGAGAAGGATGCCAGGGAGTTGAGCGGGAAACCTATGGCGTGTTTAAAGGCTCTGAAACTTGCACGGCAAAGTCTGTGCCATGTCCAGCTCATTGTCACATTCCGGGACTGCATGCCCCTTGGCCAGGGCTGTGCTGCCAGGGCAGATGCTCCTGCAAACATCTACCCCATCTTTCTCTGTGGCTTCTGTTATCTCCTAACCCAGGCAGAGGGGGTTTGTTGGTGTGGAGATGCAAGCACCTGTGGGAAAGCCAAGAGCTAATGGAATAGAGGCTGAGGCTCAGCATTTCTCAGCACATGCATAAGATCTCCCCTCCTCTGCTCAGGACCACAGCTGCCCTTTCCTCAGCGCTTGCACGGATGCTAATGCTCACTTGCTATGCCTCCTGCATATTTCTTCTCAAAACACCAACCTCAGTCTGGCAGGAACAGCCTGCACTGCTTGTTCCTAGTTATAACTCTCAGCTGGTTGTATTAAATAGGATGGTTGGATCGGCCTGTGCTGGTCTGAAGACTGCCGTCTTCATCACTATTTACTGCTCTGCCAGGCTCATGTGTCAGCTGCAAATATTAGCAGCAAGATCTTAGATTTACTTCCAGACCGCTGATGAAAATGTGGCACAGCAATGAATAGCGCTTTTGTCAGTCTCCACGTCCTTAGGGAAGTTTCCAGCGTGAACATTTCAGGATGCAGGCACCCCCTCGGTGTGTGACCCCCCAGCCCCGACCACTCTACCCGATCCTATGGGTGCTCCCTCTGCCGGGTGACCTCGCTGTCCATGCAGAGCTGCTGCATGGCCATAAATCACCACCTGGCACGTAGAAGAGACCTGAGATGTGTTTGTGGTGGCTGACTTCTGCTGTGGTGGAGGTTCAGCGGCTGCTTCACCAGCAGCGCAACCAGTCTGGCAGTGCAAGCAGAGGGTGGAGCAGGGTGCAGGGACAGGAAATGCTGCCCACGAATTAGCCCACCCCAGGTGGTGAATCAGAGCCTTTCCTAACCCCGGCTATTCATCTACCAATTTTTTGAATAAACATGCCATAATAACAGCTCATAACCTGTAACGTGGTACCCATTATGCACGGGCGCCCTGATCCCAGAGCAGATACCCGCAGAAAACATCTTGCCTGCTCTTTGCTTGGCGAGGGATCCTTGCACAGGTAAGAAAACATCCAGGCAGTGAGGTGAGACTCTTACAGGCTTTGCAGGGTTGAGCCTTGCCCCAGAAGGAGTCAGGCCGGTCCCCACCATGCCACCAGCATACATTTCAGCATCATCGCTGTGTGAAAGAAGGGAAAACAGAGCCTTTTTTTTTCTTACGTCCATTACATTAGATGTGAGTCAGCAAGAAAGACTGTATGACTCAGTTCTTTGCAATGCAGCTTTTCCATGGCGTCCTGTGCCTTGAGGATTGCTGCTGGTTGAGGGTCACTACCTCAGTTTCTTCCTCCTAGCTAAATTCTTCTTCTGTGGGAAATGCAGGGTCCTCTGGGCTTGACTTCCCCTGGGGAAATTGCCTGTCCTGCTAGAGGACAGGGTGAGCTTGTGTGGACCCCCAGGCATTGCAAACTCAGGCAGCAGGACACAAAAGCCTGAATCCACAGAGGATGTATGGGGGAAGAGGGGTCACATTTGGAGAGTGAAATTCCACCCGGGCAAAACCATCCTGAGCAAGAGCTTGCCTGCAGCTTTCTGAGGGTCTCTGGGTCCTGCCCATCTGGTGGTTTGACCCTGCTGCAAGATGCCGTGGGCTGCGGGATGCTGATGTGTTCTATACTGCTCTTTTGGGTTCGGTTGCGTTTTCTCAACGTGGGCATTCAGAGCAGCTTTGCTCTGTGGATCTGGTGCAAAGTGCGGCAGGCGTTTTCACGCACTGATAATCTGCAACAATAGGGTGAAAATCTCTCCTGTATTGTTGTCAAGTTTCAAACCTCCGATGGGTTGGAACAGAGACAAAGCTCTTCTGGTGTGCTCCTTTTCCGTCTCTCATCATTTGGGCTGAGTGGGCAGATCTCTCCAGAGCTAGGCAGGCAGGGAGCTGCAAGAAGATGCTTTCTAGTTTCACGCTCTTTACACTGTGATGGGTCCTCCAGGACCTCTTGTTTCCATGTTGTTGGATGAGAGGCGGTGTGTGGCCCACAGCTCCCCTTCAGATCCATTCCTTGAGGTCCCAGGTGTTTACCTGAGCAAGAGAAACAGCTCCAGCATACCCAGTCCCTGTGCTTCCCAGAGCTCCAGAGGTGCTGATACCCAGAGATCAGACAGATTTCAGTCTGTATTGGCTGTCCCTGAGAGTCCAGGAGCTTTCAAGGCAGGCAGAAAATTTTGCTCTTAATGGGCACTTTGATGAACGTCGGTCAGAGGAAAGTGGGGAGGAGCTGAGTTTGCAAGATCCTTCTGGGGATGGGAGTGCCATGCAGGGCTGGAACCAGCAGCTCCTGCTCCATCTGCATCTCTATGCATCTCCATCTGTCGCTGTGCTGCCCATGCCTCCTTGCTTTGTGGGTGTCCTCAGGCCACCCGTGCCCTACCCTGCAGCTGCTGGTGGGAAGGTACCACCTCCACCATGTAGACCTGGGGCTATATTGTCCAGGGCTTTGCAGGCTCAGGGGCATCTCCCCACCATCCTCATCCTGACACCCCTGTCACCATTGGTGTTTTATTCATTTGCCTCCAGTGCAGAACAAGCTGCACCAACAGAGCAAACATCCCTACTACCTAATCCCATGCAATGTCCCTATCCCACCAGCAATGTTCCTCTGATGCCGCTGCATCCCCCCCAGCTCCCCATCCTCACCCCTGATGCCCTCATTGATGCATTTCCCCCTGGCTTGGTGGTTCCTCTGCCAACCCAGCGAGGAAGCAGAGAAGGATATAAACCCCACCACCCTGGGTATTTTCCAAGCCTGTCTCCCCATGAGCTGCAACCTCCCCACTGCGTCTGGAGGCAGCATGGGGAGATGCCAGCTGGGCTGAGCTGCTCAGGCACTCATCAGCAGAGCCCACGCTGGTAGTACCGGGTCACGCTGCAAGACTCATTTATATTCTTTAGCATTCGGTGGGTGCCTGTCTCTGCTCTGGGTGGTTCCGGCTCTCTGCTAGCAGGTGGCCCGCTGGGGTTTGCTGGCAGCCGTAAGGGGAGGGTATTTTTAGCTTTCCACTCCCTCTTGCTGTGGGCGGTATGTGCCATTTATTTGTCATTAAAGTATTTGTGATTAGGGTGGCAGCCTGCTTACATGGCAGGAGTGATGGCATAGAGCTGAAAGATGCTGAAGGTACCGTCAGTAACCTCCAAGCCCTTCGGTGCTGGGGTAGTGGTCTTGTAAGTTCTGGCTGATCTCGTGCCCAAAGGCCTGGTTGACTCTTTCCATCTCGGTTGGAAGCTGGATGGCTCGGTTAGAAATGCAAGAGACTCAAGTCTCTTGCTGTAGGTAGAAGCACAGGTCACAAATCCATCTGTATTTACACACACACAACCGTCGAAGCCATACTCAGGCTCTAAGTGAGAGCATTTGGGTGTCATGCCTCCCTGCACCCCTGGGAGATGCACGTAAGAGCTGCCTCCTCTTTCTAGATTCCATGCGTCCATACCCAGGTTGGACTCACTTTTTCCTTTTGCCAACCCCTTGGCTTGGCTCCTGGTATTTCCAGGCCTGCATCCAAGCTCTGCCATGCCTGTCTGTGCACCTCCTGCACCACACGTCTGGGGAAGAAAACACCTTGTAGCAGTAAAACAGTGCCCTGAAGGAAGAAGCTAACCTACCTGTTGGGGTAGTTCTTTGCAGGGAGCCCCATGTCTTTCCAAAGCCTCCTGGAGCCTCCCTGGTATGTGAAGTCCTCGCTGCAAGGATCACACATTCCCTGGCACAGGGGAGAACGCTACTTGGAGGCATCTCCCAGGGCATGGGGCCAGGCGTAGCATCACATTTGCTGGGAAGGTGAGGTGGGGAGCACGCGGAGCACACGGCAGCACCCGGATTGCTGTGGGGCTGTGGGCAAGCCCTGGCTTCTGCAGCATAGTGGGGACGGTGAGTCCAGACTCTCGGGTTCTTCTTGCATGCATGTCACACCTCTGGCTCCACTGTCTGCATCAACACGAGCTGCTCCCCCCTGCCCAAATCGTGGGGCTGATTCCCCATGAGCACACCAAGGTGCGGTGTGTCAGAGCCAGGCTTTCAGAAGCTAGCACCAGACCAGGTTTTGCTGCTGCAGCTCCTTGTGCTGGCATTAGAAACCCCAGTCAGAGGCCAGGGAAGCATTAACTGGCGTTCGTGAGAGTACCGGCTGTGGGAACTGTGTGGGAACTGAGCGCAGAGGAGTAAAGAGAGGCTGGAAAAGCAGATGCCCAAAAGGAGACATCTCCCGGAGCTGAACAAGAGGATGTTCTGGCTGGTTTGCTACCCTGGACCTTCAGTTGCTCAACCGTGATAAGATGTGGGCTTGCACAGGTTCTGTGCAGGCATGTGCATGTGTCTCTGTGTGCAAGTTCATGGGTATCATCTTCCCTGCAGTGACACAGCTTTGGGGAATGTCCAGAGGTGAGAAACCACCTTAGAAGGGACCTGTTGCAGCAGCCTCTCCAGTGCATGGCAGAGAGCAGACAGGAGGTGACTGACTCATTGCAGGTCCAGACACATGGTTTCAGGTCCTGGCTCCACCAGGCTCCTCGTATGACCAGTGACAGCTCCCAGTTTGTGCCTACACCACCAGCAGTAGCAGGAACCCAGGTTCAAAGGTGGTGTCTCACAGTCTCACTGCTTGTATTTGGCTCCACCTGAGAGCCTTTAAGTTGCCTAGGGAGAATTGAGGGCAAAATTTCTGCTGAACGGTAGAGCGTTTGGCCTCTGCATGTCCAAACAATGTCCCACGTGAGTGGGAGCTTGTGCCTTCATATGGATCTGTGTGTGTGTTTCCTTAGGAGCTCAGCCAATGCTGGTACCTCAGCAACGGCGGTGTCCCTATGAACACAGTGGAGCGGCAGAAACAGAGGCATGGTCAGGGCAGGTGCCTGCATGTTCCCAGCAAGCCAGGCTGCATCTCAGGCATCATGAGCAACCAGGTAAAATCCTCTCCCTGGGGAGCCTCAAGCCTCCTGCTCTTGTTGCGGCTGGGTGTCTGCAGCACCAGACCTACAGATGCTGGAGGACTGATGAGCAGGCAGAGAAACCCTCCCGATGCAAGGTGATGCAGTAACCGTGGATACTGAAAGGTAGTCGGTGAGAAAGAAAAAAATCTGAAAAAGGCACCTGCTGCTGAATTCAGCCATCGAGAAGCTCTTTGAGGTAGCTGCCGATTTACACATCAAAGGAGGAAACTGAGAAAAGCCTGCCCAAAGGTTGCAGCTGAACTGTGCTCAGGTCCTCACCCAGATGGCTACTGGCCTCAGCAGATGGGGTAGGATGCATTCCTCCCAACTCAAACTGCCTCCCCATTGAGTCTGCTCTGAAGTGTCCCTTTATAAACTGTGGGGGAGACAGACACCTCTGGAAGACAATTTGTGACATTCTCAGGTAACTCAAAGACAGGTCTCTAGTCTGCTTCTGGAGTAGCCTGTGGATGCAGACCTTGGGTCTTGGCTACGTGAGGGAACAATCAGTGGGATGGAAAGGACCACTGCAAAGATTTCACAGCCAGGGATCCCACATGTGTACAGCCAGAAGATCACCATCTCTAACACCTTAGCTCTTGTGGTAGGGATTGTTTTCCTCAGCCTTTTGTCTTGTGTGTTGCATCGTGGCCTTGTGCCAGGCTTCATGGAGCTGGCACAACATGCACACCCCTGGCAGACCAGGGTAGACGGAGTTGCTTTCTGAGCCGTAGAGGAAAAAAGCTTTCTGAAGGGTTGGCTGCAACCAGCCAGGTGTTGCTGCCATAGTTTTGCAGGCCAAAATATCTTCTCTGATAAAGCAGATTTTTGACCATCGTCATCAGTTTCAGCTACAGCTCCTTCTTCTGCTCATGGAATCAGGCATGGAGGAGAACAAAAACAGGGTGCTGAAGGACAAGGTGAGAAGCTGTTTCACACGGGACCTCTCCTTGAACCAAGGTCCAGCTTCAGGCCTGGGCTCAGCAGCTCCAGCTGCAGCACTCCAGGATGACGACAGCAATTTCCATGGTGTTTTGCAACGTGTCGGTGGCTCAGGCTGGCTCTTCAGGTCCTACTGAAGGGGACAGGCATCACATTGTCCCCATTTGCTAATAGGTTTGTCCATCCAGCTCCTATCTTGTCCTGTTTCCCAGCTAGTCTTCATACGTAAGGAGTTTTAGACCTGCAGCCCTGCCTTTGGTGGGCTCTCAGGAGGCTGCCGGACACCAGCAGTCTGCACTGTCCCTTTCCAAAAACCAGCTCCCATGATAGCTCCTCTGACACAGGGGCCAAGATGAAGCCCTCCTGAGGTCCTGGTACTTGCAAGGGATGCCTCTTTCCATGCTCACCTAGCAACCCCCATCAACCATGACATTTCCAGCCAGCAAGCCTCAAGAAAACTCTTTGCCAAGTACAACAAAACCAGCCACAGCTGATTACACTGTCCTCCTCCACAGATGTTGGGGTGAGGAACAAATGTCCAATGCCCAGTGTCACGGTGCAAAGAAGAGCAGAGCATCCCGTATTGCCCCGAGACCTGCTGCAGGCAGCCAAAGCCAGGAGCCCTGTTTGGAAATCCGGGCCAGGCTGGAGATCTCAGCTGCTCCCAGAGAAGAGAGGGAACAAAGCGGTGGCCCGGCGAGGCCGAAGCAGCACGCGGTCGGTTGGTCCTGGCCCTCGGGTGCAGCCCACATTAGCAGCCTGCCTGGAGTCTGTGTATTAGCCGTGAATTAATGTCCTGCAGAGACTGGGAACTGGGATCATGCGAGGATTAAAGAGGCATTACCCCTTTGTTAAAGCTGATGTTTTTGGGATAATCTGGAAGCTTTAGCTAATACATTATTACAGAAACTCCTTCAATCACAGCGGCAGACAGTAAGCAGATTTGGATATTACTGCATAACTGTGCGCAGGCCTGCTGCTGCTATTCTTCTCTGCCTGGGTAGCATCATGGCACACTCGTGTGTGTCCTGCCATGGAAGCTCCGCAGAGACCCTGTAGTGGTCTCATCTCTCAGAAGAGATCCCTGTCTGGGGATGCTACAGGCACAACTGAAAGAAGGGTGTTCTCAGTGCTACTCTGGGGAAATCAGCAACTTCAGAGCCACTCAAGAGGCTTTGTCCATGGAGGAGAGCACTGGGAACTCCAGCCTGGGTACCTGGGTCCCTGGATCAAATTTTTGGAGCATGGAGAATCTGTTGCTGTTGACATACATCTCCTCTTGGTGCTGCTGCTGCATTGAATCTGCTGCTTGTACCCTAGAACTGCTGTCTGGACCCCAAAACTGCTCCTTTCTGTTTTCTCAAGAGCTGCAGCAGGTCTAAAACAAGATAGCGTTTCTTCATCCTGGTGTGGACAGCAGCACCAGGATTTGGAACTTGCGGAAGAGACCATTCTGGAAGACACTTGCCCATGCTTGCAGTGGTTCTAAGCGTGCAGGGCTTCACAGGTGGGATGTGGCACCATATTCCCAAGCCTCACTGAGAGTTTGGTGGAGACATGTTCCCATTTTGCTGTTACTCCGTCACATATTGTGATCCCCACAGGGCACATGGGGCTGCCAGGGATGATTTCCTAATTCCTGAGCCCTCTAACCCTCAGAGGGCACGAAAATCTAGCGTGTTCAACAGCTCATCACTGACCTGGACTGTGCAGGTGGGGCAGTCCTCGCTGTGACAGGAGGAGGTGAAAGATGCTCAAGCCTATCTCTGCAGAGCTGCGGGAAAGGCAGAGATCTGAATGTGACAGTGTGCGATGGGATGGGACTCGGGCTCGAGCCTGCTTAGTAGTGCTTTGGAGACAACTGGGAAGAGAAGTGGGGAAGTTTCATATTGCTTTTATGGCAGATGCATGAGATTGTTTGAGCCAAATGCTGCTGGATATTAACCTCCAGAGAGTTAACAGAAAGAAAGAGAAAATGCAGCGGGTAAAACGTGGGATGGAAGTTGGGAGGCAGAGATTGTTGAGAGCACCGCCAGCCAATGCAACGCCTGCAGGGGAGCCTGCTGGGACAGGGGCATGGAGGAGCTGTGCTGGAGCTGTGGGACCCCATGGCCAAACAAAGGGGCATCCCCAAATGAAATCTTCGTGCAGGGGAGGGGAGCCATGTTCCCAAATTGATCCTCCTCAGGCAGGGATGCAAAAGGCAGAGATGGAGGATTCAAAGCCGCAATGCTGGAATGCACAAAAGGTAGCAAATTCCCGAGCCCGGATGACACATCTGGAGTCCTCAAAGAGCTAAAAACCAAGTGACTAAGCTCTTAGCAATAACATACAAATTCACATCCTCCAACTATTGGACCGGGGGCAGTAAATGCTGGGCCTACATTTTAAAGAAGGCCCCGGGGTGTGCTAGGGATTACAAACCAATAAGCTTTGCTTCGGTGTGAGGAAATGGTTGAAACAATTATGCAGAAGCGTAATTAGAAATCTCATAGAGCAGGGGTTCCTGAGCTGCTGTACCCAGCCTCTTCAAACAAGTGCAGTCACCTGAGCAGCTCTCTTTCTAGGCCAGGTCATTCCTAGGTCTGGTCCCCTCATGGACACACAAGGAAGCACAGTTTGAGGCCACGATGGAGGGGCTGGCAGCAAGCAGAGCTGCCACCAAAGCCGTGAGCAGACCCCAGGGGCTCGGGGCCAGTAGGACCCTTGTCAGGCAAAGGGATTTTTAACTCTGCCAAGCTTCTGGCACCCATGCTAACAGCAGCGGGTCAGACTCAGCATGGCCCAGGGGATGCGGCTTGGCCCCTGCACTCCGAGAAATCACTTCCCTCTTCATTTCCCCAAGATGCTGCACCCAGCATGGACGCTCTGCACAAACAAGGAGGCTCTCACTGGGAGGGAGGAGCACATTCAAGCACGAAAGGGAACCTACTGTTCATGCATAGACAAGGAAAACACCTGTACATTAAGATCTGTCTCCCTGACTGAGAACTGGCCCCTGACAGCAACACCGAGGCTCAGGGGTGCTGCAGTGCTGGGAAGATGTCAGCAGCCGTGAAAGAGGTTGCCATTCATTTGTGTTGTCTCTTTCCCTCCTTCAGGGTACCTTTTGTACCTCCCCACATCCAGCCACCAATTCTGGGGACACCTCAAGTACGGTAAATCCTGCAGAGCTCACTCCCATTAGTGAAATCAGCCAAGAGCTAATGTTTTTGTTTCCTTAGAAAACAAGGCTGAAACTAAAGAACATAAATCAAACACCCAAATGACCAAATAGCCACTAGTCCCCTGCAGCCAGCCAGGAAGTCCCTGAGTGGGCTGGTTCCATCAGCCAGGGTTGGGTGTGCTACCTTCCATTGATGTTGGTTTGAGTTATATTTTTTTTCAGTGCTTACAGTAAGATTGCAAAACAAAAATGTATTCTGGGATCTGTTGTACCACTTCCTCCCCTCCTGCTTTCCTAAATAGGTGGAGGGGCATTGAAAGGTCCACAGGGTTTTAAATACCTGACTCAGACTGAAAACAAAATCCACTTCAAAAAACAGCTGAGAAAGAACTTCTCTATTATACCTTTTGTGAAAAAGTCCCCTGCACAGAACCACAGGCCCTTGGGACTCCTCCGCAAAGGTCCTGATGCTCAGAGAGCACCTCTTTGCTGCTCCAGTCCTTTGGAGCCCACCGTGCCCACAAAGCAACCCTGCTGATCTCCCCGTTGTTGTGAAATGGGGGTACAGGTAGGCAGCCAGCATAGACAAATGTTTCTGCCCTGGGCTTTTCTTAGCAGAGAGAAGAGCAAGCACCTCCCTCAAGGGTCTTCTCTGCCTGCCTTGTGCCCCAGGGCGTTCGTGCACCTTTCTCCAGAGCATTTCCATGGGGTACCACAGAGACTGCAGGCTGGTCTGGAGGGATGCTGGTGTGGAAATCCCTACCACAGCTTCCCACAGCACATGCCAAGGGGCCTGAGGACAAGAAATCAGAAGGGACCCCCCCCTCTCCTCTCTCTTAACTGTTGAAAAAGTAGGACAGGTCTCCCAGGCTCTCCTGTGCTCCTTCCATCACTCCCAGCATCTCTCCAGTTCACTCCTGCCTAAGCCTGCCCTCTCTTGCTCCACTAATGTAATCCTTAAACTCAATAATGTCCGCGATTTAAGTGCACCCCCTTTGAGCTGGGCCTATCTGCTGTCTCACAGGACACTAAGGCTGCAGCCATGGAGCCACGAAAAGCAAAACGAGGGCAGGGAAGGCGAACAGAATGCCCAGCCTGGGAACTGCTCCTTCAGCCCAGCTAAAACTGCCACTGCAGGCAGCTCAGGAACCCCTTGGTGCTCCAAGAGGCACTTTGCAACTCTGGCATCCCCAGGATGGACCAGAAGGTAAGGAGCACCATGCACATCACTGGTGGAGCTGATGGTGGTGTCCCTGCACGGCTGATGTGGCAGAGCGATGGTATTAAAATTGTTCTGTTCTCCCCATATCTCCTATGCCTGCTGTAGCTGCACCATCACAACTGTCTGTGGGGGCCACACTGGAGTGGGTTTTGCTCAAGGGACAGCTGAGATTTCCACTTGGGACCAGCCCTGCTTTAGCTTGATGGGTTTTGAATCCCCAGGGCAACCCCTTCATGGAGTAGGGGAGCAGGAAGGGGAACACAGAGTCCCCTTCCCCTTTGTATTGCAGCAGCCTGTGTGTTGGCTGTGCCTTGCACCCTCCTTCCCCATACTGCCACCTTCTCTCACAGAGGATTTTGGTGACACCGGCACATTGTCCTCATCACCTTCCTCACCTCTCATGAGGGGCCAAGAAGCTCCCTGCACCACTTCACAATGCATTTTATTTGCAGATCTTCAGCTCACTCCAAGTCCAAGTGACACCGCTGTAATCAGGGCAACAGATTTAATTTTCTGAGCAAAATGTAATGTGATCAGGTTCACTCAAAATGTCTCTCTGTGAGCCAGGCCAACACTCTCCAGTGTTTTTCCTTTCTCTTCTTGTCTACCCCATTGCTTGAAAATGTGTATCTGGCACACACAGGCCTTTCAAACCCTAGCGGCACTTCCCACGCTTGGCTCCACTCATGTTGCCTTTGTATCTCCTGCACAGCTCCATTGAATTTCCTGGGTGGGAGAGACCAGAGTTTTGTGCTGTGCAACACCAAATTCACTTTCCTCTGTCTCTTACCAAAGGCTGCAGCTCCCTGTGACACCCCCCCCGGCTCACAGAGCCATCTCCATAATCAGGCTTGAGTTTCCAGAAGGTTTTCCTGTTGGCCAGCTCAAGGTGTTATTTTCAGATACCTCAGCCGGATGGATGGAAACTTGTTATCCAAACCTTCTCCCTTAAATTGTCTAA
This sequence comes from Trogon surrucura, assembly GCA_020746105.1. Classification (NCBI taxonomy): domain Eukaryota; kingdom Metazoa; phylum Chordata; class Aves; order Trogoniformes; family Trogonidae; genus Trogon; species Trogon surrucura. The sequence goes on along the minus strand of CM036630.1, from coordinate 7,007,901 downwards.
GGCCATAAGTTTTACTTGCTATGGAGAAGAACCAGATACCACAGTTGCTTTTTCTTCCCGGTCTCTAGATCTTGCAGCTCAAAGCCTCGTGCAATTAAAGCCTTGATTACTCTGGGCCAAGATGAGATTTCAGGGCCAGGGTAAGGCTCTGGCCACAGGAGGGGAAACAAGAACTTTCCCCCATGTTGGTGACTGTCCCCATCATTCCCTATAGAGAGATGGACTGTCTGAAGACCCCAATCCCTATCGTTTCCAGTCCCTGTGTGGCTCTTTGCACCCCATCCCTCACCGTTCTCAGTTCATTCCATCAATAGGTCCTTCTTGCACTTTCTCATTTCACAGCTCTCAGATCCAGACCCACTCAGTCTGTTTCCAAAACAAGTCCCAGGCCAGCAGAGACCAGGCCTGAGCACAGCACCTGGGCCACCACATCATCATCCCTGCAAGAGGCCATGCTGGGCTTCCTGCTCACCTCCCTCCCTGGCAAGGAGACACCTCCCTCTCCCTCAGTGCAAGCCCTGTCCTGAGCGCCTGGAGGTGACCACCCCACCACCGGGGGCCTACCTCTGGGCCATCCCACAGCATTTCTGGACCTGCTAGAGGGCAGAGTCTGGTTCCTGCAGCACAGGGCCAGCTCCTGTCCTGTGCCAGTCCACCAGTAAGGCACACTGCAGGCAGTGGCCATGGACTTGCTTGCCTGTCTTGCTCTCTCGCCCACCTTGCTTGCCAGGCTCACACGCACGTGGGCTGCAGTGCGTCTCGAGGGCCCTTGCACCGTGCCAAGGGAGCTTTTCTTATCTTCACAGGAATGAAAACCTTTCCCAAATCAAAGTGCTTGGGTGGCTTTGAAGAGTTTCCTCTGGAGATGAAATAAGCCTGTTTGCAAGAGTGAGTGATGGCTGCTGAAGCCGGAGCTCCTGGTGGGACAGTGACTGGGCTGCTGGAGAGCACTGGGCCAGGTCAGTGGTCTTGGGGCTGCCCCAAGCTGGGCACTTTGGTGACCTCAGCAGGTCTGAGGCCAAAGGAGTCGTTCTCCAGGCTGAAATTTCCCCCCAGACAGAGCTCACCAGTACAGGGCTTTTCTAACTCATTTCTAACTGGCTGCATGCTGGCAATTGTGCGGCATGAAAGCCAACCAACAAAGGAACATTTTAGAGGATTATGTGGAGATGTTATAGATGTTCAAAGGACACCCTGTGCAATAAGGCACTGCACAAATCCTCCAGTCCCCAGAACCCACAGAGCCCATCTGGAAGGGAAAAATAAATGCAAGAGCCAGTGCAGAAAATGAGGCTGAAGAAAGCCCCACCTCCTGGAGGTGACTGGGTTGTTCTGCTTTGAGATGTTGGATGAATGGTAGAAGTGTAGGGACTAGAGACAGTCTTGCCGTGAGCTTGGGGATAGGCAGGCATGTTTGTATGATCTGGGACTCACTAGCACAGGCTGTGCCTGCCAGAGTGCCCTGGGGAGCAGAGAGTGTCTGGGAAGCCAGTGTGCATGTAGATTATTTGTTGTTTGATATTTTCCATTTAATGCTTTTGTCCTAAAATAAATATACAAAAGTTCAGGGCCCTGCAGGTTGTGTCTGTTAGCCAGAGAAACGGATGACTGAGCCAGTTATCGCTGTGGAGCAATCGATGCTATTTGTTTACCAGGATGGGCAAAGTCTGATCTCCCTGGACACATCTTGCTCGCAGCTTCTCCTGAACCTATTGCAAAGCTGTTTTGCCACCCTGCCTGGACAGAGCCCTGCCACCTGTCCTCTACCTCCCTGGTCTTTCTGCTTGTGAGGAAAATATTATCACCTACATGGCACCAAGCAAACTAGCTGACAAGCTGCTGCGCAGGCCAGGGAGTTTCCTGGGCTTTGCAGACAGAACGCATTTGTCAAGGATCAAGAGGGGCAAAGGACTACACTGGATCCCCAGCCTGGGGCGATAATGCTCAGGGACAAGGAAAAGCAGGATGCCCTGTGTGCTCTGTGTCAGGGATTGGCCCATCACCCTGGCACCTGGGCACAAGGACAGAGCTCACAGAGCACCACAACACTCACCACATGCATCCCAGCCCTGGTATGAGATGTCTCCCGTCCCCAATACACCATCACCCACTGCATCCCAGGTCCAGCTGATCCTCACACCAGCACAGGCACCCTGGCACGTTCATCAACCCCATATGTCCCAGCTCCACATGAAGATCCCAATACAAGGATCCTACACTCCAGGCCTCCAGAACTCCTAGTTCAGGATTCTTCTCTCCCTAGGGATATGTTATTTCTGGACGGGGCTGGATCAGGGCCAGTGTGGCCAGCCCTGCTGTGCAGAGGTCCCACTGCTGGGAATGGCATCGCTTGTGAGAGGGTCTTGGTTAGCTTTTTCAGCAGAGTCCAGTTTGTTTGTTATTTGTTTAGCACTGCATTCCACTTGGAGCCTCACTCAAGTGTCTCTGGATTTTGCCCTGGGAGAATGTTGGCTCTAGCATATTGCAGGGCAAACAAACAGTGAAGATAAAGAGACAGCATCACCCCCTCAGAGCAAACACAACTCTCCAACCTCCATTCCAGTGACTGCAGAGGCCACGCAAGTCCACCACTGCTGTTGACTACCACCCTAGCCCCTTGCTGGCCCCAAGCCTTGCCTGTGCTCCTGCCCGCTTGTGCAGGGAGAACGTGTGTCAGCTCTGGCACGCAGCACACTGACCTCCCACCAGATACCACCCGCGTGGCCTCACTGCTTCTCAATTCCCAGCCTGTGCTGGCCTGGTCTCCCTCATCCATGTGGTCCCAGTGCCAGGGCTACCTGTTCCTGCCCTCCATGTCCACAGTAAGCTTGTTTCTACCCTGCTGATGCTCATGGCACCTTGGGGTCCTTGTCCTCCACCTCCCTTCTCCTTTGCTGTCTCCATGTAGTAACCTTGCCTTGGACCCCCACCTCTCATTCTGTCTCTGCCATCTCCTGCCAAGTCTATGCTGACATGATCTTCTGGTGTCCATGCCCATAGTCTGTCTGCCCTTGCCATAGTTCCTGCCCCACGGTTGGTACCCAGCACCCTGCCTGCCGTGATATCTGCCCCTCATACTGTCCTGAAACCCTACAGAAGTACTCTTGAGAGCACGGCTGGCCAGGGCTCCCTGAGAGCTGCCTGCCCGGCAGCAGTGGGGATGAGGGCAGCCCAACCTCCCCCTTTCTCCATATTGCACATCATCTCCTCTCTGCCCAGCCCAGCCTCCATGGGCAAGTCATGGTGTGAGCCAAGTTTCCCGCTGCTGTGTCTCCTGTCCCCCATGCCAGCCACACCAGGCAGGGCAGGTCTGATCTGGTCTCCTCTCCCTGAGTTTCCTCCTGCCTCCCTCGGACTGGGAGCTGAAAGACGGGATCTTGTGGGGAGAGGTCACTACTGTGCCGACAGCTCCTCTTCTGAAGATGCGGAAAATTCTTTAATCGGTGCCTGCTGGCAAAGATTGTCTCCAGGGCTGGACCATCCCCCAGCAGCAGTTGGAGGCTGGCTGGAGGTGGGCTTACAATCAGGAGACCACAGGACCCTAACAAAAGCAGGAAATAGGTGTAATTCCTTGGTGGAGGAGGTATGAATAGCAGATCCCCCAGAGGATGTGAGGCCAGCTTAGAAAGCAGCAGGAATGTGATAGATTCAGACGACTCCTTGCAAAGCTATGCTTCCAGAGAGATTCCATCTTCCTGCTATTCTCTAGCCTCTCCTTTCTTTGGGTAAACTCTGCCGGACCCTCAGCAACTCCCCTTGCCTTAGCAGAACATGAACCCACCAATGTCCTGGCCAGGACATGGCTGAGGGTGCCTGCTCCTGTGCCTGCACCCTGCCAGGCTCAGGGGTGTAGGGACTGGGGGGCAACAAAGGGGGCCAAAGGACCCCTCCACAACTCAGGTGTAGCACAGCTCACTGCTTCCTACCCAGGAGCCCCTGTGCTAAGCTCCATGAGAAAGAATTTGAGTCTGTAGGGGAATAAAGGGAGTGTCAGAGGCAGGGGATGGGAGAGAGGACACCACATCCCTGGCATTGGGTATGGTGCTGGGAAGAGCAGGGGCTGCCCCTTGGGGCTGGCTCACAGTCTGGGGAAGCTGAGCTTCCCCATGGGCTTCTGATAGTCTGATAGTCTCTGGAAAGCTCAAGTCTGAATCCCAAGATCAGCTGGGGCTTTGAGCACCAAAGCTCAGCTTGCCAGCAGGGCTTCATTTTTGGTTCTCTACTGTTTCTACTTGGAGAAATCTCCGATGTCGCAGAGGATGGGTGGAGATTGGAGAAACCTTCCTGTTCTCTGCGGAAGTCTGCCCGAACCTTGAAGCAAGAAATTGATTAATCATTGCTTGAATAATTGCAGGGCACTGCAGACAATCTGTTCCCAATGGCCTGTGAAGGGAAGGGATGAGGTGAACAATTGGGTCAGGGGAGGTCACTCACCCCGGCCCATTAACACGTCAACTTCAGAGTGCTCCCAGAAGCTGGATTAAATGGTTTCTTTTTGAAAAAGAGATCTAATCTCTTCACAAGCCCTTGAGCAAAGCTGTGAGTCCATCATCTGCTTGAGAAAACTCTTACAAGTGCTTTCACCACTAGGACACTGGCTTTCAGTTCAAGGCCGAATCTCCATTTCTTCAGTTCCAGCCCTGTTGTTTTTACACCTTTCTACGGGATTTAACAGTTCTCCACTCTCTTCTAAATGTGGGAGGACACAGGCCAGGTCCTTAGAACGTCTGACAATGTGCTTTTCAAGAAGAATCAGAGAGCTAGGGCCTGGCTTTCCAGGTTATTCTCAGATCTTCAAGCTCTGGGGGCACTTCTTTGCCTTCCTCAGAGTGTGTGAGCCAGATGCAGCGCTCCAGCAGTGAGCTGTTTACTAGCAGTCCCCTTTCAGACACCCACAGCAGTGCACACCAAGTTCATTTTGGGGTACCTGTTCACTCCGATTCCTAATTCCTCTTTCACAAACAAATCTGCATTTTAGGATGTGGCAAATACTCCTGGGAGGGCTTCAAACGAGCTCCCCTGGTTGCTGGTTAAAAGCCAATATTCATATCTCCACCCGTATAGGCATGCCTAGAGTCATTGCTTTCTAAGACCTAGCCTGCAGACTTAACATGCAAGCTTCATTTCCAGATATATTCCCATGTTTATCTGTATTCAAATGCACCTTGACCGTTTAACCAGGTGATGTAGCGTGAAACTGTCCTCATTCCTTTCTACCTCATCACTCTCAGTGTCATTTTCAAGCTTTACTAGCAAAGATTTCATATCTTTATCTACATCACTGATAAACATATTTAATAGCAGTGGACGAAGAACAGATCCCTGGGGACAGGGAGGTAGAAATAGCACTGCTTACTGATATCTGCCCATTAGCAACTACCTCTGAGATCTGCCAGGGAAGCATTTTTAATCCATCTAATATGTACCCTGTTAATTCTGTATAATGCAAGTTTTAATCAAAATGTCAGGTGGAAGTAAGTCAAATGCCTCGGAGAAATCCAAGCGTACTATATCAACACAATTGCCTTTCTCAACCAGACCGGTAATACTGTCAGAAAAAGACAACAGGTTTGTGAGACAAGCCCCACCACCCGTGCCACCATGCTGGCTGCAGCTCCTGATTCTGGGGATCTGACGTCACCATTTATTCCTCGATCCCAGGGACCTACGTCTGGACGAAAACCCACCAGAGACCAGCAAACTTCCCTGAGCAATGCCCTCATCCCCTTCTAGCTTGTACCCACATTTCCTCCTTGTTTGCAGTGATATTTTGGGGATGGTGGTCCCTGTGGAAGGGAATGAGCTCTCAAGGCTGGATGAGGAGGTCTGTGATGCTTGGTGCCAAAGGCTCACCCCAGGAGGAGCTTCTAGTGTGGCGATGGTGGAGCCTGTGCGACTCTGAGATGCGAGGTGAGCTGAGCACCATGGGAGGACCAGAGCTCAGGGGCTTCCCCGGCTTGCAGGATCTTTCATCCTCCGTCACCACAAAGCCGGGCCAGATCTGCATTTGCAGCAGCCCACAGAAGCTGCCTCTGTTGTCTTATTTTTGTTATTTTTGAGAGGATATTTTAGCGCTGAGCACATTCCCTCCTGTTGCCATGGCAGCCGTGACAGGGGTTATATACCGTGAGAAAAATAGCAAAATTAATGAGTGAGTGAAAGTGCAGCTGAGAGAAAAACAAGGTTAAAAAAAGAGTTAAAACAGTAATAAAAACAATCTCCCAGTAATTCAGCAGCAAGTGTCCCACAGGCAAAACAGGCACTGACCATCCAAGCTGTTCAGCCTCTTCCATAGATCCTGGTTGGGGGTCAATGCAGGTCCCACCTGCATCCCGTGGCCAAGCATCCTCCGACTGCGCTCGCCTGCGCGGTCCGAGGGATGTGCCTTTCCTGCAGCATCGCGCTTCACAGTCCGGATCGGGCTGAAACCACTCAGCCCATTTTCCCCCGCCAACCTGCAGCCCTTCATTACTCAGTAGGCATGTAGAGAAGTTCTTTAATGTGCTCATTTCCTTGCATTTGGGTTTTGAGGATCTTTTTGTTTTTAATTGTAGAAACAAGCAAATTGTCAGAACATCTGTGTTATTTGCATTTGCTGCCCAAATCCGTGCTGCTGCTTCTCCTGCAGAGCCCAGAGCTGATGAGAGAGAGAACAGAAGAGGCTTTGAACTCCTTGCAGCAGACGGCAGCCAGGTTGCTGCGTGTATGTGTTGGGGAGGGGGTATTTATTCTCTTGTAAGGTTCATTTGCTCTTCTTGTTTCCCTTTCTTCTCACTTTCCCAGAGATTTAGCTGGATGCTCTTCCCTCGCAGGCTTTGTTCTTCTGACAAGGCCCCACCAGCACCACGAAGCAGCCGTCTCCGCCTGACTCCAGAGCATCCTAGCAAAGGGCACCCGCTGCATGGGGCGAGCCAGCACCTCCAGCAGCATCACCAAGGTTGGTGGCACTGCCAGCACCAGGGCAAGTGGATGGGAAGGATCTGGAGGGGATCACAAAATAACTCAGGGGCCAAAGCTGCAGGTTGATGGTTTCCTGTTGCTTAGCCTGGCCCTGCTTTCTGGGAAATGACTCATGCTATAACACCCAAGCAAAGGGAGGTACAGTGAATGGCAAAGCCAGCACCAGGCTTTCCTTGCTATCAAGAGGGCAAGGAGCAATCTGGGAGGAGCCTGGCCGCTTTCAAAGGTAGCAGGGCTAAGGGGGAAGGTAGAGACAATCAAATCACCCCTGGGATGCCAGACCTCTAGTGGCCTGGACACAGGTCCCACCAGCTTCGCTGGCCATCAGGCGCTTTCTGGCACTGTGGTGGGCTTTGCCATACAGTTCCTCCTCGTTGCAGAGAGATGGCTCCTGGGACACTTTTTGCCACCATGTTCTTAGAGCCTCTCAGAAATGTGCCTGAGCAGAGACAGCAGATAGCAGGGACTGGTCCCCACAAAACTGGTGGCATCTAGTAAGCTGCATGCATGCACAGCTTCCCTGGCCGCTCCCTGCACCCTGCATGTCCCACCTGTGCCTCTTGCGAAACAGAAACCTTTGGTCACCAGCCATCCCTTTAAGTTTGCCTTCACTGTGCCACAGACAGCCCTGGAGTCCCAGGGTCACTTCTTCGGTTCTTCTCTTTGCTCTCCAGCCCTCCAAGGAGGGCTGCCAGTGTACTGAAAAATTAAATCTCATATTGTCTACAGAGGGTTTAACTCCCTCTCTCTGGCCAGATCCCCAGCTCACGCCACAGCAGCAGGGCAAACCCTGACAAACCCCATGGCGCCTTTCCCTGCTCTTCCACGATGGGATTTGACCTTCCCTGGGTTCTCACTTCACATCTGCTGCTAAACTGGCTTCGTGAGAATTGACACCCAGAAAAAAAAAGCAACCAACACAAAAATGTGGAGAAGCTGACATCTCCGCAGGAGAGGAGATGGCCCTGCTATGGGAAAATCTTGGAGGAGAGGAGATTTTTCTACCCAGAGGGGACAACTCTCCAGACCCTTTCTACTGCCTGGCAGGAAGGAGCCTAGCCAGGGGCTGAGTTCCCTCCTTCAGGGGGAAAAACGGGGTGATTCGGGCTGAGCTGGAGCCAGGGCCCCTCCGAACAGGCCGGCGCAGCCTCTAGATGGTGCAGTCATCGCAGCCGAGCTGAGCATGTGTGCAGCCAAGGGAGCTGCGCAACAGGTTGGCGTGGCTCAGCGGGAAGCGAGGCTCCCATCCTCACGCTGCGGCGAAGCGGAAAGGACTTTCCAGCATCCTGGCGAGAAATCCTACACTGCAACTGGCCGCGAAGGCGGCTGCTGCTTGGTGAGGGGGTCCTACAGCCCCGTGGGGTGCCGGGCCTTTGTGGGGTGCTGAGAGCCACCCCAGCATCTCCATCTGAGAGCAATGAGGCCTTTGGCAGGGCCAGGCTGTAAATCCGGTGCGCAGCACTGGCTCTCCTTGCAGGAATGCTGAGGACAGGGGAGACGTGGAGGGAAGGAGCACCCCTGGAGCACACTGCCCCCAAGCACCCTGTGACTTCCACTTGCTCATCCCAACGTTCCAGGGGGTACAAGTGAGGACCCAGCTGGGGTAGTGCAGCTTGCAGAGGAATTGCAAGGGCAGGCAGGAGCTTGCAGGTGCTTTTCGGGAACTCTTGAGTGCTCTCTGCTCCCTAGTCCCAGCACCCTGCAATAAAAGTGTGATTCACCGAGGTGTGACGGGAGGGGACAGTTGCTTTTTCAGGCCTCACTACCTCACCCGGGCAAGGCTGCAGGAGCCATCGTTTGGAGCTTGCCAGGAGCCCTGCTCGTGTGGGGGGATCCAAGGAGGAGTGGGCACAGCCCCCCCGTGGACTCACTCCCACGGAGGGCCCCCCCCTAGCTGTGGGGTCCGCTGCCGGCCGGACTCCGCTTCCCCCTGCAAATTATTTTTTTTCCCCGAGAGTGGAAAAAGAAATGAGTGAATAAATAAGAGCACGGCAAGCGGAGAGAAAGGGGAGACTCGTCCCACACGTGAGCGAAGAGGTCCCCGGAACAAGGGGGTCCGGAGGGGGCTTCGGAGACACCCCCTCCCCTCTGCTCCACCGCCACTGGGGTGCCCGCAGCCCGGAGCCGGGCGGTGCAGGGAGGGAAGCGGCTCCGCTCCGGTAGCCGATGCCCGTTCGTCCCGGCCAGGCTGGGCTCGGGATCTGATAAGGAGCCGGAGCTCCACCTCCCCGTGGTGGCGGCGGCGAGAGGCGGAGGCAGCAGGGAAGGGGGGGGGGGGGGGTTGGAAGGGGCCGTGCCTGCGCTGCGCTTCCCTTGCACATCCTCACACACACCGAGGGACGGAGGCGGGCACGGACGGAGCTGCCCACCGGGGCTGCCGCCAGCCCTGCCGCCGCCGCTCCGCCGGAGGAGCCGCAGCCCCGGCCCGAGGGAGGGGGGCGGTTCCCACGGGACTTTTTTTCTTTGCCCCCTCCCTCCTTTTTTATTTTATTTTTATTTTTTTTTAAATTTGGTTTTCATCCGTGGATAACGCTCGAGAAGAGCCGGGGGGCTGGGGGAAGCCCGGTCCCGGCGGGGAGGAGGCGATGCAGACGCCGCTGGATCAGCGCGCAAGGGGCCGGCACGGAGCGCGGAGCCGTCCCTATCCAAGTAAGAGCTGCCGAAGGGCCGGGAGCTCCCGCCCGCGGCCGCGGAGAGCTGCGGGGAGCTGCGGAGCGGTGCGGGATACCCGGAGCGGGAACCCGCCGCCGTGCGGGATCGCGGGGAGCGGGCGACGGCGAGCATCCCGCTCCCCTCCGCGCTTCTCCGCGCCGGGTTGCGCGGGCGGCGGCACCGCCGTGGTGCGAGGGGCTGCGGGGGCAGGGGCGGGCGGGCGGTTTACCGGTCCCGCCCGGCGCTGCCACTTGTTGTGCGGCGCGGAGCGGGGGACGAGCCCCGGCTCGGGCGGAGGAGGGGGGGCGGATTGGCTGCGGGGCTGTGTGGGGTGAGCGCCGGGGGTATTTTGTCAGGGTGGAGGGGGTGGCGCTGGGTGTGTGCCCCTCTTTTTTCCAGCCCTGGGCGGGTGCGCTCGGGGTGTGAGCGCGGCTCTCGGGGTGCGCTGGTGCGTGGGAGCGAGAGAAGTTGCGGGTGAGCTGGGAGCGGGGCTGTGCGTTTGCGGGTATGCGGGAGGAGCCGGGAGAGGGGGTCTGGCAGGTGTATCCGTGGCGGGGGTGTCTCTGCGTGTGCCACAGGGCTGCGGCGTGCGGGAGGAGGGGGTGCGTGTCGAGCAGCCGGCTTGCGGTTGTGTGCGGGGAACGGCGGGGTGTGTTGGTGGGTGTCACAGGCGCGGGGGGGGTGTGTGTGTGTGCGCGGGTGTCAGCGGGGTCTGTGCGTGCCTACGCCTTCGAAAATTCCCGTTTCCCTGCCTGTAGCCGAGGCTGAGTGTGAAGCCGGTGCCGAGAGAGCGGCTCCCGGGTGTTTTGCGCGGGTGTCTGCGTGTGTGTGTCTGTGTGTGTGTCTGTGTGTGCGTGCGTGCGTGCGTGTATGTGTGTGTGTGCGGGGCTGGCGGAGACACCCATTCGTCCCCCGGGGCTCTCCCTGCCCGGAGCCGGCGCTACCGGCTGCGGGAGCTTCAACCCGGACAGCCCCGCCGGGGACCGGGGAGCCGAGCTCGGCCTCCATCCTCTCTCCCAGCCGGCGGGGACGGGTGGGGGCCGGCAGCCGCGGCTCTCCTCAGCACCCTACGAGGTAGGGGGTCCCCTATCTCCTTCCCCCTTTCCCCAAGTACCCCCTCCAGCCCCTCGGGCTGCAGTGGTGGAGAAGAGCCTCTCCCGCTGCTGCCGGCTCCCTGCGGCCCTGCTGGGGTGTTTTCAGGCCCACGACATTTTTGCCTTCCCCCAGGACTCCCCTCTAGGCTGGTGGAATGGTGGCAGGGGGGGACAGGATCCCACAGGATCCCGGGTAGGGGGGCTGTGGCAGACCCCCGGAGTGGGAGGATGGGGGCTGCCGCTCTGGGGAGGCTCTGACAGGTCTCTCTGCCTCGCTGGCTCCTGGAGTTGGAAAGGATGTGGAGAAGGAGGCAGGAGGAGGGAAGACCCCGGGCTTCATCCTCTTTTCGTCACCGTGCAGCTCCTAAAAGATGATTTTGGGGTAAAGCTGTTCACAAGCGAGTGGGGTTCCTTGTCGTGGGGTGCTCTGGCTTGGGGTGCTTGGGCCCAAGCCTGTGTAAATGCCGAGCAGCCGCAGTGGCAGCTGGAGCTAAAGGAAACCATGGAACGTGCCAAAAAATGCCCAGAATTCAGCCCATCCATGCCTTCGATGCAGGACTGAGCATCAGCAGCCGTTTTTTGGACAATATGGTCCTTGATCTCAGCTCCTCACACAGAGCGGAGCCAGTGGATCTGTGGTTAGTGTTTGGTGCTTGCTCGGATGTTGCTCCAGCTCTGAGTGTCAGAGCAGAGCTTGGGGAGGAGGGGGGGTGTGTGGGATTAGTACTTGTGTGTTCAGTGCAGGGTTTGGATAGACTTGTAAGCATGGCTCCAAGCCACGCAATCAGCCATCGGGAGCAATAAGAGGGTGGACTTTGGTGCCGGTTCCTGGAGTGGTGCTGCCTTCTGTGGAACTGGGCCAAGGGGCTGTGGGAATCACAGGGAGCACAGGCTTGTTCAAGCAGTTGCTTCAATTCTCTGTGCTTTATAACCTCTCTCTCATTAGGGCTTGTTTTTTTTCTTTTTTTTTGGGGGGGGGGGTGGCTGAATTCTGTAGGATTTTGCATGCCACTGTCCTCCGAGAGCTTCCCAGTCATGCATTAAGCAGCGTGACTAACGCCTCTCTCATGTGGTTCAGTCTCTCTCACACTCTCCCCGTAGGGAGAATTGTGTGTGCGGAGGAATAGTTGTTTTGGGAGGGGTTTTTATTTTTAAGTACTGTGTGCTCTGCCAGCAGGTTGGAAAAAGGTACCTGGCACCGGAGAAGAAAGTGTGGGATGGTCCTTAGATCCCATGGGAAAATAGCCCGATGCCTTGGACTGGCCCCTGGGAAGCCTCTTGCTCCTGCACAGACGTGCTTTTCCCGTGCTTTTCCCTGGTGGTGGAGGCTTCCTTCTCCTCCTCAAACCCAGCTCTGGGCTCTCACGTCTGTGCTGTGTCATGCGCACCCTTTGGTGCCAAGCAGGATTCCTCACCCGCATGAGCCCGGGGCCCCTCACGCCTGCCAGCAGTCCCTTGCAGGGTGATGCTCCCACTTAGGTTCCCCAGCCCCTCTCTTCCTCCAGCCTCCCTTCTTTGGAGGTGTCCTTCATCTGTGGCAATGGGGCTTGGATTCCAGCTCCAGCCCCTTTTTTGGAGCAGAAAACATAGGTGCTGGGCATCCTTGGTGATGTCCTCCTCCAGGATGGTACAGGGCTCTTGGTGTTTCTAACTCCTGAGGCCCTCCCTCCCACCTCAGTCAGAGCCATGTGAGGCATCGCCCAGCATTGGGGCTATCACCTTTACCTACAATCTTTCACCTCACACCACGGCTTAGTCAGGATGGCGTTACGTCATTGTCAGTCACGGCCCAGCCTAGTGCAAACAGGCTTGTGCAAACAGTTCGGTGACGGGTGCGGGTGCCTCTCCCAGCTGGGGCATCCTCCCAGGCCCTCTTCCCAGCTGCTGGTGGTGCTTATCTTCCCCTTCTCCTCCTCCTCATCACATAGCCATTTCCAAAGGAAGCGCCGGGCAATGGGGTCATGAAGCTTAGTGTGGGTTTGGACACCCCGTGAAGGCAGATGGACGCGTGGGGGGGGTCCAGTGTGAATGCGCACGTATGCTGCGGGCAGACACGCGCGTCACCCAGGCGAAGCGTGCCACACGCACAGGGTGCAAGTACCCCCGCACAGGGTGACATCACACCCGGTGAATGCACACTTGGTGGCAAGAGAGACATGCGCGCCCTCTGCCCCCATCCCCACGCAGGCACACGCGTCGGTGCACGCACTCGTGCGCTCGGTGCGGGAAGGCAAACTCATGCCTGGTGCACAGGCTTCTCCCGGCGCAGGCACGTCTATGCTCCTCGCAGTTTGTGCACACGCGTGTGGCACACCTGCACACGCTGCTAGTGCACACGTGTGCGTGAATACACTTTTTCCTGCGGGGACACAGTTGTGCTCTGGGCGGGTGCACATACACACAAATGCTCATAGCTTACACATGGATACGTGCACACTCAGTGCAGGCACACACCTGTGTACACGCGTTGCTGGGTTTTGCCTGTGTTGATGGCAGAGGGGCATTGCGTTTCTGCTCAGCATCTTACCTCCTCCAACTTCAGCCTGCACAGGGATGGCAGAAGTCTTGTTTGCCTCTTCCCTTCCTCCTGGGGTCATACATCTCAGAGATATCCGCACACAGCGCCGGTCTGGACAGTCACGCGTGACCTCGGCAAGGTGGACATACCTCTTCTTGGTGTGAAGGATGCTTGCAGGAAAAGGGAGCAGAGTCAAGCTAGACTTTAGGACCCTATCTCCGGAAACAGAGATGTATTCTCACCTGTGGAGGGAGAGCTCTCTCTCTTCCATGCCATTCGATGAGGCACTTGTCCATGGGGAAGCAGAGGGGGTGAAGGCACTGAGAGCTGCTGGCTTGTGGAAAGTACCGGGGTGGACAGTGCAGGATGCTCCAACTGTAGAAGATCTGTACAGTGCTGGGGTAATCAGGAATTAGGCACTTGCTATATGGCACCATGGAGGGGAGTTGATGGAGGAGCGCTCATCCATCCCACAGCGGGGCAGAGGATGGAAAGATGGCATGTTGGAGTGATGGAGAGGGTTGCTGCTGTGGGGCTGTGGCAGCTCCTTGTGGCTGGTGATTTTAGGGCATCCAGCCACTAGGTTTTCTGGGTGCTGGTGGGCTGGGCTGCACCCCTCACACCTCAGCGGAAGCTGTGTGGGTGTGCCTGGACCTTGGAGGACAGAGGTGTGTTCCCAGCGTGGAAAATGGGGGAGAGGAAAACTGGTTGCCAAGCAGACCACCGGGCAGGGGCTTGTGGCTTGGCACAAAAGGAGACGGTCTCTGTGGGGCTGGTGGTGTGCCTGGCACTGCCTCTGCAGTGTGTGCATGCTGGGGGGAGGTTTCCAGTGGTTGGGTGCCTGTGGTGCAGTGTGTGCAGTGCGTGTCTCTGCAATGCAGGGGGGAGCCAGTGCTTCTGTCACTACCTCTGCAGCGGGTGGGGTGGACATCAGCACTGGATGGGCAGCACAGGCACCTGGTGCATGCCTGCAAGTGTCCCAGCCTGGAGCAGAAGGGGATGGGAAGGCACAGCGTGTCTGCAGTGAGCGAAGGGAACAGTATTTGCTGGCGCAAGGTGTGGAGTTGCCTAGTGACTGTGCAGCAGAGGGGAGATGCTGTGCCTACCCGTTGCAGTGTGCTGGGGCTGTGCAGTGCTGCTGCTCTGCTGGGAGACCAAGGGATCTGCCCCACGACGTACAGCCGCGCTGCAGCGTGGGGTGGATGCCAAGCCTGCATGCCTTTAAACAAGGGGGTGGGCAGTGCCCCTCTTTCTGCGAGGGGCGCGGTGTGTGTGGCAGTGCCCCGCGTGCAGTGCGGGATGGGAGGTACGTGGGGCTCTGGCATCCCTGTGGTGCTTTCTTGTCTCGCAGTGCAAGGCCGACAGCGTTGATGTGTCGGCAGTGCTGCTCTGTCCCTGCCGTGGCAGTGCTCGCTCTCCCTGCAGTGATGGATGAGTGGTATTCCTGCAGTGCAGGCAGTGCCCTGCAACCCTGCAGTGATGGATGGGAGGTAGCTCTGTATCCTGGCAGTACCCCATGTCCCTGCAGTGCTGAACGGGTGAGAGTCCTGCATCCCTGCAGTGCAGGCAGACCTCTTGCCCCCATTTTGGTGCTCCTGTTCCTGCAGGGCTGCCAGGGCATGCAGTGCCTCTGTGTCCCCGCTGTGCATCGCAGGCAGTGCCCCTGCAGTACGTGGCACACAATGCTCCTGTGTTTGTGTGGTGAGAAGCTTGCCTCTGAGCCTGGCCGGCTCCCATCGGGTTGCTGGCAGCAGGCTGCGTGCAGTCCACCCTGTTAGTGTGCCTCGTTGGGTCTAATTACAGTTTGTGTGGTGACGAAGAGGGTGGACAGTGGCAGGAGTGGCTTCCTGCAAGTGACAGGAAGTCAGGGCTGAGGTTTCAATGACTGGGTTGCTCAGTCCAGCAGGGCGTTGCAGGAACTTCACAAGCTGGGACCAGTCCTCCCGGGCACTTGCTTGCAGAGGCTGCCAGGAGACCGTGGTTGGGGCCAGCTCTGCCAGGTGAGCCCCTGAAATCCCTTCCCCTTCAGAGGGGGTTGTGTGTCTGCTGCTTTGGGACCATGCACAGCCCTGCACAGCACAGGGGGCGCACCCAAAAGGATATGTCACGGAAATGAGCTGGGACGGAGCAGTCCTGGGGGCCTGGGGCTACCTAATGTGCGGTGTTTGTGTCTTCTTGCAGCAACCCTGCAGCGCAGGATGAAACCGCTGACATCCTGCCTGGGCCTGTGGCTCCTCTTCCAGCTCCCTGCCCTGGTCTCTGGGACGCGTGTGGTCTACAAAGTGCAGGAGGAACAACCCCCCAACACTCTCATAGGGAGCCTGGCCTCCGACTACGGTTTCCCAGACGTGGGGCACCTCTACAAGCTGGAAGTAGGGGCCCCGTACCTACGTGTGGATGGCAAGACTGGGGACATCTACACCACAGAGACCTCCATTGACCGGGAGAGCTTGCGTGAGTGCCAGCACCTCCTGCCTGGACAGCCCTGTTTCCTGGAGTTCGAAGTGTCCATCACTGACCTGATCCAGAACAACAGCCCACGCCTGCTCGAGGGGCAGATAGAGGTGCTTGATATCAATGACAACACCCCCAACTTTGCCTCGCCAGTTCTCACCCTCTCCATCCCTGAAAACACCAATATCGGGACTCTCTTCCCCATCCCCATGGCCATGGATCGGGACTCAGGTGCCAACGGTGTTGCTTCCTACGAGCTGACGGCTGGTCCGGAGGCGCAGGAGCTCTTTGGGCTGCAAGTGGCAGAGGATCAGGACGAGAAGCAGCCACAGCTGATCGTCATGGGGAACCTGGACCGGGAGCAGTGGGACTCCTATGACCTGACCATCAAGGTGCAGGACGGAGGCAACCCGCCACGGGCGAGCAGCGCCTTGCTTCGCATCACCATCCTGGACATGAATGACAACGCGCCCAAGTTTGAGAAGGCACTGTACGAGGCAGAGCTCTCCGAAAACAGCCCCGTGGGACACTCAGTCCTTCAGGTGAGCACAAGGCCTTCCTTCTCCTCCTCAGCTCCTGCTTGGCTGCAGCAGGGACAACCTGGCGAGCATTTATATGGCTGCTTGCTGCCACAGTTGCTCAAGGGAGGATGGAACCTAGAAGGGATGCAAACCCTAGGAGCCCACAGTGTCACTGGGGCCAGCAGACAGGCAAGTCCCTAGGGTGTCACATCTGCTAAAATGAGGTTGTAAAGGATGCGCAGGAAGATGTGGCCAGGGAAGCAGGGTGGGGGGTGGTCTGCAGGACGTGACTGAGGGTCAGCAGCAGGGCTGTGGGTATGCGGGAGCAAGGCTCAGGGTTACAGGGGGGACTGGGACCCGAGGTCCATGGGGAGTCTGGCTTCATGCCAGACCGGTCTCAATGCTGCCCACAGGCAAGACATAGACCCTTTCACAAGTTGCATTCCCTTGGCTGCTCCATGGAAACTCAGGCTCGCACGGGAGTTGGGGGGCAGGCAACATCCCTTGCTGCCTGTCTGGGGAGGGAGAGCTGCTCATTGCTCCGGGGGTGCCTTACTGTCTGCAGGGGCCGAGGGCTCTGTCCTGTCTCAGGCAATGGTGCGAACTGGCCCTGGGGAGGCTGAGGGGGTGGATCTCAGTGGATTTGGCTTGGAGGGGGCATTGAGATGATAGTAGCCGACATCTGTTTATCTGCAGCTGCCATCTTAATAAGCGGAGCGCGGCCAGCTCTCATCTGCTTGCTAATTCTGATGTGAATTTTTTAAGAATTCATTTTTCACTGTTAAGAGAATGGAAGTGGGAAGCAGATAAGGGAGCCGCACGACCAGGAGGAGAATGGGCTGAGACTCTGCTGCT
Source organism: Trogon surrucura (assembly GCA_020746105.1). NCBI lineage: Eukaryota > Metazoa > Chordata > Aves > Trogoniformes > Trogonidae > Trogon > Trogon surrucura. The sequence continues at coordinate 6,990,847 of CM036630.1, read as the reverse complement.
GCCATTGCTCAGCTTTTATCTTTCAGGGGGAAAATGACTTCCGCCTTTTTTTGCGAGTGGAGGTAAAAGGTGGAATTTACATTTAACAACTTTCGTTCTCCATCCAAATCTGCTGAGCAAGATAACGGCGGAGCAGCAAATGGTGCAGGGAAGAGGCTGCTCAGAGAGCCGATTAGGGAGGCAAATGTTAGACAAACCTCATCTTCTTTAGAAAGCAAATAATAGGCATAGAGGCAGGTTTATGTGAACGCAGAGCTTCTAACGGGTGGGCAGGGACGGCTGGTGCCGTGCAGAGCTCAGGCAGCCCCAGTCCCTGCTTGGCTGCATCCCTGAATGCTGCGATGGAGCTGCCACAGCTACGTCTTCTCTTCTTCTCACCTCGGCCAGGCAGCTGCTCAAGCCCCTCTTTGGGGAGCGTTTTGCCTGAGTGGGCATAGACAGAGACATCCCTCCCCGTTGCTGCCTGGGTCGCAGTAGCACGGGTTCCGGAGGATTCCCAGCATGCCGGAGCTGGCCGGGAGGGGAGCGGAGGGGAGCACAGCCAACCGGCCCAGCCGGTTTCACTGGAAGAGCAGGGAAAAGCCTTCATGCTGGAGGGCCGCTCCCAGCTGCTTTGCCAGTCCCAGGCTCTTTGCCCCATAGTCCTTGGCCCCAGAAGAGGAAATCCTGGTTTCTCCCCCTGCCGCAGCCATCCCCAGAGGAGGTCGCAGTGGTTTGTGGAGGGGCTCACATCATCACCTTGTCCTCCTGCTCACCGTTTCTCCCTCCATCCCACAGGTAAAAGCCAATGACTCGGACCAGGGTGCCAACGCCGAAATAGACTACTCCTTTCATCAGGCCTCAGACATGGTGCGCCGGCTGCTGCGCCTAGACCGCGCCACGGGGCTCATCACCGTGCAGGGGCCCATCGACCGCGAGGACGTCAACATCCTCAAGTTCTCCGTCATGGCCAAGGACAAGGGGGCCAACCCCAAGAGCGCCCGCACGCAGGTAGTGGTCACCATCAAGGACATGAATGACAACGCACCCTCCATAGAGATCCGGGGCATTGGGCTTGTCACCCACCAGGATGGCATGGCCAACATCTCGGAGGATGTGCCAGTAGAGACGGCAGTGGCTCTGGTGCAGGTGTCTGACCGAGATGAGGGTGAAAATGCCGTGGTAACCTGCGTGGTGGCTGGCGATGTCCCCTTCCAGCTGCGGCAGGCTAGTGAAACAGGGAGCGACAGCAAGAAGAAATATTTCCTGCAGACCACCACACCGCTGGACTACGAGTCGGTGAAGGACTACACCATTGAGATTGTGGCGGTGGACTCGGGGAACCCGCCCCTCTCGAGCACTAACTCTTTGAAGGTGCAAGTGGTGGATGTGAATGACAATGCGCCTGTCTTCAGCCAGAGCTTCACCGAGGTGGCCTTCCCTGAGAACAATGAGCCCGATGACCTGGTGATGGAGGTGAGTGCCAGCGATGCTGACAGTGGCTCCAATGCCAAGCTGGTTTACTCTCTGGTGACAGACCCTTCCTCCAAGGGCTCCTTCACCATTGACCCTGACTCTGGGGAGATCCGGGTGAAGGCGGTGCTGGACCGAGAGCAGCGGGAGCGCTACGAGTTCTTGGTCGTGGCGGCAGACAAGGGCAGTCCCAGCCTCAAGGGCACAGCGTCTGTGGCCATCAATGTCATGGACAGGAATGACAATGACCCCAAGTTCATGCTGAGCGGCTACAACTTCTCAGTGATGGAGAACATGCCGCCCCTCAGCCCTGTGGGCATGGTGACGGTGATTGATGCTGACAAAGGAGAAAACGCCCGCATCCAGCTGTCGGTGGAGCAAGACAACGGGGATTTTGTCATCCAGAATGGCACTGGCACCATCCTCTCCAGCATCTCTTTTGACCGGGAGCAGCAGAGTACATACACTTTCCGACTCAAGGCGGTGGATGGTGGGGATCCTCCCAGGTCTGCCTATGTGGGGGTGACAATCAACGTCTTGGATGAGAATGATAATGCCCCCTTCATCACTTCACCCTCCAATGCCACCTACAAACACATCCTGCCCCACACAAGCCCTGGCCAGCAGGTCAGCAAGGTCAAGGCAGAGGACATTGACTCTGGTGTCAATGCAGAGCTGACCTACAGCATCACAGGAGGCAACCCCTTCGAGCTCTTTCAGATCTCCCCGCACAGCGGAGACATCACCCTGGAGAAGGAGATCCTGCGCAAGCACCATGGCCTGCACCGCTTGGTCGTGCGTGTCAATGACAAGGGCAAGCCCTCGCGGCACGGCACGGCGCTGGTGCACTTCTACGTCAACGAGACGCTGGCCAACCGCACGCTGCTGGACACGCTGGTGGGGCACAGCCTGGACACGCCACTTGACATAGACATTGCTGGAGACCCTGAATACGAGCGCAGCAAGCAGCGGAGCAACATCCTCTTTGGAGTCATCGCCGGCATCGTGGCCGTCACCCTGGTCATCGTGCTGGTTGTCCTGGTGCGCTACTGCCGGCAACGGGAGGCCAAGAGCGGCTACCAGGCAGGCAAGAAGGAGACCAAGGACCTGTATGCACCCAAGCAGGCCAGCAAGAGCGGTAAGAGCAAAAGCAAGGTGAAGAAGAGCAAGTCTCCGAAGCCACCCAAGCCCACAGAGGATGAGGAGGAGACGGGACTGCAGAAATCGCTCAAGTTCAACCTCATGAACGACTCTGTCAGCGACAGCCCCCGAATCCACCTGCCTCTCAACTACCCGCCAGGCAGCCCAGACCTGGGTCGCCACTACCGCTCCAACTCGCCGCTGCCCTCCATCCAGCTGCAGCCTCAGTCGCCCTCCGCCTCCAAGAAGCACCAAGTGGTGCAGGACCTGCCGGCCACCAACACCTTTGTTGGCACCGGGGACAACAACTCAACGGGCTCTGAGCAGTACTCGGACTACAGCTACCGCACCAATCCCCAGAAATACACCAACAAGCAGGTAGGAGAGCTCATCCTGAGGCCGGCAGCGGCCCCCCCCGCTGCACCGGGGAGCCATCTGGACAGAGGTGTGGGAGTGAGTGTGGACTGGCCACCCCAAGCCCTGCATGCGTGGCCTGGGAGGCTGGCGAAGGACTACCCTGGAGCCGAGCCACGGAGCCTGCTTGTGGGGTGGGGAGGGGATGGTCGGGGAGGGGGGAGGCCAAAAATCTGTCAGAGCCCCTTGTCAGAGCGCCTGGGGCTGGGTCCTGGCGGCTCTGCCTGGGTGACGGTGATGCGAAGGGTGCTGCATGCATGTGCCTCTGCATGTGGGGCTCCGGGGAGGGAAACCCACCCGCCTGGGTCCCCTTTTTTGGGCACCGCTGAGGGCAATGCCCACCCTCCCATTCATCCCTCCGCTTGGGCTGACTTGTGGGAGGGAGAGACTGGTCCTGCTCCTGCCACAGCTCTGGGCAGCCGGTTTGCAGCCCTGCCCCTGGCTGGGGAGCAGCAAGAAAGGTGCTGGCCTTGCTGTTGCCAGCCCAGCTCTGCTAGTGCAGCCGAACCTTTCACCATCCTGGTGCGAAAGCCGCCCAAAAGGGAGTTTTGCACCCGCTGTGGCTGCCCAGGCAGGTGGGGCTGGGTGGAGGAGCCTTTTTCCCAGGCTCAGGCTCTGGCTTCCCCCAGGCTTGGGCCCTCTGCCATAGCCAGAACAGTGAAAGCCGGGCTTCCCTTGAGCGCGAGCATCAGGCCTGGAGCTGTGGCTCTGCGGCAGCCGCTGCGCCGGGGAAGAGCGGGTCCTGGGGGCGAGGGGTGCTTCGTCTGGGTGGTTTGGGTCTGGCCGTGTGTCAGGGCTGGGTCTCATGCTCGGGGCTGGGGGAGTGGGGCACAGAGGGGGGGTCTCTGCTGCGTGCTGCGGGTCACTGCTCTTGGTCTAGCCGGGGGTTTCAGCTGCGTGCTGGGGCAGGGTGGAGGCAGGTTCTTGGCTACAGACTGGGAAGGGGTGCTCGCTGGTGTGCACTGGAGCTTGGGAGCTGTCCCAGGAGGTGGTGGCTGAGCCCGGAGCTTGCAGGACCCTCTTTCCTTGGGCTGTCTGGCCACTTAGCTTGCACCACGTTTCTGCTTTGGCGCCTGTCGGTTCTATCCTTTAACTAGATAGGGAGGGAGAGGGGGAATGAGTGCCTGTGGCTTTGCCTTCTTCCTGGGGCTCTGTGGGTGAGCACCACCCACTCCCCGACTGTGCTGTACCCTCTGTGCCCTGTGGAGACCCCTGCTCCCCTCTTTGTATCCCGGTGAGCGGCAGGCTGGGCTCCTGCCGTGGGGCTGAGCTCAGCTGCCCTGTTGGATTTGACTTCAATAAAGTTTTCTATTTTTGACCGATTGTGCCTTATTTTCCATGCTGCCCCTAAAGATGCTCTTGCTCCCAGCAATTTTCCAGGCATATTTTGTACGTCCTTGGCTACTGGAGCACCCAGGCCCCACAACGCCCAGAAGCAACACTCACATGGGCCAGCCATCTCCCCAAGCCCTCCCCTGTGCCCCAGAGTGGCCGGTCCAGAGGTCTTACAGTACTGATCCTTCCTCCCAGGCTCACATCTCCAGGATGTGGTTCACAACGCATGCATGCACATACACACACATTCTGTGGACGTGGAGGCAGTCTGAGCCACGGACAAGCCAGCCCAGCTTTATTCCACCCCAGCATCCCCCTGTGTAGCTTCTCCTGATTCATCCCTGTGTCCCTTTGAGACCCACCCATGTCCCAAAGCCAGCGCACGGAGGAGCAGATCCCAGCTGCAGGGTGCCTGGCTAGCGTGACCCAAATCCTGCTGGCAAGGGCTTGGAAGACGCCTGCCTCTCGCCCGCCGCAGTGCTGGAATGAGGACGCACCCGGTTGCAGATGGAGCCTCTGTGCGTCAGCAGTGCCAGGGGAAGCACCTGAAGCAAGGTGCTCCCCCCACACACCCTGGGATGAGATGAGCATCCTTGCAGACCTGGGAGGGGTCCTCCCGAGCGGACTCGCTGGTGGCGGCGGGGCTGTGGGAGGGCGATGGAGCCAGTCGGCCACGCTCCCCATAAAGATGGCTCAGCCCCTCCTGGCACACAGGTTGGGGGTGATGTCGCTGCTGTGGGGCTTGCTCAGGCTCTTATCTCCATCCCAGAGAGAGGATGGATCCTACTAGACAGGAGCAGCGCAGAACCCCTTCCCCAGACACTGGATGGGGCAGTCCTACACTGCCCCCTCCTTCCAGCCAAGCATCACATTTCAGGGACCCCCTCCTCAGCTACCCCTTCGTCTTCCTTGTGGTTTTTCTCTCAGACTGGGACAGACATCCCTGCGCCCGTCACACCAGCTTCACCTCTTCCCCAGGGGCTCCAACCGGCTGCACCAGGCTGCTGGAGAAGAGGAGCTTTGGTGCTGGGAGAGATTAGATCATCCGGGGAAACCAGTGGTTCTGGCTTTGGTGGTTTCAGCCCTGTGCCAGCCTTGGCTCTCACAGCCTCGTAGTTTGTTTTGCTAACAGCATAAGGTTTTATCTTGAACCATCCAGGAAGTGTCTGGGCCTCCTAGGCAAGCAGGGCTGGGACCTGCGGGGAGATGTGATGGCTGCAGAGGAGGGAGGGAGACACCAGCAACCACCTAAATAACTAGTCCCTGCGGGGCTGGGAAGGGCAGTCTGGGGGCTTGGCTCGGCTTTGCTATCTGCTTCCCTTTGGGAACTTTCTGAGAGAAGTTTCCCTTCTTTCTTTGTCCTCAGCAGCTCTTTGATGAACCTGGGGTGAGAACCTCTCAGATGCTGGCGCGGGGAGCGTCTCTTTCTTCTGCCCGTCTCCCAGACCCCATTCTTTGTTTTGGTTTTTGGTTTTTTTTTTTTGTTTTTTTTTTTTTAATACCAACCAGGAAGGAGCTATGCTGCAGCCTTTGCCGGCTGCACAAACCTGCCCCGGGTCCTTACAGTCCCCCATCATCTGAGAAGCTGGCTGGAGCGGTGTTAACTCCAGCGTGCTACTGCGAGCTCAGCAGAGGTGCCTGCGAACTGCCCGCAGGCTCAGCAGCGCGGTGCAGCGTTAATTACTCTCTGCGGGGAGGGGAGGGAGGGAGAAGAGAAACATTGTAACTGTAATGGACAGAAATGAAATTGTCTTGTTTTAGAATTTAGCTTAGAGTCTCCGTAAATTGCAGGTTTAGGTGTTGGCAGATGTCTGGGAAAGTCTCCTACTGTCCTGGGTCAGTGGATTTTCTCAAGGTCGTTCACGTGGAATGAGCTGATAAATGGATCCAGCAACGAGCTGCAGATGGAGCTGAGGGTTCATGGGGGACCTGCCCTGTTTTTCCCCAGTCTCAGGAAGATGCTGTGCTGGGAGCAGTTCCCAGGCACTGCAGATCAGCTCCTGCTCCCAGCATCAATTGCTCTTGGTTCAGGTTTGGCTCTGGCGTGCAGAGACCAAATGAGGGAGCGTGTCGCTGGGGTTCTGGGGGCTACAGTGCTGGGGCTGAGCATTAGCTGTGCTAGGGAAAGAGGCTGGGCTCTGCAAAATGACTTGTGAGCATCAGTGGGGTGCTTGGGGGAGTACAAGAGGGGGTGAGGAGCGGGTCGTGCCCTGTGCTGGCTTCTGGGAAGTTGGTGAGGATGCTGAGAGCCCTGTGAGCAAGGCAGGAATGTGCAGTGTCTCCTGGCAGGTCTGTGCTGGGGTCTTGGGTTTATGGCAGGGAGGGGTGCCTTCACTGGAGAGAGCACCCTGGGGCATTTGTGATCTCCAAATGAAGAGCTCTAGCCACTGGGAGATGAGCAGCCCTGTGGTACACAGGGAGATGGCGTGGGTGTGGGTGCAGTGGGGCGTGCTCTGCCTGAGCTCCACACGTGGGAGGTGACAGCGGGGTGCTCACAGGCTGCACCCCACGGAGGGGTGGCACAGAGAGGGTGCGTGATCTCTGTGGCAGGGGGTGGTGGAGGCACCTGTGTGGGCTGCAGGGTGATGTGGGGCCGGGGGTTGTGAGAGGAGGCGGACAGGGAGGGGTACAACCCCTGTCCCAGAAGGAGGTGGCAGTGGGGTGCGTGCAGCCTGTGCTGCAGCAGGAGGAGGCACGGGGGATGATGGGGGGAGTGGTACACAGCCGGTACCAAAGGGAGAGGTGGCACGGGGTTATGTGCTGTACTGTGTGGAGCAGTGACAGTGGGTGTACGCAGCCTGTAAGCAGTGGGGGGTGACAGCAGGGTGTACATAGCATGTAGCCTTGGGCAGGTGATGACTTCTCTGTAAGCAGCATGTCTTCAAGGAGGCAGTGGTGCTTATTATCCCTATCTCATCAAGGAGAGCGTCGGGTCTTTTCTGCCTGGCAGTCCCTGGCCCCACCAGTGCTTGGGTCCTGGTCCTTTGCTCCCTTGAAGGCTCGCCCAGCCTGTGCGACCTGCCTGGGGCTCTTGACATGAGGCCAGGCTGGCTGCATGGCTTGCAGCTCTGGTCAGTTCCTCTCTTCCCACCCTGCTGAGCCAGATGCTGCTTATTCCTCCCTGCTTTCCTCTTCCTCTCACTTTTCACATCCCCAGGGTCTCCCCTGCCTGATGCCCTTGGAGCTAGTGTTGGTCTGTGATGAACATGGGCTTTCCTAGCTTGGATGTAGAGGACTTATTTTTTTTTTTTTTTTGGTCCACCCTCTCCTCTTTTCTTCCACAATTATATCGGCTCCTCTCTATCCCTCTCTCCTGATATCTCTCCATCCCTCTCTCCTGATCACTCTCCCTGATCTACTCGGGCAGTGACCTCACCCTTCCCTTTAGTTCCCCCTTCCCCATCAGTCTCTCCTGACCGGCTGTCTGCTGGCCCCGCTGCAGAGGGATGCTGAGACCTTTGCACCACAAGTCCAAGTCCCCGACTGGCTCCGGTGGCCGAGCCATGGATCCTCTGTGTGATGAAAGCGCTGGCTGTGTGGGCAGCCGCCCGGTCCAAGCCCTGCTGATTGATATTCCCAGCACTGCTCTGCCCGCTCGGCCGGGTTCTCAGCTGCAGTGCTGTTCCCTGCGCTCACAGACCAGCCTGGAGCGGGGCCCAGCCCTGCAGCCTGCTTAATCCGTCACCCAGATCCTGGGGCAAAGCCTGATGCTGTGATGGGGTGTATTCCTCAGGCATTTTGGGGTCACTCCGCCCAGGAGGCTGTGGATGGGGTGAAGGGCAGTGGGTGGGATGTGGCTGAAGTGTGTGGAGGGTTGGGTGCTCCTGTGCTGGGATGTTCTGGGACGTGACAGAGGCTGGGGTAATGAGAGAGTGTGTGATGTTGGTCAGGATGGAGTGGGATGTTGTGAGGAAAGTGGGGGATTCATGGAGTGAAGGGAGGCAGAGCAGCTCTGCTTCGAAACTGCGTCAACTCAAGGTGGGGAGGGCAGCCCCGGGAGGGTGTGAAGCAGCAGCGAAGAGGTGGATGCTTGTGTGCTTGTGTCCCCAGAGCTGGTGTCTACCCGGGACCCCCGGTGTGAATCACGTGCAAGAGCACAGGCTGACTTGTGTGGGGCTGTGCTGGGGTGGGTTGCAAAGAGCAAGACCTCTCCTTCATGGTTTGTGGGGTTTTGGATATTCAGCCCCTGCCAAATGCCTCTCTTGCTGGTGTGTGCCTTTGAACTCTGCCCTTGGAGCTGAGCCCTGTGCCAAGCCCAAAGCACCTTCCTCCCCCTCCATGCGCACACATACTTGTTGTGTGAGAGCACCTGCCCATGAAACCCCAGGCACAGCCCGTCTCCATGGGAGAGCTGTGCTCCTACGTACTGCCCGGCAAGCCGGTCCCTCCAAGCTGCAGTTGCACAACCCCAGCTCTGCTCTTGGGAGAAACCAAGATGGTCGATGGAGATTGCTCCACAAGGGACTCTTCCCACAGTCCCCTGCTCCCTCAGTGCCCTGGGAAGCACAGAGTTTGCTCGGCTGAGGCAGAAAAGGATTCAGCATGGGTGAGGAGGAGCCTGGCTACAGGGGCACGGGCCACCTCTGGCACCTTGGTCCTCCTCTTCCGGTCACCCCTGATGCTAGCTGCAGCGTCCATCAGTCCAAACAGGATGAAGCCTGGTCTTGGTTTCACCTCTGGAAGCTTGCAACTTGGACCCACTCATCCTCCTCCCCAAGTAGGTTCCTTGCTGTCCTTGTCTTTTCTCTGACTTTCTGGACTTTTCACGAGGTCTCAGCCTGTACCCTTCGGGACCTGCTTCCCATATCCCACCAGTGATGTAGGTTTCTTTTCATAGAGGGGTTCCCGACTCAACCCTGTGGGTGGGAGCACAAGAGAAACAGGAGGTCAGGAAAAGGGATGGAAAGAAAACAACTCCCCAAGATCCCTTAAAAATGTCTCCTAGTTGTTTTGTTTTACATCAATGTCTTCCTGTGGTGTAAGCTGTTTACTGCCTCAGTCTTTTAGATGCTCACAGGAAAGAGTGGGTGGGATGGTAGGTTTGTGGCAGTGACCTGCTAGGAGGGCAGGAGAAAGTTCCTACGTTATCTTTTACATCCGTTTTGGCACTCACAGCTATGCCTTGTGGATCCTGCCCAAAGATCCCTAAAGAAGCTCCTGCTCCGGGAGATAAACATCCTTCTGAGCACCTCTTCGCTTGCAAAATACCCGCCTCCCGGTCTACTGTCTAAACATGGCACGGCTGGGCAGCCGCCGATCTTGGCAGGTTTTATCAAAGCTGTCTTCAAAGCCGTCATTTTGGGAGGGCAACGAATCACCCCCCCCCCCGTCGCTTGGAACTGATCTGGCTCCGTAGCAGCGTTGTCGGAGCAGAGTGCCCTGATTCAGCTCCTCCGAGACATCTCTGAAGGCCCGAGCAACCTGAAAGCCTGGAGCTGTTTAGCTCCCGCGTGGCCTGGTTTTCGCATGCTCCAAACTCCCCGATGCTCTTGAGCAGCTGCAAAGCTGCTGCCAGGGAGGCTCTGACAGATATCTGTCCCCGCGGTGGGGGGAACTGCTTGTCTGAGCTCGGGACTGAGAGCGTGCTCTAAATGTCTTGCTAATGTGATGTCTGATGTTCCTCTTACACTAATCTGCTAATCTTTCTGCTTCTTCATCAAAAGCACTCGAGCCCGGTAGAAAGCCAAATCAGTATTTCAGATGTTTGAAGAGCCCTTCGTTATTCAGGCTGGGCAAGACCTTTTGGGGAGTTGTGATTCAAAGCCCTGGAAGTGCCTGGAGGAGCTTGGGCTGTATTTTTTTTTTTTCCAAGGGTTTCAAGTAGATCACAGTATATTAGGAACTATCAGGATGTCTCTTGCCCAGAGAAGAGAGCTCAGAAACCTTCTTTAATGTTGAGGAAATTTTTCCTGAGCCACGATCTGCAAGATCTGACTCAAGGACTTGCCAGCTCACCCAGGATTTGAGGACAGGGTAGAAGAAAGCTGCCCTCAGCTCCTCCCTACCGGGGGTCCTGTACCGGTAAGAGTGGTCGTGCCAAACCAGTGCGGGCAAGATAAGTGGCCTTAACAAGCCTTACAACATGACTCGTCCTACCTGTTTGATTTCTCCAGGTGAAGGCTTGTCTTGCCCAGGTTCATCATTCACCATTAGGGGCAGGTTGGTTGCAGACCACTAAGGCGAGGGCTTTGCTGGTATCCGGAGCATGTTGGCGCACAGGCTTATGGAACAGACACAATTTCTTGACCAAGCAGGAAAAGCTTCTGCCCTTTGCCTGTGGCAACGGAGGTATTTAGAAAACAGGGTTGCCATCAGAAGAAAGTTTTTGGTTGGAAAACAGATCAGCAAGAATTGACAATATTTTTTTTTTTTTTTAATTTGGCTCAGTTCCACCAGTGGATATAGATGTATAAATTATATATATTTCCTAATAATTTCTATAGACATGATTCTATCTGACCTCTGTGAATTTAGCTTCGTAGTTAGTACTTGGCCTGAATTCTGTAGTGAAAGCTATCTTTGCAAGAGCATATTTTTTTTCATTTTTACATGTCAGCAAAGATATCCCCCCTGCCCCAACTTTGAAACAAGGAACTTTCTTGAAAAATGATCTGATTTCAACAAATTGACATTTTTTTCCATGCACAGTCTTCCATTGAAGCACTCCTCGTTATCTCTTTGTATTTTTTTAATTTTTTTTTTTTTTTTAGAGTCCTAAGTCTGTGGCTTAGGACCCCCTGCTCTCCCCAGAGCTTTCAATACTATCTGTCAGCTCCACTGGGTGCAACTGGGAGCCAGATTAGCTCATTATTTTCCCAGCATTATTTTCCCACTCTACAGCTGTTGGATTCCTCGAGGGCTTTATTCAAGTGTTACTCCCAGTCCTGGAACCTTTTTCTCCCTGGGATCTTCAGATGGTTTTAATGTGATTATGAGACCTCCTTCTGTGTCCCGAGCAATTTCGGCTCTATACCAACTATCTGCAAAATGGCTCTATTATCAGCTTGAAGGTGATAGACATTTCAGGACACCACGGTCAGTCCAATTTAGACATTATTCCATAAAGATTATGACCCCTTTAGATTTTATGATTCACCCTTCAGATGATTTATTTCCATATTTTCCTTTCCAGTCTTCATTTCAACCAAAGAAAAGCCAAATTGCACACCCTTGATGGGCTCAGAGCTCTGATAGGCTGAGAGGTTAGGCAATCGCTGTCCTGAGGCTGTCTAAATGGGTTTCTAATTGTGTTAGATCTTGCTATGAGTTAGATAAATTCGATCTGACCAGGCAGGTTGGCACTGGGCTTTGGCGGCTTCTTTGAGCATCATGCAAATTTCAGGAGGCTTCAGGGCACCTATGTGGAGTCAGCCCACATTTTACCCAGATTTATTCATTAAAGAGTGCCTCGGGATCTGATGTCCATTTTAGGATGGCTCCTCTGCTATCATTATTTCAGCAGGACTCACAGCACCTCTCTTCTGACTGCAAGGTCAGCACTTGCTAATTGTTAGCAATGGAAGCCATGCGAAGAGCCTCTTAGGAGAGTGAGCAGCTGCTTTTCAGATTATACCTTTTGTTTTTTGAGAGGGTGATGCAGGGGGATTCCTGTGCATCTTTCCTCTGGTTGTGGATTCCTTTTGTAGCTTCATTTCTCAACAGTGAAGGAGCTGAAGGGTTGTCGGGAACAGCCCTCACTTCAGGCAGAGGGACAGGGATGGACACAAGGATTTGTGGGTGGAGAACAGCCATCAAGCAAGAGCTCAGGAACATCAGATGGACCAGAAGTGTCAGCCCCATTTGCCTACGTGCCTTGTGCAACTGCAGGAGCTGGGCCCAGAGGGAACCCCAGCAAATCGTCAGACTGGTAGATCAGAAAAACTGTGCCTTTAAGTCTGCTGATAGTCCTGCCTAGAACTATCAGTGCTTGTGTGGAGACACCACCTTCAATGACAAAATTTTGAGAGGGTCTGAACAGTTTCCTCTGAGTGCGGGAGGGGTCTCTCAGGTGTGCACAGCTTTGCTTAGAGCTGGGTCCATCTATCTACCTCCTGTGTTTGTGCTGGCCAGAGATCCAGGCAGGCAGTTTCCTGCCTGGTTGCTCCATCACTCCCTTCTCCAAAGCAGGCGGAGACCCTGGGACCTGTTCCCCTTGCTCTGCACTAGCCCTCTCCTAAATTCCTTTGTGTTGTCCTAAAAGAGGGCAATCCAGTACTGCTGGGAACTGGAGCTCTGGCATGGTTGGGTGCAGGAGGGTCAGAGGATGCTTTTGGTGGGGTTTCTTCTCCAAAACTCCATGCAGTGGCTGGACAGTACGCTGCTGGGGTATCACGGGAAAGGACGGAAAGAGAGATCTTCTCTGACTCCTTCCTCCACCTGAAACACCAGCAGAAGCACATGTCATTGCTCAGACAAGCTGTGAAAAGGTCGCCTGCTTATGGCCACGAGCTGAGCTTGTGTCCTGTTTCCTAGAGCTAGAGCATTTCTCTGGATGGTTCTTGGGAATTCGGGTCCAGCTTTCCTCGAGGCTTGCCCTGGTTTCCATGAACATAACATCCCCCTCAGCCTCCTGCTCTGAAGCCGATGTTGCATTGTGCTGGAGCTGTGCTTCTCTCCAGACGTAGCACTAGCAAATAAAATAATTCCCACATGCAGCAGAGCTTCCGTACGTGAAAAGCTGGATCTGTGTCATTTGGGGCATGATCCCTGGGCTTATCTTTTGTCTTTTTTTTTTTTTTCTTTTTTTTTTTTTTTTTCAGTAACCAGGGATGTTGCATAGCTCCAGGTTGGTTTGTAAAAGAGAGGGGTTCATGAATTAATCTGAAGTTGACTAACTCGTGCTACAATGGCTCCCTTGTCACTTATTTTTATATTCTGGGCATCGGGTCTGACATTGCCTTTCACTTTCAGCCCTGTGAGTTGCTGCATTGTGGCGGCTGTTGGGGAAGCAAGCTCCTTTGGCAGCTGGCTGAAAGGCCGTTGAGGCTTCTGGCATGTGGGGAGGTGCAGGAGCAATTGGAGGCTGCCAGATGAGCCCATTAGCCATGGATCCTGCTTTCAGATCAGCAGCGAGGTAGTTAACAACTTTGATATTTCCACCGCTCCAGCTTTAGTCAGCGCAGGGGATGGGGAGGAGGGGAAAAGGGTGCTCTACCTCTGCCGCACCATTCCTGTGGGTAGGAAAAGGGTGCCTGGGATGGATTTTAAAGTTTCTTTTGTGAACAGAGCAATTTCTAGTCTCTCAGAGGGGTCCGCATATTCTGCCACTCACTCCATGCCATCTGTGCAGGGGGTGATGCTGTGTATTTAGGGGGAGCCCAGCCCTGTTCCTTCATAGCACTGCTCTCGTTTTGGCTAAGTTTATTTTCCCCAGGTTTAGCTAGGAGAATCAGCATGGGATTGGTCCTGAGGAAAGCTGGAGATGTTTACCATGAAGGGAGGAGGTAGGAGGGAGCAGAGTGGAACTGAGAAGGGAGGGAGTCCCCTTGGTTCCCCTCCAGTATCCACGGATGGGGACCCTCATGGTAGAGGGCACCAGGATGGAGAAGCCCCTTGGCAGAGATTGGTCTTAGGGGGATACTGGGGTGTGCAGGCAGGAGCAGGCAGGCTGGGAAAGGCTGTCAGGGAGAGCTCAAGAAAATTTTTCATCAAAACAAGTCCCTGCCACTGTCAGATAAACCCCCAAACTGGAATCCTGGGTGTGACCCTGGCTTCCCCATTGCGGAAAGGCTGTGGCAGAGCTGGAAGAGACAGGGAGAAGGGCAGCAGAGCTGGCCCAACCTGCCTGGCGTCTGCAGGAGAACGGGCTGCACGTACTCGCACGCTGCAGCCCACAGAGGACACGGCAGAGCAGGATGCAGCGCAGATCTGTGAAATTGGAAATGGTTAGAGCGAGGAGCAATTACTCATGTTTTCTCATAACCCTGCAGGTAGGAGAAGTTCAAGGAAAAATTACCAGGCAGCAGATGTAAAACCAAAGGGAAGTGCCTTTCCCCGTTCCCGTAGCACATGGGCAGAGGGTTCGTTGCTGCAGGATGCCAGGGAGGGAAAAAGCAGAGGTGGACTTAAAGAGGTGTGAGAGCACTTCACAGAGGATGGGGGTCATTAAACGTGTGAGCTGCGAATTGTTCCTCAGGAACAGAAAAAAACCAACACAATCCTGAGCTGCGGCACAACAGAAACCCGCAGGATTTACCGGGGGATGAATGTCTTCATCAGAGCATCTGCCGGAGCTGGAGGCAGCCGCAGGCACCAGTGCTCCCTGCAGAAATTGGGGAGAGGGACTCAGTTTGCTCCTCAAATCTACAGGCTGACACAGACGGGTATACCCATCAGGAATACAAGAGCGAGCGTCAGGGAGCCCTAGAAAGAATTTTCTTTCCAGAGCCACGGTTCCTTCACTGAAAAAATAGAAAGCTTTGCCCCAAATCCCATTCTAGTGCAGTGGCAAAGTGGCGACAGCAGTTAGAAATAGAAAAACAATAAATACTGGGGGGAAAAAAGGGAAAAGGGAGGGAATGCGTAGCAATTAGTAGAAATGAGTGGTTATGGAGTGTAGAAAATTTACAAGGAAAGCAAAAAACATTGCGGGAAAATCGATTTTGACAAGCTAAACACAACAAGGAGTACTTTTAAAAAATGTTCTAGGAAGAGGTGGAATTCACTAATTGTTGTTTCTGAATGGAGATTGCAAAATTGTTAATTATGTAGAAAAATGTAAAAGTGTTCAATATATAGTTCTAGTAATTTGGATTGAGCCATAACAACATAGGATGCAGTACCTACCCATGCACCGGTAACCAGCAAAGACATTAAAAACATCATGTCCTTGAAACAGTGATAACTGAAAAAAACCAAATGACATAATTTGCCCCAAGGAATAGAAGCTCTCTCATCTGGGGGTGTTTATGGAGCTGGGAACCCCGGGATGGGCCAGGAGGATTGGGAGGGCTGCGATGCCATGAGGCAGAGGGGATGGCGATGGGGATGCTGTGTGCACCGCGTGCCGCCCTCGCCAGCCCCGGGGAACAACTGGATTAATAGCTAAGGCAGGAAACTCAGTGATGGAAATAGCACTGACGTCAGTCAGCGCAGTTTGATGGGGAAAGGATGCTGGGCAGTGTCATTGCGTGACAGGTCTGGCTTTTGAACCTTTCCTTAGGCATCTGCTCGTGGCCACTGTGAGGAACGGGATCTGCTCCAGGCGTCCCTGCGGGTCCCAAGCAGCAGAGCTGGTTTTGTGCTGGTGGGAGATTGCAGTTGGATGAAGACGCTGAGTTGATAATACGCGATGCTGCTGTTATTATTTTGAATTAGCACTACTCATTATAAGCAAAGCGTTGTAAGATAGATGAAGTTCTGGTTTATCAACAGCTTCACGAAGAAAAGCAGTTGTCGGTTGGGAGTCCTTGTGGAACGAGGTTCTCCTGGAGGAGCTCTTCGGCTGCGGTGCTGCGCCCGCTGCCATTCAACGTTGTAATCAACGATCTGGAAGTAAATATAAAATCACCGCTGATAAAATTTGCAGCTGACACTGAGATTGGTGGAGTGGGAGATCATGATGAGGATAGAGCAGTCATGCAGAGCAATCCAGATTGCTTGGTAAACCGGGCCCATTTAAACAAAGTGCATTTTAACCCAGCCAAATGCAAAGCTGTACATTGAGAAATAGGCAATGCTGGTTTATATCCTGGAAAGCACTGACTTTTAAATGGATTTAAGGGTCACACTGCCTGAGTAGCTCAGCGTGAGCGCTCGCGGTGTTCCCGTCAAAGGGCTGGTACGGTCCTCAGGTGAAAATACCTGAGTGGTAGGAGAAGAAGCAAGGCTGTGCAGAAGGCCCTGGTGAAACGGCACCAGCAGTCGTGCAGGGATCATCTCTGATGGGAAATCGGAGAAACTGGGGCAAGTAAAGATGAGGGCGGCGGAACTGATTTGCTGGCTTGCAGGTTGAGACTTAAGGAGCTTGGTTTGTTTAACTTCTCAAAGAAGAAGCTTGAGGAGTGCCTTGATTGCACTGTACAAGCAACATCTTGTGTAGAAAACGCTGTGTGCTGAAAGGCTCTTTAACCTAGCAGAGGAGGGTCAAACAAAACCCAATTCCTGTAAGTCAGTGCCAGACAAATGGATTCAGTGTCTTTCTGTGACTCCAGAACAAAGCTCTCCGGGTGGAGAGCTTTAGCCAGACACAAGCTACTATCGTTTTTGGAGTGCATTGGTCACAGCACGATGGGGACCACGCAGAGCAGGAGAGGGGCACTAACCCCGTCAGTGCCGTGCTGCTGTGCAGGGACTGAGTGTGGGTTGCCTTTGCCCTGCAGTGAGGTGAAGAGCCCTTTCAAAGGCTGCCAGGCAGGATCTGACATTTAAAGGAGGCATTTTTTAGGTAAATGTGGTGCTATTTGGAAGGAGACGCCACAGGGGAGGGATAGTAGCTGTCACAGGCTGGGTTTCTGAGTCTGTTTGCTTGTATTATTGCAGGCCACTCCAAGCAGCCCTACTTGTTTTTCTGGGGTTTTACAAGCACAGAGTGAAAGCAGGAGCTTCGAGCTAGGGATGAGCCGTGGTGATGAGGAGAGCGGTTTCAGACAGGCAGTCAGGGTGCAGGAAGGAGCCGTGGGCCAGCATTGCCTGGCACGGTGGGCAGCAACGTCTGCACGGTGAAGGCTTTTGCAGGCTTTGCGCAGCCTACGAAGTGGGCTGGGAGACGACCTCTGGGCAGGGCTGCCTTGGCCTCAGCTCTGTCAGAGCCGTACACGAAGACGTCCTGAGAGCTGCTCACCTACCCCTGCATGGTGAAGATTGCATATCATAGTGGCCAAGCTCAGTGTTCCCTGCTCCAGGTGAAGGCCATTACTTCTTGTCTGCCCACGGTCCAAACCAACAGCTTTCTCTTTGCAAGAGGGCTCTTATGAACTTGAAGAGCACTGCCTTTGCCACCTTTAGCCTTCTCCTCCCCACACCCCTTTCCTCAGTCTTTCTGTCCTTTGTCATAATTTCTAAGAGCTGCTTGCTTCTGTTCCTGTCCACTTAACTGCTGCACGGGTTCTTGAAAGCAGTGCCCAGACTGGACACAGCTCTCTGCCTCTGGAGTCCTCCGCAAGCCCAGCAGAGCAGGCAGATCCCTGGGTGACTTAAAGACAAAGTGTCTGTTTATGCATCCCAATATAAATGCATTTTTTTGGTGAGAGATTGACACCGTTGATGGATAGTCAACCCACGATCTGCTGTAACCCCCAATCCTTCAGCCAGCCTACTGCTTGCGCGGTGATTATTTTTCCCGAGTGTGCAAATGTGACAGATATATTCCACATCTGTCATCCGAGCAGTTAATGAAAATACAGGCTAGTGATGGACTCGGGACACAATCCGAAGAATTTCATTTGATACATCGTCCCAGCTGAAAGGCCTGTCTTCAGTAATTACTTTCTGAATACAACTTTCTAAATGCTTTGCATCCACCCTGCAGCGAATTGCACTATATTACCTAAGCAAAGAAGTACTATGCTGCACCTACGCTGTTTTCCTGCATTACTTATGAGAATGTCTTCTAAAATAGTGTCAAAAAACTTCCTGAAGTCAAGATACAACATTTACTGCTCCTCCTCCATCCACAAGGCCTGATGTCTTTTCAAAGGAAGAAGTTCAATGCCTTGACATGTTTGTTTGTGACAAACCTACAGTGGCTGTTACTCGTTTCCTTGTTATCTTGTAGGTACTTACAAAGAGTTCTTTTATCTGTTTCAGTATTTTTCCAGGAACTGAAATTAAGCTAACTGTTTTATAATTCTCCAGCTCTTCTTTTTTCTTGTCTTTAAAGACAGGTGCTATTTTAACTCACTTCCCGTCTTCTGGAAGCTCCCTGATTCTCCACAAATTCTCTTTAAAAAAAAAAAAAAGCCAAGGGAAAAAAAAAAAAAAAGCCCTAACAGCTCTGAAGTTACTTAAATCAGGTCTCTAAGCACCTGGGGTGAATTTAATCAGGTCCAACCAACCTAAAAGCAGCTAGCTCATCTAAATGCTCCCTGTGTGTTCCTTCCCTTGGTTAGTCTCCATTCCTTCCCCTTCCTCGTTGGTGCTGGCTGTGTGGGATACCTGATTGCCACTCAGTTGTAGTAAAGACATCAGCAAAAAAAAAAAAAAAAAGATATTCAGCCTAAATGGTGTGTTGGTTCCTCTCTCTCCTGATCGCCCTCAGATGCCCATCAAATAGCACCTTTCTTGGGTTCCTTCCTACATTTACAGGTGATTTTTGTGTCTTTTTCTCTCTCTTGGTGTTTGTGTTTCATTCTCTGCACTCATCATCCTGCTCTTGACCTATGAACTTTTGCTACCCTTTCCACTCCTCAGTAATCATGACAAAGAAGGATTTTATGGAAGGATTTGGAGGAGGATAATGATGTAGCTTAATGACTGTTTGCAGGGAGCTCCTCCCAGGCATGAGGCACAGCTGGGGGAGAGAAAGTGTGAAGTAGGGTCTTTGAAATGTTTAACAAGCAGACAAAAGAAGTGATGGTGACCCTCGATGGAGAGCCTCTTAGGATGAGATGGTGTCAGACCAGAGGCTGGAAGGTGAGGGATGATGTTGTTGTTGCTTTGTGCTGGGCAGTGATCCCGTCAGAGAGGCTTGGCCAGGTGGGTCTTTGAGAGCACCATGGGTGGATGCAGAATCTGAGCGGAGACCCCAGTGAAGGGTGGGGGCCAGTGATTCAGGATTCTGTGCTAATGGGGGACCTTTGAGGAGCCTGCCTGTCATGGGAGAGAAGGCTGGGGCATGAGCTGTGAAGGGAGCTGCTGGGTGGAGGGAGCACAAGGACCGTGCAAGTTGTGCTCCCTCCACGCATGAGGTGGTGTCTGATGGAGTGTTCTTGGCTGAGGTGGAGCCTGGTGCTGTGGCTGGTGGGTTGGATGCAGAGGGCTCGTAATGGACTCTGCTGGGTGTCAGGAGAACTGGGCAGGAGCTCTCTCTCTCTGTTTAGGGATCAGGTTTGATGATCTTCTACCTCTTTCCTTCATCTGCTGGGTGGGTGATGCAACAGATTTCTCCTCTCTCCCAGTTACCTCATCGCCGAGTGACGTTCTCTGCAGCCAGCCAGGCTCAGGACCTGCAGGATCCCTCTCAGCACAGCTACTACGACAGTGGGCTGGAGGAATCGGAGACCCCAAGCAGCAAGTCGTCGTCAGGGCCCCGCATCGGGCCGCTAGCCTTGCCTGAGGATCACTACGAACGCACCACGCCCGATGGCAGCATTGGGGAGATGGAGCACCCCGAGAACGGTACGTGCTCGCGGCACGCGTGCCTGCCCCCACCCCAGGGATCCGGCACCTGAGGCTTTTTATCCTCTAACACCGCACCTCCCCTGGTGTGGGTGAGGTGGGGTGAGGAGCTTGGTTGGGACAGGCTTGCCACGCTCAGTTCTGGTGGGGCTGGGAGGCTGGAGAAGAGGTAAGGCTCAAAGCAAGAGATCAGCAAGGAGAGGGAGGGAGAGGTCTGGGGGAGGCTAGGAGATGTGGGAGTGGGAAGACTTGAGGAGGCAGATGGGTTGGGTTGGTGTAGACCAGGGGCCCAACAGGAGCGAGATGGCAGCATGAGGAGGGGGTTGTAGCCCAGGCAACGGTGAGCTTGTGTGCTGCAGTCGGGCGGTCTCACGGATGCCTGCCCCTGTGACAGGGCAGGGGTGTAGGGGTGCTCGGGGGTGGTGCAGCTCTCCGTGCTGTGGTGGATATTGGAGTCATGGGAGTTTCCTGGGGAGCAGAGTAGGAGTGCAGGTTTAGTGGCACAGACTGGGATGAGGAGATATGTGGAGTGGAGGATCAGAGAGCATAGTGGTGGCAAACCCAGGAGCAGTGTGTCCTGCCTTCATTGGGCCCTTCGAGTCACCTCCTGCTTGGGTCCATGTTTACCTGAGAACCCTACCGGAGGTGTCTGCAATCTCACTGCGGGAGAGCCGGCTATCCCCTGCCTTGGCGCAGCTTCAACCCCAGTTCTGCTCCTTGTGCTGCCTGCCTGACTACCCTCAACAAGCCCACTTCCCCAAGCTATCTTCTCTGGCCAGCTTAAGTTGCTTCCTCAGACCTGGCTCTGGCTGTACACATAGCATCTACTTTCCTGTATCTGCTGCCTTCTGTGCTCTTGTACTGAGGGGAGGTTGCAGTGGACCTGGCAAGTTCAAAGAAACCTCTGAGAGGGAGAAAGAGGGGGTGCAAAGCGTTTTTCTGAAGTTGCTTCCTGCTTGTGGGAGCATCCTTAATTTTGAGACAGGTGTGTATGTGGTATCAAAATGGCTGAGGGTGTGTTCAGCTCATCCAGGGAGCTGCAAATCTGCTGGGTCCCCTTATTAAGGAACACATGGGGCCAAGGGTAATCTGTGTTTTTGAAGGTCTAGTGGAACATCTCTTCCTTCTTCCCAGGTTAGTTCCTGGAGTAACACTGGAGTTTGCTATGCTACAACCATTTGAAGCAGGGCATGGTGGTGCCAGGTCTGGCAGGGTTCCCAAATCCATTTGTTGCTCTTGCAATTTGAGGCACTTTGTCATGCAGGTCACTTTCTTCCCAAAAGTACCAGCCAGTCAACTGGGAAGAGCATTATGGAGACATTGCTGGAGTCCTGGCACAGGAGGACAGTACTGGACTTCCCAAGCACCCTTGAGTACTAAACCGTGCCTGCAAGAGAGGCTTGGAGGCCATGTGGGCAAGGAGATGCCGGATGGCTGTGCTGAAGGATACTGTGGGGCATGGGGATGATGGGCTTGGAAGAGG
The DNA here is from genome assembly GCA_020746105.1 of Trogon surrucura. Lineage (NCBI taxonomy): Eukaryota > Metazoa > Chordata > Aves > Trogoniformes > Trogonidae > Trogon > Trogon surrucura. Next base: position 6,969,747 of record CM036630.1, on the reverse strand, counting down.
AAAGCTTGAGCCCCTGAAGGGCTGAAGATGATGAGGGATGAGATGATGAAGGAGGAGCAGGGCTAAAAGTAGGAGAAGGACCTGGAGGGTCTGCAGCAGGAGATGGAGGGTGGAGAGGGCTACCTGTAGTCCTTGGGACGTTTGTTGTCTGCCCGATGGGGTTGAGCAGACTCGAGGAAGGTTGAGGCACTGCCTGGAGCAGTGGTGCTCTCAAGGGCAGAGCAGCCAGGCACAGTTCCCTGCTTACAGCATTGCAAAACCCACCCTGCCTTATAATTTAGACAACTCCTTCCTTTTGCACAAGAGACCCTGTCTAGGTTCACACCCCAGGACAGAAATCGCCACACACCTGCCCATGAACAAATCCATGACAGACATGCACAGAGGCTCCCAGGGGATAATCGTAACCTTCGGCTCCTTGTCCCCCAGCCTGTCCTGACTTGGCTCCCTTGACATGGCAGTGGTTGGGCTCCAGCAGCCGTCCTGACCTGTATAAACCAAGTTCAGTGCAGAGGTCGTGGCAGGCCAAGGCTCAGGGGAATCCACTGGCATTAACTCTAGTTGGTCCTGGTGCTCTGCGAATAATCTGGCAAAGGCAGTTCAACGAACTTGAGGGGCTGGCTGGGGTCAGGGTCATGATCCATTAAGCAGACTATTAGGGGGCCTGGGCATCAGCCCAGGAGATTTGAAGGTTAGGAGTTACTGGTTGTGTTAGATCAGTTCGTCGGAGTTGTGTTTCCCGTGGTCCACCTGCCCAAGAAATGGCACATTGGACCTCTCTGTGATGCAAACAAGACCTCTCTGTCGTGTTTGTCCAGAGAAGGCTCATGTCTTCTTGCTCCCTGCAAAGAGCTTCCAATGACGTGGGATCATCATGACCTTTCTGGGGACTGTCTCACCATGCCCTTGTCTTGGCTTCTGCAGCTGCTTAAGCAGCACTAGCTCCTCAAAGAGATCAGATTTTGTTTTTTTATGAAGCTGGGAAGACTAAGCCATTCTTGACCTTATATTAAACTGAAGAGACGAATTGGATCCTACACACCCTATCTCGCGGCACGAGCGCAAGACTGACGCGACTGTGCATTTTCTAGGCTTTCATCTAGTTATAAATATCCAACATAACAGGGCTTCCATTGCTTTCTCCAGGAGATTATCCCTGCAGCCGAACCAATCTGATAAGCAAGTATGCAAGACTATTTATAGCTTTTCAACTGGAAGACAGATCCATGCCTTTTCTTTGTAGATGGTTCTTCACTTGATTAACACACATATCAGTGTCCTCCTTTTTTGGACACTTTTTGCTGTGCAGACTGCAGTAAAATGCTGTACTGCAGGGGCTGAGCCAGGTCCTTTTCAGGCAGAATTATGATGTTTCTGATGAAGACTTCTCCAGTGTCTTGGCACTGATGTGCCAGCTCCTCAGTCATCCCAGGCATTTGTCATCCCTGGTATTTTACCTAGCTGCCCACTGTTTCCTCCCCAACATTTTGCCGTGCTGTTATCCACTTCTGTGGGTTACGCTCAGCTGATAACTAAGCTTAGTCTCCCACTTGGCCACCCGTTGCTTTCTCTAAAGACATCTGCTCCCCCTGTATCACAGATTTGCTTTAGTTGGAAGGAGCCTGGGAGTGATTGTGCTCTGCAGAGGATCTGCCCTGCCATAATACATGCAGAGCTTGGATAATGGAAATGCCAGTTTCTCCCCATCGACGATGGAGAGAATTTAGTAAGATTAGAGGACGAAATACGTGCCGTTTAGGAAGCGTTACATGAAGGCTGTTTCGCTCTGTCCCTGTGTGGTGCAAAGGTACCCGAGATGACAATATACTGGATGAAGTATTTCTGAATTGCATTCTTCAGCCCACAGAATGGGGGCAAATGTTTAATCTGTTTTATTCCCTTTATTTAAAGTGGGGACCCCATGCCATTTTTAACGCGTGCCATTACAGCCCCGCACTGAATATGTAATTAACAATCATCTCATGAGCTTTCGCAGTGCACTTAGTGCAATAGTATCTGTACTTCACAGATGATAATGAGTTTGTCCTCACAGCTCCCCTTCCAGGGAAGAAGTTCCGCCATAGTAGGGGAATGAAACAGAAAATTACAATCTGCATTTCTGAGATGTCTGCTAGTTGTAGGCTGACCCCCTGGATGAGGTGGCAGCTCCTCAGTCTGCTCTTTTCAGAAGGCGAGAGCCGCTGTAGCATCCTGGTGCCCCTGAGCCACGGGGCAGGTATCCAACTGCTCTTGGATGGTGAAGCCGAGGCTTTGTTGGCCACCTCCAGGCAGCTGCTGATGCACCAGGCATGAACAGTGTGGCTTTGGGACTTTGTGGCAGAGCTAGATGTAAAACCCTCATGCCTGGTCCATAGCCATAGGCTTTTCTGACAAGACCAGCCTTTTTTTCACAGTCTCCTACCTCCTCGGTACACCTCAGCACACGTTGAGCAAGCGAATTGAGATACCATTTCAAGGGGTTGGCTGCTGGACTTAATAAAACCCTTTCAGTCCAGATTTTTCATTGTTTCAAGAGAGGTTGGTGAATTGATGCATAGTAAAGCCAGAAGGAGCAGCTTGTCTAACCCCAGTGTGAGACACGCCATAAAATTTCTCCCTGTGATTCCTGTGTCTGGCCATGGCTGGGCAGGAGCACTCCTCTGGGAAGATGTCGTTTCGACAGCAGATTGTGTGCGAGACTCCTAGTGAACCCTTCCAGCAGTTGACCCTCTCTGCCCTCAATTTCATGAGCCTACACTTAAATTCTGCTTGAGCTGCTCTAGCTCCCGTTTCTTTCTGTTGAATCTTACGATATTAGAAGACACCTCACTTGATGCGTACTTGTAGATCACGTGCAAGCAAGTCAACATTTAAAGTTCTCTGATACACTCAAAAACTCATTCAAGTCCCTCTCTGTGAGCAGAGCCAAGGCAAGAAATTTTGGCAGCTGGGTCTCTTCCTTTCCTCCCACCCTTCCTTGTGCTCCTCCCAGCCATTGCCATCTGCTTCTGACACCACCACAGACCTACAGCCCCATTCCTGGGCAGCAGCAACATCTGGCACATCTTGGATGTTCGCGCTGCTTTTTGGCAACCCTTGCACAGGCAGCCTGTGGAGATTTTTTTCCTCCTGCTCCTCTTTGCTTCACTTCTGGTTGTAGTTGAAGTCTTCCATTCCTTCATATCATTTTTTTTCTCTGCATGACTGCCAACTCACCAACAACCTTGTGGTGGTGTGGATGTGTGCAGGTGATAGCCTGCAGCTCTCCAGCAGCGCTCGGTGGTGTCCATCGCAGCACCAGGCGCAGAGATGATGTGACTGCTATTGTTGGTTTTCATAGTCTCACGCCAGACACGCGTGTCCATCGCACGCAAACAGAGCTGCTTCTGGTGAGCGTTGGGCTGTGCGTGCCCCCTGCAATATTGTGGCACCTTGAGGAGGCAGCTGGCTCGGGAGAGGATTCCCAAACCAATGGTCCCTTTGCACTGCTCATGATAATGAGGTGGATTTCCAGCACTGGGCAGCCACTACCTCGTGTCTTCTGCTTAGTGTCAGTCCGGTCATGAGCTTCTTTTTTAAGGTTCTCGCTGCTATCATTGTTCAGTTCCTTCCAGCCAGCAGATGGGACAAAAAAAAATTATTTTTTGTCTCCTCCTCTGTCAGAGTGAAGTCTCTAGATCTTAAAACCTATTCTTCTTTTTTTTACATTATCTTTGAATGTCCCTTTTGTCTTGCTGAAAGTGTTCCAGGCACATGTTCAGTCTGCAGATTTCTTTCTTTATTATTTTTTTCCTGAATGTGCCCTGCAGCATTTTTGCTTTGTTGCAGAGTGCTGAGGAATGCTTTTGACTGGGCTCCTGTCTGGGATGTGGGATTCAAGCGAGCTCTGTGCCCTTCCCAGTCAAGCCCTGGTGAGCCCAGAGAGGTTATCTGGTACACAGACCTCTTCTCTTACTGAAAGATCTCAGGCTTTGAGAAAGAAAACCGAGTGTATGGCATAGGATAGGATAAATGCTACTGTCTGTGTCTCTAGCTGGCACTGCTCTCGCTGTTGCTGACTGAGAAGCAGCAGGTCACACATCTGGCCAGCTGAGGACCTTTGACTTGGGTCTGGCTGGTTCTTGTACTCCTCTCTAGCTGAGACACTCTGGGATTTTTTCAATCAGATCTGAAGCCCGTTCGTTTTGAACTCTGGCTATTGGCATCAGGGCTGGAATGACTTATTGTACATGTTGTGGCATGTTACTTACAGCTTCCAAGTCCTGCTCTTGTTTAGGGCATGCATACACTCCTTGACCGTCTCCTGCATCTCATCTGCTTCTACAAATTCTGTCTGGGTTTTTCAGTGATCTTCAGCTCTGCAGGCACCTGCATTTCTTCATAAGAAATTGTGAGCTTTTCTACTTTCTTCCCTTAATGTTGGTTCAGCTTCTTATTCCCTAATCACTGTTGAAGAAAGACGTGGGAAAAGATTTTTATCACAACAGGCAACATCCGACAGATTGCAAATGGTCATGGATTACACCATCTTGGTTTCAACATGCCATTTCTGTCTGAGCTGTAATTTCAAACTTGTTCTCACCCTATTTCTTCTTTTCCATATTTTCCAGCACCCGTGACCGGGTAGACGCTGTCTTACGAAAGAGCTGTTCAGGTCAGAGCCGTTGTGGCTTGCCACGTCAGCCAGGTCACCTTCCTTAAGTGCACTGGGGATCCCAGGGTAAACTGGGTACAGCTGTTTTTTCTTCCTCAGACTGAGTAACAAGTCCATTGCTACAGAGAATGCTTTTAATCCTCTAAAGACCTTCTAAGAAGGATGCTACTTGCTTCAGACGATGTCCAAAATAGCTTTAATAATTTATTTGACAGTGTCTTTCTTGTCTCATGGATTACGTGGTAGTGCACATGTAAGATTGTCCTCAAGTTCTCCAGAGATCCTTGGTAGATCCCGGATGTCTCTAGAGGAGTTATTTGAAGGAACTAAATTTCCCTCTTGGGTTCCAATTGCTTTTTTGACCCTTTCTGTCCCTGAACTGTGGTTGCATTATGTGATGATGAAAAATCTAGGCAGGACAGTCATTCTGAGTCAATGCCCAAGAGACAAAAAGTGTCATATTTCAGTAGGACGGTGCCTTCCCTTGTAGAATATGTAGGTCCCTATGGCTGTATGTGTACCTCCCGCACTTGAGATGGGATTTTTTGAGTTTTCTGTTATTCCTTGTGATCTTAGACTGGGCTGTGATATCTTCCGTTCCTTCTTGCTGTCTGTGACAAGATAGTGAAAATTAGTGAATGCCATCTTCCTTCTCTTATGTCCTTCACATTTTTGCTGCTCTTAAGCTACTGAATGGAGAAAATCCTGTCGTTTTCCTTAATCTTTATTTTTTCTTCCATTTGGAAGTCCTACCCAAAGCGATTGTCTCCCAGCACTATCACGATTACACACCTCAGAAAGGTGACCCTTTTCTTAATCTGTTGGGCAGTGCTGCAGAGACCACAAGCTCGGAGAATATGCTGAAAGCTAGCCCAAAAGTCACCTAGCTTTTTTGGAACCGCTCTTCTCCGTGGCACTTGGTCAGCTCCACAGCAAACTTTGAGACTGACAGGAACCAACTGCAAACAGATGGGAGCATGTAGATTTTATCTAAGAACTATAAATGAGCTTAGGCAGGGGAGATGACTCCTACTATCCCAGGAAAGAAGGATTTCCCAGTCTTCCAGACCAGGGAGACCAGGCAATGTCATGTACCTTCTCCAGTCCAGGGCAGGAACACTTCCTGCCTCCAGTTCATCTCAGGAGGCTTGGGGCTGGGTTGTAGCTCTCACCTGGCAGGACATGAACTCCTGTAGCCCTGCTGACATTGAAAGAGGGAATGCTTCTCCATCACAAGGTGGCTGCAAGGTGAAATACACGTTATTGGCCCTCAGTCAGCACAGGACTTAGATTTCTTGCTTTCGCCTGGCAATGATGGAGACATCCATGCAAATGGTTGTGCATAGCTATTCTATCTGGACCAAATCTAAACACCCTTTCTTTGGTACAAAATCTATTTTCCAAAGAGTAGTTTATGTCATCCTCAAACTATTTATGGGTTCAGCTCAAGTTTGCTAAACTGTGTCACAGGAAGAAGCTTTCAGAATGAATCGGCAACAGGAACAAGAGGGTGGGTCCCTTCTTTGTTTGTGCTTTGGTACTCTCCAGAGAGGACACTTCCTCAGAATGGGGCATTGCATGAACTGCATTCAGACTCTTCTTCTGTGTTTTCCATTTTAAAATATGCACCTGAACAGGGCTTGAGACCTGGTGTCTTGCCTTTGGACAGGTGCTCTGGAGCAATCGCAGATGGTCCATGTGACATCCATGGGGAAGAGCCAGCGGAGTTACGAGTGTCTCAGCTGGTGAACCTGTTAGCCATAGCCAGCACCCTGTGTGTTTTGTTAGCAAGAGTGCCAAAATCCGCAGCTCCCCTCCTTCTGTCTTGGTGTGCTCATCCGTGTCCCTGTGCCATGTGCTCTGTGGTGCCAACACAGCTGTTTGTCAGGCTGCATGGCAAACTGGACTGAGGAGCTGGTCAGGCTGAAGTTTTGCTGGATCGCTTTTTTTGGGGGCCATGTTACTCTCCAGTCAGAGCAATTTTCCTAACTCGACTACTCTGTGGCTGCACAAAGGGCTGAACTTGCAAAAAGCGGGGATTTTGCAGGAGGGCAGTGAGCAGCCAGGTGAGGTCGGCATTCAGGTTTCAAATATATCTCAACCAGAAAAAGCAACCAAGTGTAAAAGCAATAGACAGCTAGGATCCCTCAGCATCCCAGACTATTTGTTGTTTTCAAAGACCTGCTTCCTTAGAAAGCTTCTTTTGAAGTAATTTGACGTGCCATTTCCAGCTCCTGTGTGATCTAACTCAGTTATTTCCCCTTTATCTGCCTCTGAATGCTTCTGAACATCTCTATAAACCTTCCTGCTTGGCAGAACCTCTTCCCATGTAAGGGGACCTGCATTAGTGTGGGATTTAAACTTAATGCTGGAGAAGCTTATGAAGTCTCCCATTCGAGCTTCTTGAGGACTTCACGCTGCATTTTCTTTCTCATAAAAATAGCATGTGCCTGAGTTTGAAGGATCGGTCAGGTGTAGATCCCTCAGGTGGAAAATCCCTTTTGCAGGCATGAGATAGAGGATAAGGGATTCATTCCTGTCCCTGGTGAAATCAATGTAAGCTTTGCTACTGAGACAGGTCAAAAGTCAGTCTCAGTTGTTCGCTCTTCCCCGGGATTTTATCCTTTGTGCTCTCGCTATCAATGAATCTCTCTTCCTGTCTCCTTCTCACAAGCTCTCATCCATCCTGATTTGAAGTCACCTCCATTAAGTGGTTGTAACGCTAGCTCTTTGCTTTACTTGCAGAGAGGACACTCCATAAATCTAACATTAGTCATGGCATCTGGCGAGAGATACCAAGGATAGGCTGCTTTGACTCAGAGGTTATCTAACCGTATCAGCCCCTGCGTTTGCCTTTCCTCTCAGGGAGCTGAGGTTCCCCGGCAGGAACCAGGGCTCATTTCATGTGAGCTGATGCAACCACGCAGCCTGCGCAGGGCTGGTGCTGACACAACAGGGGGGTAGAGGAGCCACATGATGGTCAGATCATTCTTCCCTGGGCAGCATGGTTGGACCTGGGCTTCCTTTCCAAGACCTCAGTCAGTGCCTCTGAGCAGGAGAAGAAGTTTTCAACAAGTAGAAGTGAGAAAGGCTTATGTCCTTCAGGGCTGGTGGGCTCAATTTTCCCAGGTGGGCACATCTAGACAAGTCTCAGAGGCATGCCGTGGCAAGTTGGCCGTGTTTGTTGTTACTGGAGACCCCAGTGGGATGGAGAAGGGGCTGTGCCTTTGCACGGGGCACAGGGCTGCCCAGATTATTGCTGCAATGGTCTTCAGCCTTGCTCCTTGTGGGAAGGGAAAGCTGGACCTTACTGAGGGAAGAACAGGACTGCCCACAGTCTGATGGATACTGAGTTCTACATGGGTGCTCCTTCCACTACTGTATCACCAAAAAAAAAAAAAAAAAAAGAGCCAGATCTTGTTCTCAGACTTTGAGAACAACTGGACCAGCACAATTACTAGGCTCCACAGAGGTCATCCCTGAACTGTGGCAGCGCTCTTGTCTGGCAGACAGCAAAAACCAGGAAAAGCAGGCTGACCTCAGAAGGAACCAGACAATGAGGACAGTTCTCAGGGTGGGTCTTGGAGATGCTTAGATTTACACTCAGGACCCTTACTCCAGCATAAAACTGGCATGATGTGGTTTAACTTATTTGACTATTAAAATAATTTAGGGTAAACCAGCAAAAATGCTGAGTCACAAATAAATCAGCTCAGATGGCCCATGTGTGAGAAGACATGGGCTTCAGTCTATCTATGTTCATGTAGTTCCTTGGATAGAAAAGCTAAAATGTTCTTACATGGATGGCCATAATCCCTCTGTACAAGAAGCACTGGGAGAGACTGGGGCAGAGATCTGGCAGAGAAGAGCAGGATGTTGGAGTTCATAAAACCAGCAGTATTAATCAGTTAAATGCATGTGTCTGTTTTAAAACAACCTTACTTGGAAGTGAAAAAACAAGGAGGCAGTGGGGGAAAGGAGGAGAGGGTTAGGATATGATCTTTGTTCAGGGATGTGTCAGAACAGCATGTTGTGTTGTTTTATAGCTGCTGAGGAAAGCTAAGATGGAGTAGGGAATGTAAAATGACAGAGTGAGTAGATGTGATATGTGCCTGATGTATTCTGCTGGTAATTAGTATAATGCCAATTAGACATAAGTTATCTTTTTTCCTTTTTCAGTTGTATAGGTTATTGCTTGAAAATATGCCAAATAAAACCAAGATATTAAACTGTGAGGGATATGGAGATCTCTGTTCCTTGAGGATCTCTATATGAAATTACCCAGACAACAGGGATCTTGACAAAAGCAAGACTTATTATATCTAGAAAGAAAATGAATAAAAGCAGAAGAAATTGTGTATTCCGTGTCTAGCATCTTACTGCTTATTAGCCACACAGGAAGAGGCACCCACAGAGATGCAGATACATCAGTGAGAGGAGGCAAATATCTTGCCTTTCTTGAAAACAATGCTGCTTTGACGTTATTGTTCACCCTATTGGATTCCCTCGGCATCCAGATCGTGACCCCTTCGCATGTTCAGGCAGTTCCCTGCTGCACACAAACCCCGCTGCCCACACGCATTTTATTTTTTATTCTCCAAGACATGTTTTCTCTCTCTGCTAACCCACACTGTAAGACACGGGACTCACGTTATTTTGCCTCTTGGTGCCTTGGGACATAAACCTCCTTAATGATGATGAATGGCTTCCTTCAGAAGGTCAATTGCAGATCCCAGACCTCTCAAATCACAGATCCCTTTGAGCTCTCTACCTGTCTGGCTCTGGGCTGCTCTTTCGAACAGGTATGCTGCTGCTATGCTCAACGCTACATACGTATTTTCTTTTCTCATGGACTATGTATGCATAAGGAGCAGACCTGCTATTACTGTCTTCTGCTTTTTGAAAAATAATCTGTAAAAATTATGCCCTTGGACTGATTCTGGAAGTTTTCATACATCTCTCTTGGATTGTGAAATCAAAATCTTCTCGTGATCATCCTGCTGTTCCCTTGTGCTGGGCTTTGGGGGTGACAGAGCTGGCCAATCTGCATTTGGTGCAAGGCAATCTTGTACCCCTGTTGTCCTGCCAGGATGTTAGGCAGTAGGTTTAATCCTCACTCGTTCTTTAAAGCGTGTTTTATACATTCTGCGCCTTTAGGACTGCCTCTGGCAGGTCTCCCTCGAGTGGTGCAAACTTTATTGCATCTAACCTCCAGCAGTTTGTAAACTGCAGCACCCAGGGGTAGCTGGAGGTTGATATTCCCTATCGGAAGCATTTATCCTTATTTTCCCCTGTTCTCCCACAGGAGCACCTTTCTACAAGCTGAATAACAAACACAAGGCAGAGCAGTATTCATCAGGATCTGTTTTGGTTTTTGTTGTTTGTTTTTTTTCCAGGTCTTCCCAAACAAACCTTAACCAATCTGCCTCTTTCCTAGATCTCCCCACTTGCATCAGCACGTTGTTATCCTCCCATGTGATCAGAGCTGCACCTTTAGCGAGCAGCATTGACGTTCGTACCTCCTATTTTTACAGGAGGGGGTGACTTCTCCCTGGCTGTGGCCATGGGCACTGCAAATCCTTTCAGTGCCTTGATGAGGAATCATGCCAGCAAGATGGCAAGTGGTTCAATTCAGAAATGTTAACCACCTGGGTTGATTTCTTGGCATGTATTTTGGCTGCACCACAGGAGGATTTGACTGGTGCATATGCTGCTTCTGCCACGTGCCAGCCGCAAAATCTCTCCCCATTTAGCTTCCACTGCAGGTTTTTCAACCTCTGAGCCTGTGGGTGTTTGAGGCATCGATAACATGCATTTTCAGCTGGGTTTATGGCATGTCCCTTCATTGCAGGGAAAGGGGATGGGCAGTTCAGAGGTTCAGACTCTCCTGCATGGGCTGCTCTTGATCTTCGAGCAATCAACAAGCCACCCTGATTTGGTGTTAGATTATTCCCCCAAGTTTTCATGACCATATCCCTGGTCTAATGCTCTCAAAACTGCTGTACATTGGGTTTCACGTGCATTTGGTTCTCTGTGGCTGCGTGTGTGTGTCCTCCATGAGCACACCGACATTTCCTCCTGAGGGCAGCCCAAGAGTACCAGCCCTGGGTTTAGTGCCTGTCCTCTGATCCCTCAAATATCCGCCACAAGTTCTGGCAAGGATCTGGCCTCCTCCTCTTCCTCAGTGGCTGCATTACAGTTCAGGCAACCAGGACATTTCTACAGCCAGAACAGACTGTAAAAAGCTGAACTGACAAATCTAAGTGCTTTGCTTTACTCTTAAGCAGCCCAGGAAGGAAAACAAAGCGTATACGTGCAAATCCATGCTGTCATTTCCTCTCCCAGTTTTCTTGGGGTTTGGCTTGACTCTTTTCCAAGGGCTCTTCCTTCTCCCCTGCTCTGTTTCTCTCTGAGTGACCTCGGTTTTCTTTGTTTCCAGATCCCCTTGTTGAGGCAAGCCCTTTTCATGAAGTTGTGATTTCTTTTGTCACTTAAACACCTATGTGACTTCAAAGGCCTTGAACAGCGCTTTGCTGTGTGGCTGCCAGCCCCCCTGCAAGAATAATTTCCCCCAATTCATTGTCCTGCTAGTGAAAGATTATTAAATTGTTGATGGAGCTTAACAATGGTTTTTTTCAAAAGCAGACACACGTATGCCAGTTCTTTTCTCCTTGACACAAGAGCTTTAATACAAGCATATGATGAAAGGCAGCCACCAAGGAGCAAGCACAGAGAGCTCTCATAAAACCAGACCAGTATTCCCAAGTCCTGCTTGCATGAGCTGGTGCACCTTGCAGAGCACTCTTAGCACATGACTTCGCTCATTCCCATCCAGCAGAAGCCTGTAGGTGAGGTGAGAAAACTGACCTTGCTGAAAATTAATTAAAAAACCCCAACTATCATACATTAATTCTTGCTCATATGATTAGGTCACTAGGAGGATTGAGGAACTAGCAAGTGAGGAACAGTAGGAGAGGACCACCCATCTCGGGAGCAGTGGAAGGACTGCACAGTGTTGGCATAAGGCTGAAACAATTGCTCTACTCCTCTCGCTCGGAGCATGCCAAGCACACACGTACATCTCCCAACCAGGCTGCACCTTCAGAGCAGCTTTTGGAACCTACAATGAGGATCGTTATATAGGCTGCACAGCCTCAGGCTGCTTGACATTTTGTATTATACAGACTTATTTTCGATTGCTTAACACTTCAGCAGATTTCCAACACTCAAGCTTAAATTTTCCATGCTGGGTTTCCCTCAGGTTGGTTTCTTTTTCTTTTTTTCTTAAGTTTTAGCAGAGGTGTTCCAGCTGTTTTCTGAGTACATGACATGCTGTCTTAGCCCTGCTAACAAACTAGTTATAAGAATTTCTTTTCAAGACCCATTAGCTTAACCTCACTTTAGAAGAGACATGTGGAATTTGGCACTGAATCTGTCAGCATCGGTTGGGGGTTGTTTGCCCCAAAATGTTTGAGTCTCTCATTGAATGTGCGCAGCTGTGCCCACGCACCCTTGTGTGGCCTTCAAACAACAGCGTTTCTCAGGGCACCTTCAGAGACCTGATGCAGGAGCTTGCTGCTGTTGTTTGATGAACATCCTTCGTGTTGCTTGATGGACATCCTTTCTGTTTGATGGAAGTCCCTCCTGTTGCTTGATGGCATCCCTCCTGGACATGCTCCTTCCCCAGTATAGCCTGGGGGGTGCCCACTTTTCTTTGGGGTGCTGGGTACTGCATGGCATGGGTTGTTCCTTGCCATTGGGAGGATTGAGCATGGCTTGCTGTGCTGTTGGGGCATGGGGCACATGTGGGCTCTGACGTCAGGGTGCCTCTGAGCCTGCCTTGCTGGGAGAGCTGCTTTTGGGCAGGGTGGATTTCTCCAGGGTCCCATTTCTGCTGGGAGATGGAGCCAGCCTGCGGTGTCTCCCAGCCTGCCTTTGGTGGAGGCAGCTTTCTTGGCTCACTGCCATCGCTGAGAGGACCCTACATCCCCCCCACGCACAGCACCGTGGCTGGCAGACTAGCACTGAGGCTGGGGCTCAGTCTCCCTGCCCAGCTGGTCCCTCAGCTCCCAGCACAAAGGGACTCTTTCTTTATCTTCTTCTCACTTTTATTGTCCTTCCTGGGGCATGTTCCCTGCCCTAAGCCCGCTTCTTCCCTGGCGAACTGGCAACGACTGCCTCAAGCTCCAGTGCCCTCCGTGATTAGTTGCTGCCGGGAAGGGAAGCACGACTGCAGCTTTAATTAAATGATAAGGGCAGAGCCCCGGAAGTTGGGAGATAAGTGCAGCGGGTGTCTGCCACCACACTTGCCCAGGCTCTTTCTAATTAGCTTCGAGAAGTTCTAGAGAGGAAGATTAACCCTTGGGGGGAGGCTGGCAGCAGACGAGGGTGCTGAGGCCAGCCCCAGGGATGGGGGGGTGCCATTCGCCTGGGGTGGGGTGTGGGCTCCCTCCCGTCCCTGTGCCGTTGCAAAGGGGCTAGGTCAGAGAGGATTAGACCCTTACTTTTCACCGCTAAGGCACAAGGTAAAGCTCAAGGATTAACTGCTCAGGTTCCCTCTGTAAGAAGCATTTACTGCTTTAACACATCCTCTGCCTGGCAGCTGTGAGGTGACTTGGGGCACCTGCTGTCCCCGGGCTTTCACTGCAAGCAGAGGACTGTCTCCAGCCTCTGGAGCAGTGGCAGGAATGCAGGGGACAATCCTCCTGTGAGAGACGCGGGACAGGCCTCTAGTCCTCCTTCAGAAACCATGATGTGTCTCAGTGATGCTCTGAGAGGGGAGGAGGGAAATGGGGTAAGAGGACCACAGTGTGTCAGCAACCCATAATAGTAGAGACCAGAAGCTCCACAGGACCTGATGCCACAAGGGCCACAACCTCAGCCCTCCTGCCCTTCACCCAGACCCTGTTTGGACAGTGTGTTTCCCTGGAGGGCTGGGCAAGGACACCTCAGGTGTAGGCACTCTCTAGCTGGGCTGGCCGGTAGCCAGAGGTCTCACCAGTGTAGGTGACACTGCTCCTGGTGGCCTCACCCTTTATGGTCACCCCCTTCCCATCGGCTGGCAGCACACCGGTACCTGGGAGCGTGCCAGGAGGCTCTGGGTTGTGTGTGCCCTGGCTGGACGGGGGGGACAAGTCAGGGCCACAGATCCGGTGGGGGGACCCCCCACCGGGAGGAGTCTGAGAGGAATCCTGTGCGCAGGGGAGGCAAAGGTGGGAATGTGGAAGGAGCAATTGTGTAGGTATTTGAGTAGCAGGAATGCGCATACAAGGCATGCATGAGCTGACAGCCCCTGGCGATAGCAGGTGGCGTTCCTCTCTGTATTTACATAACCCTCATTAGCCCTTGGGAGAGAAGACTCAAAAGCCAGAAGAATCCTGGGCTCCGACCTGCCCCTCCTCCCTGTGGGGGGAAGAAGGGTGGCTGCTCCACTCCCTGCAACTTGTCAAGAACTTTTTGCACTCCTGAAGGTGCTACAGGAGTCGTTGCTCACCTGGGCTGGATATTGCAGGAGCAAATACTGAGCCCCGGAAAACGGTTTGGTTATTGCGTGACTCCTTGACCTTTCTGGTGGTTATTTGTTGAATGCCTGTAGGTGTCATGAGACGTTCTTGGTCAGCCAGAGGACAGTGTTTGGATATCACAGGAACCAGGGTTTTGTTTTGGAGCTCGAATTGTTACTGTGTTTTATGCAACATGAAGATGATTGTCCAGTGATGCTCATTACTTGACTTCTTTTTCAGTTGCTTGAAGTTTTGGCACATTTTAGCTTACAAGGACACAATTTTTCATAGTGGACTTACCAAATATTTTGACAAGCGGCAGTGAAATCTGTCCAGATATTTCACTTCCAAAAGGAAGTGGGAGAGGAAATTTCTATGTTTTCTCAATGGTAAAGCAATCCCTCTAGCCTCCACCCCATGCTTTAGAGAAGTAATTTTCTGTGATCTCTTGACCCTTTCATTGTACCTTCCCTAATTTCTGCACCCCGCAGGGTTCAGTCTCACTGGCAAAGCCTATTCTTCCGGAAAAGCCTGCTATATCTCCCAGGTGGTTCTGTCCTCACCCTCAGAAGTACAAAAGGACCCCAGAAAAATATTTTCCACCAGAGCATAATTCTGGTCTGCATCACAAAGCAGACTTTCATGAAGTGAATTAAGACTGCGTGGACAATCCTAATTTTGGTATTTCCTAACCTTTGCACCCTATAATCTTATTAAGGTAGTTCTTAACATAATTATTCAGTAATTTAATGTAATAATTCTGCTTTTTACGGTCCAGCGAAGGTTGAAACCCCGCTGTGCCAGGGTAGGAGATCATGTAAGTGGCACCACAAGCACAAAAGCTGTTAGAGAGGGTTTGAATTTATTTCACTGGGTATCACAAGTATTACAGTGAAGCTGGGGGTGGGGGGAGCAGATGATGCTTTTTGGAGTCCCACAGGGCCGTAGTCTGTCACTGAGCCCTCTGAGCCCTGCTGGTCCCTGCAGGAGCATGGTCGGTGTCCAGAGCCATCCTGACCAGAGCCATCCGTCTGGGTGCTCCTGCCACAGGTGCAGGGTCTGGATCTCCTGCCATTGCTGTGGCGATGTGGCCGTGGGATGCCTGCGCTTCGCACCCAGCCCGCCTGCTGTTTGCAGGCGTAACGGCAGCAGGGAGATGGTCCCTCAAGCTCCAGCTACGGCTGGAGCAAGGGAAGGACATGTCCTCTGGGAGCTCAAGCTGAGGCCCTTGCTGCCGACAAAGTGGTTTAGCACTACCTGTGCTGGTGAGGCTGAGGCTGGTGGGTGCATCTGTCCACATTAATTACGCGCCAGTTCGGCTGTGATACCCTTGGCAGGATCTGGGAAGTCATTTTCCTCGGTGCTGCAGTTAGTGTGTGCTGCTGTAATATACTCCAGGGGCCATGGTTTGATCCGTGCGTGCATCTGGGGGCTGACAGGCCATTAACTTTGGAGAGAGCTGTCTGCGCTGGTGTTTCGATACTATTGTTTAGTATGATGGGAGAGATGCTCGGTGCTGTAGGGTCTGGGGGAGATGGCTGTGCACGTTATATCTCTTGACTTTGGTGCCTAGGAGAAACCTATCTGTGTGCTGGCATCAGTCTGAGGATCTTTCTCAGTATTTATTGTAAGAGAGAGTCTTGCTCATTCTTGCCCTGAGAGCTGTAGGTGTGGCATTGAACTGCAGTAATCACCTTTATGGGCAGTGTTGGGTCGGTCTCAGATACCAGAAGCCATCTGTCTGTGTGCTGTAGTGACGGTGTTAAGTTTGGAAAGCCATCTGTCTGGGTGTTGTAGTGCTAGAATTGGTCCCCGAAGCCGTCTGTCTGGGTGTTGTAGTGCTAGGAATGGTCCTGCAAACCGTCTGCCTGGGTGTTGTAGGGATGATGTTAGCTCAGTCTAGGAAAAATAGGGACTGACGTGGACTGTGGGGAGCTCTCCGCTTGTGCTTTCAGCTTCCGATATTTCTGTACTCATCGATCTCTGGTGCATTGCTGTGGAAATGGGCAGCAGTCCAGCAGCCTTCCCCAAGGCCTGGAAACTGAAAATCGGTGTTGTGCTTGTGCTGCTCTGGAGACAGAGGACTCTGGTCACGTCCAGACTGTGCTATGTCCAGAGGGTAGATATTCCCTCCTCATCAACCTCACTTGGGGACCTTGAAAGGGGACCTTGTGTCTGGGCTTTGCCAAGGAGATGACAGCTCCACAGCTACCTACAGCACAGCTCCCTTCTCCCAAAAGCCCTTGCAAGGGCAACACATTCTGGAAAGGAACCACCAAGCTCCTGTACACCAAAGGAAGCCCTTGCTGAGCTGACCGGTTGAGGACAGGGATGTTGAACATCTTTTGCTGTGAACGTAAGGCGACTCCTCCAGGCTACTGGGTCAGGCAGTGCTGCTGTGGGACAGAGAGGGATAAGTCAGGGCTTGGGATAGGGCAAGGGATGTAATTTCAGAGGTTCTAGGACACAAAGACATAAAGGATGGAATGGAATGGAATTTAATGGAATAGAATGGAATGAGAACAGAACAGAACAGAATGATAGCAGTGGGGCTGCTGGTATAAGAAAACGGGATGTTAGGACACACTATCCAAGAGCTGTACTGTTAGGGTGTAGTGAAGAGGAAGCAGACCATGGAGCAATGGTGCCTGGAGGAAGCAGCACTGCAGGGGAGTGGTATCTGGAGGGAACAGCGCTGTAAAACATGGTACCTGGAGGAAATGGTACCATTACAGCAGCAGTGCCTGGAGGGAAGACAGCAGTGGGGGGGGTGGGAAGGGAAGGCAATACCTGGAGCGAGCAGCAGCACAGAACATGGCACCTGGAGGATGTGGCACTGTGGGGGACCGGTACCTGTAAGCAGCAGCGCCGTGGGGAAATGGTGTTTCCCAGGAACAGCGCAACAGGGGAATGGCACCCGTAGAGAGCAACACCGGGGGAGAGTGGTACCTTGGGTAACCACGCCATGTGGGATGGTACCTGTGGGGAGCAGCGCCGTAGGGGAATGATACCTGTAGGTAGTTGTGCTGTAGGGGAGCGGTACCTGTAGAGAACAGTGGCATGGGAGAATGGTACCTGTCAGCGGTACCGCAGCAGGGGAGCGCTGCCTGTAGGGAACAGTGCGCTGGGCAAAGGTACCTGTGAGTGTAAGCGCTCCAGGGAGTGGTGGCACCTGGAGGGAGCGATGGTGCAGGAGAAGGGCACCAGTAAGCTGTGGTGGAGTAGAGGGATGGTGCCTCTGCTCAGGAGCTGTACTGTAGGAAGGAAGTGGTCGTTGGAAAGAGCCAGCCCTGGGGAGGCTGTTGCCATTGGGTGGGTGCTGTAGGGGCGGGCTGGGGGGACGGTGCTGCTGGGATATGATGTTATGGGAGGTCACTGCCCTAAGGGATGTCCCAGGAATGGTCTGCAGAGCCCTGAGGGCTCAGTGTGGGAGAAGGCATGTTTCCAGGTGTCCACACCAGGGCAAACAGAGGTGGTAGAGTTGCCTATACTGGGAACACTGCGTCCTCCCTTGGCTGAGAGACAGTCGTTTAGAACAAAATACCTTGCACCCCAGCCTGCGGTTTGCAGCATGGAGCATGCTCCACCCTCCTGCCTCCTGACCGAGGCTAGAAGAGGTGCAGCGCTTTTGGGCTCTGAACAGGGGGGACTGGTTGAAATTGGTGGCTGATATTTTCCGTGTAGGGAAAATGAGTCTTTCTGATCTAACACAAAAGCGTCCTGCTTTGCCTCCAAGCTACTCTCCCCACACTGTCATATTCCCTATTCCTCTGTACCACCGAACCTCTCCAGTCCCTCCTAGCATGCTGCGCTTCCCTACTCCTCCCTTCCGGGCTTCTCTGCATCCTTTGCTGTGTTCTGCAGTCCTACTGTCTCCTCTCCTAGAGCTACTCTGCTACATCCCCTCATCCTCAAGATCTGCCCGCCTGTGCTGCATCACCCCTGCTCACCCAGCGCCACGCACCACGCGTACAGCGCCGATGTCTGATGCAAAGGGGAGACAGGGAGAACCAAGCCAGACTGCAGACGTTGCAGATGGTGGCAAAAAAAATAAATTAAAAAAATAGAGGTTGAGGCTGGCTCTCAGCCTCTGCTTGAAGCTACCTGGCTTGCAGTGGGCGAGTGAACCTCTGCACATCTCCTGCAGGAGGTGGAAGTACCTGCCGAATGAGGCTGCCAGCTTTTGTCTTCTGTCTAACAGGACTCAAGTGCACTATTGAAATCCCCCACTAAGAGCAATAGTACTGTTAGAGCAGCCCTTGCAAGTGGCTGCAACATAATGTGTTCCTGCCCTGCACGGAAATATACAGAGAGAAATAATTAGCAGCAGAACCAATATGTGCCTCTTCCCGGAGGAGACAGCCCAGCACAGTCTCCTTCACAAAGAGCAGAGGTGCCCTGGATGTCAGGAGATGAGAACAGCCACACCGGCATTGAGAACAGAGCTGTGGCTCAAGAGATCTTCCCCTCCGCCAGCCAGAAGGCCCAGGGTGCATCTCTGAATGCATCTCCGTAAAGCCCCACACATGCCCCCCTTTTCCTCTGAAGAGTTCAAAGGGATGCGACTTTTACTACCCGGGATTCATTCCTGTGCGATGTGCCGAGGCAGAGCAGCCCCGAGGCAGCTGACACAGGGATGCCAGAGAAATTGGAAGCTATAGAAAGAGGGAAGCCAAAAGACTGTTAGGACTGTGAATGCCCAAACAACCACTCAACCGTCCTGGCTGTGAAGTAGAGCCTTCCGGCATGGAAATGCCGATAACAGGATGGGCCAGCCCTCTGAAGGAGCTCAGGGAGAGGGCAAAGCTCAGGAAAGCCCAGTGCCTGCGCAGGCATAACTTTTGCTTTGCACAGCCAGGATGCCGCGGAGGAATGAGATGCTGGAGAGGACGTGGCCATCCTCTTCATCACCTGGGATCTTTGTCAGATTTCAGAAGTACTGAGTCGCAAAACTGCATTCCTCACGTGGAGGAGGGATCTGAAATCCTGATGAACCTTTGTAAGTGAGCACCTCGACCATGCGGTGAGGTTTGGGCTCTGCCTCCTCACTGTGCTTCAGGGCATCCAGAATCAGTGTTCTATGGGCAAAATTTCCACCAGGATTTACCCCCAAAGAAAGGTTTTTGCTTGTCTGCAGTGGCACATTGAAGTCTCTGAACCGCCAGCATGTGCTGAGAATTAGGCCGTAGGGTTGTGTTTGCTCTAAATCACAGCTATTCAGGAATTACACCCTGCCCCGTTCTCGGGCTCTTAAAGCAGAGCGGGTTGTGCTCATGGCACATAATACGCTCCTTTAGCAGCAGAGCTCCGCTGCCAGCATCTCACTGCAAGCGAAGGGACAACGCTGGAAAAACACTTTAGTGCCAGAAACAGACAATGGTAAAAACAAGAATAAAAGACCCTGAACACAGCGTTCCTGCTTGATCCTGTGGTTTCTAAACTGCTGTTGGCACAAGGAAATCACCATAGCTTTGTTCACTGGAGAGGTGGCTTTTAATTCGGTTCTGCCAGTACCCGCCATAGACTCAGCAAAGCACCTTCTGCCAAAGCAAGAAGTGATGGCACTACTCCCCACCCTGGGAGCGTGGAGCACCAAGGCCTTCCTGGAAGTGGAAATGATGATGAGCTGTCCCATTTGGCTGATAGGATGGTAGATGAGAGAGAGAGACAGCAATATTGCCTCTTAAACAGAAGTGAAAGACAATGTAAAATGACCTCAGACGGACCAAGACGTTGGCCACTGAGGCATCTCGTCCTGAGAGGAAGACCTGATGGATCATCTGGGACACAGGCTCCTGTCTCTGCTTTGACTTGCACAGTGCAGAGATGAAAACTGAGCTGTCTTGCCTCTGGTTTCGTATCTTGCTTTCTATCTGTAGCTAGGCAAAAGAAATGAGGCGGCTTTCCACATGCTCAGGAAGTAGGACAGTTGGTCTGTGGCCAGCCCTGAGAATGAACCCAGAGACATGCACTGGCAAGCTCTGCTCTCACACTGGCCTGTGCGGGCATCTTGTCTTTGCATGA
This sequence comes from Trogon surrucura, assembly GCA_020746105.1. NCBI lineage: Eukaryota > Metazoa > Chordata > Aves > Trogoniformes > Trogonidae > Trogon > Trogon surrucura. The sequence goes on along the minus strand of CM036630.1, from coordinate 6,949,566 downwards.
AACTCAGGCTCCTGCTTTTGCACCCCGCGGCGTGAGCATGGCTGTCTCCTGCGCATGAGTTCCTTGGAGTGTGCCTGTTTGTGGTGTGTGAGCATGTCAGCGTGCACCTGGCTGGGCTGTATCCGTGTGTGTGTGTGTGCGTCTGTGCATGGTGCCATGTGATGCACAGCCCCAGTACCTCTGCTCCCGTCTTGGGGTGCCACAAGCCAGGTGGCTTCAAGCTTTGCCTCAGGTTCCCATGTGAGTCCTGCAGGTGGGCCAGTGGGCTCCAGGGAGGCTAGGATAAGGCTAGAGAAGCTAGTGAGAGATCAGCAGCAGTGGCCAAGCAGCCTCATGGAGGCTGGAGCAGGGCCAGGAGAGGCCAAGGGACTCCCAAAGGCAGTGGGTACCAGAGGGATGCCGTGGGGCTCGATGTGATGTGATGGGGGGGCTGGCAGAGGCTGAAGGGTCCAGGAGGGTCCTAAGGGTGGGTGTGGAGGCTGGGGGCTGTGCAATGATGTGACCCTCTCGTCCTTTTTCTGCTCCTCATTAGAGTCCCCTGAGCGGAGCAGGCTGTGAAGGGGGTCTGCGCTGAGGTATGTCCTTGTGGCTTCTGCCAGGATATCACAGCATACATGTGCGCCAGGGGATGGGACACAGGGAGCAGCATGGGTCCCAGAGCCTCCACAGGAACCAGGGTGAAAAACTGGGGTGCCTCGGTCCCCAGAGGAAATAAGAATCTGGGATACAGTCAGTTGGATTTTTTTTAGGGCAATATATGCTCACACACTGGTTTGCTGCTAACTGCCCTTTCTTCCATGCCCATCTCTTTAGCTCTCACTTAATGCCCCTTGTCAACCATTCCTGGTACTGTATGAAGCCTTCTCCTGCAGAGACCTTCTTCTCATCCTGGGGTCACCTGTGTGTGAAAGCTCTGCCAGGGTGACTCGGGGACGTCCGTGTCCAAGAGCCCCGAACTGGTGTCAGGAGGGACGTGCTGATGAGGGCAGAGCCCTCAACATGGTGTGGATCGCTCCAGTTTGCATCTTCCCAGAGCTGAGGGAGTGCCACTGGGTCTGTCCTTTTTCGAAAGGAGGGGATTATGTGTACCAGTGTGTATCTGTTGGGAAGGGGCATGCCCTGGACTGGCGAAAGCACCATGGGTCCCCAGAGCTCCTCAGTATCTTCCCCCCTCAGTCCAAAGGGCTGTTTGTCAGCAATGCGGTGGAGTGAGCTTCTGGGTGGAGACATAGAGAGGGTTTCTGTGAACCAGAAGGGATGTTTGCAAGTCAGAGAAGTCTCAAGGTCATGAGCAGCCTGCCCCTTTTTCATCTCAGCATCAGCACCAGGCTTGATTTGCCAGCAGGTCCTTGTGGTAGTGGGCAGTGATGTGTCCCAGGCAGTGGCAGGAGGCTGTGTTGTGCCACAGGTTGGGGTAGATGGCAAGGAATGGCTTGTGAGTGGGATGGCTCTTGGAGGGCCACTCACCTCTGCATGGAAATGCCAGGTTTTGGCCTCTGAAGATTTGTGACAAGTACTCCCTGTGTAATGGACACATGGTCAAGGCTCAAGAAGGCTTCATAGTTCCTGGGGTAAAGGGTGGCTGGTATGTGAGGACACCAGACCATGGACTGGTATAGCTGGTGGTCAGAGTTTCCCATCTATGCCAGGAACAGGGAGCTATTGATGCCCTCAGATACCTGGGTCTCTCAGGGGCAGATGTTTGGTGCACAGAGAGGCTTGGGCGCTCCCAGGACAGGGACTTACAAGTATCAGGTATGTACAGCCTCTCTGGAATTAGACATGGGTTTTCCCACGTGTTCTTTGCTGTGCTCGGAGATTTCAGGCACAGCAGGAGACCAGCCGATGTCTGAAGGCTTCTGACTGGACTTGAGACTCCTGCTGATGGTGTTTGGAGAGACTTAGAGGTGGCCTGGCGTGCCTGATGTTGAGCAGGGCAGGGCTGCCCAAGGGTGGTGCTCAGGAAATAGGGTTATACCTCAGAGTGGTGAAGAGCCTGACTGCGTTTCGGGCAGTTCCCTCTCTCTGGATGGTGAAGCGGTCAGCAGTGCCCAAAGGTGCTGGACTAAGGGAGTTCCTGGAGCCTAGCAGGGTGCAGGTGGTGTCTACAGCTGTGGGGTGACAAGTCTGGTGGCAGCATGTCTTCTGCTGTGCAAACCCAGGCTGTGGAGCCCCTCCTGTGCAATGCTCGTCTCCAAAGAGGGGGTGGGCTCAGTGAGCGCTGCCCCGTGCTCTGCCCCCCTGTTTCTCCACATGATAAATCTGCTGCCAGGAGCCTCGGGTTCCCCTCCCAGCTCTGCCTTCCCTCTCAGGGTGGCCGTGGGTCTGGCTGCTCCCTCCCGATAGGGAAGAACAGAGACAGGCTCTGCTGCTTGTCCCTGTGCTCCATCCTCATGTCCTGAGCTGGTGGTACCCGCGTAATGACGCTCTCGCTTGCTTCTCTGCAGATCTCCGGCCTCTGCCCGATGTAGCCATGACTGGGACCTGTACCCGGGAGTGCACAGAGTTCGGCCACTCCGATACCTGCTGGATGCCCGGCCAGTCCTCCCCCAGCCGCAGGCCCAAGAACGCCCTCAAACTCTCCACTTTTGTGCCTTACCAAGACAGAGGGAGTCAAGAGCAAGTCGGGAATGGCAGCCCCAGACTCTCAGAAGAGCGCAGCACCAAAATGGCCAACCTCCGCCTGCTCCCCACGTACAGTGCCTTCTCCAATAGTAGCCATGAGCCCTGCAAGGACTCTCCCATGGAGGAAATTCCTCTCACCCAGACCTCGGACTTCCAGCCAGCCACCACCCCCTCGTCCCAGACCACCAAGAGGGAGATATACCTGTGAGGCTGGGCGTGAGGGGCAGGGAGCAGACACGCTTCTGAGGCCAGTGTCCAGAGGAACATTTTAAAACTTCGATGCTTTATTGCTCCGGCGGCCAGTTCTCCAGGCAGTGGGCTCTGCAGACTGCAGGGCAGGGCAAGGCAAGGCAGGGATGAGAGGAGCGCCTTTTTAACCCCTTGTTTCCTGGGGCCGGGGAAGGGAGGGGGGGTGGATGGGAAGGATGACAGCATCCGAAACCCCATTTCCCAGCACTTGCGGGTGCGTGTCTCTGAACTGCTGCGTTGCCGGGGAGGGCTGGGCAGGCTCCTGATGCGGAGGGCATGGCTGGGGAGAAGGGCTTACGTACCAAAGGTCCACGCAGAGCTGGGGCATAGGACGAGGGGTGTCCCCGCGCATGGGGAGTGAGCTGCCTGTCTCTTTGCTGTAGACTCCTGTATATATGAATCTTAGGAATGACTTTCAAGTCCTGCCTGATCGAAACTTTTTATTGTCCTTGAAACAAAAGACGTTTAAACAAAAACACACAAAAAAAGGGGAAAAAACAAAAAAAAAAACAAACACAAAAAGACCAGAAACCACAGGGAGTAAGTTCCAGCTTTGAATGGTTTGCTGCGTGGAAGAGCCCACGGGAGCGCAGCGTCTGGCCCACACTCATGTTCTATATTGTAAATAGAGATATGACCAGTCCCTGAAACAGCAGCTGGGGAGCTGGAGGAGAGGGGCAGCGTCCTAGCTGGACTGTAGGGACTTTGCTGTTTTTCAGCCTGGATCTCTTTCTGAACGTTGTCACTGTGCCCGCAAGCTGCAGGGTCCCTAGGGACTGACCGGTGCCATAGGCGGGGTCTGCTTTGGGGGGGTGGGGGTGGGAAGGGGGATGATGTTCCTGGTGGTGGCCCTGTGCCCGGCGGGTGGAGGAGGGATGGCGAAGCCCCAAGTCAAGGGACCGGCTGGGTCCGGAGAAGCCCTCAGTCCAACTCCGCTGGCAGGGAGGTTGTTATCAGCTGTGGCATCTCAGCCCATCGCCTTGTGCCTCCTCCGGGGCAGGGGATGCCCATGAGGCCGGCTGTGCCATGCCTTCCACCTCCGTCCTGTCCGCCTGTAAGCCACCATTGCCTTTGTGAGGAGGAGCTTTGTCTCAGGGTCACGCCGGGGGCCACCAAGCCCCTGCCCGCTGGACGCCCGCTGCCCTTAGGCCACAGGGCCGCTCTCATGGGATCCAGCTTTCTCTTCCATTGTCAAAGGTCGACCGGTCTCCCTGGCAGGTCCCCGCTGCCCCGGCATCCTCGGCTCCCTTGCAGGGTACCCAGCTGGGGCGACGCTGCGCATGCAGCGAGGAGAGGACCCCCTCACCCCTCAAGGGATGCCTGGGTGCTTTCCTGAGCACCTCTGCTGCTGCAGGAGCCAGGGCATGGTCTTGTTTCGGGGGCCTCCAAGTGCAGCCCTGGCAGGAGGGGTCCGGGGGACTTGCGCCTCATTGCTGGGTAGCCCTTCCCGGTCCTCCCCCGCCAGGATGTGGGGAGGAGCTGTGCTGCACCGTTGTTCTTCCCATACTCGCATCGATTGTCTTCATCTCTGGGATCTTCCTTAGGGAGCAAGGCCAGTGGTAACTGCAGGATAGTTCCCCCCACCCAGCAGCTCGTCTCTGGTCCATGCGGTGCGTCACTGCGGGGCTCGCAGATGGCTCTGACCGGCCTGGGGACACTGCAGGGACAGGACACCCCAGCCGCTGTGGGTCAGAGACTGCCCTGCCATAGCTGTAGTGCCTGTTGGGGTGCAGCACGCCAGGGGCTCCCCCTGCCCAGCTTCTTTCCCCCCTCCAGCATCCCTCTCTGAGCAGCTCCTCTCCCTTTGCTTTAGCAGCGGTGGCAAGATGCAGCCAGCTCCCCGGTTGAACTGAGGGGAACCCGGTGCAAGCCAAGCCCTGGTGACAAGGGAAGGGTGGCAGAAGACGCTTGCTCGCACCCCCTCCCTCGTGCCCCAGCCCTGCTCCTCCTCTTCCCCGGGCGGCACCGTGCCAATTGCGTTGCCCGTGGCCCCAGCACCTCAGGGTGCCATCCGAAGGAGGCAGGACCCTCCTCACAACCTCCTGCTGCTGCTCCCCGCCGCCCAGGGTGGGGTCCCTCGAGGCAGGCGTGATGCTCCTGGTTGATGTCCGCCCGCCCTGTCCGGGCATCCCTGCTCTACCCTTGCCTGCGGTGGCCGGCCGGCAGGACCCACCTACCCCTGATCTGGCTGCCTGAGCAGGTCACGCTCCTGAACTTGTTTTTATTGTAGCTCTGTAGTTTCAGGGCCAAACTGGGCAGAATGTGCAATTTGGCCGCACTGGCCAGGATCTTTAACTCCACTGCCAACTCGACTGCTCACACCTCCCCTCGGCTCAGGCAGCAGCAGTGTCCAGTGCCCCTCTTGGGGACTGCCCCCCAGGAAAGCGATGTAGCCACATCTACGGGGTGCTTGTCCAAGACCAGCTTCCCTCAGCCTGTGGGTGGGCTCCCTACCTTCTTTTTGGGGTCACCCTGAAGCTTGAAGCCCTGTGGCTGGACTTGCTGTCTTGTCTCCTGGAGCACCTGGTGATGTTCTCAGTGTGAGCATGGTGCAAGGCAGGGGGTGAGTGCAGAGGGGGTCCCCGAGGGTTGGGAGGAGGGATGGGTGCTGGGGATTTGTGCCATGGGGAGAGAGGGTTGATGGGAGATGAGTCTCGGGAAGGGTGCACAGAGGCATGTTGAGGTTGGGTTTTTGGAGGGGAGCACAGCGGGGAGAGGGCAGGAGTATCTGGGGGTGTGAAGAAGGGGTGGGTGTCTAGAGGGAGCATGGGGAAGGCTGTGGGGAAGAACAGTGGGTCCTCAGTGGCTTTTCAAGGTGTGGGGGTCTCTGTGGGGTGCAGCAGGGATGTGTTCCTGGGAGAGAAGGTCCTGGGAGAGGGAGGAGCTGGGGATTTGTCCCAGGGTGAAGTTGACAGTGTCACTGGGGATCAGTCCTGGGGGAGGGTGAAGAAGAGGTGCCGTTGGGAAGAAGCTCATTTGCACAATTATAAGCCAGAAGGATAAAGCCTCTGTGCACGTGGCGGGTTGAGGATGTTGGAGAAGCTCCCCACGGGCTCGGGTCTAGACAAGCACAGGGAAGAGGAGGGGGGGTTCAATGCCTCTGTGGAGGGGTTCACTGTATCTCACACTGCACTAGGACAAGCCAGGGGTAAAACCAAAGGTGGGAGCCAGGGAGCAGGCGGGCTGCGTGGGAAGGATCTAAGCGACCCCTTTGTAGCTCTTCAGTGTTGGTTCTATTTATACGAGATTTCATTTCCTTGCTTGTGATGCCTTGTTTTTTGTACAGTTTTATGTACATGCAGGTGTAGCTTTTCTAAAGGAGAAATCCTATGGCAGAGTAAAGTACCCAACTATTTTTCAGATGGTGACCTATGTCTAAGGCAATGCCTCTTGCTAAGGTTGTATTGCTCTCAATGTGTGATGCATTTCCCTGTGCGGGGAAGGCTTTGGGCCTTGGGCTTGGTTTTCCCCGGGCGCTGTGAGCACAATTGATTCCCTTGTAATTCTTTCTGTTCAGAGCAGTGAGCATGACACCGTCGTGATTCCCTTTCCGTTCTCTCCTGTTCTGTTTGTTTGCTGAGCTGTCAGATGACCAACTCCATTGTAATTAGCCCTTCCTAAAGCTTTACAATAAAAGTGTGAAAACCCGGGTGCTTGTGCCTGAGGATTCTTCCTGCGTGTCTCATCCTCGAGGGAGGTTCGAAGCATCCTCAGGGCAAAAAAGACATGGAGGCTTTGGTGGTTATGAGGAGATACTTGCTCCTGCTGCCCACTTCCAGGTGCGAGGAGCCCTGGTGTGGCCACTCTTGTCTCCCTGCTGCTGTTTTCCAGCTCAAAGATGTTTCTGCGCAAGTACAAGCAAGATAACCCACAAAGCAGACTGCCACAGGCCAGTCTCGTCTCTTTCAAACCAAAAATGCTTCAGTAAAACAGCATCTTCAGCCCCAAGGCTGCCTGCACTTGTGTCTATCACCAGCCAAGGTGCCACCAACCAGCTCCAGACTCCCTCCCACCTCTGTCACTGCTCCTTGGAGAGGAGGTAGTTTAGGCCCTTTGGAAACATCTGGGTCACTTCAAACCAGAGCAGACCATCACCCCCTTGGTGGGGTTTTGTAGAAACTCCTTTTCTACGATCCCCTTCTCCCTGGGCCCTCCTGTCCAGAGAGGAACCAATGTCCTCCACTCCCCAGGGTTCGTGTCTTCATGGATGAGCGGGTGGTGAGGCTGGAGATCAGGGATGTGTCTCCAGAGGTCCTGGAGAAACAAATGGCCTTGCTGCCTGCTGATGCCCTGTCCCAGGCAAAGAAGATGCAGGTGCTGAGAATGATGCCAGACTCCCACAGCTGGCACTGGGAGCAGGTAGCACCCACACAGAGCTTCCAGCACCCACCTGCCCCCAGGAAAACCAGGATCACCAGAGTGTCTTCCTAAGCAGAGAAGCAGTCTCAGGACCTCCTTGTCCCTCCTGAACATGCCTGGCCTTGTGCCATACCCTACAGCTGCTCTTCACACTCCCTTCTCCTTCCCAGTCAGCCCAGCCTGTCCAGACCCCCAGTACCCCGCATTTGTGTCTCCTTCCCCTTCTCTGCCCTGTCCCATCCACTCCCGCACCTCCTCTGTTCCCTTCTTGTCTCTCCTCCCCTACTCCACTGTGCTCCCTCCCTCCCCAGCACCCCCTGCCCTCCCCTTGCCCCACCCCAGAGCAGCATTCTTCCCGGTCCTCCTAGGGCACAGCCGTGAGCATCACATCCAGCAGCTCTGTGCTAGTCTGGAAACTGGTTTCCATGGCAGCTCACATCGATTACCGAGGTGGGAAGGGGCCTCACTGATGCTGCTGGCAAGGATGCTCTGACTGCCTGGCATGGCTTGGGGTTTGAACACAAGGCAACCTGGTTAGTACTGCCCTCAGGATGGGTTTTGGTACCCAGTGAGCCCCACAGGTGGATGTAGAAGGGGTATTCTCCAGCTCCCTGGGCAGGGCATTGTGAGCAACCAAAATGGAGTCAAGTGATGTGGCTTTGGTGTCCATGCTGAGGCCACTGGTCCTTGGAGGTTTACACAACCTCAGGTTCCACAAGAATCATTCCTAGCCTAAGGTGGCGGAGATGCGAAGCTGCTCCTCTTGCCCGCTCCTTGGTGGCCTTGCCTGGGGTGGGGACATCTGCACAGAGGCATGATGGTGTGACTGACTGCCAGATGGGAACTATGTGTGAAGGGACACAGGCTAGGCGAGGAACCGCTCGCTGCATGAGCTTTGTTCTGACTGGGTTTTTCAAGTACATCTGGTTTAATAGGGTCCTCAGCTTACAGCAGGAACTGGGAATGTGCCAGGCCAGGGACATCAATTTTGATGGAAAACTTAATTCTTGTGTCTCCTGAGGGCCTGACCTTGTAGCTTCAGCTGTCCAGCTGCCTGCACAGATCTGGCAGGTTCATTTTCATTGCCTGCATGGTAAGGTTGTTGAGGTTTGGGATCTCTTTCTGTCTCTAACCAGGAGTAACCAGGTGCACTGGCACCGTCTTCCTTATAGAGGCTCTCTCCTTCTGTGGCTTCATCCCACCATGGCTTTGCTCAGTGAAAAGCACTGAGAAGTTTAAAGCAGTGTTGTCAGTAAGCACAGAAGATCTGTGCTTACTGGTTTCCTTGTTTCAGTTCCTCGTTTCCAGTGTTAACGGGCATTTCTGTGAGCTAGAAAAAGGACGCTTGTTCTCAGAACTGCCCAATCTATTTTCACTGAATCTTTAGAGAAGTAAGATGATCCTGAGATGGTTCCTGGGCCAAACAGATCTGGTGAGAGGACAAAATGAGCTGGCAGATCTATGCACAGAGCTGGCTGAAGTGGCCGGACAATGAGTTCCCACCAGGCTGGCTTTCTTGCCCAGGTGAGTGACAGGCTGGCACAGCCTTTGCTGCCTGTGCTGTGATCGTGGCCACAGGGAATGGGAACAGGGTGCTGGGCCACTGCTGGGCCAGCCTGATGCTTGGGGTAGAGGTTCAAAAAGAGCCGAAGGCATTTTAAGAGCTGACGTCTTCTCTTCTGGCAGGGGATACGCTTTATGCCACGATGCCCACAGGTAGCTCTGGACACGTGGCAGGGCTGGCCACGGAGAGGTCAGCGATGGTCTTAAATGACTATACCCTATGATGAGATTCTCTGAGGAACAGAGCCCACCATGGAGGAGGAGCAGGACCATGGAAGGGGGAAGCTGAAAAGCCCTCCTCCCCCCTGGCTGGCTCCAAGCTGCGGGGTGGTCACCTCCTACCCTGCTCATCCCCCCGGTGTATGGCCATTAATAGGATGAGCAGGGTTGCCTCTGCTCACGGCAGCCACCAAGCTTGGCCCTGCATATGTTGCAGTGGCCTCGGGGGCAGATTGGATATTGTGCTACAGAAGAAGCCCCTGTAATCGCCTGCAGCATGATTGGGATTTGCAAACAGCTCAAGGGGGGGTGGGGGTGTGGGACGGAGAGAGAGCAGGGAGGGCCCAGCCCCAGGCAGTTTGCTGCAGTGTCTCTGGTTGTCTGGAAGGATGATGAAGGGGATTAGGAGATTTAGAGCCAGCCCAGCTCCCTCTCCAGGGGGTTCTCGAGCTGAAGCCCCAGCAGAATATGTAGCTCAGTTGATTCCCATAGGCAGATTGATAAGAGAGAAGGCTGGGGTGCTGCTAACAGCAGCTAATCTAAGAGCAGAAGCTTTTCACCCTCTGCTAGCAGGGAATCAGCATCACCCAAGAGCCCCAAGGCCAAATGATCAGTTCCCAGGAGTTTTAACCCCACATTGCTGTTCCCGTCCTTTTCCGGTGCTAATCCCAGCCCCTCCATGGTGCTGCAAACACCCTTTAGCCTGGCATGAACCTCTGAGCTCCCACACCAGGGTGGCCTCGCATCATGTTTTAAGCACAAAAGGAGGCACAGCTGGTTGGACCATGGTCTTCTTCCCCATCTGTCCATGGCAGTCATGGAGCTGAGTCTGGCCCACACAAAGGCACACTCTCTTGACAACGGAGTGCTCGTGGGGGCTTAGTACAAACAGACCTGATGGGATTAGCACAAGTGGGAGCCATACTCTGTTCCAGCAGAGAGGGAAGTGCCTGCTCTCCCTCCCTGAGCTCGCCTTTCTCCCCCTGCCTGTCCATCAACCCTGAGCAGAGTGCCCATCACCAGATGTCTCAGCACTCACACTCCTCAGAAAAGGCAGCTTTGAAAAATTAAGTGTCTTGAGCTCCTCCAAATTAAAGGATGCAATGCATGAGATATCTTACTTCCTGCCCTGATCTCATTATGGACAGCCAGCTTCTGTTGCAGAGCACAGCTGAGTCCCACTTTCACTTGTGAAAGAGCCCCAAATTGTGAAATTACCCGATTTGACTCTGGAGAGGCTTTAAAATGGAGGTTTGCAATGTCAGGCGGGACACCAAACCCTTCCTCGATTCTCTGCAGCAGCCCCAGTGCTGCCAGGAGCTGGGATGCTGTGGAGCCCCACGATGCTCTGCTTGTCTTTCTGGGCAGTGTGGGAAGGGTCTGGAGGTCTGTCAGCACCCACTGCTGATTAGTTAGTGATGCAATAACACCAAGGGTCACACCATAAACCACTGCAGTGTTACACTGGGCACCATACAAACATGGACCAGAGGTGTTTGCTTCCCCGGCACTGCTGCACTAGTGTGATTTATAACATGTTTATGTTGGGCTGTGGGCAGGCTACCAAGCCACGCAACCACAACTCCAAGCAGACACCTTCTCCACCACCTGCCTGGAAAACTCAGCAGGCAGCTGCATGCGTCGACTGAACCTGGACATCAGGGATTGTGATGCTACATTGAAACGAGCCCTTGGAGAGGGCACAAAGACGTCTGTCAGCTAGAGGGGAGCTGTAAGAAGGGAAAGGTGACAGTGGCTGTCACACAAGGCCATCATGGGCAGGATGGTGTTCTGGGAATATGGTGTCAGCCACCCTCTCCTGGTTGCTGCAGTTTGGAAAGGACAGAGGGATGCTGATGCTGAAACTACTCCCAGGTCTTCCACCACAAAGGAGAAAAGGTGTCTGTGGGCAGCTGCACGGCAAGATCACGGAGGACCCGCACCCATCAGAGATGAGTTTTGAGCCTCTTTGCAGTCAGAAGGGGAAATTCACAGATGCCTTGCTGCTGTGTCTCCCAGCCTTGTCCATAGCCACTTTTTGCTTCTCTTCCTACCCTATGAAATAATTCCAGATCCGAGGAAAGGACTGCATAGGCTGCATTTCAGACGCAGAAGGGTAGCAAGGAGTGAGTGACTTAAATGTCTTTTCCAAAGACCACACAGACCTGGGATAGTCCTTCATTTCTGGTCCATCCAGAGGAAGGACTCTCCCAGGACATTGTGTGGCCTTTGGACAACATCCATGGAGTCAGCTGGAGCAGCTCAGGCCTCAGTTTCCCTGTGAATACATGGATCCGCTCTGGAGAAACTGCTCTGCACACTCACAATTTGTTGCCTTCACGGCAATATCACAGCCCAGCAGCACATCTTCACCCAGACAGATTCAAATGTAAACCACTTGCAAAGCTGGGGAATCCCCCAAAGCTCAGTGCTTTCTACCCAAGCAGAGTTGAGGGTGGCAAATGGAGGATGTCTGTCATTAGGAAATGGATAATAAAGGTTATCCTGCCTTGCCCACACACTAAACACATCACTCTGACAGTGCTGGGGCTGGGCTTGTGTACAAGGAAGGGATGACCAGGGGAAGCAACAAGGCAAGAGGGAGATGCAGAACATTTAGGAGAGTGAGAAGATGTCAAGAGGGATGGAGCCTTCTTTCTCTACCTTATCTAACCTTGATCTAAAGCTTTCCCCCATGCTCTCCACCCCATCCCACTCACCTCTCTGCTCCTGGTCCTGGCCAGTGTATCTGCTGTCCCTGGTTTCTCAGGGGCCCTTCTCCTCCAGCTCTGGCAGGTCAGACTCCTCCGTGCACACTGGGTGCACAGATTGAGCAGCTCCCACGCGCTGTGCTTGCTCACTGCAAGCAGACCCGTCACCCACGTGTGGGAGTCCTGGCGGCACCACACCCCCCCCAGCGTTATTTATATCACAGCCCAGCAGCCACCTCCAAGCAGAGCATGCCTGCGAGGGCACGGCATTCCTTTCCCAGGATGAACTGTGCTCATCCCAGCCCTTTCCAAGCTTGTTGGAAAGGATGGCATCTTTCCCAGGGCCTCTCTGGCTGCCAAAGTAGGTTTGAGATGGCACAGCCCCCTCATCAGTGGACAAACTCATCCGAAATGCTGATGACACTACCTTCACCCCAAAATGCTTTGCCGAGGGTATGGTGGGTGGAGAAGGACTGGCCATTCTCAAAAAAGCAAAAGAGAGGCTGTTTTCCTCTGCTTTGCGTAGCTCTCCGTAGCCTGAAACCTGCTGAATTACGCTCATGACTCAAATTTGCAGGAGATGAAGAGATGATAAAATCCTGCTTGCCGTTCCAGGGCTCCGCCTCCAGCCTGATGCGATGCTGGCATATGCTCCAACAGCACAGCCACCAGCAGCGGCTGAGCGTGGCAGCACACTGGAGGCAATGCTTGAACCCTTCACAGATGTTGCCCATCAAACAGCCTTTGGGACACAGTGAGATCTCAAATGGGCCACATACGTGGCATAAAATCAGCCACAGCTTCTGGGTGCTGATTTTCCTCACTCCTGCAAAAGCTGAGCACTTACTTGTGAGATCCTCACCCTGCCTGGGAGCTACCGGGAAGCACCAAATACCACAGTTCTCATGCTGAAACTGTGGGCTGTCTCATCCAGCTTTCTCCCTCCTGTCTTTCTTCATCCCTCGTGTTTGTCCTCCCATCCTCCTCCTCCTTCAGGGCAGGCCAGCACTAGCTCCTGAAGATGCTCCAGAGCCTGCTTTGTGCCTGGAGAGAGGACCTTGTCACCCTGCAGTGTCCCTGGTCCTGGTGACCTGGAATCAGTCACCAGCCAGAGCCTGGCCGCTTTGAGGTCTGACCTTCCTCATTCCTGTCCTGTGGCACCAGACTTCCCTCAGCCAGGATGAAATCAGCATCCCACCTCCCCAAGCCAAAAGAAGAGACAACAGAGCTACCAGAGCTGGACTCAGTCAATCAATTCCTGCCTTGTCTGGAGCTGGACACTCCCAGGGAGTTTTCCGGGGCCAGAGGTCAGTGGTGGCAGAGTGGATTGATGCAGGCGAGACATTGCTCCCGGAGCAATCCTCCACTTACCCTGTCAGCTCTTGTTTAACCTTGCAGCCTGCAAGACTCAGGGGAGACAGCAAAGCAGTGGGAGGCTGGACTTGCCCCTCCAGCAAACATGGGTTGAAGCCCTTGTGGGGACAGCTCTCTGTAGCCTGACACTGTGCATAGGGAGGGGTAGCCAGAGCAGCTCCCTTCCCCTGGTCTGTAGCCTACCTGGAACAGGAAGGATATCAGAGCAAGGGCTGAGATGAAGCGAAGCTCAGGGAGGCTGTCCATGAAGAACGAGGAGTAGAAAGGGCATGCCCATGCTCCTTCAGCATCTCAAGTTGTAAAAGAAATAGAGAAGCAATGCCAGGGCCAGCCTGTGTATGTACCTGCTGCAAAGATGGGCAGAGATGGGATGGCGTATGTAGATCCGCTGAAGGAAAAACCATGCCAAATAGGGTAGGAGAGGTTTTATGGGGCCCTGCATCCTGCAGCTGAGTCTTGTGCCCTAACCCAGGCAAGATAAATGCCTTGAGGGCAAACCTTCCTCCAAGCACCCTCATCCTTCCCCCATCCTGGGATGAAGGGGTGTCCACAGCAGCCTGAGTACCAGGGTAAGGGCTACATGGCACACTGCATACATACAGCATGTCCTGGGGAATAGAGACCAGCTTCCCCACTTGGGCAGTGGCTGCCAGTGGTCCCTGGGCTTACACACGCATAGAATCGTGGAATCATTTAGACTGGAAAAAGCCTATAAGATCATCGAGTCCAACTGTTAACCCAGAGATGCCGTCTGCCCCCCCTGCACAGCTGAGAGCACTCTGGGGCTGCCAGCCGGGCTTTGTGTGCCTGCAGAGCTGCGCCAGCAGAGATGCTCTGGGTGTGACCCATGTGTCTGAGGGGCAGTCTGTGCATGTGGCCAGACACAGAGCACGTCCCTGTGTGTCCTCCCTGGGCACGGGGCCGGTGGGGCACATGCTGCCTCTACTCACACATGCAGCCACAGGCAGGTGCGTGTGCTGCATTTGGCCAGGGGCGGTTATTATTCTTTATTAGTTTTCCTGTCCGTCTGACATATTCTTTATCACGCTGTCTCAATCTTTCACTCGTCCTCCTTCTCTCCCTCAATCATCCTCGATTAGTTTTTCTGTCTGCCTCCCATTCCTGTATTCTTCATCAGATGCTCCCTCTCCCGCCCTCCCCCAGTCTCCCCCCTCTTTCTCTGTCTCTCCATCTCCCCTGCACGCAGCATTCCTGCCTCTGGTCTCCTCTCCCCCACCGCTGTGGGAGCCCGTGAACATGGGGCGGTCAGGAAGTGTGGGGCTGTCGTGGCTCTTTTCCAGGAGCTGGTGGCTGCTCAGCCACTGGCCCTCCAAGCACGCCCGCTCCGTATCCACCCCTGCCCAGGCTGGCAGGCTCTGGGGATTTTCCTAGCTGCCAGAAGCAGCCTGGGGATGCTGAGTGCCTCCGGCCCCCCCACTGGCGCGGTTGCTGCTATGCTGCTGAATCGGTTGCAAATTAAGCCCCTGGCTCGAAGCAGCTCAGGAGCTGACATCTTCTTCGAGAGGGAGCAGATCCCCTTGGATGCTTGCGTCTTGCTCCTGTTTCCCTTCCAGTCCATCCCAGCATGCGTCCTCCAGTATGGAAAGCTGTTGTCTTGTGCCTCATCCCCACTCCCCTTCCAAGCTAGTAGTAGAAGTCGCTGAATAGGCTGGTGCTGTAGGACTCATCTGTGAAACTGAGGGCAGCTTGCCAGTTGCCAGAAGAGGCCCTGGCTGACAGCCCCAGGCCGATTCACAGCCTTTATTGCCTCTTATCCCTGCGTCTGTGCTGCTCCTGCCATGGTGCCTCCGCCCACACAGACCTGCAGTCACCATCCACACATGGGGGAGATCGGAGGAAAGGTGTTGCTGTGAGGTGGGATGGAGTTGCATGGGCAGAGAATGTGGAGACCAGAGACCAGAGCTGTGGACCTCAGGCTTTGAGGCATGAGGAGAAGGCACAGCATGGAGGCGTGCTCTGGAAGGCACCTTTGGCTAAAGGGATGGCTGAAGACATACACTGCATCCCCCAGAAGAGAAAGCACAAATATTTTGCCTCATCTTCCTCCTTTTGAAGGCAAAAAAGTCCATGTATGGAGGGCTGGAGGACTCAGGTCAGTGAAATGGGCTGGCAGTGGCTGCCGTGCCCCAGGCACCCAGAGGAATCGATCAGCCCAGACTGATGACTGCTCTGCATGGGGATGGTATCTGCCTGACTGCTGCCCTCCCCTGACCCTGGAGGAAGAGGAGGCCCACAGGACCTGGTGCTGGCTGCAACTGGCAGCTCTCTGCATGCTTGTCCCTGCCTCCCAGCATGAAGAAAGTCAATGCTGGTACTGTGGGAAAGACCCTCAATGTCACAGCAGTCCCCTCTCTGTTGCATGTAGATGCCAAGGGTGGGTGCCATGACCCATCAGATGGGACAAGCACAGGATTGCAGCATAGGGCTCAGTTTTGGGAGTGAGCCATCCTATCTAGAGTCCAATGTCCTGACACTGCGCTTGCTGCTGTCTCTGGGTGAGAAGTGTTGTGACTGCCCAGCCCTAGAGCTACCTTTACCCTTGCCCACAGTGCCAGGAAAACCCCTATCAAGCGGTGGTGGGGAGCTGAGCTGTGACCTGGAAAGCCACGTTGGATGGGAGGACATCACACCCAGCAAAGCCCAAGGACCCTGGCCATAGGGCGGAGAACTCCCCTCTTGGCAGAGGGGTGCCGCAAGAAGCGATGGGTCCTGCACTGCATCCGCCGCCGATGCTGATGCTGATGTATGTGACAGGCGCGGGGGTTGCCAGGAGACAGCATCCTCCTCCTCGGGGCTGCGCAGCCAACGCGGCTCCGTGCTGGTGATGTAATGTTCCTCCAGCACCGCTCATTGCCGACCTCCCGCCTCTCCCCACCAGAGATGGAGGCGAAAACGCAAAAGCCTTTACAGACACTCCTGTGGCCCTTCCTCAGTCCTCGTTGTGCTCCCTCCCCTTGTGCAGGTGCAGCCAGCGAGGGGCTGCAAAAACCCGCTTTGGCGTCAAAAGTGCTCCCGAGTCCTTCGCGCTGCGGGTCGCCAGCCCTGTCTCCCAATGCACGAGGTCGGTCACGGTCCCCCGCTCAGGTTTACCTCTGTGCGAACAGCTCACCAAGGCAAGATCCGACCATCATTTTTTCGGGTGAGGGGGAGAGGGAGAGGCAGACGGCCACTCACGCACACAGGGGCTCATTGAATAAATATCTGGCTACAAATTATCTGCCGATCTAATAAAAAAGATATTACCTACCTCTACAAACCTAGTTTCAAATTATTCCTTCTGCTCTGTTCAGTAGCCTACTGGGAGATCACTGGCAGGTTAATTTGCTATTGAACGGGTCCCAACTGGAATTAGCACTCCAGCCTGCCTCTGGTTTCACTTGACAGTTAATGAAAGTTGCTGTTATTCACTCCTGGCTCTGAACTTTATGCACTGCACCATGTTTCATGAGTCTGAAAGAGCTGACCAGGATGTTTTTCTTTGGACTCACAAAGTACTCAGTGCTTGCAAGACCCAAAAGGTGCTGAGATAGAAAATAAACTGCCATTTGTATGTTTTTCCATGAGAACTTGGTGTGTTCCTAACAAAAGTGGCCTTTATCTGGGGACTGTCATTTTGATTATTTTATATCTGTACAGTGCCCCAGAGGTGTGCATAGAAAATGAAAACAGATAAAGAGCCTGAATGAGGCAGAGCTCTGCCAGAGGCCCTAATAAACCAGCAGACTGGGCTGACGTGGGGAGGTCAGCGTGGTGGTGGGGGGTAAGTTAAAATGATCCGTCCTGCAAGCCGATGTTGCTGCCTGCCCTGCAGCTGGGAAAGGCAGCATGGAGGGAGACAGGTCTGGTCCACGGCGCTGGGAGACCTCCCTTGTGAATGTCACTGGGGAGGAGTGATGGGTCTCCTCTGTCGGGAGGGCACCCAAAACCATCCCTCTCCAACACCAGCTGGGCTGACTTCTCTCTCTGTGATGACTTGAGAGACCTCCACTCCTGTTTGAAGAGGGTATGGCCAGGGACTGTGTATGAACTGCTGCACAAACGACCACTTTTCCCTGTGCTGGACCCTCCCACCACAGCTTCTGCTCAGAGACAGGCAACTGACTCAAGCAATCTCCATGATGGCAGCATCTCATGGAGCTGTGTTGTCAAAGTCAACAACTAACATTGCAATAGAAACGTCTGTAATGTTGCAATAGAAAATGCAGTGAAACCTTTGCAGTTGCTTAGCGGTCCCATCTTACCTGTCTCACCTCTCTGCTCTCCTTGCAGGCTGCTATCCCACCACGTTTTCATTGCTCTATCATCCTCCCCTCATCCCATATACAATTTCTGCAGACCAACTTGACCTGCCAGTCATGGGCCAGAGACTTAACTAGCAGACCAGACATGGTTTGGTTGGGGCTCAGTCCCATCCCATGCCCCTGAAGACATGTCATGAACAGCAGGAAGAGCTGAGTCAGCAGCTCTGACACTCCTCTTCCCCTCCCCCCTGCCCCAACACCCCCAAGTCCCCAAAGTAATTTCCTTCTCCCTCAGTGTTTGCACCCTTCAGGCACTCGGAGACAGTTATCCGGCTCCCGCCTGCATGATTGATCGGCAAAGCTAGACAGATTTAGTTCATTTAATCTGCCTCCTAAATCCCATCCTTCAGCCCCTTCATCATTTTCTTTGCGTCTCTCTATTGTATCTGTATCTCCTTGGGACAGCGGTGCCTCCAGCTGTGCCCAGGCCGACGGGCTGCAGGCAGGGGCTGCTGCTGCCAGCAGGATGCCTGGCAGCCCTGGTGTGTGTGGGGACAGCCCAGGGAAGCGGGGTGCCATCCCAGGAACCCAAGGTCCCTAAGGATGCTTGGGGGCAGCTTGCATGCCAGGCACTGTTTGCTATCCCCTCTGCCTCCTTTCCAAGCGCTGCTCCAATCCCAAGACCCTCTGATGTGATGGGCAGTGCTCAGAGCCCACATCAGTCCTTTCTTATCACTTGGTCCCTGACTAGTATTGCAGAAAAGAGCTGCCAAGGCCAGCAGCACCAGGGAAGGATGAGGAGGGCACTCAGCTCTCCATGCTGGTGCCTGTTTTGTCGCGACATCCTCTCCTGGACGCATCCCATCATGTGTCCTGCTGTCCACTCTATCCCCAGCTGAGCAGTGGGCACCAGGGAGCTTATCCTGGGCAAATCCAGGGCTCTGCTCTCACAAGGATTCACTGTTGCAGAGTTTTATCTCTGCAAAATTTGGGCCACTATCTCTGGTCTGGGCTAAACTCAGTGATGCTGCTTGTACCTATGGAGAAAACTCTGACGACAATGAGGATGTGTGGCTGATCTGACAAGGATTGTCTGATCCTGTGGAGACCAAGAATGGAGACTGGAGAGCAGTAACCTGTCCTAGCCCTCTGGGTCAGGACTTGAGAGTTGTTCTCCCATTCCCGTGCAATACAGCATTTTGTCCAGGTGACCTAGAATTCAACATTTCTATCCCAGATGTACCTACAATTGCTGTTTCTACCTCTCTATCTGATTAGGACCTTCCTCTGTCTGCTCCGACTGTCCAGATTCCTTACAAAAGCCGTCAATGCGTTTCCAGCAGCAGAAGCCCAGCGTGGCTCCATCCAAAGCAGGTCCCCAGAGCCATCTGTTCCACAAGAAGGAGACTGAAAGCAGAAAACACAACTTCCCAATCACCAGGAGTTCTTGTTGCACCAGCCCTCTGACTGCTAGCACAAAAGACTGTGGTGGGGAGAGGGAAGGAGTGCCGGGGGCAAGTCACGGTGGGCAAAACTGCCCGCACTGCCTGCAGATGCTGCAGGTGGAGCACCTGGTGTCCTCCCCCCCGCCCTCACCCTCCCACGCTGTGGCAATTTTTGTTATTTTCCAGAAGTCTCCCTGGCTATTGGCTCTATTGTTGGGTTGAAGATGGAGCGGTAAAGTTATCGCTGCTGGGATCACTGTCTTTTCATGAAGGCTGGTATACTTCCTTTTTCCAAACCCTCTGGTAATTTCCTGCTTCTCTGTAACTTAAACAACTCTATTGTCGGTCCCTGCTTTATTTCATAAGCTCAGTCCCACCCCGTTCCCGTCGCATGCCCCCAGCCCTGCTGAGCCGCACAGGTTCACCCTGCCTTTGCTCGAGAATTGTATTTGACAATTTGACAAGACTTTCTTTGTTTCCTTATTGTCTGTAGATGCTCTTTAGCTGTTCTTTTGTTTTCTTTTCTCTTTTCTCTCTCTTTCTTTTTTTTTTTTTTTTGTTAAAGGCAGATTTCAGAAGGCTGTGCAGCACTTCAGCCATTTGAGAGAGTCATCATTAATTTAATCTTCTTCCTAATTTATTAATGGCTCTTGCTTTCTCTCCAGTATTTGAGACTCCCCTGGTATATTTGCAAAAACCCTCTTATTCCCCTTAACCTCTTTGGCAGCGTCAGTTCACTCTGCCTTTCCTCCCCATCCCCAGCAGGCTGAAGTCAGTCACAGTCCCCCCTGTCTCCAGGACGGTCACGTCCCATCCCGTCAGATCTCCCGGCCGTTTTGCCGCCTGCTCTTTGTGTGCTTCTTGTTAGGTGACTCCCTGGAAGCTGTCCCCTGGCTGAGGGGATATGTCAGACTCTCCCCATGCCACCCTGGAAAATAATATCCTTTCCTCCTCCTGTGGGAGGGGATGGGGGGGCACGATGTAGGACCCATAGCTGGCTGATTTATTCATTACAGTCCAGAAAAGGTGCGTCCCTCCCCGAGCTGGTAAGGCAGCCCGAGACGTGGAGAAGAAATCTCTCCTAATCGACTGTGCTCTGCAGGCAAGACCTGGAGCTGCTCGCACACACCAGCTAACACATGATAAATGGAGCAAACTGATAAGCAAACATCACTTAAGGAGCAGGAGAAAAGCTCCAAGACTGACCTGAAACAGTAAATATATTAGGTTTAATCCATCACTGGTTGAAGTCCCCTGTATGGCACAAGATCCCAGTGGCTGCAAATCCCTCAGAAGTGCTCCAGGGGCTATCAGGGGGCCCCAAAAGCTCCTCATCACTTGAAAAATGGTTGTAACTGAGCCACTGGTGACCAAGCTTGGGAGGAGGGTGAGTGGCACCTGCCTGAGGGCTGCTTCTGCTGAAAAGCAACTTGGATCGGGTCCCACTGCTGGGAATGTGGTGAGCCCAGGTCCTGGGAGTACGCCGAGCTCTCAGCTCTCCACCCGCATCCCCGTCACCCTCCTCATCACACCAACACCCCTGACTGCAAATACACAGGCAGCTGGTTACCCCATGGAGGCAGCATCTCATGTCTGCCCCATGCAGCCTCAGAGACCTTGGGGAGAAGGAAAGGAACTCTATTTTTACAGGAAATCCTGAGGATGTGATTATTTTCTTTCTTCTTTTTTTTTTTTTCCTCTTCATGTGCAAATGAAACAGGCCCATCAAAGTCTGTTTTTTTTTTTTTTTAGAAATGAAGTTCTGGAAGCATTTCTTTTGGATCAGTCCAAATGTTCAGTGTCAACAAAGCCAAAATACATCATTGCAATTTGGATTTTTTCAAACAGAAGTAGAAAGAACACTTAAATTAAATTTCTTTCTAAATGTCATTTTGAACAAAGAAATTCCTCAGCGTGGAGATGTTGAAACAGACATTTTGATAGCACTAGAATAGTTAATCCTATTAAAATAAAATAAGATGGGAATAGACACATTTTATTTCATTTTTTGATTTGGGCAGAACCACCATAAAAGATAAAATCTCAAGCTCTTTTTGAGAGATACTTTTATATCGTGGTCTCCAAGCAAGGTGATGGGACTCCTGCTCTGTACTGGAGGCATTTGGGGCTGTAGCAGTGAGTGGGTCAGGAGGAGGGAAGCAGCTGTGGAGTTTTGCTGCCCCAGTGTCTGCAAGATGCTGTGTTGGGAGGTTCCAGCTCTGCTCACGGTGTGTTAGATGTGCCCATGGCATCACCCCTTTGTGTGACTGCACAGGCATTGCCTGTTGTGCTGCTGAAGAATCGGAAAGAATGTAACCAAAAAACCAAAAAACCCACAAAATGCTTGTTGAGCAAGAAACATTTTGCTCAGGGCACCTGAATTTCTGCAGATGCCCACAGCCAGCCCCAGAGCAGGGCACCCTGAGAGCATCCAGAATCTCTCCCTGAAGCTGTGTCTCTGGGATGACTCCAGTCTTGTAGGGCTGATGAACTTCTGCGTCAGTTCATTTCATGGCAAAATCAAGTTAGGAGGAAAAAAAAAATTATCATGAACTGGAACTGTCAAAGCAAGATTGTGTTCCCAGATTGCTAGAAATGAGTGAAACGGAGTCTGGTCTGCGGCAGCTGGGGCTCCTCTGCCCTGTTGTTTGCTCAGGATTGTTTTAGGTCTCTCCTTTTGATGCAGTCGCCCTTCCCCGTGCTGCAGATCTTGATGTGCATGACAGCCCCTGGCATTTGCAGGAACCATCCCCTCGGTGTGGTGGGTGCTATGTCCCTGCCTTCCCCACCTGGACTGCTCCCTAGGTTTGAGTCAACTCATCGCCTTTTCTCTTCAACCCTTGCTGGGCTCAGCAATTCTCACAAGCACCCCTCGTTTTTGACCACTAAACCCCACCATCTCTCCAGCTATCACACCTCTCTGTCTCCGCGCTTCCCAGCTCTTCTCTCTGTTGACCAAAACGTTACTTAAAATATCTTTGGTTTGTTTTTTTCGCTCGAAGTTTGCCCAGTATTTAGCCAAAATTTTTTGACTGCAGCGATGAGATTTTTCACCTAAATTGCTAGCAGATGTAGAACACAGCCCCTGCCTGAAAGACGTATGTGCCTCCACGCTTGCTGATCGCTGCCCGTAGCTGCCTGTGTTGCCCTGCCCCGAGCAGCCAGCAGCACTGTACTCCCTGCAGCAGGATCCTCGTCAGAAGCCCAACAGGAGCCTGTCTCCAATGTGTCATTTCATTATGGGCCATCAATGCTCTTCCAAGTCTCCTGGTTACGCTTGTGAAGCTACAGGGACACCGGTTCCTGCTCCCAGCGCATCCCCTGGAAAGGAAAATAGGAGAGGAATGAGCACAGGTGCTGAAAGGCTGAGGGCAAAGACCCTTTTGTGCACAGCCCCATGCAACACACAGCATCTCTTATTTCCATAACCAGCAGCAGCGGAGGCTTGGGCAGCACAAGGGCAGCTTGGCTTCCCCTGTTCTCAGCTCTCCTCCCAAGCGGGGCTGAGTGACAGGCGTCTGACTGCGGTGTGGACCAGGGCCAGGACTGGTATGTCAGTGTATTCATTCATGTATTTATTTTTTTTCAGACAGATAAAAGCAGAAATCAACAGCACTTGGACTGGAATGCCCTGTGGTTGCCTGACAGCAGAAGCCAGCCTCAGATACGGTCGTGCAAACACTGAGCAGACAATGAGAAGATCTAATTATAGAGAGGAGAAAAGCAGCCACCTAACCAGGAAAAGATTCGTATTTCTAATGGCAGACTCAGAGTGGAAGGCAGGAGAGAAAAATAAACAGGGAAACACTGCTCTGGGCTGAGTCATGGTTCACTTGACCCCGAGGAATATATGTTCCCATCTGCTGGAGTGAGCACACGCAGTGATGACAAGCAGGTGTCACATCGGTCCACCTGGGTGCTGGCAGGTACCTGCGTCACCAGCCATATTTCACGCCAAGCAGCTCTTCCCTACCTCGGCACATCAGCTTGACATTGTTTGAGTGCCTCCCAACCCATGAATAAATATTTAACACTGTGGAAAAACATCCATCCCTGCAGGATGGGCTCGACAGGCTTTAAAGGACCCTCTCCCAGCTCTTGCATGCTCTCAGGGCATATCCTCTCACCCCAGCTGCAATCCTGCTTCGCCAGCATTTGCAGGCACATCAAGGTGGCAGAGATTGCTCAGACACCAAATGACTGCCCTGTTTCTTCTCACATACTTGGGATATATAGCAAGTAATGAAGCCAATATTGTGTGGGATTGACTTCCCTGCCAGGTTTCAAGGATCTCAAATCAGGTTTTTTTGGATACTATCGTAACAGCAATAATATGAGGAAATTGCTGCTGTGTCAGGAGAGAGCACTGCACCTGCAGCAGCAGCTGGGGTCACACCGCGGAGGATGTGGGGGTAGTGAGTGCCAGGGGAGCTGCTGGAGGGAACAAAGATGGTCTGTGCCATTGTCACCAGGGGCCAGAAGCACCCCTCAGCCTGCACCCCTTCCTAAACTCTCCCCAATGCAAACAGCAGGGGAAGCAGAGATGGTGGCTGCAACGAACTGCAGGGCAAGCTACTGGGAGATGCCTGTTTGCAGGTGATTTGGGGATCAGGCTGTGTGAGGACACTGCACCCCATGGTGGGTGCACTGGCTAAGACACCCCTGTGCTGCAGGGTGATGACTGTCCTTGCTGAGCTGGGAGCTGGAAGCTCATAGGCACAGCTTAGAGACTGAATGAGTTTCAGCAGGTATCTGGAGGTCCTCTTCCAGCTGATGTGCATCTCCCAGGAACCAAACTGGACCCTCAAGCTGTTTTGAAAACACTTCTCTCTGCCAGGTGCCTGCAGAGTCCAGGCAGTCCACAGTGGGGTTTTTTGACCAATGGTAGCCTGGGTTCAGTCTCTGTTCACAAGCCCAGGAGGGGGGCTGTGTTTTCAGCCCTGAAATGTGGAGTAAATATGCTTCAGAGGAGGAAGGAGACACCCTTGTGGAAGGAGATGAATGAGGGCTGCCTCATGGCTTTTCTCCAGGAGTTCAGCTGGAGGCAGCAGCATCAGTAGCTATCTTCTGTCCCGGCAAAGTGGCCATTCTTCTAACCTGCCATGGGGCACACCATCCCCTCCAGGCTGGGCTTTACAGACTCAGGTACCCCAAGAGCTGTGAGCACCTGCGACCCTCTCCCAACAGAGTTTCCTCTCCAGGCATCCTGCAGCCAGGCTTGCATCCTGCCCAGGCAGCTGCTTTTGCTGCGCTCCAGAAGTGCCATGTCACTGCGGGATGCCTGGCAATCCCTGACACCGGCCTGACACGGGTGCGCAGGCTTTCTCCAAGAGCTGACGTCCACGAGGTCTCGAGTCAAGGAACTGCTGTTGCTGCTGCCAGTCCTGAAGAGCTGGTCCAAGAGGAGTGATGAAGTGGAAGCAGAAACAGCTGGCACCAGCGCCGGGACCTGCTGCGCTCGGCGAGTGGCATGTGCGTCCTGCCAGACCGACTGAATTTCCTGAGCTGTCAGGTCAGATGGAGAAGTGCCATGTCAGCCTCATCAGGTCATGTCGTGGTAGGGGAACGCAGTGTGTCAGGAGCTGTATGTGCAGCTCTCGCCAGCTGCAAAGGCCTGGGGGCTTTGGAGAGGCCAAAAGAAATGATGTCTTGAAGGCAGGCAGAGCTGGGTCTTGGCACAGGGAAGTGGGGTTTTCAGCAAGGAGGGGTGGTGGTTGGGCTTTGCTCCTGTACAAGTCTACTGGTGGTTTATGACTGATCTCCCCACTCTCAGTGAGTGGCCATGGAGGAGATTGGACCACGGCCAGCACTGAGACTGGGTCACCATGTCACATCGCGACTTGTCTTGTCAGGTTTGGAGAAGAAGCCAAGTGCGTGGCAGGTGACATATTTGATAGATGTCCTTTTCACCTAGTTTGGTGCCAAACCTCTGTGCAGCAGGCAGGGAAAAGAACAGTGATACGCAAGAGCTGTATCCCAGCTGGCCCATTCATGCAAATCTGGAGCAGCTCTGCATGGGCACAGGGCTGGAGATCTCAGTGGGGTCCCAGACCCCTTCCAGTGTTTGCACCACGGTGTGCAGCCCGTTCCACAAACTGTTCAAAATATTTTGCTGTGGCTTTTCATCCCTCCTGCTGCTGCCAAGTTGTTCCAGGACTCGTGGCCTGTTCAAACCTATTTTCCTTTGTGCTGATGTCACCCATTAGCTCAAAGGATTCTCCTCTATCGCACTCCCTGGAGCATTTTTGGGGAACGGGCTGCCCTCTGAGCCATCCTTGTGGGCGGGCAGGCCAAATCCTTCCAAAGATGGGAAGGGGCCATTGTGGGAGAATCTTGGAGTAAGCAGGACAGGCAAGACTGTTCCTGATGAGGCCTTACTAATGCACTGTCTGCAGAGCTGATGGGTTTCTCTCTCCAGGAACTCTTGCAGCTCAGCTCACACATGCCTTTTTCGCTGCTGACCAAAATTGGCAGTTTATGGCCCTATGGTGACTGACTTCCCCAGCAAGTTCCTTGTGTTTTTCATTTACTTCCAGCTCCAGCCGAAGTTTCTGCATCAGTTCCTAAGTACCTGACCTCACATTTGTACTATTGAATTTCCTTCCAGGTCTCTTACTGCAGTCTTTAAGGTCACCCAATCGCTTCTGTTTGATATTCCACTGCTGCCATGCATTGGCTTCCTTCTTTGAATCCTCAGCATGTTTTATCAGCAGTCTCCTACCTTTTGTGCAAAGATCATTAGTGGAAATATTAAGCAAAATCAGACCCCAAATGGATCTTTGAGAAAGTCCATTAGTAGCCTGCCTGCAGCTTAGTGCTTGCTGTTTTAACACTATCCATTGCTTCTTCCCCTCCAGCCATTTCCCATCTTACCCTTGTTCCTTATCATTTCTCCATTAATCCCCATCTTCACCAGTTTAATTAATAATTTCTCATGTGCATTACATCAAATGCTTGACTGAGGTTCAGGGAGATGAGATCTACTTCAATTCTTTTGTCTGGGAAAGCAGATACCTTCTTAAAGAAAACTATCAAGCCAACCTGCCACAGTGTGCCTTTCGTAAATCCGTGTGGTATTTAATCCCGTTTTCTATTTACTTCAATGCTTTTAATTACAATTTCTTTTAAAGTCTATTCTAAAGCCTGGTCTATTGCTCAGGTCAGGTCTCAAGTTGCCTTTTCTCCAGATCCTGCTTCTTCCTATTTCTGGTCAGCCAGCTCTTCAGCCCAGCGAAAGACTCCCGTGGGCACAAACCCTGATGTGATGCAAAGATCATGTCTCTGCAGGCATGTTTCTGTGCTAGAGGTTTCGGAGGGCATCAGGAGGCTTTGGGCTTCATGGGATTAAGCTTGACATGTTGGAAAGGATCAGTCATCAAATGATACCAGAGTAAGGCTGGAAGGACCCACACCATCTCTACATGTGATTTCAATACCCAGGGAGAAGAAATTAAAAAAAAAAAAAAAAAGAGTGAATGGGAATCCAGGAGAGAAAAAGTTATAAGGACAGCACTCAAGTGGATCCCTGCCAAGGAAAGCCATGTGTCTAACTCAGTCTAGAGACCTGCAGAACTTGGAGAAGAGGGACTGTTACAACATACCAAAACAAGGAACACAAGGGAGGAAGAACCAGGGCAACTTGTGCAGTGCATGAGGTGGTACATCATGAAGTCACCCTCCTTTCCTGCTGAGACTCCTGTCCTGAGCGCCTCTCCAAGCCTCCCACCTGCTGGAAACCGATGCAGGGACACACTGTGCCTTCAGGGTTCTTCCCATTAGAAACAGGTAATGTTGTTCTGTCCCTTCATGTCGGCATTTCATGAGGCTGTTGAGCTACCTCTGCTGTGGGACGCTTTCCTCCTTGTGCACCTGCTCCGTGCAGCCACTCTCTGGAGCCGCTGGCCCTGCAGTAGCCTTCTTCTGGCTCATCTCATGTATAAACCATGGGACTGCCCCTTAATATTTAACCCAGAAAAATGGTAGCTGAAAGACCTCTGATATCTCTCTGTAAGTATTTTGGGGAGAAAGAGAGGGAGGGAAGGGTAAACATCAGCACTGCAGCTTGTTATTTAAACTGCAGGCCGGTGTTGGCACAAGAGCAAATGGATAAACTATTCATGAATATATTTTGAGCAGAAATTGGAAAAACTGCAGAAGCCATCAGAAGATCAGGGTGGCTGTGGAAAAGCCTCCTGAGGGGAGCAGGGAGGGATTGGCTCGGAGCCTTTTCACTGTTTGTGAAAGAGATCCTCAGAGCCTCTTGGGCTGTGCAGGTCACCCTGCTCCCAGGGGCAGGGAGGGAGGGTCCCCCCACACCTCAGAAGTCCACACAGGGGTAGTTACACCATGGCCTGATGCCTTCCCATCCCTCTGTCCTTCTCAGATGCCCTCACTGCCTCAGGAGGCTTGTGCTCTGCCTTGCTGTGGGACTCAAACTTTCCTCTGGAGAGCTGGGAACAGACTTGTGGGGACCAGTAACCCTGGAATTGCCATGCTGAACTTCCCTTATTTATCCAGCTCTTGATTTAATTTTACTTAAGAAAAGGGAATTTTTTCTTTCCTATTAACAACAACTAGAAACCACTCTCTTCTAAGCTGGGCCCTCTGTTCAATCAGGATAAGAAAAATTATTTTAAGTTCCTAAGGTCTCTGCTGCGAAAGGGTCCCCTGAAATGCAAGTGAGTGCAGCAGTGAAAGACAGAGGTGGTGGTCACTCTGCAGGAGAGTAGGTGGGCTGGAGCCACCAGCACTGTGACCCAGGCGGGGACAGAGACCACTCCCAGGGAGCTATTCAGCTTTTGGTACGAGGCACTGCTGTGATGGGTGGTGGGTGAGAGCAGGAGTGCCCCTCATGTCATGGTATGACCTTGACTCTGAAGGACTGAGCTTTGCGTGGAAGATGTGTTCTCATCTCTTCATAGGTCCCAGTGTTGAATAAGGGCAACAAATGTCTGCAGCAGCAGTACAACAAGCCCTTTGCCCAGAATATGCACTGTCTGTTCCTGTTCCTCCTTCTCCCTCATCCTTCTCCACGCACCCTCTTGTTCTGTTTTCCTAGGAGCTGGAACAGTTGGGACAGATGCCAGCTCTGCCACAGCTTGTCTGAGCTTGCTCCTGCCCTTCAGCCAGTGGATCCCCAGAGGGGTTCCACTAACCCCATGCCTAATTCCCAGAAGGCTTGACTCAGAGATTGCTATGAAGGATGCAGACAACAGGCCATCTCCCAATTTTGGAGAACCCTGTCCTGAATTGACAGAAGTGCCTGTGAACCAGAAACAGACTAAAAGACTCTGTTTGTATTTATGGTTTGGGTTTTTTTTCAGCAACATATGTTTAGCAGCAGATGCTTCCTTTGGGAATGTGACCAAAGAAGGGACGCCTTTGCCTGACCCTCTTTCCACACTGTGCAGACCCAAGAGAAAAATGGAGAGCAAACATTTGTTTTCAGAGGTTCAGGAAGCTGCATTTCCACCCTGACAGCCCCTTCGCCCTGCACAGAAAGTCTGTGTTTGCAAAGATCTGTGCTTACCAGCTCCAGTTTATAAACAGCTGTGTCCTCTTGCCAGCCTACATTTATCTTGTAGCAAAGCTCAGATGCAGATTATATACAAATGAGGTGTAGCCTAGGAATTTTTGGTTAGTTCTCAAAGCAGCCTGCAGTGCTGAAAACATCGCACATCTTTGAACTAGGGAATGGAAGAGACAGAGCAGTTCCTGGAGCTTCCCCAGAGCCTAAATTTTGGACACCTATTATTTATAAGTGCACTTCAGACACTACAAATTTGCCATCTCTTCTGTGTAAAAGCCTGAAAATACTTTTTAAGTGGAGCAAGCCCTGGCCCCTGAAGCCTGGGATCACAGGGACCTCTACAGCAGAGACTGCCCATGGGGAGCAGCTCTTCCCTGGTCCAGGAGCCTATCTCTATCTATGGGCTGGTGTCCCACTCCCCACATGGATCCTCTTCCATTTCTGCTCTTCCTCTTTGCCCCTATCATGTTTAAACAAAGAAAATGGAGGCATGGTATGTACCAGTATGTACCAGTATGGGTGACTGGAGGAGTGGGACAGAGGTGGGAAATTCAACCTCTGTGTCCAGATTCAGGATGACTTGGTTGATCTCTGGAGTTTACAGCCATGTGCTGGAGCTAAACCATGTGCTCCAGGCTAAAGACACAAAACACTGTAACCTGGTTGGTAAAACATGTTGGAGCAGCATGTAACATGTTACAGTCATCAGTCTAGTTCTGTCTGTCCCTGCGAGCAATGCCTGGATCTCCTACCACACACACGTGCTATGCCTCACCGGCTGCAGAAGCAAATCTGCTGGAAGGGAAAGAAGAGATTCTCTGATTCTGCCTGTGCTGCAGTGGCACCAGCTCCAGGGCAGGGCCTCCAGCTGCAAGCTGCAGCCATGAGAATTGCTGGATGGACTGTTAGTGCCAAGAACATCTCCTCCCTCAGGAGAAGGAGCCTGGCTTTTGTCACTTCCCATTTCTTGACTTTCAAAAACTGGGCGCTCGACTTTACAGTCTCCAGCCTTCTCCTCCTGAATCCTTCATGCTCCCCATTGCCACCTGCAAATAGGAACCAGTGCTTTTATGCAGATGAACTAGTAAGTGGTGTCAGCAGGTCTTGTCCTCCCATCCAAGCATGCCTGCACACAGCCCTGGCTCTCAGGGATTTTCTTCAGCCAGTGCAATTGCCCAACATACAAGCAAACACCAGGAGCAGGGCTTGTCAGACCAAAAGCACTCTTCTGTGGAGCTACTCAGTGTTAGATGACAAGGTGGCAGCTTGACAGCTGAGCTGTGACAGAGCTCCTCACCCAGGTAAACCCTGCAGGCATCTGCAGGCAGGAGTTCTTCTGGGAGAGGGGACAGTGGGATCACACAGAGCCTCTCCTGCAGAAGTGGTTCATGGGCAGAGCTGTGCTTTCTGTGGTCTGGATGGGTTTGCTTGCTCAGTTTGCATTTCATGTGGCGGGTATCAAAGGCTGCTTCCCCCGGGTAGCTTCATCTGTGCAAGGAGTTTTGCTGGTATAATGTCGTGGTATTTGTGTACCAGCAAGACACTTCCACTGTTGAAAATCCCCAATGAGGTTATTATAAAACTAGTATCTTAACAGTGAGGCTGACCTCAGTCAAGCAGCAACAGGCAGATGCCTGCTCATACGACCTTTTCCGTGTGCCTTTGTCCCTCTGGTTTTTGCTAATGAGTTATGATCAACCAAAACATATCACCTTACAGCTCAGTATTGCAGCTATTTGTTGTCTATCCGAAGGACACAGTTCCAGTAAAGTTTCAAGGACAGCAGAGGAAAACGGCTGGACCCGTGGGCCTGAGGAAGAAAGGAGTGTCCGTCTCAGCAAGAACAAGTTCCTTGAACCATAGACCTACTTGACCCAGCACCCTGATTCATAGGAAGGATCCCATGCCAGCAACCAACTCCCAGGAGAGATGGCATGTTTCTCAGATCAGGTCCTCGGGACAGATTTTGGAAAGAAAACTCCTCTGGGATAACTGTCAAAGCTTATCTGTGACATCTAAGTCCCCTGGCTCATGAATGGCAGCTGAGGAGCCTTGCAGCCCAATGGCTGGAAATAGCAATCCTGCCCAGGAGGTAACAGCCAAGCCTTGGAGAGGTGCAGTGCAAAAGTCTCCTTTGGCTTCATGCCACTACCTGGTCCTCTATCCTGGGAGGCAGCCAGCTTTTGCAAACTCCAAAGGCAGATCTTGCTAAAAAACACAGTCTACTTACAGAATTGCTAAATATGGTCACTGACACCCTGGAGAGGAGTGCCTACAATCTTTGCTTCAGGTCTTCTGACTGTAATTAACACAAATGTACTTTCACAAGCTACTTTAGATAAAGTCTCCTCATGACAATCTATCAAACTGAACAAAAAGTCCTCCAGATCAGTTAAGGTGATGCCAGCACAGAAACCCCCTGTCTATAGAGTTACCTGTGATTTAGATCTGAGGTTTTAAGGTGCCCCAGACTCACTTTTCTCTGCTCCTTCTCATCAACCCAGAACTTCAATTTCATAGAGACCTTTGCCTGTTGTGTTCCATATAGTTCCAACCTGCCTTGTCAACCATGTAACTTGGTTTTGCTGGGGTGGTCCTAGGTCTCGGAAATGGCACAAATGTCTTTGGAGTTTCTTATTTGGAAATGCCTTGGGTGTATTATCTCATCAATCTAAACACTTTATTTTTTAAATATCATCTGTCAGCAGCTGCAGAAATGTTTGTGTTGCAGGCATAGCCCCCTTACAGGGGAGCCAGCTCTGAGATGACAGGAGAGAGCCATTCAGGGTGACAAGCATTCTGGGTCATGAGAGGTGAAGGACAGTATGAGGAACTGTGATGTGTTAAACCCAGGTTGCCATGTTTCTGCAAACTGACCTTACATCCTTGTTCTGCTTTCCAGAGCTTCCAAAGCCACCAGAAACTCCCCAGGCCAAGCAATTTGCCTGTCTTCCTGTGGAAGCTGACAATCTCAAGTCCAACAGACAGTCAAAAAGACTCATGCATTTAGAGGGACACCAAAAAGTGTCTTTCTGCCTCAACTCCCCCATAATTTGGAGGCCAGAGTGTTTCTCCTTCTTTTCAAACCTGTTCCCTGCTTTATGTCACAAACTGCAAACCTGACATGTCCAAGAGACCCACCAAGTCACTGCCCTTGAGCAGGACACCAAGTGCGGTGCCCTCAATGGTGGGATGAACCCCACGTGTACTGCAGGCACCAGACCATGTGGCTTGGGGCTCACTGGGTCCTGGCAGGTCCTGCTCTTGCAGAGGAGCTGCCAGCAGCTGGGCAGGGGCTGAGGAGACCCCTTGGCTTTTAATCAGCCAGGTGTGGATGGAAATTAGATCTGTGCAGGTCTTCTGTCCCTGTCTGGGGCAGAACATCTGTTCAATCCTCTGGGTGTCCTCTTGCAAATCTCTGCTGGAGAAGGAGTCCATCAGGCACCCTGGGAAATGACTGTGGCTGGTTTCCTTCTCATTTTCAACATGCTGACAACGACTCTTTGTCCCTGGATGTATTCTTCTTTTTCTTTTTTTTTTTTTTTTCTCTGGGCTTGTCTTTCAATTGTGAAACTGAAATCATTTTGTGATCAGACAGGAACCTGGACGTGCTCTGAGCCTACAAACACGGCAGCAGCTGATATTGCTGCTCCAGCTCTTGGCTCTCAGCCTGACCCTGCTCTTCATTCGTGTCCCCTCTGTGTATCTCCTGGACCACCTGGAGGTGGGACAACCTGCTCACAGCAAGGGTGGTCACCTGCCAGCCATCACCCATAGCCATGATGAAATTTGGGGCAGTTCCTAGCTCTCCCCCGTTTCACCATCCTTCCCCGCAGCATCGAGGGTACTGTTTTGTGGCATGCCC
Organism: Trogon surrucura; assembly: GCA_020746105.1. Classification (NCBI taxonomy): domain Eukaryota; kingdom Metazoa; phylum Chordata; class Aves; order Trogoniformes; family Trogonidae; genus Trogon; species Trogon surrucura. The sequence continues at coordinate 6,917,365 of CM036630.1, read as the reverse complement.
TGCCTCATCACTGTCCTGCCCGAGCATCCCTGTGCTCTGCATCCCAGCCCTCAGTGCTTCTCACAAGTCTGCTCTCATCATCGTTACCCACAAGCTGCTGGCTGCAGCTCCCAGGCACTTCCCAGGCACCCTGGTGCGTGCTGTGGGCAAGCTCCCACCTCTGTTGTTCAGCTACCCCCACCTATGGGGAGACCATGGGGCCAGTGCCCGCATTACCAGTCTTCACTCACTCCTCTCAGCGTCTACTCATTTCCTGAGCAGGGCAATGCATGGCCTTGATGTTTGTGACACTCTGGCCTGGTTCGCTTTGAATTAATAACATTCATTTCACAGTGCCAGGATTTCATTGAACCCTTTTCCTTATTTTTCACATGATTGCCAATCTCTTTTGTTTCACTGGCCGAGTCTAACAATTTCTCTAACTGTCCAAAAGAGCCATTAATCAAATGAGCAGCCCCTGCTTCATGCTGTACATGAGACGCATTTCGTGTGCACAGCCCCGTGGAAGTCAGCTTCTCCTTCGCATGACTGGACTCAAGCTCTGCAACACGTCCTGCAGCCTCACCACTGGCCCACTCTTCTCCGTTGACGTTGGCTGCTGTCCTGCCTGTTGTTCTCAGTGAGAAATCCCAGGCTCCTTGGTGGGACCTGGTCATGCTGCGCTGCTGTGCTCCTCAGCTCCCTGGGTGATGCAGATGGAGCTCCTTACCTGGATGTCCGTTGAGTCCCAGCCAATGCAGACCATCATCTCATCCCAGCAGCACACAAGGATTGGTGCCAGGTCTGGGATAAGTCAGTCCAGGAGAACTTCTGCAGCAGCATCAGGGCTTGGCTGCCAGGCCTAGAATGCCTGCTCCACCTCCCTGCCTCGACCGTTTGAAATGCAGCAGGGACCTGAGCCGCTGCTGCATGGGGGAAGGCAGCAGCAGTGGGAAGAGGAGTGGGTGCCTTGCAGCCTGACTATGCTCCCAGGGGATGAAGAGAGGGCAGAAAGCAGCAGGGGTTGTCATGCCTTAACTGGTCTCTATGTGCAGATGTTTGCCTGTTTTGCCAGCCCTCAGGTTTGTGCACAAGGCAGTTCTCGGCCCCTCATCTCTTAGCAAGTGTCAGGGAGACCAGGGCACGTGGGCCTCTTTCTGTTTTGATGAAGCCTTGTGGTTCCAATGAGATGTGTTTGGGGGTCAGCTCCTCAGCCCCCTTTGCCAGCCACGGTTGGGCAATTTGAGGCTGCACTTGACACTATGCCTGAACATCTGAGCCCTCAGCAGAGCTCCTGCTTCCAGGCAATTGGCTTTGACCCCTTTGTAGCTGTAGGATATCTCTCTGTGTCTACTAGAAAGACTCTAGACAGAGCTTGAACTATTTCCAGCCTTCCTAGATTTTTTTCATATGCTTCAGCTATTTGCTTCCTCTCTGTTTAGGAACAAGGGCTCCCAGCTTCTTTGGACACACTGTTTGTACAGCCTCCTTTTTTGTCACTGGGCTTCCGTGCAAAATGCTTCCTGGAAAGATGAAGCTAGGAACAGGATCAGTCTAACCTGACCAGAAGTGGGCATCTCCACCTGCAATTTCCCAGCAATGAGTGCAAATGAAACAGGAATGAGAGTCCCTGTTGGTGAGATGTACACTGCTGGCATCTAAAGCCAGGGAAGAAGAACTCTGCCCGGGCTCCTGAGCACACTCCTGAACACTCACACCCACATGCACACACACACACACCCCCCTCCCCAACAGGCAAGGCAATATCTTTTTCCAGGAACCCAGCACAGTATCAGCACCTGCAAAGGGGAACTCAGCGGCAGTGAATTGATTTTCCTGCAGGGCTTTTAGCTAATAGTTGTCCTGCTCTCACCCACTCCCATCCCACATGTCCCTCATTCCAGAGGCACTACCTGCCTTACCAAGGCCAAATGTTTTCTCACTTGTCAGGGAAGATCTGGAAGATTTTGTCTAGTATACAAAAGTATCAGCTATGGTACAAGGCCTTAGCTAATAACACGGGGAAGAAGCGCAACAGTGACCTTGCATTTGATGTGAATAATTAAGGCAAGTCAGGCCTGTAAAAGCACAAGGTGAATGACCTGAGTGTGTAACTATGCACACCAGCAAGAGAAAGAATAGGTATCTGGGAAAGGAGGTGAGCAAGACTGTGAATTCGTGTACTATGGCCACGGTTCACTGTGGATATCCTTACCCACTCACATCCTCTTTGATCATGGACACACCACCCATGTCAGGATGCAGAAGAAGTAGAATAATAGATGCTATGGATCTGTCTTTATGTCGAAGGTTGGGCAAAAACTGCCACAAGTAAGATCCTTTAGTCACAGCTGAAGTTTGCAGGTTTGTTTTCTTGCAGGTGGATGGTAAGAAACAGCCAGAGGTTCCTTTTGGTCACGTTACCTGGAAGCAAACACTCTAGGAAGAAGCCAGCATCAGGGTGATGGAAGTGCTGCACTTCAGGGACTTGGCAGGCAGGGAACTTGAAAGGGCTGGGATCACTTTGTCTGGAGAGGAGATGATGGGTGGGGACATGATGCAGGATACCTGTTCGTTACAGGTATTATGTAATGTCCCTTTGCTCACCTTTTCTCAAAGCGAAAAGGAAATTGCCAGACCATTAAACCAGAAGGCAACCTAATTAAAACTTATAAAAGGAAACAGTTTCATATGTACAGCAAAAGCTTAGCTGGAGGGACTCATGGCCAGAAGGCATGCCTAAGGATGTGGATTTAGCGGGGATCAGAAGAGGGTTAGATCTGTAAATGGGTTAGATGAGGTCCCTGGAGGCCACCCTCAGACAGGATCACACATTTGGCTTATCCAGGAGAAAAGCCTCCATGCTTTGGGCCATAAACCAATCACTTGCTTTTGCTCTAAGGCACCTGCAAGGAAAGGGATTGCTGCCTGGGGATACGGCAGAACTTTGTCTGGAGGCTGGAGATGAGGCCTGACGACAGCCTGAAGAGGACACGCAGGCTGCAATGGTAGTAGCTGACACTGGGAAACAAGATGGTCACAGAGAACAGCACCAAAGCTGGAGTGTCCCACTGGAAACAGGACCTGACTACTGTTACCCAGGATCCACCAGATGCCTTGTCCTTGCCACAGGACCCCAAGGGCTGACAGATTCTTCTTTCTGGGGAAAACCTGTTGTTGGATGAGCTGTGGAGAGAGGAGAACAGGACAGTTCTGACTGCAGAAACAAGGAGGGAACAAAAGCAGGAGCTGGTTTCTGAAGTGGCTGTCACAAGCAGGGCCTCTGGGCAGGGTGGGAAATGTTCTGGTGGTGCAGGGTTACCTGTCCCTTAGGGGGACAGGCTGGTGTGGACAGGAGAATGCAACTATGCTTACAAATCTCAAAGACAGGAAACCCCAATAGCTCAGGAGGGATGGGAACACCTCTGGCACAGAAGTCCAGCTGCAGAGCGCGTGCTGTGTAGAAGCCAGTATCAGCACCCATTTGGCATCTCTGGGAGGAGCCCTGACACATCCTCGTGGACATTTGGGACCCTGCAAAATCAGTGCTGCTTTCCAGATCCCCTGGCAGAGCACGGTGCCCAGGCAAGCATCCCCCAGTCCCACAGCCCCTCGGGGATACCCATGGCCAGCAGACATCCCTCCAGCCAGGAAGAAAAGGGCACCATCAGACCCAACGTAGAGAAAGCTCCACACAGAAAGAGCCATGTCGGTGGCAAATCTATACAAAATCCTTTCTAAACACAAACAGACAGGACATTATATGAGAGAGCTTTAAAGAATAGAGAAAGGCACACTAATAACTCTTGGTAGGAGCCATGACCCCAGTGTTGAAAGCGTCAGTCTGGCTATTCGAATTGCAAGGATTTTCAAAGAGACTCTGAGTGTGGCAGGGACCTGCAGGCATTTCAGAAAGGGGGAGATGTGAGTGGTGAAGTTTGGGCTGCTTTGACACGCCAGCCTCTTCGGCACGCATAAAGGATCTCTTTCTAATCAGCAGTGCTGGGACCCGGCAGAACATACACAGAGCAAGGGTTCCCAGGGTACCTTATGAACATTGAATTCACACGCCAAACAGCAACCAAAAGGAAGGGGGAAAAAAATTAAGAAAAAAAACCCCAGTACATATAATTAAACTGAGACTGAAGAGAGAAACAGCCTTGGTGCTGGGTGAGCTGGGGAGTGCTGGAGTCAGGCAGCTGGAAAGAGGGAATGAGGGGGGCGGGGGGAGCAATTGTGGTAAAAACCTGGAAAATTCATTTTGCACAAGCTCATTAGAAAGATTGCAGCCCTGTCCTCAGAGGGGCAGAGGAAGAGCTATTGCAGAGAGCTATTGTGCTGCTCAGGAAGGGCTCGGTTGCCGCAATGGCACCAGACTACGGGAGGAGGATGGCAGGGCTCCAGGGCTCTCCGTGCTGGGAGCATTAAAGCCCTCTCAGGCCAGCAGCTCCAAGGAGCAGGTGGATTAGGAATTTCCTTGGATGCAGAGCAACTACACGTGGGGGATTTTTCCCATTGAGCCTGTTGTGCTGGCCAATGTCGAGAGATCTCATTGGCAGAAATAGAGGCTGCCTCTTTGCCATCTTAAAGCTGCCCACTGGTGTGGCTATGCAGTTTTGATCCAGGAGTTTTACCAGCAACCCAGGGGCATGGAGGATGGAGGGAGTGGCAGAAGCAGCAGGAAAGAACAGAGCAGGAACCCAAGAGAAGCAGTTGTTCCGTTTTGACCTGTATGAGCCAGAGCTTTACCCCCAAATCAAGCTAGTGCTTGATTTACTTGCTGTAGACATACGCCGTTTTTCTCGTGGTGAGGTTTTTAGCTATGAGGGCTGGCAGCTCTCTGCACTGCTCCAATGCTGCCTGGTGCACCATGCCCAGGGTACAACAACAGCAGACTTGGGGAAGTGGAAAGGTGATCACCCTGGCCCTCTGCTATGCATGCTTGAGTTTGGTAAGCAGGACCCCAATGACATTGCAAGACTGGCTACCCTTACCATTTGGGGGTGCAAGATTTTTTTTCTTTTTTGGTGAGGTATCTATGTCCATGTCTGTTATAAATTCCACAGTATAAGAGTACTCAGAAAGACTAGCTGCACTGGACCAGATCCCCTCACAGGCACTGATGAGGGCACGCTCTACTTGCTACCTAAGGGATATTGAACACCCAGGGCTGCACCTAAGGAGTACAGACTCCTTGCAAGTGGTGTTAGGAGGACAGAACATTTAACTCCTATCTCTAGCAATGCTGTAGGGTGCTAGTGTGATGGGGACCTTCTGCTTTATTTGCCCACAAACAAGTCACCACACCAAGCACTTGTCATGCCCTCGAGGAGCTGTGAGATAAAACTCAGTGCTTGGACTTGACTCCAAGGAACCCCATTACCTCTGATTTCCCACAGTTTCCAACAGTGTGCAGGTGAGGAGCACAGCTGTCAGTAAAGTATGATCTGCCCTGTGTTACTGTGGTGTGGTTTATAGGGGGAATTAACCGGTGAATGGTATTGGTTTTACTAGCCTGATGATCTCTTCCACGAGGTTTCGGGGGGGGGGGCAATTCAAACCATGCTTTATGCTGTCTCTTTTGTGCAGCAGCATGAGAAGGAGATATCATGAAAGCATCTGGGCTGGGAGTACATGTAACTGTCGCTGAGGTTCAGTGCAAAACTTTATTGCCAGGAGAAACTGCAGAACAGCTGCTGTTGCTTTGACAACAGCCAAAGCAGCTCGGTCCCTAGGTGAGGAGGGTGTGAGCTGTACGAGTGTGTCTACCAGCACCATTAGCTCTTGTGCACCCACTCATGTACCTTTCCTTGCTCCAGCAGATGGTACAATCTCTAGCCTTATGAATGCCTGTTTTTGGACCAAACCATGCCTCAGGGGTATTAAAAATCTCCAGTCCTTGAAATAAAGCCCTTGCTTTGCAGGATGGTCTAGCTGTCAGCTCAGCCACACTGTGTTGCATCAGCCAGAAGATACCATACAGAGGTCCACCTAAATCCAGAGCAGATATCTGTCTCAGGATTTCTGTCCCCTACCCAGGATCCTATGCTGGAGACAAGCTGACATACAGAAACATAAAAAAATCTCAGCACATAGGGCCATCGCTTCTTCATCACCCAGATCAAATAAAAGAACAGGTCTGGTGCAGACGATGGAGTACATGATGTCTGGTGAACCAGCCATGCATCAGGGCTTGACACCATGATCTCTTCCCCTTGGCCAGGGTTGGGGAGGGCTCTGTGTGGTGCCCATCTGCAGTGCCACCTGCTCACAGTCTCTGTTTCACCCTACATGTTTCACCCTGGGTTTGATTTCCAAGCCACTTCAGGTATGGCTGTGCCTAGATCTTGGATGTCGCTGTGCGACTCTCCACTCCAGGACCAAGATTTTGGTTCTCCTTTTCCCCATATCAAACATTTTCTGCTTTTCCTTCAGGTTCTGGATTTTCTCCAGGACTGTTCCCAACATCACGGAAATTCCCATGTCTTACTCCAGGGCAATGCATGTTGAGAGAGACCAAGTGGAGACTGAGAAAAGAGCTGCAATGTCAGCAGCCTTCAGGTGACCACAACAAACATCACAACTAATTCATGGCTGAAGCCAGTGGGGCAACAGCAAGTATCTCCCAAAAATATGCTTTTCATTTTATAATGGGCTTTTCAGGTCCGTACAAGATCTCCAGGCAGGTCATATACCTCCAGTAGTTCAGAGGAGAAAAGCTGAGGAGCCTGGCATCATGGGGTGAGCTTGGAATCATGGGGAGCTTGGGATCATCTCAGCCTGCTAGTGGAGCTGAGGACAAATCCTCAAGAAGGGTAAAGGACATCCTGCCTCAAGATTGAGAAAGAGAAAGCAGACACAGGTATGGAGGGACAAAGCTTCCATGAGAACAGCCACATTGAAGAACAGAGTGAACAAGGTCTGACATGGAGAAGTGTTTTGCTGGCACTCATTAAACTGAACAACGAGGGAGAGAGGGGCATGCCCCAGGCAGAGGGACCCAAGGCAGGCAGCTCGCCTCAGGTATTTTCATTCAGTTTTTCTTCCCTGATGAGCTTGATGCTTCTTCAGCATAAGAGGGGCCTGACACATAGAGACGGGGCAGCAAATCCCAGGCTGCTTGCTTTCAGCCACATTATGAATGGCTACAGGGATTAGTCCTCTCCAGAGCGAGGATGCGCTGCTGGGAATGTCATTAAGAACATGCTCATCTGCCTTCAGCGCTGAAGTGGTCATTGCACATGCGGGGGACAGGAGGCAGGAGGGCCTGATATTAACTGCCTGGGTTACAATAATGTCATTTGCTTTTCCCAGGGGACAGGAGGCAGCTCAGATGACAAATATGTCAGCACTTAGAGCGTCACTGGGTAGGTTACTTGTTAAGTGAGCGTGTAGCACAGTGCTGCAGGTTTTTGGTATCTCATGGGTCCAGGTCGTGGGAGCCCCACAGAGACCTCAGCTCTGCACAGACTATGAACTGACAACATCTAGATGTTTTTTTAAAAATGGTGTGGTTCACATGGCCGGAGGTTCTGCCCAGGCCAGAGAGAAAGGGAAAAGATGATGAGAAGATCAAGGAAGATGGTAACAAACCGACTAGAACTTGGTTACAATGTTTGGAGAGAGGAAAAGCCGCAAATCCAGGATCAAAGGAATAATTTGATTAAATTTCAGCATGGACTTGGCTCCACTAGAGACCTCCGCAGTCTTGCTGAGTGTACAAATCCCTTGTCCTCACGTAGGTTGTACAAACTGTTGCCTGCTCCTCTCTGCTACCTAAGGAAGCCGAGCATGAGCCGCAGAGCTCTAGCCCGGCATAGTACACAACAAAAAGATGGATGAGATCCCGTCTTCCCATCTTACCCTTGAACTGGCAGGGAGAAAAGGGGATACAGAGACAGTATGGGTGGGCTGCCTGCTTCCCCTGAGACCAGTCAGGTGTTGCAGCTCCTGCAAGTACCTTGGAGACACAGGCTGGACATTGGGGTCCTTCTGGCACTGCATCCATGTGGTGCTTGCCCGAGCAACACTGTGACCAGAGCTGAGCACCACGTTGACTCTGAGCCTGGACGGTTTGCCTGACACTACAGTTCCCAGAAGGTTTCCTGGGCATTTCAATACCATCCATGCTGCTCAACATCCAAATATCTATGGAGACATCACCTTCGTCAAGACTTTCCTGCACAGAAGACAGTGGCCTCTTCACTCTGGCAACAGTGAGCCGCACATTTTTGACCTCCGGGCTCAATTACTGCAGCTCATTATATCTGGGAATGGAGCCAAGCAGGCTGAGAAAGCTTCCACTGGTGCAAAACGTAGCAGCCTGCGTGCTCAGACGCCTGGGGGCCGTGATCCATCAGCCCGCAGCTCCTGCTTCTTTTACCCATATTCCCAAATAACACAGCATCCCTGCCAGACTCCAGCCCAGGACCTGAAGTGTCTCATACTTGCTGAGACCAGCTTAATCCCAGCTGGCTTCTCAGCTGGTGATGGCTGGGACTGAAAGGCAAGATCATGGCACAAAACAGCCCTTCCCAGACATCTCCCCTGGTGGACTCTCTGATACCTCCTGCTTGCTCCTTTGTGGCCTGGAGGCCTTTTCCCTGGAGTTGTGGGGTTTCAGCTCCTTGAAGGAAGAGGAGGAAGGTGTCAGGGGCAGAGGGTGGGGCAGCCATAGGCACAGAGGAGGTGGCAGAGAAGAGCAGCTGAAGCAGCCCTGGCTGATGTGTGGCCCTACCAAGCCATGAATCCTCGCAGCTGAGGCAGCCAAATCCCCTGCTCCTGGGTCTCTGTTGACTTGGGAGAGCAGGACCTAACACCCCACGTTTGCCTTCAGAGATGGGGAATAGTCCAGATTGACATTTTTTGGACACGCAGCTGCTGTGGAGATAGGCAGGAGGACCTGGCTGCTTTCCTTTGAGCTCCACAAACCTGGGTGACTCTCTGCCTTCAGCACCATCTTCCTTTTACCTCCTGCCTTGGTCTCTTCCAACAGGCTTTTCTGCTGCCCTCACAGGTAAATCGTCAAGCACTGCAGCAACACCAGAGCAACAGTGCAATAATGGCATCCCTTTCACCCCTCTCCCACCCTTTCCTTTCATCCCCTCCCCCAGCCTCACTAACTCACTCTCCTGCTAGTTTATGGCCAGAACATTTTGTTTGCAAAGTGCTGTCAGATGCGACATTAAGAGGCGCAGTAAATCAGAGCACAGGGGCCTCTCCAAGCCTCCGCAGATGAAAACCTTTTATCACAATTTGGATCTGTTTGCACTGGTATGAAAATTATGGCTCCAGTTTAGCATCAACTTCCCATTATTCATGTCCCTGTGAGCAGCGCCTGCTAAATTGGATTGTTTCAAGCCTCCCCACCCTGCTAGCCCTCAGAGCCAGGCCGATCCCACCCGGCTTCCCATCCTCACCTTGATGTCCTCTCCAGGTGGGATACAAGCAGGAGGGAGGTTGCCACATGCTCTGCATGCTCCTGGCTGGAGGAGGGATTGGGAGTGAGGAGAAGAGGGATGCCAGAGTAGACAGAGAGTTTTTTGCATCAGTGTGCCTGCATCCCATGCTTAAGCAGGCACGGTCCCTGCTCTGAGCTGCTGCCACCCTCTCAGAGCGGAAATGAATATTGGTGCCTGCAGCTCCGTGCATGTCTTTTCCTCTGCTCCTCTCTTTCCAGGGACTTCCTGGTTCCTGGTAAGAGTTTGGAAGAAAGAAGAGTCAATGAATTCAGGAAGGAGGGAAGAATGAGGGAGAAAGCTCTAGCAAGGATGCCGATGGAGCTCAGAGGAAAGTGAGTGATTTTCAGCCACACTTTAATCCCTGTTATATCATAAGGAATCAGGATGCACCTTCTCCCCATCCTGCCACAGAGGCCAGATGGGGGATTGCTCAGCCAGGGGTAGGGACAGATAGTAGGGCAGGCTGAAAGAAAGGGCTTTGCTCCTCACATGTCCTGCCCCAGGCAAGAACCGAGCGCTGGCGAGTAGCTCTCTCTTGCTTTGGCCAAGGGAGGCTGTGGCTCTTCCCATATCGGAAAACTGGAAAAACTCATTCCATGTTGGAAAATTCATTCCATATTTGTTTCTACGTGAAAAACTGAGGTTCATGTTAAAGAGGCACGAGATTTTTGTTGCAATAAATTAAACTAGAAACCTCCATTGAAAGGTAGTAAGGGGCACTATCAAGCCATGGTTGAAAGTGATGAATGTTCCTGCCAAACTTAGCTCAGGGTCCATGGAAAGAACAACTAAATTTTCCCCTGGACAGCATCAGCTGGAACAGTACGGAACCATCGTCCAAGGCCCGCAGCTTCCTGCCAGCGTTCAGGCTTCCCGAGCTGAGGGACACGGTGTTGCAGGATTCTCTCTCTACCCAAGAGGGACAGTGCCTGCGTGTCACCATGCCCGGCTGCTGGGGATGCCACACAAGGACACCAGAAAACCACTCAGCCATGGCACAACGAAGTCCATCTGAAACAAGAAGCTGATTCTGTGAAGAAAGATGAATCTCGTAACTACTGCTCAGCCACCTGAGATCCCCACTGGTCGAAGTGTTGTACCTGAGTCCTCACAGACCTCTTTTATTTTTTTTCCCATTGTGCGAGGGAGTTCAAGCCGCAGCTGCAAAGACCTGACTCTCAAGAAATAAGGAGCTGGTGCGAGGGCTTTCACACAAGCAGACTTTCTGACACAGCTGGGAACATTTATTTTCTTTTTTGTACCTCACTGTGGAGATCTTGCCGCCATTGTAATTGCATATTTTTTTTTAGATAGTATGGCCAGATACTCTCCAAACAAACCTTGAAGTCTGTTGTTGCAAGGAAATAGGTATTTTAATTTTAGCTTAATACCAGTGTGACTGATCAAAATGAGACAATGTCACTGTCCAGTAAATCCCTCAGGGTTTATCCACCACAGGCAGATCTGGAGTGAATTTTGCTGAGCAGGTGATCATCCCAATAAATCTGAGTATTTCTCGTGTGGTTTTTTTTTTTATTAACACTCACCTAGTGCTTGACCCCCAGGCTATCATCTCGTTCCAGTCAAGTCCATGCTAAAGATCCCCATCTTCTGTCAATCTCAGGAGAAGCGAGATGACACTAATAAATATGCTTCCAATGTGAGTCTCTGGTGCTTGCTTTATTCTCCCTTGCATTTCAAGCGGCTCAGAGCAAGGCTGGCTTCATTTGTCTCTCATACATCACTGATTTGCTACACTGTCAGAGTTCAACAATAGCAGTAACAATTAACCATTTAACCTAAATCAGACGCTGGGTCTTATTTGCTCTTTCTGTGTGTAAGACAGAAAACACTTCCAAAGATCAGATTCTGATGCTCCTCAGCTTAGTGTTAAGTATCTTGACTCTGCAAAATTGCTCAGAGTCTTTCATTTTGCTCTTTAAGCTCGTTAGTCCAAATTAAAAACAGCATTCATTCTAATTTCAGCTTCTTGAAATCCCTCCAAAACCAGTGCTATTATTCTTTCAGATGCCTTGGGAGCAGAACTAACACCAAAAGACATCCACTTACATTCACGATGTCCAATGGTCTAATAAAAGCCACTAGCTTCAGCTTAGTGATCCTGTCATCCACCTTGCCAAAGTGCACATCGCGCTTCTCCCAAAAGCTTCTCTGCCATTTCTGTGACATCCTCACTGCCTGCTGTTCACTCTTAGGACTTTCTGTGAATCCCGACAATGAATACCCTTCTCATTTTATTTACAACCTCTGAATTAAATGGGCGTGTACGTGGCTTTGTCTTCTCAATGGTCTGTAATTTCTGAATTTTGTCATGTTTGGGTTTCAGTCGCGCTTGTAGGGAGAATGAATTTATCTTGCTGACTGAACTGCTTGAGCCATCCGTCCTCATCCAGGTTGCACCACTGGGAGAGGACTGCAAAGATCTTGACCAAGCTCCTGCTGCCCAGACAGCAAAGGTGGTCGTCAAATCCTCTGTGTGTTGCAAGTGTGGTCTCACAAACAGAATCTCAAGCTTCACTCTCACCTCAGGTATGAACATAGTCTTGCATGCAACTCTTGATCCACCACAGTAAACAACTTCCTGTTATCTTACCCGGCATTCAACTCTTTAATCTTGAAGTGGTCCATCAAGCCCCATGCTGGCTGGATCATGCAACCATGGTTTTACAGCAGAGGAAGTTAGGGAGTCAGGCATGAGTTTATCGTCTTCTCCTAAGGAATGTTCAGCTTCATTTCATGAACTAACAAAGTTGGACAATGAGAGAGGAGATGTAGCAGGAGAAATGTTGCATTTGCAAATCAGCCCTTAGCAGGCAGGCAGTTCAGGAGAGACCCCCAACAAAGGCTGAAGGGAGATCCAATGTGTCTGTTCACTGTCTGCTGATGCTGTTCTGTGTCAAATTCCCTGTGTGGGGAGCCAGGAGAGCCACAGGGATGTCTCTTCAAGCTAAACCCTCCTTTCCTCCCTCCACAGCTGCTCAGCAGCCCAGCTAAGGGTCCTGATGTTGTCCATTGCCAGGAGTACGCCAGGAAACATTGCAAGTCAGCAGCCAGTACACTGCCAGGAGATTTTGAAACATTCCTGGATGCCCACACATACAGTTTGCAGACTCCACAGCCCTGAGCCCCTCACTGAGAGAGATCCATCACTGTGGGACGTTTCATACCAGCTCGACAGGCAGATGCTCTGTCTCTGTCCATAAAGTGACTGGTCGCCCCCTCTTGCTCTTATTAAAGAGGCATCCTGAAACCTCACTCATCGGCTTCCTTTATCCTGGAAGAGATCCGCCTTATCCTGGAGGAGAGCAGTGAGGGTTGTGCTGAGGAAAGGGGAAGAGCTGACTAGGGATCTGCAGAGCCTTGAGCAGCTCTTGAGAAGCTAGGGAAGGAGGCAAGAAGAAAAGAAGGTGCTGGAAGGGCATCTGTGCTTATTTCCAACTTGATGCAGTTGTGCAAGAGGAGTGAGGGCAGGGGCTGAATGGTGGGAAGATCTTTTGTTCAACGACACACCAGGGAAGGTAATTTAGAGAGCACTTGCTAAAGACACGTCTGCCTCCAAGTCTTGTGCAGTCTTTGGAGAGCTCACCAGAAGATGGAAATTATGATTCTAGGAAGATATAGATGCAGTTAATACCTGTTTTACATGTACAGTCTATAATATGTTGCCATAGTCTTGAAAATGTTGTGACTTGGAAGCCATAAAAGCTGGAAGGAACATGCTAATTGAGAACACAGTCAGGTTATAAATCCGGAAAAGATACCAGGGCTGGCAGGAGAGAAACCCAGTCCCAGTGAAAAAGGGAGGGGGAGGAACTCAGTAAGAAAGTCAGGAAAGAAATTAAGGAGAAAGGAGAAAGAGGGAGACAACGGGTCTCCTTGGCTCCCCAAGGCTGGCTCTGCCTCAGGTAACACTTCAGGTTGATGTTAGAAAATCAAAGGAATTGATTCACATGGAAGTGCCATTAGAAGAGAGAATTTAGAACAAATTGGCACCATGAATAGGAACTAATTGCCAGAACCAGGGAGATTCACCCAAAAATTGTATGGAAAGAAAAGATGACATTTCCCATCTACTAACTGTAATAGATAACGTATAGCTTAAAATGGTCTCTGTAGCAAAGTGAGGGAAGCTATCAAATGTGACACTAGAGGTTTTCTGTGGGTTTTTTTTAAGTATTAAATGGGATGTAGAGTCTTACAGAGCAGTAGGTCAGACTTCTGTGTCAAGCAAATAGGCAGAAATTGTAACAAAGAATAGAGCTATCGGGTAAATGAATAAATAGGATATAATAGGAGAAAGTTGCTTCAGTTTCTGTGGAAGGAAATCATGCATCAGAAATCCATTAATGTTCACTGAAGGGATCAATATGTGCACAGGGGTGATCTGGTCAATATAATATGTTAGGATTTTCAAAATGCTTTTGGGCAATGTCCCTCATCAGAGACTCATCAGGAAATAACTTGTTATGGATCAAAAAGGAAATTTCTCTCATGGGTAATTCTCCTGTTTGAAAAATAGGGAAGAAAGGTTACAAAAAATCAGTTTATTTTCACAAATGGGAGGGAGCTGGACCGTGAAGTCAAATGAGGAGCTGAGTTGCAGTGCTCGGCACAGGCATAAATGGTCTGGGAAGGGAGGGACTAGTGAGGCTGCAGAACTCACCAATGGCATAAAATTAATTTGGGAAAAAACTGACTGTGAGAAGCTGCCAAATCTCATGGGAATGAGTAGCTGGGCCAGCAAATGATCTGATGACATTCAATGTCAGTGGAAAGTAATGTGCACAGGAGACAAAACTGTCTCACCTGTACACATGGAGCACAGGGAAGGAACCTTGGAGTAACAGCACCTGCTTCCAGAAAAAGATCATCTTGATCCACGGCGGTGGCAGGGAAATAAAGGCAGTGATGAGAGCCATTGTGAAAGAGATGCAAAGCAAAATACGTAACTTCTGTTTGCCACTTTATAAATTAAAAGTGGAGCCAGCTTTGAAGAGTTGAACAGGATGGAGAAATTGCACATGGCATGAGCAAGACAAGCAACAATTACTACCCAGAAGTCTGAGTTTTAGAGCAAAGATTTAAAATAATATGTAAGATAACCAGAATTGGCCCAGAACCTGGCACATCAGTGAGATGCAGCATCCCTGCTTTCAGCTTGGACTTGCCTTTTGCTATGGGAGGGTGCCATGAAGCAGATGACTGCCTCAGAGAGGGACACTTTCTGCCACCTTTCAGGGACTTTAACCACTAATTTGAGTCAGAAAAATGCAATGTCATGGATGTCTTGCAAAAACTAATGTCTTCATCACTCCAGAAAGGTTGCCAGCTTCTGCACAGCATCTATCTGACTCTTGAGAAGGCTTGCAGATGTCTTCCTGTCAGGTTGAGCCTGAAAATTATACCTGGAAGACTGAGAAGGGTGTAATTCTACTCAGAGAAAACAGCCCTTTCCTCTCCCATGGGCTGGGCTGGCTAACCCCAGCAGTTTGTAATTCTTCCAACATTTTTAGCTGCGTTTGAATTCCCATTTTTAACAAGAGGGATGATAACTTCATGGCTGTATCTCTGTGTGTGACCAAACAGGATGCCCAGGAGGTACCCGGCCCCTTGCACAGTGCTGTTGCCGGTGGCACTGCCCTTGTCACAACAGTGACGCTCAGCACGGGGCTTGTCAGGTGGAGGCTGATGCAATATCCCCTCCTCCAAGCCCCCAGCACTGAGCACATCGAGCCGGCAGCCCGTGCTGGCAGGCTGGAGGGGAACGCTCCCATGAGAGAGCTGCTCTCGCATAGAGCAGGCGTGAGAACAGAGAAGAGCATAAAGATCACAAGCAGTATGTCATGGCCATGTGGGCTCAGGCCAAAGGTTCGTGTAGCCTGGCGGTCAGCCTTCACACGGACGTTAGAGGATGCAGAGGGGAAGGATGCTAGAGGTTTAGAGAGGCCCTTCTCCTCTCAGCCCTCCCCCAGAATCCCACAAACAGCGTTTCAGGAGCTTTTGGAGCTGGAAGTTGCACCCCAGATCACCACATTTGGTGCTGTGGCTTTGTCTAATCTCTTTTCAGTTCTGTTTATGGTTTTGGCCCCCACCACCTCCCAGGGCAATGAGTTCCAGGTTTTAATTACGCACTGAATAAATTGGTATGCTCAGGCTGCTGCTGGTCCAGCACTCTCAATAGCTGTTCACAGTCCCTTTCTCACGCTCATCCCCTCGAGCATCCTCCCTCCCAAGGCTCAGTTCAGGCTCCTTCATTGCCTTTGCTGGGTTGAACCCTCCGTAGGTCCCACCTCCATGGAGTGGAGGAGGAGAGTGGAAAAGCATTTACAGTTCCTGCTCTGCTGAAGCAACAGTGATGTTCTCAACTCCTTTTCTAATGCCTCACTTACGAGGTGCTGTTTTACTCCTTCCTACGGTGGCATTTTGAGAATACTGTCCATGTTGATCCTTGTGCCTCCTTCCCGACAGCCACTGGAGAACCGGTCTTACTTATATGCCTGGACCTTCAGTGAATCTTTATAGTTGCTTATGTTTCACCCATCCTCAGCTAACTCATCTCAGCAGATCGTGGTTCAACACACTGAACCAGCCCCATTTCCAGATGGTGGAGGTGCCGGCTGTCTCAGCCCTCATGTGAGCCCTTTTGGATGTCGCTTTGGAAGCCCTGTGCCGCTGCTTTGCAGTGCTATTTACTTGGCTGTCATATCCTCTCCTTGCACTGTGTGCAACGTCCGCGTTATACTGTTTTGTGGGCTATTTTATAGAAGTGAGTGAATATTGCATGCAGCTGTAAAACCACCCAGAAGAAACCCAGAGCTGGACTATGCCCAGTGGCAGGGTGAAGCTGTGGCACATACCCTGGGGCAGAGCCTTCTCCTTCTGCTCATGCAGACCAGATCATGCCAGATCAGCTGGGGATTGCCCTCCCCTCCACCCCACGTTAGAGCTGCGAGATGCAGTAATAGCTATTGGCAGCATCACTTGCTTGCCTGCCTCTCATTTCCATGGCTGCTCTCACCAGGGACCGCCTGCAGACCCTCTCCCAGGCTCTCTGAGTGACCCTCTGCTGCTTTCTGCTTCCCTCATCCCACGTGCTGCCCAAGCAGTCCCTGCTCTCCCACTGACCCCTGTGCCCCTTGGCACGGTGGCACTCCCAAGCCGATGGCAGCTCTGCTTTGAGTAACATTCTTGCTGGGAAAAAAAAAAAAAGCCAAAACACAACCCGAGGACCTTGAGAAATGCCTGGTCCTTATAGCTGCAGGGCATTTGTGTCGCAATAGCATTTCGTTCATGCTAAATTAATCTGCCTGCAAGTTCAGTGCTGTCGGTTTGGGAGAAAAGCAACACTCTTCGTCCTCGCACTGCTTCCCCTCCCAAACCCAGTGGGACAGCGGGGTGACTCGGTGCCAGGCATGGGGTGGTTGCAGCTGGCGGGGACCTGCTCTACAGCAGTGCCGCCCAGGCAGAAGCCAGGCTGAATAATAGGAAACAGGGACCAGAGACTCTGTAGCAGGCATTAACTCTTGTAAGGCAGAGATGCTCCAAGGGGCTGGCTGCCTTGCTGGCAGCCGAGGTCCCTCGAGCACCAAGGAAGAGGCTGAACATTTGCCAGAGGTCCGCAGGGAAGCTGCTGTTCACGTGGTTTCCTCCCCGTTTCGAGCCACCAAATTGCATTTACAAGAAGCAAAACATACATTAAATAAGTCTCGGATGTCAGAGCAAGCAACTGCTGTGGGGGATGTTCTGGGAAGGAGAGGGAGAAACAGCTGGTCCAACAAGGAGCAAAGAGAGAGGAAGTGATGGTGGGGGGTTACGGTGACGGGTTGGGAAGAGGCTGGGGGTGGCCTTGGGGTAGAGGAAGTTGAGAGTAGGGGCAGATGTCCTGGGACGAATGTGTTCTCCACTGTGACTGTAGTTGACAGGGAATAGCCCGTAGCATAGGATGCCTCACTGCAAGAGTCCGTCCCGCAGGCTGCAGTTTAGGGTGACTTTGTGCAAGTGCTGCAGGAAGAAATGGATGTAAACATTCAACATCTCAGATTATAAGTCCCGGCAGGGCGTGATAAGTCTGGAGGGTCAGCTGGCACCATCGTCATCTCCCAGCAAAGGCTCCCAGGCAGAGGCAGGGGTGGGTGGCTGGAACGCTCCGCACGTGCCCCACGTCTGTCCTTTGCTCCGGCTCCAAACAGGAAACAACGGTCATACCAGAACCATCCCAGGGGAAAGTGAATCTGGCGGGACAAAATGTATGGACAAATCCCAGCAAATATCTGCTAGCTTGCTATAGTGGATAATGACATGTCCTCTGAGTCCTCCAGCAATGATCCCAGGAAAGCCAAGCCTTTGAGAGCCGGGCTGAGCTTGTCCTCGGGTTCCTGCTGTAAATTCCCACGGTGCCATTTATCCAAGCCCGCTTCAGGAAGCAATTGGAGATTCCCACAGGCAGCAGTGCTGCTCCACTACAGCCTGCATCTGTGTCCCGCGGCAGGGGCAGGCCAAGGCAAGGGGCCTACTCACACGGATGTGCAGGAGAGCACCTCCCCATCCATTGCTTCCCGCCGTGTGCTGGTGCAGATGCGGAGAAGATGAACCCTCCTGCTTCCCCGTTCCTTCCTCATCACATTCAGGCAGCCATCGTTCCCATCTCACCCCTCCTCACAATGTGTTGGGAGCTTTTATTTTTTCCCCAGATAGCTTTTGTGTTTCATTCCTGTTTGATAATCTTTATTGGGAGCGATACAGGCAAGTTCAATGCCTGAATTTCCACCTCCATGACATCTTAGGGGTTGAGGGGAAGGCAGGGTAGAGGTTGCAGAAGGAAACCTGTGTGGAAGTGAACAGCCTCCCTACCTGGAGTGCTGCATTTTCTCAGGAGGGTTTGCCATTGTTTAAGGGAAAATTTGAAAAGTAGTAATCTCAGCAAAGCAGAGGGAGAGGCCCCTGGAGGCCGTTCAGCAGCAGAGAAGGAGCCTTGCAGATCTGCATGAATGAGAACAAGAAAGGGAGGAGCAGGAGAGACAGAGGGAGAATGAGATGGAGAGAAGCCCGTGAAAGAGGCCACCTGGGATGGGACCACAACAGGAACGTGAGGTTTGCAGTGACATCCATGGCTTCGATCTGTGTGCTGTCTGCCAGACTGCAGACAGTGTCTCTGGAGGAGACTTGCAGCCTGACTGCAGGACGAAGACATGTCCTGCAGTGCTGAAGAATCTCGTGATGCTTCATGCTTCCTCTTCAGTCACCCTTTGTGAGCTGCAGGCAGGGTGGTTGTCATGGTCTGCTCGGCACAACCCAGCACCTCATACAGCCCCATCCAGAGCAACAGCAGCATGTGCTGCCTGCATCTGCTCCTGACCCACAGCAAAGGTCCTTTCTGCCCCATCAACTCCCCGTCCTTCGAATGCTTGGGGCAAGCTGCTCACCTGCGCTTCAAGGGCTCAATTCCTCCAGGTTTCTGGAGCACGGGGAAATGAGAAGTGATGCAGTTCACAGCCTTGTGCTGAGCCACATCCCCCACCTCCTGCGTGGCCAGCGTCCAAGGGAAGGGGCTGCTCAGAGAGCGTCCCAAGACACAAGGCGAGGGTTAGGAAGGAGGGAGGGGTGTCTTCCTGCGCGGACCCTTCCTCTGGACCTCGGCTATTGTGTTGCTTCCTTCCTCCTCCCCGAGGGCTGCAAAGGAGCCGGCCTTTATCAGGGCACTGAATCGGACCAGGTAATCCAGTCGCAGCTGCTTCCTGCTTAGCCTGAGACGTTGCTCTGCGAACAGGAGGGAAGGAGATGAATAAGACGCTCTGCCGCTGAGAAACCCCAGCAAAGAACAGCGTGCAATTTCACTCCCCCACACCAGCCAGAGCACAAATCCTCCTTTCTGGGCCTTCCTGCTGCCTCTCTCCCACCCTGCTCACATCAGTTATCCCAAACAGGGAGCAGTCAACTAAAACCCCGCTAATAGACTTCAGCAGGAGCGCAGTGTTGGGTCTAATTAACTGCCTGATGGCTCCTCTATATTGGCCATGCACGAGCCTCTCGTACACAAGGTGTGCGATGTTTTCCCCACGTGCCCGAGGCTGCCTCCTCCTGGGGCTGCCTGCACTGCTGTGGGTCACAGTGCCAGAGAGATAGCGGGAGGGTGGGATGAAGACCCCACAGCTGGCAGGGACTGACAGATTTGGGAGGAGGAGAAGCTGTACCAAGACTCAGGAGAGGGTGGGTGCCTGCAGCTGATAGCTGGAAATGGGATACCACAAATAGTTCAGGAGTCAGATCATTCCTCTAGGTCATGGGAGAGTTAAGTTTTCAATCTATCTGACCCAGTGCTCCAGTCACTGGGCAGAGAAGTCCCTCTCAGAGATCCTGCCATTGCTGTTCTTCTGTTTTGTAGAGATAAATAAGCCTTTGCTGGGTTAGAGAGGGACGGATGACTCTCAATGGGGGTTGAACTGCCATCTCCACATTTCGTCTGACAGCCCAACACGGAGCTCTTCCAAGATCACCCATCCCAGCTGCAGAATCTACCTTCAACATGAAAAACGCATGTTAGTGCTAAAAGCCTCTACAGAAATCCTTGAGACAAAAATTCACTAAGTCGGGTAGAGCATAAAACACAACAACCATCTCGGGAATTGTCTCTGCACCAAATGGCAGGAGCCAGAAGGGTTAGTAGGAAATCGTGTTGATGTTGGTTTGCATTCTCCATGTAGCACCTGGGCTACGAGGACCTTTGGTCTGAGCTGCTTTAACCATTGCTGCATCCTCCTGTGAATCTTTCCTGAGCAACATCCATGAGAAATCCTGTGTATATCCACCTATGAGTTTTGGTGAACTGTTTTGGTTTTTTTTTCTTTTTTCCTATGCAAAATGGTTGCACTGAAAGCTCCGCATGGATGCATGTGGTTGTGTGCCAGCCTTGTGTTGTTCTCCCTCTCCTGTGCAGGTTTTGCTCTGGTGCCTGTATGCCATGCAGCTGTTTTTACACAAAGCAGGAGTATGTTGCACGGGCCAGGACTGCGGAGGTGGTTTTCTGCCCGTATATTGCTCTTTACATGAGAATACTTTCTGCAGAAGGTTTCTTGGGGAGGGTTACACTAAACCCCTGACTTCTTTCTGACTCAGCCTCTCCTTGCAGCAGTTGCATGGCCAGCCAGGAGCACCCTGAGGAGCATGCTATGTGACACAGACTGAGCTCCCACTCTATCATAAAGCTCAGAATCTTTCCAAGAGCCACCCTAAATGTCTGTTTTCTCTAGCACCTCCTGTAAAATGTACCTTTCCAGGTGTTTGGTTGGTGCTCATTCACATAAGGATTGCATCTCCTCACTGGCACAGAGTAGCCCTTCTTCTCAGGGAGCCGTGATATTTCTGCAGGGTGGGTGGTGGCCAGCATTGGTGCAGTGGATTAGGCTGGGGTCTTGCACCTCCTGCCAGCTGGATTGGTGCACATGTTCAGTATTGCTTGCCACAAAGTTTTCTACCAGTTTCTTCATGCAGCAATTCTTTTTTTTTTTTTTTTGTAATCTCTGAAGCAGGCGAACACCCCCCTCTGTTTGTAATTGAACATCTGTAGGCTATAGATGAGGTTGCTCGTTTGTTCTCAGGGTCTGATCCAATTGGGCTTTAACGGATTATATTGGCTGCTGCAGGACTGTTCTTTGGTGCTGCCACTCACGTGGTGGCTTCTCCAGCTGCCCAGGGATGCGTCCAGCTGGAGAGGCAACGATGACATCCTGGAGATGTGCAGGGCTGCATGTCAGCATCTCTGCTATGTCTGAGCTCGGGTACATGGTTTCCTGTGTTGGACTAGGCTGAGGCTTCCCTTTTGCTCCTGCATTGTGTCACCAGTCCCAGGAGCAATGAACGCTGTATTTAAGTGTCATTGTTTTCCCAAGGATGATGTTTTGTTCAAGGGTCAGGTTTCCGGGTCAGATTCCTTTCAGGAAGGTTGGGCTTCTCATCCCTTTGTCTGGTTACGTTCTTCCTAGAAGGACTAGGAGACCTGGCACAATCTTTTCTTTCTTTCCTTTCTTTCTTTCTTTCCTTCCTTCCTTCCTTCCTTCCTTCCTTCCTTTCTTTCTTTCTTTCTTTCTTTCTTTCTTTCTTTCTTTCTTTCTTTCTTTCTTTCTTTCTTTCTTTCTTCCTTTCTTCCTTTCTTCCTTTCTTCCTTTCTTCCTTTCTTCCTTTCTTCCTTTCTTCCTTTCCTTTCTTTCTTTCCTTTCTTTCTCTCTTTCTTTCTCTCTTTCTTTCTTTCTCTCTTTTTCTTTCTTTCTCTCTCTCTTTCTTTCTTTCTTTCTTTCTTTCTTTCTTTCTTTCTTTCTTTCTTTCTTTCTTTCTTTCTTTCTTTCTTTCTTTCTTTCTTTCTTTCTTTCTTTCTTTCTTTCTTTTCTTTCTTTCTTTCTTTCTTTCTTTTCTTTCTTTTCTTTCTTTTCTTTCTTTCTTTTCTTTCTTTCTTTTCTTTCTTTCTTTCTTTCTTTCTTTCTTTCTTTCTTTCTTTCTTTCTTTCTTTCTTTCTTTCTTTCTTTCTTTCTTTCTTTCTTTCTTTCTTTCTCTATGTCTTTCTTTCTCTATATCTTTCTTTCTCTATATCTTTCTTTCTCTATTTCTTTCTCTATTTCTTGTTCTCTGACTCTGTTTTTCCACAGGACTATTGATCTGTAGCTCTGCAGGGTGTTGGGGTAGCACATGGGAGTCCCTGTGCTGTGTGCTGGAAAAAGAACTCGCTTTTCCCCAGCTGTGGCTGCATCGAGGCAATTGTTTTCCATTCTCACTCTTGTTTTGGGTTCCTTCCCACCCTATTGCCATGGGATACAGAATTGCTTTGCTACCCTTGTGAAACTTCTGTGGCCATGTTAATATTGTTTGAAGTATTGCCATAACGTTTGTTAAAAAACATATTAATTAAGTTTTTGGTAATTGAGGTTTTCAGGGATCTCCCATATTGTTCTGCTGGTGTAATTTGTTTTATTGATCTTCCTTGAGATATTACTCGGAGCCAATCTGCAGCGAGTCTGCGACGCGCAGCTCGCTGTTGCTATTTGCCGTGATTTGTTTACGCACCAGGCTGCTGGCCTGTGGTCTGATGAGCACGACCGGGCTCTGCCTCTCAGCCCATTCCCATCATCGAAAAGAAATCCATCCCGGCAGCTGATCGCTTTTTGCACCTCCCCAGCCTGGGTGAGATGAGCTGTTGCCTTCATGCAGGGCCCAGGGATGCGGCCGGCGGTGTCCGGTGGGCGCCTGGGGTGTCTCTCGCTGCCCTCGGCTCGCACTCGCATCGGCTTCGCCACCACCGACCCAGAGACACTGTGGCTGTGTCTCCTGCTGCGGAGCAGCTCAGTGATGGGTTTCCATGGTAACCCCAAGGCTCGTTCCCCGACTCCAGGTTTTTTCAAAAGCGAAAATTTTTCGTTTCCATCAAAAGAGCCTTTCTGCTGCGAGACCCAGCATCACCTCCCCCAGCCAGCGCTGAGGCTGCCAAGCTAATAAGCCCCGCCCGGGGAGCCGGGTGCCTGCAGCCTGTCCTCCAGGAAGCTATTTCTGACGGCAATCTGCCCTCCTCCCGCCAAGGATGTTTTCACCCGCCGCCCACCCTGAGCGAGCACCGTGCTGCAGAATTGAGCTGCAGAACTGAGCCCCTTGCTCCCTCCGTGGTCAAACAACTGCTTCGCCCAGCACCCTCACTTGCTTGATCTATCTGACTGGTACCAACCCCGCAAACTGTCCCCCTTCAGCAGGACTGAGGCGGGATGATTGTGCAGCCCCCAGCTGCCTGTCTTGGCAGAGACTCAGCGCCCAACTTCTTGCATCCCTCCTGAGCATCTTCACTGCCATCCCAGCGCACCTGGTAGTCTCATGAGATTGGGTGGAGATGTGACCATTTTTCTGCCAGCAGACACAATACATTCCCAAACAATAGTCATTGCACAACTCAGCCCTGCATTTAACAGAATTTTACAGACAGAGTAAATCTCAGAGCCTCTATAAATCTTGCTGCTGCAATGAGGAATGTGCATCCAGAGCCTCACGGTGAGTAAATCCTGCCCAGCTCCAGGACACAGGAGGAGCATCCTGTATTTCACACCTGCTTTGGAGTCCAACAGGAGATTTATGAGATTCAGAAATGAAACCACTGCCCTTTATGAAGGCTCCATGTTGCCCACACTGCATTGGGGCACTCCCAGTTGTCAGACGGGTGGAAAATGCAGATTCCCAGAGAAGCTGGCAAGGTCCACTGGGCTTTGCAGAGTTGAAATGGGGGAAAAATCCCCAGCTTTCGCAGCTTCTGAGACAGTGCTGCCACGTTTGCATTCTGCAGCAAAGTTCAAGCAAAATTTGAGTGGATGGGTCTGCTTCATATGGTCCTACATCTCCACATGTCCTTAGGGATTCTCACCATGGTGCCCAGTCTCACCATGGCAATTGCCCTGGATCCAGACATTTCTGGCAGATGATGGGGACCACCAGGACTTTTGGTATGTGAGCTGCTGTGTGAAGCTGTTGGCTCATCTTTGTGGCTTTGTGTCTCAGTAGTGAAACATCTAGAACTGTCCTCTCCCAAACGGCCAACAGTACATCACAATTGGACAAGGGGAGAGGTCTCTGGCAAAGAGAACACTCCTTCCTGCAGCTTAACAACAGTACTAACAAAAAATATCCCAAAATCACAAAAAAAAACCAAGGGAGCTGCAGCCCATGGAAAGAGGCATGGAGGTGTTTTGAGCTCCTCACCTTTGCCACAGCATCCCTGATGCTATGGGTCTCAGCCTCAAGTGAGCAGCAATATGAGCAGGACAGGGAAGATTTTGTGGGACAATTCTGTGAGCTGCTACCTCCTGCCTAAGAAAATACACTGCAGACATGCCCCTTCTAATGGTTTGCAGTTCCAACAATGCTGTGGTTTGTTCTGCGGCTGAGAAGACATTCTTATTTCCTAATATTTCCAGCCCAGTATCTCCCCTTTGGACACAGCAAATGACTGGAAATTGAAGCCCTTCCACAAACCACCATACTGGTGAAGACCTGAGCTGACCCGTACGCTTGTAGGTAAAGTTGGGACATACACTTGGAGAAATGTGGTGGTGGATGGGGAGGGATGGAGATGGAGTGGAAAGGTGTCTGGAGGGTGGGAATCTCCATCTTTGCTCCTCTGATGTTTCAGCTGCTGCAAGGGGAAGGAGGTAGGACAAAAGATTGGGCGTCTGGTAAGGAAGACAAAATGGAGAAAGCACCTGAATCCAGGAGGCTTTGGGAAGGTAAAACGAGGGTGGGAGACATCTCACTGATCCTGGAAGCATGACCAGCATTTCTTATTCAGGCTGGGAAAGAATCAGATGCCTGTACAGAGCTTGAAACAACAGTTCAACCAGTACTGGTGCTGAGCCATGGTGCGAGAAGACTTGTCCCCATGCAAGCCCTAGGGAAACAGAGGGTGTTTACACACACACATGATCACATGCATGTACCTGTGGGTTCAAAAAGCCGTGGGAAGGATCGAGGTGCCCAGCATATCAGCTGAAACTTGAGGCAGGTCCTCTCTGCTTAGGGATGAGGGATTCAGACCGTTTTCTGAAATAGGATTACAACCAAGAAATATGACTTTATAATCCATTCTCTCTCTAACAAAAGTAAGACTTGGTGAGCTGCTTAGGTCAGGAGAAAGCACTAATCTCTACAGCATCCCCATGCTGAAGTCTGGCAGACCTGGCTGGTCTGGTAGTGACTAGAAGTGTCCCAGTTCAGGGTGAGGGCAAAAGACCCATGATTGGGACAAAGTTGCAGCAGTGAAAGAAGACCCTGCAAGGTCCTGACTCTTTCATGCAGCCACTTAGGAGCTGGGCAGTGGGCATGGACTGAGCTTGACCTTCCCACTTTGGAGGAAGCTATATGTCGATGAGTGTTAGCCCAGAGCCTTGCAGTGCTCCTGGGGAGCCTCTTCCTGCCACAACAGTGTAGGACACGGTGATCCTTATACTGATGGAGTGGTCAGGGTTGTTGGGAACACCTAAAAGTCAACTGCAGGAGGCACAAACAAGCAGCAGCATTGCTGTGCAGAGCTGTGGCAGGGGTGTGGGCAGTATGACTTGAAGCATCCCTCTGCCTGGGCTGTGGCTGGATGTGAGCTAGGGATGGAGCAGGGTAGTGCTTCTTCTCCCTCTTACAGCAGCTGCAGTTCCTCCTGAGCTTGTCCTGAAGGGGAAATGACATTTTTTTTCTGCTTTTTACTCCAGAAACCTGACCCTGACAGACACTGAGTCCAGAAGAGAGTCTCTAGGGTCTAATTTCAACCCTCCTCTCCCGCCTGCACTATCTGATGCCATGCAAATGTCCCCAGGCTCCATGAAACCTTCCCTTTCTCACTCCCATCTCTGATTCCATGATGCATCAGAGAAGAAGAAGCCAGCTTTCCTGACTTCCCTGCTGTGCGTTCATTTCGACCTGTGAAGGGGAAGTGCAAAATGTGTGGAGAACAGAGGTAGATTAAAAATCCCCACAGGTTCAAGGGCAGATGGGAAGGAAGAGAAGTCCACAGAGGGTTACTAACAATGCAGTAATGATGCCTGGCCCAGAAAGTCCCTGAGCTGCGAATTGTGGGAAGATGGGGGGTGATTAGAAGAGACTGTCATGGGTGTTTGCCTGGTCTTTTCTCCTCTTTCCTGGTATCTCCTCTGGGATCTGCTGGAGACAGGTACTGTGCCACCCAGTCTGTCCTGTGTCCTACTCTGCAGCATCACAGAAGGGAGATCCCCGACTACATCTTGTGCTGGGAGAAGGAAGCAGATGAATTGTGAGATTATGCATCACCTGCAAGCCATGCTCATTGAAAAATGACCGATGCGCAGTGCTGCTGCGCTGGTAG
The DNA here is from genome assembly GCA_020746105.1 of Trogon surrucura. Lineage (NCBI taxonomy): Eukaryota > Metazoa > Chordata > Aves > Trogoniformes > Trogonidae > Trogon > Trogon surrucura. Next base: position 6,891,055 of record CM036630.1, on the reverse strand, counting down.
GACCCAGAACCTCTGGGGGCCATTTATGCTTAAACTGCCCTCCTGTCCCTTTCCCTGTCTTGCCTCTGCTGCCCGGCTGTTAGGGCCCCCACGATTGTGGGGAACAGTCACTAAAAGAACTGGATTTGTGAATGATTTTTTTTTAATTTTTTTTTACCCTAGATCAATGAAGAGGGATGATCAGTCCATCTAGAGATGGCCCAAGGCAGGTGTTGCTGCCCTCGCTGCCTTCACACACTCAGAGCATTGAAGGCCTCATAGCAGCTGGTGTTGCACTTCCTTCAGCTAAATTTTGTGTGAACTAAATCACATTTTTTTCTGGAGAAAAAAAGTTAAGATGCCAAGAAATGGAAATCACCAAAGCCCTGGGGCATGGTAGATAATTGCCCTCTAGACCTTTACATCTATTCTGAATTTGCCAGGGTACTACTTGTGGCTCCATATTTCTTTCTGCTTGGGTTCTTAGACCAACCATCAGTTTTATTCCCCAGCCACCTCTTATAGAGTGAACAAGTTACCCATTTACCTGAACGCACTTCAGCTGCGCTCACTTTGAAGCTGCAAGGGACAGGCTGGGGCGGTCTGGCAGCACTGCTGCTGCAATGGGAGAGGGGCTGTCACCATTCTGGCAATGCTGCATGGACTAGTTGCTGATAACACACCCAGCCAAGGTGTCCAGGACACATGAAGGTGGGCAGAGGCGATGTCTCTGCAGGCATCCTGGCAGCAAGGCTGGCTGGAACGAGCCCGGTGGTGCACACCGACGGCGAGGGTCTTGCAGCGATGCGGTTTGACCCAGACCTGCGTTTTGCCTTTACAAAGCGTGGGGTTTGGCGACGGTGTGAATGGGCTCTGTTCCCAGAGCATTTTGTAAGGGCAGATGGCTCGGAGGCAGGAGGCACAAGTGTCACCGCACGCTCGATGGAGGGTTGGTTCGGGGGAGGTAAAGCTGGAGGAGGTTTCAGGGCAGAGATGAGCTCCCGTTGCATCTGCCACTGGAATCCCCTCCTGCCCTCCCACACACCCTGCAGTGCTGACCTTTTCTTGCTCTTAGACTTGTCAACATAACCCGTTAACTGAACCAGGAATGATTTCCCGCTGATAGATGAAAGGTTCTTGGGAATGTCAATTTTTTTCCTCTTGTTTATTTTTTGCTTTTTTTGCCTGGCAATTAGCTGAATTTCAGCGAGTCCTTCTATTTCTCAGGAGTTGTGTGCTGCTGTTTCACCTGCCAGTGCCAATTTGACCTGGATTATGTTTGAATACATGATGATATTTCTGTCAAATTTACAACAGCAAACAACATGCTATTTATTCCAGCTCCACCATGGCTACACATTGGCTGTAAAAGGGCAGGTTAGATGGGATATGGCAGGAAGTTTGCTGGGGAAAAGCAAATTCCAACGAGTACTTTGAACAGCTTAACTATCAGAGAGAGTTTGTACTGGATCAGGGCTCTTGGCCCACAGTCAGGCACTGACGTCACATGTGCCATCTTACAAAGCCATCTTAGGTCTTACGTGAACAGCAAAGTCTGAACCGTGCAACTTCCTAGATGCTGTTATACTGCAAGATACATACTGTCAAAAGGTCTTCTCCACTCACCATGTGCAATGAAATGCAGTTGTTGGCTTTATTGTAGGCAAGAACAAAACATTCAAACAGATGTCAGAATTGGGAAAAAGGCCCTTGGACTAAAAGCATCCAACTCTCCTTTCCCACAGAGGTTTCTCCAGGCTGAGAGCTGCAAGAAGAATGCCCACCTTTCCAGTAGGTCTGCTTTGGAAGAGCTCCAGGACAGCAAATGTTTCTTGGAGAATCATCCATTACCTGAGAGACCCTAAATGACTTTCTGAGTGCTCTGGCTTTCAGAATTGCATAAAGCTTTGAGAATTCTGTTGTGTATCTCATCTCCCCAAATATCTTCACACATTGCACCACTCTGTGCAGTCAGATTCTCCCAAAAACAGGTGCTGGGTCATCCCTGGAGGGATAGGAAAGGTCAAGTCCTCCATCTCCACCCTCGCAACACCCTGCATACTTTATGTTGCTCCAGCCTCCGATATCATTGAGTCATAGAGTCATAGAATCATTTAGGTTGGAAAAGATGTTTAAGATCATGAAGTCCAGCCATTAACCTTCCCTTGCTTTTGAGAATAAGCAAACAGTTCTGATGCAGGGTGGTTGGAGTCGGATGGAGATGTTTCAGAGAAGTGAGGAACCCTATCACTCCACAGGCAATTCCTGAGAAGTGATAACTTAGGAGAATGGACTGTTACTGCCCACTGGTACCTTGGAAAACCTCACAGCTCAGGCAATGTTGGGGCTGGGAGCCCAGTCAAGCACTTTGAGCAGAGACCCAACTAGAGAAGCCAACCCCCTTGGACAGAGAAGGACCAAGCCCACCCTCCAGCTGCAGGAATGGCAGCAGGATTATCAGGGTTTCCAGAGTTTTCCAAAAGGCAGTGCCAAGCCAAGGGCAGCAAGCCAGCAGGCAAGGGACCCGATGCACAGCCTGGCTGCTGAGAAAAGCAGGGAGCAGATGCCTAGCCAGGCTGGAGACAGGGACAAGAGACCCTGGGGACACCACGGAGGGTTGCTGAAAACCACTGAAAGCTGCCAGACTGAGAACAAGGCCAGGAGAAAGCATGAAGCACCCTGGACAGTGGGCAGGGCAAGTCTTTTTTTACGACCTCTTTTATTTTTATTCTCACTCCACCAAAACAGAATTCTCACCATTTTTTTTATAGTTCTCTTGTGCTGTGCTAAAAGCTGGCTTTTAAATGCTGCAGGCACTTCCCCCTCAAAGCTCTGGCCAGCTTAGGGCTCTGCCTGATCCACCCACTGTATGCAGACACAGGGGATCAGGGCAGACACCCCAGCCTGGGACATAGCATGGCATGGGTCCAGGCCCCAGGGATTTTCTTTCCAGACAGGTCTGTCAGCTGGCCATGATACATCGTTCCTCCTTACTTTCTAATTCCTCCTCTGATGGATGCAGCCAGCCCTTCTCCAAACCTGACATTTATAGCACCAGTTTTCTCCGAGTATAAATATAACCTGAATGCGTTGGAGTAGCAGGAAAATCGTTTAAATGTTCCCTTTGACAGCAAGTTTGAAGATTGCTGACACTAAAACCACTTACTTATATTGTTCTGTATCACCCTGCACTCAGCCTTCAATCACCCTCATTAGAGGTGTGGCAGGCACTTTGCACAGAGATGCATGCATGAGCTCACCCTCTCCCGCCCGCTGCCCAGCCCATGACACCTCCTACAAGCCCAAAGACCCTTATATCCTCACTTAAATAAAGAGCAGAGCTAACAGCCACACAAATGGATGAGCATGCCTATGCCTAGGTCAGTGCATATGCCTGAGTCATAGAGTGAGCCAGCACACATATGCATAAACCTAAGGAGAGTGTGAGATGTATGGATTAGAGGTGCACACAGACACGTGTGCTTGGACACCTTTGCATCTCTTAGTGCAGACTGGGTGGGTTTGGTAGCCAAAATCCTCAGCTATGTCCAGCCTGCATCCTTTGGGTAATGGCACTAATGGCACATGTAAGGCCCTATGAAGACAGGTTGAGAGAGTTGAGGTTGTTCTGCTGGAGAAGAGAAGGCTCCTTGGAGACCTTGTAATGGCCTTCCAGTACCTGAAGAGGGCCACAGAAAAGATGGGGAGGAACTCTTGATCAGGGAGCATAGTGATAAGACAAGGGGTAATGGTTTCAAACTGAAAGAGGGTAGAGTTAGATTAGATATTAGGAAGAAATTTTTCACTCTGAGGGTGGTGAGGCACTAGCACAAGTTGCCTAGAGAAGTTGTGGATTTCACTTCCCTGGAAGTGTTCAAGGCCAGGCTGGACGGGGTTTTGAGCAACCTGGTCCGGTGTGAGGTGTCCCTGCCCATGGGAGGGGTTTGGAACTAGGTTATCTTTAGGGTCCCTTCCAACCCAAACCATTCTAAGATTCTAAGATTCTATGTATGTGATAGAAAGGATCAAACTTGTTTCAACACTGCAAACATGCACATAGAGGATTTCCAAATCTTGATGTGGTTCAGCATTCCTTGGCCTGTCTCTAACATCTGGGTACCCACCTTGTGGTCTAGTAGGAGCACAGGAAAGGTGGAAGACCTGCTATGCATGCATGAGAGCACTGGGGAATGGCCAAAAATTGGACACAGGCCCATTTCTTCCCAACACTGGCAGCTGCAGGTGATCACTGGCACAGGATGAGCGGCATTGCTTGCAGTGGGGATGGTGACGCTCTGCCTGGGAGGTGACTGAAGAGAAGGCCATATTCACATGGACACGTGCAGATCCATCACCAGATGCAAGCACACCTCTGTCGCCAAGCTTCCAGCAACGGTCTCCTGCAACACATTTTACCCTTGCCATGACCAAAATGAAAGCAGAACAGCTCACTCCACAGGGGTATTAAAACAGCATTCAGGCAACTGGTCTCCAGGAGGAGGTTCCTCCACTACTCGCTCTCCCTGAGCCTGTCACTGCACGAGATGGGGGGAAGAGGGGGATGACACGACTGCAGACACCGAAGAAGGAGCAGATAACTAACAGGCACCGTGGCAGGTAGTAACACATTACGCTGACGCACTAGCTCCTGCAGACAGGAGCTGGTGATGAGACAAGTACAATGCTTTAAAAGCTGGGTAGAGAGATGAGCCCTCAGGTACTGTGTATTCTTGTGACTGAGACAAAAGCCAGACAGGGTATGATATGCAACGGGAATCTGAAGATCTTTTTAAAAGACGAGGATAAATGCATTCCCAGTCCATCCACAGTGGCTTTCTGGGCCAAATGAATAGGGCCACAGCTCTCCCGGGGCTCATGAAGGAGCAATGCTGAAGGATCTCAACCAGAGCTGTCCAGAAATACAAGAGCAAAAACACTGCAGGAGAAGCAGTTCTAAAAGACACAGACATTAAAGAAAGAGATTGTGATGAAAAGGAGTGCCAAACGCACGGTGACACAGCAAAGGAGACGAGCGCTTCTTGGAAAGTTTGCAGCAAACTGCTCTGCAATTAAGTCTCCTTAGGACCAGATAGATCAGGCTGGGCTTTGCTTTCAGGTGTTTTTATGCTAGCAGTGCCCTGAAGAAATGTATTTTCCCCTTGTGAGTCCCAAGACAACGAAAATGGATGTAGTTCTGCCCTGGCACAAGGCTCGGGTGAGCTCCCGACTGCGGATGCAGCTGGTGCCTGGGGTCCATCAATGGCGACCTGTGTGCAAGGCTGCTGGGGTGATGTCCTTGGACTGCTGGAGCTGCACTGGATCCCAAGGAGGAGATCACTCAACGCGTGCCCTTGTCTCTGGTGATGCCAGGTGATGTTCTCTCCTGTAAACATAAGGAGAGATGACATATGCTTTGCTTTCTGCTTGGCTGACTCTAAAGCTCTCTGTGGTTAATCCTCTGCTAAGGTGACACACTGTGCATTATGGGCCAGAATCAGAGGTGACATGAATGGTGGTGTAAGTGACACGTTGGTGAGTCGGGGTAAGCGAGTGGAAGGTAGTGTAAAACTCAGTGTTGCTGACACCAGCGGGCAGGGAGAGGCAGGGAGGAGGACACACGACCACCTGGAGAACGGGAGAAGAAAAGGCAGCACAGACAGAGCCTCTTGCCTGGCAAATGCCCACCAAGACCCAGCACCTGTTCCCTGCTGGGGTGTGAAATAAGCGGGATGCCAACGTGAACTGCAGATCGTATCCTTGGGGAGGAAAGTCAGGGGAAACTGTTGACAACTCCAACATCTAAAATGGCAAGCTGAGACCCCACAGAGAGCTCTCATGCTGCAGCCTCTACAAGGAAGGTGTGAGGAAAGCTGGTCCAGTGACTGCCCAGCTCCAGCATCCCTTTGCCTTGCCCCTCCATACACCAGGGTCTACCACAACGCTGCCACAGAAAGTGTCCGTTCAGCAAGGTCGTGGCAGTCTGTGTCAGTCAGCCCCACCAAGGGCTCTTGGTTATTGACCCTGGCTTCAGCGGTTTCTCCTTACACACAGTCTTTCAGACAAATCTGTCATATTGGTTTAAAACCGGCCAGACTTTGTGCTGTGGTTTTCTCAAAATAATAAAAAAAAAACACCACTCGTAAGCTACATAACTTTACAGAGGAGACTTCACACAGACTCTTGTTATCATTCATGGGCTGTTCTGCATGAAAGCAGTATTCTCTCTAATAACATTTGTGTCCTAATGTCCAGCCATGCTGCTCCTGGGCATTACCTTTTATACAGTATTTTTCTTTCTTTATGGCAGCTCACGCTAAACACCGCTGTAACCCATATTCTGGTCTCTCCATGCTGAATTCTCCATCTACAACCAGAAAAAAAAAAAATCTTCTTTTAACACAAAGATGCTTCCTCCACTCCAGCTTCATGCACGTTGTCACGGTACCCCCTCCAAGCCCTCCTCCACAGAGCAGTGGCACCACACAGAGAAAATCCAGGTATTGCTTATTCTTCTCTGTGGGAGGCAGAGATGCGCCCCCTCCACCCAGCACGCTCTGCATCATCCTGGACATTATTTTGCTCTGCTTTCCTCAAACAGATTTGCAGAGCAGGTACTGACAAAAGCACTTTTTTTCTGCCAGTCTCATGGAGGGCTCTACCACCTCCAGAGAGTCTTCTCGCTGTTCTGTGGGGCTGCTGCTGCTGCCTCTGCACTCGGGTTGGACCAGCAGTGCTCAGAGGGGGGGTAGATCACAAATGCATCTTAGTGGCAACCAAAGTAGGATGTAAAGATGTTAGAAGGAAAACCTGGGAACAGCTTAGGTGACCTGGATGCTTTCAGATATCTGTCTTGGCTTTCAGTGTAATTTTTTTTCCCTCGAATCTCATAAAATGAGCTATCACTCCTGCCAGACAGAGAAGCCTTATGACAGAGAGCTTCCCACAAAGTCCAGCAGTGGCTCACCAGGACAGGTGCAGGGTGGGGACAGCAGAGAGACTAGCAGGGATGAAACACCCTGCATCATGGGACTCTGCACCTGCTGGAGAAGGACTTATCATTTCCAGGGCACTTGGGAAGTTGCAGAACACCGTCCTTGCATTTCCGAAGTACATCTGCTCCACTTAATCCCAGGATAACGGAGTTAAGTCCAAGGCTGGGTGGAGACACCCATGAATCCAGGACTTTCTATGGAGTTGAAGTTCCCAGTGCTCCACGTGGGGCAGTCCCGCTGGTTTGATCTGTCATTTGTTGGTCCTGCTGGCTACAGCTCTGTCCCTGCTCCCCCATTCCTTGGTCTTGCTCAAACCACAGCCTGCCCCGGCAGAGTTGCTCTGAGAGGCACACTGAGGGCCAAGTGAAGGATCTGAGCTGGCTTACAATGCACCCTCCCTAAAAACCACTGGTTTCTTGGAGCCAGTGAAGTTTCTTGACCCTATTCTGAAGTGCAGGAGTGAGCACAAGATCTCCCAAGCTGAGGCTACCATCAGGCACTTTGTAGCACAAACCCCCATCCGTCCAATGCCTTCTGGGTACCAGCTGCACCCAAAGCTTGGATGCCATATGGTGGTGACTCTGCTGAGTCACAGCATGCAGGAACCTCCAGGGCCAAGGCACGGCTGTGTCCTCACTGCTGGGACATCCCAGGACCAAGCTGTCCCTGAGTTGCTGCATGTTTTCCTGGGGTGCAGGACACCATAAGCCACCAGCTCAGGGACAGAAGTGTATCCAGCTTTTCTTTCTCTCCCCCGGGACCATCCCATCACCTCAGTTCCCTGTTTGCTCTCAGGCTCCTTCGGGATGTAGTGGGAAGTAAAAGCCACGTGAGATTTTGACTGGGGCTTTGAGGCATGGTGAAGGGAGGGGGGGGGTAGTTTTATTGCTAGATTAATAATTTAACAGGACAAAATGAAATTCACGGCACTGAGAATTTGAGAGATTCAGACGGAGCTGATGTTGCCTGCTTTTCACCCGGCAAGCGGCTGCTCCCACCACACAACTGTCAGGTCTTTTTGTTCTCCCCACCTCATTCCTGCAAGTCCCCTCATTTCTGACTTGCCCTGCGTCCTCTCGGAGGTTTCCCAGCCTCAGGCTTTGGGAGGAGCTGCTCCCTAGGCGTGACATCCTGGCACTGGGAAGGGGAGAATTCACAGCCAAGGCGACTTACCTGGATTGAATTAATCAAACCCATCAGCAGTAACTTTCTCAGCTCGCTGACAGCGTCAGCATGTGCGGCTGCGTGCAGCCGTGCCTGAACGCGTGTGTATGAGCACAGGCCACACGCAGGAGATTGGCACAACTCTCTGATAATAAATTGTGCAGAGAACAGCAAGAAAGGGAAAAAATCCTGACTTTGATGTGCAGGCGTACGCGCTATCTTCCATCTCCAGCGCAGCAGGCATCCCGGAGTGGCCCTCGCCAGCCTGCTCCGTGCTCTGCGCAGATGAGGATGGATATTGCAAACGCAGAGAAAATTGATTGCGCTGGAGATGCGTGCGAGGTGCATATTGTGTGGAAAACTGGGGGGGCTTGCTCTTGTCAGGAACTCCTTGATTCATTGCCATGATTCGTGAGCTGAATTCTGGGTGCCACTGCCAATGTGGGTTCAAAATTTGACTTAAGAGGAGGAAGAGACAATAGTAAGGGGTCCCATCTCCTTATTACGGTAGAGCGAGAAAACACATTTAGAAATGAGAATAATAGCTGTTAATTACTGGCTAACTCATTAGTTAGCAGTGTTAGGGCATGGAGCCCACTGCCACAGAAACTACCTGGGGCAGATCTGACCCACAAAGCGAGGCTGGAGGCCTTCAAGCAAGATTGCAAAATTCTGCTCCCAGCAGCCAGTGTCAGTTCATTTCTTTCTTGGATGAATGATAGTTTATCATAAGAGAAATTTGGGTTCTTAATCCCACTCCTCTTAGGAGGCAGTTTGGGAGCTCCCTTCTCCAGTGCTAGAAAGATGTTACCAATTTCCAGCTGGGATTTCACGGTCCCTTCACCCTCATTCAGTGCCATATCAATATTCTCCTTAAATGGCATTGGGGTTTATTTTTTCTTCTGTTACAAACAGCAGTTGAATTCCTGCTCAGCCACTCTGAAATATTGCTGTGAAAATCAAGGATATGAGCCGACTTATCAGGAGAGAAAAATACCAGAAGGACTAACGCCTGGCTCAGGCGCTGCACAGCCACTGAATAACAGAATTTCTCCTGCAAGTCAAGAGCCTGGGGCAGCCTTGGGAGACTGTGGGCATTACCAGAAAGCACAACTTCTAGGCAAGTAAAGGAAAGGCCATGCAAGCATCTTCAAAAGAGCAATCTGCAGGTTTTTCCAGCCCCAGGCAAGCTGTTCGGTCTTAGGAAGAGGCTCTGCAGGGATGCTGGGTCCTCCGTGCTGCAGCGTTCTCCATTGCGCCCAAGCTGTATGCATGGGGTTTTGCTTTTGGCAACCTGGACACTCAGTTCCTCTGGTCTGAGGACAACTCGTGTTGCCTCATGCGATACAAAGGTGAGAAAGTTTGAGCAGTGAGTACCGTAGAAACCCCTTTTCAGGACACTCACCCACCAGGATGCTCCTGACGTATCGTTCCTCTCAGTGGCAGCTTTTGTGCTTGTTGCAGCTGGAGGAGGTTGTGGCAGAAAAAATTATAGTAGGCTTGTGTGCGTGCCTGTGCAGGCACATAATGGAACAGAGATTTAAGAATACAGTATCACACCGAGCAGGAGTAGTATACATTATTCATCATCAAGGTAACACTAACAAGATGAGAACATTTAGTTGTTAAATGTTGGAAAATAGAAAAAAAAAAAAAAAAGAAAAAGAAAAAAAGGCCCATCCCTCCTAAAAAACTCGGTAACTGTGTCCTACAAACCCCTTTTACAGTCAGCTCAAGTTGCCACACAGTTGTATGTGGCTATTATGATAAAGCCAAGCCAGAATTTTAGAGAGGCTCTTCGATGGGGGTGGCCCCCCCTCACTATCCCCATAGAAGAAACAGCTTGTTGTCCCTCTGCAGGGTGCAGGAGGAGGGGAGAAGCCTCCAATCTGTGGTTAGGGGAGAACAAGGTGGGATTCGCACATCCTCAGATCCCAGACTTGCCCAAGGGGGATCCTTCCCAGCCCAGGGAAGGTCAGAGCAGTGACCTCCAACACCAAGAGCTCTGGATATTCCTCTTTCGGTCACCCAACGGCAGGTGAATCACAGCTCATGTGCCTAACACACTAACTATTACCTCTGTGCCTCTGTTTCCCTGTTGCACGACTATAAAGGCTGAAGTATCCTGCATGTCCTGATTCGGCAAAACTGCAGTGTGCCACCGACCTGTTTGCTGGAATCTAACCAGAAGATGCTTTCTGAGACAGCTTCCACATCACAGCTTTGCTTCTTCTCAACCTGGAGTTTCCAGCCGCGGGTCTCCAGGCCAGGGACCTCTCTGTCCATGGGGCCAGATGGGTGTGACAGGCACAACACTGCAGGCACATCTATCCCAGGACTGTCAAGGTCTATAGCAACACAACAGTCAACAAGACATACGCCCTGAGGCAAATCTCAAATATTAAATTCCCCAGCGTAGCGGAGTTCCCAGCTTTAATAATTATACATATCCAGTTCAGCCAAGGCTCTTGAAATCTTCTGATGGAAAGTGCATAATTTAAGTGCAAGGTACTTGTATTGTTGTTAGTGGTTAGTGGTTAGATCTGTGCCAGGTCTGTTCTCCTTTAACATCTTCATTTGATCTGAAAGAGGGAGGGTAAAGAGCATGTTAATTAAATTTGCAGAGGATATGAAATGGGAAGGTGCTGCAAATCCTGGTGAGGACAAAGAGCTAAAAGATAATGCACTGGGAAAGAAGGGTCAGGCATAGGAAGGAAATAGCCAAATGAAATTCATTCTGAACAAATGCAAAGTAATCCAGCTGGGGAAATATAATTTAACACCATGGAGACTGGAAGAGAGACATTTGGAAAGCAGTAATACCGAGCGGCCTGAAGGACAGCAAATTACATTGGGATTTGCGATACATTATGGTGGGCTGCAGAACAGGAGGCTCTATGCAGACAGCTCTCACGCTTTTCCGATTAGGTGGAAAGGTAGGGTTTCTGCTTTCCTGCTTGGGCTGGCGTTACGCATTGCACTGCCTTCATAAGCCGAGCAGCTGGCGGCCAAAAGATCCCATCACTCTAGTAAAACCAGGATAGTCTGAGTTTGAGGCAACCCAGGGCCAGCTTGGGGCCAGAGCGGAGCATGGGATCCATGAGAGCACTCAGTGTCCCCAGTGTCCCCTTCCACACTTCCCAAATCTGCAGCTGCATGCTTTGGTCAATCTACAGAGCTGGAGGAACACCAGCGACAAGTATTCGTTATTGACACCCAGCACAAGCAGGACTCCCATCAAAACCTCCCGAGCACAGCATCGAAGGCAGCTCTTCAGCCATTTAACAGTGCTCTGGAAGCCCACACCACCGGCGTCTCTCACCCTGGAACTATCACATCAACACCTCCGGCATCACCTGCCAGGGAAGTCTGCCGCAAACACCCCCACGCTACCTGCCACCTCCCTCTCCATCACCTCCTACCCTGGCACCTTGGCACTGCCTGCCCTGTCATCACAGCACCAACATCAAGCATCATCAGATCATCAGCTCTGGGGATATCTTAATTTGGGGCCAACTGCTCCCAGAGCATCACCTGCGATGGCATTATGGCACTGTGCTGTCCCCCTGGCAGTGTGGCCACCTCAAAGGTCAGTGTCTTGTCCCTCTGGGACATCATCTGCATGGGCCATGCTCCATATCCTTCTCGAGGGTGTGAACATCACACACCAAAAGTGGACACTCCTGCTGCTTCCTGGCATCTCATCAAGCCTGGCAGGACCCCACTTGCTCCCATCATGCCCAGGCAGCCATGCAGAGCAGACAGCTCCATTTAAGACGCGCAGCAAGTTTCCAAGAAATCATGCTGTCTTCAAAGCGAGGTTGGCATGAATATTTCAGTGCAGCTGCTTGGCCCTGGGTACCACACCACGTCTCCAGGAACAGTCATTACAGGGGCATCCGTGCACAGGGTCCCCAGTCCCCGTGGCCAACACCAGCATGAGGGGGACCGTATGCTCTGCTCCATGTGCTCCATGACCCTTCCCCAGCCCCACAACCCATCCCTGCCCATGACAGGGTGACACTAGGGTCCTCACTCCTGCCCTCCCCTCCACAAAGTGGGACCCAGGAGCTCTTGCTCCCAGCCCACACGGAACCCCAGGGAGATGCCCAGCTCCCTCCTTCACTCCCCTGCACACGAGAGGGCCTGGGGCCGCTGTCACTCTTATTCTGTAGACGAGTCCCCTTGCCAAAGTCGCAGCTTGGCAGCTCGGCTGCCGCCCATCTCCATCCCCATCCCCCTGCCCGCAGCTCCCAAGCTCCCGTTCATCAACCTTCGGTTCATGCACTCGGCTCCCAGCACCCGACCCCCCCCTTCTCTTTCCCCGGCTCATCGTGGCTCGGCTGCCCGTGGCCTTGGGGGGCCATGCTGGCTGCCAGCTCCTGCCCGCGTTAGAAAAGGCAGCTCATGAGTGGATCCACACGTCTGCGGGGATGTCGGGAGCGGACAGAGGGGGCCAAGCAGCAGGACTGGGGTTGGGGGGGGTGGGTGGAAGAACCAATGCACCGTTCATTAGCCTCACTCTGCCTGTCCTAATTGCCTGTTCAGGCTGAAACAATTGTGTTAGAGGCTGCTCTGCCTAATTATTATTGTTCTTCTAAAAATAATGGGGGAGGGAGAGGAAGGCGAAAGAGAGGAGAAGAGAAGAGGGAAGCAGAGGAAGGGCGGGAGCAGGAGGGCAGGGGAAAGGGGAAGGCAAGAGGAGTGGAGGACGGGATACAAGCAGATTGCAGACTAAGTGACTTGTTTAATGACTGTGAGCTTCGAGGCTGGTAAGGGAATAAACAGGTCTGAAATTGGTTAGCCCTCACTCCTCCTCCTGCCTCCACCCCACACTCCCCCCACCCTATCCCCGCCTCGTCCACACTGTGTTTATTTCTGAGTGATCAGAAGGAGAATAAAAGCCCATCTAGTGTAATAGAGGGAGAGGATTTAATCTGTGTGCCTGGGACTTCAGTAAACTGCAAACATCGATCCAAGCCAGTGGGGAAAGAAAAGAAATTTACAGACCAATAAAAGTATATTAAAAAACTTCCCCTGCCCTTTCGCCTGGGTGGGGGTGATGCCGCGGGGCTGCTGGGGGTTCCAGCCGGGAAAAAAAGCCCTCGTGTGTGGCATGAGCCGACCCAGGGGGCTGCTGCAGTTCCAGGAGGGACGGGATGGGGGGGCCAGCTTCAAGACCAGGGGGCAGCAAGCAGCCCCCAGAGCTCCCTGCACTTGCCTGGGGGTGCTGCAAGGCCAGGGGGCTGGAAAGCGGAGGGTCTGGCAGCCAGTCTGACACTTAAGGAATTAGCTCTGCATCATTTGGAGTTTTCTGCTCTACTAATTTCCAGCCGGCTCCTCATTTGCGTCTTTTTGTCCCCACGTTTTAAAGGGGCAGCATCCCGGATTCCCAGGACCTCCTGGGACCTATGTGGCAGAGTTTGGCCCCACTGCTTGCCAGCTCACCTCCTCTGTTCACAAAAAAAGGGCAGATTTTGACATCTCCTCCAATAACTTCTTCCTCTCCACCGGCTGTGCATCGTGCTTCCTTCTCTTGCTGGCATTTGCACAGCACTGGAACCCTCCAGCTGGGCAGCACCTCACGTGGTGCAGCATCCCTGCACCCAAAATCTCCCCAGGAGACTTCAGTCACCAGGCTAGGCAAACAAATCCATCCAGCTCTGACTTTGCCCTTTGGTGTTTGCTTTTGACTTACGTTTGAGTCTCGTCTGCATTGGCCTGTCGGTTGATGAAAACGAAATTTCAGTTGTCTGTTGACTGAGGGTGCACTTTAGACTTCCACAGGGGGAGAAGGAGGGAATATTTGATCAAAGGTTTGCACTCACCATGCACAGCCCGCTGTGCCGGGGAGAGGGTGGGTTCAAAATACTGTCCTGGCATACAGCGAAAGCAGGATGCATTTCTACCTATTACTCAACCTGATGTTGACAGCCTTTATCATTTCATGAAGCAGTCTCTCTGCCTGGGGGGAAGGGTCATTCAGAGATAAGAGCATCCCAAATCCCTGCTGTCCATCCCCACAGGATGTCTCTGCTCCCAGGACATGGCTGGTGGGATGGCATCCAGTCCCCTCCGGTACCAGCTACAGCTGCCACATACACATCAGTCCTGGCTTCAACCCTCTATGCTGGTTCCAGCCCTTATTCTGGTTTAAAGCTTGGTGACATGAGGGGATCATTCCCAGCTCTGCTGAAGACAATGTCTCAGCCCATTGTGGGGACAGTGGCACATTTGTGACAGCACAGATGACAGCCCAGGGAGTGGCAGGAGCCTGCCTGGCAGCTGAAAGAGACACCACACAAAGCAGATGGGCCCAGAGGCTGTCTGACCTTTATCGTTTTGCCATTCCACCATGAGAGCATGCCGAGGACACAGTGTTCGAAAAGTCCTATCATTTTCCTGCCCTTACTCAACAGAGCCCAACACTGATCATCCCATTAACAGTTACCAGCCAAGCTAACAAAGGAAATCAATTAAATTAAAAAAAGAAAAAGAAGCATCCAAGTGAAAATCCAGTCCTAGACACAGTTGTTATCCTACATGAGGAGAAGTACCAGAAATTCCCCGCAGTCTGCTCGGGGCTTTGCAGCACACTATTGATTCTGCATCGATAGCCTACAGCCACTGCTACAATGGGCAGCCAGATAAATAAACCCAGCTCAGCCCATCTTCCTGGATATACTAGGCTCCTCAAAATTCCAATCTAGGGACCCTGACCACCACCCAAAAAATCCCACCACCAGCACTGAGCCCTTCTGCTACGGCACTGCTGGCTGCAAGGGCATGGTTGCCCAGGGGCTATATGAACATCGCACCACACAGCTGGGCTGGCAGGCCCCCTCCAGCCCAGCTCCCAGCCTTGATGTCCCCTTTAAAGCCAGACCTTAATGCTGTGCATCTCCAGACCTTAGCAATGAATTGCCCTGCTTTGGCTGAGCCCAGAGGGCAGCTGCCTGTTCACCCCCTCTTTCTTGCAGGAATGCCTGCGGGCTTGCATCGACGCTGTGTGCTCCTGTTCAGATCTGACCCCACCAGCCCATGTCCTGGACATCACCCTCACCCTTCCCTCATGCCCACTTACATATCCCTTCACCCCTGAAGGTACCTTCTCCCCACAACATTATCAATCCCTCCTGCTCCACTCTGGTGCCCCTATCCCTCCAACCCACTAGGGCAAACATCTGCCCCATAGGAGAGGAAAAGTCCCCCAAAGGGAGGTACAGTACTCCCTTTCAGTGGAGCAAATGCTCTTTTACTGACAACTTAAGGCATGTTTCTCAGCCATTGTCCTTTTGATCTGAATGCACTGAAAATCAAGAGGTTTGACCCAGATCAGAGCCCAGCAGGACCTATGACATCTCCAGGGTGGATGATGGGGCTGGGCCTGGGGTGAGAGGGGAGAAGCACTATGGTACATGCTGAGGGTGCAGTGGTTGTGGAAGCATCAGGAAGGACATCATCCCCAGCTGGAAAAATAGATGTTTTCTTGTAAGGAAACTAAATAATAACAGCTCTGGCCTTGAACAGAGATGACTAAAGAGAGATGTGATTAGTTTTGTAAAGCCATGACTAGCACAGAGAAAGTGATTACTGAGTGATTATTCACAACTTCTCATTATGTACGAACAAAATGAAATTATCCCGCAACTCATTTAAGACAAAAGGAAGTACCTTCTCATATGGAGCATTATCGCATTGAGGAACCCATTGCCACTGGATGCATTCAGAAACCCACGGACAGCAGCTCTTCCCACAGCTGTCAAACACGGTTCTCTGGAATAGTCTTCAGTGTGGGAAACCTTGGATAGCTGGGCTGAGGTGCCCAAAGGAGGCATCACCCCAATTTCTCACATTCTCACTCAATCACCCACTCCTGGCTACCACATGGACAGAGAAACCTCTGCTCTGAGTCCATAGGGCCGTCCCCATGCTCGCTGATGTGATTATCTCAGCACGTGCAGGTCGTGAAGCACAGAACAGAAACCCAACAGAACGGGACATGGCTAGGAGCAACTCTCAAGATCAGAGAAGTGACAGTAATCAAGATGTTAAGTGACAAACGCCTGACTGTGCAACTCAGCAGCTTGTGCGAGGGGGTCAGCATGGGTGGAAGCAGCTGCTTGGCAGAGGGCATTGGGCTGACACTCACAGCTGTCCTGGGGAGCTGGGGCTAGAGGAGCTTCCAGCGGGTGAAAGGAAAAGGGCTGCTGAGAGGGAGATGAATGGGTGGACAGAAAGTGCTCCTCTTTCAGGTGCTTGCTCTGGTGATGCTCAAATTAATGAAGACCTGGGGCTAGGCAGCTGGAGGAGGCTGGACAGCTAGGCACCAAGGAGCAGCAGATTTAAAGGAAGAGCATTGCTGAGGTGTGCCCAGCCACCCAGTCTTGGCTGTCAAAGTTCAGCAGCATAGGAGATGAAGACGTGTTTAAAAGGAGGGGGTTGAGAAGGCAGCTAGGAAGGAACAAGGAGGAATCTGAAGAGGCAGGAGCAGGTGGAGGCAGAGGTGCCATCATTAGCAGCAGCTAGAGAGCTTGTAAAATAGGAACTGCACACAAAGGGGGTCCCAGTGTCCCCAAGTATGTGCTAAGGAATATATGCAGTCTAGTCTTCAGGAATATGAGCATCACTCCAGCTCTGCAGTAAGCTGTGGAAACTGTTCTGCAGGCTGAGGATGCAACCGCAAGTATGTCTCTGCAGTGTGAAAAAATGTGATCTGCGTTTTGCAGGAAAAAAAGCAGAATCTTCTTGTCCTCTCCCACCCACGACACTTGTGTTGTGGCAGCATAACCGAGAGATGGACTGACCCAAAAGGATGTGAAAATGGGTCAGAACATTGCTTTTAGTTTGAAGCCAGCCTGGAGCATGTTGCAGTGTCCTCCAGGGCAAAGGGATACCTGCAATAAGATGGTTTTGACAGCAGCCTCCCCCACTTCTTTTTTGAGGGTTTAGTTATTTTACAGACAACTGTAAAGCTATGGCTCCAGAAACAGCAGCACTAGGTCTTTGAATGTCTTTAATTTAAAGGTTTAACACATTTAAAATTATTTTGCCTTTCCAAGTTTTAAACAAAAAAAAAACCAAACATTTTTGGCATTATGACTTGCACAGGAAATCTAGTCCTGACCAGCTTCATAAGTTTCTTTAGCGTAGGTGATTTTCCAAGGATTCAATCCAGATAATTTCACTCAGGATCTGAAGAGACAGTTGGTCTTTAACTGTGTATTACAAAACCTTTGAACTGATTGATTAACTGGTCGATCAATCGATCGATTTGGGTAAATCTTTCGGCAAGCTGAGTGCCCTAATTAGCGCTCACATTGGGAGCAGAGTGTCCACTGGAGAAGCCAAGTCCCCGACCTCCCAGAGGCCATTTGGGACAGCTCAGCCCATGGGGACTTGTGGACTGCACCAGTCTGTGAGCATTTCATTGGAGGGATCACACACGAGGGTGCTAAGTTCAAAAGGCCACAGCAAATGAGGAAAACAAGCATCAGACATCTCTAAGAAATGAGTTCATAAAGGAAGAAACACAGAATTTGTCCTCCAAGAGCTGACATCGCAGAGATTTGGTTCACTTCAGAAAGTGATGCTTTAGCGAAGTGACATTACAGATATTTAGATGCTTTCACGAAGTGATAGGCTTCCCAGCTCATTTAACTGCCCAGCTTCGTGTCCTTAGCCACATCAGAAAAACTGCTCTGATGGGGCTACAAAATGAAATTTGTGTGTTGTAGGCTGGTTTTCATAAATGCAGCTGTGATCACAGAGAGGTTAACCAATTAATTTGTAATGGGAAACCGGTGAGATGGCAGCGCAGGACAGAAGTAGCTGAGGGAGCTGCAGATGCTGTGACAGTGACGGCAGCCTTATCTGACGTTATATCGGGCACTTCGCCGTCACGCTGCAGTCCAGCAGACGCTTCCTTAGATATGCCTGGCTTTGCACAGCTTCTGAGATACCAGAGGGGCATTCAAGGGCTAGATTTCCAACAATATTGAGACTGCGGAGTACACAAAGGAGAAGGACACTTGATACAATAATAGGTAATAGGGAAAGGATATCGTAAAATAAAAAAGTACCATCTTCAGGTAAGTCGAGTGTATTCAGCTCAGCAGAAATCCAGGCAATTAACCCACCCATGGAGGTGGTGACCGGGGTGGATCCATTAGCAATTACACATGAGGAGCCATGCAGGACACGGGGTTTCAAGGGCCTGCAAGGACAAACACCAGTGCTTCACCTTGCAGCAGACCCAGTGGTTGAACACACGCACAGGCACATCTCAGTCCGGTTCCCAACAGCGCAGAAATCACTGAAACAATTAATAGACCTTGTGCCTGGCAGCACCCACTGGAGATGATAAACATTGCTCAATGGGAAGACTTCAGCAATCAATATCCAAAATAACCTCATTCATTTCTCATTTGAAAATAAGTCTACTAGGCAACAGAAATAATCCAAATAACAAGTAATAACAAAAGATTGCTTTCATCTTGGAGTAGCCCTTAGTAGGCTGGCACAGGACCAACGGGTCAGGGCATGGCAGCTCTTTCTGCAGAGCCTCTGCAAAAGCCTTAGGGAACAAAAGCGATGCTACAGCCAGCTAGCACGATAGAAGAATTCCAGGCGGATGAGGGAATTTGCCAACCCAAGCTCTGGCCACCACACAGTGGCTAATAGGCCTGCTCAGGCAACGCGTACTCTCACCTAAAAATAGCATAATCAAAAATGTAGCAGCTCTGAGGCTAGATGTGTCCTCCTTACAGACCACTGACTGCTCCAGGAACCTCCTGAGGATGTTCTCTTGTCATTCAAAACCTGAACGAGCCCTGCTGCTTAGCTTGCAAAATTTGACAATGGTAGTATGGATGCAAATAAATTTGGCAGGATATATAGACTTTAGTGTCCATGTGTGCTGGAAGGGAATTCATGTTTGAACACAGCTCCTGCAGATGTAGGACAGGGCCTGAGGAAGATTTCTAACACATTTCCCTGAAACACGCTCTCAGTAAACAAGAAGAGGTGGTGACGCAAGCCAAGCTTTTCTGAAAGGACAGTGGCATGGCTGCAGGAGCCTCAGCACCAGTCGCAGCTCTGGAAGATCCTCCTCAGTAGTGTACAATGGGTGACAGAAGAGTATCAGCCAAAGTAATACAGGTGAAATCCTCTCTTCCCTCCATGATAGAGAATCACCCGTGGCACGCAGGGTACCAGCATTCCCAGCTGCTCTGCCCTGGGCTGTCCAAACAGCAGACACAGCATCCCACAGATACACCAGCTAGGTTCTGTAAGGCTTGCGGGAGCCCTTTTCCTCACTTGATGAGAATTGGGGAGCTCTGGCCCATGGCCAGCCTCCCCAAGGAGTCCAAGGGTAACTGGTGCTCAGGAGCCCAGCTCCTACCTGGGAAGTGCTGGCAACATATACCTGGCTCAGGGATGCCAGTTGAGTGCTTTTGCAGACATCCCTAACAGTGTCTCTTCAGTTATCATCCATCCACCCACCCACCCACCCATCCACTCATCCACCTATCTGTCCATCTCCCTACTGTCCCTAACAAAGGCATCAGTAACAAACCAGTCCAAGCCAATGGAAGGAGAGGAAAATGTGCTAAGCTCTGGAGGGGTTAACCTGCTCTCAAGCATGGTTCAGTGAAATTGTCAAAAAATCCCTTCTGACAAATTGCCTGAGAAGAGAGAGAAAAATATAAGGAGCCGAGAGCATGGTAATGATTTCTGAAAAGTTCCCCAGCACCAAAACGGCAAAAAACCATTAGCAAAGCAAATTGTATTTTGTGCGCATAATTCACACCAGAACACAGAATCCAGGCAGCCCCGCTTTCTATTATTAATGGGACAGCATGCCAAGTCATCTAGAAAGCTCTCCTCACGCTGCCAGTGATGCAGGGCAGGGATCGGCTCTGATCACGGAGAGGAGGGCGGCCCCAGCCCCACGTCCCGGGGCTTCAGCCCTGTGCTGCCCCTTGAAGCCACATGGTGTGTGTGGTGGGGACTTGCCGTGCACAGCTGGACCGTGCACAGCTGGACCATGGGTGCAAATCTTGGCTCCAGTCAAAAGCGTGTCAGCATCTGCCTTGCCCAAGCCTTGGTGCCCGCTGTGGAGACTGCCACCGGGCTCCCCTGCACAGACTGGCTTTCAACGCTCCTCTCATATGTTTGGGAGTGGCCCTTCAAAGCAGGGTGCTCACACAACACCGGCTTTACAGATCTTATTTTCCCTCTCCTTTTGATCCCCCGCACTGCCAATGAGTCTGTGGCTGGCTTTTTGCATGTCCCAAGCCTCGCTGGTACCTCCCCAACCAGCCAAGCCCACTTCACACCGGTGGCTACTCAGGTTCCTTCTCCAGTGCTCTCCGGGAGACTAAGTGCCCTGCTGAGCAGCCATTAGACAGATTGACTCCAGATGCTTAAGGACAAACATCATGCTCAGAGGCTTGGCTCTGACACATTCCCGGCATGTCCAACACCCTCAGGAAAAAGAATATTCAGATGAGGCCGGTGCGTGCCACTCATGGAGAGCTGGTTTTTAAAAATATTACCTGAGCTTGTGCAAGGCACTCTGGGGATGCTCTGATCGACGCTGCTTGCTGCGCACGTGGACAGATCTGCTCTTACATGCAGGGCACAACAGAGCATCTGTGTGGCAGCAGTGGTGGTTACACAGAAACCAAGCAGCTCACGCCAGTCGCTGGGCAGAGCTGTGAATCAGTCACCAACGTCGCTCTGCCAGGTCTCCCGAGCTGTACGGTGTGCAAATCCTGCTTCTTCAATGAAAGCAAAAAGAAACAACCATGGCACCGCAGCTCCCAGGGCTGGTGGCATGACTTGCAGGAAGCACAGCCCAGCAAAAGCCCCCAGGCGGCAGGGCAGGGCAGGCTCCCGCTCCTCCCAGAGCCTGTCTTTCGGATGGTTCTGCTCCTCCTCTCGTCGACAGGTTGGGGCAGCGCTGCCAGCCAGCTGCGGCAAGGCACCCTGCCAGCCCAGCCAAGATGCCAGCCCAAAGGGTGAGGAGAGACAAGGGCGGCCACTGTGGTACCTGTGGCAGGGTAAGACCCCACCAGTACTCCATGTGTGCCCAGATGTTGGGGACTTGCAGTGCAGTGGGAGATCCCAGGAAGAAACGACGATGCAGGAGCTGCACCTGACACCTCCCCGGGACATGTACCGCAGGAACCTCAGCCATCCCTGCTCCCACTAAGGCTGGGAACAGCTTTAGCAAAGAGGAGCCAGGCTGGATTTTGGTCAGGGAAAGGCTCTGTAATTCATTACCTGTGCCCCAGGACAGGCAGAACTGTAATAAACACCTTCTTTGAGTCCTGTAGATAGAAGTTAAAGGAAAATTACCTACTTTAAAGGAACATTAGCATTTCAAAGTCAAACATTAGGAGACAGTGGAGCACAACGACTGCGAACACAGGCAAGACTGTGCTTTGCTTCCTTACATACTGTGATGCTTTCCATCTGACTGTTGCATGATGCTTCTGATGGGATGGGCCACAGGTTTGGGCACAGGACCTCCAAAACCACTCCCCAGGCTTCCACTGATGGATGCAGAAGAAATGACTACCAGCAGGTTGCTATGCTCATTATTCAGCCTAGAGAGAAGAGTGAAGCAAGCTCCTTCAGCAGGTTAGGCAGCAGCAGAGGTTGAACCAAGGTTGTATTCCTGGGTCTGGCTGATTAAAAAAGCATTCCTCTGCCCTATTGTAAATCTGTGCAGCACCCATGTCCCAAGCAGTCCTCGTGGTCTTGGCACTCTGACCTCCAAAGCCCTTGTCAGCAGCAGATGGCAGTGACAGGGGACATGAAATGGTCTTTATAGGGTAGAACCTGAGCAAATGAGATCAGCCTAAAAGTGAGGCAGAAGATGACTTGGGAATGGATTTTACCTGTTAAGTACTGAGGAAGAACTAGGGACATCAAGTGAAATGATGGAGCAGTAGGACTAAATCATGCAAAAACCTTTTCCACGGCCCTCAGAATACCACTAATGTGTGGCACTGTGGGATTATAGGACTTTGTGGTCCTGCACAGGTGAGCCCAGAAAGTGGTTACATAAATTAACAGCACACAGATCCATCAGGGAATTGAAAACAAAGAAACAGATGCAATCTCTGGCTTGGGAAGCCTTTAAAACAGAAGCTTGCTTGTCGCTGCTGGAGGGTATAATCAGGGAAGCCGTAACTGTTGGCTTACCCTGTTGACAAACCCTTCCTCAGCACTTTCCGGTACCAGCTTGTGTCAAAGCCAAGATACAGGATGCTCCCTTGTGCATATTCAGAAGAGCTATTCTCCAATTCCCACGAGCATGCTTCCTAACGAGAGATGGAGGTGTAGATAGGATAGTGCTCTAACCCTAACTCGTTTAGGGGCCGGTATCTTAGATAGCAGAAAACAATGCTAGGAATATCTTTCATAAACACAGCTAGAAGCTCAGAAAAAAACACACCCCACAAGACTTAAAGTGAATTTAGAGCCTTCTTGGCTCTAGACCTGTTAATGGGGAAGAAGATGACCAGCAAACACTAGCGGTGACAAGACCCAGTAATGCAAAATAAGACCATGTTAAGGAAGCCAGTCTGCAGACTATCAGTAGATGTATGTTTGCCTTCTTTAGTGTTAAATAGTTTGTGCTAACAATACCACCTTGCCTCATACAGATTAAGGCAATCTTACCCTAGTAATTAAAGAGAAAACAGTCCCAACAGCACAACGGCGTCCGTAATGCACCAAACCTCATTTTGTGTGGAGATGTTATGCAGGTTACCCAAAATTCCTTTGCAACCAAGTGTAAACCGAAGCAAGGAAAGTGAGAGTTATCTCCTGACAGGCTAATTACTTCTTGTTTTTCAAGATAATGTTCCAAGTGTTTGAATATGGCTATTTTTCCTGCTCATCTACTGCAGCTATGAAGACTGTGTTACTGTCATATATGAGTTCTTATCTCTTATCTATATTCTTTTATCTTTGCTACTCATTTAAATGTGTTTAAGGTTCTGAGCAGTCTTGTCTCTGTTCCAGAGAACCTGGTTTCTCTTTACAACTTGCATGAGCACTTCTGGCTCTGGGGCCACGGCAAGGTCTCGGCAGCCTCTCCAAGGTGCCGTGCCTCTGGCATTCTCCTAGGATGTGCACCGAGACCTTTGGCAACTTACGTTATAAAACAGACAATAGTCTCAATCCTTCCCTCCCAGGACTTTTCCTCATTTGCTCTCCAGGCTTTGGCAAGTTGAGGTTTGCAACAAAGCAGGCATTCTGCACTTCTGCACCTGGGCATGACACATGGTGCTTGAGCATTGGTGGTCCTGGTAGCTGGGAAATAACCATTTTGAGAGGGAGTGAGCGTCAGCTCGAGGTATTTGCAGGGCCAGGTTGACAGAGTAGCACTTGCAATAGCAGGAAAGCGAAATTCAGTCCTGCATGCAGGCAGATGGCGGTCAGTGGGGGTCTGGCATGGGGGGAAGAAAGGGTCCAAACCCACATGCAGCCCCTTGAGCAAGCTACATCTCAAAAGCCTGGTCCAGCTCCACTCTTCACCCAGTCGCACAACATCCGTCTCCCACCTCAACCCACACCCGCACGCACCTAAGCCTCTGGTTGCAAACCACCCTATTAGTCTTGGCAATTAGTCTTCTCCTGGTCTCTTCTGAGGACAGGGATCGGTGCTACCCAGGGGTGTGAAGGGGAGGTATGAGCTGACAGTACCATGGGGCTAAGCCCCTTGTCCCATCAGGACAACCCAAGCCTGGTGACAGGTTGTCGCTACCCCTGAGGAGAGCGCCAGGACGCATCTCCCGCAGCCCGGTTCTCTGGGGGCTCCCCCGGCACGGGAGGCTGGCTCCCCATGTCAGGTCGGATTTCTCCATGGGGAGCCAGCAGGCAGTTATTATTGCAGGGGATCATTACCCACACTGTAACACTAACACAGAAACCGTGTCTCGGCATGCAGGTTTCCCAGTGTTCTCTGCTGCCTACATTCCGGCAGAGCTGGGGGCTAGAGATCACACAGGGAACAGATTTGAGGACACTTTGGGTTGGAAACAGGATGTTTTTTCCTCCTTCAAATTAAAAAAATATCCTGTGCATCCATCTAGTCAGCCAAGGGAGGCATTTTACGGCCGCCATAACAGATTTAGAGCTAGGAACCAGAAGATAAAATAATTTACTAATTGGAAGTGGCACCAAACATTTTGCCTCTTGCCCCTTCTGTGATCTCTGTGGCAAGTGTCTGGCAGCTCTCCAGGAGACAGAGCAAAGGGACAGCCGAGACCATAGAGGTGGTTGGGGTGCGACTCCAAGAGACCCACCCTATTGTTTTCCTGGCACCCTGTCACCTTTAATTAATATGAGAGGTGCCCATCAAAGGCAGAGCTGGGTGCAAGGCTGAGGAGGAGTGACAGGGCTGGTGCAGAGGAATTTCACACAACAGTCCAGGCATTTTCTAGCTCACTGAGTCGTTCTCCCGTTTTGTTTTTTTTTTTTTCAGATGGCTTTGCACTTGGCAGATCTCAGCAGCCTGGCGCATGGGGAGAGTGCGGCTTTCTCCACAGCCAGAAGAAGCCAAAAGTCTTCATTCACTCATTTACTCATTCATTCGCTCCACAACATACATTTATTTACTAGGGCCAGCACTCCGCAGCAAGGGATGCTGTGACATGTGCTCAGCCAGGGCAAGCGGAGAAGAGGTAGCCATCCAGCACCAGCAGTTGCAGTCACAGCAGCTGGTGGCACAGCCACCGAGTCCCCCCCCCCACCGAGGTGGCCTCTCCAAGCCAGTATGGCAAGTGCTGGGCATTTGGGGAGTTAAATCTTTAGATGAGACTGCCTTTCTGCATTTGTGCAACATCTGGCAGGGCAGCACCACAGCTCTGTCCCTACTGTAATGCCTGCACGTCCTGGTGGAGATGGCTGCCCAGCATCCGTCACCCTCTCCTGCTGCTCAGTGGGTGTGCAGAACCCTCTGGCCCATGGCTTTCCTGTGAGGACCTACACAAACCTCACCTTTTTAAGCATTTAACCAGAGCTTGCTCTGTAAGTCCAAGGTCTACCTAGGAAAACTGGCTGTACTCCATTCTCAGTGACCTTCTGTGGTATCTACTCCAAAGATGGAGTCCTGCAACTCACCCACATGATGCTCATCAGCTCAGGGAAATGAAGGCAGCACCAGGACAGCAATGAGCAGGAGATGAAGGAAACAGTGGGTAGATCAAGTGGAGGTTTTGCCAGCAGAGGCGCAGCTAGAAAGCCAGATGTGATGGGACACGCTGAGGGACCGTGTCCTCTGCCTCCCATGTGGGACATCACAGCACCTGGTCCAAACACTTCCCATGACCTGCAGGAGCCAAGGCTGGGGTGCCTGTGCACCTCAGAGACGGAGAGCAGGAGCACAGCCCAGGTCTGGATCTCAGAAGTATTTCCCAGTCCCTGTTTAGGCAGAGCAAAGAGACTAATTGGGTTTGTGGCTCCATGACATTTCTAGAGAAGCAAAACATGCAGAGACTTCGCCTTCGCATTTGAGAGGGGAGAGATGAGAAATCCTTGTAGAAGCCTCACCCTCAACACAGCCCAACCTGGCATTTGTCTGGTTCGCAACAGCATCATATTGTGCTAATCAAAATTCAGTCCATCATCTGCTCCGACTCCCACGCCTTTCTGCCCAGCTAGTGTTCCCTGAGACATGCCGCTCTCAGATGGATAAATACTTGTCTTAAGTTGCCATCTAGGGGAGCAGAAAAAGTCAGTTGCTTTGAGATAGGTTATGAAACGGAGCACGCTGAAAGCCTTGAGGTGCTTTACATTTAGAGGGAAACAGCTACCACATAAACGGCGACAAAGAATGAAAGTGAAGTTACTTAAAATGCCTAAAATATAGCACAGCAGCATAATTACGAACACATGCCCTTGTTTTGAAAGTCTGAGAAAGCACAGGGAAACGCATGCTTGATGAACTCTTACAGAGCTCGTCTGATGGTGGGAGGAGGATGCTCTGCACAGGGTTTTCCCCAAGGAGAGGACTGGATTTAGGGTCCAACACTGGGAAATACTTGAATGCAGGAATAGAAAATCCTCTGAACTGTCTCCTGAGATGTCTCCCTTGCCTTCCAGACTAAGAATGGAGTTGCAGTAGTGGAGGCAGAGGGGCTCAGAGCAGAAAGGCAGAGGGAGAACCAGTGCAGCTGGACACGCTCTCGCTGCCGTATTTACTGGGAGAGCTTTCCCCGGAATCGCCCACAGCAGACTCAGTTCTGCCGGGAGCAGACAGGGTGTGTTAGCACAGGTTTTTGTACTGAGTCATTTTGTTTTGTTAAAAGGGGAAGATTAAAAAAAGAAAAAGCAAAAAAAGAAAAGAAAAAGATTAAATCAATGTGAGATCTCCAGTGAGACTAAATTCAGGTTAAATTCAGATGAGCACAGGATGGAAAAAAATTTCATGGGCCTCAGAAGAACAGAGGGAAAAAAATACAAGGAAGGAGAAGAGAGATGCAATAGTATGGGTTAAAAAAACAGGTGAGAGTGGATGGGCTGTGCTGCTGCCTGGCAAAGCCCTCGCGCTGCGGCTGCCTTTGGGAGCCAAGGTCCTTCCCCAGGTCCCAGCCTCCCACAGCAGGCAGCCGAGCTGCGCTTCTTCAGTGGAAACTGCTCCGAGCTCCTCAGACAAAAGGTTCCCTCTATCTGCATTTATAAAGTGCTTATCACAGTGGTGTCTCGCTGCTCCAAGCCCTTTCCTAGAAAAGGGCAGAGTGTTTCTATTGTTGTTATACAAATAGCTTCCCCTGCCAGTTCCTTTCCTTCCAGGCTACTGAGTGGAGCTTGGCTCGGCTCCCTCTGGACTAATTTGATGAGAGATAATTATCTTGTTAATATCATCTTATTTTCATAAGTCCCAGCCTCTCTTTTATTAATTCTGTCAGTTCCTGGTTGTGTTGCTCTTAGGTCCGTGCCTTTTCAAAACAGTATAACAGGCACTTATGGGAGAAAGTCGTAAAAAGAACAACTTAACTTAGAGAATGTAAATATTGACATTTTTCACAATGGAGATTTTTAATCTGTTCCTCCTCAGAGAGCTAGCCCCCGTGGGAACTGCTTGGACACTGTCTGTATATGGGTGGGATGCAGCTGCAGTGGAAGATGCTCAGGATCTGGTAGTCCCTCATGAAGGGCAGTGGAGGAGCAAGGGCAGGAGTGTTGGGTGTTCCACAGCAGTACCACACAGGGAGATGCCTCACGGCATGCAACACAAGGGACACCCTAGCAAGGGTCCCTTCTGCACCTCATCCTTGTGCTAAAAAAGCTGAATGCAGTCAAGCAAGGGACAGAAAATGGGAAAGGAGCATGGACATGAGTTGGGTTGAATGGAAAGGCTCAGTTTCAGCTATTCAAACAACTGACTGTGAACACAAGGATGCGGCTAATGTGCCTGTATTGACACCCAGTAGCTGACCCCAAGTCAAGGGAAGCCTGTGCAGGCAGACAGTAGGAGCAGTGAAGCACCCCACCCCAGAGTGCCCACAAAATGCTTTGAAGTCTTTCAGACCTCATTATCTTTTGCAAGAACATTTATGGCTATTCTTAACATTAACACTGCAATTGTATTATCTCATATAATCATACGACATGACTCATGATGAAGCCATAGCCTTTAACTGCAGCGGATGCCCCAGAGCACTGTTCCTCTGCCCTCATCCTGCCCTCAGCAGCCAGCATGCCGAGGAGGATCCCACCTCCCTTAGCTGCAAATCCCACTCTCCTCCAGATGTGACACTTACCTGCATCCCTCATCATCAAGGGAAGATTTTGTGGGGCTGCTGATGCCCTGAAGGTGACCCAAAGGATACCCTGATGCCTGAATTCTCCAAGCACTGGTCTGCGGCAGTGCTCAGCTCTGGGGGGATAAGGAGCTTTGGGGCTTTGTTAGGGCAGAAAGAGGCATTTTAGCATCAGCTGAAATGGGTAGAGATGTTTTCCTGGTTGGAGCAACTTGAATAGGATTTTGAGAAAGATCTTATTTTGTATCGGCTGTGCAAGCTTTGTCCCAGTAGCACTTCAGGTACCCAAGACTTGTGTTTTGTTTTGTTTTTTTTTTCCCCTTGGATCTGGGCCTGAATCCCTGTAAAACAAAGCACATGTGCAAACGCTCAACTCTAACGATAGGTTTAAAGTTAAGTACATTCTCAAGCAATTTTCTGAATCAGGATGTAAATACAAACCTCTTCTCTTTGACTTGACTTCTCTTCAATAACACAGATATCAAACTCATTCAATAGAGAGGGAGAGAAAATGAGTGGGTCGGGCAGACTTCCTCTCTGCTAGAAACCGAATTACATTAAGCCTTCTCATGACTGCTTGCAGGAAGAAGCTTTTTTGTTCTAGTTTGTACAAGTGCTCACACTGTGCTTGTCACTGTAGCTTCCAAGAGCTTTCCAGTATTGCATTAAACAATGTGACTAATATCTGCAGCATGCTCATAAGCTGTGGATTTCAAGTCCAGAGCTCAGGCTCATTTATTCAAGGGACCGAACTCATTCAGTGACAGACTAAGGAAGTGTGCTTTCAGTAACAGCAGATGTACTTACAGCATTTAATCATGCAGGCAAGAAGAATCCCATTCTTTAGCTGGTATGTCATACCCCAAGGTAGAGTGTCCTTTAACTGAGTCCTTTGCTGTTGCACATGGTCTGAGGTCACCCTACATGCTCCACTGCACAGAGGGAAACTGATTAATAAGCCATTAGAAATAAGCTCATAAAAATGATTCAATATTTCAAGTCATATTGTAAGAAGACTCAGGGGGTTGAAACACTCAGATAAACAGCCTGGAGTCAATAATTTGGCCATCTCCATGGTGAACGAAGGTAAAGAGAAAAAGAAAGATGAGAAGAGATACAGTAAGATGGCGGGCAGGGCAAAGCAGCAGAGTAAAAAGGGTAAGAAATTAAACAAGATGAATGGTTTCTCTGATTCCCCCATGGATACAGACATAGAGGGAATCACAGTTAGGCTGTTCCTTGCTCTCTAGGCAGGTTGGTCAGGTATCGTGGGAAGACTTGCTAGGTTTGCATGCTAACTGCTGCCCTCCTGGGATTCAAGGTCTGCTGCTCTGCCCCAGCAGTTTGAGAGAGGCTCACATTCAAGGAGAAACACATATTGCACCTTGCCTTTGTCAGACCTGTAAAAGCCCTGGTAGAAAGGATGCATCTGCATATTATTGCAGCATAATGTACATTTGTTGTATATATTAAGACATTTAAAATGGATGTGAGAGAAGAATGCAAATTTTAGACTCTCAGTTCAATCGCTGTAGTTAACTGAAGCAGTACAGCACATGTACTTTGATCCTACACCCACGGAGACAGCATTTGTGCAAACGGGGCATGGTACCTCAGCCACCACCACCAGGCTTTGACAGCAGCGGAGGCAACGACGGACTCATCTGCCTGGTCCTTGTGTCAGGAGCTCACGCTTCTCCAAGCAGAGGAGTCCTGGCAGCACCTCCTGTCTAGGAAGGGCAATCACTGGCTGGATTGCAGTGGACCAGGTGAGATGCTGAAGACTTGCAACTCTCCATAAATGCAAGCTGAAACTATTAGAGTTCAAACTTCCTTTTTCCCCCAGGAACTTTCACCCAGAACTGGAAAGTGGTTCCATGAGTTTCTCTGGCCCAAGGTTGCTCTAAAACTCACAGTCCCTCTCTCCTCTGCTGAGTCACCTCAAAACTCACCTTTTCTGCAAAGCAGACAGAAGCCTGAGAGCACCAGGGCAGGTGATGGTGGCTCCAGACTGGCCAAGCATCCATCAGCTGGTGATCCTTAGTTCCCCTACCCCCACAATCCCAGGGTCCGCTCCCACTGACATCTCACTGGAACAGAAGACTTGTCCCTGGTCTACCAGCTTGGTGGCAGGGATGTAGCACAGGACCAACCAGGATTTGGCCGCTGGCCATTGAGGCAAATAAACACCCTTAGGATGGAGCAAAACCCACATGTAAACAGGGGTGAGGTTATTGCCAACAGCTCAAAGTGAGGCCGCCTGGGCAGGACTGGTGGTTCCTGAGTGAGCACCTGTCTCATTTTTTTTTTCTCCTCATTTTTCAGTACACAGCTTACTGCCTTATTTACTGCCCACTGTCCTATTCCTGCAACAAACACAGAAATATTAATGTCCTCATCTGCTTTCCTATGAAACTCATCATTCTGGTATCCAAGAGCTTCGCAGACATTCAAGAATTCATTTGCACAAGATTCCGTACTGTGAAGGAGTTTATGAAGATTAAATAGATCCATTAGCTTTAGATACCCAGCCTGAGACACCTGGTCTCTGGTTGTTTTGTTTTTTCCTTATTGTTGGGTTTATTCTCCTTTCTTTTTCTTTCAGCAGTTATTACAAAGATGCCTTGTATGTTCAGAGCAAGGTTCCCACTGATCTCAGCAGTAGTGCAACTGCTCAGCCTTAAGCAATTCAAGTGTTAAGGTCTCTGACCAGATGCCAGGAAATGAAGAACACGTGAGAAATCAACAGTGAAATATCTGGTGTACACGACGTGCTAGATATCGGATGGGAGCACTGTACCAAAGGCAAGAATAATATGTGGCTCTCCAAGGCAGCATCCAGTCACTTAAATCTTTCCCTTCCCACAACAACTTACCTTCTTTCCTAACACTTTCCCAGTTTCACAGCAAGCAAAGGGTCCTACAGCCCACAGAATAAGCCCTGATTTACCTCCACACTGCGGCAGCTGTGTTCTCAGCATGTTGGATCTAGAAAAGAAAGAAAATTATGACCATGCCACAAAAACTTTGTCACAGTGCTCATCCAGAAGGCACACGAATCCAAATGGCGCAAATCACATTCACTGTTGAGTTCAAAATAAGGCACTGAAAGCTAGTGAAATTCTCATCTTTGCTGCTGAGATTTTCTGGTGTCTTAAAAAAAAGCAGCTAGCAAAGGTTAATTCAAGCACGCATCACCACATTAATCCCCCCGGCCCATGTGGGGACTTCTTGACGTGCCACACAGTGCCGGCCACTTCTCCTTCCAGGCATCCCCTCTCTCAGGGAAGCAGATGCCTCCCAGGGCCCCGCCACATGCTTGGTCATTTCATCGCCAGCCAGTGTGGATACCACACATTTTCCAGAGTCTGCTTCTTGCAAACAGGGGGGTTGAATTAATTCCAGGCAATTTATCACACAGGCAGCACAGCAGGTGGCAAGTACAACACTGTAGACCAGTGATCAAAGAGCACCCAGTGGGTCTACACGTGCTGGTATCTGAAGAGCCCAGGCATCTCTCCTAATAACATACGTTGAATGTTCCAGCTCCCTGTACAGGGCATCAATCATTTTCCTGTTGGTTATCATTTTCTATCATGTGTCTCTTGTGCATTTTTAATTGGTTAATTACTTTATTCATACACTAAGCACACCCTCAAGCTCCAATTATTATCAGCATTAAGTACTCAGTTCATCCTATACATCTTTTAAATGCTATATTTGGTTGTTTCCTGGTCCGCACCTCCTCCTCGTACAATACCATAGGGGTCCTGCAGATACCTTAGCAAGTCCTTTGACAGACTACAGCCATCCTGCTCATTAGTCTGTTATCTAGCTGCTTATCAGCCCCACTCCCAAGCTCCTCATTACTGCAAGTTGCAATTACAATAGCTAACATTCCTCTTTTCAGCACCACTCCACTTACAACAGGCCACTGCTTTTCAAGTTAACAGCTCCCCACAGCAACAGCGGGTTGACTTTCCTGTATGAGCCAACACCTACACTGCCTTAATGAACAGCAGAGCTGTTCATTTTGTTTGTTCCCACTTCACCACGGGTCTTATGTGTTATGTCGTCGGTTAAAGGCTCTGGCTGGCTCCCAGGGGAGGAAATTCAACTTTTTCCTCATCCTTTTTGCTGCTCTCTGCTTAGTTTAGAAAGGAACTGAAGTTGCTGAGCACCTTCATCTGGAGGAAGCATCTAGAGCTCAGGATGGGCCGACCAGCAGCAAGGATGGGACTGTAAAACATGAGGGCAGACTGGGATGCTGTCGGGGCAGCAGAGGCTGCCTGCACAGACACTGTGGCCCAGGGCTGGTTTAGTTTCAGCTGTTT
This sequence comes from Trogon surrucura, assembly GCA_020746105.1. NCBI lineage: Eukaryota > Metazoa > Chordata > Aves > Trogoniformes > Trogonidae > Trogon > Trogon surrucura. Next base: position 6,858,799 of record CM036630.1, on the reverse strand, counting down.
TATTCAAACCACCTTCCCCAGCACTTCTCCCTGCCTCTGGGCAGGGGAGTTGCACTGAACGCCCACTGCGTTTTGACAGGTTCAGTGCTGACATACCAATGGGTGCTACCGCATTGTGCATTTGTTCCAGCCTAGCATCGCAGAGCTGAGCAAGATCTGACTGAAGGTTCTTTTTTGCTTCTACGGGCTTAGTTTCGCCAAGTTCATGGCTGCACAGGTGGGAGATCTGTCAAGTCTCCAGCCTTCAGGATGATGACTCAGATTCACGGATCCCCAGGCCAGGCTTAAGGTGAATGGACACTGGAGATCCCTAACACCACTTTTACTTATCCATGAACAGTGATGTGTCTTAGCAGCTGAGAAGGATGTACCTCAATTGCCCACTTAGTGCTTCACATCAACACCTCACAACAGAGAACCACTTGTGTCAACAGGCCTTGCCCTTTTGTGTTAGGAAAAGACAGACAAAAAGAAAATCGAGATCACCAGCCTTGGATCCACACCAACAGTAACAAATGCACCAAACACACTCCCTAACTCGTGGAGCTTTCGCCTCTTAGACAGTTCAGCCCCCTCCCAACCAGGCTGTTCACCGCCTTGTGGAAAATTACCGAGATCTGGGGGATGGTGGGGACATCAGAGGGGGTTACCCCTCCCTCTGCTGGCTTGACCTCTCTGTTTTCCCAAGCCCCACCTGCCCCCAGACACCCCCTAGGGCACTGATGGGTCCCTTGGCTGAGAAAGGCATTAGCTCGACACCCAGGGACGGGTGCCAGGCAGGGGCTGTGGGCAGCTTCAGTTCTGAAGAGGCCCAAAGTGTGTGAGACATCCTCCCCTGCAACGTACTTCTCCAATCAGGCTGGGTCTGCAGACTCTAAACTGCTGCTGTGGGGTGCAGGAGTTCATGCACCTGCCCCTGCTGGGGGGTTTGGTCTGCAAGAACAGAGCAGGGCTCCCACACAGGCTGCTGAGCAATGAGCAGTTGTTGGAGAGGCTCTTCAGCATGTTCCCCTCCTGCCACTCTGCTGAGTTTCTCCTCGTTTCCAGAGGTCTGCTATCAGTCTGCGAGCAAGGCAGAAAAAACCAAACAAACCAACAAACAAAAAAACCCTGTGCCAGACTTGCTTCCATCCCATGGTCTGCACACATCCCCTCACCTGCAGAACACAGCCCAGAGAGCTTGTCTGCTTTGACTTCTCCACTCTTATTCCTGCTGGCTGGGAGCTCAGGACCTGCTGCACACAGCAGTGCCCTGCTCCTTTCCAACGGGCTCAGTGGCTGTGTCCACAAGCCAAATCTTGTGCTGGAAATAGGGTCAGCTGGAGCTCTGGATGTCGGTCTTCCGACCTTTCCCATGGCTCTACTGATCCTGAAATATAGCAGTCCCCACCCAGTTCGGAAAGCAGGCTCATGCAGCGGGGCTATTTTTTTGTATTATAAAGCACTGTCTTCTATGCCTGCACTATAATCTTGTGTGCAATATTAATTATCCAGCTAACACTGTTGCCATGACACTCCTTAAAGCCATCAAAGCCAACATAAGCATATCAGACCTCTACCCCACCCTTCTTATTTGTTCCTGGACTTCAGACAAAGTCCCAGTGCCAAGTGTTCCTGGAAGGGGAGAGACGGGCACCAACCGTCTCAAGGGTTACCTAGGCCTCTGCACAGCACAAAAAAAAGTCCAGATTTGGACTTTTGGAAGTTGTATCTAATTCTGAAGCTGCATTCCAGGAACAGACTGAACCCAAACATGCCCATTTTTAGGTCAAGTTGCAAAATTACTTCTTCCTTATCACAACATTGTCCTATCTTTAGAAGCTAAAAGGGATGATTAGAGTTAGAAGGGGAAAGGAAGAAAGAAATGTAGGGGGTGGGTTGCATAAACAGATCCAGAGCCCTGAAAAAAAGACACAAATATGAGATCAAAAGACTGTCAGCCAAAATCTGAATAACCTAATGTATGCAGCATTTACATCCCTGAGTGGCTGACACTTAAGAAACCCCACAGGCAGCAGCAAAACAGATCTAGGTCCTTCCCCCTCCCACCCAGAGCAACAGCTCAAAAACCAAAGGTAACCTTCTCATACCTCCAAAAACTGGGTGGTCAAACATATTTAAACTGAAATGAGGGCAAGTGCAAGAGAAATACTTATTGATTAAGGGTTTGTGCAAGGGAAAACTTTTTCCAGAAAGCCAGAACCATTTCCCCTCCACATGAAAGCTCCTACAGTGTGTGGACCTCTCATTTGCAGGGTCTGTGATCCCCACAAGTTCGGCCAGGTGCACAGCAGGAACGTGCAAGAATGATTTTGGCCACACCAAGCTTCCATGGTTCAGTGCCCTGTATGTACACAGCTTGTCTGAGACAGGGCAAACTTATCCAGGAGGATCTAAGCTCTCATTGACTGTTTCTATAGAGCAAGGTGGCCTTTACTGCAGTACATTGAACTCTCACTGATAGTTACAACAGTGCTCACAGATATTGTTAAAAAGCTGCAGAGCGCCCTAGGACTAGGTGATAAAGCAAGCCCAGAAGCTTCCCTCACCCATCATGGTCAGCCAGTGCCATATTTCCTGCAATCATGCTGCAGAGCTACATTCAAAGCAAAAGAAAACATCAGGCAAATGGAGGTCACAGGCACGGGCAGGAAGGATGTATTCCAGGTGATGAGCTGCTTTTCTTGGGAAGTCACTGGCGATTATGCATGGCAGTCCTTTCCCTGGGGGCTCAATAGTTGGAAAAGCCAGTGCACCCGTAAGATTTGTTGTTGGTTTGTGGGTATTTTTTGGTTTTGGGAACACGTGTCAGTCCTGCATGCTAGGGGATGGTGGAAACCAGCAATTAAAAGCAAGGAGGTTGGGTAGAAGACCTGCCCTTGAGGCACCATTCTTGCTTTCTCCGTCTCATCGTTCCTTCAGGATGCAGAGGTGGTAAGAGAAACCTGAACCTGCAATGCAGCCTAGTTGAGTGTTTCACCACTACTACATCTCCTGGTGTATGTACTATGTTCAGCTCTGGGTCCCCCTGTACAAGAAAGGCCTGGACATGTTGGAGGAAGCCTTGAAATATTAATAGGAGTCTGGAACACCTGCCCTATAAGGACAGGCTGAGTAAGTTGGGGTTGTTCAGCCTGTAGAAGAGAAGGCTCCAGTGAAACCTTACAGCAGCCTTCCAGTACTTAAAGGGAGCTACAGGAAAGATGGGGAGACACTCTTTATCAGGGTGTGTCGAGATAAGACAAGGGGTAAGAGAGTTTCAAACTGAAAGAAGGTAGATTTAGATTAGATATTAGGAAGAAATTCTTCACTGTGAAGGTGGCAAGACACTGGCACAGGTTGCCCAGAGAAGCTGTGGAAGCCCCCTCCCTAGAAGTGTTCAAGGCCAGATTGGACCAGGCTTTGAGCAACCTGGTCTAGTGGGAGGTGTCCCTGCCCATGGCAGGGTGGTTGGAACGAGATGTTATTTAAGGTCTGTTCCAACCCAAACCATTCTATAATATACCCTACCTTCTTCCTGAAGGAGCTGGAAGACACTCACCAGTACTCACTCTCCATGTGATGCAGGGCCTTCCTTGATGGTCTTGGAGACATCCCACAGTGTGAAAAAGCAGCAAGAATAGGGCTGCTCCTCAGTGAGGGGGAATCCAGTAGCAGAACAGCATCCAGAGACTGGCACATCCCTCAATAACAGAGTAGGCTGATGACAAAGACAGGTTTATCAGCAGTCCTAGAGAGTATGTAACAACAAGCCAGGTCCAAGGTTCAGTCAGGAAGACTAGTCAAAGCTGCAAACAACAACATCCACTACACAGCTGAAACCAAAACTAGAGCCTCAGGCCTGAATTTAAATGTGTGTGGGCGGGAAGCCCAGGTGGGCCGATTGGGCAATTAAAGCCTATTGTTGCCCCCAGGGCCATGACACTCATTCTGTGTTGGCTGTAGAAACTGGGTTTTCTTCCCCTACAGGAGGGGACAGTAAGGGTTCTCCTGGGTCCTGCCTGCAGATGGGTGTCAGCACTGCTGATGTGTTGCACCAAATCCCCTGGTTGAAACCAGGCACCCACTGTCTGGGGTGCTGGGGGCATTAGGTGGTCTTTCTACCTTGGCTGTGTTTCCTTGTGCAGATCCTTTCCAGGGATCCTAGACAGGGAGGGTAACATGGCTCAGAGACCAGTAGAACCATACTTTGTCCCCATGCTTTATTTAAGGGTCTTCTTAGGTTCTTTCACTGACTTAGCCCCCCGTGCCTTATAGTCTTTATCATGCCATTAGACACACGTTGTCCCACTGCAGGAGAAGAGCAGGTCAGTACAAAAGCCAAATGCTTATTCTCTGAGAACTCATAAAAGATGTTGTCCCCGAGGGCCGAGCCTTTCCTTTATTGCCCTGAAGATTTGCATTACCTCCTCTGTCCACATCTGAGTACACGTTCCCAGATAGGGAAAGGGAGCAAGGAACTGCAAAGCAAGGAGCTGCTTCCTTTGCTTTAGAAGGAGATATGAGCGGATCTTTTGCTTCTGCTTATGAAATCCCATTTATGACAATATTCACACCTACAAGCAGCTGGCACCCTTCTTCGTATGCCAGAGGCTCTACTGGTGATGAGTTTCTGGCTAGGAGCATTACCACTCACAACTGATATGTTAATGCAATTAGAGACAGTGCCAAGTGCAAAGCAGTATTTGTCCTGATACTATTGGTGATAAAGGAGCCTCCTGTGTGAGAAGCAAGTCCATTTCCAATCCATCTGTATCTATATCTAAAAAAGCTTTCATTTTCCTGAGCGCTGAAGCAGATTCTCGTGATAAATTGCTGCCATATCTTAGCTCCCAACTACATTACATCCTATTCAAATCCCCTTCATTATAACAAGAAGCAATATGACACCAAAAGCTTGTCTCAGGAATTTATGACACAGTGGAGACTCTTAGATCCACTAAACCCCATTAAAACCGTCTCCCTTATAAAGCATGCACCTTATTATGCGCTTCAGTAGCGGGCAGCAGGTTGCCTTCTGCCAAAGCTCTTACTACCCGTGCAAGGAAGGTGCGAGGAGAAAGCGCCAACAATTGAGTCGCCGCCGAAATTGTGGGGCTGGCACAGCGTCTGCACCTCCTGCCTGGCACATGTCAGGAGCCTCAGCTGTGGGGAGGGCTTTTTACAGTCATCTTTTACTTTAAATTTGCTTACTAAGCCAAGAAAAAAGAAAATGTGCCCCATTGGCTAAAGCCAGTCTTTTTTTTCCAGTCTCTTTCTGACACAAAGCCTCAAGAAATGGACTTGGGATGGAGTGAAAAGTTACGTTAAATCCAAAATGAAACATCGTGTTTTGTTTTGTCTATAGCGATGTAATTAAAATAAATTTACTCTCAAAATCTCTTTAAAGAACATAACCTGGGATTTCAACAGTGGATCAGCAACGTGTGTTGATTTCCCGATCTCTTCTTTTAAACTCTCTGCTTACAAACGTGCGCTGTTTCAGTCTTCATTTCTGTTCCCAACACTGTTTTCTGGACGTGCTTGTAGCACCTTTTTGAGCTGGGGAAGCAGGAGAAGAGAGGAAAGAGGAGGGGTGATGGCGAGGTACCTGACCAGGCTACTTTGCAGGTTCAAGTCTCTCTGACCACCCCCATGCTCTATCCACACACCCTCCCCGCAGCTCACACCACCGGGGCTCAGTTTCAGCTGCAGAGGTGAATCCCACCAGGCAGTACGAGGGAGCGGTGAAGCAGCCCTCCTGCAACCACACAGCGAGGGGCTGTTCCTCATCCGCAGTGACCGGACACGGGAGTAGCCCAGGAGATGTGACTAGGACAGATGACTCCTTCAAGCCAGGAAGATAGGGCATTCCTCATCCCTGAGAAAGTGTTTCTGCTTTTCTCCCACACTTGTTTTTTTCTCCCACTTTGCACCTCCCAGCTTTCACACTGAGCTCCAGGCTGTGCCCTTCAGGAGTCCAGGCGGCAGCTCGTGTCTGATCCGTGCGCTGCTCATTAGACTAGGTAAATATGTTTGTGTTTCCCTCTTTTTACCCCTCATTTAGTCTCCTCTAACTGTATTGTTTACTGTACTGGATTATGCAAATCAAAATATAAACAATATTGAAAACAGGAAAGTAAGCAAAGCTTGCACCCACTCTTCTGGTCCATGCCCAGGACAGGTGGGAGCCTCACAGGTTGCCAGCGTGTCAGGACAGAGTCACCTCTGTGCAGTGGATGAGCCTGGGTTTGTCTCACTCCTGTCCCAAGAGCGATCCAGCCTCCTACCAGCACTGACTCCGCACTCCCAATCAGCCAAATCATCACAAGCATCCTGCTGCAGGGCCAGCACACTCATCTCCATCCTGCTGCTGCTTCCCAAAGGTCTGATGTCCCTCAGGGGTCCTTCTGGGAGTGCACTTTGAATGTAGCGATGGCTTAGGGTGGCTGCTTCTCCTTGTGCTAAGTCTCCTTGAAGACAGGTGGTTTGCTTGAGGAACTGGATTAGCTCTGCTTTGAGGTGTGTAATTTTGGGCCAGAGGTGCCAGAGAGTCAGGAGGGAGGGTGAAATCCCAGAGAAGAGATGAACAGTGAGAAGCAGATCTGTCTGGATCTCATGCATGGAACTGAAGAAGTTGATTCAGAGCCATTGCATGCGGTAGAGTAAAATGTAAATACCTCAAGGTAACTCAAGTGCAACTAGACATGTTCATGTGGCTTTTAAAGTCATGTAGATCAAGATGAACACATGCCTCCATGACAGAATGTCATGGATTATTGATGCTGAGGCAGGAAAGGCTACTCTGTCCTCCTTCATCATCAAGGCCGGGCAGTTTTACCAAGTGATTTCTGTGCCAAACCTATAATTTCTGGCTGAATAAGAGCAGTTCTCTAAGAAAGACATCCAATTTCAAGTAAAAATAAAAAAGTGAAGAAGAATCAGCCATCTCCTCCATACGTTGCTTAATGGCTAATTCCCGTCACTGTTAGAATGTGTATTCTTTTTAGGTCGAATTTGTCTAATTTCAGCTTCCAGCCACCAAATCTTGTTACACCTTTGATCGCCAGATTAAAGAGCTCTCTAGTCTCACATATATTCTTTTCTGCTGCGTACTTCCAGACTTGTGTCAAGCAACTATTCAAAGTGTTTTTCATTAAACCTTTCATTATAAAACAAGTTTGGTATGTTGTTGGTTTGTTTTTGGTTTTTTTTTTCAGTTTCACTATCTTTTGTACCTCTTTCTTGGTTTCATCCACATTTTCATAATGTGTGACCCTGGAATTGGACACTGAGCACACCATTATGCTTACTAAAGCAATGCATGGTGCCATATGAATGTGAAGTCGGTGTGTATTGCTCTTTGTACTTCTCCTCTTTAGGGACTTCAGGTTCAGAAGGCCTCTACCTCATGTTGCTACGTTTTTCTGATCCATGCTCTGTACAGCAATCCCAACTCATATATATCTTTGTTCCTAGATGTGTGGATTTCCATTTCCATCCCGACTTCTGGAACAAATCCAGCCTACCGAGTGATTCATGCTGCCTTGGTGCCATTTGTCTTCCCCCTGGGTTTTATATCCTCTTTAATTCTTATCTCTAAAGACGGTACATTCTCTTCCAAGTCATCAATAAATACTGGGCTGTTGGCTTTCCTCAGGAAGTCCTAGCACTGACCAGATGACTTGTCCTGGAAACCTCTGAAAGTGGTCTCCACCAAGGGACAGTACATTTCCTATCATCTAGACAGTACCTTTGGACTTACGGTTCACCCATCATCAATACTTTCACCCACCAGAACATCCCACAGCTTCTGCATGGACAAAGAACTGAGCTGTTTGAACTAAAGCCAGCGTTTGGACAGACAGAGGTGGATGTGTGTACGAGTCTTGCACTAGTAGGAGTTTGAAATGCGACTGTGATTTGCCTTGGCCCTGGTAATTGCTCCCAGTGTTTATAGGACAGATGTAGGTTTTTAATTACAATTCAGGAAAGCAAAAGGTAGAGGCTCTAAAGAAGGACAAGAGAGGCATACAAAAAAGGTCTGGCAAGTTTGTCTGGAAAAGAAACAGCTCAATCTGAGTTAGTTGTTCCTAAGTTAAATATAAATGCAAATCTGGGGAAGCTGAATGGATGTGTCATGCTGGCAGGAAGAAGAGGACTGTAAGGGAGTGCCAGCCTCATGCAGGGTCAGGCATCCAAAGGCTCCCTCTGCAGCGAGGCAGGTTCCTCCAGGGGCGGGTCCAGGGGTGGGGCTGCAGAGGAAAATCCCAACAGCAGAGAATGAAATCTTCCGAGATAATCTCTGTTAAAACAACCAGGAAACCTGTGCGGTGTCTGGAGGAGGCAGTCTTCCTTCTGTTTGGTGTTACATTTTGGGATTCCTCCAGCACCGTAAAGGAAGCTGAAAGTTTATTTATCTGGAAAGCTCCTCTTTAATAGCTTCTACTATTCCACAGCTAAAGCAGCAACTCCAATAGATCTTGTTGCAATTTAGGAATCAGTAGCAGACCAAGATGCAGTCCCACAGCATCGGAAACCTCAAGGGGTTATGGAGAAGGTGGAGGTAGATTCTTTTGGAAGCACATGCCAAAGTTCAAGAGGTGACAGGCACAAGTTGCAAGGGAAATCCCAGCTGAACATAATGAAAACGTTCTTCTCCATGAGGCAGGTCATGAAGACCCACAAGTGGAGGGGTCTTCATCCTCACAGGTCTTCAAAATTCAACAGGGCAATTCCCTGAGCATTCGGACTTGGTTTTGAAGCCTGTCCTGCTTTGAGTAGAAGGGTAGACTAGAGACTTCCTTTTAAACTAATTAGTTATGTGATTCTACAACACTTTCAGAAGCATCTTTTTCAGCAGTTCTTATGTAGTGGCACTAGGCAGGCCAACAGTGTATTGAAGTGCAAACGGGATTACTCATGCATTACTCAGGATATTCATTACATATTCTGTTAGGCATATTAAGATCCTGTGCTTCCACAGAAAATAGACTTAACGATGGACTCCAAAGCAGCCTGACAGCATTTGATTCCCCAGCTGTTACTCCAGACTGGGCTCTTAGTCAGCTTGCACAATTAAGAAAGTTGCAATAAAAAATGCAGACGCCCCCTGAATTTGATGCCGAAAGTTTTCATTTCCAGGTGCAAAATTCTAACACCTGCTTTTTTGATTTTGCATTAAATCAGTCTTGCTACCACTCCAAAACTCTCAGCTAAAAGTTGCTGGATCACTTTAGCATTGTCCAAAATGGCTGGAGCAGCTCAGGTCCCCTGAGGAAGTACAGGAAGCAGTTTGCAAGAAGAAAATGAAAAAAAAAGCCCCAACAAACGAGAAGCTGATGATTTCTCTGAAATGGCTGCTAGCGGTGAAAGTTAATTTATCATTGTTATACTTCAGAGTCTACATGGCTTTAGGTGAATATAAGCATTTTAAGGCAACCCCCCCAGATGAACCTGGTTCTCAGTTCTAAAATATTCTTGCTATGTAAAGATTAAAACAATAACATTTTAAGCCTGCAAGCTTAAAATCTGAGACGGTGGTGGGGGAAGACTCTGCAACAGTGCAGGAAGCCCTGATAATGATGTCAGTGAATTGTATCAGAAGGATTCTCTCATTTTGGGAAGAGAGATGTAATAGCACAGGCTATTCTCACTGGCACTAAACTCATTAGTTTGTTTACAGTGTGCCTTCCTGCATCGCTCTCTGATACGCTGAAAATCTTATTTTGCCTTTGATATTTGAAGTCAGAAAGAGCAGGAAGAAGTCAAAGATTCCCAGCAACATTTGATCCCTTCTGTGTTTGTTTGAGGCGGTTGTGGGGCTTTTTGTTGTTGTTGTTTGGTTGGTTGGTTGTTTTTTTACAACAAGGTACTTCTTAAGGCTTGACTCCTGGTCAAGGAAGCACCAAGGGAAACTCCTTATTTCAGAAGAGGACATGTGCAATGGCTAATGCTGACTGCTGGGTACAATGGCAGGAGGCCAGGGGACAAGTGCAGATGGACAAAAAAAGGGGAGGGCATGTAGGGGAGCGCCAAGGGCTGAGTGAGAGCTCGGTGGCTGCAGGAGGTGGTGTCTGGGTAACAGCTACCTGGAGCTTGCTGGAGAGTGGACCCCTGACAGCCAAGGGTAAGGCTTCGAATGGCTTCAGATGAGAGGCACCAGAGGTGGGAGAGGTGGGACAGGAGAGAGCTTTGACTCTGCAGGGACATGCTCTGTGCCAAGCCCCTGCCAGGGAACAAAGCAGGCTGTGCCACGTCCACAGCCTCCTGCTCTCCGCACGAGCCGTGACACCTCCGAGGCAGGCAGGCAGCTCTGCCCGCACGTCGGCTCCTGCTGCCTGACACCAGGACGCCTTATCTGCCTCCGTCAGCCTCTGTCTTGGTGCTCTCCCAGCACATCAGTGCCTTCCCTCTTTCTCATTCTTCTTTGAAGCATGAGGCAGGAGCTGCCTGCCTCACAGCCACAGCGGCAGGCAGGAGCTTGTCTCCAGCTGCAAGGGCAGCAGGACTCACTGTCTCAGGAGTTGGCTCTGTGACACAACATTTCTTCCAGCCTTTTGTTCCAACCTAGATGCTTGGGCAGGAATTTGGCAGTTTTCCAACATTTAGAAGTAGTTGTTCTGGCCCCTGTGGGTGCTCAAAACCAGTGGGAGCTCAGACTTGAGGACACTGCAGTGAATGAGCGTCACCCAATGGCAGCTGCCCACTCTTGAAGGAGTTCTGTTTGAGCTATGGCTCATACAGCCTTCATGAAAGAAGCTCTGGGATGGTCCCAGATGCCGAGTACTCCAAGCCTTCGCACTGGGAAGCTGAGCCCTTCTCACCAGGGGCAGGAGTGGAGTATGTGGTTGAAGCAACTCTGACCATCCCAGGCAAGGGTGTTTGTTGGAATCTGTGGCACCAGCAAGAGAAGATACTCCTACCTCTTCTTCCAGTAATAAAGCACTGCCTGTCAGAGTGGGGATTCTACTGTCTCAGGGAGAATTTGAGATTAAGCAACACTGCAAGAAGGTGAATGAGATATATTGAGTGAACTGGAGAGAAGGGGCTCTGTCTCCATCCCACTGGCACCTCCTGGCCCTTGTGAAGCTCCTGTCAGACAATGTGTGTCTGCAGCTGCTGCATGTGAAGCCCCTGCACTAATGAATTTCACATTTCCTTGGTCGAGGACCACATTTCTCTTTGGCCTCCCTGACGTGTTTTCTCTAGGGTCATGTTTGGGAGGGAAGACTTGCTCCCATCCTCCACCATGGTTGTATGTGGTCATATAATAAAATCAGCTTGCAAGGTTACTTACTCATCTCGTTATACAAGCATAAACCCTAGACAGATAAATATAAAGCAAAATAAGGTTTATGCCTTATGGAGAAAGCTTATTCCATCTCCTAAATTGGAATAAAATATCTACATGTGAAATACATTGCTACTGCAACAACAAGCCTCACAGGTGGTTGGGAAGGGCTCACACTGCGACGGTACCCACAGGGTCAAGGACCAGCCAGCCTTGTGCTGGTATGAGAAGAGCCAGAGGTTGTAACCCTGCACCAGGGAGGCAGTGGCAATGTGACCTATGGCAGCAGTGGGACATGATCATGACAGATGGGTGATGTCTGCTTCTGTCACCTTGGCTGCACAGTCGTGTCTGCCTCAGTTTCCCAACAGCTGGCTTTGAATGATAGCGTTTGCTCCCATGCCAGCAGTTAATGAGATCATGTTTGTACATGGCTTTGAACACAAATGTCTCTGACATGTGTAAGTGCTAAATACTATTAGCAACTAACAGCAGTTTTCCTTTGGTACAGGGCTCTGCTGACTTTGCCTGAGGCCATTCCAACCCAGTGAAGCATCACCCTCAGCAGCACTACCTGCTCTGTGGCAGACCTCCACGTCAGCCAGCACATCCCACGATGCTCTGGAAACTGGCTGGAGACGGAGCTGCAAGTCCAGAATCAAGCACCCGGCTTCACCCAGGCTGAGGGGTGTTGGTGTAGGAGCTCAGGCTGACCAGGAGATGGGAGGGACACCGTTATGGGGCAGGAGGGTGAAGGAAGACATCCCACCAGCAAGGTGGGACCAGCAGGGTCTGGCATATGCAGACTCGAGGCTCACAGCCTGCCCTAGCTGGCTGCTCTGGGGAGGACGTAGTCAACGCACACTTGAATGCTGCTTCTAGGCTGGGCTGCAGCGTAGCCTGCAGACACCTGTGCCACCAGACTGGAGTTAGAGCTGTCCCCAAAGCAGTGCCAAATCAGCAGCCGATGCCCCTGACTCAGCTGTCCTTCCCCTGCAGGAGCAGGACATGCTGCCTGCCTCACACACATCTCTGTTTCAGCGGCCTCCACGCTCACCCTTGTTATCGTGCTCTTCTCTGTCCCTCTTCCTCATGCTACCTGACGGTCTCTGCGCTGGATCCTGCCTGGAGACAGATGATGTGCTGGGCAGGAATGGCAAAGTTTATTAAGTTGGGGTGGGAAGCTCTGGCAGCCTGGGTTACAATTAGGCTCCCAAAGGCAAGATCATAAAGCATTCAGACACTTGGGATACAGGGCTGATTACCAGCATCTTTCATCATTAAATATTAACACCAAGGCTGCTTAAAGGCCAGTGAAAGAATTATAGAATTTAATACCTATCACGCTCTATCAATAGGCCGGGAGAAATATGGTCCTTTTGCCTATGTTTTTTTTTAATGCTTCAATGTAAACTGGAAGACTGGCAAAATTAAACAGCACAATTCTTAGTTAGGAGCCACTGGGAATTGCAAACAGAGAGCACCAGGGATCAGACTTGTTTGATATGCTAGGGGAGCAAGCTCATTAAAACATAGGCATTGGTACCAGAAGGAGAGGAAATTAAAGCATGATTTAAGAAAAGAAATCCATCTACAGAGAGTGGCTCCAGCCCCTGGCACTCCCCTGTGTGGCTGTCTGCTCCCCGGGACCCCAGCCAGCTCCTGCCTGGTGGCCTGGACAAGAGGAGCATTTGCACCCACCTCTGCAAAACTACCCTGAGACACAGGACATGGCATGAAATCCTCCCCTGTGTCCACATATCCCTTTGTCATCGAATGCATGTGGGGTGTGATGTCAAGAACACACACCTGGGGCTCCCCACCATTGCTCATGGCTCCTTTACCCAGAGCTGAAAGCCGGGAAGAGTCCTGGCAGCCCCCCCCAAAATCATCCTCTTCTTGCGACAGGCTATATTTTTTACTTTTTTTGCTTTCTTGCTTTGCATTATTGAGCAAAGTTGTATTAGGAACAGGGTGCCTGGGTCAGGCGGCCCCTTTTGGGATGGGCGAGCCTCAAAGCACTGGAGAGGGCAGGAGGATTTGGTACAGGGACCATCCTACTGCACAGCCGTAAGCTGCAAACTCACCGTCCCCAGGGCTGCAGCACTCCCACGGCAGGACCACCCAGGGGCTACGGGCTCACAAACTGACTGTTGAGGGCAACTTGTCCATCACATAGGGACTGCTCAGCACAGCCCAAACAGCTCAAAAAGCCTCAACAGGTGCTAAATGGCTGCAAGTTTAAAATTGCCCACCACAGTCCTATCATAAACATATTACAAACTGTTCCTGGTACAGTCCTCTGGGAAGAGGTTTAAAGGATGTGCTGGTACAGACATAGGTTTTGCACAAAAAAAAACGGGACCTGTGGGAGTCCCGTGAGCAAGGCTGGCCCATGGCTGTCCTTCAGCAGTCCCACCCCATGCCACTGCTTTCCCCAGCCTCACCCTCCCACCCCTCCTGCAACGCTCCTTCCCACTGTACACAGTAATGAATTGTTGCTGCTTGCTCCCTTGTGGCGGGCACAGCAGTAGAGCCAATCAATACAGTAATCAAGCGGCCCGAGAGAAGCCAGCCGGGTGCATTCCCGCCTCCCCGTTAGCAAACACGGAGCGCACGTGGTCTATCCTGCTGCCGGCGTGGGCGCAGCCAGGTCTCCAGCCAGGCTGAGGTCTCCCAGGGCTGTCCTGCCCTTTGCTTTTCCTCTGCCGGCCCTGCTGAGGGCTGCGCCAACAACGTTTCAAGTGGCCGAGTCAGTTTGCAAAGCCGTGGCTAAAACTGGAGCTGAATCACTTGATATCTGTGAGCCAGCACCTCTCTGGTGTCAGAGTCTGCCTTTTCCCTGTAGAAAGACCATTCTGGCTCTGCATCTTCCTGCATGGGGAAAGTGCCACGCTACAGAGACCGTGACAGCTGCAGTCAGACATGTGGCCTCTGTGTGGTGGGATGCTCCGTCCAGCTCAGAGGTGGGATGCCACTGTCCTATTAAAGACTCTCCTGGCCCATGCCTCCCTTGCCATATGGATAAAGATTGCCCAGAAGATTGTGCTCCACAAAACCAATGTGTTTTCACCAATTGTGTTTTCTATAGAAGCATCAAGACTGGTTTCACTTGCAGAAACCTTGGTCAACTCCTGGCCAGCAAGGTGCCCAGCCTGAAGCTGGAGGAGTAAAACCTTTAGCAGAGCTGCCATCCTGATAAGCGTTTTCCAGGTTTTGGTTCCTTATAGCCACACTTCAATAGTAACTCAGACACCAGAGCTACTGCATCAAAATAGTCATGCTCTCAATAAGCTCATGTCAGTATGAACTCAAAATGCTGGATCATACCAGCCAGAAAGTATCTATGAGCAAACTTTGTACCACCAGGCTTTGTGCCAGATCACGTATCACCTGTCCTCCCACAGATGCTACGAACCTGGTGTAAAACCATACCTGTGTTACATGCTCCAGGTTGCACATAACAGAAACGTGATTGTGTGCCTGCATGTCTTCTAGAGCTGGTTTTACAATACACAGGCGTGTGTCCTAGGCAGATAAGCGGCTGAAATAAGACTCAAGAAATGCACAATTGCTTCAGTTGCAAAGGAAAATCAGTGGCGTCGCTGGAGCTGTGACTGTCCGGCAGTTTCTGGCTCAGGTTCTCATTGCCTCAGGATACGTTCCCTGCAGGGAGAAAGACTCCTGGGCTGGTTTGGTCTCAGTCTGCAAGCGCCAAGCCTGACCCTCTGACCCAAATCAGAGCAGTTCAGAGCCTTGTGTAACTCATGACAGCCAGCTCAGTGAACACTTGGATATAGTTAAGTGGTGATTTTCCACGTTTTCTGTGTGCACACAACTGGAAATGTGAGCACGTAAGCTGCCCAGGACCAGGGGCGACTGAGATCAGAGCACCCGAATGGGTCACAGAGGCTGGAAAAGGGGGTGCACACCTGGAGAAGCTGTAGGTATCCGTAGCCAGGTATCCAATATTCCTTAAAAAACCCTCACCCTCCTTTTCACGCCACTGCTGCCTTCTTTATTCTTTTTTTCCCCCCATTACTCTTCCCCATTAAGGCTCGGTAGCACTGCACCCCGCACACCAGCGCTGCCGCAGCTCCCCGGGGCTCCCCCCGCCGCCGGGCGCCCGCCAAGCCGATCCAAAACCAGGGAAGAAACCGGTTGCAGAGTCAGGAAGGCAGATCCAGACATGACTGACTCCAGGGAGCCTGATTGAAATTACTAATTAGGTTCTCACAGCCGTTCATTTTGCAGGAATAAGACCGCATCCCACTCCATATTTTCTAATGAATCCCACTCAATGTTTTCTAATGATTTGTTTAACCGAGTTTTCAGTGTCCCCAGGCTGCAGCACCAGCGTGGTCCTATGCAGCTTATCCCAGATGGTGGGGGAAGCTTTTGGTACTCTCTCAAATTTACCTTTCCCTCTTGGAATGCAGTGGTTTTTTATGTTTTCCCATCACGGTAGTGCAAATTCTATCTCCTGGTGCCACATAAAATAACCCCCTCCTCTTCCCCTGTTTACACTATTTAGACGCACACAGATGGTTCTAATTTTGTCTTCTCTCAGGGAATCTAAATAGGTGAGCTCTTCACTACCCCAACTGGTACAGCCCATCATGGCCCCACAAACTGACGCTGGGGCTCTGGACTCACGTTTTCCATCCCAGGAGCTGCATTCCCACTACCCACAAGTACCTTGATCCCACATACATTTATAGATGCAGACATCTTTCCCAGCTGCAGGATGTTATACTTGAACTCAGGAGGACTGGCTGTAAATAACATTATTTCTGTGTAGAAGTATTAGGCATATTTTGATCAGATTGGCTATTTTAATTGTTATCTTTAAAGGCAGTCACTCTGGAGAGATTTTTCTTTTAAAATTATATTGTTTATTGCTTCTTGCTCCATTATCTCCTAGCTGTGTGGAGATACAGGTTTTTCCTATCTGTGCCATTATTTTAGTAGTGGCTAAGGTCATACTAACTTATGAGAGTTGCCAAAATCATGTTTCTTTCTTTATATACATTTTAATACCCACACTTGACTTTTTCCAGTGTTTTATTCTTCTCCATTGCACATATCTTTCCCCAGGAATTGCCAGCGTGGCAATAAATCACTGCTAATTCTCTTCCCTGCTACTCACACCCCTTCTTTATACAAATTTAATTCTTCACACATTCATTTGTATACTGCTTATGAAGAATGCTTTTTTTAAAGAACTCAGTCCTTTCCTAGTTACCCATTTTTTTCCCTTCCCCTCTTCCCTTCCCTTGGAATGAAGTACCCCAACGACTTTGAGCTGACATTGTTTCCACACCCCTCCCTGTTACACTGTAATGGTTTTCTTTTCTCCGAGACTCTTTTGCAGAAGATTCCTTTTTTTGTGCTGCACACCCGTGGCTCTACCATTAGCTTACACAGCTTCTTTGTCCATTATTTTTCCCTCCAAGTCTTAAGAAACTCCAAGTCACCTCCTGCTATTCCATTTTGCGTAGAAGTTTTGTAAACCTCGGCTCCTTGAGTACCCATACGGAAGTCATACTGTCTGTGCCTTTTCTTGCATCTCTCACTCGCAGCAGGCCTGCAGTCTGTTGTGACTTAATTATAGCGCCTTTTAAGATTCCTCCGGGAGCTGTGGCACTCGTGGATTTTAATATCCCACCCATGACAACGTTGTTATTAGTATTATTACTTCTACTACTATGATTAGTATACTACGGGCAGAACGTGTGGCTCCATGCGGGTCAGGCACATCCTTGATTCAGGCAGTTTAATCTAAAAAAATCAAATGCAGGCAATAATTGAAGAGAAAGATGCTCTGCCTGCATGCATGTTTGTCATTAATAAATTGCAACACGTTTTGAAGCAGGGCCCCTGCTGACTCAGATGCTGCTGGGCAGGAGCAGGTCTGTGAGGGAAATGAGGAGCTGGGGCAGCTGCAGAAGGATATTCCAGCAGGGCACAGAGACTACGGGCGAGTGCTGAGCACCCTCATGGAATCATTCAGCTTGGAAAAGACCCTTGAGATCATCATAGAATAGTTTCAGCTGGAAGAGACCTTGCATCGAGTCCAGCCTTTGCCCCAGCCCTATCAACCTACTAAACTATGTCCCCCAATGCAACATCTAGTCATCTCTTAAACACTTCCAGGGTCCAACCATTAACCCTACTCTACAAAGCTCACCCCTTCAGACTGAGTTTCAAAGGGTGTCTTTCACCCAGTGTGACTTGCTCCATGGCAAATGTGAGAAGCACCTTGCAGCAAGGCTGGCCGTCAGGAGCCAGGTCATACATGCTGCACGTAATCTGGGTGCTGCTCTTCCCACTTCAGTTTAGAGAGCAGAGGTGGCCAAATGGCTTTCAGGGAATAAAAATCTTCACAAACACATTGTCAGCCCACTTCTTCTGTCTTGTTCTGGCACAGCACCTCCATCAGCCCAAATGAAAGAAAGCTGCTGCTCTAGGTAGCACATGGGCACCTTCAAACGTTTAGAGTCACCCAGCTCTGCAAAAAAATAAAAGGTCAGGATGCACTGTCCTGCCTCAGTGCACCACGGCAGCTGCCAAAGGAGCTCGCTGAAGCTTGTTGTGCTCAGAGGGAGCAAAAAGCACCACCTCTGCTATATTTTGTGTTTCCAGACCTGTGGCCACCATTCAGCTGCTGCACCCTCCAAGCCACAGATGACCCAGAAATCCTGGGGCAAATAGCCAAATTTCTTTTTTTACTGGAGTTGTGTTGAGGTGAAGTTGTCCAAGGAAATCCTCATGTGGAATAATGTGAGAGCAGTGAAGCAAGGCAGGCTTGTGCTGGCTGAGGCTGTCACCCCAGAACAGAAATCACTACTGCACAAGGGGGATTTTCAGCAGCAGAGAGACGACACTGGGGAAAATCCTGTTCTGAACAACAGGGACCGTGCTATCATATCTCCCAGCAACATTCACCAAAAATTATGGACCAAGGTGAAGAGATGCTAAAGAATAAGAAATTGCATAAAGAGCCTTTCCATTTCTACAAGCGAAGAAAAATATATGCAGTCAAAGATTAAATGCTGGTTTCAAGAAGCATTCATATGTACTTCAAGGAACAGCTCCAATATAGAAAACAAGAAAAGAACATTTCTGAGAACTTCAATTAAGTACAAGGTAACTTGGAAGCATTCCCATCCGTTCCTTAAATTTTCCAGACTATCTTTTCCCTTTCATTTTATGTACGGCTCTCAGAAAGGCTTTGCTACATCAAAGATACTTTTTGTCTCCTTTGTTCAAATGTATAAATTTGCCTACAAAAATTAGAAATATCATCAACAGTGAAAAATAATTTATTTGTAAAAGGAACTAACTTTTGTTTGAACTAGAGCTGGGAATTGAGATAATGTCTATGAATATGTGGAATGAATAGATGGAAGTATCTGAATTTATGGAAATACATGAATTCTCCTTTGCTGATAGAAAATTACAGTCAGGGCCCATCGCAAGCCAAATTAATATTCAACATAATCTCATTCCCACACAGGAACCCAAAGAGACAATTGATCTTGTTTCCACTAAAATCAATGGGAAAAACTCACTGAGCAGGTCTTTCAACAGAGGAGCTCAGCCAGCACGACACTTGAACTAACGCAGATTCACACCTTCTACCCATGCCCAAGAAGCTTTGTTACTTCTCAGATTAGATTTGAATTTATGATCCCATGCCACGTCCTTATTTCTCTGCTTTAAGTCACATGCATAAAGCTCCACAGGAGCATCAGTAATTATGCTTATCACTCAGAGGTCACCTTTTTAGATGCATTTTCTAGATCTTCAATCTCCCTCTAAAGTAAGATGTTTTTCTTAATCAAGGTTGCCATGAGAGTCTCAGCACTTGCAGTCTCGCATGGAGGAATATTAGTGCTACCAGCCATTATTTTTTATTTCTCTTTCAAATGCATTGATTTTTTATCTATTTTATTCCAAGAAGGAGCTGTGGCATCTATTTTACATGCCAAGCCTGCCTCAGGAGTTGTAATAACTTGGAGCACTGGATGCTCAAGCCAGTGTAGAGCTGGAGTGGAGTTAGATTTGCGGTCAGTCCTGCCAGCTCAGTGTCTTCAGCATCTGTTGAGAGAAGGTGAAACGTGGCATCCTGCAGCCTCCCAGGACAGATGGGTAGTTGGGCCCAGAAGCCAGTGTCTCTGGGCACATACTGGGGACAATCAGCATTCCTCCCCAACAGGGCTGGTTTTGCTGATTTATTAATGTAGCAGTTAAAAATCAAACCAGCACAGCAGAATCTCCAAGACAGCTACAGCCAAGATGGGCAGACAACTTTTCCCCTTGATATATGAGCAATCTACTTCTCAAAACAGACCCCAAACTGAGTAACTCGGAGGGAGAAAAGGCTTGGCAAAGGTTACACAATTCGACTTCGGCACGGCAGAGAGTTACACTTGCATAAGAGGCACGGAGGAGAACGGGGCTGTTCTGAATTGGGCAATGATGCTTGCATGGGGGACAAATCAATTTAGAAACTACTTGCAATGACCCAGGATTACAAAACAAACAATGACAGACACTTGCAGACTCACAGCAGCCTCTCATCCTGGCTGCAAAAACATGCTGTGCTTTGTCACGGGCAGAGCCTGCTGCTGGGCAAATCCTTATCCTCATGTCTGAGGTGCTCTGTATGGGGGCAGCAGCTGGGCAGAAATCTCGATACAGATACAATAAAATAAAACAGTGCCAGGAAAAAAAAAAATGGGCTTAAAGCATCAGCCTCATTGTTTAGGGAAAATCAGGCTGGGATAAGACACTAAAACAACATCTTCTTCTTTTCCCAGTCCTTCCTCTCCGGCATGGTTTGGCCACAGCTCTCCAAGTAAGCAGTACCTGTCTGCTTTCAGGATCCTCTTGCTGGACATTGTTTTGGCACGTCCAGGGGATGTGCCTCCTGCTTGGTGACACAGCAGTGCTGGGCGCCCATAGTAAGATGTGGATGCGCTGTGTGGCTACCACAGTAAAAAGGAGGTAACTCCAGGGAGTTTAAAAAAAAAAAAAAAGGAAGAAAGAAAAACATGGGTTCCCCAAGCTTGAGAAAAGGGAAAAGAACAAGAGCTTGAAAGAGGGAGCAGATGGAAAGCAGACCTGGAGTGAGAGTAGGGAGCTGTGGCCAAAAGCAAGCTCCACGGGTCACTACTGATGTACAATTTAACTCAACATTACTTAGAGACCGGTGGCTTTGGAAAAGAAACCACATGTAATTAACCTTCATCTGCTAATGGGTCAGCTCAGCTGAGAGTACTGGTTTTGCTGACAGGACTTGTGTAAAGAGTATAACAGCAATTACAGACAGAAGTGGCTGAAAAAATGTTACAAAAATGATCTACAAGTAAGTTTATGATGGGCAAATAGTGATTGGAGAAGTTCATTATGGCTGGAGCCAGGGATTTGGCACTGCAGCTGTCAAACGTGATGTAGATGTGGTGGGGGGTCTGTGGAGGAGGTGCATTTAGGAGGTGACCCCTTCTGCTGAGATCACACCAGTCCTACCTCCACAAGTGCAGGTCCTGAGATCAGATGGTCCCAGTCTTCCCACTTCAAGGAAGGGACCATCAAGGTCTCCAGCAGCATGGTATGCCCACCTCAGGACACAGGCAGGGACTGGTTGCAAGGAGCAGGCCAGATCTCATTTACCTTGTACCAAAACCTCCAAACTCATACACAAATGAACGTTTCAAGCTGTGCATGGTGTGTATCAGAAGACAGCCCAGGGTGCGTGTCACTATCTTCTGCAGCACGCCTGGAGACACTCAAGAACAAGCCTTACCAGGAGTAGTGAGGAAACTGGGGTCATTGAGCCTGGAGAAAAAGAGGCTGAGGGGAGACCTTACCACTCTCTACAACAACCTGAAAGGAGCTTGTAGCAAGGTGCTGGTTGGTCTCTTCTCCCAAGTTACAAGCGATAGGAAAGAAGGAAATGGCCTCAGGTTGTGCCAGGGGAGGTTTACATGGTGGACCTGGCATTGCTGGGTTAACAGTTGTACTCTATGATCTCAAAAGTCTTTTTAAACCTAAACAACTGCATGTTCAGGCTAAAAGAGGAAAACTTTAAGGACCTCCTGCAGGTTCTTGGGCACAGTTATTCATAAATCCTGTTTGGTAAGTAGTGAGACTGTCCACATAACCATGTGCCGATCATCTGAGCTACAGACTTGTCTTGATCAGGGCAAACGGTCAAGTTTGAGACAGGCAGTGCTAACAACGCGTGTGTCAATGCACTTCTCTTACATCTGCTCCAAAGAACAGGCATGGACTGGCCCCTTTAAGCCGATCAGAGTGAATCCTGTCCTTGCCCTTGCTGCATCTTGACTTGCTCAGATGGATGTAGAGGTGTAAATCTGAGTCTATGCAGGTGCCAACATGAGGGTTGGCAAATTGCACTGATTCACTTGCATAAGCTGATTGAGGGGCTGCTGAGGTAGCTCTCATTTCTCATGAGGCCACAAGATAAAATATCACTCCGTATTCCAGTTTTCCTCCACTCTCCCGCAACGTGGCACTAAGCAGTGTGGGAGGCAGAAAATATGACACCATTTTTCTTTAAAAAGGGCATAAGGAACTGGAGACAAGTAAGTGTGCTTTCTGTGACAGGCAAATCGGAAGAAACTGTAATATACAGCAGAATTAACCGGAGCCTAGGTAGATCTGGATATATTGGGAAAGAGTCAACATGGCTTCTCCAGGGGAAGTCATATCTCATAAATCTATTAGATTTCTTTGAAGGTGTCAACACAGGTCCAGGAAAGGATTAGCTGGCTGCTGTAGTTAAACTGCATTTTCCAAAAGCCACATTCAGGGTCTCTCACAAAAGGCACTTGGAGACACTCTGATGCTATGAGGTATGAGAGGAAACCCCTCCACAGATTTGTCAGTGGTTAAAAACATGGAACCAAAGGAAGGATAGCAGATTGGTGTTTCAATTGCCAAAGACCAGTCACTGAGTCCCTTGGAGGCCTGTCCCGGGATCAGTACTGTGCGACATTCATCAATGATCCGGAAAAGTGGTGAATAATGAAGTGACAGTGTTTGCCTATGCGACAAAATTATTCAGGATCATGAAATCTAACAGTGACAGCGACAAGCTCTGGAGGATCTTCTGAGACTGAGTTGCTGACAATAAAATAGAAACTGAAATTCAGTGTAAATAAATGTAAGGTAGTGTCAGTGAAGGTGGGAAAAAAATACAGAATGGCAACCAAGTTTAAACAGACAAAAATTAGCTCTGAATTAGCTACCACAGCTCATCAAAGAATTCATAAAGCACCGTGGAAGGTGTCCTGGGAAAGCTGCTCAGACCTGTGCCTGGTCAGAAAGCAAGGAGGGTGTCGGGCACTGCTTGAGACAGAGAAAACAGTTAGGAATTGTCATCATAACCAGCATGGAGATCCGTGGTCCATATTTTGAATACTGAGTGTATGTCTGATCCTGCATCTCAGGGGACATGATGGGGCGGAAGGAAGTGAAAAGGCTGACCTGGTGATGTTCCTGATGCTGAGAGACTGAACAGACCAAGGTTATTCAGCTCAGATAGAGAAAGAAAATTGGAGTTGGTGACTCCCTCTTTTTTGCCCTCCAATAAGACGTGAAAGTATCAGGAAGCAGATTGAAAAATGATGACTTGGAAGCACTTTTTCCACACAGAGATTCACGAATGTCAAAAGACATGTTCAAGGTGGACAGGTCTGTCAGTGGCATAGACATGGCAACCCTGTTGAGACCAGCAGCTCACCATGATCCATCAGCTGTGCCTAAAATGAGGGGTCATCAGGTTCAGGGCATGCAGTTCAAATGCTCTTCTGTATTTGTCACCCAGAGCAGAGCTGAGTGAGTCCTCAGCAGAAAATCTGTAGCCAACTGCTTCAAGTCTGCACAAGGTGGGAGAACACAAGTGAGGAGCACAGCAAAGGAAATCTTTACTTTTCTCCCGCACATAAGGCAAAGAGAAAAAAAAATTTTTTACAAAGGCCAAAATTACTCAAACACAAAAACGTGCTACAGGAACTAGGTCTATAGACAAAAACTCAGAGGAACAGATGAAAGCGTGTGCTGTAGAGCACTCAAAGGATGCACAATGAGAGGCCACCTTTGCTGCCGCATCTCTGGGGGCCAGGCAGGAGGGACCGCTGCCAGTCCTGCTCACCGCTGAATTCCAAAGTTCTCATCTCTCTTCAGAATGCTGAGGTATCACTCAGCTCCCCTATGTTTGGCTCTCCTGTAAGCAGCATTTAATTCCTTCCTTTCTTCTTTTTTTCCCGGAGAGACACAATTAGAAATAACCCGTCAGAGTAAAATAACCAAAACTCACATTCTGTCTAAAAGTCTATTTCAAGAAGAAAGAAGATTGCGTGTGAAGAAAACGCTCACCAGTGAGGTTCGACATCAAAAGAATGTTTTGCATGGACTAAATAGAAGTATTCATTTTTCATACATGCACAGATTCACACTGACACCAGTTAGACTTTCATACGAGCACACTTTGTTTACTTAAAAGCTTGAAGGAAGGGAAAATGTCACAAATGCTCATGTAAGCCTGCATGTGCACCAATCGGACACATCCAGCATGGCTGTTTGTACAAGCAAAGATCTCCCAATAGGCCAAGAAGCGTTCACATACATCATCTGCCCAATCATTTAAGAGAATGAATAATTCATAGAAAGGCAAATCTGTTCACAAGCAATTCCTATGAAGAGCTAGGAGCTACATTCAAGGAATGGATTTGCTGTTCTCTCTCTCTCTGTGAACCTGAATGTTTTTTGCCTTGGCTTCTGACTTTCACAAACCTGGAGTAATTCTGTAGTTCCATCCCTCAAAACATCACTGGTTGTCACCCACCCTTAGCTGCAGGTCCACTCTCTGTGCCTGTCCCAACAGATGAAAACCGCAGCATCTCCCAAACACAATGGTGTTGGTTAATATGACACACCCAAATGGCTTAATGGAAGTAATTTAATTTCTTCTTTCTTCATTTATTGTTTTCTGATTTGCTTGAGCTGTACAGCTCAGACAGTCTTGTGTCTGTAGATATCTGGAGTACATCCATGCTCTGCCCTGTGGTTTGTGTTTCTCCAGCTGTGAAATGGTGAGGAAGATACTGAGCAACTGGAAAGTTTTTTAGATACCTAGGTGAAACATGGGCTTTGGATCAGCCAAGCTCTACTTCTTATCCCTGGTCCTATTTGAACCTAAAGGTGGTGGAGTAGTGCCGGGACAAACAGACAGGCAGATGTGCTCCTTGCAAGCACTGGCTTGACGTTCTTCTGCCCCAAGCCTTTACCTCCAACACCACTCGCAGAGGTGAGGTGGCTCTATCAGTGTCCCCTCATCTAGAGAAACAGGAGGAGGAGGATGGTAAACAACAGTCAGACAGGAACCCTTGTGCTCTCAGGCACCCTTTTTTGGAGGAAAACTGTCTTTAAGACAGCAGAATCGGCCCAGTTGTCTTTAGTGTTGCATGAGACGCAACATAAAAGTAGGAGCAAAAGATTTCCTATAGATAGGTATCGTCCTCAGAAAAAAATTTCTGTGCAGCCTTAAGTAATATCACATTCTTAGCTATCAATTCTGTTTTCCAGGACTCACTTACAGGATCATTCTTAAATCTTTTGAGAAAGTATTGCCAAGAGAAGTGAATTCATCCTACAGTTGCCCAGATCCCCAGGCAACAACCATTTCTAGAAATCAAAGCTGCCTTTTCTGCTACAGAAACTCGCTCACAGAGACATGTGGCTTCTCTAGAAGATCTCAGATCCATATCTATCCTTGGACTGGAGGAGGAAAATACACTCCATGCCCCGACCCGGGGTGGTGATCTTAACTGATTTAAAAGCTGCACTTGTCCTTCTGTCCGTCTGCACGACCAGCTGCTGAGGTACTGTGCGTATGCTTCTCCCTCCATGTCTAGTCCCCGGTGTTCAGAAACACTAATTACACCAGAAGCTGATGAAATATGATTACATTTTTCTCTTCATTAAACATGATATAGAATCATAATTCACACATATAAAATTGTTTTATTCCTTTTTTCCCCTGTTTGCTTTGGAATTATTTCATGGTCTCGACAATGTAGGTTTAGAAATGCTGTCTCTTCTGCAGAGCCAGTCAGCCGCCAGTACCCTGCAATTTTAATGATCTAATCCGACAGCTAGCATGCTTTAATTTAAAGTTTTATTAACGACCACTTTCTACCCTCAAAGACTATATTAAAATTTGTTAATGGAATTGGAGATTATAAATGCCCCACTGCAAGGCCCACTTGTGCTGTTCTGCACCACCCCCTTTACAATTCAGAGCAATCCTATTAACTCTTCTTTATGTTTTGTATAGGTCATTTTGATTGCAGTTTTTTGTGTACTTCCCTTATGAGATAGCGTTCCCCGAATCTAAGCATTTGAAAGAATATAATTTTACAAAAGATCACATATTTCAGATTCATTATCCTTCAATAGTGAGCTTAAAATTTAATTTCTTTGACTTATTGCAAATTTTTTGAGTCTACCGGGAGAATGGAAATGAATTCCACGGGCAGCATCAGACTGTCAAAAAGTGACAGAATCCACCTCATCCGCTGCTGAAAACGCAGAAGGAGGAGGATGGAAGGATGTGCACGATAAACAAGGCATAAAGTTGCAGGATCAGGACAAACAGCTTTCCTCTACACATTGGAAGCGTGAAGCCCTTTGCACAAACCACGTTGCTTTTTCACACACCCTGTTACTATGTGAAGGCTGCCTCTGTTAGCCTGGTCTTTCAATGGAGCATCTTGAGACTCTTCCCTAGGTCTCCCAGCCTCCACTTGTGCATCAGGGCCCCACGTTCAATGTGCCATGAAAGGGATCCCCCATCCCATTATTTACTTTATTTAAGGAGTCAGTAAAAGCATCACTGGTCTCCAAATGTCCACAGATCCCATCGCCAACGGTCATTGTTCGCAGTGCGTCTCAGGAAATGCGCTATTAATCATTTGTTGTATAGACTTAATTTCTCACAATTCTCCTTTCTTTATTTTCTCTTGCTATTGTTCCTTTCTCCTTCTTAAACATTTCAGCCACCCAGTGAAAAGGCAGAAACAACATCAGGTTCTCAAGAAACCAAACAATCAATCAGTTCCCCCGCTTCACAATGGGACTCAACGGGAGCAGCGGGGCAGCTGCCTGTTGTTTGAATATCACTCACCCGAGAGGCTTGGCCAGTGTACAGAAAAAGCAGTTATTCACAGGAAAAAGAGGTAAGGTGAAGGACACAGAGGGGGATTTCTAAAGTGGAAATTTTTACATTAGAGAAGTTTACACTTGAGCTACCCATCTGGTCTCCTTTCACAGCTGATGAAAAGACATCGAAACGTAGGGTGCAACTCTCATCTGATGCATTTGAAATACCAACTCCAAGACAAAATGAACCAGCCATGCTGTGAAGTGCCCATTTCTCTCCAGCCTACCCTAAAAATAGCCTGGACAGTTGAGTAGGGTACAATGCAGACCTCTAAAGTCAGGTAAAACTTACTCCCCTCGTTGTAGGGAGTGCCATGATCAGATCCCGAAGGAAAGAGTTTTCCTAGGTGGCAGGTAAACACTACTGCCCCAGTCCTCAGATGCTCCAAGCTTAGTATGCCAACCGAGTGTAATCTGTGGCATCTGAGGACCATACAGCCCCTTTCACAGAAGATTTATAAGATTTATCATTTGCCTACCTCCTGCTTAGCTGTGACAGCCCATGGTGCCAAACAAATCAGTGTTGCTGGTGGGTAGCTCGGTTCCTCTCCATCTTCCTCTCCTCAGCTTCACACTCATTATCCTTCATACTCTTGTTCTTCATTTAAGCCCTTCCTCTCACTGCTGAGTTCCCCTACCACTGTAGCAAGTCACACAGTCAGTCTTTGGATAGCTTTTCACTGTTCCTACTTCTCCACCACAAAAGCTCTCACACTGCACAGCAGTAAGCTCTGGGCCCTGCTCATTTATCCCTTTTTCTTCTGCAGTCCTTCCAAATTGTCAACACCTGTGCAGTGAGGCCTCCAAACCCACCTGTGGCAAGGAAGAAATTCCCATTGCTGAGGTGCCCTTCACGTAGGAACACCCATGTTGCTCAGTGGGTGGGATTTCCCTATCCTCACGCCCTGAGCTAACTCTGCTCCTCTCAAAGATGGGTAGACCTTCCTCCAGTTGACAGTGCTTAGCCCACTTTTGGTTTCACACAAGCAGTTTGCTGTGGGGATGTGCGACCAGTGTACACAGTGAAAGCATGGAAAAAAAAGATCACCTGGACCTTGATGTGATATGACCTGAAACCAATGACACTGCAAAGCTCCACGGTGGGATGTACAGCAAATTGGGTATTTCTCACTCTCAATGACCCGGTGTTCCCGCCTGTTGTTTCTTGCTGCCGGCTCCTTCCCAGCCCTCGCAGCCCCATCCGTGAGTCTCATCACTGATGGATCTGGCCCATTTATGCCCTGTGACCTTGCCCTCTTTGGGCTGGCAGCCTGTTAAGCAGTCAGGAAAGACGAAGCAGCTCAGCACATGAGGAGCACAGCTCACCAGCCTCTGCACCCTGGCTTGCCCATGCCACAGCCCGTGCTGTGATTGAATGCTCTCACCTACACCTAACAGGCTACATTAAATCGGTGTATTTGTTTTGTTTGCCAGCTCCTCACACACCACCTGACCAGGGTATGGAAACAATAGCATGTGACTGCAGAATGCAAGTCGAGCTGGCATGAATCGTGAGCCTGCAGTTCAGAATTTATCTTTTGTGAACATTTGTGCATTAAAGTTACAGATTTGCTTTTTCACCATATTTGCAATGGCACTGCTCAAATATTTGTGGAGACTGTACGCAGCCTAATTGAAATTCAGTTGAATTCAAATTAATATTCATGATTTATTTTCTTTTTTTTTCCCCTTCCACTCTTCATTCGGCTCTAAATGGAAGCAGCTCCCTGCTGCGGAGGGGGCAGCTGTAAGCTGGTAGGCTCCTGTAAGGGTGCAAACTTTGGCAATCCAATTTGAATTTATTGAAGCTGCCACACGCTGGATGTCACCGCTATCTACATCATTTGCGTGTATTGACAGGCAGGTCTTAAGCTCTATCAGTTTACGCCTGTGTCGGGTGGGTGCTGATTGCTGGAGATCTGCAGCACCTCACTCTGCATCGCTGCTCGCACCACCTGCTCCTTCCTCCTCCTTGGCACCCAGCTCCCGTCACAGTGACAGTGCCCTCTGTGCCGCTCATCGCTCCAGCTCCCTACCTTTGCATGGATGCCCTTCAAGCAGCAGCCAACCTCCTGCTGATTTAGCCCCCGTGAAAGGCACAAGTGTCCTGTCAACACAGAGAGGACGGGACTTCTCCAGGAGCAAATGAGGGCAGAGATTTGTGGCTCTCTGGAAGCAGAGAGGGATTTGGGGACGTGGCTTTATTTGTAGCTGTGCAGGAGCAGGGCTGAGTTCACTGAGACCTCCCAAGCCCATCGACTGCTTTCATGATCATAGATTGTGTATTGTCTATCGAAGGTGAGCTGGTGTTTTTAGCAGAATGTGATGAAACCCCACACCTCTGTAAAGCATCATTTCCAGACCTTATCCACTTTCTGTGTCTAGTCTGACTGCTGCTCTCTGTCTGCCACTAAAGAAATCTTGCAAGGAGAGATTAGAGATGCCTGGTACAGTAAAACCTTCCTCCAGTCACCCAGGAAACATAAGACTTTTTTTTTTCTTTGTTGGAAAAATGTGGAAATTAAACTGGAAGCACTATGTGGATGTAGCTCTACCCAGATAAACTCACAGACTGTCAGTATGCAGATGTTCCTGTGGACTATAACCACTCACACGCTTTTCAGAGCATCCCAGGTAGTCTGAAAGTGCTTTTCATCAGGTATTTATGTTCCCCAGTAAAGCACTAAGATAGAAATATTATAAACTACTCGTTTAACAAGAAAAATACAGGAACGGTGAAAAATACCTGGAGGAATCGCAATGCTTTAAAAGATCTCGGAGTCATCTTGGACGATTTTTAATCTTTTCTATGCCTCACGGCTGCAACACATAAAGGAGATGGAGGCAGGTGCAGCAGCAAGCCAGCTTTTCTCCTCAGGTACAGGACAGGCAGGAGACCTAAGGCAGGAGTCCTTGCAGCAATGACACTTTACAACTCCCAGGCGCCATACCCCTTCCCTGCCTGAGCAAGGAGAAAAGTGTAAGACAAATTTATCACTCCTCTAAATACCAGTGTAGCCGAAGACAGGTTTTAAAAAGTCACTGTAGTGCTCTGGCCCCAATCATGCCTCTGTGGCGTATCGTCACCACAAATCATGGTTAGGGTTTCCCAAACCCCATGTTTGCATTTCCATACCTTAGCACACTGCTGGAGATAACTGAAACGCCCTCAGGCTGTAAAACTCAACATTAAATGCCACAGTAGTGCAAAGGACAGCTAGGGGGAAGGGATGCCCAGAATATGTAAAATATCCTTTTTTTTAAGTGCTGTGATTTTATGACAAGGCTTCACGTGGAGAGTTTCCACTCTGGTTGTGTCTCCTGAAAGTCGGTGTCTAAACTAGAGTGCCGGCACTGCTGGGTTGCATCAGCTGAGTTGTTCCTTTTAAGCCAGAAAACTCTCTCTGGCACCAGACGCTTCAGGGGGATGTGTAGGACCTCTAAACCAAGTTGTTTAGCAATGGCTCCTTACCAAATAAACCTTCTTTCAACTCCTCAAACATCTGTACCCAGAGATTCGGGGTTAGGATGGTGGCAGCACTGCCATGGTGAACTGTCACAAGCTGGAAAGAGGCGATGGCCCAGAGGAAAGCAATCACCTGGAATATGTTTGCAATCACCTCATTAGCTTGGCTGCGTGTCTGGACATCTGGGGCACCTCTGCAGCCAGAGACTCGTGGAGGAAGACTCCTACAGTCACGGGGTGATTCAGGCTAGAAGAGACCTCTGGGTGTCACCTAGCCTGACCCCATCCCACCTTTCTTAGCTGCCTGTCTTAGGACAGAAAGAAATGTTATTTGAAGGCACAGCAAGCTATCTTTTAGGAAGCAAACTTGAGCGGAATTGAATCATACCATGTACTCTGCTGTAATATATGTGCACAAAGGGTTGAGCAAGCAGCCTTAAATCTGAATAATTTTTCTGCCTCAATACATTTTCTATATTTCCACTTTAGCTACTCTTCCTTCTCCTCTGGGGAAATTTCTAAAGGAGTGCCAGGCAGAAGATGCAAGACTGAGACATCTCCTAAGCCGCTGCCAGCTGACCTCTGTGATCCTGAAGTCCTGCAAATAGAAAGGGACCGAGACAGGGTAAAAGGATTTAGCAAAGAGCAATCCAAGGTGAGACAGATACCCTCATGATCATGTACCCTCAGCATCACATGCTGAAGGATGAATCGCGGCCAGCAGGACCTTTTCCCATTCTGCACGTGCTGACCAAATGGTCTGTGCTACAGACCCAGGCTCACTGGGCAGCAGTTTCTGGATTTCTCAGGGTGTCTTTACAACATATGGGCACAGCGATTGCTGCTGCCCACAACCCTCTGATCCCACCCTTGCTTTGGCAGTGAGACGAATGCTGCTGCAGCTCACCCAGCAGCTCAGCCACTGTATTATTAGGTTTCTTCAAAACCCCTGAATGTCCCATCTAGACCCAGTGACTTAATATTTTTTAAATTACCTATTTGCACCAGCGCCTCTCCATTTGATACCTTAATCCTTAATAGCAACTCACCTTTATTACCAGAAAAGAGCAAGTCAAGAGCAGATTTCTCCCAACATCCCCTGAGGTGAGAACTTATGAAATGAAATCATTTCACTTCTCAGCTGTGTCCTCATCTTCCTTAATTGTTCCCTTTAACTCCTGGGGAGCCAGCAGACCCGTCTCGTTCCTTTGCAGGTTTTCCTGTTCCTGGCAGACTTGAATTATCTATTGTTTGTTTTCATTCCTACCAAGTCTTGCTATTTCTTGCCGGTTTCCTGTTTCCCCTCTTTCATGCTGTATATTCTGCCCCTGTTTACTGACCTCGTGAAGGTTGGATTTCCATTTTTTGAAGGGCCATTGTGTGGCCCAAACACCTTCCTGAACCCTGCCATTTACCTGCCTTCGCTCCTGCCTTCCACCCACGCTCGCCGATCAGACCCACACAGGCAGTTGGAGACCCCTTGGTATTGTCAGGTCTTGGTATAGCTATACATACGCTGAAATCTCATTAATGGCAATTAAAATTGAGCATGTGGTTAAGTGCCTTGCAGAAGGTAGCTGTTTTGCTGTGTCACTCCCTAAAGAGCATCCATGCCAAATTTTAGAATTTTAATCTCTTTACATTTGACTCTCGATGCTGTCGGCTGGCTTCCTCATTTTGTTGAAATCTCTCCGTCTAAAGGTTAGCATCGCTGTGATAGGATTTGATCCTCTCCTTTCCCAAGGATGATGAACATAATTACATTTTTAACAAGTGAATTAAATTAGAGCACGATTTCTCTAACAATGAACGCTCTCCCCGCAATTGTGCTGGAAGTGCCGCCGAGCTGATGGCGTGCAGGAGCCTGCCCCATGCTTCAGAATGAGTGAATTTTCTAAATTCTATTCCATGTGTTATTGGGGCTTTAAAAATTATGTCTTATTCATCTATTGATGACAGTGGCCTCTTGGGTGTAAATTGAAGCAATTACGAAGGATCATGCAAATTAATCAATTATTTTCAGATTATTACATTCAAGCAGTAGTCCTGCTCTTCGATTCAGTTAAACTCTGCCTCTGAGTCAATTTTCAAACCTCCAAATTAAGCTATTTATTAGCTAAGAAGATCTGGGGAAAAAAAAAAAAAAGTTACACTCATGGCAGAAGGGGTCATTTTAAAAAGAGTTTAACACACAAACTGCGATATTTAAGAAAGTGCAGAAGTGTCAGTCCTGACCCCAGCGTGAGTGTGATGTTTGGGATCATGTGAAACACAGCAATGAAATCCCAGCTCCATGCACAAATCTCAGTGCAGCCGCGATGCTGAAGTTACAGCTCTGAGCTTTCCTCTGCTGAAAGCCTATGGAAAAGGTGGCAGCAACACTGCACCCCCAGAGAGCCCCCCGGGGGACGGGACCCCCTTGAAGTACCACAGATGCTCCTGTCCCAGCTCCTGACTTCCCCTCTGCAGCTCTAATTGTCCGTCCATAATGGATTAGCACGACTCCTCCAGACTAGCCCAATTAATGCAAATACCAATCACAGCTAACAGGAAATAAAATGAGAATTAGGGGCTCCTCACTCACAATCCCAGCCCTGTGGACGCTGTGCAGGCAGGAGCAGGAGCGTGGCATCCCGCCGGTGCCAGCCGGGGCAGTGGCCTGGGAGTCTCTGCCCATGGTGGGGCAAAGCCCACCGCTTGCGCACGCTCCTGTTCTCTGCCCACCACTCAGGCAGAGGGGTTAGAGGGTGGCTGAAGGCTTTTGAGTTTTAATTTAAGTGATTCTAAACCAGCTTTGGGTTTATAGCTAATAAGACATTAGTATGCTAATTAAATTATCCATGGAGTGGTATAAAGAGGCCTTCCTGAAGTTTAATGGCTGTGTAAAAGGTAACTCTACTTGCGATGTAATTAATTCATGGAACAATAAATGTAAAATTAGATTCTTATTAATATCGGAGAGGCTTTTCCTGCATTGGGAATGAGGTGGGGGGACTGGTCATTTTTGCTTTTGATGTGGGAGAAAGGAGACAGCAGCTCCTGACCACAAAGCACCTGCACCCTTGGCAGCATCCCTGCGGCCACATCTTCTGCACCCTGGCCAACAGAGCTGGGCGAAGATTTGCTCCCTACAGAAAGCTCCCAGAGCCCACAGGCTTCCTTCTAGGATCATATGGGGCTAAAGGAAGCACCCACGCAATGAGCTTTCCCAATTTTTAAGAGCAGTAGGGCATGAGAGCTTCCTCAGAAAAAACAACCCTGCCCTGGACTTAAAGAGACCAGGAGAAAAAAGCAACACTAGCCCCTCTTGAAAAAGCAGGTGCTCCAGCTATTCCTGGTCTTCCCCAGGGCTGTAAAGTCTTCCGAGTACAGGGATGGAAACTTGTGTTTCTTTGCTGGAAAGTGAGAAGTATGACCTGAGACCTCTGTGAAACCCCAGAGGAGCTGCTGTGTCTGTCAGCAGAGCAGCCCTCCCAGCACACATGCTGCGATCTGCTCCGTAACGTCCTGCATGGGTCACCCCACCAGCTGCTGCACTGCCCAGCCAGCCTTGTGGAATTTTCAGAAATCTGTTATGCCTGAGGGATTTCTAAACTCAAAAGCAGAGTTCCAATTGCATATCAAGGGGGAAGCATCAGTTTTTAAGCAAAGCGTCCCAGAAGTTGCAAGGTCTGGCAGCAGGGAGACAAAAAGACCTCACTCAGCCTTCACCCACCATGCCCTCTTGTCCTGGACTGCTCACAGCCAACATGGGGGCTTTACCAGATGTTGGGTTCTCACCTCAGCCCTCCCTGAGACCTGCAGGCTTTGGAGACCTCCCCAGGCATGTCCCCACTAGGGTGGACCACCCTGCAGAGGTGGGACCACCCCAGTCACAGAATCACAGAATGTTAGGGATTGGAAGGGACCTCGAAAGATCATCAAGTCCAATCCCCCTGCCAGACACCCACCTTGCAGGGCCTTCTTCATGCACAGAAATGGCACAGCAAATGCTTGAAGAGAAAAAGATCAAACCTACCTTATGGCTTGTTCTGGCTGAAGGGAAAAGTGTCCCTGTGTGGGACCATTTCTGGGCAGTGCTCTCCCAGACTGCACTCTGCTTCTGCTGTCCCTCAGCATCTCTCCTGGCCTTGGGTACCACCTCTCCATCCAGGGAGGTTTCCTCCACCTGCACACAGATGTGTCTCCCCATCAGCTGTCAATGGTCCAAGCAATGCCAGGACAACAGCTCTCACCACACTCAGAACAGACCAGCCACAGTGCCAGCCATCCAGCCTCCAGGAGAAAAGACAAGATGTAGGTGTGCATTATCTCTTCCAGAGAGTTTTTTTTGCAGAGTCAGAGGGTGAGCACCAAAGTTTATTCTCTCTGAAGCTGAAGCTCAGAGTTTCTATGATAAGTGCGAGTTGCATCAGCTTTGGTCTGGCACATAACTTTCTGGAAAGGTGGATGCCCAGCTGAGCAGAAAGCTCTTCAAAACCAGCCAGAGTTTACTGAGGATCTTACGAGAAGAGAAACAGAAAGCCCAGGGCAAATGGCACAGGTGAAAGCCAATTCTGGTATTTATAAGGGAAATGAAACTGCTGAAGCTGCCTCCAGGGAAGAGAAACAGCACCCGAGGGTGGTGGGTAGCTCCTGGGACAACAGACATCCAGGGATTTGGATGTGATGGGAGCATCCAGAGATTTGCTGTGATCCGGCTGCCCCAGGAGTGAGTCAGCATCCCTGGAAATCCTGCCGCTAGCCAGGAGATGAGTAATGGTGTCTCATCAAACACAGCTGGCAGGTTTATCCAAGGAGGATGCAGGATGGGAAACAGTGCCATGTCCTTCCCATGCTACTCGATGATGCTGCCACTTCCAGTTCCCGCTGACTGACAGTCCTTCCCCAAAACACTTTTACTGACCTGATGGTTACCTGACATGGCAATGATTCAGAAGAGGGTTGAGCACGTTCCCAGACAGTCTCATGCCAACAGGGGCTGTTTTCGTCAGTGCTGGGGCTCCAAGCCCTTGCTGGGCTTCTGTAGAAATACCTCAGGGGAACCGAGGGGATTCCAGCAAGACCAGTAACCTGCAGAGCCTTTGCTCAGCTTCCTGCTCAACACCACTGTTGAGCGGTCAAGGCTGATCATTAACAATTAATTGCCTTTGTGGTTTGTTCATTAAAGCATCTTGCCAGACCCATGACACAAAAGGTGAAAGTTACCCCCCGTCGCAGGTCCAGCCTCACAGTTTGCTGCTCCAGAAAGGGGGAATCTCGTGCTCCCTCCAGCCCCGCTCCTCCCTTGGGGCTCTCGGTGTGCTCAGGAGAGCCAGGCAAACGATATTTGCATGGGTAACAGGCAAAGCAAGGTTTGTCTTTTCTGTGACAGCACCTTATCACAGGGCCAGAGCGGTGTCTAAGGCATCTCATGGGGGAGGAGGACAGCAGGACATCTTCCTGTGGTTGCAGCTCAGTGAAGCTCGTGCAAACGTCCTTTGAGTTGTAACCTGCAACCTGTTCCAAACTCAGCAAACAGAAAATCAAAACAGGACACAGGTCACAGCCATCTGAAATGCCAATTTTGAGGACATCAATCACACCAAACTTTGCAGAGTCCTACCAGAGATGGGGAGGCAACAGACAGTTTTCCCTCTAGCACAGGCAGCTCAGTGCCTGCTCTCCTCCCTGCCCCACACCTCCTGTTTCAGCAGTTTCCCCCCAGGATTCCTCTGATCCCTGCTCCAGGCAGGTGTCATTTCTGGAAAATAAACCCCCAGGGCTGGGTCCCAGCACGATGGCAGGGTAGGCTTTGGAGTAGTGCCTGCTGCTTGCAATCGCTTATGGTTCCCAGCCCTGGTCAAGAAGAAATAAGCCAGGGAAACAGAGGCACACGAGGCTGTCATCAAAGCTGGAGATGTTTGCAGTTAAGAGGGTGGCACCCTGTTTTTTCTGACCCTGAAGTCAGCTGGATCTAAAGCTCACTTAGATTGTGAGATAATCAACTATACTGCAGAGCACAGAGCGTGACAATGGGATGCAAATTTGGCTCCCAAGACCCACAGCACCAACAGCATCCTGGCAAAAACCCAGGGCTCATCCAGGAGGGTTTGGAGCAGGTGGGCTTGCATAAATGTTTACAGAGTACATACCAGAGACAGTCTCATTCTGGAGGATATCTGTAGAGGGATCTGCAGGACTTGCTCTTCAGAGATACAAGGGATACTAGTGTGGGATAAATTCCTGACCTGATAGCTACATGGCCACACAATGGCAAGAGCAGTTCCTAGCTGACAGAGAATCTCGTTTTTTCTTTTCCTTTTTTTAATTTTCCTGTCCCTACTAATAAATTATCCTATTAGGACATAACCATATTTTCTGCTTTCAGAGCCTTTCTCTTTTCTCTCCACAGAAAGCCTATTCAGGCAGAATTTTTTTTTCATTTTTTTTTTTTAAAAACGCAAAACTATTACAAATCCCCGGCAAATGATTCCCCTATCTCAGACTTGAGAGGAGAAGCAGCATTCATTTCCTTTCCATTTCTGCACACATAAAACACTTCCCAGCTCTGGTCCAGCCCCAGCTGACTCAGTGAGCTGGAGAAATGTGCATTCAGACGCAAGTATGAGCAAAGAGCGCCCGGGGCTGAGGCAGCCTGGGGATGGCACTGAGGGGGGGGACAACGCAGGCAGGGATGGGTGACGTTCCTTGCCTCGCTGCAGGGAGGTGGGTGCAGGTGCTGCTCACCTCTCCAGGCAGTTTCTTCGCCCCTTGAAAGCGGTTTTTTGATGGCATTTCTTGGCTGGTCTCTCCAGGCTTCCTGAAGAAAAGGTATGGGGCAGCAGGGGGTTCACTGCCTGCTCCTATGCACCCCCTCCACCCCATCAGCATCCCCTCTCAAGGAGGGAAGCACCCAAAGGGGCTCTGGACCCAGAGATGCTCCTGCTCCTAACCTGAGCTGGCAGAGAGCAGGAGGAAAATGCCTTTCCCCTGTCTGCCTGCCCCATCCCTTCAGCTGGGGCTCTACCACACAAAGGGATGAGGGATGACACCTCTGTGGTTTTCCTTCCGAGCTGCTCACATCAGTGATTGATCTATTCCCCTAATTTTGGGTTTGGCTGGGGTTTTTTTGCTGCCTTGAATCTGCACTCATGGTAAACCTGTGGGGTAAGGGATCCAGGACTGGTAACTGCCCAGCTCACCTTCCTGGGGTCTCTTTCACCTGACTGAGATCATCTTCTCCAGAGGCACTGTAAAGCTTTCACACAGTGCCACGTCAAGTGCTGCGCTGAAATCCAGGTAGATGAAATCTATTGCATTTTCCTTCCATTTTAAAAATAAAGAAAGAAATAAATCAGTTACCTTCCCCAAAAGAGACAGCAGGTTTATCTCACTTGATCTTCTTCTGGTAAAGCCACATTATGTTATATTCCATTTTGTATTTTCCTTCGGGTACTTTCCTTCTCTTTCTGTTACTGTTTCCTCTGTCCTAAACCCTACACATTATTTCAGGCCAGCACAAAGGCTATCAGGACTTCGGGGTTAAATTTTTTGTCTTCCTTAGCAGCAAGGCATTTGTTCTTCAGTCAGATGCCACTAATTAGATTATATCACATTTATTAAAAATACTTCCCTCCTCATCCATGCACCTGTGACCCCATTCTCCCCATCACTGCTCCCCTGCAGCCTTTCTGTGTCCCTTGACTGACTGCAGTGGCAAAGCTCAAACATCCTCAGGGCTTTCAGTCCTCTGTAACTAACTTTAAAAGCCTTCTACCAGGGTCTCTATCGTTGCTGTGTGTTGTGACTTTCCTGCCCACTGACTCATCTGCAGATCCAGGCAAGATGCTGTTTCCTCTCTGAGCGGCACGGAGGGAGATTGTCACCGCCTTTCGTAACAGCCACCGTGGGCCAGACTCTGATTTGGAAGAGATTTTGTTCCTTGTTCCAGCAAGGAAATTAATTTCTCTTAAATGTGCTGATGTGGAGATAATTTGCTGGTGGACCCAGCAGATTTGCAGTCAGCAGGCTGCCCTGGTCAGTGCCAGAGAGCAAAACACCACATCAGGGGGTGCCTAACATCTTCGGAGTGATGGGGCTGTACTCCTGAAAGGCACTTGGTGCTATCAGTCCTTCACTAACAGACAGTCCACAGGAGAGGTGAGGAGCACCTGGTAGGCGCCCACCACACCCATCCTGGCAGTGGGGAGAGCTGCAGAGACCCCTCCTCTCTGCCAAGCTCTTTTGGTCCCAGTGTGCTTGACCCCATCCTCAGCAAAGGGTTCTTTTCTCTTCAGCCAGTTTCTAACACACGTCCCATGAATAATCCGCTGTGGCAGCCTGTGCACAGCTCCCGCAGACCGTCAGCTTCGCAAGATGGGCTTGAACATCACGGCTCAGGGAGAGAAAGCTGCGCTGACCCCAACTAGGATGAAGTCCCTGGGGAGATTGGCCAAGCGGCTGTCAGTAACAGCTCTGCAGATATTCTTGCCAAGGCAAACCAGCGTTTAGAGGTCCTCTGGAAACAGCAGCTGACTCTCAGTCAGGAAGCTAGCTCAGCAAAGCCCTCAACCCTGCCATTTTTGGACTCTGCAAAGTGTCTCTGTCTGTACAGATTGCCACTCAACCTAGATGTTTTTTGTCTCCAGCATCGTCACATCTGGTAGATGCTGTTTCCAGTGTCTCTGGAAGGTGACTCTCTGAGGCGTGCTGGGACTCCCATGCTCTCAGTGAGATACTTCAACTGATGAATAAACAGTACAGGTGCAGAGCCAGCCAATACCACCCCAAGAAAAGTTGAGAGACAGAGTTGTTTGCAGTAAAGATAACTAGGTTACAAATTACTTCTCGATTTTCTAGCACCTTCACCACTCTGCTTTTGCTCAAACTGAGCCCATTTGGGAAACCAAAGATTTACCTAAATATCACAGCCCCTAGCTTGTCAGCACAGAGGCATGTCAAAACCCACTTTCTGCTCATGGTTGCATTTGGGTTGCCCTTAGCTTCTGATCACAGCTGTAACTTCCAGCTAGCCCAAGGATAAATGTTTGTTATGTGACCTTCAGTTAAGAGATGTTAATTGGCAGGTTACCTACCCCGACTCCTGTTCTCAGGGTACCCTGGCACACAGACTCAGCAGGCTGTACTAAAGGTGCAGAGAGTTGCAGGGTGAATTGCAAGGCAGTGGGAGAGCACCATCACCCCAGAGAGTGACTCCTATTGAGAAGGGTCATACCAAAGGCAGAGGAAGCTACAGCTGTGTGGGAAGAGAGAACATCCCACTGTGACCAGTTGGAGAGGGATGCTGATAGAGTAGTCCCAGCTGCAGCTGACCAACAGCCATCTCAAAGATCAGAGCAGAATTCCACATACACATTCTTTTGTTATTCAGCTGCAGTTATCCTGGGGATGCCCTTAGTCCATACAACAGTGTGTATGATGCTGCTTTGTGCCCACTGACCTTCAGAACTTGCACAGTGCCTTGAAGTCAGTGTTGAAAGAAGTCACAAAGGTAGGTAGAAGGTATGGAGAAAGTAGCTGGAAGCTATAGTAGATAGATCAGATCTTGCCCCAGACACCAGAACTGTGTAAGTCATACGCGGAAAAAGCAATGTTTTATTACCAAAAAGTGAGAATCCTCTATTTCTGTGCCTACCCTTATGTATCCATGAGAAGGATCATGTACAACCAGTGACATAAAGGATTGCCCCAGCTACATATCTTAAAAGAACTGCTGCATCACAAATAAGGAGGTCCCGCTTGACATGACAAACAATGAAGGGAATTTCAAGAACAAGGTAATACAAAACCTATAAAGCAAAGAGATGGGTGGGGTTTTTTTTTTTCAGTAATTGGACAACAGGTGTTTGTTCTACTGTGAGACCTCATGGCACCAGTCAAAGCAGGTGAAACTGAGTTTAATGTTCTCATCAAGGCATTGAGATATTTTTATTCACTTGAAAAAAAAACCCCAAAGTCTTTTCTAATAGATTTTGTGAGTCTGTGTGAGGTGAGAAGTTCTGTGAATAAAGAGCTACCTAAAAGGTTTCCCTTTCAAGTGCCCCTCTCCAGGTCACTTGGCACTGGAGACATGCAGGTAAGGTAGCCAGAGGAGGGGGAAGCCCCGAAGAATAATATTGTGAAAAATACTCCAAAACGGTGCAAACAGTAACACAGATTTCTGGGTGGTGGCCACTGCAGATCTACAGCACTGTCACAGAGCCCATTTTAAGTTGTCACATGAAAATGCTTTGAATAGACAGGCTGCCTCTCCAGGAAAGATCAGCTTTGATGCTATTGGGGAATCAAGCAGCTATTGCAAAGATGCAAATTTATGAAATTCCAGCACCTGGTGTGTTCATGCGTAGGGAGTATATTAAGAAATCATAACATCTAAGAGCACTCCCAGCAGTGGGGAACCCGACCAAATTGTTACTGTGTGCTCTCTTCCTCAGAATCAGCAAGATCTTAAGATTCTGCTGAGCTCCCTGCCTCTTAGCTCCAGGTGCCAGCACCGAGAGACCACGACAGCTCAGGGAGCTGCTTTGCAGTAGGTCTCCCTAGACAACTTCCACACACCCCTCTTGCCCCTTCCAAGGGAATTCTAAACTCAAAAGCTGGGGTTATCTTTGAGTATCAAGGGGAAAGCTTCGCTTTGTAAGCAGAGAGACCCCAAAGTTGCAGAGTCCGGTAACAAGGAAACAAAAAGGCTTTCTGCTCAGCTCTCCCCTTGGTCACTGTGTCCTCAGAGGTGGGTCCTCCTGTCCTGCTCTGCTCACAGCCAACACAAGGTTGCGTTCCTACGCCAAACCTCAAGGGAGCTGCCTGCATCTCCCAGAGGCTGCAGGCTTTGAGAGTCTCCCTGGACATCCCCCAGACCTGTCTGTCCCCACCACAGAGGGGACCACCACCTCCTTGAGCACAGCATGCACTGAGAGCTGTGCCACACAAGGGCAGCACAACAGCTTGCCTTCTGCCAGGCCCTCCTGGGAGCTACCGAGGCATAAAGGTATGGGACGCTGAGGCTGGTCATGGCTGACCACCTTCCCTCCAAAAACATCGTTAGAAAATGTAACTGGGAAACAAGCCATGCAAGGACACTGGCACCAGCCAGAAGAGCAGCTAGAAAACAGCAGGGACGAAACGTCTGGATCCTGTGATATGTCTGGTACCTCATGTTCTCTTCTCAAGGGAAAAACCATCCAGAAGAAAGAAACTTAGCTTTTCTGTTGACTGCCTCAACACAGACATTATCAGTCCATGATGGGGCTGGCTTGGGGCCTCTTCTTGACAGGGAGCTGCCTGCCACCCAGGAGCCTGCTCTGAGCCTCCCCAAAAGCCAGACCACTCAGGGAGGGTGAGATGCAAAAGGAAAATCGCCACCTGCACCCCTCTGTGGGGGGCATCCAACTGCTCCCTGGGATGGATGGACACAGACTTTACTGGAGAGGTGACCCCGTGGAAAACCCTCTTGTGCTGCAGCTGCAAAGGTGGCTGCCTTCTCCCACTTATCTTCCAGTCTGACCAAACAGCTCTTCCGCACTCAGGCAGCCACCCTGGCCTTGATCCCAGCTGCTTTTTCAGGGGGCAGCATCTTGCTACCGGCACATGTTAACACCTGTACCTTCTGGAAGCACGGTGGGACTGATTAGATTTTGCCCTGCAGAAAGCAAAGTAGACCCACTGTAACCTTGTGCTGTTTTCCCAGGGATGGACTTGGCCCACATTTTCTAACTGGAGAGAGCAAGCACTCTGGGAAGCGCTTGCTGCTGAACCCAAGCTGAAATTATTTGACCTTGGAACAAGGTCAGCTCGTGTTGCCCCTACACATAGCTAGGAAAGGCAAATCCACGGTGTTCAGCAAATCTCTTCGTATAACAGGCTCATTTCTTCTCAAGAATTCATTTCAGAGGGATTCAGTGGCATTGACAG
Organism: Trogon surrucura; assembly: GCA_020746105.1. Classification (NCBI taxonomy): domain Eukaryota; kingdom Metazoa; phylum Chordata; class Aves; order Trogoniformes; family Trogonidae; genus Trogon; species Trogon surrucura. The sequence goes on along the minus strand of CM036630.1, from coordinate 6,816,896 downwards.
AGGTGGCACTGGTAATTTCACTGCTCATATTCAGGATGTAGCACTTCATCCTTCGCCCTACAAGTGGGTTAGCCTGTGAATTGCTCTGTGCTTCAAGTTGCAGAGCCTGAATTATTTTGACAGCAGGACACAGGCTGTTCACCAGAGCTCAGCTAGCTTTGAGATTGCATCGGAGTTCACCAGCAGCACAGGGAGCTTATAACTCCAGCACTCATTTCAGGCTACTGAGGCTGCAAAAGACAAAATCCTCGGAAAGCTTCATGTGGGTGCTAGAGCTCCTGACAAAAGCTCTTAAGAAAACCAAGACCTCCTCCAACAGAGCACAGCAGGTGCATGGTGTGTCACCAAATTGCCAGCAGGTTAAAAAAAAGAGGGGAAGGGAGATGAAATGGTACTCCTTATTTTCACTGATATGAGGAGGTGCTTGGTGACAGAAGTGTTCTGGGTTGAGGCATGAGTCTCTCACACACAGGGTCTCCCAAGGCTCATGCAGACGCACATCACCCTTGCAACCAGCACAGTGAAAAGGTCCTGAGGTGAAACCTGGCTGCTTCATGCTACAAACCAGGAGACACCTGTCCTCAAATACACAGCTCTTCACACGCTGAAGAGGGAAACCCCACTTAGACTCGGTTGGGAGGTCCCAGGGATCTCCGTGTACAACCGAAGCTCACCAAGGGTCTAGAGGTGGCTGCAACTGCTTATAAATCCTGCACAACAAGCAGGATCCTCATCACTTATGCCTCACTGCACAGATGTTTGGAGCTAGCAGCACTCTTCGCACTGATGGACCCTCTGAACGTGCTGCCTTGGGGGCTCCCCCAGTAAGGGCTGGACAGAAAACAGTTGATCTGCAGGGCAGCACATCTCCGGGGCTACCTGTCTGTCTGGTCCACGTTTTTCACTTGTTTCTTGCTGCCAATCCCTTTCTAAGTACGTTGGCTTACATGGGCTATCAATCTTGTAACCTCTCACTAAACCCATCTGTCCACTCCTCTTCAGCCAGCGTGTCTGGATTTGGTAGGACTGGTACAGCATCTCTCTGCTGCATTCAGGGTCCGCACTGCACCTCCTGCATTGCACAGTGCCCAGCCTGCCCTGGGCAGGCTTGAGGAAGCTCTTCCCCATGTTGGCATGGGAGACTTTTCCACCCGTTGTCCTAGTCTGCTTGGGGCAGTTCATGATCTGGAGGGCTCTGTCATGAGAAGACCCTTGAGATCCCATTTATTTCTGCAGTAAGTCTGGAGCAACAATTGCCGTTATAACTCCAGCCAGCCAAGGATGCAGGTAATGGCAGGCTAAAGTACATGGTGCAGCCTCGGGAGGGGAGCGGTTTCAGCAAGCACATTACTGCATGTTAAGCCCTTGCTATCCCTGCAGCTTCATCCCAGGAGGACTGCTGGGAAACGGATTTCACAATTACAGGAGCAGAAGGGGGAGCTGAGGGCTCCTGAAGCTTCTGTTTCTGCTATAATGAGCTGACAGGCAGCACACCTCTCTTCCCTCACCATTTACCCAGTGTAAATAGGAAATCTGCTACTTCAGTGCTGCACAAGACCCAATGTCCCAACTCCAAACATAGGCATTGCCCTGTCACCCCAGATACACCCTGGTGTTATGGGGCCACAGCCCCATAGGGATGGCTTATCTTGTGCCACACACCAGCAAGGTCAAAGCTGCTGATCCTCCTGCTGCTTACCAGCTTCTTCACCAAGAAATGTGATGCGCACACAGTCTCTCTCTGGTCCCTTTGGAAGGGCAAGGTGTTAAGACAATATGTCAGAGCAATGGGGACAGTCCCACGGGGACGAGTTTGAGTGGACCAGCCCAGAGGAACTTCTGAAGAGTGCTCCACTCATAGCACAAGCTTAGTGGGAAGGAGAAGGCAACACTGAATTTTCACAGGGTGGGTCTAACACATAAAAACCATGTAAGACCAGAAAACAGCTCAGGAGGGGGCCTGCCAGCTGACTTCACATCCCAGGTACACACTCTCCAAGCTGACACAGTCCAGGCCATGGTGATGGCCTGGAAGTTATGACTCTGAGAGAACACGAGTTAACAAAATGAGGCTGTCTCCTACGCCACTGAGCTGGTGCCCCCTTCTTTTGCTGTAAGTTGTCCCCCTCATATCCTGGCCATATCCCTTAGCAAGGTCCCACTGTCATGAGGAGTGAGGAGGCTTGAAGCTGAGCAGGCATGGGGCTTGCATGCTGGGGGTCCCTGATCTGTGCTGGGTTCCTATGCTCCCTGTCCCTTGGCAGAGTCATGACAGGAGCAGGCTCCAAGGGCTGCTCCCAAAACCCCACCCCACTTCTTCAGGTGACCACCATGCAGTACACTGCAGCTGCTAGGATTACCTAAATATAGGAAAGCACAATGTCCACTGTGAGGCATTTCCTCTCCTCTCCCTTCCTCCAGCCTCCTGGTCCACCATCCCTGCTGTCCTGTCCTACTTACTGCCTCCAGCTCTGCCTTTCTCGTTTCTCGCCCCCACCACACCCAGGACTGAGCAGCCCCTGCGTAAGTCCTGTCCTCATCTCTCTGCCCAGTGCTTTCTGTTGCATTTCTCAAGGTCTCCAGAACCCAGCACTGCACCCGTGATCTGAACCGCACACACTTCTTGGGATTCAGGGCAACAGAGGCCTCTTCCTGCCCGTCATGCAATTCCTCTGGGTCTGCAATACACAATAGCAGCAACTACAAACTCCTACCTGGTAGGCTGAGCACTTTCTGCCCAAGGCTATTGCTCCCCAGGTGTTTCACTCCCATTGAATTTGGCTTCGGGGTTATTTTCCCCACAATGCAGGAAATGCATTCAGCAGGGCTGGTTCAAGTTGTCGCTTCCTACCCACAGCTCCAGTCTCTCGGGTTCCTTTGTGTTTCATTTCACACTGGAGTTTGCATCTTCTCCCAGTTAGGATTCATCTGCAAATGTAATTAGTAAGCTGCTAATTCTCCTCCTTTACATCATTACTGCTCCACCAGTTTGAATTTAGCATCTCTTCCCACCCCACCCCCGACTATCAAGAGACATCAAAAGCCTGTTGAGATCTGTACACAGATGAGAAGGTTAACCCGTAAACCAAGCCACAGAAATGGTTTATTTCCATTCCTCCTATTTTGGGCAATTTTCTTTATCAAAGACGTGCCTGCCTGTTGCCAGGCTGCCGACTGTGTCACTCACACCTTGAGCACGGCTGAAACATGGCTGCTCAGCATCCAGCACCACCAGATTTAGTCTCCAGCATCTTTGCACCAGGCTAAGTCCAATTTCCCAAGGCATCCGACTTGCCTTTCCTGCTGAGATCTGCCCTCGACACCCCAAGCATTACCCAGCATTAGTTTGAGCCACTAGACTGTGTTGGGGCAAGAAGGTCAGCTGCTAAAACTGTGGAAGGCAAGCAGGCAGCAAAGAGTTAAAGTTCTGCATTCCCAACAGGGCCCCTAGCACAGCGAGTGATAAGCAAGGCTGGAGTCTGGAAGAGTTTGTACCAGGATTTTCGGAGCAGCTATTATTTCCAAAAATACGAAGTCATTCCTTTGAAAGAAAAAAAAAAAAAAAAAAGGAAAAAAAAGGGGGGGGGGGGGGGGGGAAGAAAGAAAAACACAAGAGCTCTAATCTCCTCACTGCAGAGTTTCACCTTCTGCTTCTCAGCCCTTCTCCCAACAAACTGCCAGCACCAAGGCAGCAGGCGGGAGGGGGAGGACAGCACTGCTCTGCCCAGCACAGGGCTGCCTTGGCACGGCCACCAGCAGAGCCCAGGGACAGGGCTGGCATCGCTGGAAAGTCCCTGCAGCAGGACCACAAAATTTGTTACAGCAAAGGCGAAACAAAGACATGGGGCAAATCCTGCTTCCAAGCACCTGGGCCCTGGGCTGGGTGAAGACCGCTGCCCTGAGATCCCGACTCCGAGACCGCTCCCGGCTGCCTTCAAGGAGCTCCGCGAAGACGATCGGCGCCACGTGAGAGCCCTCCCCGGGCGCGGCTGCTCGTCCTCCCACGCAGCTCCGCTCGGAGCTCTACAGCACAGCCCTCGTTCTCTTGACGCTTGGAGGTGATGAGCAGGGGAGGACTGACTCAGCACGGGCTCTGAGCAACCCCGCGCTGCGGCGGCTGCCGGGACGCCGCTCCCTGCCATCCCCCGGCTGCCCCCGAGCTCGGCCCTGCGGGCAGGAGCCTCTGCCCACGGCCAGGTTGGCTGTGGAGGAGCCGAACTGCTGAGCGGAGGGGAGAGAGGCAGAATTGTCCCCAGCTCCAGCCCCAGCTTTGTCTCTGGGGTTACCTGGCCGTGGGCAACGCGAAGCCCTTTCTCATAAGGACATCTAGTGGCACCATGACAAACGGCACACTTAACCTTGGCGGCTCTCCATCTTCTCCTTTCCCCCCCCAACCCAGACCCTCCTAATGTCTCCCATTCGCTTTTGCTGCCCATCTGCACTGTGCTTACTTCAGGGCACGGACACTGGTGCGGTGGGTGGAAGTCAAGATCCCATCAGTGGCGTCCCAGGAGACCCGTGGGACACGACTGGTCACTGAGATGGGGACATCAAGACAAAGACATGCCCAGTGCTAGGCTGAGCTGCTGCAAAGTCACGTGAGAGTGCTCAGGAAGCTCCTGTCCTCTTGCAGAGATGTGTACATGCAAACCCTAGGTCCTTTTTTACATCCCAGGCACTGGGACAGTGGAAGCACCACAAGAGACACCATCATGCCATGGGGCAGAGTAGCTCAATTCTCCTCCAGAGATCTGGAGGAAGGATGAAGGAAGAGGTGGTAAAGCCCTTGACCCCTGCACCAAAGGGAAGGGCAAACTTGCAGAGACACACTAGAGACAAATGTGAGTTTTGGCCACAACACTTCAGGTGCTCCTGCATTAGGTTTGCAGAAAGCTGGGACAAGACCAAGTGACCACAGTGATGCTGCTACCTCTTACCGCAAGTGCACCCTTCCCTCTAGTCAGAGTTTTAGTTTCTTTTGAGCATTTAAGTCCTTAAAAACACTTCCAGAAAATCTGGCAAATAGAATTGAATGGGCACCCTGCTCAGCCCAGAGAGGCAAAGGTCCAAAACATTCCAGAGCATAACAACACACCCACAGACATGGACAGTTGTGGGAAAGCAGGAGTCATCTGCATCCAGCCCCACACACTCAGGTAAAATACTTTGAGCCAAGGAAGAGGAATGAGCAGTGCTGTGCTTCAGGCACGCATCTGACTCCATATAGCTATTTCCTAAGCTATCCTCTTCAGATTGTAATGACCATGGATAGTTTGGACTTGAAGAGCATTTCCATTACAGAAAGGGCACATCATCTCCTGCTTTTATTGAAATGAAAGCAGTAATGAAATCACTGCTGCCTAATATGGATGCACTCGGTTAGATATGTACTTGCTTTTTGTTTGGGGGTTTTTTTTTCCTTTTTTTTTTCTTATCTGTTTCATGGTCAACATTTATGCATTGCTGTCAGAAAAATTGCTTTAATTTTCCATTCTGTTTCAACACCCTTTGCTAAAAACAAAAAGTATTACCCACAGAAGAACTGTGAATTGACTCCATCTAATATCTTAGGAGCAGAGCTAACACCAAATGGCATTCACTTGCATTTTTAATGTACTGATGAAGTCATAGAAATTACTAACTTGGAGGTTAGCTCATCAAATTTTTCTTGCTAAAGCATATCTCATATCTACCACTCTGACTCTTTCTCTTCTAGAGAACCTAGCTGTCACTTCTTTAATGGTTTTCATTGGCTAGTATGAACACTTTAAGGCTTAACACGAGTGATGTGGATGAATGAATTTCGAGACTTCATTTGGCTTTTCATTTATAGTGTCGGAATGAGTCTGATCCGCTGGTGTGGGTTTTTTCCTTTTTCTTTTTTTTCCCTTTTCACTGCCTCCTAATACTCAGGTCTTTACTAGTGCATGTATGACTTTAAAGATGTCATGGGCTACACACAGCTTCCCAAACTGATGCATCTACCCCTCTCTGAAGTACAAGGCTATTGTGTTGTCCTAGAGGCAGCAGCAACCACCTGGAAAGACATCGTTTTTACAGATTTCTTGGTTGCAGCTCCCATCATAACCCTCTACACACCCAGCAGTATTTCAACATACAGTCAGGTTTACATCTGTTACACCAAATCTCTATTGCAGGTTCAGTAGATTATTCTGTGCAAGACCGTGATCCCTCCAGACAACACTACAGGGATATATTCTCTTGGCTAAAACAGCTGGGCAACCCTTGCTCTGGAGGAAATTTGTTGTTGTTTTGCCTTGGGGAGTAACTTGCTGGAGTAAGAGCTGTCTAAACCTCCCTTCCCACCGGAGGCTAGTGGGTAGGCAAACAATTCAGCTGGGGAGCTTTCATTTCATTCAACAAAGAAAGAATTTGTCTCAAAACAGGCTTTTCCTTATTTTGCTCCAAATATTCAATTTTTTTCCACTAAAACAGAGGAAAATACATCTGCGTGAAAAGCTATCCTGCACCAGCAATATCCATAACTGGCTCCCACGTGAGAGGTCCCACACGCTGCCTGGCATGCAACAGTTCCCAGGGTCTGGCTCCACCATCAAGTTCAGAAAAACATAAAGGACAGAAGCCAGGACACCAAATTTGCTCTTGTTTAATTGTCTTTTCTCCCTCCTTCGAAATACTCTGGTTTAAAGTGCAGGAAAAAAACATACTTGATGCTGGGTCATGCTCCTGCCCTCCTACAGCAGCAGAGCAGCTCTGCTCTCCCTTCCAACTGTGGCAGGACAGGAATTAAGGAGATCTTGAGTTGCTCAGTAAAGGAGAAGCTCCTCATGGTGCCCAGCAGCACAGCTCACAGAGCTACAAATCAGGGATGAAGAACAACCAAAAAACTCAGTGCAAGCATCGCCCAGCGAGGGTTGAGGAACACAGCTCTGAACCCAGACATACCCAGCAAGGAGCCGCACCCAGGGTCCATCTGCAGCTGCAGAAGGAGGTAGAGATAGACAGCACTGAGGTCCAACAAAGGTCCAGGGTCTGTGCAGGATGCAGAGCCAGAGCTACAGAGAAGCACACCTACAACATTGCTCAAAAAAAGAAAGTAGACCCAGGGCTGCTTTTAAATAGGACTCCTGGGTGTGGGTGGGGGCCCAGATGAGACTGATCAGGGTCATTAAGGTCTGTTGGTGCAGTCAGTGCCCTGACACCTACCAGGACCAATGAATTCTTGTGATTTTATTGCCAATGCAATTGGAAATCCTCCGAGATCAGTTTTTTCTTAAGAGTTTTTCTTCTAATGGTGAGCACCTGAGCCAATTTCAGTTTGAAGATGCACCTTTGGCAGCAGGAGACAATATCATGATGAGTTCAGTGATTGAGTCAGAGGAAAGGTCAGACAACCCTGACGCCAAAACCAACATTATCTAAAACCAAGGTGAACTGGAGGATTGAAGTAAAGAACATTGCAACAAAAATAAGGAGTACAAACTGCTCACAGATGTATGTAGTCTCATAACTTAAGTTTCCAGACTGGAGGCACTAGAGAAACTCTGTATGATGGACACCTGACTCTGAAAGGAAACCCACAAGCACCCCCGGAATGTCCCCAGGGAAGGAAGTCCCCACCCTTGCACCTGGTAGTGTAGTGCCCCCTAAAAGAGGAAGGAACGTGTGCCCCAAGCTCAAGGCATGTCCACATCAGGCAACCAACCAGGTCTGAGCAAACCGGGCAATATGTGCAGACACAGTGGAGGGTATTTTTCTCAACTCCCACGTGAATGAATGCTGTTGAGCCTATAACTTGTGTTTAGATGAGAGCAAATCTCATCAATTACCATTTAAAGATGGATTCAGCACATCCCTAGGTGAGCAGTTTCAGAAGTTAATTACCTTTCCTCTGAAACATTTGTGTCTTAATTCCAATTTGAATTTTTCTTATTTCAGCTCCACCTGTCAGCCACTGAGTCTCGTCTTTGTCTGCTGGATTAAAGGACCCTCTGCTATCAGAAATCTCCTCCCTGAAAGTACTTAGAGACCATGATCAAGTCACCTCTCAACTTGCTCTCTGATGAGCTAAATAGATTGAAGTCCTTAAGCCTATCATTGCACAGCAGGTTTTTCAGACCTTTTCTCGTTCTTGCCACTCTTCTCTGAGCTCTCTCTAATTTTTTTTAATCCACGATAAAAGCGTGGATACCAGAATTTGATACAGCATTCAGTAATGCTCTCCCTACACTTTATATCACTTTTCCGTCCTACCTAATAGCCCCTCAAAATATGTGACTGTCACATGCGTCCACACTAATTATAAATGGGCATGGTGTCCTGCTGATCTGGCTTCCTAAGCCCCCTTCTGCACCACCAGTTCTGCTGAAACATTCCCAAATCCTCGTACACAGATGACATTCGTTGTTGCAAGAACTACACCACCATGTCTTGAGCTCCCAAAAGGCCCGTGGCTTGTTTGCACCCCACCTAACAAACTAGTCCACGACTTAATTTGTGTAAGCAGTTATTTTTCTCCCGCTGTTGTTTCTTCACTTCTGGATGTAGTTATAAATCGTGGATTAAGAAAGTTTTCCTCTGCACTGAGTTGGTCCTCGGTGTCAGTGCATCTCCTCCTCAGCCCCCTTATGTGTGGAAATGCAAGATGCAAACACAGCCAGCACCACTACGGGCTTGCCAGCTGCTGATGGAGGTACCCTTCACTGGGAAATGCTGCAGTTGTCCTTTTCATCCCGGCACGGCCATTCAACCCTGATTAAGTGACTATGACTGTGCCTGTGGTCCCAGCACAAGCTCATGCAACCTTGCACTGCAGCCCTAAGCACTAACAAAAAAAATTTAAAAGGAAAGTAAGCACTTTTCAAAACTTTTCGAGGCGCTTTCTTTCTCCTCAGCTCCCCTCCCAGCAAGCCGCTATCTAGGACACACAACCAGTGCATGAAATCACTTCTTCCGTCTCCGTTCCAAGGCCGCTGTTGCTGGTCCAACCCAATGCAGAGGAGATGGCAGCTTTGTGGATGGTAATTAGCAGTGCTGCTTTCGGTCCTGTCGCACCATGCACATGCCCGCTCTGGCTCCAGGTGTCCCAGGGAACCAGGAGCGAGAGGCAGCTGTGGCAGGTCCAGCTGCAAGGACGTGGAACTGAAGGATTAACAGGAATACATCATGCGATGGATTCCCAACAGGGACACCAGAAAGTGTGCTCGGTCTGTGCATCTCGGTGACCCACTTCCAAACCTTCTTATTCCCCAAATGTAATCTCCTTCAATTTATAACCACTCTGACTCTTCTCTGGCATTCAGAAGCCATTATCACCGTGTCTACCCCAGGCCCTCACAGCTGACTTTAGATGCCACTTCTTTTTACTGTAACAATAATAACCTATGTACGTGGCAGGTCAGCCAGCCAACCAGCTGTGTCTGCCTGCAGAAATGAGAGATTTAGCACAGCAGCCATTTCCTGAAATACAGCAGGAAAAACAAACAAACAGAAGTTCTGAATCATTTGGATGACGAGGGCAATCCGAGACCCCAGGCTACTCCACCCCTTGTGACTGTTCCCAGGTCTGTCCTGTCAGCTGATGATAAAGCCCTGGGAAGTCCTGTGGGACTGATGGGCATCCCACCAGAACCATGTACCAAGATTTAAAGATTTTAGTAGGAAATGTGGACATTGGCATGAGTGGGAGTGCCGGGATGTGGAAGGACCAGAGGAAATGGCAGGAGAGAAACAGGAATGGCAGAGGTGATGGCCCTGTATGAGCAGGTCACCAAGACCACACTTCACCGGAAAAAAGGGCCACCCTTAGACAAGAGCCAGATTAAAGCAAGGGCCAGTGAGGAGGCAAGAGCAGGAAAATAAAGGCAAGGACTGGAGCCCAGGTTGGCAAGGAAAAGGCAAGGAATAGATGAGCACCAAGGTCCGGTGACTCGCAGAGGTGGCGCAGGATGGACACATGAGAGCCCAGCATCATTGTTAGCATGCGAAGGGTGCCAAAGGCTCACCCAAAAGCCAGCCCATGTCCCACCCTGGGAAGAAGTCGGAAGGCAGGAGGGGGTTTCACAGCCAGCATCTCTAATATCTCTTGTGTGACAGCAAGCACCACGGACAGATTACATGGACGCATGCATCCTGGAACTTGTGAATATGCTGTGGGCATAGAGAGTGCACGTGAGAGAAATCAGTTTAATTTTAAAATAAAATACTTATCTCCTATATGGTCTTGCGCTGAGCTTCACGATGTTAGTGGAGCTTTGTTGCTACGGTGCAGCAGAGATACTGAGATACTTTAGATTCCAAATGTTTTGAAATTTCTGTCTATTTGCAATAATAATGATAACAAAAATAGATAACAAAATAATTTTTATAGTTTTTTTTCTTTTTACCTAAATTGAAATGTCTCCCAAATGTTTTGTGAATGTATTCTAGTTATAATTATGTACACTGAAGTAGCAGGTATGTACTGTCCTGACCTATTCCTGCGGGGCACCCACTCCTCTGGAAAATTATCTTCCCTGTCAAAAAGAGTTTTTAATTGCGAAAATGGTGATGGTGCTGATGATTATGATAACTGTTTCTCTGAGGAAAAAGACTTCTGGTACAGAAACATGCTGATTTGAGAGCGCAATTCGGTAATAATTTAAATTAAAAATATTAAACACATATGTTGTCATTACCCAAACACTCACAAATCACAGCCATACCATGCAATAATCAATTATAAAACTCAATTGAAATGTAATTAATTGATTATTTATTCTCTGGTTTCAGATTAGGATACAATTGTTTTAACAAGCATGCCAGCTCTTTGGAGATTTTCTGGTTGTGTTGATACTTTACCCTTTGAGCCGCATGAGCTCGCTGGCCAAAGCCTCCCAGGCAGCCTCAGGAGATGCTGGGTTTATAGATGTTCCCAAGAGCAGGACAGTATAAGGCAGTGAAGGCAAGACCCCATCATTTCACATCATTTGTCTTCTCTACCCCAGACCTTCCCCAAGCCCACCCTTTGAACATGAAAACTCAGGAGCTCTTCTGGCTCCACTGCTTTTTCTGTATCTGTTGAGCAGATCTTTTTGCCAGGACAGCTTTACTTACAACAGTCCATGGCTTCGATCCCCTTTATAACGTCAACACCAGTCATTTTCTGAAAGTGCAGCTCATTATGGATGTGACCCAATAAAAACAGATTCCTTGGTTTCCGACGAAGAAAAAAAATGTTCAATAATGAAGACCAGCCAAAGAAAGTGCCCATTACTTATTTTATGTCATTCCTAACTTAAATTCACACAATATTTTAAAGAATTTGTATTACAGGAACTTTGTAGCATCTGTATTATTCTCCGGTGAGGGCACGAGACACGTGAAATAGCCCGTTCCTGATGCTGGATTTGTTAGTGGATGTGCCATTAACTAACATTAGGCAAAAGCCACTTTTATTTTACCAGGTCAGAAGCCTGTTCTGTATTCAAAAAGTAGGTGTTGTACATTTGGGCAAGATGAAATCTGTTCTTCACGGCTATATGTCCAACTGAGGACAAAAGAAATTCACTGCTTCCCAGAGCTGCAGAAAGAGCCTCCCTATATATTCTTTCAGACATCGCCGTGACAAAACCCCATGTGATCACACAACCAAGGTAATAAGAGGCTAAAAGTTACAATGGGGCAATTACGTCGTTATGTAGCCACTTTCTGCAGCCGCTATGTTCAACACAAAGGCAATCCGGCACAGAGGCAAGGGCTATTTCATTCGTATTATTTTTTTTTCTATCATCAGCTCTGAAGAGTCAGATGTGTCCCTCATACATACTCTAGCATGCAGCAGTGTTTCCCATTACAGCCATGTCATTAACCCATTGTGAGGCTGTCTGCCTCTAAAAACTCCTTCCTAAACCAAAAAAAAAGTCCCAAAGTGGACCTGCAGACCAGTTTTCTTAGCTGATGTTTGTGAGACCACCTTGTTTTTTTGACTGACAATTGCAGGAGCCAGAGAAATACAAGGTTGGCATGAGGCAGTTTGCCATCTGAGTATTTAATCTTCTTTATCATCAAGGATTATAGGTCAGAAACTGGGCTCCAAACGTGTTACCTACTGCTTGGCATGCATTAGTCATCCTTCCCCTCTCAAAATCACTGTGAAAAGCGCCCGATGAGAGGGCATGAATAGCAAATAGCGTGTGCTGGAAGGGAGCAGGCAGCCAACGCGGCAGGGAGGCTGAAATGTGTTCATCCAAAGTATCAGGCAAACACTTTCGCGCACCAAAGAAATCAGGGTGTATTCACAAATCGAACAAAGGGTGGAAATGCAGGGTAAATTAGTTCTCTTGAGGGCATGTGATCAGAGACGCCCTCAGTCTACCTTTCGTCTCCCGCTTGCTGTGCTTAAGGGCTGAGGCCAACAGCTGGCTGTCTGCCCTGGAGGGCTGCTTCCTTCTTCACAGATGACCACTGCTTGCCCAAGTGGCATCCACCTCTGCAGAGATGCTCCTGCATGGCCACTCACCTTTCCCCATCTCAGGAAAAATATTTCCTTGCGGTGATGCTCTCTTTCAATGCATGCTGGTGCTCTGCTGCCTCCGTGGTCCCCAGAACCACCAGACGAAAATGCCGCCTTGGACCCAGGTTGAGGAGCTTGCATTTATTGCTTGGAGCAATCTTCCAAGCCAGAGCGGGAGCTCAGCCACATTTTAGGTGTCAGCAGCAGCAGGAGGATGGGTTTTCCTGCTGGTCCCTGGGCTTTGCAAAGCCGCTCCTCCTGCCTGCGTTGATGTGGAGGGTGTGTGTGTGAAAATCTCTTTGTTTGAACCCAAAAGCTCAGTGGAGATGCTACAAAGCCTCACCGCACCCAAGGTGCTGCTCTTTGCAAGCACCCTCCAAGGCCCTGATGCTTACCTGTCAGCACTGAACAAAACACTGAGAGCTCGTTATTCGGCTCAGAGCATCAGTAAAGCTTCCCTGTGCTCTAGCACAGAGGCTGAATTGCAAATGAGAGGAATAAATGAACACAGGCCCCCTTGGCGAGTGCTCTCACATCAGCCAGGAGGGGTGGGAAGGGAGTGGGACGAGGGGTGGAAGAGCCGGCACCGTCTTCAGTGCGAGCGCAAACCAGTGGGTTCCTGGGGCTGAACCAGCCTGTGCAATCCAGTCTGGCCCTGTGCTGCTGCACACGCAGCTTTGCCTGATGGGCACAAGAGGTGGACAGTGCCCCTGGGATAGGCAGAAACAGCCTTGTCCCCTCCTGGCAGTGGGGAGCAGGGCCCCACAGGTGCTACCAGACCTCTTGCTGCCAAAACATGAGCCGAGCTGCAGCTGAGATGGGAGGTCTTGCCAGCTCCTCAGCACAGCTCCCATCCTTTTGCCCCTTGGCCAGCTGTGGTACCATGGCGTGAGGCTGCTCCCACCCAAAATGCAACATTAGCAGCTCTTCAGACCCCTGGATCCCACTGACGAAGGTGGCCAAGAGAACCTGCGCTCACCTCTGCCATGCATAGAGCAGCAGGAAACCCCTGACCTAGCTCAATGGCTGGGACCTTGGGAAGTGGAGGGTCTGGTGGAGAGGCCTGCCTACTGCATCCGTGCTAAGCAAAGAGGCATTAATAAGCATGTTGCTGTAGTTTTTCTTCAGTTTGGAAATGCTGAGGGCAGAGGAGGAATCACTGTGTCCCTCCTGTTCACCTGCCTGCAGGGCATGGACCAGGCAGCTTAACCAAAGCACTTTGCATCCAGCCCATGTCTCACAGGTCAACTAGCACAGGAGTTTTTTTTCAGCTGCAGTACAGTCCTAATTTACAATCCTTACATGTATGGGAACTTGACATTTCTCAGAATGGCTCTTTCCAATAGGTAATTCTGCACTTCATGAAAATTTGTTTGCCCTTCCTAATCTTCATGGCCAACACAGCCTTTTGTGCAGCTCTGCCCTGGCTGCAATCAGAGGACTTTTCTCCACGTCTGATCCCGACAACCTTAACATTTGTCAGGGCTCTGGTACCTGCCTTTATAGTCTTGCCTAGGAGTCCTCGAGTGGCCTGTGCATACGGATGAGTCTCCTTTGACTCAGATGAGAGGGCCATGGCTGTGTTCGTTCCCACAGCGTAGCACAGCGACCTCAATCAGCTCTGAACCAGGACTCATCCTTTCAAGGCATCCTGCAGTCAGATATGCAATGATGGATCCCAGCCGGCCTGACGAGGCAGCTTTTCAAAACCAGCATCTGTCGGTCGTCTGGATCACAGGAGGCAATAGTGCAGGTCGCCCTCTGTGAGCACGTCGTACTTGAAGTATCTGTCTTTGGTGTGTCCCATCTTCTTAGCAAATTATCGTCATTTTCCTCCTACTTCTTTTTTTAAAACAATTTCTCTCTCTGGGTTTCCTTTCACTCCTCACTGCTGAAAGTGGAGATTTGGAGACCAAGGGCTCCGGCATCATGAGTCTCTTCAGGCATCAGAGCAGCAATGAGCCCCATCACCACTTGCCCATCTGCTTTTGTGTCTCCTCATGAGCTTTGGGTGTAAGAGCAGAGGTAGCTTAGTGGTGCAGGGTTAGCATGGGAGTTGCTGGCCGTCACACTGGTGCCCCTGATGAGACACCCGTGATTGTGCTTGTCCCTTGGCCATCTCCATCTCCTGCGGCAGAGTGCTGCAGCAGAAGAAGTGCATGTATAAATAAAATATCAGGGCCCCGATCAGAGGGCTTAATCCCAGAAAAGTTATCAAATATTTATTTCAAAACAGAGAAATAAATAGATGAAAACACCAATGGAGGACATTTTGTCCTTACATCAGTCCCTTTGCTGGGCACTGCTCAATGGTTGGGGAAGGACACTCAGCCAACGTGGTCAACAGCACTGGTGGCTCAGGACGACACTGGCCAGGAGTCACCAGCCCTCTGCAGAGTGGAGGAAACCTCCTTCTGCTTCCAGCCAGCCTGCCATACTGTCTCTGCCCCATGCCCGACACTCCCTATCACTGCTTCTTCTTTGTGTCCTCTAAGCTTTGCTGGTACTGAGTCGCCCAGGTCTGACAAGCCCATCACCATCAGGATCAGGCTCTTAACTGATCTCCACTCGTTTAGAATGCCCACTTGCTGGAGAACCCCTTGGCCATAAGAGTGGGAATACATCACATGGTGGTGGTACCCAGAGAGACACATCCCTTACCCTACCAGAAAAGCCCAACTGTACATCCACCTTGCTGAGGTCATGTATTTAACACAGTAAATGTGTGGTTTCTCCTTCGTGACTCTTGAGGGTCTGTGTGAAGCCAGCTGAGGTGCCTGTGATGTGATCTGAGCCAGCATACACAAGTCAGTCACACTTCAGCGTGTTGGGACAATAAATCTCAAAGCAGACACAGAATCAAAGCGTCTGTCCCCAGCTTGCAGTGCCTATGGTTATTCAAGAGATCAATCAGGGCTATGAAAAGCTGTCTCTCCCAAATCAATGAACTCAACTAAAAGGTACCTATTCATTATTTGAGCTCAAGCTTGGCCTCATTGCACCGACGGAACAAAAACCTGTCTGATAATGATAACTACAAGACAGTGGCTGGGGAAAAGAATTGTCCATCCGACGCGGGGTGTTATGATGCGAGACATCAGCTGCACTGCAGGTCCCGGGGCCTGAGTGCTTCTCCATCACAACCTCCTGCTGCTGGAGACAATATTTTACACCTAAATATCAGCACCTTTCTCTTTAGTGCCTCTGCAAATTATGTTACATATGGACACATTGAGTTTGTTTCATTGAGACAAAAGGAACTGTGACACAAAATGCAAGAGGAGCTGCCTTTCTCTGTTTATTGCTTGTGTGGGAGTAAAACAGCCAACACCATTCTTACTACCTGTTAAAATTTCATGAAAAAAAATTTTGTTAAAAAAATCCAAAGATTTTTGGGGGAATATTTTGGTTCTGCAAAGTCAGTACAGGCTTAACAGTAATAGATTAACAGATTTTTATGGGTGGATTCACCTCTATCCCTTCTCCAGGCAAAAACCTCTTCCAGATTCTGATGAAATGCCACTTTTGTCAGTTCTCATGAATTTTTGGTGAGGCATTTCCTGCTCTTCCTCAAACCCTGCATCCTGGTGACAAAGTGAATATGTAAAAATATCATCTTGTTTTTCTTTTTTTTTTTTTTAAATTTGTAATTACATTTCTGGCTGCCAGAATTTCAGAAAAAAAAATAATAAATGCAACCATGACATCCTGACAATCTTCTGCAGATGCTGCAATTTGAAATCTTCTGCCTCTGTTTCTCCCAACGGTGTCTATACAAGTGACGGTACTCACTATACAGAGCATTTCATGGGTCAGAGAAGGAAGAAGTAGGACTTGCTGGCCCCTTGTGGGGAGCATTCTGTGCTTTTACTGCAGTCTGCAGCACCCTTTGAAGTCCTCTTCCTCTTTACAGCTGCAATGTCCTGTCCCCTTACGTAGACACTGATGGTCTCCTGCCCTCAGCTAGTCTGTTCTCTCTGGTCAAACCTCTCATATCTGCATGGCTGAGCCTCCAGGAAAAAAACCAACCAACCAAACAAGACCAAGGAAACTCATCTTCCTAAACTATTTTCAACCATTCCCATCCCAGCAGGCTCCCCCCATGCCACAGCCTGCCCATGTGCCTCAGACACTGAGGATGCAGGTGGGAGGGGAGATGGCCTCACACCAGTCCAGGGGTGAGGGTCAGTGAAAGCATTCCATCAGACAACTGGTTAAAATAATACTTCCCTGGATCCACATGCTTTAGTGGATGCAGTAGAGGTGTCGACCCCTTCACAAAATGCTCACCAAGGTTGCCAACATAGTGCCATGGAGCTACTTAGACCACACTGGGAGTAATGTCCTGTTTTTGTCAATTTATGTGAAGGCAGATATTTTTGTGTTGGAGAGAGCACAGTGTAAAGTCATTTAGACAATAAAGGAGTGACAGGATTTCCACGGGAGAAGAGATTAACCAAAGTGGGATTATTTTGTTCTAAGAGACGATGATTAAGAGGTGGCATGATTGAAGTATTTAAACTGGCTCAGGGTTATTATCAAATTAAGCTGTATTGGAGATTGCTGGGCAGCCGTCACTCAAGGGCAGAGCAGAGTGCTTTGCAGCAGCCTCTTTCATTGCAAAGGGCATGGGCTTGGCTGATCCAGAAGGATAGTCGTGGATGGAGAAAGTAGATGTGTGCTGCTGTGTGCCACCACAGAGGTCTGGGTGGGCTGGAGAGCTACCTATTGCTTACAGATAACCTTAACCTTGGCATCGTCCTCGTTTGAGCATCAGGATCCAATGTACACATATTTATTATCCTCTGTGCCTTCAGATGGATGGTTTCATCATTCACGGCAGCGCCGTCCTTCACTCCTACAAATTGCTGTGAACTCCTGCACTTCTGTCACCTCTTCTCTCTGGGCTGACAGGGCTGTCTCCTGGTGCGAGCAAACATTTGCCAAGTAAGGAGACACACTGAGGTCTTGTACCTTCTCTGTATTCTGAGCATGGCTCTGCCTTGTGCATTGCTGCATGGTTTTTCTGCTGGTCTCTGGTGCTGACTCTGCACGTGTGTCTGTCTCACCATTCCTCTTCTGCCACTTTGGATTCTCTGCCATGCCCACTGTGCCAAAGCCACACCAGTCCTCTATAACCTTCAGGCGAGACTGAGTGGTTTTCCTGGATTATCAAGTTCTAACTGCTTTGTACAGGTTTAACTGAGGGCCTTCCTGTCACCTCTGTCTAAAATTTTTGTTCCAGATCACAATCAGATTTCAGTCTCTTAGCGAAGCTTCAGCACCCATAATTGCAAAATTGGCTCTTCAGACCTTGATGAGCTGCAAATTCCTCTATGGTTTTACGTTGTTTCCTACACTCCCATTAAGAAGCTCTCTCTCGTGTGCATCATTTTCATGTTGAGAGTAGCACTCTACAGATTTCTTCAATAGGACTTCAAAATTACTCTCCTCTTCCTAAGTTAACTAAAGAGTGTTAAACCGTGAGGTAATTCAAGCCCCACAGTTTACAGCACAGAGTCTACTTTTTCTCTTCTTTTGGCCAACCCGTATTTTCTATTTCCTCCAGCTGTTTATCACATTTCCAGGGAATTTCAGCTGTGACTGCTGAGGGGTCTTCAGACAGCTCCTTCTTCCCATCTTTCAAGTTTCTCTTTATTTCTAGACCCATTTGGCATACAATAACCACACACTGCCCAAGATGCCTTCTGTGTCCAAACTCCACAGGCCATCCATAACAGGAGACTTGCACACTGCTGTCCTCCTTCCCTGCGTGGAGCCTTAGAGGATGATCCTCCAATATGATGGCTACAAAACAGCTCACATAAGTTGGCACTTCTTCCCCAGGGTGTCTAAAGGAAAACGCTCTTCACTCTATCATCCATACAGAAGTAATTTTGAATTTACGCTGGCCTCATTTGCACAGATAGATCTGTTCCTCCGGGCCAGGTTGCCACTGGACTCACTCTGTACTTCAGCTCCTTTCTACCCCTCCATCACTTAGAAAGACCGTGCTGCTACAGCAGACTGCAAAGCGCCTTTCTCATGTCACCAGAGCAACTGTTGGCTGCTGATGGGTGAGGGATGAAGGCAGGGAGCAGAGAAGATGCAATGCTGTGGGTGCTTTCATGGAGAACACCTCAGTCCTTGTCTGGTGAGGAACATAGATGCAAGCCTGGCCCAGAAGCCAGGTATGGCTGAGCATCCCACACAGGCCAGAGCATTTTTGTCTCTTGCTGTAGTACCATCGAGGGTAGCTCTGAAGAATCCCACCCCAGAGGTGTTTTTTGTCTCCCTATTAATTCACAGTCTGTCTAGACAACTAGTCTGCAGGTAATAGCCATGCTGCCAGCATCAGCAGTGTCACACCAGCTTCACCTGTGGGCTGAATGTGGTAGGTTGGTCCCATCTTTCCACACACACCCTGGCCCTGCCCGAGATCACAGGTCCCAAAACACCTTTGGGCTTTGTCTGAGGATGGGAGCAGCCTAAAAGGAAAAAGAAAATGAAGGCTTTCTTCTTGATTTACAGTAGGGTTTTCTCTGTGAGAGCACAAGCAAAGGGTATAAAAGCAAACGGACTCACCTCCTTGCACAGGAGCGGTCTCCAAGCTGCCTTCTGCCATGTGCGGAGAGATCACGCCGGGTGTCTGGGAGGATGGGTAAACAGCTCATCAGAGCTCATCAACATCTGCACAGCCTATCTGGAAAACACAGTGTGAATGCTTAAAAAGGGCACCAGAGCACAAAAACAGTTCTGCCCCGTTGGGCTGGTAACAAAAGCAATTAGCTGGCGGAGGTGGGAACAGGGACTTTGGGCTCTGCTTATACAGCTGATTAGGGGATCATCTGTCAGTCTTGGCCTCTCCTGGAAGCAATCCCTCAGCTGCAGCTACGAGCCAGAGAAGAGATCAGCTCTGAAAGGCCAAGACTTGGCATCCTTCTGCAAGACTGGAGAGTTCACACTGGCTCTCCAGCTCAGTGTGAGGGACTGGCCAGTGCATTTTCATGCTTGGAGCTGCCAGGAAGGAGCTACTAAGGATTTTTTGTTCTTCTTTCCACAAAATTATCTTTTTTTTTTTTCCTTCCAGGACACTCATTCAAGTTCTTTCCAGTCTCACTTTTATCTTTACCCTGCTGGAGCTCCAGCTTCCTGGGGACAACAGCTCCAGGACCCTTTCTTGCAGAGCAAGGTGGGAAAAGCCATGCCTGGTGCACGCAGCCATTACTGTCTGACAAATGCCCACCGCTCACATCCAG
Organism: Trogon surrucura; assembly: GCA_020746105.1. Lineage (NCBI taxonomy): Eukaryota > Metazoa > Chordata > Aves > Trogoniformes > Trogonidae > Trogon > Trogon surrucura. The sequence goes on along the minus strand of CM036630.1, from coordinate 6,797,162 downwards.
TTTGCTCCTCTGCCCCATGCCACAACACAGGCTCCTTCTTGCCTCTTCTCACTGGGACCCCACTAGATGGGCATCTCAGCCCCTTCAGTGTGTCTCTGCTGTTCCCCTGCATCAGACAGAAGCCACCCACAGGGCTGCTGCTCCTGATGGGTACGTATTGAAGCCATCCTCACAGAGGCCACTAATAATGCTGCATTAGTGTCCTCCTGTCATTGCCCTGTCTGCGGTCGATGAGCTTGGATGCTGATACACTCCAGTGTGATGTCTGAGTCACCCAGGTCTGACATCATTGAGGATGAGGGGCTGGCAAGGAGAGGAGTCACTAGCTGGAAGGTGTTGCACAAGGAAACACAGGTTCTGGGGGTTGCTACCAAGTGGCAAGGAGCGCAGTGATAAGATGACAACAAGGGCTCATCAGGACCAAGGGGGTACCATAGTAAGGAGTGGAGGGAAGGACCCCAGGACCTATGAGGGTGAGGGCTGGTGGGGAGAAGCCCAATGGGAAGCACGACAGTTCACTCAAACCGTCCTGGAAAATGGAGAAAGAGGAAGGGCTGCCCTTGGAGGCACAAACCTTTCTTCTTCCCCTTCCCCCACTTGACATTTGGAGTGTGAATGTCTCCGTGTTTGGTGCTCGCGGAGATCATTTCTCCTGGAAGGAGAAGGAGGTGCCGACAGCAGCAGCCACAGGGACGCAGCTTTCCTCTAATGAACTAGAAAATAGTTTCCCTTTAATACTGATTATCCTGGAAGCCAGCTGAAGTGAATGTGATTTACATAAAGATGAACCCGCTCGGCACAGTCTTCCTCGGCAGCGCCAGGCGGCTCAGCAGCAGCAGCAGCAGCAGCACAGGCTGGGTCTCAGCTGGGATGCTCTGCAGCATCCCAGAGTTGGCAGCATTGCCAGGTGCCTCCACTTCCCGATGGGCAGGCGAGAGCTATGCCCCGCTCCAACAGCTCTGTCTGCCTCTGCAAGCACTTGGAGCCCACCAGGAGGGATTGCTGCAGCCCCCCAGGCTGCTCACCCATCCCGCCTCTCCCACCTCAGCCTGGCCTCTGGTTGTGATGAGCTACTGGGTGCTGCTGCCACCCATCTGCCATCCCCTGCAGGGCCCTCTGCAGCAGGCGAATTTGTGGCCATGCAAGAAACCAAGCTGGGAAGCTGATCTAGCTGGAAAAAAAATCCCAAACATGACCCAAATCCCTGCATGAACACCAGTGGCAGCACAGGGAAGGAAGCGGGAACAAGAAGTTCCCCAGCAGCCTGGCTTCTACCATAAGCTGAGAGTCCATTATAAGTAACTCACTGGGGCCCGAGATTTGAAAAGGTCAGAGAGTCCTCAGGTATCTTCCTTCCAGCCTCCTCCATGTTATATTTATGTCCAGACTTTCATCATGGATTTAAATCTTCCACAACTGCCACCTGTTTGCACCAGAAGTCACCTCCCTTGGATGGCAGGCATCCCAAAGAGGTGGCTCGGCTTCCTCTCTGCCAGCCCTTCCCCATGCATTGCTGTTGCTCCTTCCTAACCTTGAGCAGCTCAACCACACAAGCACATGTGTTGTGTTGCCTCTGTGCCATCCTGCTGATCTAGGTTCTGCTTTCCCAGACTGCTTGCACAGCAGCTGTCTGGACAAGAGTGTCCTTACACACTCCTGAGCACTGCGATCTTCTGCACCCAAAAGCATTTCTTCAGGCACAACAAGTATTGAATCTTACACCCTGCAAAATGCAGCCCAGCACTCCTCCACTGTGCATGTGAGTGCTTGCTCACAGCCAGGGTGCAAATAGCTGCAGACTCGCAGAACTTGGATGGGTTGCACGTGAGGGAGAGGCCTGAGTGCATAGTTTCTGCATGCTCACATTTGTGTTCATACAGGCATCATACTTTCATGCATCACCAGCATATTTGTGGCTAATGTGTTACTACTAATCACGGCACTGCCATGCGCAGAGCATATGCCCCTGTGCCAAGACACATGGACATACCATGCCTGCACCATATGTGATGAATTAGAGGGGAGGAAAGGATGTATAGACAAGCCCTTCGAACCAGGAGGTGTTCAGTCTGGCTACCTGTAAGGCCAGCACGTGGCCACACTTGGCCAGGGGCATGCAGCACATGTGAGGACAAGCCACCAGCCCATAGCAGTGGGTGATGCTGGGAGGATGAGACTGGGTGCTGCTGGAGCCGGCATTCCCCGCTGCTGTGCCATCCGCCTCGGTCAGCAGTTCTGACTTCCCCTCAGATAGATTATGTTGTCGACTAATAACCACATAAAATATTCAGGAGCTTACCGCTCTGCCAGAGGCGCTGTGGAGATGAGCGTGCCAGGAGATGGATGGGTTGTGGGCCTGGGAAGCTTGCTCTGCACTGAGAGCTTGCGGGGGTGGGTTGGGTGCACGTGGCTGGGCTCAGCTTTTGGGAATGGGATTTATTCTCCAAGTAGCAGCCTAGTCCTGCACTGGGATATATTTGTGCCTCATCCTAGAGGAGGGAGAGCAATTAGCAGGTACCTGTTTCTGGAGCAGACTAAGCAGGGAGCAAAGCCACCCGCAACTCCAGATCCCTGGACTCTCTTTGGTGTTAAATACACACATAGCCCTGGAGCAGGGCCAGGAAGCCTGGCCATTAGCAGGGGACCACCCCTGGGAGGTCGTCCCTGGTCTCTCAAATGCTCTGTGCTGGATGCCAGCACCACCAACTCCCCTGCCAAAGCCTCAGCTTGGACCCTGTCACCACCAGGGGAGTCACAGGGACCATGCATGGTTTCTGGTGATTCTATGATTCTTTCTCCCAGGGTTGCAGATGTTTTGAGGCGCTGGAGCCAGGGACAAGATGCTAGAGACAGATACTGTGACAGCTGTGGCACAGTGCTGGTTGTCACAGAGGTGGAAACAGCTCCAGAGCAAGGGGTGGAGACAGGAGCTCAGCGCACACTGGGAGCTGTGTGCTCTGCACCAGAGCGCTGGACATGGCTGCCTAGCTCAGGCAGGAGGAGAAGCCCCTGGGGTTGGTAGGGCTGGTCACGCTTGTTGCTGCTTCTCCATAGGTTCGTGCATCCCATCTTACTGTCTGCAGGTCGCCTATTACAAGTGCCATAAATTCTCCTGTCATCTGAGGCCAGCAGCAGCTGTCACAGTTTTCAGCACAGCTGGGGTCCCAGCCCAGAGCCTCGAGCCACGCGCAGCCCAGGGCTGTGGCCTCTGACAGCAGCCGCTGTCCCCAATGGGTTGCTGGTGAGGCGGGACGAGAGCCAGCGTGCTACCTGGCAGGGGCTGACACGCTCAGCAGATGCTGTCAGCTGCGTTTTTGGAGCAGGGCTCCCTGCACCTCAGCAGCAGAAGGTGCCTGAGAGTGGCCAAAAGGGATGGAAGCCGAGTGAGAGAGCCTCCATTGTGCCTGACTGCATTATGCGTTGCTGTGTTTGGTGTTTAGGCAATGCCTCCTACCCAGCCCCAGGATCCCAAAGGAGAACCATGGGAAGCTCTCAGCATTTCCCATACTCTGCCTGCATCTCTCAATTCATTTTGAGCCAGTCTAGCTGGGGCTTTGCAGTGTCACAGTCGTGTGTGAGGCATTTAACTGGTGGAGGGGTAGGGAGTCAAATGCCTTTTGCATGGTGGACACACCCACACTACCTATCCCTTTTCTTGTCATGTCCCCTGATTCTAGAAGCTCCAAGGGACAATAATCTGCACCATCCAGGTCCTTTATGCTGGCTCTTAACCATATCAGTACATTGGCATGAACTGCAGCCAAGGAGTGAAGTTGATCAAGATCAGCCTTTACCTGTACATTGCTCCACACGTGGCTATGCATCTCTCTCACACAGCTCTTCCTCTAAGCGATAGATGCTCTGCAAACCCCCTACATCTACCTCTGAGCAGGCTTAAGTGGAGAAACTCTGGATGTCTACAAAAGCCACGTGGTAGCTGACAGCAAGTGCAGCTTCGCAGCTATCTCCCCTCTCAGGAGGAAGGGGATTTGTAATTGACCAGGCAAGGGTGAGCAGCCTGACCCACTGCAGAGCCACAGAGCTCCCTCGTGTGCTGGACAATGAGTGGAGAGCCGTGGCAGCAAGGACCCCAGGGTGTGAGAAGAGCTGGGTGAAGGGACACCCCACGGGCTGCGGGACAGCCGAGGGGATGTGGCAGCTTGCTTTAGGCTCTGGGCACGCACAAGCACCTCTCCCCTGCAAAAGTGGAGAGGCAAGGGGCACTGGGATTTAGTAAAACATATCACCCAGCTGTGGCACTGCAGGGGGATTTTGTTTTGTAAAAGGATTTATTCATAAAGCCACAGCAGCAGCAAACCAATCCTTGTCCTGTGGGCCTTGCAACGTGTGTATAAAGTAAATTAGAACAAGGTCTGCATGCGAAGGTTATAAACGAACATAATACTGGTTAGGGGTGGGGAGAGAGAGAAAGAGTTGGAGGCAGAGAGAAAAAGGCAGAGGAAGAGGGAGGGGAGAGCCCTTTCATAATCCACAGTTCCTGAAATAAAAATAAGGCTGGAATCATGTTTTGGGTAGAAAGGAGAGTGCGTAGGAAGTGTATACTTGCCAATCTGCCAAAAAAAAGTTGCTTTTTATTTTCTTAAGAAGGCAATTATGTATTTTTGTCATCCACTTCCTACTTTGAAGCAGTTGAACCTGCTTTCCTGAAACTTTCCAGAACAATTTGCCTTCAGGCTACTGCCAGAACTGCAACACTTACACCCCAAAGATGAAAGCAGGAGTGTGCCACAGCACTGGCTCCACATATGCAGAGCAGAGGCACCTGCAAACTGGTCTTGTCTGCACCTCCGTCTCATGCAGCTGGGAGCCACCAGTTCCTCTCACCCCTCCAACTGTGTTTTGTGAGAGAAAGAAGATTTCAAACCTTCAGTTTGTCTTGACTCAGGTCAGAAGCTCATCAGAGGCGAGCAGGGATGTCAGTGTGACTCTGGAGACATCCAATGTCCTGCCACTTCCTCTCTGGAAGCTCCCACCTTGGGAGATAAGAGATCAATGGGGTTTAGATGGAGGATAAAACCTAGCTGAACTCGGGTCCAAGCTGGGAATCAGCAGACCTCGGACAGGGAAAGCACATGAGCGTCTCAAGGTCCAATGCTGAACTCATCATTCACACAGGGAAATCTGAGAAATCTGAGCCTTCTCAATCCCTTTCAGCTCCAACTCAGTGCCTACTCCCCTGCACCCTGAGTCCCCGACCCTCTGCTGGGCTCCCTGCCTCGTGAGCAGTCACTGCAGCACTTGGTATGTGCCAAGTGGCTTTGGTTTTGCTTAACTGTTCCACTTGCTGGATAGCATGGGGTTGAACTGCATGGGTTGTACCTGAGCTATATGGCAACTTGCAGCCCTGTTAGGACAGACAGGGTCTCAACAAGGTTTGCTCACTGTTGGACTCCTGTGCCTTCAAGTCCTCTGTGCCAGTGGCCCTCTTTCCTGCTTGAGATGCCTTTTATTGCAAAGAAGCCATTTGCTCTCTCACCTATAAGAAAGATGTTTGAGATGGTAAGATGCCCAGATTCAAGGGTGCCTCTTCATAGGTGGTCTTCAACAGAAAACAAAATATTTTTCTGATTATGTTAGTTTGCAGCTTGAGCAGCAGGTTGTTTTGACTCTGCAGAATCGCTGTAGCCAGTGCAAGAAAGATAAGACTGCATGCAAGAGGAAAGGTATCGTTTTGGTGCCCCACAGTATGAGTTGACCAGGTAACAGCATCCCGAGGCCTCCCAGTTACCTATGCATGTTACCATGCTGACAGCAATTCCTGCCACTGCTCCTTACCCCACCCTGTCTGCCATATCAAGTGCTGTCTATAAATTACTAATAACAAGGATATGTACCATGGAAAACAAGCCAGTGCCTGTGGGTGGGATGGGATCAATTTTCTAACTCAATGTAAACACCGCAGTAACTTTGATATTCATGATATTCATATCCAGAAGGCAGTAGCTGGGCATTAAGGTCACTAGATAGTAGCATTACAAGTAGCACATTACAAAGATGCATGGGCTTGAAACCCCCAAACGCAGATAGGAGTGACCCAGCTATACCCACATGCAGCCCTGCCTGGTGTGATAACTCTGTCTTCCTCTCCCTCATCCCACGCAAAGCCTTAACACTGGCTTGTGCTTGTAAATATGACAAATATGGCCGTGCCTGAGTTGGCACGTAGAGAAGAGGTTCTGGGTGCTTACAAGAACAGTGGCACAGCAGGTGGCATCCATGGGATGCCGGGGTGCCGGTCCTGCCGGGGTGCGCTCGATGGCTGGATGCACACCAGGGCCGTGGGGAACCTGGCCATGGAGGACAACAGAGGAACAAGCAAACACGAGGGAGTTCATCACTGCTTGGCAGGATCCGCCTGTCTGTGTATCTGAAAGAGCCGCGCTACAAATTTGATGTGACTTGCAGAACGTATGCAATGCAAACTAGTCCTTTATTTCACAGTCAGTATTCTCTTTTTTTCTCTTTTTTTTTTTTTTTCTGGTGCACCTAGCCTTAGAAAAAATGAAGGCTGCCGAAGGAACAAAACTGATGCGAAGGGTGTGACTCTGAGTATCATGATGAGGAAAAGACAGTTGTGAATGAACTTAGTGTTTGCAGTAATTAACTGTCTAAATTCTTAAATCCTGATTTTGAAATTGTTTGGTTGACTTGACATGTCCAAGTCCCAGAGCTTTTAATTCAAATATAAAGCTTGATTGGCAAATTAATAAAAGGCTATGAATGAAATTAATGAAAGATTAAAGACCAACAGCTCATGCTGATACAAAAATTACCCCTCCAAAATAGGTTATGCAATAATTAGAATAAGTTACCACTATATTAATATTAATTCTGATATAACATTTATTCATCGATTAGATTTAGTGATTCACAACTGAGTTCTAAAACCTTATGTACATTTGTTGAATCTTTGCAGGCACTGTTAATCATCTTTATTTTCCATTTCATAATTTTTAAAATTGCTATAAAGCGAATTTTCCTTAATAAATTGTATAGTTGAGCACTTGAGTTCTCAGTTTTGCTAAGCAAAATGAGATCCAAAGAGCTATTAGGACCACGGAAAGCGCAATTGATTAACTAAAATGACTTGGTCAATGCGCTCTGAATCCTCTAACTAGCACATTGTTTCGGTGTGAACCTCCACGTCTCATATCGGCTGGGAAAAACTGATAAAAGGGACAATCTGAGAGAGTTTCCATCTGGGTTTTGTTAACGAAGCGCTAAGCTGAGCAGCCTACAGAGTTTTGCATTTAGGCTTTAAGAATTTGTGTCTCCAGCGTATAGTCACAGGTTCATAGCCTGTGTCAGGGAAAAAAAAAAAAGAAGGAACTTATTACTCAGTGCGCTGGGATTGTGGGGAAGGGCTGCAGCAGGCAGCCTATTTGCAGAGATTTAGTGTGTCACTTTAATTGGGCCGGATGAGGTGTCAGCCGCGTGTTCAGAGGGTATGGTAAAAATGCGGATGGAAAAGAAAGGCCTTGGTACTCCCACTTCCTAAACGTGACCTGGGTTGAATTTGTCGCCAAATTCAGGCTCGTTTCTGCTTTTCCTCACCTTAATGCGGATATTATTTCATGCAGCCAACTGAGCTAGATCGGCAACCTTTCTCAACTGAGAATATCCCAGTATTTTAAAATAAATTTTTTCTTTAGCAATTATGGTCAGCTTTATCATTACCTGTTGTCTGCTCTGCAGCGCTTTGGTTAATATGCTGGAATTTTTTATGGACTGTGTGATTTACTGCAATGCTTCTCTCTCCGTCTTGTTTTTGGCAGATGATAACTAAATTCTTTTGTTTCTGATCACTTATTCTTGTTTTATTGTGCAATAAAAAATAAAAACACCCTAGTAAAAATGTGTAAATAGAGCATATGCAGCTCCATAGAGGTGGTTTTCCTTGCTGAGGGAATGCATGCACACATCCCTGCATCCTCAGCCTGTGATGAATTTTGTGGCTTCCAAGAGCTCTACCTCTACTGCAGCAGGGTAAAAACCATCAGCTGTACCCTGGTCCTTGAACCTCAGCTCCATCTTGGCTAACCCTGACCACCAAAATTCACTTTGGCTGGCTGAGCTCTTTAAAAGCCAGTCCACAAAAAAGCAAAACAAAACCAAAACCAAACAAAAAAGCAACTTATTCTGGTGATGCAACTCATCGTAACCCTCTGACATCCTATGTGCATGGTGTGGGATACGTGATGAGCAACATATCCTGGACCCAGCTAGCCCCTGGGTTCTGCACCTGGGATGCTATCCAGCTGCGTCCCAACTCCAAAGTCGAGTTTAAACATCTGGTCTCCAGTCTCGAGACATTGCCAAGCTCTGAACCCGAGAACATGGAGTGCTCTCACACTCTATTTTGGAGGGATAACACAGAGACTGGCAATGATGGAGACCTGAAAACCTTCCTGTCTGCTACATCTGCTCAAGCAAGTCCTGGCTTTGAACTTGCCATCTCCTGCGTCAGGACCTGCCTGTTTACACTCGTTGGGGAAGAGCAGAAGCCTGTTGCATAAGACGGCATGATCATCTCCCGGCAGCTTACTGCTGCAAATCACATTTCAGCAGAAGATGATTTTCACCTTCCTTGTAACTAATGAAAAACCCTTTAATTCAATGTGTTGACATTAAATCTCAGGCTGAAGATCTCTTCCCTGGAATACAAATGGAAATGGGACCCATGCTTTTCCAGGTAAAGACAGTTTGAAAGGACTGGTTCATTTTTCCACTGGATTTAAACCGTATTGGTTTCCTTAATAGTAAAATAGCAGAGAGGGAGTGAGTTCTCTGACTAAAATCAGATGTCCCTATTTAGTTCAGATCTGTCTCAAACACTGTCTTGACAATACAGATGACTAAATCCAAGCCTATCATGATATCAGAGGCTTCGCTGGCATAGTGCAGCTCTCCAAGATTTCACCCTGGCACCTATATGCCTTTCTGCTGAAACAGGCTCCCTGGGCAGGCACAGAGCAGTACATTTAATCACAGAATCATGGAATGGTTTGGGTTAGAAGGTACCTTAAAGATCGTCTTGTTCCAACTCCCCTACCATGGGCAGGGACACCTCCCATTAGACCAGGTTGCTCAAACCTCTGTCCATCCTGGCCTTGGACACTTCCAGGGAGGGAAGTAGCCTACATAGTCTCACCTGCTGCCTTTCCCTCTCTCCCTGCTCCATAGCCCATGCACTAATTGATCTCCCACCCATGTCCCATCTACCCACTCCCAGTAGCTGTAGTCTGAATCTGAAGTTGCCAGGTTTAAACTGCACACCACTCCTTCACCAGAAGATGCCATTTTATTCTACACTCATCCAGCCTCAGGTTCCCACAGAATCCCTGAGCATCTCTCCTCCTTCCCCACATCCTGCCACCACTCCAAAATGAAGACCTGCATGTATGTAGTCAGTGCATGTGAAAAAGCTTTGCTGTTCTCCTGGGGTTTCATTCCAGTGGTGTCTCCCAGAGAACCCTTCTGGAGATGTTTTCAGTCCAGCTATGCACGAGGGCTGCAGAGATGTTGAAGCTGGAATGCAGTCACTCAGACACAACCAGAAGAGCCATCATGGACCTCTGTGGCATGCACACAAACAGGGAGGCAGTGTGTTCATATTTTGCTGAGTGCAGATATTAAATGTAGATTTCTCTGAATCCTCTTGTCTTCAGGTGAAGCAAGTTACCTGGCAAGTGCTTGACTGCTTTCTTCTTACCTCGTGCGAAGAGCTCTCACAATCAGAGAGGAGCAAAGAAACCTTGTATTTTTGGAAAGGTGCTTGGGAGCAGTTGATGTAAATCACTGCCAAGCACAAAGACGTTTAAAATGGCTCTAGATACCTGCTAGATTAGTAAGATGAATCACAGTCATCGTGACCTCTACGTGTGTCTGGCAAGTTGTTCTCTTCTTACCTAGTGAACAATCTGTTTTTCATGAACCCAAAATAACAATGTTTAGGAATACTTTTTTTTTTTTTTCCTTCTCAAGCTCTCTGTGAGTCACTAGCATTGAAGTAAAAGGAGGAATCCTCTGTATAGACATGGCTCGGGAGCAGGGACTTCTGAACAGGGAACAGTCCAGACTCTGGGTCAAGACCCGTGTCCCAGTGACATCTCCTGCTTTACTCGGGTGACCGACTTGGCACAAGGTAAACATGAACCTGAAGTCCCTGCTGCCAGCTCTGCTTTGTGTGCACCTCTTCATCTCCAGATTATCTCCTGCGCTTCCTCCTGTCATCTCATTTGCCTCCCTAAGAAGTGTCTGGCTTGGATCCCATGGTAAACTCGTTGGCTGCTGCCAGCCCTCTGCCAAAGCTTTCCTCTCAAGTATGAAATGAGAGCAGGTTGTAGACTTGACGTTTTTCAGCAACTAAGCCAAAGTATATGGGAAATTATATTTTTACCTTTTTTTCTCTGCCCTTTTCTTGCTTCGTGTCTATTTGCTTCTGTCTTTGTTTGCCTCACCTCAAAAAAAAAAAAAAGTAAAAAATCAAAATCAAGCATCAGCACTTCAATAACTGCCCTATCTTGTCCAAAATGGCTTCTAGCAAGAGCCCTGCAGGGTCAAAGACTTGCCTTTAGAGACCCTTTAAACTAAAAAGAACAAGTTGCAGTGATAATTTTCATGTTGAAAGCCGTGTTTTTCTCCCTTCTTTTCACAGGCATTTACTGACAGCTCGGATCTTCCACGGCTGTTTGTTTGCAGTGGATATATGCCAGCTGTAACTTAGATGCAGTTAAATATTTCATGTAAAACCAGGATTGCTTCCCTTCTGTGACCACCCCACAACAGCCAGGGGCAGGGTGACTTACAGATGAGATTCAACTCTCCAACTGCCGGTGTGAGTGCCGGCAGGAGCCCCTTGGGCAGCACGAAGGCAGGAGCTCGCATTTCTGGAAAGGCTTACATCTTTCTTCTTTTTTTTTTTTTTTTTTTAACTTTTTCACTGCATGAACCAAAAATAATCTGAAGCAACCAGAAAGCTGAATTCCTCAGTTTAAAGAAGTATTTGATAGGAGAAGACATTCAAGGAAAGAGGGAGCAGCACTGAAATGGGACAAACAGAGCAAAGCAACTGCGTAAGATCCAGAACTACACTTGTGTGTCTGCACCTAAACAGAGGGCTGGATCTTTGGTGGTACTTTGACCTCCAGCCACTGCCCCTGAAGAGCCCAGCCCAGCAACCTAGAGCCCAAACAAGATGCTTGGAGACCAAACAACCCCTGCTCAGTCCCATCGTATGGGTGTACCACCCCCATATGGGCAGTGCACAGCATCCCTGGATGTGCACCTCACTACACAGCAGTGGAATCCTGTGAAGAAACCTCAAAGCTCCTCCAGACCCCTTGTGCATCCTTACTTTCCCCTGCACAGGGTATCTGTGTGAATCACTGAGAGACCCTCTTCCCCACCGCAGTGGGGAGGGGAGACCAGATTCTGACCTGCCACTATTCAAAGTTCCAGGGCTCATGCTCTGCTCTGTGCGGAGGACAGAGGCTGTTGCCCTCCCAACACTTTTGGCAAGCACGGTGCAGGCTTGCCGAGGATGTGACACAAAAGGAGTCCCAGCAGCATCACCTGTCAGGTCCCCTGTCCATGCTGAGCCAGGGGAGCCCTGTGATGGCAGAGCTCACACTGTGATGGGCAGCCACAGAGAGCACCAGAAATGCTCCTTATTAATACAGAAATTTATGCTGCCTATAAAATACTTTCACAGTGACATATTTAGTAACCCAATTAATACTCCACGACAGACATTTTAGTGTAACTAATTCTAGTCTGTATGCTCTCTTTATAGTAATATAAATGGCTTTATGTTGTGCTATTGATCTCTGTGGCCACAGGATTTCACAGCACACCCCACCACCCACTCCAGCTACCCTGCGAAGGTCCACAGACTTCAAATGCCCCTGCAGGTCATTTGCCCCTGAGGAAAAGGGAATCCCAGTAAAAAAAAAAAGGTAGAATCCCTCCCTGCAAGGGCATCTAGTCTATGGGTTTGGCAGATGGATGGGATGGGAAGACTCCAGCCCCACAGCCCCTCCTCTGTGGAGCCAGCTCCAGGCTGCCGCCCAGTGCCTTGTGATTATGAGGACATGATTTTTAGAGAGTATCAACCTGGCAGGGCCTTCCCACATGTCTGCAGTGATGGGGGGCCATGGCTCTCACTTCCAGCTCCATGGCAGGGTTGCCACGGAAACCGATACTGTTGATTTTTCTGATCTTCAAACCCAATCCGTGGCATCAGTGCTCCCATCCACAGTGTCCGGGGGAAATTCCCCCAACAGCAGCCGATGGGGGGCAGCCGCTTCCACCCACTCACCCTACAGCCCCATGTCTGCCCACAGCAATGTCCACCCCAGTCCCAAGTACGACCACAGTGATGCTGCTCTCATGCTCACAGCTTTCCAGGGCTTCCCAGCAATCCACACAGGATACCTTGGTGGGATGTCATGTCACTCCTCCACTCCACACCCTTAGAAATGCCCCCTTGGCAAACATCACCTCCGGCAGCTCCAAAGCAGTGCCCTTGCCATGCTCCATGTCCTCAACTCAACATCAGGTGCTGTGCTCAGGCAGGAGGGTCAGCAGAGCAGACTGAATACCCACGAGCACTTTTCTGGAAGAGGTGCTGGTAGCAGGGTCTGGAGGGAGAAGAGACACCAGAGCTCACTGAAGGGATGACAAGGGAAGGGCAGACGTGATGTGCAGGCATTTCACGGAAGGAGGGGAGGGTGGATGTGGTGCTGGGTCTGGGCAGGGAGGTGTCAGGAGCTGGCACTGGGGACAGAGGTATGTGGTAAGGGGACATGCGCCACAGCAAGGTGTCTTTAGGCAGAGCAGTTACTCTCTGCCTCCCTACATTCCTACATCCAAAGGCTGCATTTTCATTATTCATCCCCCTTCAGGGGAACTATCTCATAATAATAAAAATGTCAGAAGAAATACACAAATACATACATACACTAAATGAGGAGCTGCCACAAGGCACAGAGGGACGTGGTGATTTATGGGGCCCTGGGTTGCCACCTTGGTTCTCCCCGTGGTCCTTTGCCCCAGACCGGGAAGTTGTGTGCAGGGAGGTCAGGGGAGATGCCCGCAGTGGTCCCCAACCTTGAGGTAGGTTCCTGGGTAATCGTTACCTGGGAATCGCAGCTCCCTGCGTATGATGCTCCTGCTTGGCTGCCAGCTCTGCTGCATCCAGTGCCTTTGGTGACTCTTTCTTCATTTGCTCCTGGCCCAAGCCTGGGTTGAGTATCCCAGACTGCCTCAGTTACAGCAAAACTCTGCAAACCCTGCAGTGATGTGTGGAGGTGTCCCCATCAGTGATGGCAGCTCAGGATGAGCACAGCTTTGGGACTGTGCTGACTGACCGCGAGTCCTCTTGCTCTGCATGAGCACGTGTCCCAAGTCATCATGTCCTGACACGTAGAAGCAGAGTAAAGGACGGTGCTTGCTTCCTGTCCTCAGCTTTGCTCCCGGCTGCAAGGGATTGGATTTTCCCATTTTGCAAGGCTCGGCGTTACTCTGCAAGGCAGCTGTGACTCTGAAAAAAAGCTGTTTGACAGTCAGTCCTACCAAGCTGGGTGCAGGCAGATAGACAGGTTGGAAACCAAGAAGGGCTGTGTACGCTGGCTACTCCACCTTGCAGAAGGAAGACTCCCAGGGATGGTGGCACAAAGAAGGCACCAAGTGAACACGCACATGGATCTATGTTGGGGCTGCTGAGCTTTTGTGTCCCTCTTAGTCAGTTCCTCAGGGACCTGGCAAGTAACCCAGAGACTCTAAGGACCATTCAGTTAGAACCACAGCAGGGAAGAGCTGGGATTCCTCCCTTGCTGAGACATCACTCTATGTATCTGCAAGGATGTTTGGGGAACCCGGCCGTATATGAAGCTCAGGTCGGAGTAAGAGTTGTCTCTTCTGTGTACACGGACACGTGTGGGCCCAGGCAGGTTACACTGTACGTACGTGTTGGTGTCATCACATGGCCAGGCACTCCTGTGTGGGCATGTGCATGGGCCAGGGCAGGGACATGGCTGCTTCTCCAAGGGATTTGCTGAGGATGTCCCTGTTGCCAGCTGTCTCTTTCCTGGTGAATAATAATCTCTTCACCCAGAGCCAGGCACAGGTAGAGTTAATGCTGAGTGCACATGTTTATGATAAAAGAGTTGATTTATCAGAACTGTTACCCACTAATCGCTGGGGGAATTGGAGCACTCGCACTACCCACAGAGCTGCAGCGCTAACGCCATGCTCCTAATGCAGATTTGAAATGCAGCGCCACTCCGAGAATACCCTGGGATATACAGGGTCCGGCATGAACTGCAGAGAAACAGCAGACACCTGCACATCTGCCCAGCTGCAGCAGCCCACTCACCCCAGGGAGGAAGGTAGTTCTCATGGGAAAGGGAAGAGAAAAGCAAGGAGCTCTCACAAGCAGAGGTCACGAGTTTCCTAAGACAGGGCGGTAGCTATTGCAAAGTTACTTGGGATAAGGATCTTGAGAGCTTACATGTTGGGTTTCCAACTGGCTTTGGTTGCATATCTGGACCTCCCCATGCTCCAGTCGTGATGAGGACACCCAAGAGCTTGGGAAGACATCACAGAGTTCTTCATCCCAGAGAAGCACTGTCTGCACTCCCCGGAAGGTGCAGCACATGGCTGGCATGTTGATGCAGACTGAATCAAGAAGCAATGTCACCACCCCTACATCTAGCTCTTCCTGGTCTGCAGTGGCTGCAGGTGTCCTCAGCCATCAGCTCTGGTTACCAGCAGATACTTGCAAAAATCAGCTTTTGCTGAGCGGAGGGAAGCTGCTGGACCTCTACCTAATGCAGATTGCTTGTACTTGAGTGCATATTAGATCAAAATCAGAGGAAAAAATCTTTGCCAAGCAAACCCTCAAGTACATCTGAGGTCCTTCCTGCTAAATCAATACTGGCAAGGCCTGCTGCTCTCCACATGGAATGGCAAGAGAGAAAATCAGCAGAGAGTCTGATTTTCCTCTAATATTTCTTTGGATGTCATCTGTTCCTCAAAACAAATATTTCATAATTTGAAGAAGATCTTCAGTTATATTGTGACCAAAACTCCTGCCAGAAAGGACATTTGGTATTTCCTTTGCCCGGCTAACACTTATTTCTTGAGTAATATTTCACTGTATTTTCAGGCACTTCAAAAGTATAAGGCTTTGTTTCATCACTCTCTTCGACTTGAATTTCAACATCTCTTTGCTGAACAGTGCTCCTGTACCGGATTGACCACACATCTACCTGACGCCTGCTTTCCAGGCAATACATTTGGGCTGGCACTTTCTGCTGAGGAAGTGCATTTCCTTGGTCTGAGCAGTCTTTGCCAGACCTGGCAGCTCATTTCAGTAGATGCTGTGAAGAAGTTTCTTGGTAGCTGCATCAGTCTCCCACTTCCACCTCAGTACTTAAGTCAAGACCTGGCCAAAGAACAACTCTTGATCAAATATACTTTCTTACATAGCTCCTAGTGCAATTCTGCTGGTTCTGTTGGTATCTTGCTGCATCTTGGGGTGAGCAAATGCTGACCAACCTGCTCAGTCTGCAGGTACATAGCTTTATGCGAGAAGCAGTGCTTGTGTGAAGACTTCAGACCACATCTTCCAGGTGCCACTGGAATGACTCCTGGCCAAAGTGTGTTCCCACCTGATTTTTTTTCCTCCTTGTTCTACTTCTTTCAGCAACATAAAAAGCATAAAAGCTTCTGAAAATGGCAGTGGGGATAAAATCTGGAATTTGACAGTCTGTTTACAATTATTCAGTCTTTGAGCAACAGTGCAGAGCCACACAGTCACAGGACTGTATTTTGTGAGATCTTGTCTAGACTACAAGAGGATTAATGCCGGGGGAGATTTTCTTTGTCTTAGTGATTTTTGGACAACTTCAGTCAATTGCAGTAAGCCTGGATAACTGCTGTGTGTGGCTCTTACTCGGATCATATCAGCCGCAGCAATTTTAGCAATGTCTATGAACAAATAAGGTGAAGATGACCGGTTCAGTGTCTTCAGAAGCAGTGGCTGAAGCATCAGCAGGAATTTGGGGATGTCACAGGTGGGAGGTGGGCTGCGTTCAGGATGGGTGTGCATCAGTACCCTACCTGCATGCTGATGGTGGCTGCTTCTTCCTCCTGACCCATGCAGATGCTGCAGAAGAGTCTTTGCAGCAAATTCATGCCCACCAAACCGCACATGTGTTTTTGCTGCTGATGACTACAGGGCTTGTAATAAACTGCCTTCCTGATGCGGCTTTTCATGCTGGTTTTTTGTTCGAAGCTTCCAGCTCAAAGGCAAGTATAAATGATTAGCAGAAGTTTTAATAAATCCTGATGGGGTCTTTTAGACTGATAGATCACCAGAGGTTGTTTATTACAATGTCTTGTAACTCATATAACATGCTTTATTACCGTGCTTACAGCTATGTACAAAATGTCTGCAACACTCTTTGCCACGGACTAAATGTTCAGGGACTCACTGGGAGGTGAACCCTAAAGTTTCACCCTTTATTTCTGGAAATATAGCATCTTCTGTCCATCTGCCTGTCTGTTGGACTCAGCATTGCACCTTGTTCCCACACTGATGCTCCACATGGCCCCAGTGGCAATGCTGTGCCCTCACCGTGGGTCTGCCATCACCCTCTGGGGCAAGCAGAGCATTGGGAAGCACAGCTCCACACCCACCGAGCAGGAAAGCAGTTTTTTTGTTTTTTTGGAGACACACTGTTCTGCTATTGTTGTTCTGTAGTCCAAAAGCACGGAACACCTTTCCAGAGGGTGCTGGGTCAGCTCTGGGTGCTGAGCATCCTGCTAGGTTTTACAGCGAAGTGAGAGGTAGCTTTTGCTTTTTAGTGTAACTAATGTCAGCATTTGGCAAAAATAGCAGCAGCGCCATTCTGGCTCCTCAGCCCGACGTCTGGAGGCTGCTACGCACGTTGTGCTCAGACCATATCTTGCAGAGAAAGGGAATTGTATGGCAGGACTAAAACATGAATTTAACTTCTATTTTTTTTTATGCTGTGGCTCCAGCAAGAGACTGCAGCTAAAAAGCGACCAAAGTAATTAATTACCAATGTCTGTCGCCTGGTGCAAGACCTGAACAAGAGAGAAAACAAGGCAGAGAGCACTGCATTCCCCACAGACAGAAAAAGTGGACGGATGTATACTTGTGCTGATACGCTCCAGTATCAGAGAGTCTTTGTTCACATGGGCTTAAGAGACAGCTAGGCTTGGCTAGACAATAAAAGGGGAAAGGAAGGAAGCCTTACAAAGGCTCTGCAGGCTGCTCGCCTCCCTGGGGTACCAATGCTGGTCCTTCCCAGGGGCTGGGGGTTCCGGAGCTGGGAGCATCTGTGATCACAGTGATCACATTCCTCACTGAGCAAGGATCAGGTGATTGCAATCTCTGGTCAGTGCTGCTGGCTGGAAGGATTTGGACAAAAAAAACATCAAAATCTGGAGATGGAGCCTCCAGGCACAACAGAGAAGATGCTTTTTCATTTTGCAGATTTGTTTCATAAACTTTGCAGGGTTTTCCATGAAAACAGCGAGCAAGCTTGCATTAGTTTGTAAAAATTTTGCATCTTTTTCTGACTGTAAGCATGGTTTCTGGTGAACTGGCAATATGAGCCACCTATTTCCTGCACACCTCTCACGGGCAGGCTGGCTTACTTCTAGTGTTCCTACGAACTTAGCCAGAGTTGAAGCAGGCAACGCATTTAAGAGAAAAAACACAACAACAACAACAAAACACAACACATCAAAGAAATAAAAATAGTCTAAAACTCCCCAAATCATATTTGTCTTACCTCAGTAAATGAAGCGTGTTTGAGTGACTAAAGCCCAAGATCTAGACTCCTCCTTCAAAGGCAGCTTGTCCATACAGCAAGTTGAACCTGAGTTTTTCCCCTTCCCTGATACCTTCTGGGTTGCTTCGGGTCTTGCAGGGGAAGGAAGGAAAGAAAGGAGAAAGAAAGATTAAAGCGTGTGTCACTACCCATACTAACTATGAGTTACCTGACAGCTGTTCCTTGGTTTCTTGGTGGTTTCCCAGTCACTCACCCTGGCCAGGCTGATGTGAGCCTGTGAACCCAGATGCTCACAGCATTTGCTGATGACACGTCAAAGGACGTATTTTCCCCGAGTTTATTCACTGCGTCGACTTCAGAATGGAAAGTCTTGTCGAGATTTTAAATAATAGCAATTTTGCATGCATTTGACTATTTCTGCCCTGTATGAGCCAATATAAACTCTATCTCATTTATCAATTAGCATTTATAAAGCCCTTATCACCATGGAATCAAAACACTGTAAATGGATTAAAAAATAAGCAGGCTGCCTGGGGGAGTCAGTAACTTCATCTACTCTGAATTTTTGTGAAACAGTGTGATCTCATCGGGGTGACAGGGACATGCACAGTTTTTAGACACTTCACAAAATCTGAGAAAGGAGTCATTGAAAATAATTAGAGTAATTATTCCAGAATTAAGCAGCTCTTTATTCTGGACCTGAATGTTCATGTGGGAGCTATTTTGGAAGAGCTATTCTGGAAGACTTCATTCTCTGGTAGCACTGCTTACACTAAATAATTTTAACAGCCTCACCTACATATCAGTTCACCGTTGTGGAGCCATTCACATCAATGCAAAGTGCCTGTAAAGCAATGCCAACGCAAGATGCTGATATTTCCAGCCAGTTTGGAGTAACTGATTGCACTGAAATGAAGGTAATGGTCCTGCTGTCATGAGAAGGAGCAGGAGATGTCCCCAGGCGCCTAGTAACTTCACATCAAGGCGAGCCATTTGCTCCAAAGCTGACCAACCACAGGCTGCATCGCTGTTTCAACAGTGGGAAGCTGAAACAGGGACCAGGAAGCCTTGCTGCCAGGATCAACAAATGAAATCAGCAAGGTCTGTCTTAGGCTGAGCTGTGTGAGCACACCAATACCATTTTAGGTTTGCAACTCAAGGAGCAACGTTTGGAAACAAGAACACTGTTTTCCCATCTTCTCCCCTGTCACCTCTCCTGCTCCTGGTGTGTCCCATTTCAGTGGGAAAAGTGAGACTGTCATACCACAGTCACATGCGACAGACACCCCTTGGTCCTTGGCAAGGGGTGCACAGGAAGCAAGCAGTCACAGGGCTCCTGGAGCCGAGGGAGAAGCCATAAGCTGAGCAACAAGGAGCTACCCTGACTAATGGGAGATCCTATTTTGTGGAGCAGTCCAGGTGCTTATCAACTGCAACATCTGGGCTGTGGCCACCAGCTTTATCTGGCTTTAGATTAATGATGTAGCAGTCAGAGTAAATAATGCATGGACAGGACTGTGCTGGATGCTCATGCCCTCATTCATGCGAGAGTAATAATTCTGATTTTTTTTTTTTCCCTAATGCTCAGGGTCAAGCAGAGACCAAGAATTGTACAGCTGAACTCTGCCCTTGACAAGTGACCCTCCACAATAAGACACTCCTTTTCTGTGCTAATGAAGTGCCACACAATGTCACCTCGAACTATTAACAGCAGAAAAAGCATAATGAGAATATATACAGGACATATTATTATTCTAGGGATGTGTTAAAATAAGAATATTCATGAGAAGTCATTTGTTTATCCAAGTAGCCTTGAGCATTCATCAGTGAAGGAACGGACTCGTAGTAGCCACGAGTCAATATTTGTCCAATATTCACAGAGTGGAAGCGGTCATTTTGGGCATCAAAATAGTCGTCATGCTTTGATTTCAGAAAAATCTGCATGGTTCCCTGCTGTGGTGTAAAACCCCCCAACCTTTATAAACATTGAATGTCACATCAAGGACAGAGGGCCCAGGAGCTAAGAGGCTATTCTCGTTGTGTTTACACACTGAGCATTTTCATGCTAAATTGGCTTTGGGATGCAGGTGCCAGATGAAAATCACCACAGCCATGTGATGCTAATTGCTTACGAAGAGCAGAAACACACTGCTGGTTTAAATTTGCTTTAAAGATGCAGATGGGTTAACTGCATGCTGGGCCAAGCACTGTGTCCACACACTCTTTAATCTCTCAGTTCTCACCCAAGCTTCTCCACCAGCCTGTTCTCACCCACTGGGTACCACCATGCTTGATGTCTCCATCCTGCCCTAGACACCCTGCACTTGGACTTTCTCCTCAGATGCTCACAGGGTTTTTATCATCTTTGCAGTAGGTTTGCATTTGATGTCTGAGCATGATGGCTTTGTCTTGGATGCTCACCCTGGGATTAACATTTGCATCATGCCATCACCACACACCATCGTTCATCATTCGAAGCAAGAGCAAAAACACCAGCAGCAGAGCCGGGCTTCCTCAGAGCCATTTTTCTTGCCTGAAAAGCATCCGCAGCTATGGCCAAACCCACTTAGCCGAGGAGGTGAGCACACATCAGCACTGAGAGCATGACATTGCAGTGGCAAAAATGGCAGGGAGAGGAACACTGCAGTGATGAGCAGGTCTTAGGCAAACAGCTGTAAAGGGGGTGTACCAAAGCTGCTGTACATCAGAGCCAGGTGGCAAGAGCACAGAAGGGCACCAGGAAATAGCTGAGAGTACTGTGAAATCCAGCACTCCTGTCAGGAAACCTCTCCAGCTGCCAGCACTGCTGGCCCTGCCCCACATCTCCCTCACACCCCTTCCTCCAGGCACCTGGTCCACCTCAGTCAGGCTGCTGACCATTCATCCTGCGCTCTCCCCGTCCTCAGCTGATGGGATCACCAGGATCCCAGGACCTTGCACAGCAGCACAGCAACTTACCCAGCTGCTCCCCTCCTCCTGCAGCCTCAGGCTTTGCAGTTCACATTTTCTGGGTTTGCACTTCATGCCCAAGCAAGACTTTTCTCTCAGGAAACCTTTGCATCAGAAAGAATTGCCCGAGAAGGGGCTGCAGGTCAACCTTCTGAGCAGGAAACACACACAATGCCTTTACCGAGTCTCTCTCTGAATGCACAATAACAATTTGTGTCTCTGTGAAAGATGTAGCAAAACAGTGCTAAAGCTTCTCTGATTTTGGTTTGTGGGGGTTTTTAAGTGCATGATCTTTGCTTAAACCTCAGGTCACTTGGCTCCTTCTTTGAGATACCTTACAACCCTTTAGCTTCTGCCTACAGAGAGCAGAGGGTAAGGCAAGAAAACGGGGTCCTGCTGCAAAGCACCTCTGCCCACAGCAGTAAACAGCCATCTCTGCCTCTCCTCCACTGCAGCAGTAGCATTTGGGTGCACACCATTGAACCCAAGGGTGCTCCCTGGGTGCAAATGCTTTCAGGAGCCAGAGCAGTTAAGGCAGGATTGCCTGGTGGGGAGTGCAGCTGGAGCCAAGGGCTGCATCGACCCATTCTGCCATAAACCCAGTGGGTGCTGAAGGCAGAGACATGAAGACACAGAGACAGAGAGTTACACCTAGTTGGGGAAGGGGCAAGGGATGGGGTCCATGCCCTAGCTCACTGTTGGGAAGGGTCTGCTTGCAGAGTCTCCAACACCTGCTGGGCATCAAGGAGGCAATTTTGAAGCAAATCATCATCATTTACCAATTAGTACACATGGGCTGTTGTGTCAGGTTACAAAGCCTGGGCACCTGCAGCACAACACAAAAGACAAGAGCAGCACACCTATCTCCTTTAGCCCAGACAAAAAGCAGCAGATCCACACATTTGTGAAAGTTTACCACAATAACTGGTCCAAGAGACAGCGTGCTACGCAGTGACAGTGTGGCATTTTGTATCTGGCAACAAATACTAGGGAAAAAAAAACCCCAAACAAAAGAAAAAACAGTAACATAACTGCTGCTTTCTGCACTTCCACTGTGACCCTAGAACCACAGCTCACGCTGACACAAATCCTTTGCAGAAGGTGACCCGGCAGTAGCCGCTCGGCTGAGGCAGCTCCGTGCAGCAAAGCAGAGCTCTGGCAGATTGATGGAAAGGCTAGAAGAGGCACAAAGACCTGCACAGGCACCCTGGGAGGTATAGGTAATGTTTTTTTCCTCCCATCTCACGTTCCTGATGGTTTTCATGCTGTTTCTGAGTGCTCACTATGGAGTCCAGGCTCCAGCCAGCTCTTGTTTCCTTCCTTGCTCTCTTGTCATTGGAAAGCAAGGGCTGTCAGCTGAGGTGTGTGCATGGAAAAAGCCTCCCCAGTTCAGGCTGGGCATGCTGGTTCTTGCTCTCCAGGCTGGCTGCACACTGTGTCTCCCAGCACTGTGACCGAGCCTCTCTTTCCTCAGCAGTCTGCTCTCTCTCAGACTGGGCTGTAGGGCTTCAATTCTCTCTTATCTGCCACAATTATCCTGGCAGAACTGATTCATTTCTACTGCCTGCAGTGCTGTTTCCTCAGGGAGCAGCATCAGAAATGCCCAGTGACAAACAGCCTCCTTAAGGCAAAGTATGATTTCGAACAAAAAACAGTAGCACTTGGTGGGGGGAGGGGGGGAAATGATCACAAAAATCAACCACCCTCCCACCCTCCTTGAAACCTAAACCACATCACTCTGCACATCTGCTGTTTTCCTTCCTGGAGAAGGAATTGCTGGAGCTGGTGTTTCTGAGGGTCCATGTCTATATGGGGAGGGTCCCTCCAGCAGCAAAGGTGGGCTGTGGTGGGCACAGGACCATAGCAACGAACCTGCTCTGCAAGCAGGGGAGATGCACCCAGCACCAGTAAACATCCTCACCAGCCCCAGGAGAAACACACACGGGATGGCATGAGATGACATCAAAACGAAAGTCTGCATCTTGGTGTATGAAGCCACAAACCAGTCTCCGTTCTGACAACGCCTCCCTGGAAATGATGGGTGGCAATCACCCACATCGAGCATCAGTGGGTTCAGAGGCTGACTCCGAGTCTTTCCTACCCTGACGGAAAAAAAAGCCACCTTCTGATGAGTTCATCAGGCTGCTACTTTGCTACATACGAAGGAAAGCCAGCCTCGATCTGTCAGGCCTGAGGGCCAAATGCACACTGAAGTCAATGGAAACTGCATTTACTTTGCAAACCCTAGATTGGGCCCTGGGGCTTACACCATTTAATGCTCGAGAAACTCTATCCTTTGCAGGGTCAGTAGTTTCCTTGCTGGAGTTTCGCTCTGTGGTTCCTCCAAGTCTCTGTTCTACCTCCTGCTTCTCCATCCCACATTTAACATTAGAGAAGCTCTCTGGACCCAGCTGAAAGATAATAATTGAATAATATGCAACATTACACTCTTAGGTTTCATTCATTTTCACACTTACAGGATCTGTAAAATCTAAAATAAGGTATCATCTTCAAAGTGCCATCCTGCCCAGCAACAACAAATTTAAACAAAAAGGTAAAATATTTCAAATCAAAACCTGTGAATTACCTCAACCTTATTCAGAATTTCATTCACATTTCAGGGTGCAGTTCCCACAGTAGATTAGTGAGACATAAGCTTGCAATATTTTCAGTAGGTTGATACAGCAGCATTTTTCATTTCAATTAGGAAGAATAATGCAATTAGATTCCTCAGCCTCGGCTGGGAAGGAAACACATTATTTCCTCGGGGTGAAGATCTTACCAGTGATTCATGAGCATTCACATCTTTGGGATATTCTGCCAGGTTAGCCCTTAAGCAAACTGGTTGCCAGTGGAAGTTACTGGCTCTGGGGAAAAGGTTTATTAATCTATTCTCCAAATAATCTCCCCTGCCCCAGAAGGAAGAGGGGAATCAGACCTGTCTCGACAATGTTGTTCTTCTTTTTCCAATGTGCTGAGTTTCCTCCTCATATTCTTACATTCTTATATTTTATGATGGAGTAACAGAATCAGCTGACAAGGGAAGAGCAACTGATGTCATCTATCTGGCCTCGTGCAAGGCCTTCAATGCTGTCCTGCACGACATCCTGGTGTCCAAGTTGGAAATACACGGATTTGATGGATGGGCCACATGGTGGATAAGGAACTGACTGGAAGATCACAATCAAAGAGTTGTGGTCAATCGCTCAGTGTCCAAGTGGAGACCAGTGACAATTGGTGTCCCTCAGAGATCAGTAATGGGACAGAGCTTCTATACAAACACTGTAAACCTAATAAATAAGACATGATGAGCAAAAAATCAAGGGGAAATGAAAGCAGAGAGATGAAATTTCCACTTAGCTAATAGTCCATAGTCTGACCATCACCACTGAGGATCACAGACAGTTCTCCAGGAACGAATACTGATGCAGTGCCATGCTCTCCTTTGGATGCAATTTGCATCCCAGTTGTCCTCAGGGCTGCTAGCTCTTTGGTGCTGAAAAGCTTAGCACCCATCAGCAATAAATTTTCCGTCGAATCTCATGACCCCTGCCTGGTTGGCCCAGATTCAGAAGTTTTCGAGGAGCCAATGTTGGTGCAGTGCTTTGCTGTGCTCTCCTTTGAATGCCTTTTGCAGCCCAATTGTCCTTGGGGCTGGCAGCTCTGTGCTTCTCAGAAGCTTAGCCCTCAGCATAGCAGCACACATTTGGTTAAATTTCACAGCACACGAGCACCAACTAGCTACCAATGAACATCAGCTATCACCCTGGTGAAGAGAGCTTGAGAAGAAACTAAGACCAAAACACCCCTCACACCCTTATGCCACCATAAACCAACATCTCCTTTGTAGAAGGATGCTTTGTGTCCCTCTCCAGCTGCATCTGTGTGACTGAGGAGTCACTAAAGTATGGGAGCCCATTGGGTTAAACCAGGCTAAATGAGCAGAGGTTGGGTTTTGAAGTGTTTCTTTCCCCAGGTCTGTCATCTGCACAAAGGTGGGAGCCAGCCTGTAATAATTTAAGCAGTACTGCCACTAGATGTGAAATTACAGCCTTAAAGAAATTCAGTCAATTTAAACCCATTCCTGAAGGGGAATAATTAAACACTCCAAAGATGTGGGAGAATTTTAAGCAGTCAGCAAGGATTTAAGACAACATATCATTCCTATCCAGAATAATAATAATAAAAAAGATAAAATGTAGGCAGGCAAAACAGACTGTTTGAACTGAAGGAAGCTATGTCAAGAGAAGCGTCAGTCAATCAAAACAGGCTCACCTCTCCAGAATGAAAAAAGGTTGATGTTTTGAAGAAAAGTCTGTGGTTTCATGGTCTTGCTCAGTGATATTGATGTGTAAACTGAAAGAAGATGAAGTCATCTCAGGAACAGGGAAATCTAAGTGTGACTCCAGAAACAGGTAGGACGACTCTTAGAAAAGGGACAGAAGGCTAAAAGGCTTCCAAGGGAACTTCAGCACGGGTGATAAAAGCGTGTCTGGTGGTAGGTCTTGAGAACACAGGAAAACCTGAGACCTGTGTAGGACCATCTCCTGCAAGGACAACTTGCAGACGCAGCAAGAAATAGTTTGCAGGAAAACTGTTAATGAGGAAGCAGCGTAAGAATTTTTCTAAGTCGAAGAAACACTTGAGAGCTGTGGTCTCAAGTTTCAAGACTACAAAATGAACTTCAGATCCATCCTGGACTCCCACATGTGAAAGCCATGAGGATGCAAAGCACTAAATATCCTCACAAGTTTTTCAGGATCACATGGGAAAGAAGTCTCTGGAGCCACTATTACCATTTGCCAGGCATCTCTGAAGTACCCCGTCCACCAACATTTTCATCAGCCAGTCTCAGGGAACTAGTCATCTTGACTTTATCATTAACCCAAGGAGCACTCACAGGTGTGGAGCAGAGGCGTGTTTGCAGGGAGAGGCAATGAGGTGGTAGTCCCTAGTGAAAACAAGAATAAAATAGTCAGCACCTTTCAGTGTTTCACAGGATAGCTGCATGCAATATGGATTACAAGAAAGGTGCCTCTGTGAGCATTATTCAGTGGCAATAGTTCAATCTTAGCACTACTGTGAAGGATAGATCCAAGACTCCAAAGATATCAGAAAACTTCTTAGCACAAGGTACTGCAGCCACTGTGATATTCAAGAAGAAATCACAGAAAACAAGAAAATCCTTGCATTTATGAGGTTAAAGCTCTCTGTAAGCTTTCTTTTTTTAAAGTAATTAATATGTTTTGGCATCTCAGTCATGTCTGACACAGCAGATAATATGCTGTACTCCAAGAAAACCGAAACAGTTGCATGGGGTGACGAGAAAGGCAGCTCACCATGCACTGAGCATTGTGCCCCAGCCAGGTGTTGACCTAGATAGAAATGAGAAAATGGGCAGAAATATCAAAGGATTTGTGTTTAGGGAACGTTTGCTCTTTCTGAATCTCTCAAAATACTACAGAACTGTTAAAATTGGTGAATAAGTGAGAATTCTTGGAAAAGGCATGAAGAAATTATACCGATCTGCAGATCACTGCAGAGGGTAGAAACAGAGGTCTTGCAGAAGGGTGGGAGGAAGGAGCATGAACTCTTAAGAAAGTCACTAACTTTTCCTTCAAAGGGCTAAAAGCAATCTATTAGAAGATCATATGCACAAAAATAAATACATCAGACAGTCGGTGTTATTGGGGGATGAACGTCTAGCAAAAGCTAAAGAAAATATCTCCAGGCATCACCCATTTCAGAATGCCTTTGGAAAGAACATGAAGATGAAATGATAAAGAGGGGAAGCATTTTCACAGGCGGTCTAAGGACACAGCCCAAGACCCATCAGCATTTACAGATTCTCCAAGAGCCTTGAACTTAGCTGTCATATTGCAACATCTTGACCTCACTGATCTCAAGCTTACATTCAAAGGTAGTCAAATCAAAGGCAATGACAGCACGCAACGAGACTGCAACATGACCAGTAGCAATTATTTGAATCACAGGGTTCAGTGATCGAGCCTGCCCAAAGCTCAGTTCGGCTTAGCCCGTGAAGCCACGAGGAATGGGCTTACTTAGGAGAAGGCTAAAGAAATCCCTTGACGCCTACCACCCCTCCCAGTGCACAGTGTGAGTTTTCCACGTGCTTGGAAAGAGAAGTATGGCTGCTCAGGGCCCTTCACCCTCCAAGCAATCACATCCAAGCCTTGTTGCTGCTTCGATGCTTCCCTAACCGAGGCTTCATTCACTTGCAGCAGTCCACGCATTGCAAACATCTTAGCAAGGTCACCGTTTGACAATACAGTAAACCCAGCATTGGGGCTCCTCACACTAGCTGAAAAAAACATACTGCAGCTTTTCAATACAGACAGCTGATCCAACTTGAACTCACTCTGACAGACCAAATTTCTTAAAAAAAAAAAAAAAATACTGACAGGTTACAGACTGGTCAGGTCTGCCCTGCCTGTGGCAGTCCACGCTGGACACAGATGTCATAAAGCCAGCATAAAATCTTGAAGCTGGTATACCTGTGCTATGTCTGCTGGCTCCATCAGCTGATCCAGCTGATGTCTGCATACTGAGATGTTCCAATAACACAGAGATTTGGTGTGAGTGATGACAGAAGATGCTTGGGCACTACTGAGAGTTGCTTTAGGCTCAGTGCTAATACAAAGCATTTGGACCAGACGGGCATGTCTGGCCGGCACACAGGTGCTACAGGGCTCGCCAATGTCTTTGGGGACCGTCCCTTCCCTTACAAGGGCCATATCTGGCAGTCTAGAGTGCCTTATTTCTGCAAGCACTGGGGCTCAAAAATCGTAAGTATTGCTGGCAGCATCCATGGTTGCTATTACTGGGGACTCTGGTCCAATTTTTGTTACTGTCTCCCAATCCAGTGCAATCCAAATGCTTGTGGAAGGGGGTTAATTTCTTAATTTAAGAATAATTAGTGAGAGAAATTGCACTGCGCAGCTGTCTTAGGTCCTTACTAAAATGACTTTACCAGCTGAGGATTTGCGATTCAAGTTGACCAGCTTTGTTCTCATATATTTGATACCAACAGCAATAGTCATTTCGGGTCAATTAAATGTTTTCTTCTTTGTTTATCACCATAGGTCTTTATAATGTATCTGGCAGCATTAGTCCATCTGAATAGGAGAACACAGTATCCATAATGTATGTGAACTTGCAAATCACAAACAAGTGGATAAATACAAAGAGGCCTCAGTTTCCCATCTGAATTCTTCATCTCCCCGGTTATTTGCTCACCCATCTAAGCGCCTCACAACAGCATTAGGTGTGAGGTTTGTCCTAGGATAATGATTTCAAATACAGTTTTTAATTGTCTCTTTGTGCCCCTGAGAAGTCAGCTCCGTCAGCACAAAGTTATTAGGTGTGATTACACAGCAAAAGCAAATACCATTGCCGCATGTGCTAGCGTGCCCGTCCTCGCTCTGCCAGTTGGCACAGGCAAGAGAAGCAGCAAAGATACAGGAGCATGGACTTTGGTTTCTGCTAGAAAGCAGCACTCAGAAGTGCAGTTCCTCGGGAGTTTTTATCCTGCTTGTTAGCAGGAGCTAATACCCATGTTAATGCTATTGTTACTGTGCCCTAGAGCCAGCATGGCTACAGCAGCAGACACTGCAATAACTCCATCATTTGGTTGTGTAGGCATGTCTGATGTTTCAGTTAATAACCTCAGACTTGGCCTTGATTCAACATAGCCAGGTTGATCAAGCTTTTGACGCTGTCTCCCTCAGCTTTCTCATTTGGAAGTAAGGGGCTGGATGAAAGGACTGTTAGATGGCTTGAAAATTGGCGGGGCTGCCAGGCTCAAAGCATGATAATCAATGGCTCAACACCTGGTTGGCAGCCAGTAATAAGCAGAGTGCCTCAGGGGTCAATACTGGGGCTGATATTGCTCAATATCTTCATCAGCTACCTGGGTGATGAGACAGAGCGCACCCTCAGCAAATCTGTGGACAGCACTAAATTAGAGAGGATGATTGGCACAGCGAACAGTAGAGCTCCAATCCAGAGGGACCTTGAGAAACTTGAAGATAGGGCCAGCAGAAGAGAGTTCCACAAGAAATGCAAAATTAAGCATGTGGATCGTCATCACACTTGGCACCAGCCCAGGCTGGAGACCAACAGGCTGCCAGAGTGAACAAGCCTCCAGGACACTCATCCTGAATAATGCAAACCTCATCCCAGGGGGGGCACTATGAACAAGGCCAGCAGGCTGCAAGTTACCATCCCCTCTGCTCAGTGCTGGCGAGACCACACCCCAGTCCCAGGGTTTGGGCCTCTGAGTTCAAGAGTGACAGAGCTGGCAGAGATGGCTCAAGGTGGTTGGTGTCTGTGTCTTATGGGCCATGAGGAAAGGCTGGGGGAGACGGGCCAGTCTAGTCTGGCTGAAAGTAGGCTTAGGAGTGATGTAGCCTTTGCCTATCTGACCTTAAGACAAGCTCAGTTCCAGGGAAAGGTGGTGGGCTCCAGAGCAGGCTCCTCAGAGCAGCAGTGGGAACTCCCTCCAGATGTTTGCAAGACTTGCCTGGACAACACCATGACTTGATCTGGCAAAAGCAGTAGCCCTGCTCCAAGCAGTTGGTTTGACCAGAGATTCGTTCTCACCAAAACCTTTAACTAAATAGTTGCAAAGTCTAAATTTTTGAGTTTTTTTCAAAAAGGTAGTATATGCTCAGAAGCGCTGAGAAGGTAATTTGATGATCCAATTCAACCTGCACCCTACAGAACCCCACCTTACCACAAGAGCTGCTGGTTGCAGGAGAGTGGTAGACATTTTAGAAAGATGCATTAATCTCCAATTAGATGCAAATAAAAGATAGCATATCTCCTGAGGTAAGTTACTCCACTGATTTGCTCTGCTGGAAATGTCACTTTTACTTCTAGACTTTTGTTAGCTCCTCATCCAGCCAATGAAATATGGCATCCTTTCATTCTGTGAATAAAGATTTCTTCCAGCATTAGCCTGGGGCAATAATCAGAACACCTATCAGCTTCCTAATCTCATCATAAAACTTACTTGAAGCATCAACAATTTCTTTTGTCACAAATCATAGGCCTAGAGATTTTAGCACCTGCTTACATTTTGAAGTAACCTAACTAAGGGAAGAGAAAAACAAAACAAAGCCTTAGAACTCAGGGGAGATTAAAAATTCAAGTTACAGCTTACAGAACCTTACTTTACTATTTCCCTGGACTTCTGCAGAACCCAAGAACTTCTTGGCTGAAATACAATACTCCTTCCCGATGGTTCCAACACTGGCTACATGGCCATCAAGACCTCACTCTTTTATGCCTTAAACTTCCCACCTCTGTGTCCTAGCTCACACAGCTAAGAGCCACTCCTTACACTGCGATCAGAAGAAGCTGGATAGCCCTCACCACAAGGCATCAAAAATAAATGGAATTAGGAAAAAAAAAAAAAAAAGAATGCTTTCAATACCCTCCTTGGGGGATTTCATGGCAAGAGCAGAATAACCCACCATGTAGCGGTGTAGAGGTGGGTGGGTGTGCTGCTGCTGATGCCCAAGGGATTACCTAATGCCCAGCCAGAACACTTTCTGAAATCCCACCTTGCCACTACTCTTTGCATTCCTGTTTTGACTTCCTGGAATAAATACTACAAGTTAATCTTCTAACTCTGCATCTTTCTACAAATTAATTCTGTTGAGACAGTAGATGATATTCCAGCAATAACCCACCTCTCCCACTCTTTCTTCCACAATAAATCACTGACAGGATCTCCTGATGTGCTTTTAAATAGGAGAGATCAAATTATATGTTTGCAAGTAATCATTTAAAAATAATAGTATCTTGGAAAAATCTACAGCATTGTTGCAGAACAATGGGTTTAATTATTGAGAAATGAGCTATTTGCAAGCAATTTCACTCATTGCCTGTGTTGATGCTGGGCCTGGGAAACTGAAGGATGGGGATATCAGAAGCAGCTCTTTGAGTGTGAGTCTCATCACATGTGAAAGTGAACAAAAAAGGTTATTTCTTAGAAACAATGCATAATTCAGAAACTCCTTGCTGAGGTTCAAGCCTAGCCCGATTTACATGCACACATACTGGAAGAGTGAGCTGATAGTATCAGGACAGAGCTCCATCTCCCAGTTTGAGCTAGGCTACATTACAGGTATAATTTCACTACCCTTTGTTGCACATAGGAGAAAATTTGAGCAGTGCTTGCACGTGACCACAGGTCAGTTCAAGGTGCTGCAAGGTTTTAGATGTTTATCCTCAAAAGAGCAGCAAAGTAAGCCCTTTTTCTCCCTCATGCTCCAAAAATAAATAGGGTACAAATCACATCCATGTCCCGAGAAGGGCGTTGTTGAAAGACAGCAGCCGATGCCCTAATGCAGCAGTTCATGCTTCATATTGTTGCTTCCACTACCCCTCTCCCAGGTACGTTTATGCTTCAATTCATCCTTAACGCTTAATCGTTTCTCCAAAATAGACTGCAGCCAGGCCTTTTCATGCCAGGGAAGCTCAGGTCTGCCCAAGTTCTTCCCTCCCTGCTCCTCCTGCAGTGTTTAGCATACATCCTTTGCAAGTGCCTGCTCCTAGATTCGCACGAGAAACTTTTCAGACCAAAGTCCACCATTGCCTGCTTTCAGAAGTCCTCCCCTGAAAGCCCTTGCAGTCCACCTGTCAAAAGAAGTAACACAAGGATGAAAGGACACCTTCCTCCGTTGCCTCCTTTATCTTCTCCCTGGTACCACATTTGCCTTTCATATTAACTGCACCACATTTTGAATCCATCATGCCAATGCTTGGTAGAGTCCCATCAGGCTCTGGGCTTGATGCTATGCACCTCATTTTGTCAGCTCTGGACTGCTCCGGAGATGTCTTCAGGTCATCTCCACCACACAAGGACGCTGGACCACATCAAATCCAGGTAAAGCTTCGCTGCCTTTTGCAGAGTCTGTCTGATGCTGGGTTGGGATTGACTTGCCTGCATATAACGACTTTGAATTCCTGGCTCCTTCCTGCTCCACCATACCTATGGATGATCCATCTCTCCCTATGCATTGTATGGGCGCCCAAGAGGACAGATGCATGCAAGGACCCTCTTGCCTAAATGCACCCAATGCACCATGCTCAGACACCACCTTATCTTTCAGAAGTTTTCTGATCCTAGTCCCCACCTAAGTGTCCTCTAGCTAGCCTTTCTGCCATAAATCAGGATTGTAATGTGCTGTAATCTCATAATTCCTGTCAGTAAAAATAAACAAGAATGGCTGAGTGATTTCCAAGCAGCACAGTAATGGCTAAAGTAGGAAAAAAAAAAACATCTCCTGCTTCACTTCTCTTCAAATCTTTCTTGAACCACTCTTGTGCTGTTCGTATTTATTGGAGGTTTCTTCCTCATTTTTAGGTTTATTTACCCAGAGCTAATGAATAAAACTGTGAACATGTGCTATAAACCACCATTAAGATGAAATTTGGAGAAAAGAAAATTACTTCAGGGTGAGAGCTGAGAGGATGCATAACTAGAAAATGACCAGTACAGATATCTGAAGGTTTCCTCAGAGAGGTCTCTTGAGATTGCTTGGTCAAATAAGATGAGGCATTCTGTAGGAATCCTCTTTTTTTTGAAGTTATACTCATTTTTCTAACAGTTTGATGCAGATGCTGTTCAAGCAAAAGAGTCTACTATGTACTTTTTCCACATTTAAGTTCTTGTATCTCATTTTTACTGATTATCACAGCTGTTAAAAGCAGCAAGGTAAGCAGTACCAGCAGATGATGCCTTGTATACCAATTTTAGTGTGGATTTTGACCATCTTTCAATAAACTCTTGCAAGCAAATATAGAAACATTTGGGAAGAATTTAGTATGACACCAGCACAAAACTTGCTGGAAACTTGGTTTTGCAGAGGATCTATGTATCACTCATTGTAAAAATGAAAGACATCAAGGAGACTTTTCCAAAGCACATCTGTCTAATATTATTCAATTTTTCATCAGTGACCTGAATGCTGCCCTGTAGAGGATGCTTATTAAACTGGCTGGTATAAAGGCCAGGAGGAGCTGCATACATAGTGGAGGACAGGATTAGAACCCAGGATAAGTCTGAAAAGGATTATTTTGTTATTGAAATTACACTATCCAATGGGATAAGTGAAAGATTCTCTACTATGCTTCCAGAATATTAGGTCACATTAGCTCCTAAGCAAATGCTGAATAATGGCAGTACAAGCAAGATCTGAAGTCCATTTCAGTAACCATCTGTTGGCTTCCAGAAGACCTTGAGAACCTGGTGGCCGTAACGGAAAAAGGACACGCAAGAAACAGGCAGGGAAAGCTAATCAGCTTGAGACAGTTCCTACGCCCACCAGCTCCCGAGACAGTCAGTGAAAACGCTCAAATTCAGGACCAGGCATTTGAAAGAACACAAGAGACTGTGGAGACCCAGGGACTCAGCATGCCAAGAAACAGCCAGAGCTGCAGAGCCACACATCAACTTTGGGTTCAAAGGTAAAGCTGCTTTAAACCCTTGGCAAGCACCACAAGGAAGCAGCCAGGCAACTGCAGCACACATCGCAGACATGGGCTCCAGAATGAAAGGATGGAGTGCTCGCCCTGAGAAGTCAATCCTGTTGGCAGGTACACAAGCAGGCACAGCTTCTAGAGGACATCTGAAGGCCTCTGGAGCAGAGATCAGTCTTCTGTACATGTAACAGTTTGATAAAAGACCTAAAGGGACTCTCCAGACACTCGTTTTCCTCTCTTCAGAGTTGCAGCAAGTTTAAGCATCTAAAGACCTTTCCTGATGTCCTGTCAAGCCAACTGACTGGCAGGGACAGTGGAACCAGGCGGTTCTCGTTCCTCCCCTGCTGGGAATGAGGAGGAGCAGTAGGTAGAGCCTTGTGGGACTGAGATAAGAACAGTTTGTTTTTAAATAACAGTAATGGAAAAAAAGAATAACAGTAACAACAATAGTGTTTAACTAGATAGCAGATAACATGACTAATGTGTAGCATGGCTGTCTCACCAGCCAGAACCCAACAAGCTCTTCAGAGAAAGAGACCCATGCTGTGGCCAGATCCCCATCTGTATGTATATACATATACTTATATGCTGTGCATGACATCATGATGGTATCTAATATCCGCTTGGCTAGTGGCTAGTTCAGTTCAGCCGTCCTGGCTGTGCCTCCCTCCAAGCTACTAGTGAAAATTAACCCGACCCTAGCTGAGCGCAGTACACCTGATCAAACCAAAGGCATTTATTGTTTTTAGGTGACGAGGTTTGGATTGCTCTCAGAATGGTTTTTAGAAAAAAAATATTCTCCATTTCTCCTAGTGGGGAAAAGCAGTAAAATCTCTAAGGTTCTGAAAGGACAGGCTGCACTCGCCTGTTGAATTCAGAATGTATTTTGGTATGATCCCAACTATTGATTACTTTCCTCAGTCTAATACCAGTGCTTCTGAAATCACATCAGTCATGGAACAACAAGCATCAAACTGTCTTCTGTCATTTTAACCAAAGCACAAGAGCTGGAAGAGGGAAAACTCCAGCAATGAGGATGCCGCTCAGGTTTTCTTGGGATTCCTGATGACAAAGAGTACAGAAAGTTAAATGTTTTTGACAGCTACAGAGGACCTGAACAGAGGAATATCTTGCTTTGAGTAACTGATGGTTTCCTTGAATCAAAAGGAGATGCCAGACTATGCTTACTGTTAGGCCAAGCCAATGGTCAGTCACTTGAGCAAGAGTGCTACTGATAAGAGAAAGACAAAGCAGCTCGATCTAACAAAGCGATATGACAAGCCCAAACCAGCAGCACCTTCAAAGGGAATCAACAGTACTGAGGTTTAACAAGTGTGAAGTCCAGTGGATGACCTTCAGAAGGTCAGGTCCAGCTTTCCAGGAGCTTCACCACAGCCCCTCCACTTGCTGGGGCTGCTGAGGTAACAGCACTTGAGGCTGCCCCCTTTCCAGGTCGTTCCGTTCCTCCGCACAAGCTGTGTATTTGTCTGCTTTGTGAGCTCTCTCCTTCCACACATCCAGTAGATATCACCTGCATTTCCAACCCACCTCCCACAGCCTGGGGTCCATGTGCTCACCTGGCCTTGGTGACCTGATGGTTTTAATCCTTTCCCAAACAGCTCAACTGATCTTGCTTTTCAGAGAATTTTCTCAGGCTAGCTGTCACCTGGCTTCTTGTGGCCAGAGTCCAATGGATAGACGAAGTGACTGTGAAACCTGCTGTGTTTACATAGATGCTGGAGTTTTCAAACAGAAAACCCCATTCCAAACATCTCTGCAGTCTCATTTGCTTTATGTCCAGCTATGATGACTGTAGTACCAGCTGTTTGTGTTTCAAACTTTATTTCTGCCAACATGGTTTCCTTGTCTTTTTCCTCAAGCAATACCATAAAAAACTCTAGTTTCATTTTCTCCTTTTCATCCCTGCATTAGCTCTGTAAACAGACTCATTGTTTCCTACAAGTAAACTCTTTGTCTAGAAACCTCAGCTGTCTGGGACCAGCATTTTGTTTTCTCCAGTTGTACTTACTACTTTGTTCATTAATGACACACTGCTATTTGCTGTGATCCTACATCACTTTCTTCTTTGTTAGCAGGGTCCTAAACTTAATGACTGGGGAGTTTTCTCTGAAGGGGGAGCAGCAGGCTCGTGTTCACAGGGTGAGCACAGAAGGCTCATGAAATCGTCCAGCTCAAGTGGTGCTTGTACCTGGAGAGGCATTCAGGAGCACATAGCTGGCTTTTCAGGCAACACTGAGTGGCTAATGAACCATTTATTTTTTCAGTCTCAGTGATGGCCAACTCATTTTTTTCCTCTAAGAGCCACTGTCCCAGCCTGCACTCCTTATACCATTTCTTTCAGCTCTACTTAAAACCTAGTCTTGTATATTCAGTGTTTTTAGCCTCTTGGCATCTAGGCTCAAGGAACCCCATCAGTCATGTTAGAGGCAAAGAGAATCTGCAACAGTAAGAGGGTGGGAAACACCCAGAGTAGTTCACTCCAGTCCACAGCTCTTCATATTAGTTTCCAGGGATCCCAGGTGCTTCCTAACCCCTTCAAATACCTCCCCTCTGAGCTCTGTGAAACCGCTATCACCCTGCTCACATCCTTCAGCTCTGAAAGTTGATCTGATCTACTATCAGGCTTTCTATCAGGGAGACGTAGCTGAGCCATCCCATGGAGACACACCAGCCTCTATCCTTAGTCTTCCTTTGCACAGCACACACCTTCTATGAGCCACCTCTGATTCGCTGGCAGAAGGTCCCTTGTTTTCCACACAATCCTTCAGCAGTAGCTGGTACTCCCTCACTACTGTATTTTTCTGATGCTTACATCTAACGGTAATGTAGGTAAAATGGACCATGGCAGCCACCATGAGTGCCAAGAGCAGCCAAGACACTGCCCTGGGCTCCACGACACCTTCCATTTCACCTGTCACCAGACTGGTGAATCGGTTTCCATTGCACATGTGCCCACAGTGGGTTCCTCCTGTGACTAGCTCTCAATTCCAGAATCAACTACATTAAAACACCCTAAAGTAATCAAACAACTCTGTCAATATTACTGTGCCTTCCCTGAAGCTATCAGAAGACGTTCACTTTCACCTGCACTCAAACACCACTAGTAAAGTGCATCAGATGTAGATGCTATCTTAGCAAAAGTGATCCAGCTCTCATGCTTTGAATGCTGGTCAGATCTCCCCAAGCATCAACAGCTGTCAGCTCAAAGCCACAGATGTCTCACACACACACACACACAGACCCCCATTTGACAAGCTGGCCTGTGTAACACACTGCTAGTCTTCAGACAGCATGGGAAAATTTGTCTCTCTAAAGTCTCCCTGCTTTGAACCCTCAAGGCCTCACTAGGGAGGATTTTTTTGCCATCTGATGGTAGAGGTCTCATTTTTATCAGCCTCATCCCCAGCCAAATTCCCATCGCTATGCAAGCAACACCTCAAACTTCCTGCTGTCCTGAAAGGAAGATAAATATCTGCTAGATCATCATCAAGGCTTGGAAATGATCCACCTGGAACAAAAACAGCTAGATTTTCCAAGCCACTTTAAACACCTTTGGAGACTGTTTTTAAGATCTACACTAGAGCCCAGTCACCATACCAGCCTGTCATAGGAAAACTCATTGTAATTCTTCTGTAAGAAGCTCCATGCCTGCAGGCCTTGCCTTACACTTACTGACACCTCAGAAAGGCTCTTCCACTCCCTGGAGAGCCCTGTTATCCTCAAGACGATGTTCTCTCACCCTCTAGTGCAGCTTCTCAGTAGTACCTGCAATGGGCTGGGTATCCTTCACAGCTGCCTTTGCCTAGGCATGAGTTGTTCTATGCATAACTAGGACTTAAATTGAAGTTTGACTAGATCACAAGCTATGTTAAGCCCTTTATCACTTCTTAAATGAGTTCTCTCTCTAATGTTGCTGCATTCCTGTTTCATCTTTCTACACTTGCAGAAAGCCATCAAACTAATGGTTTACAGCCGGTTGGTAGGAGGTGCCCTGTTTATTCCTTCATGGCCCTTACACTTTGAAACATTTGGATGCCATGCAGGCTCTGAGCAACTCATTAGCATGGTCTTAGCACAGAAACACTACTCTGGAAATCAAAACCCAGATTAATATTACAGAAGTGTAATGGCAGCAGTTGAAATAACCTTGGCATCCCATTTTCCAAAGCCAGGTTAGAGATCGGGCCTTTATGCTCCTGAGGTCAATACAGTTTAATACACAAGTGTCCTCTGAGTTCAAATAGATACAAGTTCATCCTTTTTTTGATAATCCTAGCAGCATTTCTATAAAAAGGTTACACAGCCTCTAGAAAAGTCAAAAAGCCACCCTACCTATTAATTTGCTATGTACTCTGCTCTCCAGACCAGCTTTTCCACAGCAGTTGCATACAGCATCATGCCTCAAAGCCCACTGCAAGACATCTCCTCCCTTCTGCAAAGATCTGCACCTGTTTTCCTACAGTGGCCTTATAGAAAGGACCTTGGATCCTATCTCTCTATACTATTACCCGTCCCAAGCATTACCTCCTCACACCTCCATCTTAGGCCAAATGGCTACTCTATGTTTGCTACATCTTTGTCTGTCCATTGGGTCCAAAGGCAGTAACATGCCTCTGCAGGGGCTGAGCTCCTCCTCCTCATGCTGATCCCTGCCTGCTCCAGGTCCAACACATACTGGTTTTGCCCATTATCACTGCCAGACCCAGATCAGATCTCCTACCTTCCCCCATACCTCTAGCTCCTCCATCTTGTCCCTTGAAATAGCCCTTATTTCCACATCCACCCAGTAGTCTTCTAACAGTGGCTCTACATGTTTTGGTGAGTTTCTAGTAGCAGAGCCATCCAAGCATTGAAGTGGTTTGTGTCAACCTGTTCTCAAGGTTCCCTCCCTCTCCCTACATCAGGAGATGCTCCCCACCTACCTCTTTACTTTGTTTTGCTGCAACATCAACCCAGTTAATCAGAAAAAGTACCTGTAGGATCAAATAGTGTTCTTCTGAGGCTCTACAGACCCACCAGCTGGATGGACTGCCTTCCTCCACAACCTAAGCCCTTCAAGCTTCCATCATGGTGGGAATTCTCTCCCACCCTTATAAGCACTCTCCTAAGATTTTCAGGCCCATCTTTTTGCTTGTAACTCATTTCTCACCTCCATTCCTTTCACCCAGCTACGAGCCTAAGAGAAGCCAAATGAGGAGACCCTACTAACTCATTACCTGGATGAAGAGACCCTGCTAACTCATCATCTCCTCCCACCTAAGGCTTAGCCTTTACCTCAGGCTTAAAGCAGGAGACATACTCTGGCCAACAACCCCATAGAAACACCCAAAACCACACCAACACACACCCTCCTAAAAGACCAGCTCACCTATCATGCCGTCAGCTTTTACAGAGCTCAAACAGCTGCTCATTAGTATGGCCCGGCATTATAAGCCCCGCCTCTCCACCCTCAGCTGCTTTCTCTCTTTCTTTCTGTTAAGGTTCATGACAAGAAGGTTGTTGTTGTTGGGTGTAGGTGGTTTTCTCCCCTGCCCCAAGCCCACCAGGATGGGAAAGCAGCCGTGAAGCTCCCACCTAGCTTGCAAAGTGAGTGGGAGTTGGTGGCTGTTCTCCTCCTCTTCTCTGAATATGTGCTGTTGGAATTTTAAACAGGTTATGTAAGTGGCTCTCATTTAATCCATCTGAACTATCCTCTTTTAATCACATATGAGATCAAAGCTGCTGACTGTGAAAGGAGCAGGGAGCAGCACAGGGTCTTCCCAGTGCAAGCTGGCCTGCAGTGGGTGAGGAGGGGACAGGTTGTGGGAACGCGTGCCAGGTCGTGATGTTTTTTCAGGCTTGGTTGGGTTTGTTGTGGTTTTTTTTGAAAAATACTCAATAACAATATGGGAAACATAAATGCTGCTGTCACTCTCTATGCATTTATTGTGGCCCTGTCTCCATGCCTCTGCGTCCCAGGGGTGCAGAAGGACATGCCTGTGCCATGGATGTGGGGGCATGGCAGCTTGGCTTGGGAAGCTGCTCTTCAAAGAGAGAGCAGCTCTCTCGCTGAGATTTATATAGTTTACCTTTTTCATTTCTTCTCCTGAAGTCTGACATTTAAAAATGTGTAATTGTGTTTATCCCTGGCAAGCTGTGAATGGCTCCCCGGGCTGCCTGTGCCTCCTGCGCTGCTGTATAAATTACACTGACAACCCCTTATTACAAAGGGAAAAATAAGTTAATGGAAAAGCAAAGCAGAAAGATGCATAAAAATCCCAAAATGCCCAAGTCAGCAGAATTGCCCCCACGTGACAGTCATTGCCAGTATTTAATTAAACAGAGATCGATCGTGGGTGAGTGTGAGTTGGTGTGTATGTACGTGCAGGGCAGGAATCGGTACGTTTATACTGTACTTTTTTTTATAGTAAAGAGTTATTGATATTACACTGCAGGCTACCCTGGCAGGGTGATGAGCAGTGTGGCGCAGGGAGGGAGGAGTGTGTGCAGCCTCCCTCGGGCGTGTTCCCCATCTCTCTGTTCACCCAAGGGAGCCTTTCCTGGCTGGTGGGGGGCAGAAATGCCTGGCTGCCCCTTGGGAAGAGAGCCTGGGTGCTGCAGAAATTCTGGGATCATCAAGGCTGCGTTTCCCCTGTGCAGGCAGGGCTCTTTGAACTGCAGTGCAGGCGAGGCTTGAAATCTGCCTGCCCCAAGGCGTGAGCAACAGATCTCACGTGGCAGAGCTGAGAAGAAGAAATCACGTTGCCTACTGAGGCAGCCCGGGATGCTTTTGGGAAATGGCACATTTAGATGGAAGATTGGGGAGATGCATGAAGGGCCACAAG
Source organism: Trogon surrucura (assembly GCA_020746105.1). Lineage (NCBI taxonomy): Eukaryota > Metazoa > Chordata > Aves > Trogoniformes > Trogonidae > Trogon > Trogon surrucura. The sequence goes on along the minus strand of CM036630.1, from coordinate 6,757,006 downwards.
GGTCAGCCACCCGAAGTTCCTCCTGCAGTATGGTGACCTGGATATTTAGAGAGAAACATTGAGGAGCATCAGCTGAGGTGTGGGACCTGCAGGTCAGAATGTGAGGAGCTTCAGGGAGACTCTGTGGCGTGTTCAAGCTCACCCAGGCAGCAGCCACAGAGCTGGATCAGAGTTGGGGAGCTCTGAAGAGATGCTGAAACCCTACAGAACCGCTATGGGGGAAGAGGGTTGCAGGCAGGGATAAGCTTTCTGGATCTGCCTGAGCTTCCTAATTCAGATTATAAGGAAATGCTGGGATCTCAAAAGCTGTTGGCTATGGGATTGGAAATTTCCTGTTACTTGTGGCTGATTTGGATCTCTACTGAAGACCAGGGACCTCTTTCAAGGCTCTGTGTCCCTGTGTTTCCCCATTTAGTCACACAAAGCCTAACCTCTGGGATAAAATGTCAGCCACCAGTCAATAACTGAGCAGGCTGCTGGTGGAAATCAGAAACGGATTTTGAAAAAGTGGTATCTTTGAAGTAAAACTACCAGGCAGAGGTGGAAATGCTTGGTTAGAAAGGCTCACCTCTGCCAACAGAAGCTGGAAATGTTTCCTCCTGGGACACTTGTCCAGGAACTGCTGCCACTTAGTCCCCACATCCCTCTTCTGACCCTGACACTCCTGCCATCACTCGCATGTGCGGTGGTCTTTGGCCTTTGGGTTTTGGCCAAAATGTTGTGTAAAGCATTAAGTGAAGATGTGTGGACTTCAGCATGGACTCTACAGCCAGATCGATTCAGATTCAACCATCTTGGGAGCAGAGCAAAGGAGTTAACAGCTGCTGGAAATTGCACACTACTCCTTTCGTTTCCACACATTTTTCTTGCCTAATTGGAATAAGTGGAGCGGTTGGGTGGGAGCTGCGAGAAGCTGGGGAGCTGGACACGAGCTTCTCTGTGACTCATTCCTGCAGGAGGGAGGAAAGGAGGGATTGCTTGCTCCCTGGGGTATCAGTTGCACCAGTCTGCTCTTACTGGGTCTAGAGTCAGCAGCAGAAGCCCTTTATCTCATTGCACCCACACATGTCATTCAGACCACATGGGATTAAAAAAAAAAAAAAAGAAAAAGTACTGGTCTTTCTGCTCTGCAGCCCTTTCTCTGGCTGTGTGCTCTGATTTTACGTTCCTCCTCCTCTGCAGCAGCATCCAGGTTTGACTCCTGCAAATGTTTAACCAAGGCTTCAATGCAAAGGAAATAAAACCCCCAAACAAAACAAGAGGAATAATTTCTAGTCTTGTTCAGTTTTAAGATCAGTCTCACAGTCCTGACATCTTACAGATAATGACTGAAAATCCCTTCTCCCTGCAGTCTGGACACCAATCAATACCCCACGAGCAATTTCCAGTTCTCAGCTCACTTGTTAAAGACCTAACATTCCCTTTCCTCGAGAAGTGGGTGGCACAGTGAGTCACAGAAACTCAGCAGGACACCGCTTCTATCTGATGCAATGTTGAAGCCAGGCTCAAAATCAGAAATCATCCAGAAAAAGTGTTTTCTCTGCCCAAGGCTGAATCTCAGTGCTAGACTGGAGAGGCCTGAGGAGTTGCTGGGCAGCAGGTCTCAGAGGTTCTGACAGTGCCACCCTTCCCACCCCAGCAGCAGGGACGGGATCACAAGTGATGGGGAGCCCATCCTGGTTCTGAGGGTTTCAAAATGTATCTGTGACACATGTCCGTTGCCAGTGACCGTTCCTGCCCCTTTCAGCAGAGTGATTCTGCACGTGTCTGTTCCAGGCTCGTTGCAGGTGTATGAAAGGCTTAGCAGGGTTGGGCTCCAGCAGCATCCGTCCATCGAGCTGACAACCCTGTGTGAATCCTGGCCCCCTTCCTCGCCCCTACCCTACTGCCATCAGGCCCTTTGCAGGAGGAGGTACCAACTCTCCTCCTGTCAAGGATGGTGGGTTCATTGGCTGCTGCAGGGACTTTTCCAAGACCCAGAGCCTGACCCCGGCAGGCGGTGTCACGGCTAGGATGCGGCTGCAGTGGGGAGATGGTAAAGCGCCTGTCTTTCTGTCCTAATGAGGCTAACCTTCTCACAGCAAGGAAGCTCCCAAGGGAGCTCCTCAGACTGACAAAATGCCTTTCTTCTAAAGTTGCTTTGCTTAATTACTCTGGGAGATGTTTAAAAATATGATGTGCCATGAGCCTTTGAAGTTCAGAGAGACTTTAGCAGGTGCGGTAATCCCCTTACTCTAATCCTGATGACCAAGATATGTTGGCTGCCCTTTCTCATGGTCTAGCGGGACTCAGGCAGTTTAAAAGCTGGAGTCTTTGTCTGCTTTCCTCGGATGAGACTTCCAGAATTGCGCTGGCCTGTCTTCACCTTGAGTGGACCGAACACCTTGCTAATGTGTTTATGTACAACCGTGGCTTATTTATATCTTCCTAAAGGAAACCTTGTGTAAGTTCACAGGAGCACAGCTGTTGTGCCCTTTGTTCTTCCAGCTGTGCTTGCACCAGGCTGACTTTGCTGAAGGAGGAGAAAGGCTTGATCCACCCCTGCAAGCAGCTGGACCCACGCAGGCTTGGAGGCTGCAGACCAGAGCACACAGAGGCGCAGGGACCCTCTTGCTCCGTGAGCGGCCAGGGCGAGCACTGCAAAAGCTGGGGTGTTGCTGCCATCCTTCAGTCAGAGTGAGCAGGGAAAGAATTAATTTCTCTTATGCAACCAACGGGAGATATTGCCCAAAGCACGGGCCGCATGTAAAACTAATTAAGAGCTGAGCTCTGTGCATGAAAGAGCTAAAAGGATGCTGCTTTCTTAGCAAGGTCTACGAGCCTGCCTGTCTGAGGGTGGGGAGGCACAACAGAAATAGTCAGAAGCAATCATCAGAAAGCCAGGGGTGGTCAAAGCAACACTTTGCAGCCTTCTGTTCAGAGAAAGCAAAGACCAAGAATTTTGGGCAGCATGTTGACAGGTGAAAGAAGCTTGGGAAGTCTGGTGGCATCAGTATGTCCTAATGCACCAGTACTCATCTCAAGGAAAGTGCCGTTTACAGCAGTGTTTTTGCATATAAAATGAATTCTACCAGAAATACCTGTCTCTCTTGCAAGTTCCCTCCATATTGGAAATAGCTGCCAAAAGTCAAGTCTGAATATTAGCTAACTACTTCAATCAAATTACATAACTACATGATGTTGAATAAGCTGAGAAGTAAAGTCAATTGTAGAGTAACAAATGATGTATTTACTGCACTAGAGGTGCTTGAGCTTTCAAAGCTTACAAAATGTCTTCTCTTTTTTTCAAAATTAAATTTCCTTGAAATCAATGTATTCCCATGGAAATTCTTTATTACAACAAAATGCCATTTAAATGCCATTTTCTGGTGGAAATGCTCTGTTGGTATATTATTGACATGGTTCAATTACTGCACTCACACTCGCAGTAGCAATGTGCCAGACAAACAGCACCCAGGGCACATTCCTCTCTTCCTCCAGACAGTCTGTTGTTTCCCCGTAGGTTCAATGGCTGGACTCCAGGCCAGGCTGGGAGGATTCATCTGGCACATCATGGGTGCAGAAGACACTCTCTGGGGAAGCTCTCCAGGCTCCTGTAGCCTCTTGGGTTCATCCAGGACCCACTCACATGACCAAGTCAGGTCCTCTTCTGGTACCGGCTCTGCCCATGTTGGACCTTGTAAGGGATACGAGGGCCCAACCCAGACATTGTTTTGCTGAGCCCTGCTTAAGAAGACCTACCCACACCAGTCAAGTTTCTTCTTCAGGCACAGTAATCATTCGTTTGAGTCCCATCTTATGCTCCAACAGATTTGCATCTTCTTCCTTTGCATTTCAGCTGCATGATTTCTCATGCTCTGGGGATCCCACAAGCCCAGTAAGGCTGTCACCAGACTGGTTTATACCCAGCCTTTCTGGTTCTGTCCCAAAATGCCCTGGAACTGTTGGAATCACAACCTTTATACGTGCTAGGCTGCCCAATGCTCAGCAGCTCAGGGTGTGCTGCCCTTCAGGGGGCCTCCACAGGCTGGAGAAACGGGCTGACAGGAGTCTTGTGATGTTCAGTAAATGTTTGCAGTGGTGTCCAGTGACAGGACAAGAGGCAACAGGCACAAACTGAAGCACAGGAATTTTTGTCTGAAAGAAGGCTTTTTTTTTTTCACTGTGAGGGAATGCTTGGAATCCACAGAGGACCCCAGGAGGCTGTGATATCTTCATCCTTCGAGATATTCAAAGCCCACCTGGACATAGCCCTGGGCAACCTGATCTGGATAATCCTGCTTGTGCAAAGGTGAGACTAGATGATCTCCAGTGGTGCCTTCCTTGACTGTTCTGGGATTTGAGGATTCTGGGCTTCCGAGAGCTCTGTGACAATCCCTTGGGCAAAGCACAGCCCCAGGAAGGTGTCATCTGGCTCTGGCTGCCCTCCTGCCTCCCCAGGAAGCATGCAGGGAGAAAAGGTTTTCCCAGCTACCCTGCACTTGAGCAAACACTACCAACCATCTCAGTACTCCACGTACCAAATTGGAGGAAATTTGAAAAAGAACATGGATCTGTTTCCTTGTATTAAATGGAATAGAATGAGGCTGGCCTTGCCCTCCCTGCTGAGACTGGGACTCCTGGGTGCGGGATGCTCAGGTGCGTCCCTTGCCCAGCTCTACTCCTCTTTGCTTTGCTGCAGAAGCATCCAGAGAAGTGAGATAACACTACCTTCAGTACACTCAGATCATTAAAGCAGAACACCGTTTCCTTCCCAAATTAAGCTGAAGCACAGTTTGGCATCCTGGATATTGTCCTGAAATACTACTGAGAGGCTGCATGACCCACCCTGTCCTTTCCGCATCACCACGAATAGGGGCTGCGGGTTTATGTCCTGCAGCATTGGTTCTGGAAATCCGAGAGTCAAATCCAGACCTACAGCCATCCCTCTAGAGCCAGGGCAGATGCAGAAGGCATTAATTGTACTCATTTCAGTAATTTTCTTGAAATGGGTAAAACCTTTTTTTTTTCCAAATCTCCTTTTGCTGTATTTCACCCTGATTCTCAGCTATAGCGTCTCTTTTTCTTGGCTGTTGGCTCATGTTGGAGACCAAGGGTCTTGAGGTTTGTTCTCACAAATAAACCAAGTAACCTGTAGACCTACAGAAAATTAGAAGAAGTTATGTAGCTATGCAGATACACTTGGCTCATTTTGATTTTTTTTTCAAGATTTGGCAGTTCATTAATAACAGCCCACTGGTACAGAGAAAAATATCACACCAAGCAATCAGCAACGCACAGCTAGGATCCTCGGGATGCTGGCAGTTTTGCTGAAAAGGGAACAAAAAAAAGGCATACTGGACCACGGAAACACAACCTTCCAGTTACAGACAGCAAAGCAAGTCTTCAATTCATTTAGCCCTTTCTCTTCTGAAATATTTTCAGGCTTCATTTTGATCTGCACGTATTTGTTGATGAACCAGCTCTGTTAATCATTCATGTCAAACTACTTCAGCCTATCTGTTCTTAGCCCACTCTTTGCTCTGTTGCCTCAAGAATTGGAAATTCAGTTTTGCAGGCTGCGGGTGACTTACAGTTTCCTTTGTATATTCGTGCGCAGAAAAATGGTCTTGAATCATTACTTGCGGGATCGAAATGAAAAGGAGTCAAAGGAAAAGATTATAGCAGAAAGATTACAGTATGAAATGACTGATTTTTATTTAACACATTAACCAATATACTTTTTCAAATATAGGCTCAAGCCTACTTAAGGCAAAGTTCAAGTTAATATTGATATTTGAAGGAAGAAGCACTTTCATATTAATCACCTAACTATTAAATGTCTGTTATGAGACAGAGCTTATGGGCTACGTCTCCAGACACATTTTCAAATGGTTCAGGCTAACTTTGATCCTTCTTAATGATGAAGAGCAATTATATAATGAGTTCAGAAACACTTTTAACACTTGCATAGAGTGGGGGTTGCAATGTTGTCAAATAATATCTCAGTAACACTTCTGGGAAGCAAAACCGACCAACCTTATCTCACCCTGCATCTTCCCTTTGCAGTCTCAGCTTTGCAGCAGGCCAGAGTCTGAAATAGCCAAGTGACAAAAGTGCAAGATGTTGTGGCTGTGCAAGACCCCGTGGGCTTCTCCTTCAGCCAGGGGATGCACAGAGTTGCCCACCACAGGTGGGAGGGGGCTGGGGAGCATTATCCTCTGCAGGGTAGCTGCTGGGTGGTCCAGACCCTTGGCTCACACATTGCCATGGCAACTGCATCCCAGGGCAGTGAGAAAACCCATTGGCAGAGCAGGAAAGCTCAGCTCAAGCCAAACCTGGCCCAGGCTGGGCATGCGCTGCGACCTGGCACCGTGAGCAGGGTGGAGACAGTGACCCAACAGCTGGGTGGAGGGAGATGGATTTCCAGAAGCCTGGAAAACAGCGGAATGTTTTGTAGAGCTGATCACATGGAGCTCTTCTGTGTCTGTTCTGTTGATTCCTTCGAAATCATACCGCTTTGAAAATTAGAGTGCTTCGTTCTGCTCGGTTTCGTTATCTTATTTAGTCTCAGGTTTCCTTGTCTCGCTAGGTGGCTCATTAGGGAGAGGATAACGAGCTTTCTCTGCCCACTGCTGATAGCGGTTGGTGCAAAATCTTTAACATACGTTGTTTTTCCCAAATATTTCTCGAGCATTTTGTTTAAACTGGTGTTAACATAATGGAATGGAGGAAATGGTTTAAAGAGTTCAAACACAGTCTCTTTGTTAAGCAGAGTTTGCCATCATTGTGTCACCAACACTCCACTGCCCGGCCAAGGGAGCCTACAGAGGTGCGAATGGTGCACAAGAGGCCAGATCCTCCTGAGAAACGCCACAGCTCGAGTACCTAATAGAAAGCAGTCTCCTGTCCCAAAGATCCATGGGGTGCAGCTAGACCCTATAAAGGTACAAGCATTAAAATCCCAGGAGCTTGAATTCCATCCACACTGAGGCACCTTGACAAGCAATCTGGTTTGCAGAGATTTTGAGCAAGCCAGGGGCTCCTAATGTTCCTGCCACTGCTCAAGGGACAAAAGCTGCTTGTTTCAACTGGCCAGATTTGTAGAATGAAGGGAAAATTATGGTTATTAGACATATTTTTTTTACCTGAAATGCAGTCTTTTATTTAGATAACAAATATTTTTTTCTATTATGGGCACTTCCAAGCATAGCTATTTGGGTAGTGCCACTGACAGCAGAATCCCAGCATGAAAAATGAAAAATATGTAAGAGAGGTCTTCCATGTATCGGGGGTGTGTATCTCACAGTTCAATTAATTTAAAGCCAACTCTAACCAATCTGGACCTGACTCAGCTATCCCTCTCGGGACCGAGTGATAGCACAGCTGGGATGCCTGGGTCAAGAGCTTCGTGCTCAAATTCCATACGCAGGATAAATAAATGTGTAGAAAAAATAGGTCGTAGCGTTTGTCAGAGGCGTCCACTTGCTTCGCCTGCTGTACTAGCAAAGAATGCCAGGTGTGAATTTGCAAACCCCATCTTCTGTGATCTCATCTGAAAAAGAGAGGGGGGGACAAGCCTGGGAATGCATTTTAAACAATTTTGGTTTACAGCTGCTCTGTTTTTATCCCTTGGTCACTTCTCTTTGGGAGAGAAGGACACAGGAATGCAAAATTAACAAATTGTCCTTTAGAAAATCAGAAAGATAAGCAAGCCTCTTGAATTCATAAAAATGCTGCACCCTCCACAAAGTTCTAAACTGTGCAAAATGGAGGAAAGCAACACCCAGCCTGTGCAACAGCTAACCCATACCTAGACAGGCACTGGGGAGATGTACAGGCACTTTTTGCCAGTGGAGATTCCACTCCGAGGGCTGTCCGGGTTGCTGTGTCCTGTGCCCCAAAACGCTGGTCACAGCGTTCACAGTCCTTCAAGCCCAACGTTACGATGCAGGGAAGATCTCTCCACTTGCAAACCCAGATGCTCTCTGCGGTGACTGGCAAGTGGGCACGCGAATGTCATCAACTACCTGAAAGCATCGGGTGGACGTGCCAAGGGTAGACACGGATGCTCTGGGGAGGCCACAAAATGGACAGAGGATGTGTGATGGTGTCCCAGCACGAGGTCACTCCTCTGGGCCCCCTGCTGCACTGTCAGCGTGGGGCAGACATCAGCATCTGGCCCAAGCATCTGTCCAGGAGCAGCAGGAAGACCTCACCCGTGGGTCCTGGGGTTGCACGGCTCAGACAAGGGGGCAAGGCACAACTGCTGCAAGAGCCCGGGCGCAGTGGGATGCTTGACCACTGGCAAATGTCCTGCTGAGCGTGCCAGACTGGCATGGATGTAATCCGTGCAGTACAACAGTGAACTAGAGCCGAGCATGTGACGGCCACAGGCTTGACTCTTTTACTAAATACAACAGATTTACTGCCTAGTGTGTTTTGCTGAAGGGATGTGAAGGCTCTGTGGAGGCTCCCTGATGGATATCACCAAGCTGTGGACCCAGAATCATCAAGAGGTCACTGTGCATCTTAGCCTGAACTTCTGATCTGACTTTTTAAGAGAGAAGGAACCAAACCAGTGAGTAATCCTCATGCTGTCAGCCCATGTCGCACAGCCTCAGCAGTGCATGAGAGTCAATATATGCTGCCTAAACAACAGGAACTTCTTGGGTCCCACTGCTCCTCATGCTGCTTGAAGATGTTCAGGCTTAGACATCTTAGTGTGTGCAATGCTATCGGTTGCATTAAGCCGTCTTTACAAGATGCTGCATACTGAAGCAGGCTCCCAGCATTAATGCAGCCCCTTAGGAGGGTCTGGAGAGGGTTGTGATGGAAAAAAAAAAAATGCAGCAGAACTGCAGAGTGGAAGAAGTTCCTGAGCTGCAGGTAGATGAGCCAGTCTGGCCACTGACATCCTTACTCGTCACCTGGCCTCGGGATTGGCTCACTCGCTGCCGTATCGAAGCTGACACCTGTCACCTCTGATGTCCGGCAAGACCATGCAGAGCCCTGAGGATGACATTGACATCGGCTCCCAGCTTGGCCTTGGAGCTGACAGAGCCCACTGACAGAGCCAGAACCTGCTCCTGCCATGACCTGAACCGGGACCGAACAGTGGGTGAACTCTCCCCCAACGTGGTTTTCTAAAGCCACAACTGATTGCTTTGAGAGAGTGATTTGGATTTCCACAGAGGAGGATACGGAGGAACGCTATTCAGGTTCAATCCCAGGAGGGGGAATTCAAACTTACCCAGAATCTCCATTTGAGGGCCTAGGTGGGACAGAAGGAGGGAAATCCAGTTCATCTGAATGTCTCCTCCGTAGCAAAATAAGCACAGAGGCCCATGCTCATCTACAGAGATCATGGTCCTCTGGGCTGCCTCCATAATTGAAGGTGCTGTTGAGAGGACTCCAGAGAGTGATTTCTCCAGGATTGCCCTCAACACCTGTGCAGTGGAGGGATAGTGCTGTGGGAACATCTCTATGTCTCCCTGGGTACTTAAGGGATCCACAGAGCCCTGGAGTTAACTGCTGTACGGTGACAGGCAGGTCACACAATGACCACCCTCTGAGCCCTGAGCAACAGCTTTCCTGCACCCAGCAGGACCTGCCTGGGGTGGGGGGATGCAAAGTTGCAACCAGTTAATGGTGGTGCCCTCCCCCATAGGTGGGATGCATGCATCCTGCCAGAAGTTGGTAACACTTGGTAAAGACTTTCTGAGCCTTATTTCTCTCCTGTCTGAGCATGGAGGGTGTCAAGTGCGGCATTGCACAAACCAAGCCAGCACTTGCACTGTAGACATATCTGTGGCAAAGCATCCTACCATCTGAAAAGCATTAAAGATGGGCTGTTGTCAGCAGCACAGGGGTTGCCCATCACTGATCCTGCCAGGGGTGTGGTAGAGGAACCCCTGGGGATACATGAGATCCAAAAATCCTCAAAAGATGCTCTCCATCAATAGTGGCAACAAGGTGTAGGGCCCCCAGGTGAGACCACCACTCTCATCTCTTAACAGGCACTTCGCATTCAGAGCTCATGACATTGTCTTTATGTAAAAGGCTTTAAGGAGCTGGAGGTGCCATGTTGCTGCTGCCTGCAAGGCTGTGTGCTAGTGACCGCGAAGGGAACGTTATGGCCACAGGAGTGAAACCCCAAAAGTTGCACCTTTAGGGACCCTCCCGGGTGGGGTAAAGCCCTCCCCATGTCAGTGAGACACTGCCATCCCTCTGGCTGTGTCCCGCATGAAAGGTGAGAGAGCATTTAAGCCACTTTTAAAGCTGTGTAAGACCTTAAACCCTTAGTGTCACATAAGGACTTTAATGCCTCAGGACTGTAGCATGTCGTAAGGCAGAGTTAAAGCAACATAAGCCTCCTTTACCCTCTGTGGTCCTTGAAGGGCAGACTTACGGCATCCCAAGGGCTCCTATTTTAAAGGCTCCTCAAAACCAGGCTTTCAGAGAGTTGCCCCTTCTGCTAGGCTGCTCTGAAGGCTCCTGTTTGACCCCGACTGCATCAGGCTGTGTGCATGCAGGACATCTTCCTTCACGGGATTGGATGCCTCATTGAGACAAAGGGCCAGGGCTTCTGGAACTTGTCAAACCAAGCTGGTTTTTTTCCCCCTTTCCTTGGCTGTAAGTTTGAAGAAGCAAGTCCTTCTGGTACATCTGGTGTGCCTGGGAGAGGAAGAAGCTGCTGCAAGATAAAGCAAGAGCGTTCTCCAGCTGGCACAGACACGGCGGTCCAAGCGGAACACGCATCAGAGCAGCGATGTGCAAGGTCAGAAAGAAATGCCTGCGAGGCAGGCAGATGATCATGCCCTATACAAACACATATACCCTGATCCATAGGGCTTATCACAGGCTATAAAGACACATTTTGTGGAAAACCCTGTTAAGATACTGTCTGCACATCACTGCTTTAAGCCCCTACAGCAACTTAAACTGGCTATAATGTTAAGCCTTTAGAGTATTTTAAACTGCTTAGATTGCTCAAAAGACCAGCTTAATCTTAAACTGCAGTGCAGCTGCTTAAACAGTTTAAGCTGATCTAAAAGCTCGCAGGAACACAGAGTGCTTGAACTATGCTTAGCCCTGTTTGTCGACTGAAGCACGGTGCTGGCCCTGTCACACCCAACGTGACACCGGGGCTGACACATAAGCCATTTTCCTAAATAGACCTTGCAGAGTCTGGGGGAGAAAAAAGACCTTCTATTATCCCTTCCCGACACCAGGCACAGCTCCAGGTAAGCTCATCCTCCCCCAAGCAGCACTGGCTACCCAGGGGGAGGAAAATCTTCAGGCATGATATCCTCTGCTGAGGAGGTGGGAATTATCACCTTTATATTTTGTCAGACACTGTTAGTCTTTGTTATCGGAGTTTTGTAAGGAAAGGTACTCACTAGTTGGATTGTTAATGGTGCTTTCTCACACAGCCCAGCTCGAGTGAATGTTGGTTATCATCTTTCTCTGAAATAAATAATGGCTGGAATCTCCAGCTACAGGGACAGACAATGATGCTCCATCCCTGAGCAGGATGGAGCCACGTCTAAACTGACACCTCATTCGCCATTGGGTCAGCCCAATTCTGTGAGTCTCTACCCCAATAGGGCCTTTTTTCCCATTCTCACAGAGAAAGCCAATTGTTGGGTTTTTTTTAATTAAACTTTGTTTTTCCAGATTTTTTTCTCCTTTTTAATACCCATGAATGCACCCAAGGACTGGTACAATATATACATTGGTTTGGAAGAAGGGAGTAATTCCAGTGTGCTTGGATTCTGTCTGGAAAGCCTGCCCACGTATAAGTAAACAGGTAAATGTGATGCCCAAAAGTACAAATAATGTTAGGCTCATCAGAAGCATTGCCTAGTGGATGGATTCAGTTGATAAAAGACATGTTGGTGGTGATTTTGATCTGTCATGTGAAATTCTCAGTTTTCGTGTCATAGAATCATAGAATCATAGAATCATAGAATTCAGTTCAAGAAGGACAGGGAGCTGCCTGAGAGAGTCCATCGCAGAGCCACAAAGATGGTGAAGGGAGTGGAGCATCTCCCTTATGAGGAAAGGCTGAAGGAGCTGGGTCTCTTTAGCTTGGAGGAGGCTGAGAGGTGACCTCATTAATGCTTATAAATATGTCAAGGGGGAATGTCAGGAGGATGGAGCCAGGCTCTTCTCAGCGGCGTCCACTGACAAGACAAGGGGCAATGGGTGGAAGCTGGAACATAGGAGGTTCCATAAAAATATGAGGAAAAACTTTTTCCTTGTGAGGGTGACTGAGCACTGGCACAGGCTGCCCAGGGAGGTTGTGGAATCTCCTTCTTTGGAGACATTCAAAACCCGCCTGGACACGTTCCTGTGCGCTCTGCTGTAGGTGATCCTGCTCTGGCGGGGGGGTTGGACTAGATGATCTTTGAGGTCCCTTTCAACCTCTAACATTCTGTGATTCTGTGATTCTGTGATAGACTCATAGAATAGTTTGGGTTGGAAGGGACATTGAAAGGTCATGTAGTCCTACCCCCCTGCAGTGAGCAGGGACACCTTCCACTAGACGAGGTTGCTCAGAACTCCATCCAACCTGTGCTTGAATGTTTCCAGGAATGGGGCTTCCACCACCTCTCTGGGCAACCTGTGCCAATATTTCAGCACTCTCAGTGTAAAAAAACTTCTTCCTTATATCTAGTCTAAATCCATCCTTTTTTATTTTAAACAAGCACCGGTGGAAAACTCTGGAAACCTTGCACTGTAATTTTTGCCCTCTGGGATATTTAACATTCATGTTTGTGGATGTTGATGATAGAGACTGCACAAGTTGCAAAGGAATTTGCACTTTTTCTCCAAATTTTACAGTATGCAAGAGTGCAATTTATAAGCGTTTTGGCATATTTATCACTCAGAGAGTTTAAATTGATCATAGCTGTTACTTTGTATTCCTAATACAGTGCTGTCAAACTGGCCTGAATGGTTTTCTTGTGCTTCTGTGGCATTATCTGTTTCCTAATAACTGGCTGCTGCATGCTCAGCAGCACCATGGCGTGGTGCTTGCACATCATATATGGACAGACACATACATGGAGGGGTCATCACTACTAAGAATGATTCTCCAACACGCACGGCAAAGGTTGTTAAGTGCTACAGGGCTCTGGGAACGTGTCCTGTTGTCTGTGTATTTCCCCAGCTCTTGCAATGGGCTGGAAATTCAGGCCCTTCTCTGGTAACATCTGAAGCTATTTCATAGAGCCTTGTTGAGATACGTAAGTCTAAAAATAGGACTCACGATCTTTGGAGGGGCCTGAAGGTACTAGAGAAAAGGCCACGAGTATCCCTGGTCCCGCTGAGGAGCTCATCAAGGATTAGATCTCAACACGTCATCCTCCGGCCCTCCTGGTGGAATTCTGTGCTCACATCAAACACCTCAGTTTGCACAGAGAGAGGTCACACCTTGTCAGAAAGACCTTCTCCCCACTTGCTTTTCCTGCCTGCTGACACACCAGCTGCAAGACCCTGAGCTGAGCACCAGAGCCCCAACACTCAGCGAGGCAGGATCCTTCGCCTGCCTGTCCTCTGGGAGCTCTCTCTCCTGTGCTGGGAGCATCTGGGTCTCGCGAAGTTCCTAGTTGGCTTTCTCACTCGGGAATTGTTATGATTTATTGATAGGATGCCTTTTGCAAGCCTCAGGGCAGTATTGCGGACTTTCAGGCTGTGCAGATACAAATTCAGCTCGCCCGTCGCAGAGAAGCAGTTGCTGCATGCAGAGATGTTACAAAACTGTCTTGGCCAGGAAGCAAAAAGCAGTTTCTCAGTGTGTGAGCAGCAAAATTGCTGTCTCGCCAGCCTGAACAACATGGGCAGGAACGACACACGTTCCTGGGGCCAGGAGCAGGGCTCCTAGCATGCACCCCAGGCTGCTCTCCACACTGAAGCATCATGCAGAGCATTATTCCAACAGCATTATTGCAGCCAGGTTGACACCATCCCCAACTCCTGGGCACCCCCACCCCATCACACCCACCCTTACCCTGTGCTTTTACCCCTAGGCCAGCCACGCCAGTCCTATCCCACACTCCCTACACAACCCCAGGTGTCCCTAATGGAGCACCTCCACCAGCTTTGTCTTTTCTACTGCCATGAACAGAATGAGAGAAATTAATTTTATAATCCAAATTCCTGAGGTCTCTACCTCAAGAGAAGGACTGTGGGCTGCAGTGTGTTTTGAGCAGGTTTTCTGGGCAGTTTGTGGCCCTGGTATTAAAGCAGCATGGTTTCCACAGAGCAGAAATGCAACAGCCCTTCTCACCTCGCCTTGAGTTCTCCTATAAGAGGATACTGCAGTAGTCAGTGATCAGAAATGGAGTGACTCAGAGAAATGCAACATTTCCAATAAATGGGCAATGAAACAAGCCTGAGGTCAAAGAGAAGCTGCCAACTCTTTCTAATGGGTTGTTCCGATGTGCAGATTCATCCTTGGGACTGAAGTTACAAGATCATTTCTGCCCACAGAAAGCTCTAGGGTGGAGATGCTAAAGCTCTTAAGGCTTCTGAGGTGCTTGATGGAGGCATTTAGACATATTGCAATGATGTTCTCATGGCACTGGGGTGGGCCATGTGGAGATGGAGATGACACCTCCAGATCAGCATGGAATGACAAGGACATGGATGTAACCTGGAGGTAAGTCAGTACCAATGGCTGAGAAAAGAGGTTCTCCTGAACACCATCAAGTCGGCTTCACGTAGCTGGTTTACGCAGCGCTTTATGGACAGTTTCCTTCTTGAAGAGACAGAGACAGTAGCATACTTATATTTATTCCAGCCCACCCACACTTCTCTCACCCCTGAGAAATGTGTGCCACCAGCACGTCCTCTCCCAGGGCCCCGGCTCCTGCGTCTGAGCAGCACAGAGACAATGTCCTCCCCTAACTGGGTTATAGGAGATTGGATTAGCAATTTGTGAGTTAGTAAAAGTCTAAGAATGGAAGATAAAACAAAGTGTGACAGGCTAAGCAGCCCTTGTCACCGGGGATTGATCACAGTGCTAATAGCCAGCGACAGCCGCACATTAATAACACAATAACCCAGCTTTGGATATTGGCACTATCACAACCCTTTAACCTGGTAATAACTCATTGGGAAAATGCTAACAGTGTCATAGCCACCATGTCTCTGCTTCTTACGTCCCCCTCTACCTGCCAGCCCAGCAGAGGCAGCAGGGCCACCCCAGGGTCATCAGCTCTGCCACACGTCAGGTCCCATCTGCAGCCCTGCGGTGCCCTGTGCCTGGTCAGGGGCATGACACCAGAGTGCCCTTTGGGGCTCTTGGGCAGGGAGAGGAGCTGGGCAGACAGGGACAGAGATGTGCAGGAGTGAGACTGTTGTGGTGACCACGGCTAGGGACGGGGAAGAGCTGGGCTGTGGGATGCTCATGGGGTCAGGGGAGGTGGAGCTGAGCTCAAGCTCAGGGCAGTCAGCAGAGCCATCCAAGAGAACCTGACAAGAAATAATTTAGGAATTTTTTTTTTCAAACTGAGGATTTTAGTGATATGAACTGTTCCAAATATGCCTAGGAAGCCTTCTTCTGCTCCTTTTGCTGCTGGTGGTAGAAGAGACATGGGGGAATTTACAAAAAAAAATAAATCAGGGATGTTTAGAAAATGATAAATGAAATTAGAGAACAAGATTTTTGAAAAATGTTGATCAAAACCTGGAGGGGGGAAGATGTAAATGCTCTCTTACAGCAGACAGCATCACCTTGTTTACAAAGGCTTTTCTGAACGCTGCTGGGTGCTACGGAGCACTGAGGGGGAGGAGAGGTGGAGAAATACCACCGTTGTTTCTCCATCCCCGAGGATGAGCAGCAAGAGGCATTTCCCTACCTCGGCTGGAGCCCAGGCTCTGCTTTGGCACCCACCCAGCAGTCGCATCTCTTGGCTGTGCTGGTCAGAGTGACGCTGAGAGCAAACGATTTAAAGGATTCAAAGGTCAGCAAATCCCAAGCGCCAGCTGCAGGAGGAGAGTGGGGCTGCGGCACCAGGGAGGATCTGTAGAGGAGCCCGTCCTCTCCCTGCAGGGACCAGCTTGTTGTCACTAGGTGTGCCAAAAGCCCCAGACCTCCCTAGCACAGCTGGAAGATGGATCCAGAGCTGGGTCTACCAACAAGAGCCCCAGCACAGAGAGAGCTAGACCTGTGAAGTCCTGTCGCTGCCCCAATTTGGCCAGGTCAGCAATCCAGGATTGCTTCTGGCCAGTTGCATCCATGGTCTGCATAGAGCATCCTCTATGTCATCCTTTGCAGAAGACCCAGCTATCCTTATTCTGGGCTCAGACAGTCCTGGGAATGCCCGTGTGTACTACTGCAAACCTCTTTAACAACAGCTTCCTTCAGCAGGCCAGGAGAGAGGTAACATTCTTTCCTTCCTAATGGGCTCCTGCCCACATGATACCACTTCCCTTCTCTATGGGGCAGCAGGCAGACCTAAAAAAAAACAAAAAAAAACCAAAACCAAAAAGGAAGATATAAATGCAATCTATCTTTGAAGGATACCCTGACTAATTAGTTTTGGAGGCTAGGCTGGCTGAGATCACCAGCCTTGCCTGCAATTACTCAGACAAGAAAGGACCCTTTTGAGATTTGCTGCCAAACGGGGTCATTTTCCGCCACTGCACAGCAAAGAGAGTGAGGACCAGAGAAGGGGGTCAGAAGAAAAGACATCCCGATGCTCCAGTGCTGTCTAGCTGCTTTATTTTTTTGTTCAAGAAGTGCCCTAACAACTGGGTTTGCTGCAGCGTAGCTCTGATGCATGCAAGGGACATGCATCAACAGTGAAAAAGGGAGGGCTCAGCTTGTTTGGCTTAATTAGAATAATGAAGCTGTGAGCCTAATAGGAGGAGGTTGGGAGTGCTGAGGCTGTAATTGGCAGAGATTGGGAAGCGTGAGGCTGTCGGCTGGCAGCCATATGGAAGCAGCAAAGTGAGGGTAGTGAGTGACAGCCCGAACCTGTGGCGCTCTCATTAATTCCAACAGCAGAGCTGTGATTGATGTGTCAGCTCCCTGCTGCTCCGCGATTCGGGCGGCTGATTTCCACCTCACTTCTGCCGCTACTGCCGCAGCCCAGGCTGGGGAATGGAAACATGGAATGGGGAGGAGAGGAGGAAAATGCATAAAGGTGGGAAAGGGCAAGAGAGGACAAACAGGAGAAAGGTTGGGGGGTGAGATGGATGGGTGGATGGATGGATGGATGTTATAATCTAGGCTTTGGTAGCTGCGAAGCCTGGTCAGTCCCAAAGACTGATTTCAATTCAAACTTTCCACCCAGGTGCCACTCCGTGTTGGTGTCAGAAGTGTTTTGTAGCCCCCAGGACCTGCGTGGCTCTGTGTCCGCTTGTGCTCTTGGAGGATTTGCCACTCTAGGGCAGGGCCAGGCTACTTGCTTTAGCCCCTCTGCCTGCACAGCCAGATGCCTGACTCGATCCTCACATTCTCATATTCCTGGCAACCCACTCCCACCGATGTTTGACACAGGGACGTCCCAGGAGCACGTGGCAGCGCTCTGACTTTGACAGGATGCTCAGTCCTAGGCTGAAACTGCAAAGATGATGTGTCTGAGGTGCAGGTATCTGTACACCCACAAAAAATTTGCTGGGTAGAGTCCTAAATTTGACTCAGGGGAGACTCACTCTCTCTCCCACCATAAGGAAGAGAATAGCAGTCCTTACAAAATGCACACTGAGAAAGGGGATGCTGCTCAGACCCGCTTTCTTTTATTACCCTAAAGCTTCTGCCATGATCCTGGCAGAATTACAGTACTGCCAGCCCTCGGGGCATAACCAGCTAACCAGATTTAGCTGCTTGATCTTTATGCAGTGCTTCCACCTTCCCTTCAGCTCCAATCACATCTGAACAGGGCCAGCCCATGTAGGATATACACTGGAGGCTTCACACCAGCGTCAGCTCCCTTGCGCCATTAAGACATGGATGATGGGCAGCTTTTGCCTGTGCATCCCACGTGCCGTCCTCCTCACCACAGCTTGTGGCAGGGAGGAGGGGAGAGCATTGCCTGGCCCTGGGAAGGGAGCAAGTCTGCTTGAGGAAAGAGGTTTGGAGGATCCAGACAGTTGCAGGAGGCTGTGAGAGCTGGGAGCATGGCTGCAAAGGGTTTGGATCAGAGCAGAGTCACGTTTCTGGGCTGCAAACACCAGGCACAGGGGAGGGCCTGGGCAGTGTCACCTGGAGCAATTACCCATCTATGGGCAGAGCATGGTTATATGCAAACCCCATTTAATTTCTATTCCGTCTGGCCTGGTAATTTTGAATCTTTTCCATTGATACAGCTAATTATTGTAGTTCTCCAAAAGCCAGGCTTGATAGTTTTAATGTCCTTTTACCTCTCTTTGTGGAAAGGAAAATGTATGGGTAGATCTGCCTCAGTGCTGTGACTGAATTGGATGTCCTTGCATGGCATCCAAGCAGTTTTACCTCATGGAGCAAGTCATGGCTGTGGGAGGTTGTGGGACAGAAGGCCAGAAGAGTCCTGTCTGTGTCACCATGATCTGATGTTTCATCTAACATCGCCTGCCTGCATGAATCAAGACTTCTCATCCCTCCCTCTGAGGGAAGCAGCTACCCATGAAGGGGAACGGTGGATAAACTGCCAAGATGATAACTCATTTGGGTAAGGCTATCAAGGCTCATTTGTTTTGCCTTGTTGCCTTCGTGAAGGGGCATGCAAAATGAAGTATTAGCATGTGGAGACTGAAACTTCAGCTCTATCCTCTCCATACATTTCCATAGTCCCAGCTGGGGGGAAGCCGAGGTGATACCTCACTCCAAGGCTATACAGTGCAAAGTTAATGGAGAAAAATGTGTTGCCTTTTTCTCTGGGCAATTCCATTGAAAGCACACAGCCACAGCACTGATTTGAAGAAGCAAGAAAAGCAAGATGGAGAAGGAAAAAATTGGTTCTGATTACAGAGCTCCAGCCATGGAGTTCCTCTAGCAGGAAAAAAAGTAACAGTAAGGGTAGCCAGAAGCTTTGTATCCAGTACAGTCATTTTTTTCTAGTAGG
This sequence comes from Trogon surrucura, assembly GCA_020746105.1. NCBI lineage: Eukaryota > Metazoa > Chordata > Aves > Trogoniformes > Trogonidae > Trogon > Trogon surrucura. Next base: position 6,737,969 of record CM036630.1, on the reverse strand, counting down.
TATTCACTTGTACGATAAAGACCATTAAGTAAAGTACCTCAGAATAACTCATTTGCAGACTACATGGTGAGGAGGTGGTTTCTCAGCAACTGGTACCTCCTACACAGCGACTGTGACTGTTCCTGGAGTAGGACGAAGCTTTTGCTCATGATGATGCTGAGGTGTGTTTCATGCAGCTCCGTTCCGGTCTGAGTGGCTTCCGCAGTGTCTCTGTCATATCTGGACATGCAGAAATCCAAATGGCAAGGATGAACTGAAGGAGAGGTCTTCTGTCTGCTTCCTTTGCCCAGAAAAGATGCCAGGCTGACCTTGCTTTCCCAATGCAGTGTCTGTGGGGGAGCAGAGATAGTAAGCTTCTCTGTGGGTTTGGGTCAAGTGAGCTGTTCCGCAATCAGTTCATTCTTCAATAGGTGGTTTCCTAACAGCTAGCCACCACCTCACCTCCAAGCTGGGGAAAACAGACTGTTGCAAGCTGTTCTCACACCTCTCTCACACTCGTGCCTGTGCACTCGCTATTGGAGGCAGCGCTGACCCCGTTACTCTTGGACTGATAATCAGTGCAAGAGATGTGGAATGTTCAGTCCTACCTCAGATGACTCCTTGAAGGGGCTGGTGTCTGAGCTGAGCCATCAGCCTGCAGCTGGCTCTGCCCTGGCCTAGGCCAGGCCATACTACAACTTTTGCACGTACACTGCCAGCTCCCAGACTGTTTGGCCCAGAAATCAGAACACAGGCTTGGCCCATACCAGTGCAGAGCTTGGCGTGCCTTCAGATCCATGCTGAAAGCGCCAGGTCAGTGACGCAGGAGTCGCTGAGGTCCTCAGACCAAGCCAAAGCATGGCATGCCTCCCAGGGCTGAGCAGTTTCAGCAGAACGCAGCACTGATCCTGGGCGGGAGCTGTGCTTTGGAAGAGCAGTGAAGAAATTAATTACAAGTATGTGCCAGCAGCCAAACACAGCAACTCTGTCAGATTTTCCCACACATTTCACTTCCTATAGGTATTTCCAGGGGCTGAAATGCAGAATTAAACTGGCTGAGAGTCTGTGATGCCATTTCCAAGACTCTGTCCCTACAGTTCTGCACACAGTCAACCTGTCTTCTAGCTACTGTAGCTGAGAGCTGATGAGATGAGTGCTGATGCTCAGGTCTCTGGAGCTTCACAGGTCCTGCATGAGTGGTAGACAGCAGAAGGCAGCATTGACTAGTCAAGAGAAGAGAAATAACTACATGACGGCCCATGATTTATCCTCTGTGTCCATCTCAGCGTTTCTAAAGCTCATGAATGAGCAGTAGACTGATGTGGAGCAGGGATGTGGATGGCTAGATTGCTGCTTTGCATTGGCCAAGGTGCAGCCAGCTCACAAACTGCAGCAGCTCTTACGTGGCTGGGATGCTCTGAGCTCCCTCTGTGGTTGGTCTGGGGCTGGAGAGGATATAACAACTCATGGGGATGGTCTAAAGAGCCCATCATTCATTGCAGCCAACATAAGAATAATGAGAAAGAAAACTATGGAGATGGCCCCAGCATCCCATGTGCTGACTCAATGACAAGCCCTGTGTGCCTGGTGATGTCTCCCACTCAGCTGCAGGCTCAGCATCCACGAAGGGTGGCTAGATACCATGGTCAAGCTAGGATCTCCTCTGCTCACTGACTGAGATGTGCAGCTGGGAGGCAGCAGGTCCCCAAAATCATTGCTACAGCTGCTGAGGGCCAGCTCTAAACTGAGGATCTGGCTCTGAGTGAGCTCTTCCCTCAGCCTGTTCCAGCGGTGTCATGCAATGAGACAGGGTGGAGCAGCAGCACCTGTACAGCAGTTGCAGCTCAGCTGGGAGTCGCGATCCGCTACAAGCAAAATGGAGCAGCTCCCCAAACTGCTGCTCACTGATAGGAGTCGGGATTAATACCTTGTTCCTGTCGCCATGCATCCATGCTTCCCCTGGCAATCCATCACCCACGCTCCTGCTCCAGAGCATCCTGTGCCAGAGTCGTGGCTGAGCTGCAAGCACTGCATGGTGGCAGAGAGTACAGACACCCTGCAGACACATAAATGCAGGGAACAGAGAAAACAGCCACTGAAGCAATTCAAGCTACACACATTTTGCATACCAGGCACTGGAACACATGTTAGCATTGTTGAAGCCTCCAGGGATCCTGTCCTGGCTCTGGCCCACGGTGCCAGAAAGCTGCAGGTTCCTGGGAACTGGAACCTGGATCCACTGGGGACATGGAGCACAAGCCAAACCCACTGATGGGGACTTTCCAGGCACATCCAACCACTTTAAGGTTCTGCTGTGGTTGTTTTCCCCATTTTAAGTTACAGAGACAAAGGTACTGGCCTGATCTCCCTGGTTGCTATTGCACCTGGATCATTTCCAGCAGTGTTTGTAAGAACAACCATGTGTCCTCTTTGCAAAGATCTCCTGGAAAATCTGCAGAGTAAATCCCCACCGGGCTGTCGTTACAGGCTGCGTGGCTGTGTGCACTGTCTGGTGAAGGGCACCAGGCACAGAGGAGCTACTTATTCCTCGTGGTTGACCGCTCTTTAACTGGGTATTGTATTCTTCACAAAGATACCTTTCTCTGCCAAAATGCCTAGACATTGCCAGCTGATCAGTGACCAGGAGAGAGACTGCATTTGTTTTTGTACCTGAACAGTACCAGCACTCTGGGGTTGTTGGCTCAACTGGCACTGTGCTACTGAACGTTGCTTCTCTTTCTTTCCACCATTTATTCACAGCATGCCATAGTTTTTTTCTGCTTTGAGAGCTTCCACACCCAGATGTTCAGAGATAATGGTGGTGTTGCTGTAGCACATCTGAGATACACAGAGAAAAGCTTTAAGGAGGCTCCAGAGCTAGTCAGGGATCTTAGATGAGAGCTGCCAGGGTGGGCTATGACAAGCATCTCCATCCTTTTAAACCTGTGCGTGATTATGGGCAATCATCACCACCTCATTGGGCCTTTCCCAGCGTTTCCACCAGGCTCAGCATCCCACCACGCTGTACTCGTCTCTTCTGAAGGCTTTAAAGCCTTCCTCTCCTCAGTCTGGGGTTTTATCAATCTCACCTCCCTGTGCTGAATAACTTTCCGCTCCATGCATTGCACAGCCCATTCGGCCGGCTCTGTTTGGTGAATAGATTAACACCAAAGTGAATCTGGGTATGGGGACACGTGCCTGTGCCAGGAGATGCTGGCCCACCACGCTTGGGCTTAATGATTTTCGTAATTCAGAAACGGAACTATTTTGACTGCAAACAAGCCATGTGATGTGGATCTGCTTCTTAATCACATCAGACTCCTCAGGTTTCCAGTGTGAATACTCATAAGTTCAAAATTCATGTCTGAAACACATGCTGCTGCATCTTTGTGTAGAAAACATTCCTGTTGGCAAACTCTGCAGGAGTGCTTATAAAGAACAAATATCAAAGTGTGACAACCACAGCTGATTACAAATAGCAGGAACATTTGCAGAGCACTGCTCTGCAGAGTTGGCCCCACGCGAGAGGCGTCTCCGTCTGCCGTCGAAGCGGTGCCCAGGTGCTCCCCAGGGAAGGTCCTACTCTCGGCATTGCAATCCATGAGCTACAGAGATGCTCTGACTCACCAAGGCCAGCAAAAATAAGTCAAAGGTGTGAGCAGGATGGTAGAAATCATAGAATCATAGAAAGTTTTGGGGTGGAAGGGACGGGGGGAAATACATGCCAGAAAATGAATGCTGCAAGCAGAAGCAGTATTAGTGGGAAAGCAGAAGAATTCAGTTCCTGCTGCAGCCTGCGTGAAGGCTAAAAGATGGACGTGCAGAAGTTAATCTTGTGCTGCCTTTTTAAAGCCGGAATGAGGACCAGATTAAGCAACCTTTTCATGTCAGTGCTGCAGAACACGCTGTCCTGCTCCAGGACTGCAAATGCCACTTCGAAATACCAGAGCATGTTCCTACAACAGAACAAAACACCTTATTGTAATTTTTCCGGATGCATTTGCATGCTAACTTTTAATATCCTTACAACGTATGTTGCCTTGGGTATTCTATTTGCATCCACATCATTGTATCCCTGACAAACTTAGTCCTCCTTGCATCAGATTACATGATGATCTGTGGGTTTTATGGGAATTGTGAGGCAATCCAGAGAATTTCTTCCTGGATGTCACCGATAAAGTAGTGATCCAGTAATAGCACCACAGCCTGCTAGCAGATAGTGTTCTCGGATATTAAATGAATGTTCATGGACAATTTTCAGGGTACGTATTGTACCATCTGTCATAGCAGCACTAGTAGGTTTTAATTATGGTTTATACTCTGTCTTCAAGCACCTGGATTCATTTTCTCATACTGTCTATTATTCATGATGTTCTGCTAAACAGTGCCTTAATTCTGTTTTCTGCTATTCCCTTCCAACAGCGGGGCCAGCAATATAAATGGAAGGTGTCAAAGGTGTGCAGTGCGTGAGGACATTTCTTGCTCGGGCACTTCCTGGTGTGGAGGCCAATTTCACGACCATTTCCAGATTCATCTTTAGAATAATTTTCCTAGGGATTTACTCGAATAAATGGTTTGCAGAAAACAAATGGAACACAGCAACTTCCCTGAGAAGAAGGAGATCTCGATGCAGAAATGACTTAAGTGGGCTCTGGCAATCCTACAGGCAACTCAGCAGCCCCCGTTAGCAACAAAGCCGCCTGCTTTCTGTCTCCCTACAACTTGGATATTTCAGACCAATTTGCTCTTGTCAACTGAGCCATGAGACAGCCCGTGGTGGAGGTTTGCAGCTCCGTTATGAAAGTTACTGCCTGTGGGTTGTGAGCATCAAGGGATGGCTCTGAAATCATCACTAAGTTATGGTGAATAATGTCTTCCAGCAGCGCTAAAGCCATTGATGCAGCAAAGCTGTGCTCGCTGGAGTAGCTGTAATGCTGCTACAGAAAGTACGTGAGGAATATGGCCTAGGTCAGAGAGGATCTGCTTTTTGCATGTTGGAGCCAGGTGGGGCAGCGTCGCCTTCCAGTGACTTCTCCAGCAATATAGCACAGCTCTGAATCTCAGAAGATCACCCTCGCTGCCCTCCGCAGCTCACGGAACCAAGGTGCAGTCTCACCATGTCCACAGAAAATGCAAATATATTTCTAGCATGGGATGAAATAGATGCTCGGCCAATCTGCCTGATAAGGAAGCGTCCATGAAACAATAAGGGCATAGACCCAAAAGAGGTGGGGAAAACCCAAGCTGCCAGATACGCTTGCATTCATGATATGGCACTTTCAATGAGTAATCACTTGCCAATACATATGGTGTTTTTGTAGATGTGAAATGTCACGGAACATAACGTACTGATATGTTTAAAAATAAATTGCTGGGATAGCTTAAAAAATAAATGACTGAAGCAAAGGGACTTATGGTGCATTTTGCTGTGGATTAATTTTGTCATTTGATTTGGGTAAAGCTTGATTCAGGTGTCAGACTAAGTATTGACTTAATAAACTGGGGTTTTTTTACTTGCTCTCTGAGGAGTCCTGGGTAACGAGGTCAGTCTCTTAATTAATTTATGCAAATTGCTGTTTTCTTCTACTCCGTCTAAACGTTAGTGATACCTGTCTTATCTCCTTATAGCTAATTAAACAGCAACAAATATGTAACCACACGCAGGACTTCATGAAAGCCACAAGCAGGTACGACGAAACTCTTAAAATCAGCCCAGAACAGCTGCGAAGTGATCATAGTAATTAGATGATATATGTGCATGTACCCACGTAACGCTTTTTAAGCATTGATCAAAGCGCAAGCCCCAAACCCACGTCCAGCATCAGGAGGTGTTAACTAAAGACGTTGGGAAAGACGTTTGCAGCCTAGACCTTGCCTTGTGCACAGAGCAGCGGTACCCAGAGGGTGTTTGCAGCAGCCTCGAGTTCCTGGCTGCCTTATGGCGCTGGCCTCACACTTGGCAAATCCAGCCCCATATCCCCTTTTTTTGTTTTTCCTCCTGCATTCATTTTTTGCTATTAAAATAAAATACCGCAGGTAACAGGTTTCATTTAAAAAAAAAAAAAAACAAACAACAAAATTATTTGGACTATGAATTGCAGGGTTCTGCAAGGAAGCATATACAGATTTTAAAACTGAGTTCTAGGTTGCTTGTTTGTTTTGCTCTTTTCTTTGAAGAAAACCTGTTTTGTGCAAAACTATAAATCCTCTAGCATTATTTCTAAGAGGTCTTCATGTTTTGTTCCCCTCTTTTTTTTTTTTTTTTTTTAAGGAGAACTACTTGAAAATTTGGACAAAGCTGAAAACCAAGAAAATCACAGAAGCCCTGTCTGACATTAAAGTTACTTTTACTGGCAAATTCAAACCCGGATATGATGACAGCAACATACCCTTGGCTGTGCAGAAGGGAAGCAGCCTCAGCCCAGCAGGAGAGCTGAAGGTAGGGGCTGGAGGCTGGCCCATTACCGCTTCTATGGCACAGCAGGTTCCCTACGTCTCCGCTGCTTTTTGATGAGTGGCGTAAATAGCGGAGCCGCTGTTCCCAGTGGAAACGTTCTGTATTTTTTGTAAGTTGCTCTCCTCCCCCAGCCTACCCTCCACCAGGGCTCTTCTCTTGAATCCATCACATCCTTCACCTGCTTCCCTCGAAAGACAGGGGGAGGCATTCTCCCCTTCTACTCTGCTCTGATGAGACCCCACCCACAGTTCTGTGTCCATCTCTGGGGCTCCCAACATCAAAAGGACATGGACCTGTTGGAAGAGGTCCAGAGGAGCTGGAAGTGGGGCTGCAGGTGATCTTGTCCACCTGCCTCCTTCCACATCGCTCCCCCAGAGAGTAAGTAGAAGTGTCCACTCAGCCACGGGCGCTCTGGGCTGCAGAGGAATGTGTGTGCTGGTGGCGTGAGAATGACAGGGATCACTGTGATGGGTGCTTGTAGGCACCTAAATATCAGTGTCCCCACGGGGAGCTGGAGATCTAGGCTCCCCTGGTGGCAAGCAGTGGTCCAGCACTGCAGGCAGGTGCTGGAGCTGTCAGAGATGCCCTGGTCTCCAGCTACAGCTTCAGGAGGCATGGGTTCTTGTTTGTCTGCCTCCAAGCAAACATCGCAGACGCCAGGGGCTTTTTTTGTCAGGCTCTAGACCCCTCCACTTCAGCAGTGCAATGCCAGCCTGCAAAGTCTGGGGACAGCCCACCCGGAAACTTAAGGCTGGGCAACGCGCTGAGGGTGACTTAGTCCCGAACAGCTGCCCCGAGCACTTCTCATGTGCTCCAGAGCAAAGTCAAACAGGATCGGTCGAAATAAATCCCAGCGCTGCCGCTTGCAGATGCCGCTCCTCTCAGATGGGGCGAAGCACACGCGGGTACCTCAAACAGGGAGGCAAATTTGGTGTTCGAGCGAAGTGCGAGACTGTGGGAAGCGCCTGGACCCGTTGAGGCTCCACTGTGACTGGCGGCGAATCGCTACGTGCCAGCCTGGCAGCCAGCTGCCACCTTATGGCTCTGCCTACATGCATCCCCTCTGCAATGGTTTCTAAATGTGCAATATCAACATTGCAGTAGCACAGGATTTTTGCATGTAATTATCCTAAGGTTTATTTGAATAAAAAGATGGTGGGAGGGGAGGAAGAGCCCATCTCTGTCTTGCAGATCATGCAAAGTCTAGCGGCTCTGCTAGCAGAGCTTGGAAATGCCGATAGACACTAAGGAGCAGAGACACACAGCCATATCTGTATTTGCTTTGAAGCATGCTGCTAAAGCATGTCGCCATTGAGATTCCTAAGCCCCACATTTTAAAATATTCATTGCCACAGCCTAGATTCTCTCCTGAGGAGCAGAAATCCAGGCAGAGATGAGAATCTATCTAGCATCCTCTTGTGGTTTTTTTCTCCCTGTTGCAATGGGAGAACAAGTCAAGAAACCAAAGGGCACCCCAGACCTCCCTAGATCAGAGACAGACCTCACAGCAGAGAAGAGAGTGTCCTCCTGTAGTTGTCTCTTCAATATCCATAACAAGGAGTTCTGAGATAAGGAATCAATATTGATGAATCTGTGTTAAGGGATTAGTAAGGAATATCCATGCTCCGATTAAGAGCTTCAACAAAGGGCCAGGCAGCGTGGGTAGACTCTTACAGTGATAATCTCAGAATCATCTGGTCACCCTTAGAGATGCCTGAGCCAGATGTGCTCTGTCCAGGGGCAGGATGGATGCACAGACCATCACACCTGCTCTGCTTGTGATTGAGTGTCTTGCTCCGTACCCCTGAATGTTGTGCTTGCTTTTTGGGATCTTGTTCACTGCCTCCACTTGCTGCTGCTACCCAGAAATATCATGAGTGGTTTTAAGTAAGAAAAATACACACAGCCTCTCATGACCTACAACAGTACTAGTCAACATTTATTCTCCCTGAGATTTCCCTTAAGTCTTGGTCACAAAGACCACATTTTGGAGGGACTCAGAATGTGTAGAGTATGGCCCAAAGGTGACCACAGCTGCTTCAAAATGACCTTTTTGGGGGGACAGGAGTCCTGTTTCAAAGAGTCCAGGCACTTTGCTGTATGTACAGGAACCAATTCAGCAGCAGACCCATGAGAAGGCGGAGATCAGGAGGTGCCCCAGGGCTCCAAACTGCATCTACAAACTGTGCAAGTGCAGATGTTCTTCCCACGCGCAGTCCTCCCAGCAATCTGCAGACCAGACTGTAATTTTTGTGGGTCAAATTTCGTTAAGGAAGGCCGGGTGCTTCTAAGGCATTTAACATTTGTCTCTGGTTATTGTCTTGGTGATTTACATAATGGATTAGTACAGATTAGCCCAGCATTCGGAGAGTCACCGGGTTGCTTTGCATGCACCATAGGCAAAGGATTCAGGCTGTAAATGGGATGATCTAATAACAAGCATAATTGCTGTTTTATAGACTATAAGTACTGCCATGTCAGTAGCTTGTCTAACTCTACAGTGAGGCCATTGTACAAATATAAATCCCCCAGTCACCGAATGGCTCTTCAGAAGCTCCTCTGTGCAACAGCTACAGCGAGTGTCCTCATGCTCACTGAGATGCACGCAGGAAGCTGAACACCTCTGTTACAAGCCACCAGCAGCGAATTAATTGATCTGACCCCTTAAAGCTGCTAGGCTGAGCATCAGAAGACACAGGGCTCCCTTGGCATGAATGTTGCCACTTCTCTGAGTCCCAGAGCAATGCTGGAGGGGAAACTGAGGCAGGAGCATGGGATGGCCCTTTGGAAGTGGAACGTGGGGTGGGTTTTCCTTATCGTGCCCCAGTCTCAGCACTTTTCTTTCTGATTCACCAGGGCTAAATTCAACATTCTACAATCAATTTCTCTCAGGTATTTTGCACCACTCATGAGCAAACCAACCCCATACTGTTAATATTACAAAGCTTTTTAGAGAAGGATGGCTGGCAATTGCGACAGCACTTTTGAATCATTCATAACTTTGCACAGGGGCAACTTCCGTAGGTGTCTCGTTCCCTCTATGTTTGTAATGTTTTAGGACTAAAAATAACAAGCAATTGCTGTTCAAAACGTAAGCGAGGAATTAGAGTTGCAAAGAAACTTGAGAGTAAAGCTGCAGTGGAGGACATCAGAGCTTTCCCACAGCCGCAACCGCAAACCCAATTAATCCTGGGCGAGGCAGAACAAAAACGTGCAGCTGGAGAGATTCGCAGCGAATGTTACAAAACAACTTTAGCTTTCTAATCAAGCAATATGCAGATAGTGGTGAGGAATTTTTTTTTTTTTTTAAATCAGTTTGAGCTCCTTTGTGCCCACAAGGCCTGAACCGCTGTGGTCCTCACCTGAACACCTCTCCTGCATCTCTGTGGCTTAGCGCGTGCCTTTCCTGGTAGAAAAGTGATGCTTTGGGGCCTGGGAGCTGCTCCTGCCCCATGCATCCCATGTGAGGCTGTCCCCATTGTTCTCTTCAAACTTCACTTCACTGGTTGCTCTGTGCTGGGTTGAACCACAGAGATCCTCCCTGCCCCCCCATACTGGTCTGGCTGGATCAGAAGGACCAGATGATCCACCCAACAGGTAGAGAAGTTGACCTAAAGTGAAGGCCACCCTCTGTCCCCATTGGTGCTGGGATAAACTCAGCTTTCTTTACAACAGATCACTGCCTACATTTTCCCTGTACTTCCCAAGCACATGGCCGTGCCCAGCTCCCCCCAGAGCCTTCCTCCATTGTAGGGGTCTGCTTACACTCGTTGCTTGATGATTTCCACACTGAGCTCTCTTCTGAGCTGGGGGAATGAGAAGAATTCATGTCCTGGAAGTTTCAGCTTCTTATTTCAGAATTAATTTTGCAAGCTCCTCCTTGGACTGAGCTCTCTGTGGGCTCAGGCATAACAGGGCCAGTGAGAGGGGAAAGTCATGTTGCTGGTTAAATCTCCAAAGCAAAAATAATCCATTTTAATGAAGGTTCACAATCTGCAATGAATGTGAAACAATGTTGTCAGCTAAGCTGTTGCATTATTCACTTTTATTTGTACAAGGTCCTTCCATTAATATTTGACTACAAGAGAATGCAATTAAAAATTTTCTACTTGAATAAACCTCTCACCACTGTGTTAGTTAAAGGATAAAAACCTTTTACGTTGATGTAGAAGAGAATTTAGCACACTGGCTCTGTGCACGTGGGTCACACACCGGCTCGTTCAGCTTCCTGCACCCCATATTTTTTTCTCTGCTCCCATTTCTTCACTGTGTCTTCCTTTCAGCCCTCGCGCAGTATCAGCTCCTCTGTGCTTCCCTTCTCCCCTTCCCTGTCATTTTGAGTGTCCCAGAGCAACAATTTCCTTCTGAGCGGAGCTAAAACAAGCAGGGACAGGGGGAGGGGTGTGCAGGCAGGTGGGAAGCACCCCCCAGTCTGCATTTCTCGGTAATTTCACAAAAATAATGGTAAGGCTGTCTCAAACTGATGCCAGAAAGAAGGGGGCTTTACATTCATGTGTATGGGTGTTTGTTGGCAGGGAGAGATGATTTATTATTTAAATTTTTGCATGCATGGATGGGCACTGAATTAGCTGTAATCTCCCAGGAAGGGAGGAGAAAACCTTCTAGGATCTTGGAAGAAGACACGAGGTCAGCTTGCAGACTAGTCACAAAAGAGAACATGTCAGGAACCAGGGAGAGAAGGATGATACACAAAGCATGTGGTTACACATAAAAGCATTATGCACCACTTCCCTTTCCAGAGCATCCAAGAACAAAGGCCGTTTGGTGAAGATAAATAGAGTTTAGGTGGGCACAGAAGAGAACATGGTTGTTTTGTAAAGCATGATACGACAAGACACCAGTGAAGAAATAGTTCCACGTGTGTGCAGGTTGGATGCAGAGAAGAGGGCAAACCATGTGCTTTCAGAGGAGCTGAAGCAGGAGGACTGAAGTATTGGCTCTTTTGAAAACACTTCCCTGTCTCCCAGGCTAATTCAGGGTCTTGTGATGTACAACAAGGAGACAAACATTTTATCCTCTTCTAATTCACCTCCTGGACTCTCTGACACTACTTGGCTGTGACTGTAGCTGTTGGGAGAAGCAGCTGATGGCATAAGGAAAGCTCAGCCGTGGTTTAGGAGCCTGAAAGACAGGACTGGGTGGGATAGAAAGAGAAAGCATGCCTACTGGTTTAGAAGAGGAACCAGTAGAGGTTTGGAGACAGGGGTTTTGGAGTAGAAACTCAGGGGCAAATAGAGTCAACCTCAGGGGCAGGAAAATGGCAAGGTGGATTGTGAGGCAGAGGGATGCGAAAAACAACAAATTGCAATTCATAATTAGAGAGCATTCTGCTCTTTCATCCTCTCCTGATGTCAGAGGTGGGCTCTTTCCTGGCTGTTAATGGGGAAGGTGGCAGTGATTTCCAGAGCTCACAGAGAAGCCACTGGAACCATCTGTGGGCTCTTCTGAGATGCTTTGGTTGCACCTCTAGAGATCCCACATCCCACAGCTGCTTCTGCAAGCAGGGAAATTAGCTTGCCTAAGGCTAAATAATTTGTCCATCGAACACTAAACACCACCTAAAGCAGATCCTCAGAGTCTCAGATTGCACAACCATATATAGAGGAATCTTTGGACCTTAAATGCTCTATGCTTCAACTCTTCACTGATAAAATGAGGATTAAGAAGCCCATTCATCTCAGAGAGTGTTGTGAAAAATCAGTCCATTAGTTTGCGTCCCATTAGTGTTATCTAGGCCAAGGAGATGAATAATTCTGTCCCCAGTAGAAGATTTGTATAGCAAGCAGCATATAAGACAAGGGACCATACCAAACAATAAAGCTAAAGTGAGATATTGAGAAATGGTTCGTTAAGTGTCTGCCATTCATCCCAGCACAGGGTCAGGCTGTGTCTTATAGAAGGAACGCACGCGTTTGTAAGCAGAAGCTGCAGTGGTGGTGCACGCACGCCGGAGCTGTGTTAAAGCTTTGCAAAACACCCTGACTGGGACATGTCTCCCCTTACCAGTGATTGATTTGCAATCTATGTATTGCTCTGTTTCTTGGTTGGTTTTTTGTTTGTTTTTCCTTTTTAATGATATATTTTCCTGCGTAGTAACTTCAAGTGCTCTTCTCACCAGGGCTGCATCTAGATGCCACTGAAGTTTCGGAGCTGATAATTATGTGTGAGCTTGGAGCTGCATCGCTCCTCAGACATACAAATCTCTAAGATGGGTGGGTGGCGTCTCCTGATAGCAAATGGTTCTCCCACTTTCCCCCGTGGACCCAAGCATGTCCATCGCAGGCACCCAGGCAGCTCATCACTGCAGCGGTCCTCCAGCCATTATGAGTAGCTGAGCCCTCCGTCCCTTGACATCCTTGAAAAGGAGACCCTTTGAGCATCCAGGTGACCGGAGCATGTGCCAGTGCTTGCTTTCCAACACAAATAGAGCAGGAGGAGGGTTTGAAAAAGGACACGTTCATTCGGTGAAGGGGATGGGTTTTCTGATGCTTCTCCTGGCTCCTGAGGGAGCTTGGTTGCTTTGAAGGGCTCCTTGCATGCCCCCATCTGTAAAACCAAAATCCATGTCTTCAAGGCTTGTTTCTAGAGGTGAAACACTTAGATTTCTTCTCCTCTCTTTAGCATTAGCCTATAGCCAGGAAGGATTTTGGTTAAAACATCACATTCTCTTTCCTTTCCCTGCTCAGCTCTGAAAAGAGCTGGGATAAACGTAAGCTTCGACAGCTGGACTTATGTACTGAGCTACAGCCAAATTTCAAATCCACTTCACAGGAAGTTTTTGGGCTTCCAGCTACAGCTACCAGAGCTTTTCTTCAATCGGAGGTAGTCAAAGGGCAGTCTCTGGGTGTCCAGGACATGGAAGACAATGTGGAAAGACATCTCCACTCAAGCTGTTCAGGTGATGTGCCCAGATACGCTCAGGTTCCACAAACGAGCAACCAACACACCACTCGTTTTAAACGTGCACCTGTTGCCACGCTGATCACCTCCTGCATTTGGAGGATTGTATGCAATAAATGTAATGTGAAATATCTGCTTCTGACAGTCTCCAAGGCAGTCACGGACAAGGCTTCTGATGATAAAAAGAAATATTTTCCTTTCATTTAGAATACCTCTACTAGTCACTAGCTTGCCCTTTTAGCAGAGGCTGATGTAGAAAAATCTCAGCGTCGGAGATGCAGCCTGAAAAAATTAAAAACAAATGGAAAAGGCAGTGGCTGAACAGGAGCTGGCAACTAATCTTATCTTCAGCGAGCCCCTCTTGTAACAGGTACAGAGCTGCCTTGGAACGACTAAAGGTGTTAAAATATGATGTTTATTGAATGATCAAGGAGTACTGCACTGGCTGTTCAGGAAGATTTATTCTCCATCTGTGCTTGTTTTTATTCTACTGGCATGCCTAATAAATATCAACTCTTTTAAACAAAAGCATCTCCATTTGCAAACGTGTTAGCAAACCTTTGGCATTTCCCAGTGATTTTGCTTCAAACCTCCCTGCCTGGAAGCCCACATGTTTATCCCCAGGACTTACTGGGATTTCTCAGGCTGGAGATCCCTTGGGTTCACTCCTCTGTTTGTTGCCTATAAAAAAATAATCAAAGATTTATTTTTTTTTCAGCACACGCACTTCCAGATGCACACACAGGTGACTACAAATAATCCAGGGAATTTGAGAAAGCAATTACTAAGTGGAAGGTTCATATTCCACTACACAGGCTCAGAAACCTTTGCTCTGCAACTAGACAAGAAAAAAGAAAAATCAAAAAAATAATTTAAAAATCACCAAATCCCAGGGCATCGTGAGGCAGTAAGTAAAGTTTGGCAACTTCCAAATGCATAACCCGTTGTTCAAGCTGTTCCATGTGGCTCCCCAGAGGGCTGGTCCATAAAGGATAACAACCTTTGCCTGCTGGGAGCTATTAGCTTAAATGGTAGCGGGCTGCTGCAACATTTAAGCCTGATTATAATAGTGCCATTGGATTTGTATGCGCTGGGATCCTTGCAGATGGATTTCACAAAAATTCAAAGAAATTACATCCAGGAAAGGGATGTCTCTATGTGTGGCAAGCGCTGGCAGGCTGAAACTGGAAATAGAGGATCGCCAGGGGAAAATAAAAAAAAAAAGAAAACCTGGATTAAGTTAAGTAAGTTAATGAGGTTCAACACCATGATTGAGAAGTTAGGAGCAGAAACGTTTTCCAGGCTCTAGAATCTGCTAGAATGGGCAGACACAGTAAAAATCAAAATACCCACATTTCTCCTCTGCCTTTTTACATTACATTCGTATTATTTTATTAAGACAGCCTATGGGTACCTGCACCTTTATTAGGTATGTGAGCACGTTAAATCATTTGCTGCATGACACATGGCATTGCACGAAATTTGGCAGGTGTCGTAACCCTCCATGCAGGTGTTATCTGCAGATTAGAGCCTTCCCATCATTTCTAGGGATTCGGAGGGCAGACTTCAAGCCAGGAGATCTCATCAGATCAGAGAGCAAAACCTGAATTTCCACATCCCGGAAACAAGCTGGTAATTTATACTTGGATAAAGCACATGACCCAGAAAAGCATCGATCTTGTTGAATTCATTTGTCTTTGACATGCAGACATCAGGGCATTTACACATCGCAGTCAACTCCCTTCTTAACTCCCCATCCAGAAGGTAAAGGACTGTGCTCTTGCAGCATCTTCTGCTCAAGGTTTTTTTTTTCATTTCGGTTTTCTTTTTGGGTTGCACGCTGAATGACTTAGAGGATCTTTTGGGCAGTTTTCTCACCCACAGACCTGCCGTGGAACCCAGCCCCTTCTTGCTGGGGCCCATCCTAGAGCCAGCAAGAGGCAGCCGATTGAGTTGGGCTTCCCCCAGACACCACAGATGAGGCCGGTGATGTGACGGACGGTCACCTCAGCAAACCCAAAAGTTCCCCAGCCACTTCTTTGTTTACGGAGCCATTTATAAGATTCCACTTAATTAAGATAATCGCTAATGAGCCTTGCAGCTTAGCAGGAGCAGCCTGCATGCTTCATGCAGTGGATCCCCTGCTCCCAGTGTCTAAAGCTGTTGCCTTGACTCAGCCGTGATTTACCAGGGATGCTGGAAGGGAGGAAAGGACAAGGAAGAGGCTTTAGACTGCCTGAAACAACCTGACAATAATGCTAATTTTCGGAGCCAAACTTCAGCACCCCATCACATGTCCATCCTTGCAAAGAGCCAGCCAAGGTGAGTACGGAGGGACATGGTACCCACAGCCCGTGCCCACACACAAGTGGGCAGCCCTCTAATTTCACTGCCACTAATTGGGCAACAACCCTTCACTCAGCCGGGGTAATCTACCCAGCATCAATAGGTTTAACCCTTCATTAAGTCCACAAACCTCCACTGCTGGGGCAAACAGTGCCTCAGCGCCCGATAATCCTTTTTTTAACATTTCGCAAAATCTTCCCCTCCTTCTAAGGCTTAAGGAGAACAAAAAAAAAAAAAAAGTTCCCTATTTAGAAACATTCTTGTGATGTTTATTGGAACCAGCTGAAAGAGCTGAGGTTTGAAAATTAGTATCTGGCAAGGAAACAGTGTCCTCAGGGGCCAGAGAACAAGCCGCGCTGGGAGGAAAGTGATGGGACCAGCCTTTAAAGGCTGGAAAATTGCAAACCAAGTGTGCTCAGCAGTATTTTCCTTTATGCAGTTCTTTTATTCTTAAGATGAAAATTGCTCAGGACAAAAGCATCAGCCCGATACCTGGGACAGTCTGCTCCTTACTCTCCTTCTTCCTGAGAAAATACATGGTTCTTTGAAGACAAGAAATGTTCAGCAAGAAGCAAATGCCAACGTGACCACTTTTAATGCAAATTCTCTGAGATCTCTCCCCGCTCCTCTAATACTGCCTGGGAAATCTGTGACAGAGCCTTGGCAGGGCTGTCAGTCTGCCGCCAGGAGAGGAGCAGGGGCCTGTGGTGGTTTTACATGATGAGAAACCGCCTTGTTCGTTTTCCAGTCTCTGATCCCACCTCGATGTGATAGCGGGAGAAGACCCTCCCTGGCGCTTGCTGTCTGGTCACTCAGAGGTTTTAACGAGTGGGCAAAGCTGATGCTGGAGGTCCTGCTGCAAGGACACTGCTGTGGTTGAGGGTGTCCACAGTGGTCCTTGCATGGGTAGGAGCAGATGCAGAGGGGTGTCCTGAGCCACCAACCCCAGCCGATGCAGCATGCACAGAGTTAAACCTTGCTCTGGTATTCCCGGGGGGCTTGTGCTTTAGCTGCTGCTCTGCTCCTTGGCTCCAGGGCTGTGACTTTCCCAGCAGTTCTTCCCACACTCTCCCTCCTCTGGGATTCAGCAGAACCCCAAGCGTTTCTCCGCAGAGCATCACACTGACCCCCCGCATGCGGGGCCCAGGCTGCCGCTGCTCGCCGCCCCCTCAGACAGACGGACGAGTGGACAGATGGAAGGGGAGGCTGGCGGTTCCCACAGCCCACGCAGGGAAGGAGGAGGAACAGCCCACCAAACACAGCCCCTGGGAGCCACAAATCATGTCAACCCTCTGCTGAAGTTTCCCGATGGCCCCAGCGCGGGTGCATGCCCCAACCGCGGATGCTGTGCTAGCAGTCGTACCCCCAAGCCAGCCCCACAGCTCCCTTGGGGTGTCTGTGGGGTTAGATGGATGCAGAGCACATGTGCTTTGCACAGAAATTGTCCACATTCCTATTCAATGTACTCTCCAGCATTCATCCTCCCCAAAACAGCCCCACACTGATGGGACTCTGCCCACCCGCTTTATTATCACCTCGACACCAGTGACACCAGCACTCAGCATGCACAGCACTGCACAAAAGTGCGCACACCCACAGAGGGGTCAGTGCCTCGGCCAGTTGCTCCTCTGGTACACAAATCACACCCTGGTTAACATTGTTCTGCCCTTAAACACACAACCTCGGATGCAGTAGTGACCTGCACATCATCCATCCCCCCACACGCACCACAGGGCAGTCCACCCACAGAGATGCTGGAGGAGCACAGGAGTTCATGCACCATCATTTGGGGGTCCACACCAGCTTCTGCAAGCTCTTCCCCAGACTTGCAATCTTGGGCTAACTGGGGGTGACTCCTCCGTCCCAGAAATGTCCGTCTTGACTGCAGCTGCAGAGGCAAGGGTTGAGCAAGTGATGATTCATAGTTTCCAAGTGCTTTAGTGGTATCAACTAATTCATACTCACTAATTAGTCCCATCTGGTCAGCAGGCAACTGAGTGCTACAGTGTGCATGCAGGAAAGGTCACTTCCACCAGGTGTCTGTGCCCCTAGTCTTTCATATGGAAATGAAGCAGGAAAGTGGTGGGGTGGAGAGAAAAGAACCTGTGAACACTGTCCACTGGTCAACCCAACCAGGAGAGAGTCCTCCCTGCAAAGTGAGGTGACTCCATCACAGACCAGGAGCGCCTGAGCCAATTTTCCCACCTGAGATGCACCAAGAGGTGTGAGAGCAGAGGGGAAGAGAGCTCCAGCCACTGCTCCCAGTCTCAAGGATGCCCAAGCTGGTGGGAAGGAAATGGAAACCCTCTGGAAGACCATGGCAGGCAGAGAACTGCCGAGCCATAATCCAGCATGCCTGGCTATTTAATGCTGCTTATTGCAGCCCTCAATTCTTCCTCTCGCTGCAAGACAAATGTGATCACTGCTCCGTATGCTTCACTAGCCTTCCCCAGCAACATTCAATTCACCGCTGAGTTTTGCTGGGGGGCAGGATAAGATTGTGCAGATATAATAACTCCATTCATCACCGCCGAGCAGGGGTGGGCAAACAGTGCTTTGTAAATGATTCCATGAGTTTGGCAGCTCAGATCCCACCAATCTCCCTGACAGGCAATACCAGCGTGCCCTCGAGCTCCGGAGCAGCACAGCCCGAGGAGCCAGACCCACTGTCACCACACCACTGGGGACCCTGCTGCCCTGCAGGGCACCAGCCTGCGCGTGCGTGAATGCTGGTGGAGGGGAACAGTCTCGTCGCCTGGCCTCTCCCAAAACAGTGGGAGCACTTGGTGTGGGGGTGCCAGTACCCCAGCAGCGGTACCCGTGAGTGATGCTCTGAAGCCGCCTGCTGCAGAGAGTGCATCCAGGGGCAGTCCAAACGCAGCCTCCCGTAGGCTTTGGGAGTTTTGATCTTGAACCCCACCAAGTTCCTACACTCCGCTGTGGACATGTTGCCCTTGACAAACCTGGGTATCAAAGGCTTTTTTTTGGTGCTTTCCCAGCACACTCACGTGCACGCACAAGCACACATGTGTACACACATAAACACACCATGCACACACACAGCTGGCCGATGCATCCCCTCCTGATCTGCCTTGCCTTAAAAAAATAGCTTCCACTAGCCAAAACATAAAAGAAAATATTGGATATTTTTTAAATAAAAGGTGCAGACTTATGCGGCAGCTCCAGCTGCATCTCACACTGCCTCCTTGCTGTCTCAACACCTGGGAAATGCAATCCTGCTGCCGACACGTGGCTTTGATTCAGAAGCTGTATTAGCCCTAATTCCCTGTAGTGACATCCTCTGCTGATCCAGGATCTGTGGGCAAGGAAGCCTGAGCCAATATTGCTAATTCCTGCAGTCGCCCCACACCCTCTGCTGCACCCCAGGCTCGCTCTGCAAGCCGGAGCCGTGGGGAGATGCTCCCCCATGTGCTGGGCTCAGAGACATCCCTGCAGGGACATGGCTCGGTGACATCCTGGGTATTGACGAAGTGGGGAGATTGTCCATTTTCAACAAAATTTTTGGCTTGCATCTGTTTTTATATTTTGGGTGGTTTTTCTTTTCCCAAATTTTTAATTACCCAATTTGTACAGAAGGAGCCCTTTGAAAACCACCAGTTTAGCGAGGGCTTGCTACTATCCGGGCTGTTCATTAGTCGGCTAGCATCTGTTAAAGAAAATCCAAGGGGCTGACTTTTTCTTTCTCTACACAAAACAACCTCTCCAGAGCTTAATAGAAATTTGAGTAAGGCGCTTGCTGCCAAGGATGCAAAACAAAAAATGATTTAGTGTGTTCAAGTTCATTCATTATTTTTTGCAAAATATTTTAGAGGGTGAAATTTCCTGTGTTTGTTTTCAGCAGAGTTTGTAGGAATGTGTTAAGAAGCTTCTCAGTAGAACAGTGATTACCACTGTTCATTTTCAGGATTAAAAAAAGACCAGGTTCTTACAACTATTTTCATTTTGCAATTAGAAAACCATTGCAGCTTCCTACACAAATACCATATTGTGAGTGTCTCTACAAAATGTGTAGCACACCGAGTCTTGCTTAAAGTGAGAATAAATAAATAAATAAATGACGCAAATAATTATCAAAATGCCTTCTAGCAGTATATATTCCAACAGAGTAATGAAGTCAGGTAGGCATTGTACTCTGTCAAACCAAATAACTCACTTTTTGTATTCCTGCAGTGCTTTCCTCCAAGTAAGCACTATATTTACTTATATATTACCATATAGGCACTATGTTTACTTACATATTTTCTCCATTCTTCGTATTTCAAGGAAGTGGTATTACAAGTACATTACATCAGGGGATGGAGAAGCATTACCCTGAGCACGCAAGTCAGCCCATGATGGGATCTGCTCTGAGATGCCTTTTCCCATCATCCTGGGAGAACACGGCAATGCTCTCCTACCCAAGCATGATCCTTTAGTCTGAGCAATTCAGGCTGAGGGACAGCCTCTACCTATCTTCACGTATTAGAAGACTCACACAGTGAGTACAGAGGAGGGGGGTTTAGGCATGAGAAGGAGAATCTGCAAGTTCTTCTTACAAACCACTGGAAGTCAATTTATTGTTGTTGCTGTTCTTCCTCCCTGTACTGGAAGGGAATTGCTCATAAAGAATAACATCAGATGAGAGGTGCCATGTTCCTTCCAAGAGAGACTTTCCATGCCAGAAAATGCTGGAAGTCCTCACCTTTCTGCTCTGGTGATGTTTTGGGGCTACAAAATGGCTTTGAAGAAGGTTTAGGGAAGAGATCTCATGAGCTGGAGCTATAGGGTGACTAGCATAGTAAAGAGGGGAGCAGTGTGGGGACATAGCACATACAGATGTGGCTGGTCTGGACTGGGCAGACTGGGAGGAATAGCTCAGCAGCATGCTGGGCAGGAGGAGATCTCTAGGAAATCCACACAGAAAATGGCAGTGGCCACAGGATTTGTGCAGAAACCCCACGCTACAGCATGTCTGTTAGCAATGAATGATGAGGAAAACTACATAAAAATCCACATCCTGTGAGCACCCACAGAAAACAACCATACGCAGCAGGATACAAGGGTTGTTCGGCCAACATTCAAGGACATTTGGCAATGCAGCTTCATTTTTAAGAAAACTTTAAATTTTTATTGCTACATGGAGTGTGCTATGCACATTTCTTGCTTGAAATAAATGGACACTTTCCCAGGGGCTGTGGTCCCTCCTGAGCAGACTGGAACCAGCATTCTCATCCCTGCCCCTTTGAGTCCTGGAGCAACCTGCGAGAAAAGCCTAGATCAGCTAAGGAGAAGCAAACTGGGACCACAATGGGGACAAAAATAAGGGCCTGAGGATGGCATGATATCTAGAACCAACCTGGGGTTGACTCCATTTGGTCTTTGCAATTATTTTTCTTCTCTTTTCTTCCAGATGCAGCTTCACTGGAGGTGTGGATCACTCAAGGACTACCAGGAAGGAGACAGAGCAGCCTGGTAAATACCTAGATGTGGGGATCTGGGCCACAGGTGGGATCCTCTGAGCAGCAAGTAGCAAGACCAGGCTTCTAAAAACTGCGGAAATGAGAACTGCCATAAACTGGAAAACAATCTTGTCTCTCTGATGGCAAGGATGCAAATCTCAGAGGCTGCAATGACGTTTTATGCCAACATCCTAATGAAGCACAAGAAAAGACACATTTCTGACTAGGGCTGTAAAAGAGACATTTGCATAATGTTTGTCTGCAGATTGGGGTGTTACGCTATGATGGCTTTGGAGGAAGGACAGGCTGTCCTCTTGAAAGTGTTCACTGAAAAAAGTGCGTCCCTTGGAGATGAAGAGACAGCATTTGTATTCTTCCCTCGGTGAGAAATAAGCAGCCCAGAGGGTGCTTGAAGAGACATTCACCAGGTCACTGTGTGCCTTGGGACAGCAGTGAGGGTGCAGAAGGGTGCCCGCCACCATCCCAGTCTGGAAGGAGCTGGGACCACTGCTCTAGAAGTGAGAGCAGTCAGGGGGCACGCAGTGACAAGCAGAGCTGAAAACAGGAGCCATCAACCCCAGGAAGATAACACAGGGGACAAGGAGCCCTGATGCCTTGTGTAATAAAATGTGTATTTCTGAAGGAGCTGGGTGTAGCACAGGAACGTTGTTTGTCAGCCAAATATTGCCAGCAAGTGTGAAATGCTAGGAAGAGACTAGGGCAGCTGAAAAGGTTGAGCAGGTCACAACAGTGGATGACCATCCATGTGATGAGAACGTTGCTTTTGTGGGAAACAATCTCTGATCGGATTTTACTTCATAAAACTAGGTAGAAAGGACCGGCATTTACACATTTGATTGAGGAGTGTAACAGAGAGCTAATTACTTATTGCAACCTGAGTTTTAAAAAACAGCCAGACAGTCTGAAATGCTGCTTTCACTGGCCCGGCTGCTCTGACAGAGCTTGGAAAAACACATGGCAATACCACCAAACCCATCCTTCCCCGTGCCCAGGGATGTGTCCATCCCTGAGCTTGGTAGCCAGGTCCAGCTCCTACCCGCTAAACCTGCAAGAGGGCTCATACTTACAAAACTTGAGCTACCTCATAGATTCTAGCAACAGAAATACAGGAGCTTATAGCAGAGACCAAAACGGACTTTGTTTTTTTAAATTTTTTAAAACCTTCTATACTTGGAAGTCTCCTGTCGGACCTCAAAGTGGACTTGTTACTCTCTGCTCTTTAGATGATTTATTAATTACAGGCAGAGTTACAGCAGAACTGCGGTTCCCTCAGTCCCGGTGATTTGTGTGAGACTGGAAAAAACTTCACCCTTTGCAGGAATAAACCCCATGTGCATAACCGAAAAAGGGAATGCAGTCCTTAAAAGACTGCACAGACACACACAACCACACACAAATATCTATTCACATATATATATATATATATATAGCTTTTGGTGATGTGTCTCATGCTTCAGGACTGAATCTATTTTTATGCTTTCATAAATGACCATGGAAGAGCATTTCAAATGAGTCTCAAAGAATAACACTCTTTTGTTCACAGGCACAGATACACACAGAATGGACTTGGCTGAAAAATAAAATAAGACTTTGAAAGAAGGAGAAAGAAGAAAGTTACCTGAATAACTACAGACTTAGAGCTTCTCATCCTGCTGGCACAGCATGAGATATTAGTCTAGTTTAGAGAAAGACCTCTGGGTCCCCATCTTAGGAAGCATGCAAAGAACAATACCAAATCTCCTTCAAATTCTGAATGAAAAGAGGCATTTGATACTGTTTTGGAAGTAGTTAAATGCTATGAATGCTTGCAAAGATGTGTTAATCATGGCGTACCCACTTCAGACTGCATGGACACTCGGCCACGGGAGATATTTTAGAGCATTCAGGGAGAGAGCAAGAGCAGACACACCAAAAAAAGAATCAAGAGGTGGGTTCTTATGCTCTTTCTTAAACTTAGAGTCCATCTTATCTTTATTTCTCCAGGAGGAGAGCAGGCACAGTGGTACAAACACAGCGGCAGGCTTTGTGTTCAGGACAGATATTTAGGATGCTCACGGTGTGACACAAACATCAAACAGGGTGATGGAAGCAAAAGGTCAGGTTAGAGATCTGTTTTGGTGGTTGTCTTGAGTAATTAATCACCAGTGTGGTCTGCACCCCTTGATACACACCTTGGCTGCTACACGGTGGGTGCAGGATGGGTGCTTAGCTGTGCTGGTGGGTTGGGAAATGCTGGGGATAGTACGACCTCAGGGCACCGCTGCACATCACCGTTCTCAGTACCTGCTGCTCTGGCTTCATCTGAAGAAGCCACTCCAGATAATGCATCTTTATTTGTTTTGGAGGAATTGAATTTAAATTCCTGAAAAAACTCAGTGAAACTACATAACAGACAGCACAAAGCCCATGAGCACAAGCTCTGCGTGCCTTCCGACCAGAACAAAATCCATCTTTTTAAAACTCAGGTGTTACAAACTGGGAGAAAGTTTTTCTGCGAGAAAGATGCCTGGACTAGAGCCAGGTCTTGAAGCAACCAGGAGGCAGCCTGACCCGTTGTTCCTAAATAAGGATTTAGAAAATACAGTTTCTAACTAAGAAAGCTGTGAGACTCAGAAGATTCGTATGTGAGATGCGAAGTTAGGATCTTAAATTCCTTTTCAAGAACATCAGCAGGAGGACCGAATAAAAACTGTCACTGTTACTTTTCTTGCAGTCATTATATGGTTACAAGTGAAAGCAGAATGGGCCTTTTTGCATCAGAGGATATAATACAATCTGTAGGTGTTGTAGGAAGGAAGAGAAAAGAATAAGCAGAAGGGGAGGCGGAGAAGACAAATGGAAAGTTACATAAAACTGTAAAGTTGAAGCCATTTTGAGCAATATGTTTATCAGGAAACTGAAAAGACAGGAAGGTCGGGAAGCTTGGTGGCATCCATGTGGTCCACTTGGTAAAATGGGGAGAGCCCACCTGTGGGGCTGTCCTGGAGCAGGCACCCCCACAGAGCACCATGAGAGGGTTGGGTTGAATTTCTCACTTCCAACAAGGAGATAAAAAAGAGGTTGGGCTCCCCTGTCTGGTGCCTTCAGCCTGTCCGAGCTCAGGGAGCTTCAGAGCAACTAGGTTTAGCATAGGATTTCCAATGCAGCAACAAATCCACGGGGAAAGGTGAGGGGTACCTTCCCTTGGGGGCAAAATTTCTTGAGCCCAGAGGTCCTCCTCAGCAAGTATGCCTGCTTTGGTGACACCGGGAGAAGGGACGAATTGTTGTCAGAGCCCGCACGGCAAAGGCTGCATCGTGTCTGTTGGGCAGGACAAGGTGGTGGGTGCTCACCTACGCAGCCGGCGTTCGGCATTAGGGCAGCAGCAGAGATAAAAGCCAGAGTAAAACCACAGAAGTGCAGAGCGTGGCTGAGCCGCAGGGCAGAAGGGAAAAGCACCACGCAAGAAATTGATTCCATTAAAAAGTAATCTCAAATTTAATAAAAGTTATGATTTGATTATAAGCCGCAGAACTGGAGGGCAGAGAAGGGAGTGCAGAGAGAGCTGGGGGGAGGCACCAGGGAGGGGGAGGGCAGCTCTCAGGTCTAGCTGAGCCTTCAGAACAGCTATCACAGCCTGCCTGGGAGCACAACCCGCTGGCTACTGCTTGGCCTGTCCCCCAGCATCTCTGCTCCTGCCTCCATCCCCCTCCGACCGGCAGCACGGCTCCCCAGGCTCAGCTCCTCTGGCCCCAGCACAGGACTCGGACATGGGAGGGTGCTGTAGCTGGGCAGGACAGAGAGCATCATGGGGAGCTCATCCAAATAAAGTCAGTGTTTATGAAATCAATGCCTCAATGTGCTTGGATCGATGCTTCCTAGAAGACATTCTTGCTTTTTTGAAGCCAGCTAGCATAGTTTCTCTGTGCAAACCCATCCACTCCACTCCAACTCGGCTTCTCCAGCAAGGCAGCAGCAGCCTATATGCTTCCCTACAGATGAGTCCTACCTTTCTCCTGCATGTTGGGGTGTTGTAGGGACAGGCAGAGCAGTGGTTTGGGAAAGGACAGATACTCCAGAGGTCTGCTCACACTAGGATCAGGTGCTGAGCTGAACCAGGTGGCTGCTGTTACAGCCCAAATACTAGGGAGGAGCTGATGGGGCTGATACCTTCAGTGGTCTCAGCTGTGACACATCTACAGTCTTTAAGAGCTGCCCTTGGCCCTTAGAGCTGTTTGGCATATGAATGTCCCTTGGGCTCTGGTGGAGAGACAATCCTTGGTCACAGTGTCCTCTCCTGGTAAGCTGAAGCCACCCTTCATACGGTTGGGAGGGATGTGTTGGGGTAACGCCAGCAAGAGGCTGATGTGGGGCATGAGGGCAGGAGGGTACCAGCCTGTTGTTGCTCCAGACCTGCTGTTGCCACAGGGGACGCAAGGGGTTCCCCTCATTTTTGCTGGGGGAGGAGAGGCAGGCCAGCGTGGGGAGATGCTGCTTTGCTCTCTCGTAACGATTTTAGTGCTGAGCAAAGCTGGAGGTGAGGGAAAAGCGTAGTTCCTCTATTCTTGTTCCCAGAGAGGTTTTTCTTGTGTGTTCTGTTAAATACTCAAAATCTCTGATTCTGCTGTGCAAAATAAATAAACACAAATTGTTTTGCACGCTAGAGTAATGCAAAATCCCAACCCCTGTCCTGTCCAAAAGGAATGATAGCTTGGTCTGTGAGCCAACATCTATACTGAAATCACTGGCTGCCCCCCTCCAATTTCTCTGTTTGTATCGGTAATGTTGGCAGCTGGATGGCTGCCAGTGTCTTGACAGTAAATGTATGTGAATGACACATGTACATGCATAATATTGTTGTGTGTTATAGGTAAAGATGTTTAAGTGTAGGTTACAGGCAATGGCTGTTGGTGCAGGCATGTATGCAGGCACATATATAAA
Source organism: Trogon surrucura (assembly GCA_020746105.1). NCBI lineage: Eukaryota > Metazoa > Chordata > Aves > Trogoniformes > Trogonidae > Trogon > Trogon surrucura. Next base: position 6,711,866 of record CM036630.1, on the reverse strand, counting down.
GGAGGAAAGAGAATAATTAATGTAACACCAATTATCTGCTTTTAAGCTGAGCTATTTTATTATTTGAAAATATGTGGTTAGAGGAGTAAAGAATAGAAGAAGAAAATAGACATGTTAGGACTAAAAGAAATCTGATATTAGGTACTAAAAGGAATCTAATGTTGGTGTAAGACCCACAACAAAGTGGGCATGATAAAATTGATGGTGGTGTTACTAAAAAGTCAAATATATTCCAAAAATATTTCTGCTTGATAATTGGAAAAAAGAACAGGACAGCATATTGCAAGTTTACAGAGCTAATGAGATATTTTTCATTCTAAACTGTAACTATGGTGGTTATTAAATTGTATTATTGAGTCAAATGTATTTAAATTAGAGATGCTGTGCAGTGGCTTCTGAATGTTCTGGAGAAACTCCTGGGGAACTTGTGGCTTAATAATATGTACTGAGATAATGTGAAATACTGAGAGAGCTTCAGAGGATGGGGAGAAGGGGATTCTGGGACAAAACAAAGAACAGAATGAAATTGCTAAAGTTATCTTGCTGAACACTGATCTACCATAAAATAGCAGGACAGCTGGTAAAAGATAGAGATGATAATTAATTGAGAATAAAACGTTATTATAATAGTACATTATGGCCACTCAGCAGGCTTTTCTGAATGTTCCTGGCAAATGATTGTAAATTGGTACAGATAACCATTGAGGTGATTTTCTTAGGGACCACGTGTGTGGTATCACGTAGCTGGTGAAAGAGGAGGCTGCGGAGGGCTGCATGGGGTCACCGTGAGCTGTGGCAACTCTGAAACAGAAATTAAATCCAGGGGTTCAGAGCAATGTCCTGGAGCTTTGGAAGCCACAGAAAATTCTCCAACGTACTTTAATGCCCTTGACTCCAAGTCTAAAGTACCATATACTAAAAAAAAACCCACAACATGTCAGAGGTAGAAAGCATGAGAGACTGCGAATGCTGTCAGTGTGACGGACTCCTGCAGCCCCAGGATCTTGCCCAATAAACGCAACCAGGTGGCCTCTGATAATGTCATGCCATCTTACAGAAGAAGGTGAAAAGTATAAAGGCATTCCAATGATCCTTGGTTTAAGGAAAACCTCGTTCTTGATCCCAAACCTCATGGTCGGAATAATCCCAGGCATGGGAGCAAGGTGCATCTTCCCACAACGAATTCACCTTTACTTGTGGCTGCTCGCTGATGATGCAGAAGAAAAACACCAAACCCAAACCCCAAGTTTTGCATCAAGTACCAGAAACAGTAATTCCTTCTGATCCCCAACACCACAAGATTATATATAGCCTAGGCATGGCATGTATAAATAAATCTCCTCACACCCCCTGTTCAGACACACCATGAAACTGTACACCCATCCCCTCATATCACAAGTGGCAATTTTTCACCATCTCCTGTCCAGAGGAGGAGGAGGACTAGTGTAGGATGTGTGGGGCTGTCTGGGGTGAGGTGACAGGGATTTGGATGCTGTCTGTCCCGCAAAAGTGCTGGACGGGTGAAATCATCTACTGAAGGAGAGCCTGGAGCCGCTCATCCTGGTGGGACCCGTGCTGATGTCCTGCAGTTCCAATGTGCACACAGGGTGTCCTTAAAGGGAGGCTGGATGACTCAGGTGGTGTCATGGATGGTTTTACCAAGAAAACAGAGATATAGACTTGAAAAGCTTTATTGCTACGTTTTAGGAGAGGAGCAGGCAATTGCTGCCAATTCCTCATCCCATTTTCTCTTTTTCCTTGATCTTCAGCACGGTGCTGCTCTGCAGAGCTGCCTGACTCACCACTGGCAAGTGGGAAAGTGAGGCTTGCGGTGAGCTTGGGTGGTTTGATTTTCAGATTTTGATCAGGACGTGGTTTATCAGGAAGGCTAAAAGCCAAAGCTGGCCTGTGGGTGCAAACTGGGGGTGACAACTGATGGACATGTGCCCTGCTCCCACATCCTCCACATGCAGAGCGAGCTCTGCTGCAAGAGTCATCAGGAGCGTTGTTAAAGCTTTGAGATTGTGGGGTTTTAGCATCACGTCAACTATTCTTGAGATGGTTTCCAATTATATTCCTTTGTGATTTTTTTTTTTCTTTAAATTTGTTGTTTTTTCTCAGATAGTTGGTGCACAAGTGTTCTTGGTGTTGTGAAATGGGTTCTTATATGGCTTTTAAGTAAACATTCATCTGGATGGATTTGCACTTTATTCTTCTGCTTGTAGCTGAGTCATCGTAACTGTGAACTGCGGTCACACAGAAAAATGTCTGTTTCTGTGATTTTATCTTTAGCTATGATTCTATGTCTGGTTTAGAGTTGGATATGGCACTCTGCATTAAATGACAGCCCATAATAGCAATGAATCCTGCAGTTACTTGAGCCCTGGCAGCATAAGAGTGCCCAGAAACGAGCAGGACAGGAAGGTCTCGGCTCACGAGTGTGGATAGTCTAGCCAGCGAGCTCCATGTTTCTAGTGGTCAAAACTAGGTTGGGTCATGTCTAAGCAAGACAGATTATCCTCTGGAAATCAAAGGGCTGCTTCTCTAGAAGAAGCGGGTCAGCTTCTGCAGGATTCTGTCTTAATGTCTCCAGAGAGGCATGGGGGTCTTTGTGGACATCCTAATAGTTTATGTACAGCTTATCCAGATGTGAATTCAGCAGTTCTTCCACATGATACAAGCTTTTATCCAGCGTGAGTGCTTCCCAGAAGCTTTTTGGATTGCTATTTCTTACTGCACCTGTTCTCCTCAGCTTTTTCAGGGAATGAGTATTATGGGTTGCAGTACTGGGACCTCTAGAGACAGGCAGGAGAGTTGAAGTTCAGATGTGCATAAGCTGGAAGTTGAAAGCACCTTTAGCAACTGACAGTTGAATCTTGGCATGTCCCCAAAACGTGGACAGCAAAATGGGTTGCAGGTCAGAAGGTGGCCGAGATGGTGCAAAACCAGGGCACCAGGGCATCTGCTGTTCTGCAGCAGCGGAGGTCCCATCTCTGGTTTCACCCCCAAGTGCTGTTCCTGTTGATGACCATTTGTCCCACGTTATGCTAATACTCAGTCAGCCAAGGCTGCTGCTACGTGATTACTAAGGAATGTTTTCATGAACTTGCATGAAAATGCATGTCACCCTTATCTCAGTAGCCTTTGTGTGAAGATGAAGCTTTCCTGGTCCTCAGTGCAAGCAGTTCACTCTGCCCATCCTTGCACACATGTGCCAATACAAGGTTTGGTCTGTGGTGAAGCAGCTCCGAGCCCAGGAGGCAGCTTTTTATTCAAATGCTGGGCTGTCTTTGGGCTGTGCTGCAGGGCCCTTGTTGGGTGTGTTGAGTTTTTCCTCCCATTTTGCAGTCCTGGGGAAATAGGGAGTTTTACCGGGCGCTGATTTTTGCTACTGAAGCAAAATCCTCACCGTCACTCACTTACGTGTCATGCTGTCACAACACTTCTTTGGACCCGACTTTTTTTTTATTATTATTCATTATTGATCACGGGAAATTGTTTCTAGAAGTGGGATGTAATTTATTTATTACCGAACCTTCCAGTGGAATGCGATTTGTGCTGGAGTCCTTTTCCCTGAATTGTGCTTTGGCAAATATGATAAGACGCTGGAAGTAGGACAGCTTTGATGCTGAAAGAGTCGCTCTTAACATCCCAAATACACTGTTGTAAATGTGGCTGTGCCCTCCCCTCGGTGCCTCGCTTCTGCTGCTGCCAGAGGCTCCCCTTCTCTTCCTTTTAAAATCGAAGCTGTCTCCCTCTGCCATTGGTGGCAATAGGTAGGGCCTGAAGCGTGTTAGACCTACTCGTGTCACATCACATCAATATTCTTACCCTTGACAAATTCATAGCAAGTATTTTAGACAGAATAAACTTTTTTTAGGGAAGGAAGTGAGCAAGTGAAATAACATCTATATAGTAAAGGCTATTTGCTAGCCAATAAATAGATATTTTTAAGTACAGAGCCTAGCATGTTATTCTGTTTGTCAGAGCTATCCCTGATTTTGGGATTCAAAATGTTTTTGTGTGTCAGCGTGTTTCTCTTTCCCATGAAGTGAGGGGCAGAGAGTTGAGGGGAAAAATGGGATTTGAGTACTCCCTGTTGTGGTTTATTCTCAGCTGACAATTAAGCTTGGGATGAGGAAGAGGGTTGAGGGAAGAAAAGGTAAAACTCATGGCCTGAGCTAAGAACAGTTTAGTGACTAAAATAATGTAATTAAAATAATGAAAAAGAAAAGTAAATCCAAGTAAAGACAAGCAATATGCAGTGCAATTGCTCACCACTTGCTGGCCGGTGCCCAGGCAGTGATTTCCCCCTCTCCTGGCCAGCTCCCCCCAGTTCATACACTGGGCACACCTCCTGTGGTGTGGAAGAGCCTTTGGCTGGTTTGGGCCAGCTCTCCTGGTCATGCTGCCCTGCCCCAGCTTCTTGTGCTCCTGCAAACTGGCAAAACATGGGAGACTGAAAAAACTTTACATGGGAAACTGAAAAATCTTTATATTAGGATGAGTATTGTTTGGTAACCACTAAACCATCAGTGTGTGATCAACATTATCCTTGCCCTAAATCCAAAACTCGGCTCTGTACCCGTTACTAGGGAGAAAATCAACCAGGACACCGGTCAGCTAATATTCACTGGCATCCACAGCTCTGAGAGCGTCCACAGGAGCCTGTTCCAACTGCAGACATATTATGAGCTCCAGAGATAATCTGTGTAGGAGGGGGAAAGCTGCTGAAACTGGTGTTATAATCTGTAACACCGGAAAAGGTTTCTTGGTCCAGCCTTTATTTATTTTTTACGCAGGGGAATGCCACCTCTTTCATTTCCTCTGCTCTCCCTCTCTTATGATTTACTTTTTTTACCCATAAATGAAATGTCCTCTTGCACTTCGGCTACTATTGTACCCAGGATTTTAGTGGGAACATTTGAAAAATAAATACTAGCCAAGGAGCACATTCGTTTTTATTATAGCTATTCTCTCTGCATATGCAATGGTGAATTAACTCCATTTCTGCAAGTGTCTTGATTTTTATGTATCAGTGGAGAGAAGCTGCGGCTATAAAGCTTGTTTGGTCCTGTAGACATTTGTGTTCTTAAATATGTAAAGACACCCCAGTGGAGCTCATACTGTTCTATTTTTTTTTGTGCAATTCTATTTTAGTGCATGTATTGCAGGCGATTTCCATTTTGTTTAATTCTCTTTAAAAGCTGAAAATCTCTCCAAATCTGTTTCTCTTCCTATTTCTGAGGCTGCCTGTTATTGTTGCAGAGTTATAGCATGCCACTGCCTGAATATAGGCAATTTTCTACTGCAAACATGTTATCATTACTCCGTCAATACATTTATTGCTTCGGAACCTCTGGGGCAGTAGTCGCTCTGCTCTAGCGAGCACCAGAGATAGCAGACACTTGCTGGTCCTGAAGCTTTGAAATAGGTGCCCTGGTCCGTATCACGCTGCCTGGGGCATTTTGGGCAAAATCTGTGTCTACCCAAGAAACATTTTTCCCATCCTTGGGATTTTTGACCTGATCCTGAGTTCGTAGTGATGGGATGCTTGTGGGTGTGCAGACTTGAGCTCAGTGCCTTGTTTATTGAGTTACTTTTATGGTAGTTTATATCCTTCTGTCTTAATCTCATTTTATGTCTTTTTTTTTTTTCTTTTTTCCCCCTCTCTCACAATCTTTATAGTGGTAACTGTCTCTGATATTTAAATGCCCACATACATGATCAGTAGATCTTAAGAGCAATATTTTTATCTCATCCATTTAGTAAATGCTGGGTCTGGCTCACTTTGCAAGTAAATCTGGATGATGTGATGCTCACATTGCATTGGTCTTTCCTTCAGTGGTCACAGTAGTAATAAATAGGCTTATTGCTATTGTCAGAGACATATGTTTTAAGGCCAGCAGGGCCTTTATGATTATTTGGCTGGAGATTATGGATTGCTCAGAGCAGAATTCAAAGCACTGAGTCAAACTTAATAATGTGAAGGGGAGTATGCGTGATCTGAATGCCTCACTCGGGAAGACACAGCCCTGATGTAGGTGTCACTCGAGTGGGGCTTTAGTTGTGTGAGCAATCATCTGCCTTCTCAAAGTGCACAGTGCTCTCCTCCACCAGCTCTCCCAGACTGGAGGTGATGATACTCCACGTGCTCAGAGCTTTCCTTTGCACAGTGAAGAAAGTTGCACGTTATTTACAGTCTGTATTCTTGCAGCAGCTAGACCTTGGAATGACGGTGCCTGTCAGCAAGCCGGCTAAAGTCCTTTAATCAGTATTACATGAATCACTGCATCCTTATGGTCCTGAAGACTTTTCTTATTTTATTTTTTTTCCTGAAGGAACTGCTGTTCCTAGAGATGTCGTCTCAAAATGACACGTCTCCCCGAGAAAAGCACATTGCTCACGGGGTCTTTAGAGCCACTCTGCTGCACTTAGGCCCCGCTGAGTCGTGAGGCTGATTATGATGCTCTGCAAAGAGTCGTTTCACAACTATGATTTTCCAATTACTTAAATCACCTGGAACTGAGAACTAAGCCAGAGCTCCCTGTTATTTCTTTTATCTATTTGTTCTGAGGGGAGCTTTTGGTCCTATTTCGCTTCCTCCAGAGAGCACTTGTCCGATGACTCGTCTCATTCTCTGGATGGAGATGTGCAGTGCCACCCACTCTTCAATCGCAGGTGGGCTTCGGTTTAAATTTAGGACAAAAGGGCAGGTACCTACGTGAGTATAAGGTGTCTGAAGAGCTATTCAAGTGACCTCAGTAGGAGTTATAGGGCACACAGACACATCAGAGAGCAAAATTTCCATGCCTTAAACTGCAGCTCAAACACACCCTTACATGGGCTGTACTTCTCCTGCTGAAACCAAGGGAGGGGCGTGCTCTCGGCACCTGTCAGATCAAGTCTTTTGGGAAGTCACAGCCAAAAGCTTTGTAAAGTGACCCAAAGGCACTGCTATACTGGCAGCCACAGCAAATGGGAGCACTTCTGCCTGTTTCAGGCTGCCTGGCCACAGACCCTGAATAGCTCAGAACTTTGAGGTTGACCTGCTCAGAGCTCTGCCTTACTACTGAGGCCCAAAGAAGACACAACCTAAACATTAGACAGAAAATACATTTAATGTGAATGGAGGTAAGCCAAACAATCAGAAGAGAACATGTAAAAGGCTTATTAACAGCTCTTGTGCTGCTCAGGATACCTTTGCAGGCAGATCCTTGCTTCCAAACTTATTTTTAGTAAGTGATTTCGGGGTGGCAGCAGACTCCATACAGCCACTTCTCAATCCAGGAGATTTTCCCTTTCCAGAGGCCTGGCTCTCTGATACCGGTTCCTCACTGCGGGCTCCCTGACACTGTCTGGGTCACGGCTCCACCAGCCCAACCCTGATAGCACTCATCCTGTCCTCCCCATCCCCTTCTGCCTGGAGCGGGATTAGCAGTGGTTTGCCCTCCCTCCCTGGTTATCCCACCTGGTGCAAGCTCCAAGGAGGGGGAGACAGCTGTGAATGTGTGTTTTCCACCGGAGATGCTTTATACAGGTCCTGACAATAGCAAAGGGTGGGTGGGTAAATTCACATGACAACTATAAATTGTCTTTAGCAGATAGGGGGACAAGGCTGGATAAGGATTTAATACAAAACAGTTCAAATCTTTTTGATAATCAGAGTAATTATTTGAATTTCATAATTACTAGCCCTTTTGTAGCACACACTTGTAAAAGGCAGCTGGAACTTGGAATTACCTATCCAGAGCAGTTCACCATATTGTTGCTTCTGTGAGAACAGTATGTTATAAACCACATACCAGTTAAGTTGTTTTAATTAACCAATTATCTATTCGAAGTTTCTTGTAGCTCTCTTTATCTTTGTTCTTTATCTACGATACATATGGAAATTAGAGTAAATTAAAGCACTTTATTAGACAAAATGGAATTAACAAAGAAAATAGGTTACAGCAAAAAAAACCCCACAGGCCGCCTGATCATGCCTGCAACATATAAAATGAAATCTTTAACTCATGCTTCATCTGTTTTAATAGCTAACTGAACTAAATCAGTTAGTCCACGTCATCTGATGGTTGCATTACCAGAGTAAGATGTAGCTGCAATCTGCTGGTGGGGTGGGTGGCTTCTGGAGGTGTGCAGAGTTCTCACTGGCACCGTATGGACTTACTGCTGTGTGCAGATCACCTGTGCCCGCCACCCTCTCCCACATCAGACTCACCCTGGAAGTGAGACCAGGACTCACGGGACTCTGGGCTGTGCAGCCAGTTTGTATCAAAGTGCCCTTAAAGTCATGGTCCCTCCTCAGTTGGACCTAATCTGCAAATCTTGTAAAGCACACATGAGATAAGGCTCCACGCAAAAGCCAGCAGCTGTTGTGGGCTCTCAAACCGCAGCTGGAGGATCCCCCCGCTTCCCTCTGTGTTTTTCTGAAATAACCCTGTTGTGGAGCATGCACGGGGCAGGGCACAGGACAAATCCCACTCCTGCCTGAGGACACAGACACATCCTTTGCCCTCTGGCAGTTTCTGGTTCCCTGGATGAGCTATTTAGCAGCAGACTTGCAAGCCCTGCTTAATAAAGCACCTCAGATCAGGATGGGCAAAGGGGACTGAAGAAGGTTGCCTCTCTCCAGGGCTTTCCTCCTTGTGGGATAACAGATCAGGGGCCAGGACCTCTTGGCCGCATCATGGTGCTTGTTCACAGCATGACTGCTGTGTCCACAGAGGCTGTAGCTTCCATGAAAGCAGGCTTTTGCCACTGCGAACACCTAACACACAAAACCAGGGAAACTGAGGGTGTGATTGCTGCCAGGCTTCATGTTTGCAGGTGGTTCTTTGCACCAGTACAGGTCCTGCAGAGCAGCAGCTCCTCTCCCTGTGAATCAAGGAGACCATTAAAAAAATGAGGTCCCAGGCAAGGCTTTAACTAAGGTACGTGCTTTCAGAGAAGTAGTTGGGTGCAAAGAGTTGTCTTGTCACTTGAGTAAACAAGACACAACTATCAGGCTCAGGTTGGGGCTTATCAATTGGAACCAGCATGAAAGTGAGTTCTCCAGCTCTGGCTCACAGTTGTAGTGACTGGTTTCTCAAGATAAAGCAAGAGTGCATTCAAGTACTTCTCTCTCAAAGTGATATGAAAGTCACGTTATTGTTACTCCACATCTTATGAGCTGGTTCCCTAAATAGGATTTCAGAGAAACAAAGTTAATGGAATGCTCGCCTTGGATGTGATTTGAGGCGTTACCAGACTGATTGATGGCTGTTACCCCTCACTGATCCCCCAGCTTTCACTGGGATGATTTGTGCTCCAGGGGGAGACCTGCAGAATAAAGCCCATGGGCAATACTTACCACTCCTCTTCTTGGTAAAGCTGACACTTATTCATGTGATCACTTTCTGATTAGAAAAAATTAGGAGGTGCCTATCTGGGGCAACTCTTCTCTTGTCCCTCCCCAGGAAGGGAACAAAGCATATTCTGTATTTTGGCTGCTCTGTGTTTCTGGGAATATAAAAGGAGATGCATCCTACCAGTTTGGGTAAGACAGTTCCAGCCATCTCTGACCTCTAATTAATTGTACAGCTACAAGCTATCCTGGGATGCCTGCTAATTGAGGCACTGACCAATAATGACTTGTGCATGGTTCACTCTTGATGACCTGCTAACCAGGAGGCCATCCTGAACTGTCCTCAAACATCCTTCTCCAGCCTGTTCAGACATTGGTACCAGCTGGAGATCTCCATTTCAAAGCCATAACAAGGTCCCCTGATGATTGTCCCCATTGCCCCTTGGCCCTGCCGCACCCACATGTTAGACCCCAGTTGTCACTGTGGGTAAAGCAAGAACACCTCTTCTGTGGAGCCACAGGTTTGTGCCTAGTCTAATTACAGCCTTCACAGTCTCATCAAAATGTAACAAACACTTATTATCCCAGTCACAATAATACTAATGCTCTGAATTAATATGGAAAAGTGTCATTAATAACATAAGTCATAAAACACCCTGCTTAGGTTATGCTCACCCTCCTGCTGTTCCGAAGCCTGGTGGCACTGCTCCTCCTGGAGCTGGCCTGGGCACCAGATGGGTCTGATGGCATTTCAAGCCCTTCACTAGGGTGAGCTTAGGGTGGTTGTGAGGACCCATTCTCCTGAGGTGTTACCTTTCTACACCTTTAGCAGTGACAAGATGCACAAAAGCCCCCCCTCTCTTCCCCAGCCCTCAGTTAGTGCAGAGGGTGGGTTGTTATGCAGTTACCACTGAGGTTTGTTGCATCCTCACATAGCACTTGCAGAACTAAGCTGCAACTCATTAGCCAACAACCAATTATTAGAGCCAGACAGCTTTTAAAAGGTTTCTTTTTTTTTCTCTGAAAACACTGTTTTGCTAAAAATGAAGCTTTAAACTGGGGAAGGGTTCTAGAGTTGCTATAAGTGTTTAGTCAGGGAAAGCCATAATGACAGCTCTTCATTTTAGAATAACCTCTTTTTTTTACACTAACTTTTTAGTTACAGACAGCTAACACAAAGATTTTTTTTTTTTAATGCTGAAATTATTTCAGGATGATTTGTTGCAGATGGATTTAAAGCAGTCCCTGTTCTATTTTTTAAACATGATAGGTACTGAGACTTTTAAAGGTGCAAGGACACTGTGGGAAATGGCTTCTGTCTGAAATTCTTCTGCCTTTGGGCCTCTGGTTTCCAGCATTAGTCCATGCTCCTCGGGGACCAAGCTCTGTTGGTACGAGATAATTGTGAGACCTGAAAGGGATCCCTCGTGCCTCTGCTCTTCCACTCCTGTCTGAGGTTCTTCAGAGTGGGGGTTGCTATCTGCTTGGGACTACAGAAACTTTCAAAAAGCTTGAGAAGTGCGACAGACAGCAGCGTTTGCAGCTATTTCAAAGCAGAAGGGTGAGATCTTGTTTTAATAATGTATTGCAAGTGTTCACACTACCCGAGCATCTGCTAACTGCCCTCAATTTTAGGTAAAAAATAATGGACTTCTTCCAGGGAGAAGTGCATGTTTCTAACTGCGGGCAATAATTAGAGGCTGGTGATTCAAGGTACTGCAAAAGAAAGGACGGGGGACGACTGTGGGGGGAAAAAACAGCTGAAAACTACCCAAGTACTTGTTCCAGGATAAATTTTACCTTCCTGAAATTTATCTAGGCAGAGCTTTTCCCACCTATAGAGAAACACCATAGGGGCATCTTAAGCCAGTATCTGCTTTCCATGACCCACCTTGACTTTGTCCCACCACATGTTCCTGCGTCTGGGAAGCAGCTGGTGGGGCAGCAGCTCACCTCATGATGGTGTTGCCCTGGTCTCTTTGGCAACTGAAAGAGATGGGTGCACCTGAATATCCCCACCCAACCCCTCTGGCCACTGCTTTAGGAAGAGTTGGGTCACATCCACAGCACCTTTGGCTTCAACTCCATCAAGTAAAGGGGAGTGCGGGAGACTCCTCTGATGCAGAACCCAACATCTTGCTGGGTGAAGCCCTGTCTCTGCATTTTCTCACGCGCAGCGCTCAGTCCCCAGGTATAAGATTGATAGAGCTCTCGGGCTGTTCCTGTGTGCCAGGCAATTTAATCCCTCCCTTGTCTACTACAAGAACATGTTCACAAGTTTCATACAAACTTTTAATAGCTGATCAAACAGGCTAGAAGCAAGGTTTCTGAACAAGCAGCAGGGCTTGACCAGCACTATTAAATAGTGATTTTATCCATGTTCACACAGGTCTTGGATGAGGGAATGGAGAGTGCATAGCATAAAACAGATTCTTTTTCTTTTTACAAGAGCTTTAGATTAAATAAGTTTGTGGTAGCTGGCAGGATAAATTAGATAGGAGCTGATGAGAGAGAGCAGGGAGGATTACTTGGCACTTTTAGCAATAATGTAGAGCAGGGCTGAGGTGAGGATTGTCACCAGCAAGTTCAGGGGACCCAGGCTCAAAGGGAGCAGAGCTGATGCTAGGGTTGGAGAAGGACTAGTCTAAAGATGATCCCTTTTCTATATGTGCAGGGGTGGTCACCATCTGTTTTGCATATCACTCTGATGGTAACATCCACTGCTCCACTCTGAAACTGGAAATCTTTTTCTTTTTTTCTTTTTTCTTTTTTTTTTTCCCCAGGGATGTGGGACAATCTGGCAAAATCTTGCTTAGTAAATTTGTGAAGAAATCCAGGAGAGAACATTAATTCTGTAATTGTCATCCCCATCAGATAACTGTCCTTTAAGTACATTCACAAACTCGTTTTCTTTGCAATGTGCATGGAGAGAGGCACTTGCGCAAATCTATTTCTTTTCCCTGTGCACTTCTCCATTGCACTGTTATAATTTGCACATTAAAAAGTGTTTGTCTCTCATTCCTCTTTGTATTTCACCTTCACATTTTGAAGGAATTTCTTCAGCCCTCTCTTCACTCAGGAATGTTCTTGTCTGGGGATTGGAATTTTCACCGATTCCACAGATTTACAGAACCTTTGCAGTACCTATTGCTTTTTCTTTGGTTGCCCTTCCTTGATCTGGCTAGTTAGACCAGTCAAGTAGCTCTATATCATCTACTTAAACTCATTTGGGGCTGATTAAATGCACCTATGATGGATTGTCTCCCTCCTGTGCAGTCTTTCTCAAGGAAAATGTACCTTTCCCAAACGGTATTTTTGCTCTGACTGTAACATCTGTGACAACCTAGGGCCATTTTCTAAGGAACGTAAGGATGTGCTGCAGACGCCCCGATGCCTCTAGGCTTTCTTGTGGCCTTGTGCAAAGGGACCTGCTCATCTGGTGGTGTAGCTCTTTTTCTAAAGCATTAAAAGACACCAGACAAGATCCACAGTGTGTTTGTACGGACAGCTAATTTGAGAGTTATAGTGCCTAACAGTTGTGTACCGAGTGCCAGCAGAGTGATTCAGAGTGCTGAGGCCTGGTGGTGATGACTAACCAAGAAAACCATTGTGTCTACCACAGCACTGCCCCACTCATCGTTTTGATCAGAACTGCTGCATGCAAGGGTTCTTTGGCAGGTTGGTTTTTTATGTATTCATTTGTTGTGACAGGACTTAGTGTGTCTAAACAGCTCAGCACAGAGACAAGCCAGTGCTGGAGCTACAAATAAGAGAGCCAGATCATGCTAATAGTCAGGTAGGTGACCCAATGAACCGTGTCCATCAGTATAAATCAACTGAAGAGAAGATGGTAGTGGCATTTCTTCTCTACATGTAACAACTGTCTTGTAAAGTCTTCTTCCAGGGGCAAACTTTGGCTGACCCCAAGGGATCTTCAGAATTCCCATAACTCTTCATTCTGCAAGGGCGTGTCTCGGTGAATTTGGTTTGGGAGTTCTCTGCACAACACAGGCACAGCTCAAGAGTAGAAGCAGCACTGTGGTTTTACCAGTGCCTGTGACCTCTGTCTTGAAGCTGGCAGACTCTCATTCCTCTGATCTGCCTGGGATGTGTTCACAGCAGTGACAGAACAACCTGGCAGGGTCTGAACACAGATACTCTTGGCTGGGTCAGTTTTCAGTGCAGCAGTTTTGCAGTTAACAACTAAGAAAGTTGATTTATTGAGGGTGTTAGAAGGTGCTAGTTCATTTGGGCATCCAAGACCAATATGACTCAAGAGTGGTGTGGCCACTCACCCTAATCTCCCTTTGTCTTAGTCAGAGGATCTTCCCTTTCTGAAGCAGGGGTGAAGGGAGCACGAGGTCCAAGTGATAAGTAGAGAGCAATGATATTTGCAGGCAGCATCACAGCTCTGCCTCTGTGCCTTGGTATCAGGCCATCAGTTTTCCAACTCCCTTTGGGTGTTACTTGAGCTGGGGCTGCAGGAGGCCCCCCCAGACCTTTCTGTATCTGAGTATTAACGTGGGATTCCCAAAGCTCAAACAAGTCTCATTTGCTGGGGCATGACGAGCATGACACCAGTCTCCTTCTTTCCATGGCACTTATCTCTGCAGGCTGCCCTGACGAGCTGGAAGACAGAAGCTATTTTGGGTGGTGAAAGGCTGGCTCGATGCTTTCCTGCAGAGAGCCTCCCCCAGCGCCCACTGAACTCGGGCGAGCTGTCGGAGAGAAGCCCGTTAATTAGCAAAGATCCTCGTGCCTCAGCTGGGAGCAGAAAGGGTGTCTTTGCAGCTCTGTACACAGCAATGACAGCTTCAGCTTTGCTCTTCTGTCCTGGCTTGTTTTTATTGAAACTTTGTGTAGATGTGGAAAATGCACAATTAGAGGCTGTTATGTGATTGATTTCTGGGCGCGGGGGCCTTTCCTCCTTGCCTGGAAGGTCTGGCAGGTATTATTTAAAGAGCTAATGAATGTTAATGGGCACATTATTTGCAAATCTTGAAGTGGAATATTAGATCAGGGCTCCTGTGTGTCATGGTAATCAGCTTTCCCTCGCTCACTCTGGCTCGGGGGGGAAACACCCTGCAGTTGCTTTGTTGTACGCTTTTCAGATTAATATCCTTTTTCCAATCCAGCAGCTTTTCTCTGGGTGTATTAGTCAAAGAAGCAGATGGCTCACATGCTGGTATTTGATGCCTGACCAAAGGGATTGTCCTGCTCAAAACCACCCCACTGGGAGCACGAAGCAAGTTTCTTGCTTTGTCTTCTCCTGAGGGGGGAAAAAAGGAAAAGGTTCTTGGAAGGAGGTAGGCATGGGCTGTCTTGCCCACACCACAGCAGCACAGCTGTCCCAAGGGCAGGGACAGACAGGCAGCATCTCTTCTGCTCAGTGCCTCACATGAACCCTCCTCTGGGTTTGGATCTTCAGGAACCCTGAGGTCCAGCCATGGGAGCAGCTAGTGTGGTGAGCATCTTGCTGAGCTCCCTGCTGCCTCTCCTCCAGTGCTCCCCAAGCTTATCTTGTGTGTGACACCACTGCCCACCATGCCAGTGCATTCCCCAGACCTCTTCCAGCATGCCCACATCCAACCAGAGCCCTCTGCTAGTCCAGACTTTCATCCAGGTTGGTGGTCTGGGTAGTGACACATCCTCCTGGGTAGTGACCCACTGCTGAACACCACAGGTGTAAGGCTTGAGTCATCCCCACTGCACTCTCACTGAGAACACAAATAAAGTTTTGTCTTCTGACTTTCACACAGCTCCTAGAAATGCGCTGATCTGGGGACTTCTGCCCCTCTCAGACATGGCTTTAACTGCACCATCAGCTCAAAATGAAAAGCACACAGGTTGTTTCCTTTAGGAAGCCAAACTTAAAGAAGAAATCCTGTGTGACTTTCCAAAGAGGTTGGACAATCTCTGGGTGACACAAAATTGTTATTTAGGTGTTACGCTTGCTGTGCATGTAGGGGACCCAAGCGTGAGGAGCAGCACCAGGGAGCTGTGAGGTGGGAGACGGTTGCTCTCCCAGCTGCAACACCAGTGAAGGAGGAGGGAAGGCAGGCAGTGGTGCTGCCATGATAAATCAGCAGATTAATGATGAAACAAGATACGTGACCCATCTATGTATTCCCAGCATCCTTCTTGGTGAATCGGGAGGGGCTCTACCCAAGAATAGGAAGAGGTTTCCTCTCTGTAGTATTGTCAGTGCTTCCTCCAGACTTCTCGGCAGCTACCCACCCGTTCTCCCTAGCTCATTGGTGGAATCTACTTTGTATTAACAGCAATTCAAATGTTAACAGCTGCTGTCCATGTTAATCAAAAGAAGCTTAATACAAATATATGATTACTGTATGAGCATTGTATAAATGTTACTTTGTTGTGTCTTAAGCTAAAATAACAATACACACTTTTATCCAATCCTGATATGTTTATAAATATATTTAAATGGATATAAATATTTATAAATAGTTTCTGTAATCTTCCGTAATTAGGCTTTAAGCTCTGTGACAGACAGCATCTGTTTGATCTGCGTGCGCTCTCGGCGTGTGTGTGTGTCAGGTTTCTCTAATAAAAGTGTCGGAGTCAGGCAGATGCCTCTGAAGGGAACCAGCATACCTTGCTCCTTCCCTCGGGAGAAGGCAGCCCAGACCTGGAACAGCCTCCTGGATGCAGGAGAAAGATGCAGAGGTGGGAGCTTGCAGCCTGTGCCCAGAGGCTGAGGAGGGGAGCAGGACGAGAGGGAAGGACAAACAGCCCAGGAGCTGCTGCTGCAGTTCTGCTACTTATTGTCAGCTGGAAACAGGTCTGGCAGGAAGGAACAGCCGGTGAGAAGACATGGGGAGTGGAGGGGCTGGAAGTTGCTCATAAACTCTTTTTTATTTTTACTCATAACTCGTCTTATTTCTACTATGATCCTTTCACTTCTGACCCTGGCCTGTGAGACTGCATGTCAAATCCTGTGTTCAGTTCTGGACCTCTCATGACAAGAAAGGCACTGAGGTGCTGGAGTGTACCAAGAGCAGGGCAACAAAGCTGGTGAAGGGTGTCACGAACAAGTCTTATGAGGAGCAGCTGAGAGAACTGGAGTTGTTCAACCTGGAGAAAAGGCTGAGGGGAGGCGTTCTCACTCTCTACAACTACCTGAAAGGAGATTGCAGCAAGGTGCCTTCAGTCTCTCCTCCCAAGTAACAAGTGAAAGGACAAGAGGAAACAGCCTCAAGTGGTGCCAGGGGATGTTTAGGTTGGATATTAAGGAAAAACTTCACGGAAAGGGTTGTCAAGCCCTGAAACAGGCTGCCCAGAGAAGTGTTGTAGTCGCCACCCCTGGGGGTATTTAAAAGACATGTAGATGGGGTGTTCAGGGACATGGTTTATTGGTGAATCTGGCCTTGCTGGATTACTGATTGGACTCAATGACCTTTAAGATCTTTTCCAACCTGAACAATTCTATGTTTCTTTGACTTTTTGGGGAGCTTTGTACATGTGGGATACAGGTGAGCACTGGGAATGAGAGGAAAGAGAGAGTGGGGCATGAGAAACAAACCAGACTGGAGCAGGAGCCTGGAGCTGCGTAGGAACAGGACACTCACCCAGCAGAGCTGGACTGGCTGTGCCAAAGCTCTGGGGTGCGAGGAAAACCCTTAGGAACAGGGACTGAGCAGGCTCTGCTCTCCATTTTCAGTCCTGCTGTTGATCGAAGGCATTATGATGGTCTATGGTAGATGATTGTCTTTTCCAATTTACTCGCTTAAAAATGCGGGCGAACAGAGTAGCGGGGGAGGAAATCAAATTGCAGACCGAAAAGTTGCAGAATGATCTTTGCTCTGCAGCTTTGACTTGGACCCTGGCTGTGTATCTTTAATCTTTGAGAATTCTTTAATCAGAAGAAAATCTGGCTTATCCCTAAAGCCCAAGGCCTGAGCCCGTGCAGTGCAAACAGAATCCTCAGGCGCCTCGGGGAGGGGATTGCACAGAGAGAGGCAAACACATGGCTGCAGCCATATGACGAGACGATCACATCACCGGGCTGCACCAGCCCAGTTCATCGTCCGACAGGAGCCATGTTTGGTGGCATTTGAGGGTCTAGGTGCAGAGGAAAAGTGATGTTCAAGGCATGAACGGGGAAGAAACAAAGCAGTGACGGCTGCAAATGAATAAGCAGGCTGTGTGTTCTAAAAGGGAAAATTGAAAAACCTGGGAAATGTTGTCCACCCTCACCTGGAGGGAAACTTGATTGTTCTTATGAGCCTGGATTTATTTAAGGGTGATGTTGTGGATTTGCAGGGGTTTGGTGGTTTTTTTTTTTAGAAATGGGGCAGCATAGCTTGTTACCAGTTTGCTTAAGAGATCACATAAACCAAGTGGAAAACATGAGGAACCAGCAGAGCTCTGCTCCCTGTGATACCGGCTGCACCGCTCTTGTGATCTAGGCAAAGTCAGCCGTGCCAGCACTGCTTTTCACTTTCAAGCTAAGTGTATCTACTTCAGACCTTGCCGGGACAAATTTTTTTGGCATGAACAAGGCTTTCTCCACTGTCTTAATGGAGAGCAGACTTGCTTTACAAATGTTTTCAGGCAGCGCCTGCTGCCTGGCACTACCCAGTTTCTGCTGCTGGGTTTTCCTTTCCGCCTCCCCTCCCTCGTTGAACGTTCCTGGCAGTTTTTAACTGTGATAAAAAGCTCAGAGGAAGCGATGAGACCTGGGAATTACTCCTGCTTTCAGCCTGAAACACAAGAGAGGGGAAGGTGCTCAGACTTTCACTCCCTTCCGTCCTTTGTCACCTGCCCCTGGCTCCTCTGAGGCAGGTGGGATGTGAGGGGCCACAGCAGCCTTTGCAGACAGTATTTCTGGTCATGGAGCATGATGGCAAATTACGCTACAAAAAGAAACCGAATGACACTGAACATCCTTTACAAAGTTGCATTTTGGGTTTGCAGTTGGTTACAAAGTTGCATTTTGGGTTTGCGGTTGGTTTTTTTTTTTTAAATACTCCTTTAAAATGGCAGCGTTGGTTTAAATGTTGTGAACTGAGAAGTGGGGAGGAGGGGTCTGTTTGTTAATTTAGAAAATGTCACAACCATGTTCAGACATTTTAAATTGCTTTTCCTACTCGGGCACAACCTGAGGCTTTTAATTGCTTTTTAACGTTGTCCTGCTTATCTGAAACAATATTTACTTCAACAAAATATAGGAAGTCAGTCTGGTGAAAGGGTCCAGTGCAATGCAGTGGGATGAGTCCCTGGGGCTCAGCAAAAGCCACAGGTTGTGCTTGGCCACAGCTCACAGGGGTGATGTGGGAGACCCGGGGGGATGTGTTACCCCTCAGGGGCTGCAGGAGTGGGGCAGCATCTGCACAAATTCAGGTCCCCGGAAAAAGCAAGTCCCAGCCCAAGAGCCATGGCTGGAGGAGAGGAGAGACCTGGGCTGCTACCACCAGGGCAGAAAGTACCTGAACCCATGGGGCAAGTGGAGGAGAGGGGTGGATATAAATTAGTGCAGAATAAGACAACAAATAATAGATGTTAGAAAATAATAAGCACACACTGTGGGTTTAAATTCAATAGAAAAGGTTGAAGCTACATCCTTACCCCCTACTCCATGTGACTCATATCCATAGTTGCCGTCAGGAAGATGTCGGGGGGCAAGGGGGTGGAAACCAGCCCAGTACTGGGAGGACTTCAAATACCCCTGCAGAGAAATTGATAGATGTCTGGAGATAGCACAGAGCATAACTCCTTCTCAGGACAGCTAGGAGAAGCAACACTAGATTTAGTCATGAGCAGGACAGAGGGTTAATTTAAAATGTCATTATTGAAGAGTCTTCTGTAAAAGTGCCTGTAACATGCTTAAACTCAGTAACATTGTAGGAATTTAAAAATAAAACTGCAAGCATTTGTTGCGACTTCATTTCAAAAAGGCTATCCACATAAAAGTGAGAGGCTTGTTCAAAAGAAATTAAAAGCAGCTACCAAAAGGGTAAAATTTTTCCAGGGGACATAGACATTATTTAAAGATCTTCTATTAAATGATGAGAGAAAGTCTATACAATTATCAAAAGAGACCTTAAAAGGGCAAAAAATTAGCTGTTCTCATTAAAGAACCAACTAAAGGAGCCTCTCAGAGGTAAAAGAGTATCCTTCAAAAAGTAGAAGTCATGTTCAAATGAGGAAAATGAAGGAAAAAAAAAAGAGTGTGAGATGACAAATTAAGTGTAAGACTATGATGAAGGGAATGAGCCCTTATTTTTTTGATGAGCAGCTTTCTAAGGTGTTAAAGTCTAGTAAAAAACCTCTTTTCTCAAACCTTTCAGTGGCTGTGGAGACACACACCCCCCCCTCCAGGGGCTCTTCCCACCATGGGGCCCCTGTCCTGAAATCAGCCTTTGTTGGAAGGGGTTGGGGAGCAAACTGGGGGTATTAAGAGTATGAAAAAGAGCCCAAAGCATGTTTTGTACAAACCAGCCACTTAGCAGTGGTTGCACAAGGGGCTGTTTCAAACAACTGTGTCACCAAAGGAGCTGAAGGTGATAAACGTGATGATATTTAAAAGGGCTCCTGGAGCAATCCAGGGGACTGTAGAGCAGGCAATCTCTGCGCTGGGCAAACAGGCAGAAAAAAATCCAACAGACGTGTGAGGATCAACGTGAAATAGGAGGGGAGAGTTCGTGCAGGGTTTGCAGAAGGAGGTCCTGCCCTTGGAGAGCCAGGGAGCTTGCAGAGTGGGAGGTGCGTTCACAAAAAGCTTTGGAAAATTGTCTCTGTTGGAGGTTCTTAAAGAAATTAAACTGCTGTAGTGTAAAAGGGAAGGTCCTTCTCTGTCTAATAACTGCATAAGAGCATGAAACAGAAATTGGGAATAAATTAGCAGATTTTTGAGGTGGAATAAAGGTGCTGAGAGAGCCACCCAGGGACCTGTGGTGACCTGGAGAAGGAAAGGAAAACAGTTCAGCAATGAAGGTGCTGACGATATTTTAACATCCAAAGCTGATGGTGAAAAGCTATGGCAGGATCTCTCAATACTGAGCAACTGGACAGTAAAATGAGAGTGGAATTCAGTAGCAAGATGTGCAAAATCATGTGCGTGGGTGAAACATTCCATTTGTACTTGAACCAGTCATAAGCTTTCAATGAGACACTACTGCTCAGGAAAGATAATTCAGTCCTTGCATACATAGCAGGTAGAGTTACAAAAACATCACCTTGGTGATCTGTGATAGCCTAAAAAGAAAATTGAGTGTGGAAATTTTTAGGGGAAAAGTGTTAAACAAAACAGAAGAGATCAATTTGTCCTTACACAGATCAATAATTCACCTGCTACTTAAATACTGTTTGCATTCCTTCAGGAAAAAAAAAAAAAACTAGAAACTAGAAAAGACGCAGAAAGAGGCGAGAAAGATAAGGGTGGGGGAACAGCTCTGCAGGTGGAGAAATTACACGGGCTACTCTTCATCTCAGAAGACGCGTGAGCGATGGGCTGTGCGAGGAGGGGCGGCACGGGAGAGATTATTCACGCTCTCCCATGGCACAGGGATGAAGGGCATCAGGATACAGACAAGGACGTTTGAAACAAGCACATGTTTCTACATGCCTAGCCTGGGCTGGAAACTGAGGGTCCATCTTTAACACAGGACATGGGATTTCAGGATGAAACAGAATTTTTTGTTATTGTAGGGGACGTCTTTGGATGTTGCATGGATGTTGCACGTCCAAAGAAAGGCAACGAAGCTGGTGAAGGGTGTGGAGACACATCTTATAAGAAGCAGCTGGGGGAACTGGGATTGTTCAGCCTGAAGAAAAGGAGGCTGAGGGGAGACCTCATCGCTCTCTACGACTACCCGGAAGGAGGTTGTAGTGAGATGGGGGTTGGTCTCCTGATAGGATAAGAGGAAATGGCCTCAAGTTGTACCAGGAGAGGTTTAGATTGGACATTAGGAAAAGCTTCTTCACCAAAAGGGTTGTCAAGCACTGGAACAGGCTGCCCAGGGAAATGGTGGAGTCACCATCCCTGGGGGTATTTAAAAGCCATGTAGATGTGGTGTTCAGGGCTGTGGTTTATTGGCGAACATGGCCTTGCTGGGTTAATGCTTGGACTCAATGATCTTAAAGGTCTTTTCCAGCCTAAACGATTCCATGATTCCATTCTATGATCCTGCAGCTTTTGTGGGGTGATTCCTTATTGTATATCATGCTCACCTTCCATTATTGCAAGGAGAGGATCAAGACAATAGTTTAATTTCTCGAACAGCCTTTGAAGAAGGTGGTTTTTATTCATCTTCTGCTCCAGCAAAGCTCCAGTCCTAGAAGCAGACAAGCATGGATGTAACTGCAGACGCAGAGGACGGCAGCATCTCTGGGATGAGGGCCACGTGATGGCTTCCCATCTGATCCTTCACGGAGCCGTGCTCGGTGCCAGCCAAAGGCTGGCAGGTCATCAAACACAGGCAGGAAAAAGAAAACAACAGGGCACAGCTTCAAAGCACATTTCTAAAACAAAGCAGGACTCAAAGCACATTTCCACTGCAGCACTGGGAGGAAAAAAAAAAAAAAAAAAAAAGAGTATTTTGCTTACAGACTGCAGTTTGCCACGTTCAGGTTTAAACTATCGGCCACGGAGCAGCGGTGCATGATGACAGCGGTGGAATTTTTCATTGTACTGTCTCAAAAATGGTTAAAACTTCATTTGTTCAAGGTTAAACAACCCAACAGAAGTTCTTCTTGTGCTGAGTAGAAATAGGCAGATTTTCTGCATGAAGAGTGAAATACATGAAGTTTTGAATGCTTTGCATTTGAATGGAAATTCTCACCACAGCCCAGGCCCTGGTGGTGACCTGCTCTAACAGGGAATCAAAGCCTTCGGGGCTGGGGAGCGAGCACCTGGCACAGCGGCTGCCTGCCCGCGCCCCAATGAGACAATGATTTGTTTTTTTCAATCGAAGTTTGTCTCGCAAGAAGCCATTATTTGAAAATCAATGCAAACAAATCAAATGGCAGCCCAGGGAGCAGCCTCGGTGCACGCTGCAGCGCGGCCATGGCAAAGATGGGCTGCTGGCCTGGCATAGCAGATAGGGACTGTGACAGCTGGGCTTACGCAGCACCAGGGTAAAGCTTCTGGTCCATTTGTCTGGTCCGTGGGACATTAAGAAACGCGCACTCTAACTCTATCCCCCTCTTCTCCTGCGCACCCCACTGTGTTTCAGCCAGGGGCGGCTGCATGGGATGCTCTGGGCAGGGAGATGAGAGGTCGGCTTGATCTGTAGCCACATCCACAGGATGATATCTCTTCAGCTTTATGAATTTGTGACCACAGAAGACCATGATCTAGGAAACAAAGGTGTTTTTTGGTGGCGAGGCCAGACCAGGGTGCGCAGCAGCTCCTGCTGATGGACTCTGCACCCACAAGAGAAGCCCCAGGGATTAACCATCCCTTTCGGATGCAGTAACTCAGCAGAAGCCCTTAGCAAAATCTGCTGGCCAAGTCTCACACATGCAGCACATTTTTATAGCTCTCTCTCCACTGATTCATTGGGATACAGAAATTTCTCAAATTCTCGGAGAAATAAATGCCTTTTTTTTCGGTTCCTTCTTGACAGGCGTATTTATGATGATCACAAAGAAAAGATCACAACAAATCCTGGCAGAAAAAAAAAAAAAGGGAAGCAAGAAGAGCAAGCTGAGCTACAGATAATAACTAACAAATCAGAAAAGGGAGGAATATAATGGTCGTGATTAAAAATCAAATGCTATGAAATAAAGAACAATGGATATGAGAAGTAAAAGTATCCATTAAAAAAAACAAAACGCACATCGGAATGTGTTATGGACAAGAAGAAAGCATTTTAAATTATCTAGAACAAAAGAAATTCTAGCAAAATTATGCTGTTGTAGATCCATTTTTGGATAGGTGCAGTAATGCTGTCAATAACGATGCAGGCGATGCACAAAAACCCACCCTGTGAAACAATGAAGGCAACATATTTCCAGCTTGCAGTTCCCATTATTTTCTATTCCAACGGCAACTGCGTAGCAGCTACCAAATTGTTAACAGTTTAAAAAATGTTAAGCTACAACCTTAATTAACTGAAATAATTATTAATTTTTAAAAGCTTTCAATTAATTTTTAAACTAGTTTCCATCTGTGAGATCAGCCAACTTGTTTCTAAATTTTGTGGAGAAAATCACTAAATATTTTAAAGGAATGACAGAATAAAGCCGGTGTCGCGGTGGTATGGAGGAGGGTGAAAATTTGGGCTAGAGCACATCTTCAACCCCAGTGAGACCAGCTCGAGTGTGCCGCTGTCCCCCTGAGCCTTCTCCTCTCGCTCCCTACACCCCTGCTCCCCTAAACGTTTAGGCTGGATCTATGCTAGAAACTACCCTCCTTTGTTTTCCCCTCAGCATCAAACATGCACTATTTTTTAATAAGCTGGGAAAAAAAAAAATGTGTTTCCAAATGCGTCTTGAGGGCCTGCGGTTTGCCTTTGATGCAGGAGTTTATTGTCGCTGTTATTCCGGAAAAAAGTTTTGAGACGTTTTACTTTGTTGGGTCACAGCAGCAAGAAGGTGATGTGGAAGGCTTGGTGCATGCTTTGTGGAATTAAGGGTTATTTTGGACATTTAGGGGTTTGCTCTCAGTTAAATCACCACAACTCAAGTAGAATATCAGTAAAACAATTGCAGGGTCACTCTGACCCTGACTTTGTTGGAAAACTTGAAGCAATACAAGTGAACTGGTGTTTAACTGGGGAGAAGACGTGTTTCACATCTACTGTGAAACGTGAGCAAACAAAAATGACAAACCAGGTGATGTGGGTCCCCAAAGAACATCTTTATGAAATAATTCCCTCAAGCCTTCCCTGAGCTTCTCCTTCCTCGTCCCACACCACTGCTCATTTGGCCAGGCTGGGGAGGCTTTGCTATAGGGAATGGAGGAAAAATTCCTGGCAGGACTCTGTTTTTTTAGAAGGGTTAATTATGTGGAAAGGAGAGATTTGCTGCTGCTGCTGCTTCATTTCTGCCTGAGCAAGCCCAGACTTTACCATTACAACTTTTAACATGACTAGTTAGAGTCAAACTACCAAACATAGCACAAGTTATTTAAGCTTTGTTTAACCTCAGCCTAACTGGGCAGTGAACTGGCCTGGAAGTGCTCCCGCGCTGCTCCAGGAGGAGTGAACACCTGCTGGGTTATACTAACGTCCCTACCCTGGAACCGGTGGCTTTTGGCATTGCCAGCCATCCTGAATTTCAGCGGGGCTCTGCGCTGTGGTGTCCTGGCTCGTAACACTGAGTGGTGGTGGGAAGAGCTGGAGGGACATCAAACATCCCCTGGGGCAAAGCCACTGCTGTGTGAGGGCACCACAGGGAGCTTTAAGCCAGGAACCCAGTGTGCTCCCCTCCCGCTGCCCGCAGGAATTGCGTGAGAGTTGGTAATTCAGGTTACAGAGAGCCAGCAGGCTCTTGGCTACGTTGGCACTGAGGTTATAGGTGAGCCCCAAGCCCAGGCTAAGCTGCAAGTTCATCCTGGGTGAGTGATGGAGGGATTAGAGCCAGGGATGCAGGTGCTAAGTCAAAGCTTCTGCACAGGCTGCTTAACTGGGAGAAAAGCTGCCTGAAGTGCAGACGGGATGGTAACATCCAGCCACTGAGCTCAAGTGGCCACCAGCCACTATCAGGTCCCCAGTGTCATAAGGGCACCTGTAAATCGGAGCAGAGGAGGCTTCTCAAAGAAAAATGCATCAACAGAAGCATTAACTGGAAACTTCCTCTAGGTTTTAGCATCTTCCTTCCAGTGTCTCTTACTTAATATCAAACACACTCAGCATCTTTTGGCAATTCAGTGCTTTCCAAGGCAGTCTGGATAATTGACATCATTCATAAATGATTCTATGATTTTCATGAAGTATGAACGTTAAAGATTTAATTTTTGTCTTGCTATCACGTTTTATTTCGAATACAGTTTCCCAAGTTGAAGTATCTTTCGTGGCAGGTGGATGAGTTTTCCTGCACTGAAGCCGGGAGTATTTTATCACCTGCACCCTGGGCTGAAGCCCCAACTGCAGCTGCACCCTCTGCTTGTCCCAGTGGCTGGAGGAGATGTATTAGTTCATCCCTCCAGAGGGAGACATTCATGAAACCTTCCCCAAGGTAAACCCCTGTTTCAGATCCTGCTCCACTAGTATTTGAAAATAGATGGACTGAAATGAGCTCTCACCTCCCCACCTGTAGAAGCCTGGGAGAACGGCTCAAAAAACACCAGCTTCTCCTTTCCAGCCTGGCCAAGCTTGTAGAAAAAAGCCAGAAAACCATAAAAAATATCTAGCCCCTGCAGCAGTGGTTGTTATTCACTATCACTGGTGCATATCTCAGCCTGATGACACTCCCTGGAGACAGGTAAAGGCAACACTACTCGGCTCACACACGATACCTGCCGACATGCCCAGTACTGCGCTAGCACGCCGGGACAGCAGAGCCCACAGCGTGTTCACACCTCGTACAGCACCAATCCTGCCAGACCAGGGTCAGCCCTGGGATGCTTTTCCCTGGCACTCCTTGGGCAGCATGGGTGCTCTCCAGCTGGGAAGGCTGAGTGGGGGATTGGGAGGTGCAGGTGCTCCCGGTCATCAGCAGAGCCCTTAATTCCCACCAACAGGGCAGCAATTCCAAGCGTGTTGCAAAGGGTGTGGAAGGACGTGCTCCCCTTGGACATGCTAAAATATTTATATTGCGCTCACAAGGACCTGGCCTGGCTTGTACATCTGTTTGCAGAACTGATGACGGCTTGATATCTGCAGCAGGGAGCTTGTTAATTGAATTCCAGAGGGACTAATTACGGCAGAAGTAAAAGAGCTCTCTGTCATCTTGCAGGTTTTTTCCACGCATCTGGATTTGAGGTGGCTGCAGGAGCCCGGACTTGTTGGCAAGAGGCGGCTGCCCCAGCCTGCGGTGCTGCTGCCTGGCTGCTGGGCACAGAGAGGGGCGCTGGGGAGGTGTCAGCAGCTGTCAGCAGCTGTTTCCCTTCTCTGAGCACCAGAGGGGTGCTCAGCCCACTGCGGCCAGCAAGGTGCTAAGGTAAGCAGGAGGAAGTGGGTGCAGCACATGCGCCCCTCCAGCTCTGGGGTATTTCAAGTCCTACATGTCTCCTGTGGTGCTATCGGGTGACTCCTGGCTGGCTCTTTTCAGCTCCGTAGCTAAACCCAGTGTAGGAAAAGCAAGGATAATTCCCCCACACCTAGGAGAAAGGGCATCCCTGGACAAGGATAGATTACAGGCTCCCTTTGCCACAGCAGGACTCGGTACGCTGTGACAGTGTGGAGCTGGTGTGTGTGAAGACCCCCGGGCTGAGCACCACGGTGGCTGTGGCATGCTGCCAAGGACCAGCCCTACGCACTGGGATGCAGAGATAAGAAGCCCAAGGGATGCAAAAACCCATTCCTATGAAATTTTGGGGAAAAGTGCAGGTACAGGATGTGGCTGCAGAGAGATTTTCCTGTGGCTCTGAGCCCTGGCGCTGCTGCTTTCCCAGCCCCTGTCCTTGCACCGCATCCTGCAACCCCCCTGGCCACAGCCACAGTGGGGACCTGAACCCCAGGGAGGCAACAAGAATTTCCTGGGTTTAAAAATTCATATTTTTAAGATGTGCATGTATATGAACAGGATCCTCCTTCCTGCTTTCAGAAGTCAGTGTTAACTCCATCTGTGCCACCTCACAGCACAGCCTGGTGGGCGTAGACCCGTGCTGCCAGAGGAGCAGTGAGCGGAGTGAAGGACTTCCATGACCACCTTGGTGTCTGGGGAAAAAAAATGTACTGAGCTGCTACAACCTAAACCCACCCCTGGTCCTGCTGATCTGACAACTTTATTGACTGACATAGCATGCAGAAAATGGTTCTTGGTTGTCAGACATGTGGTTGCCAAGAGAGGTGGTAGAAACACCATCCCGGGAAATAGGTGAGGTTGGACAGGGCTTTGAGTGACCTGATCTGGTTAAAGATGTCCCTGTTCATTGCAGGGAGACTGGACTAGATGGCCTTCAAAGGTCCCTTCCATCCCAAAACATTCTGTGATTCTACATAGCTGGAATAAATTTGGGGTACCCCATGCACAACAGATGGGCCAAGCATGAATTTTGCTCCTTCCACCAAAGGCAGTGAGGATGTTGCTGGCCCTCAGGGATGAGAAGAGCTGTGTTGAGCCATAGTTTGCAGTGGTGGGAGCAGGACCCGTGCCTTGGCTGTGACCTCAGACATGTCTGCCCGGGGTCAGCCCCTCTGCTAAGCACCGTATGCTTCTCTCCTGGCAGAGCATATGGCTCCCCATACGCTACTGCCATGGCCAATCTCATGTGGTGTCCCCATTCCTCTCACGCAGCAGGTTACAAATATCTCAAATGCCTTGAAAAGTGAGTTGCTGAAAGGTCTGTAAGGGGTGTGGCAGCAGTGGTTGTTACAGGCTGTCGGTTCCCCTGCCTGCAGATTTTGGGGAAACTAAAAGTGCACGATACAGGCTCAACTGTGTGACCATTTGTGTGACCATACTGGGTTTTGAAGCGTTTAAATGAGGGAGATCTCAGGCTGTGGAAGCGGGATAGGGAACTGTAGCTTTTGCAGCAGCTCTGAATAAACCTTGTGGCAAGCTGAGCCGTCCCCAGAGGCTCAGAGCTTGGCAGAAGGAGCTGTAGTGCAGCATGAACTACAGGTACCCCACAGACCATGGGTTTGGGGTACAGGCACAGCCAGGGTGAAGCTACTTGTCTGGGATTGCTGGCAGCAGTCTGTTCTGTGAGGTGGGAAGGGATCTGTAGACCCGTACCCAGGAGCTGCAGCTGGGTCTTCCAGCTTGGTGACTCCAGGACACCCAAGGGCATAAGAGAGATGTGTCTTAAAAGTTGGAGGAAACACCTTGCTGGGAAAAAAGGCAAAGGATGAATTTACTGTAGCCAAAGTTTAACAGAACGAGGACTAAAGTTAGAGGCAGCTATAGAGACATAAAAGAAATTGGGTTTGGGTGGGTTTGCCTGTGCTCCTAACTGCTTCCAAAAAGCTTGGAGTGATCTAGGTAACAAGGTGATAAGTTGCTGAGATATTTTTACTGCTGCTGGACAGGGCTATGGCCTGGGGTATTAATTTGATTGCAGGGGGAAGGTATTGCGATAAACTTCCTTTTCTTTCATTACATTTATAATCTAACTCAGATTACTGTTATTTTTCCCCCAAAAGAGTTGCCATTATTTCTAACTTAGGGGTTGTTCCCCAGGAGTACCTTCCCTGCTTCAGAGAGGAAAAAAAGAGGCTTTTCCTGGGGGCCAGTGAGGCTGTGTGGGCGTGTGGTTGCCCAGTGAGTGGCTGGGGAGGCTGCAGGACTGAAAACAAACCTGGGAGAAAAGACCTTCCTGCCAGAGCAGAATATTTCTGTTCTGTCTCGTTCTGTATTTTTTGCAGTAGAAGAGGTTCAGGCGCCCTAATAAAACCCAGCTCTTGGGTTTTCTGCTTTCCCTTGGGGCAGAGGTGCAGGCGGGCTCTCCCGGAGCCCAGCTCACGGAACTCGTGGGGGTTTGCTGGTTGTTATCAGTAGCAGAAATGATGGTCACAAAACATCTTCGGGAGCTTCTGGTCTCGTTTCTCCTTCAGCCCTCGTGTCTCAAAGGTAAACTATTACATTGCATATATTGAGTGAGGGGTTGTTTGAAAGTATTAAGGCTCCAGTTCATCAGAGGTCATGTTTTTATTTGATTTTGGCCAACTGGCAGTTCCCTGTGTTTGCATTTGCTCCTGGAAGTAAATGTCTTCTCGGTTTCTGTGCCGATGCCAGCAGCAGCCAAAGGCTTCCCAGGTGCCTGGGTGTATGGGGAGGCAGGGGATCCTTACCAGCACTCTGTCTCAAGGCTGGCAAAGAGAAGATCCTGAGTACCCACCTCTGAGGTCTGACATTGAGCCTTTTCCACAATCTTTCAGGCTGGAGAACTTGGATCCAAGCCTTGGATGGAGCAAAACCAGGTGAACCGAGCAGGAAAACCCTATTTTGTGTGAGATCTCTTGGCTTGCAGCAGCAATCTATCCTTCCGCGGTACCTGGCTGGTCTGTGCACGCCCGATGGCTAACGCTCCCAGGCAGCTGGAGGAGGGATCTGGGTCAGAATTTTTCAGCATTGGTGTGTGGATGCCTTCCAGCACCTGTGATGGTCTTGCATGTTCATGGTGTGTGTTCTGTCCCAGGAAATACTGAACTTGTTCCAAACCAGCTGGTCACAGGCAGCGAGTCCAGCCTGAGTATGCAGAACTCATTGGTTTTGGGGTCCTGTCAGTGATGTCAGTTCTCTGAAAGAGACAAAACCCCTACAAGATCTTCTTTCTGTGTCCTTAAGAGCGATAGCAGAGATAAAAAAGATTGATCGGAAGCTAAGCACGGAAGCGTTTCTGCATTTTCCTCTGAAGAGTAAGATTTCCAAGCTTCAGCTTTCAATTTTTTTAAGAAAATATATCTGTGAGGAAGCAAGCATATTTTATAAACAGTTCAGAACTGTCCAAGACGTGACAGGAAGCCTCTATTTAAAACTGCCGACCCAGACTGCATCCGAGTAGCGCTGCTGCGCTCCCTCTTTGCAGGACTGACAACAGCACCGTGAACCCAAACACCCCGACTGGGAAACCACCTCTCCATCCCATGTAAGACTCCTTTGTCACGACACAGGTTATTGTCAGGCGCTGTTGGCATCTCTTACTTCCTGACCGATGACTGGTGCTGTCAGCTTGCTCTTATCCCATTTATTATATAGGTTGGTTTATTTGTTTTTATTGCTTCTTTCACCTTGCATCTAATCAAGGTGCAATTTTTTTGTTGCTTTTCTAATCAGTGTGGCTCTTTTGGATGCATTTGGGGCATCTTTCAAAATGGCCTACTGACAACTCTAAATTAATCACTTCAATTATTCTGATAAATTTCCTCCCAGTCCCTACATGTTTTCTCTGGCCACAGTATGTGACTGTACCAGTGCTCAGGCACAGATTGTATTTGGGCAACAAAATCAGGCATAGCAGGTGAGGAGTTTTGTCTGTTTTAACCCACTAGGAAAGGGGCTAAGATAGCAATGTTCTGAAGTTAATGTTTTGGGGGTTGGAAAACAATCAGGGTATGCTTCTGAATAAGCAGGGTACTCTTGAGAATGTGTAATCATCCCAGATCCCCCTCCCAGGAGCGGTGCCTGGAGCCGCGGCAGCGTGGGGTGTGCTTGTCTCTGGGTGCGGTAAAACCGGAACGAGTCAGTCTCCATCGCTCCCTTCAGGGTACAGGATGGGGACCAGGAGAAAAACTCTCCTCCTGTTGAAGAGGCCACGTAAAAAAACCCAGCCCGTGGGTGCAGGCTGAAGAGCAGCAAGTTACCACGTGTCGTGTGTTTTTACAGGACGTGTTGGGGGGTGACTCCTGCCTCTGGGTACTTTCTTAGAGAGAAAATAAATCTTGAATTACCTTGTTTTCAATTCCAACAAAGCTGCATGTTGGCAGTTGCCTTGGAGCTAATAACTTGACACAGTGCTGTGCATCTGTGACTGTCTGTAGCACGGGTGTGCTGGTTCTGTGTGTGGGACTGACAGTGCAGCGCTCTATTTTTGTTTTCCTATCACTGTATTGTGTTCCCAGCACATCAGAAGAAAAAGAAGTATGAAGGTAGGCGATTTTATTATAATACAAAAATGAAAGGCACAATAATGTAAATTATGCACATCATTAACCCCAACTGTTGCTCTGAAATGGACAGAAATTCTGCAAGAAAATCACCTTTAGGTTGAGCTGGGATGTTTTTCCCTGAAGGCTTTCCCTATAGGTGCTGGAAGACCCGTGTCTCCTCTTCTCCCGAGGTTTTGGAGAGCTGGCTTGGAGGCCTGTTAATGCACCAACAGCAGTTTGAGGTCCTGATTCCTCCACGGGGGCCACGTTGTGTTACCCACGGAAGGGGCTGCAGCACCCTCGGGCAGGGTCCTGCTACACCAGTAAATCAAGAGCAGGTCAGATGGGATTCATCGGACTGGGCCAGGCACAGACCTGTCACCATCAGTTCCTCGCCTGGTCAAGGCAGGTGAAGTCAACGGCGCGACTCCTTGGATCCTGTGGATGCATCCTGTGAGGGTAAGTGAACCACACACCGCCCCAAAGGGCTGCGTGTCCGCTCTGGCCAGCTCGGACACCTCGCTTTGATGTCGTACATCGCCAGAAGTGAATCCCGTGCTGCTCTGCTGCGTTTTGCAAGAAATATAAAGGGAGGAGTGGAAACTGGCCTTGAAAGCCTCCTTCTTTCCAACTTCTCCTCTTCCTTTCTGCTCACTCTTCACTGTCTTCAAAGAGGGAAGAGTCAGTTTAATCACTTTCATCAGATCGCCCCCATCAAAGGCAAGTGGGTGTTCAGCCTGAGTGGGATTTCCCAGCCCCCTCCCATCGCCCAGACTCCTGAAGCTGGTTTAAAGCAACTTAAAACCTTCTTGCATAGAATTTTTCCCTTGCAAAAATTAGGCCTCATGAAAATAAATAATTCCCAGAGGAAATTTCAATTTGATTACAAATATTGACTTGCTTGGGGGAAATTTTTTTTAAAGAAAAATCCATTTGGAATCAACATTTTCAAATTAAACATGTATGTTTGCTCCGTTTTAGTACTTAACTTGGAAAAATAGCAATTTTGTTTCCAGTGGTTGGGGATTTTAGGAGTTTCTTCCATCCATATTTTTCTGCAAGAGCTGAACAAAAGAGACGCCTTAAAATTGGGCAAAGCAGTGAAAATACTTGTTTTAATTTTAAAGGATTAAAAAAAACCCTGTAATATGAAATGTTGCAAATCATTTTCATGCTTCTAAAAAAAAATACCCATAAAAATGCATGAATATGTGTATTAAAGCTGTAGCCCCAGGAGATGCCTGAGCTGCAGAAGCACCAGACAGAGCAGACACAGGAGGTGCCGTTCTGGCATCGCTCGGATGGTCTCCATCAACCACCTGCTCCCGTTTCCAGCACGTCAGGAGTGATTTTCTATGGATGCAGCAACCAGGAGACATAGGATGTGAGTAGACAGGTGGGAAAAACCTGGTGGTCCACCAACTTAGTGGTGACATCAAGCTTTGCATGAGCTCCCCTTCACCTTTGGGCTGAACCCGTGTGCATGGGGACCCTCAGCATCCAGTCCCCTAAAGGCATCCAGGCCAGCAGATGTTTGTGTGGGACACTGAACTCAGCTTAGGGCTTCACACCCCACCCAAGTTGGTCCAGAGACACCCACTCTGGGGTTTGAATCCTGCTGGGCAAAGCAAAAATTAACTACTGAGGATGTGTATTTTTGTGGTTTTTTTTTCCCCCCAGATTCTCTATTTCTCTGCTGAGAGAGAAACTTCTGCTCCTGGAAATGCTGAAGTTGAGCTGAAATGCTTCGGGAACCTCACACGTTTCAGGACAAGAGGTGCTCAGTTAAGGATCTGTGCTGCTTTTGCTACTTTATGGATATAAAAAAGGTAAGAAACTAACTTAGCTGTGCATTCAATGTAGGAGCTTTGTCAGGAGAGAGAGGTAAATTTGTTCTTTGTATGCAAAGACCCTGGTGAGCTCCGTGTCCTGCTTGGTTTTGGAGGGGAAGGAGTAGGTAGGAGGAAGGAGCTGGTGTAACAGCAACCATTTTTGGATGTAATCAAGGTTTCCACATGTTGACGTTTGTCCCGCGAGAGGTATTGATGGGGACCAGCCCCTGCCAAAATAAAGCAAACCCATTTATTTTAAAACTAAAAAATGACCATCATAAGTGACCCTGCCTGCAGCTGGGGGCTCTCTTGGATCAGCGGGCAGAGGGGTTATGCTCCCCCCAGGGTGGGGGACCACCCCAGCTCCCCAGATGCTCAGGTTCCTGCTGAAGATGAGCAGCCAGAAATTACTCCAGGCAAGAGGGAAGTGCTTTTTAGGAGCACTTTATTAATAGACGTGCATAACACATCGCTGGTAACAAATGCAAAAAGCCCTGGGACTAAAGGTCTGTTTGCCCAGGCAATATCCCCGACCGAGCGCAGCAGCCATTAGGCGCAGCAGGAGGCACCGGGAGCAGCTCTCCCCGGCAGGAGAGCCGCGCTCCGACATCAGAGCAGGAAAACAAATGCCTGAAGTGCTTACCCCAGCAAAGGTGCAATTTCTGCACCTTTCCCAGCCGTACCCCAGCCCGCACGTGAGCAGGCACCAGCTGCAGTAAGTGACACTCAAGCAGTGAGCTCAGGATTTGCAGTGCGCCACGCCTGGCAGTTGCCCATCTCTGCTGTGAGCTCACCCCACGATTCCTCAATAATTTGCTCAAATAACTCTGTTTCAAATACACCACCCTGTGCAGGCACGATCCAGCCTAAATGACGGATGTTGCCAATGAGGATAACCTTTCTTAAGGTTAATTAATCATTTGTAAACCGACCTTTGGATGTATGCATTATTTATCAGTACTCCTAAATGAGTGGGACAGGTAATTTTCAGCCACTGGGTTTTTTTTTTGTCAAAGTCTTTAGTTATTCCATAACTGAGGGCAATTGCTGAAGCACAGGGAGAGCGGTGCCCCCAGGCGCTGCCTCTGCGCAGGATGCTCATGCTTGCCCATCGTTTAGACCACAGTCCCAGTTTAGGCTGGACCGCAGCCCAGCAGCTGCTTTTCTTCCCCACCTGTGTTTTTCTTCCTTGAAGCTTGAATGACCTTAAACTATGTTGAAGACTCCTCTCCAGGAGCTTTGACATTTAAAAGTGCAGTGACAGAAAATAACTTCTTCTAAAAATATGTGTAACTTATTTACCAGCATGAGGAGAGGGGGAGAAGAATTCAAATGAAGACATACATATACATCGCGCTGCTCGATTGTGACTTTCCGCTGGTGCCGCATGGTAGCACCGCTTTCTCCTCCAGCATTCTGGTGGCACGCAGGGTGTGCTCCCCATGTCCAAACTGGGGACTGGCCCAGCAGGAGCAGGGATAAGGAGAGGGGGGATCCCTGTGTCCCCACCTGGGCTGCAGGGAGACCAGCGGGCAAGGGTCCAGTCTCAGGGAACCCAAAGAGCTGATTTAACATCTCACAGCCACCTAAAGTGGAAGACAGGAAAAAGACAAACCAGCATTTATCAAGAAAACATCCCATGGATTATCCTTTGTCAGATTACATAAAAGAAGGAGGAACAAAAAAATAAAAAAGGAAGAAAGAAATCAAAGGCTAAAGGATGCACAAATCGGTGAGTTCAGTACTTGGGGAAACTGCTGCTATCTCCAAAGGGAAAAGCGTCCTGCACCCCACGTCCTCCCAAGCGAGAGCAGACCCTGCCCAAATGGGCTCTTGGCCCCCCTCTGCGCCCAAAACTACACGATAGCCAGGGGGGAGTCTCCTGAACGTGAGGCGTTCATGTATCTTTAATTATTGTTTCAGCCACATAAATCCATGCCGAATTAAAATTCATGATGGTTCTAGGGTACGAGTGCAAACAATTTGTTCGGTAAACTTTGCTCTAATTGGCATTCTGAAAATTTCCTGTTAATCAAGCCCCTTGGGCTCGGTTTACCAGTGTAGCTCTGCCTGCGAATGTCAGTGCTCGGAGGGTGCACGCGTGTATGCCGATTTCAAGGGTCTTTACACGATATTAACTCATACACCTTGTCCTCACATTAATTTGCAAGTAATTTCTTAACAACCTTCTGTGGCCCTGCCTTTTATCTCACTGCTTCATTACTTGAGGCGAGCAAGCGAGTGGAAGAGCATTTGTAAAACAACCTCCCCCACCAATAAAAAAAAAAAAGGCACTCAGAAATGTCTAGGATCTGAAGGCAAAACACCCCCAAGGGAGCTCAAGATTTGTCCCCACAGAAGCTGCCTTTCCAGCAGCACTTGAATCCAAGGGGCCACAGGAGAAATCAGAAGATACTCGGGCCAGCACGGAGGCTCCAGCCAAACATGCCCAGAGACCCAAATGCTATGGAGGTGGGTAACACTTTCGTCCTCTTCAACCGAGGATATGAACGTCACCTGAAGGGTCGAGGCTTGAGCAGAGCTGCTTTTGCATCCCATCCCTGGGTGTGTGGAGAACATCAGAAATGACCCCAGGAGATGCCAGGGCCTGGGGGAGGGGGGAGGTGAGGTCCTGCTGCAGAGCCTCACTTCCCACACACCACCCAGCATTGTCAAATTTTTTCCCTAAGCAACACCCTCTCCGCAGCGATGCCCCTCCAGTCCCACTTGGGACCACTGCCAGGAGGATTTTAGGAGCTTTCATTGATTCCCCCCCTTCAGTTCTGCAGCCTTATCAGGCCAGTCCTTAGCTTACATCCCAAGAGATTCGGGAATAGGAGAAGCTATGTATAACCTGAGTATCTCTTCCCACC
This sequence comes from Trogon surrucura, assembly GCA_020746105.1. NCBI lineage: Eukaryota > Metazoa > Chordata > Aves > Trogoniformes > Trogonidae > Trogon > Trogon surrucura. The sequence goes on along the minus strand of CM036630.1, from coordinate 6,676,153 downwards.
AGCACAGTAGGACAGAAGAACAGAAATAACAAAATAATGAGCATCTGACAGAGACTGGGGAAGTGGTGGAGAAGTTCTCTTGGATGGATATACGTGGCAAGGAAACGTATGAGAACTGGCAGTTCCCAGAAGAGACCAAAGATGGTGCACAACAGCAAACTGCTCCCCTGTGAAAGCAGATAAGAAGCATAATTAGATGGTGTTACAGCAGCAGCAGGGTCTGGAAGCTGGAAAGAAATCGTACGGCAAGTCAAAACGGGCATGTGCCTGGGGGGGAAAATAGAGGAATAATACAGGTTCACAGCACGAGAGCCGCTACGTCTGCACGCACGAGGTTTCAGAGGCAACCAGCAAGGGTCTGCAAATAAATTAGACGTAAAACGAGAACAGCAAGATGTGTAGAGGCGTACGTGTCTGGGGAAGGAGAACGGACTTGAGCGTTCAAAGCAGGAATTTGCCCCATCTCCCTTGTTTCAGCCTTTATAAAAAAGTTAATTGTGACTAAAACTTGATGCAACAGGCTCTGAAGGGAACTGTGGAGAAGGCCAGTGTAAGGAAAGAAGTTTAAAGCCATTTAGAGGTATCACACATGTTCAAAATGAGAGGATCTGATGCAGTGCACCCAAGAACACTGAACTCTTGGTCGATACATTCAAAATTTATCAAAGCGTAGACGTCCCTGGAGATGAGAGAAGCACCCCTCTTTAAAGAGGATACATTTTAAAACAACAGTTCAAAAAATTGAATAATCATCTTAATCTCAATTCCCTGGAAGAGGCTGGAAGAAAGTCTTAAATGAGCATCTTGTAAGAGGTAAAGCAACAAACAAAATCAAAGAGCATGGGTTTGTCAAGAACCAGTTACATCAACCCAATTTAATTTCTTTCTTCGATAAGACAACAGGTGTACTTGAAGATGGGGAGAAAACAGGAGTGAGACCTGCATTTTTCCACTGGGCAGCCTCAAACAAGCTGAGAAAACACTCTCTAAAACCAACTGGAGTGCAACTGGCAGAGCAACCCCTCCTGAAGGGAGAAGGAGGTTTCTCCAGCCTCCACTCTGGCTCTAGAGGAGGAGCTGTCAACCTGTGGGCTGCTCTTCTCCAATTTGGCAGCCCACAGCTTCGCCCAAGGAAAACTGAGACTAAACCTTTGTTACGCCGATTTCTAGCCTCTCATGTTGGTTTATCCTTAATTTCCCCATGACATCAGCGTCCCCACGAGTATTTAAGCAGAAACATTTTGATGCAGTATTATCCCATATTAACCTTGGATGCTGGCACGGAGCTGAGAAGATGCTTTTGGTGGAGCTTCAGCACTCCACCCAATTTGGAAATGGTGCAAATCCATACGAGCAGCCTGCAAAGCCTTGCATGTGAGCACAGAGGCTTTGCCACTCCACTCCTGGTCCTCTGGATGGACAGGTGGACAGATTGATGCATGGGGACCCTTGCAAGCCCCAATCAAAGACTTTGTGAGCTGTCAAAACGGCTGCTGGAGGAATGCAGGAACAGAAGCTTTTGATACTGTTTCAAACAATGTGTAATTATCAGGTAGCTGAAAATTAGCCCATCTGTGCCTCAGGAAAAGACAATGAGAAGTTATGTGTTACTAATGGCTGAAAAGCGCTGGCAACACAAAACAGGAAATTTTCAGTAAACTTTTTTCTAAAGGTAATGTAATTACACAGCGTAATCCCCAAATCTCCTGACTTTTTGGTGAGTTTTGATTAAGCTTACGAGGTCTTCATCCTCCTTTCTTTTCCCTCTCCTCATTGCAGCAGCGCAGTCTCAGGCATTTTGAGCAGTGCTGGAGGGCTGGCTGGGCCACCTAAAGCAGCAGATGTGGGTGACATAAACTGCCTTTACAACAGAATGGCTAATGACATGGATCAGGTTTTTCTAAAGCAGATTGTAAATGCCCACCTCGCCTTTGCCACAGCCTCGCTAGCTGAATGCAGAGCACCCGAGCTTGTAATGCTATTTTGGATAAAATTTCTGGGCCGGTAAGGGTTGGCCAGCCAGAGTTCGGGGCTCTGATCCAGGTCAATGCACATGCAAGCACCAGCATGGTTCAAATTTAGGACCCCTTTTGTTTTCTCTGCTTTTGGTCCCTGCTGATCCAGCATGGAATCAAAAAAAAAGGCAAAGAAAAAAGCATGCTTCCTTTCAGTGCCTTGAGGATTCAGCGATCAGGTCTTTAGGGGTTGGTGAAGCAAAACTGGAACAGCATAAAACTCAGGCAAACAGTCCAGGCAGGGTAAATAGCTCATGATTTTTTTATTCATACTTTTGTCTGTGGAATAACTGGGAGCAAATTGCTTTTTCCTTTACTAGTCCAAATTATTCAGAGAATTTTTCTGCTGATTTTTGCTATTCTCCCTTCTGAGAGCACTTGCTCTCGAAGATGGCCCGCTTAGCTCTGAATGGAAAGCAAATGTTGCCTTCACCTTCAGTGAACTTTGAAGCAATTGATTTTTACCGGCATAAAAGAAGAGCTGAGAAGTGACAGCTCGCAGGCTTCACGGAGGACGGATTTTGCCATTTCACGACTGTCCAGGCAGGAGGATGCAGGCGTCCCAGAAGAAAGATGACAGATGCTCTTTCGACTCATCCCCGTTTAGCCACCAGCCACGTCAGCTTTCACGCGTGGGGTCCCCAGACCGCTGGCTCCTCTGCAGCAACTGTGAGGATGCTTCAAGCAACCCCTAAGAGGGAGAACTCCAAGAGAAATTATTCCTGCTAGCTTTTGTCTGGTAATCTGAGGTCAAGAAAACAAACTGCTTCCTCTCCACTCTCTCCAGCGCTGTGGCGAGAAATGCAGCCAAGCTCCGGCACCGAGAATAAAGGGAGAGTTGGCACAAACACAGGAGCTTCTTAAATGAGTTTGCCATTAGCCGGAAGGGCTGCAAATTGAAGCGAAGATAAGCCCCTTAGCATTTTCCTTCTTTAATCCAAGCCTCGTAAAAGCAGAGATGTGTTCCTATTCAGTGGGCTTTATACAGAGGCAGGTATTTCATTTACCCGAAAAACCCTGGATCGGATAAATTATTAATGTTATTTATAAAGGCAATTCTGCCATTCAGCAACTTCTTTTGGAAGCCTACGCTTAATCTCACTGCTTAGCATAAGATACACTCCAGTTAAAAGGCAAAATCACATTCCCTTACAAGGCCTGCAACATAACGGAGGGCTGAGGTGCCTGAAACAGCGTTGTAGTTTAAATTCCGCTGTAAAGGCTAATACATTTATCAGTGGCAAACATAAGCCTCGACTTCCACTTGCTCGTACCCTCCCTGCGTGCTGGATGGGGCCTCACTCACACGCATCAAGAGCCCGTCAAAGCTACTCAGCAAGAACGACGGGGATGCAAAACACGTGAGTGCTTACCCGGCCTCTGTAGGGCTGTTTGCTGAAGCTGCAGGGTGAGACAGCAGGTCCTGTAACACATACTACAACGTGTCCTGCCCTAGGACACTCACAGCCATGGCTTCGGGTTCTGCAGGCTGAACCCCACCTCCACCCCACAGATCAGGGCATCATCAAGAGCAGGGGCACCAAAAGAACTCCCCGAGCAGCTCCCCAAGCAGAGGGGTGAGCTCCCGCGGTCGGGCAATAGAGCCAGCATGCTCCCAGTCACAAAACACGTCCTCAGAGGCCCCAGGAGAGCTGCCACCACGGTGGCAGTGCGGCGCTCGGCCCCAGCGTGGCCCGTAACCCTGAGGAGCAGGTGGAATAAAGACAAGAAGCCAGGAGTTGCAGTGCACGGCCAACACCACCATTTCAGCTGCAAGGGTGGGACGCAATGGACCAGATGCCACGACAGAGTGCAGCACTGACAGGTAAACCCCACCCTTGCCCTCAGCAGGGAGGCAACGGGTATTTTGGAGTTCAGTGCCCACACGGAGGAAGAGGAGAGCCAGCATCTCCTAGAAAAAATGTGCTGAAGCCTCTAAGAGGGGAACAACGGCTCCTTGCTACAGGTGGAAATCACTAAAACATATTGCCCCTGCAGCCCCCATGTGCCTCCTGGGTGTTGTCACGGCGCAGGTGGACACAGCCACAAGTTGACCTGCAAATCTGAGGGCAGGGAGGTTTGGGAAACTTCTTGTGAAAAGTACGTCCCTTGAAATCTTCTTTTTCAGCATCTTCCCCTCCAAAGGCTGCACAACAAACAGTTTAATTGAGCAGCCAGCGCTGGCTGATGTTTTGCTTCAGCACGATTAGAACCAAGGCAAAGCATTTTTGTTTGCTAAACCCGCTGAACCTTTTCACGGCAGGGTTACGACAGCAACGCGTGTTTTTCAGAGGCGGCGTTGGCCCTGGGGAAGAAGCGCTCAGGAGATTCAGGATCTGCGTTTTTTTCTCCTGGGCTGGGTGCTGGGGACAAGCGGCAGCTCGCGGGTGGCAGCGTGGTTTCCCTTTGATCAGCCACGAGCAGGGAGGGCTCCTGCAGCCGCGCTCGAAGCTGGAGACGTCTAAGCTTACGGGCACCACGGAGAAGCGCACTTTTATGTCAAAACGACTTATAATAAGATTTTAAGTTTGTTCAGGGAGCTGGAATGAAATATTTAAACGCAGCATCATAGTAGCATTTTCTTCTCATGAAAATGCTGAAATGCCATTTGCAAATCAGGAATGTTTTAATATTTCTTTTGAAATAGCAGCATCTTTATGCAACTGTTTTGGCTTTTTTTTTTTCCTTCCAGGAAGAAACAAATGTGGGGAAAAAAAGCTGAGATCTTGGCTATTTCCTCACAAATGAGATGTCTGCTTTTCAGTCTGTTCTGGTGACTGTTTGGAGCCATCATTCCCCTTTGGAGCAGGGAGAATCAGCCTCGAGAGCAGCCCACATGGTTGCATCCAGCATTCAAATTACATTATCTTTGTTTCTTACACTGACGACGAGACAGTTAGGTTGGAGAACTCCACTGGGCATTAGAGCTGCTCTGAAGGGTTTGCATGATTTGAAATAAATGTCATAAAAGAAATAGCAAGTTCTTGTGTAAAAGAACAGCTGTCCTACTTTTTTATTATTATTATTTCAGGGCAGTTTGCACTTTCTTTAGAAACAGTTTATAAATTTGTGGTTCGTAATTTCCCTATGTATATTATATATCTTGTTAAGTACAAGAAGCCCCCTTGCTCCAGTCCCTCCTCAAGACTTGGATTGTTTCTTATCTGACTCCTCACTGTTCCCAAGTAGCGCACAGCTCCAGGCAGGTAGCCCAGAGCCAGCCAAGCTCTTTGGTGCCTGGGTCTCGGTGGCGTTTGGGCCATAACAAAATATAGCCACTCTGACAGAATTTTGAGTAGTGAGCTAAACTATTTTCAATCAGAAAAGCAGTTCTTCAGGCACTTCTGGCCAAATTCAGCACCTGAGGTTCAAGTCACTATTAAGAAAGGGTTATTCTATGACAGTGACCAAAATATACTCGAATTCAGTATCTCAGCAGGATCAAAAAGCCCCAAATCCCTTAAGATGCTGACTGACTTGAGAAAAAGATTTGTATACAGTTTGTTCATAGGGGGTTTTTAATAAAAAATTCAAAGAACTGCAAGGATAAAATGTTGGCAAGCAGCATAAAAAAAAAAAAAACCTGCTTAAAAATAACATATGAAAGCATGGGAAGAAATGTGTATTATTTATCCAAAAGACTAAGGAACCAAAATAGCTGATATGGTTGAAAAGAAGGGTACAGTACGCATAGGAAAAATCCTTCTGAACTGGAGGCAGGTCTAAACTGAGACCATAGACAGAAGCATGTCTTGGCCAGACAAATGCACAATGATAATGTCAGACTAGCACAAGGTTTTAAGGCACAAAAACTAGCTGGCCTGGGTAGTACAGACCTGAGAATTTTCCAGTTCCCTGCAGCGGTCCTAGCTGTTTCTCTTCAGATCAAGCTGTCCCATATATAACCAACTTCCAGGAAGCCAGCAGACCTCCAGCCTGCAAACACTGCTCTTCTAAATCCTCCCGGAGATTTGATGCCAATGAGCCACTGCGAAGTCTCTCACTAGTTGTAGATGCACTGTGAAATAAGACAAAATCAGCCTCTTTTAGTAGTGAAATAATCAGGAGCTCACGCTGACTCTAGCTGACCTCTATCTCCTTGTTAGTTGCCCAGCTCGCTGACGTTTCAGGCCCTGCTTTCTTGCGGAAAAAGCTCTCGGAGCCATTTCCTGCACCCAAGCCTGCCCAGGCTCCCTGGTTGCTTCTTCCAGAGCCCACCCGTGCACGTGGATCTCCCAGGCAAGTCAGCCTGGCTGCTACCTCTTCCACCCTAAAAGCAGATCCTAATCAATGCCGTTCCCACCACACAGATGGGACGGCGCTTACAACGGAGCCACGCTTGGAAACCCACACACAAGGGGTGGTGTGTTCGCCAGTGTTTTTGGCCGGGTGCCTTCCTCACTCACCTGCTTCTCACTGCTACAAACAGGGAGGCAAAACTCCTGTGATCATCATGCAGGTGATTAGAGGAAATTGCATTGCTGAAGCACCCTGTAGCTTGCCTGCTGGTAAGCTGCCAGAGAGAGGGAAGTGTAGGTATAAAATGAATAGCAGAAGAGATTGCAGGTAATTATGTTTCTTAAGCTGTTAACAGGATTGGCCATTTGATAAATGAGAGGATTTGGGAATGTTTTGTCACTGACAAGCCATTGTGAGATCCGAGTGGAAACGGGAGCGTTTCTCTTCCGTAGCGCGAACAAGAAGGAAATTCTCCTGGGATGATTACGCACCGTGAAATTCATCTGAAACCTGGATGCCAGCACACGAAGGAGAAAGAACAGATATAGGACTCCTGACGAAAAAAAAAAAGAAAGAAAAAAGAATCAGGTCTGTTACATATGCAACTGATTTGGTTTTGGAAGCACTTTGGTGTTCCCAGAGGCTTCTGTTGTTTTATAGTGCCCCCAAACACACACCCCTACGTACGATTTTTGGTGCCCCTCAAATCCCTCCACCTGAATCCCTCTAGCTCCCCTCTAGTTCCCTAGACCTCTTTGGTTTTGCGGTTCCCTAGCTGGCAGGAGAGGCGAGAGGGGAACCAGAACTGCTCTTCTTGTTCTTCTCTTCCAACATTGCCCATGCAAACCCTGTGTAATGGACAGAGCAGACACACTCCTTGTGTCAGTCCTGAGAGCAGTCTGGAGCAAGGGCTGGGTGCCCAAGGAAGAGATTCAGCGTGGGGGCAATGAAGCCATTTTCATAAAATCATAGAACTGTTTGGGTTGGAAAAGACCTTTGAGTCCAACTGTTAACTTAGCAATGCCAGGTCCACCACTAAGGCAAAATCCAGTTCTTGCTCCTCCAAACAGGGTCTTTGGAAAACAAAGTCGCTTACTCTTTGCAGCTCAAGCTCAAGTCTAAAATGGTGGCCCCCAAGCAGCTGGTGGAGGGTAGGCAAGAGGTGAAAGAGCCATTATTCTTAGCAATTAACATCTAGGAAAGCAAAGAAATAGCAGGAACAGAAACTCCAGATGCTCTTCCTCTACAAATTGACACCAGGACAGGAGTGCAGATGTGCACGCAGGATTTGTGACCTCTTGCTCCAGCAGCCCCCAGCCAAGCCCAGGGCTTCACTTCTGCACACAGAGAAGGAGCTAAAGCTTCAGCCACAGCTGGGCAGGGCAAAAAAATCTCTCCCAAAGCTCATCCAAAAGCACAGGGCAGCCACAGGAGCACAACTGCCACCTTGAGTGTGCTTAAGTTCGAGCACAGCAATGCTTGCTCTTGCCAGAAAGCTTTCCTTTAGAAAGGAAGATGGTTTGCTAACCTGCTCCTGGGGTAGACAGATGAGAAAGACTTCCCAAAGGGCTGACCCACAGTGACAGCCTTTGCCATTTATAAAATCCTTGCCAGACATGGGAGCTAGAATGATCAGAAAAAGCTTTTAGCCACAACAAAGAGCATCTGACAAGGGAAGGCTGAGCCAGCTGCTACGTTCAGTCCCAGCCAGCCCTACCAGACATGCCCACAGGCAAACCCAGCACCACAAAGGCAATCTCAGTCCAAAAGTCAACTACCAGCCACTCCAAAGAGGCTGAGCTCAGCAGCTGACCCCTTGCAGGGCAGCCCCCCTCCACTGCCCTCGCACCCCTGTGAGGAAAGCACCACACCTTCTGGGTGTTCTTTCTCAAACAGTGACTGGGAAACAAACTCATCAGCTCAGATTTAACTGTGCTCCTGCTTGTTTGACCCACATCAGTCTTTCCCATGGGCAGAGCACAGGCCAGCTTCTGCCTCTACAGTGCAGCACTGCTTTCACTGTAGAGCCCTGAAAATAGTGTGTCCCCCCCAACTCAGGCATGGGGAGCCTTACAAGTGCCTGGGATCACCACACCTCTGACTAGCAGCAAGAGATCCTCTCCAGGTCCTCCTGGTCACAACCAATCCACCAGGAAAGCAGTACAGTGGCCTCAAAAGTTTCCTCTGGGTCTAGCTTTGGTCACTCATGACTTCAGGGCACTTATCCGACATCTCTCATGCTCTCATCATCAGGGCTGTGCTCCTCGCCAGGGACTTCTGACACTCCATTGTGGCAAAACAGCATAATGTCTGCTGAAAGAAAAGCTCCTTGTGAGTAAATGAAGGCACAGTCAGACCAACGCAGGTCCTTCCAACACGGTCTCCTGCCCTGCAAACGCCAATCTAGCAAATGCGGTTTGGGGACTGGCTCGCTGCTGACGAACAGCCCAAAATCCCAGCAGCTTCCCAAAACCAGGGAACAGCATGCACCATGTCCCACGTGATGACACACATCCTGGGCCCTGCACAGGGTTGCGTGTCCACCATGCACCCTGCCCCACAGGCCCCCAGGGGATATGCGCAGGGACCCCAAGTCATCCCCACACTGGGACAGGAACAGGCACACGCTTTATCTCTCCTCTTCCTCCAAAAGCCATGCTCTGGGGGCATTTTCATGGGGAAGCCAATAGCAGCAGCACATCTCAGCCCTTGCTTAGGGCTGTTGGGACCCTCGTGCCCACAGCCACTCTCTGCAGGGTCTCCACAGACCTGTGTGGGGGACAGGCCCCAGGTGCTGCAGAGCTCAGCCCCAGCAACCAGCAGCTCTCCCACCCCGGTGCAACGCTGCCCATGGTGGCTTCATTCCGATCTTGGGAACCAATGGCCCTTTTTGGAGAAGAGGCTGATGCTCCTGATGCAAGTGCTCCCAGTCTCATCCACCCTTCTCTCTGCCAGATATTCCTGTGATCCAAAAATGCCCGCAGGCCCTAGTAGAGGACCAAGCAATCACACACAGGAATGAAACTCTGAGTCAAGCCGAGAAGAGTGTTGGAAAGATTGCTGTGTTACACCAGCAACTTCCCTCCAGCCTCCCTGAGATCCTGGCACCACAGGCCCCACACTCTGCCCTAGCACGTTTGAAGGCACCTCAACAGCACATGGAGACAAACCCCGGAGAAAAAGGTGAGGGGGCCAAAGAGCCTCAGCCAGGGAGATGCAACAGCCCTTGCAGCTGCCCTCCACCCCCTCAGCCCTGAGGAAGCGCCTGTGCCAAGGCAGAGAGACGTTTGCCTCTGGAAGAAGGAAGCTCCAAAGGGAGATACTTAAAATTACTGTGGTTTCCAGAGACAGAAAGAAAAGGATCAGCATAGCCACCTGATGTTTTACCTGCTCCAGAAGGTCAGAGGGAACTTAGGGTAGGGCATCGACTGATGTGAGAAAAGGAGCCAGTCAGCAACACCTTAGAGGTGAGACCACCACTATTGGTTCATTTTGTAGAGAGGAGGAAAAGGCAATACAATAAAACTTATTTCTAACAACATAAAAAAAGAAACACAAGGACTTGAAAGGGTGCAGGACAGACTTACAGACATCTGTGCTATTCATTAGTCTCTGCTCTTTCCCTTCAGAAGAGTGTTCAAGAAAAGGAAGGAAAACCTCCCCTCACTTGTAGCTCTCCCAGCAACTCCCGAGGCACAGCAGGGCTCAGCCAGCCCGGCTTTCCCCCAGCAGCCCTGGCACACACGGCAACAGACTCACCCTGAGGATGCGGCTGTGTCGTCCTTCGCCTCTCCTCAACCACAGCACTACTGGCTCCATCCTGCTGGATAAATCACATGCTCATTTTCTACTCTTTTTTTTATGAAAAGGATGTAGCATTAAAAAAAAGAGCTGGAATTAAAAACCCCCTCTTTTTCTCCCCCTCCACATCTACCAACATCTCAGCCAATCTAGTCCGGTGCTGGCAAACTCCAGTCTCTTTTAATTACCCTTGTGGTTCTTTTTATATATGTGAATTCCCTTGCCTGGGAAGTGGTTAGTTCAAGACTTGTGGTGTGAGTGTCTTTCCGTAGAAAGACCTGTAAGTAACCTTACTAATCTATATAATTATTTTTTTCAGATGCTGTCCAGATTAAGCTCCACGTAGCAATTAGAACCAAGCACCAAGATTAAGGAAGGGCTGTGTTTCTGAAAGCTCACAAAGAGAAAAGGGCATCATTTAAAGTTTTTCTTAAATTTCAAGTGACTTTGGGTGCCCCCTGAAGTCTTCCATGTGGCTTTCGGTACTAACCAGAGCCCTCTGTTTGCCTTCCAGTACCCACCCCACCCAAGGCTAGTGCCTGCATTACAGTGTTCAAAACTCATGTATGATTTATTCTTTTTATTTATTTTTTTATGCCCCACAGAAAATGCCGTGTGTGTGCACAGGAAGGCTCTGTAGGTACCTAGAGCAATGTCTGGAGTGTTTCAGCTCCCCTGACCATATCACAACATTGCAGAGAGATGTGTAGCACAAATCAGTCCAGTCAGAACACAAATTCTTCCCTCCGTACTCCCTATCCTGGGTTTTGCACATTCTCACATCTCCACCACAATAACGTGTGCCCAGCTGCAAAAAGTGTCTTAAGGCTCCATTGCTTGCTAACAACCAAACCCCTGAACAACAGATGAACCAGAAAGCTATAAGGAGGTTTTACGTGCAGAGAAAGAAGTAGCCCCAGGAAACAGTGCTGGGAGCAGCAGCAAAGCCTCCTCGCTGGAGGAAGGCTCAGCAACGGCAGCGTGCCCAGTACATTGTCTCTCTTCCAAACGCTGGCCCTGCTCTTCAGCCAAGACTGGAAAGGACACGATGGTCCACATCTTCGATAGCCCAGCACCTGACAGAGTAACTGAGACTTTCTAGTTAATCTAGTGGAAAGAGTTTTGAAACAACTTGAAGGAAGCAACATGAATATGCAGCAAATATAGTCAAAACCTGCTGCCTATTGAAATGGCTCATTAATACTGCACAGACGAAGTAAATGACTGATGCTTACTGCAGAGTTACCAGTGAACGTATCTGTGCTCGGATTATCGGAGCAGTGCAGAGTGTTTCACCCCATATGGTTTGCCTGAAGAGGCTGTTTCAGATAATGGTTCTCATGTTGTTTCCATGGAATTTCAATATTCCCCAGAAGACACTCGCTGGAGCACTCCAGAGCAACCTCGTGTCATTTGGTGCCGCGTGAACTGGCAGAACGCTGGGTACTTACAATTAAAAGTGGATTACAGAAAAATAATAATGAAGTTCAAATTTGAAAAAAAAAGAGCATGAAATGTTTTCATTGTTATCAGGTTAGTAAACCTAACTTTCAACCCAATTTTTTTAAATAGAAAGAGCCACTCACAAAATAATTTTATGCACATGGATGAAATTAATCAACATCACTGCAAGAAAAGTAGCGCAAGATTAAGTATCCACAAAACATGCCTAGGCACCAGAGATCTCTTGGCAGGAAGGATGGAAGGAAAGAACCGGGACTTATGCTCCATCTGCTAATAATGAAAATGAAGAGATACAGTGGTACGAGTACAAGAGAAAGGTTCACTAAGGAAAAGCCCTTCAGATTGAAAGTGCTGTAATTGTAGTCATGAGAAAAGAAAGCCGCTGGGCTTTAAGGTACAAAGAACACAAAAGCCACCCCACTCAGCCAAATCAAAGGACCGTGGACTCCCTCTGCTCACTTCTCGTGACCTGTAGGGAGCTCTATGGAAAAAACCTCACAGCATAGGATAAATATATGTTCCTTTCCTGGACAATTTTCTGGATTGCCAATTAATAGCCTGTCATCACTGCAATTCCCAGCCCAAAGAAAACCCAAGTGAACTGAGGGAGAGCATACAGCACTAGGGCAGGGCTTTATTAGTTCATGTAGGAGTAGCTCCATGCACGTATCACTACGTGTGTGTATTCTGCATGTTCACCTGCTGTATACTCCATCCAGGGGACAGTGCAGAGGTGCGAGGAGGCTGGTGTGAACATGAGGTAACGGGGTTGATAAAGGAACGAGGATCTCTGACCTGTGGAGAAAAAGCACAAGGTATACAAGAGTCTGGGGAGCGTGAATAGCTTCTGAAAGAGGGCAGATTTGCCACCTGAACTTCAGCGACCGTGCCACAACCAGTAAACCCTCTCTTGCAGCTTGTCTTACCTCCAGCCCTGCTGACGCTGTATCAGGCTGCCTCTCCAGATGGAAGGAGCACAGGTAGCCTTGCCTGGACAGAGCTCTTCCCCAGACACTGCTGCTGAAGAAGACAGCACTCCAGTATCCTCATGCCCTTCTGTGGGCTGGTACCTGCAAATCATGAGGTCAGGGATAACGGTATGCTGCTGCCATCCTTTGTAACAACCTTCAGCAGACCAAGTCTGAATGCACACGCTGTGCTGGTGGTTTCGTGTATTTGCTGCCAGAGCTGCTCAGGAGGCACCGCGTGGCGCTGAGCCCCATTCCACGTTCTTAGCAGGCAACACACTTGAATGAGCACCAATCTTTGCACCTCTATCCGGCAGACCTTCCCTGGCCCCACCTGTGCCTGTCCAGCTATTTTTGCTTCTCTTCCCACCTTACCTCTGCTTACCTTTTAAGTCCTCCCACCTGCCTTGCTTCTGAGGTCTGCCGGCACGTACCAGCTCCTCTGCTGTGCGCTGCAGGTAAAATCTTGCTCATGCCTGAAGCCAGGAGTGGAGCTTGCTGTTGGACAAGGTCTCTGTAGAATACACAGCTGAACGCTGGCAAGTCTCAGCTGAACATACATAGATTGACACGGTGAGAGACTCAGGACATGTCAGATTTGAAAGGAACAGAAAAAATGCACGTCTTTCACCAGTGTTATTCCTTCCCTAGATTTCAAGCCCTTAATTCAAATATTTAAGACTTCAGTTTGTCAAAAGTGAACTACATGACATTAATATTGGGGGGTTTATTTATATATATATATATATTCAAAGTTAAACCTATATTACAAAGATATATGTATGTATTTAAAACATTGGAAAAATGGTATCTTTTCCTAATCCTTTTGCCATTTTTCCTGACATTTTAAAAAATCTGAAAAGTGTCAGACTGAGTCAGACAACACGAAATCTTAAAATAACTGACTCGCATGTTAAAGTTTGGTAGTTATATCAGCAAAGAAAAACAAAGACAGAAATGTCAAACCCTAGTACTGCATATAACTAGTTGTAAATCAATAGCCAGGAAAGCTCCTGACCTACATGAACAGAAGCATGAAACAAAGAAACCTCGGAATAAAATCCATGGCTGACAGAGCTTAGCACAAGAAAGTTGTGTTTGCAAAAGAAATCCTAGCAACAGTACGGGGTCACTGCTCAGTGCAGACAGGAGAATTGTGAAGGATTATGCAGAAAATGCAGAAGTGTTCAAACAGACTTTTATTCGGTATTTGGAAAGAAGGATGATTTGCTTTCACTGCTTGAAGATGATGAAATATTTTCCAGTCTATTAGTAACTGAGAGAGATGTTAGAATCTATCAGCAATGAACATTTTTAAATCAGCAGGCTCAGAAGCTCCAGCATAGTTGGCAGAGAAGCTCTCAAGTCCACTAATGCTGAATGTTAATAGCAGCAGATCTGTAAATGCCCAACTTATAAAAATCTATTAAATGAGAAGGGAAGCAAAGGGAATCAATGAACCATCAGAGGAAAGAGCAACTCTGGGTCAAAGCAAGGGAGGGTTTCCTCCATCTTACCTATTGCTAGAACGGTCAAGGGTAACAGGGAATCCAGTTCTTCTGACGAACCAGAGCCAACATCCTTCCCAGGCTCGTTTAACCTGATGGCTCCGAGGTGCAGAGCTGCCACTCAGCACTCAGACCAGAGTTCTTGGTAAGAAAACTTTGACTTCTGGCTTAGCTTGAAACCTTCTGCTGGAGTTAAGACAGTCAAATGAAAAAAAGATAAAGAGATACAGGCTCACGCCCTCCTCCCTGTTACTGCCCACATGCAAGGTCAGATAGTTTTCTGACCAGGATCTGGGGTTTCTGTGAAGCTTTTCCTTAGGTGTGTACTTTTCCCAGTGACTGTGCACAAGGAGCAGCTGGCTTGTGGCCATGAAATGTCCCAGACGGGCACCCAGAAGCTCAAGGGAGCAGCACAAGCCTGGTTCCGTCTTCTTTGTTAACAAGTTGCAGGTAGAAGTGAATTAAGTCAGTGTATGGTTTGCAGCTAATTCAAACAACTGAATAGGGCTAGAAAGCATTATCAGATACTAGAAGCCATTACTGCTTCAGGATAGTACCAAAATATGTTATACACACCCAGCCAGGTAGAAAGCTTTGTCTTTGGAACTTACCAGTGTTTTCAACCCCCAAAAGAGTGTTGCACAAAACAAGCTAGTGCATAGTAGAAGTTGTAATACACTCTGTTTGATCTCCCATTTAATGTAATGAGGCTTCACTGAAAAAAAAGAAGAGCAAAAAAAAGATTAATCAAAATCCTGTGTGAATTTATTTATGGATCACAAAAAATGTTTCTAGAATATCCAAGACATGGTCGAGGGATAAAGTTAGATGAAGTTAGGATTTATCTCGATTACCTAACCTGGCATTAAAATCCTTTCCACTGATCAGCAAACAGAGGGATAAAAAGATTTCAGAGACATTATGTAGGTCTGGAATAATTCCCAGTACGAGTTCCTATAACAAGAGGAATTGTGGGAGGAATACAAATATTAATCAGAAGAAAAGGTTCTAAATTGGGAAACTGCTCTGGCAATGAGACAAAAGTCTAAGTCATTAGTGTAACAACCTCTAATCCCAATCAGAACAGTCAGTCTCATGACGGAGATGGACGTGAAATGGCTTTCTCCATAAATATTTCGGTTTTGATTAATTCTAACATTCTATGTCTGGACGTAACAAATATGTTGTGAAACATATCATGAAAAACAGAGACATTTGGCTGAACAATCCAAAGCGATGTAGAAAACTCATTTTCTAGGAAATGGAGAAACAAATTTTAAAGCTGTCTTCTTCTTAACTCAATGCAGAAAACTCCCCAGCATCCAAGTCTTCAAAATAACTTCTCCCAGAAAAAGCAGCCTATCTAATTAAGTCCAGAACCATGCTACTGTTTTGACCCTGATTTCCATTGGCAACTCCCTGACAGGCACCAAAATACCTTATTAAATTTTTCCAGGGACAGCAGTTCTGATTTACAATACCAAAAAAAAAAAAAAATATTTTCTAGGTCAGAAAAGGCAAGAAATGCAAGGAACAATCTCGTGGTCACAGAATTCAAACAGAGCATCAGGCAGTAAGCTCAAAGTCCTGCTACGGTGACAAGTACTCATGTAAAGCAGATCATCCCCATCCAGAGACTGAAGAACATCCATATGCATACCAAAGCTCAGAGATTACTCGGAGCACTCTCTTTTTTTAAGTGTAATTACAAATCTTTCCCTTTCAGAGGCTGTGCCAGCATAAGAAGCTCTTGTGACAGCCACGGGTAGTGACAGCCCAAGTGTGTTGGGGCTACGTACAGAAGTGGATCAAGGTGGATCCCAGGTAAGAGCAGCCCTGTTTTGGGAAAAGTATTTTTTAGGCACTCTCTGCATCAGGTTCCTGGGCAGCCTCATCACGACCAAAAGGGACTGAGGACAGAGGGAGGTGAGAACTAGTTAAGTCTCCTACTGGCACTGGAAGAAATGCCCTTGTTATCGTTGTTTTTGGTTGGGGTGCTTAATAAAGCACGAATTCTGTGTAGGAGCAGGAGGCTACAGCGGTTTTCTACAAGGCTCATGGACATGAGGCTCAGGCTCTTGGGTTATTCGAGGAGAGGATGGTATCTCCTCAGTCAGTGACAGCAGCTCCCACCAGAACTTGCACATTCTTACAGTAAGTTTCACTTCGAGCTAACGAACAGTTCCCGACTTCATTAAAAAAAAAAGAAGAAAAAAAAAATCTCCAAAGGACTAATGGATTTGACCATGTTGCAGCTCAGCATGCTTTACAATAAACGATATAAAAGTTGCCATCAAATTCACCCCTCATTTAAAGGTTTCCACTTCTGATGTTATTATGGGCTTCTTATGTAATGCTGAAGTGTATTTTAAAGACAGATGCATTAGATTCCAATTTTGCTTTTAAGTAGAGCTACCAATCTAATTAAATCATCATTCTCCGAGTTTGCACCCTGCAGATGAGCAATGCCGCTTTCCAGAGTGCTCCAAGTCCTTCTGAGGTCTGTGGAGCCAAATTCATGGCTGCCTGAGCACACAGAAAAGACCTGCAACCATTTAAGAGCCGTGTGGAAATACCCTGGGGACAGCCAGCAGAGTAACTCAAACCAGAAACAAGTGTTTTTCTAAAGCACAAATGAATCAGGAGAATATATCCCAACAAAATGGGAAATCAGAGTGGGATTGAAAGAGGAAAGTTCAGGACCACTATACACAGCTTTATACTAAACTAAATGTATCTACGGCGGTAGCCACATTGATAATTGCCTAGTTCAGAGGCGTCCCTGCCCGTGGCAGGAAGGTTGGATTAGATGACCTCTAAGCCGTTCTATGATTCTAGAGATTCTGTGATTCGGTTCTCCCCCACACTGGAGAGCAGGAGATGTTCTCCAGCCTTACTCTCCACAGCCCTGCATATCTCGTTAGCCATTCTGCTGAGACAATTCATCCAAACTGACCCCACTTCGGTCATTATCAATTTGGGTCATTAATGATCCCACTTGCAACTTCAGTAATGACTGACATACCGCTGGCCAGTGAAACCCGGCGAGTTTGGACAGAGCAAGATAGGCCAGGCTGAATGCATCTGTTCACAATTTAAGTCTTCAAAAACCACAGAGCATTGCTCTAGTAAAGACTAGATTTAGCAAGCGAATTCTAGTACCTACATTTCAAGCCCCAGGCAGGAATGTAACCAGCCACAAACCCTGGGAACAGCTGTACTGCGCGTGGCTTCTAGGAATTTCTTCCTTCGGACAACTCTGAGCGCTGAAGACAATGAGCTACAAACGCCGCTTGCTGTTTCCACGTTCTGGACACTACCTGTGCTAATGGCTACTGTTCTATGGCTATCGTCAATCCCCCTTATCTATTAAAATTTCTGCACAGGACTTCTCTCTCCTTTCCCTCTTCTTCCCCCAAAGCCGATGTTGGAGCACACACCACACTTTCTACTCCTCAGATCCCCGCGGTGGTTCTCTCTTCATGGTGTCCCACTGACCGCAAGAGGAGCTACTGGTGGGGGGCACACCAGTTCCTCACTCACGGTCTCTGTTCAAGCCTAGAAACTGCCTTTACTGTCCTACTTAGCTGCCTCGGAGTCCTTCCCACGTAGCTCTACCTGGCTCTGGACAGTTGAACGAGCCTTCTTAATTCTGTCTGGCAGGACACTGACTTCCCATCAGTCTTCCAGAAATTCTTAATTCATTTGTACTTTTGACCTACACAACAGTCTTTGGCAATAAGTTCTACAATTTAATAATAAGTTTTATGAGAATGTATGACTTTCTGTTTTAGACCCGATACCTCATAACTTCCTTAAGTTCTCCTATTCTTAAAAATAATAGTCACCTCCCCTTCATTGTTTCCTAACTAGGCAGGAGATCTCAAGATCTCTGTCCCATGGCTGATTATTTTCTCTGTTCTAATATGAAAACCGTTCTGTCCTCATCCAATTTCTGTAGGTGGAATTCAGATTAAAAAGCTTTGATTTAGTGCTGGAGTTTAGATACCTACCTCACAGATTGACACCTACAGGTAGAAACCTAAATTTAGGAGTCTAAATCTCTAAGCTAAACAACTCCCACCCATCCTTTTTAGTTCTATTTTATTCTTTATGAAGACAGGATGAACAGAGCTGCACATATTAATCAATACGTGGGTTTGCCAAACATTTATATAGTGACATAATCACATAATCGTGTTTTTCTTTTCCTTTTTTCCTCTTCTAAAAACTTCGCTCATTCAGTCTGAATTTTTTATCGCTGTGGTCACTGCATCAATGTTTCTATAGAGTTCTCCTACAGCAACTCTATTTCTGAGTGATAATAACATAACGTTCAATCCATAATTGAATAAGTATAATATATAATTGAATATGTATATTCTCAGACAAACCGCTTTGCATTTATTAGCATTGATTTCCCCACGCCATTTCCGACACAGTCACTCACTGCCACGAGGACCATCTGCCTCTCCTCTCAGGGTCACATCTGACGATCGCGCCTCATTTTGTGTCAGCCACAAACCTTGTCACTGCTGCGTTCACCCCGCTTTCCGAATCATTTATAAGGATATTGAAAAGCAGAGGTCCTAAATCAAACAGTTGCATGACTGAGCTGCAGAGCTCCTTTCACTGGGAGGACAGATGTTTCCTCCCACTTTTGGTCCCATTTTGTCTCCGTCTTATTTACTTACACGAGGACATCTTATTATCTCAGCTTAACTACTCCAAGAGTCTTTGCAGAAAGACTTATTGACATTTGTTTAGAAGTCCATGTGCACTTTATCAACTAGATCAGCCTTACCTACAAGCCTGTTGACATCTTCAGAGAGTTCAAATAGATTTATGAGACACGGTCTCCTTCTGCAAGAACTGTAATGACTTTTTCCAAATAAATCACATTTATGAAATTGTCTACACGTTCTCTTCTTTATTATTGTAGTTTTTACCCACTTATTCAGTTTGGAAGTGAGATTTACTGATCTGTGGTTTTCCACGTTTGTCCTAGAGTCCTTTTTCTCAAGGCTGAAGACACATTTGCCACTTTCCATCTTTCTTGCAGTGTGGTCAACTTAAATGACACTTTTCATGCTACATTTAGCTTTCTCTTAATCTAGTGTTTGAGATCTTTCAGAACTCTTGATTGAGTATCATCTTATCTCAGTGCTTTCTTACTGTTCATTTTATTGATTTGTTCCAAAATGTCCTCTGCTGAAACTTCATTTAGGGACAATTCCTCATACTCTCCACTGCTTCACCACTAATGTACCCCTTCCTAGCCTTCCCCTATAATTTGTTCCCTATTATTACAGTTTCCTATCCTTCTGCCAAGATTCCGAGGCATTTATTATGTCAATAACTTCCTTTAAAATTCGACAATCTAGTTCACCTCTTTTAGGCTTCAGAGTTGCAGCATTTGTATAGCTATATTTCTACATTTTTTATTGATCTAGTTGCACATTTTTCACAGGGTCTACTTAGCTGGGACTTTAATTGCTGAGACCATTCTTTGCTATTTCCTTCCTCAATGTTATTGATTCCAGTTCTTTCCATTTTTCTAAATTACACACATTTTCTTATTTCTCTCAAAGAGGAGTTGCCATGTTGAGCCACGTGCTGTTGCTTATTTGGTGAGCTTCTACAACTGTCAACTACAAAAATACCTCATTGCTTTTGCATGTTAAAACCTAGTTTCACATTGATTTATATAGCTTCTCTCTCTTGTAAAAACCACCTCACCAACAACTGCGAACCTGCTTGTCTGCTACTGTGACAATTTATAGCACAGTGGTTCCACTTCCAAAATTTCTTTCCTACTCATTCCCCTGTCGTCGGCACCCACATCATTCACAACTCCAGCACTAAATGTGGCCAAAAAAGTCCAGCAAAAACCTCAACAGCACTGCAGAAAATGAGACTTCCTCCCATGTTTTAACAATACATTTCATTAACACCTCCCAGTATGAGACTTTCATGATTGCTCACTCATGTTTCATTTTTTATTTTCTCTAATTCCCATATCTTTTCCTGGCATGCTTCAGGCACTCAGTTATATCTTTTTTTAATATATTTTGGTATTTGTTTCCTCTTTCATAAATGAAGCACACAGCACTTGTTTCTTTTTATTTCATACTGTTGATTTCTGGATCACTCTCTCCAGTTTCTCAGCATCATTAGAAGTCTGATCCTGACCTTCAAAGTGTATCTTGGTTTACTCACAAATTTTATGAGTGAGTTCTTTGTTATGTCATACAGGTCATTAATCAAAAAAGCTGCATAGAACAAGGCCCAGGACATGGGCCAGCAGGACTCTAGACAAAATAACCTCCCAATCTGAGAGTGCCCCACTGCCACCCACATTACAGGAATATCACGTAGCTTCTAAATGAGGAACCTCAAGCTACAAACTGCACAGGGCCTGCCAAGACGATGAATTTGGCTTTGGTCCCCCTCACTTCTTTCTGGATCCAGACTAGAGTCCACAGGGAGGAGGGCTGCCTGCTCGCTGGACTATTTTGAGTACACTGTGGGCTCTCTTTGCTGGGAGCCCACTTAGTGCCTCTGTTCACGGCAGCATGTGAATCTGCCTGCACATATGCAATAAATCTCATTGCCCCAGGAAGCACCGGCTTTTCTACGCTCGCACAATACAGTTATGCATTAGAGGGAGGGCTGCAACATATGGTCTCTCCCTTATACAGAAACAAGGTAAGTGTCTCACCCAGCCAGAAATACTGGGCACACTGATATAGACCATATTTCTTTAGTCTGCTTCTGAGAGAATCATGTGGAACAGTTTCAAAAGCTTTCCTAAAGCAAAATATGTCCCATCTGCTGCCTCCTCTTCATCTACTAGACATTATTTTCTCAGAGAAGGAAATTAGAGTAAGATCGCATGATTTATTCTTGTAAATCTATGTTTAGGGTTGTTTTTTCTTCTTATCTTCTATTTGCTTTAAATTGATCCTGTAATATTTTTTTCAGCCTTATTTCTGCTAAGAGTGGTCTCTAATTCCCTGATTTCTCTTCTTCAAAAAAGTAAACTGTGTTTGCCTTTCTATCGTGCTCAGTGATCTCACCTGTCTTCCAAGAGCTTCCAGGGTAATCATTAATGCTTCAGTAATTGCTTCGGCTACTGCCTTCATTGCCCACACGGCTCTCGCAGCACATACCCACAGCAGTTTGAGGCCAGAGCTTCTAATCTGGAGAAACAAAGAGAGATCAACCATAAGGCAGAGAAACGGTGTAAAAGGACTTGAGGGATCAGGCCAAGCTCAGACCACTTGCCCTCCTCTCACCTTCAAGGAGGCTCAGCCTCCTCTCACAATGTTGGGTTTAGCACAGCACAGAGTGGTATTAACATAGCAGGAATCACGGAATTGTTTAGATTGGAAAAGACCTTTTAAATCGAGTCCAGCTGTTAACCCAGCAACGCCTGGTCCGCCACTAAATCATGTCCCTGAGCACCCCATCTATACATCTTCTAAACACCTCCAGGGATGGTGACTCCACCACTTCCCTGCGCAGCCCGTTCCCGTGCTTGACAACCCTTTCAGTGAAGAAGTTTTTCCTCATATCCAATCTAACGCTCCCCTGGTGCAACTCCTCTCATCCTATCACTTGTTACTCAAGAGAAGAGACCAATCCCACCTCGCTACAACCTTCCAGCTGAGGAAAAGCAAGCTCACAACTCCAGGAAGGCTACATCTGAAAATACATTTTCAGTTCAGGATTTTTGGTTTACTGTGCTGATGGGAATTTAAATACCAGGAGCACACCAGCAGCCGCACTCGTGATGACAGAGATTCGCTGACTGATCGGTAGAATATGAAGGGGTCTTTTATCAGATACTTAGGTGGATGCTAGAACGTGCTGGGGAGGAGCGTGAGGTCCCAGTGCATGTCACAAATTTAAAGGGAAATGCAAGTGAAGGATCCTGGAAGGCAAAGTCAGGCTGCTAGCTAGAAGACTTAGCCCCAGGGTACTGTTGACAGTTTCTCTGAAATCCTTCCAGACACACACACAACTCCAATTAGGCAGAGGGGAAGAAGATGCTTTCCAGAGGTGATGGTCTCCATCAAAAGTCAAAAGTGAAATCAGACTTTTCACAAGGAAGACATATATGATGTGTTTAATTAAGTAGGAGCTGGGGGGAATCTGACATGAGCTAAGGCAAACAGATTGTTAAGGGCTGGTAAAACAAAAATACTCTCTGTATCCAGCTAGTTCAGAGAAAAAGCTTAGTACAGGGGTAGGAACAGTTCATAGGTGAAATTTTACTATATCAAAATGACATTGGACTAGGAAGGTAAACAAATGTGCCTCTCAAATTAAGAACTCTAAATATATGTATATAATTATTTTTTTCAATTAAAAAAAACCCCACGACTAGATGAAGTAAAATACAAGTAATAAAATGTCATCTTGACATGGGAGAAAACAGTAAATCCCAGTGACAAAACCAATGCTTTACCATAGTATGTGGCCATAAACTACAGAAAAGAGAGTATAAGTCAAAAAAGTGAAAGAATTTTTTTTTTATATCAAAGAAAATGTTTTAAGGAATCTAGTCAGACAAAAATTCTTACAGGAAAAGACTATGTACTGAAACTGTCTGGCAGTAAGAATATAAATATATGAGTAGAGCTATCCCATCAGTCAGCAGAGAAAGAAGACTGAGTGCTTAATGTTGAGAGGTGAAATACTAAACATGGGGACCTCTACTATTCATAAATAAATCGATATAATGGTACAAAGGGGTAAAAAAAAAAAAAAAAGGCTAGAGAACCAATTTACAGAAACACAGCATGACTGCTTTTCAGAACTATTAGCTCCCGAACATCCAAGAGGAGATGCTGCTCTCTACTTGATAATATGCAAGGTACAAGAGGAGTAAGTTCAAGAAGAGGCAGTCAACGAACCGACAGAGAACACGGGGCTGTTCTTACAGAACAGAAAACTCTATTTTGGAGCGCAACGGTTATGACTTAGGAGGTCTTAATGGGCAAGGAGCTCACCACAACCGCTCAAGGTAAAAGTGCGATAAAATGGGAGAAGTGATTAGAAATAAGGAATCCGTTGAACCTCTGGGTACAGCATCATTGAAACCACGAGTATATCTAATTCCGATGCTCGCATTTAAAGCTGTTGAAAGATTAGATCGGGGGCAGAAAAGAGCCATAAAAAGTATATGAGGAGAGAAGAACATGTAACCGGGAAACTTAAACAGCTCAATTGTGGGGCGATTCGATAAATACTTTCACAAGGGGAAAATATCAACCAACACTTTTTAATCTAGCAGAGACAGAAGAAAGACTAAGGGCTGAAAAATGAAAGTGATTCAAACCAGAAATGAAACACACATTTTTTAACAGCAGTGATGATTAAATTTGGGAACAAACTACCACCTGAAGTGATGGATTTTGCAACTCTTGACATCTGGAACATATGTTCCTGTGAAAAGTTCAAGTTTTGATAAATAAGATTTTTTTTTTTCCCCCTGAAAAACAATTTTGTCAGAAAATTCTTAGCCACTATTTGGCTTTCTCGTCTACTTCAAAAGGATATAAGATGAGCCTGAGAAACAGCTTTTTACATTGAAAGTTGGTCAAAATGATAATTAAAAGCAGAATAATGGAATTCCTAGATAAGGAGCATGGTATGGTAGGAGCTCATTATCACAGCGTCTGCAATGAAAATTTTGCATCACTAATATTTCAGAATTATTTGAACGTATCTTTATAAAAATGATCAAAAAGGAACTGCCTGACATAATCTACTTGAACATTCAAAAGCCTTCTGACAGCCCTTTTCAGGCAGGGGCTATTCCAGAAGAATCCTGCCCGCCCAGCCACCGTGGATGCTACCGAAAAGCCAAAGCACAGACCAAGAGGCAAAGCCTGCACCGACAGCCCGGGTGCTGCCTCGCATCACGAGCAGGTCTTTCACTACGAGCTTTGGCTTTTTTTGCAGAGGTGCTAAGTGGCATTATTCCAAGTCTGATTTTTGTAATTGCAATCAAGGCACCGAGAACTCTTGCATAAGTGCTTTTAATACACTACAGGAATGAAATACGACGCATACGGCACTGACAACTTGTAGAGCATCATTAAACACACCACGATCATTAACAAACGTGCCAAGGCAGGCAAGTACATCTGCATGTAATTCAAGTGGAGGAGTCGGGCTCCACATTACCTCTTTTTTTTCCTTCAGTAAAATACTTCAGAAGACTCCAGATTATCCCGAGTCAATAGAATGTGAAGCATCACTGAAAAAAACATCCTCTTGGGATTTCTCATTGGACTGAGAATCGTGGCACTTCTCGGTAAATGTCAGGCTTATCGGTGTTGTGAGTAAGCATCAGTTAGCTCTCAAACAAGCTGACTCTGTTCATTTTTCTCAGAACTGTATGTAATATTCTTCTGGCAAGGAACAGCTCTTTTAGTAGACTGCAGTGCAAATTTGTAAAAGAAGCTTGCCTCAGCTCTGATCCAAAAACCAAGAGTGATCTAAAATAGATTAGATGGCTGCAGAAAGATCTGCTGTTCGACTACAAACCCTGGATCATTTGGAGTTACAAGGATACAAGAAATGCAAATTTCTCCTTTTCAGATCATAGCAGATGCACTAATTGTAAGAAAACTGTCTTAATACTTGTTTACCTACTTCAAATTACATCAGCAGCTTCAAGTGTATTTTTTACCTGTGAGTGGTTAATGACATCAATATTTGCAAAGCATTTTCATCCCTTTATAAAGATCCTTCCTTTTTCTCCACCATGTAGCTTTTCTCTTTATATTGCTAGATGAGACCTAGCAGCATCGTGGTGAGATGTTCATTAGCATTCAAATAAAAATTCATTGTTCGCTTGCATAGTGGGGAGATGTTCAGCGTTCACTGTTACCATCAGAAGTGTTTACATTCACAACTACATTTCATTTTCCTGTGACAGAACATAATGGAGCACAAGAAAGGTTGCACTGGGTCAGATCGAAGGCTCCTCTGCTGCAGCATCTGGTTTTCAATACAGGTGCCTGGGAAAGGAGTTTAAGACCGTACCAGGCAGGGAGCGGAGCCTTCTTGGAATATTATTCTGTTTTCCAACAATACGTGTCTTGGGACTTTTTGAGTTACAATCTTTGGTTTTACTATTTAACAGGTTACGCTTTAACTTCTCTCTATTAACTTTTGCTGTCACCCCCGGAGCTCAAGTACACTTTGAGCATCCATAATATCCTATGGCAAGGGATTTTACAGCTCAATTACAAGTTTTGTAAAGAACCATCAAGCAGATTACATCGATTTCTAGTTGTTGCTTTGGAAGAGACACTCGAGGGCCTTCTCAGTTCGAAGAGAAGGCAGCGGCGGGGATAGGAGCAAAGCTTATAAAGCCACGGTCCCAGCAAGGCGAGGTGGGCAGCGCAGGCAGGTGGGCCGCTGCTCCGACCCGCTATAGTCTTGCTTATGTTGTTATGACGAGGTCATCTTAGCTGCACTTTCAAGATCCTTTCAAGAGCTCTACCAAATGCGTGAAATGTGCTTCCTCACTAGAAAAACTTTCCCTAATATGTTGGTGCTTACCCATTTAATCGTTTTTATCTTAGAATTTCTATTCACTTGCTCAATACAGACTCCAGCGTGACGGTCTGTAGTTCACTCCTGGGGGCCTTCTCAGGGATTGGTGTCACATTTGCCATCTTCCAGCCCTCCTGCAGGGAGGCTGATTTAAGTGACGGGTTACACACTACAGAAGCTCCATAATTGCATATTTGTTTTCCTCCAGAGCTCTTGAATGATTACCATATGGTCCTGGCAATTGCTGACTCTTCGTCTTATCAATTAGTCCTAAAACGCATTTTATTGTCATTTAATTTGAGACAGTTCCTTACACTTGTCCCTGTAAGTTTGTGTCTCATGGGAGAATAACCTACCTCAACTATAACGAGCACGAACACAAAGCTTCAGTTTACTTTTCAACAGCAATTTTCCTCTCTTACAGCAATCCTTTTAGAGACTGGTCATCTGTTGACCTAATCTCTGAAAAACTACTTGATTCTGGCAATTTTGAAAATACTGTTACTAGTGTTTTTATTATTCCTTCAGTGAGTTGCACCTTAAAATTTTCCTTTGCCCACAGTTAATGCCTTTTTTTTTTTCTTTTCTCTTTTTTAATAGTGTCTTTATTTGCTCGGAAATCCCTGATTTTGAATATTCTCCTCCGCTCTGCTGTCAAAATATTGCCTTTTTGGTCCCTTGTAGAATTACTGCACTTAGTGATATATTGCTCTGAGCTTCAGATGGGGTGTTTTTATCTACTTTCTCATCTTCTGCATCCTTACAGTAGCCGCTTTTAATTTCCTTTTAAGAAGCTCCCATTTTTAAGTTAGGTATTACTGTGAGGGGAAAATCAAAATACTCCTAAGATACTCTGTCACTAATTTCTCTTTAAAAAAAAAAAAAAGTATCCACCAAGATGTTTTTGAAGAAGGAAGGCTCTGGAGGAAAAAAGGATATTTAAGACCTCGAGCTGGAAGGGGAAAGATGGGGAGGACTCTGCCACGGCACTGCAGGGAGCAAGGACCTGGGTGCTGGGCGAGGCAGGCAGAGGAACCTCGAGCACCAAGCTTGCAAAAGGGGCTGTATCAGGGCCAGGTAAGAGACAAGCAGGGAATGTGGAGAAGCAATTCCCAAAGGTGGATTCAAGCTCAAAAGCAGGAATGCAGGTCAGTGTGGACTCACTCGTTCAGAGAGGGGAGCCTGGAAGATCTTCCATCACCGGCTTTCTGCCCTCGCACAGGCAGAGCTGTCACTCGCCGGAGCGACACTTCAGCACGCCGGAGCTCTCTGCTGCTAGGCAGGCTCTGGGGGGGCTGTGGGGAGCTCGGGGTGAAAGCCCACGTGCATTGCCCTATGCCACGGCTCCCACATCTGCTGCAGGGCTCAGTAGCCTCGTGGCTTACAGGAGTTAATAATGCATGGATGACAGCATCCAGCTCACCTGGAAGAAATGATCTCACACCAAAAAAAAAAAAAAAAACCAAAAAACCAGAGAGGCCAGCAGCTTCCACGGGACACAACGTGGGCCACGCATCTCTCTCTGCAAGGGCAAGTATGTGGGCAGGACAGGCTCCTGAGTGCTTTGTCACTGGCTGGTGTCATCCCATGCTTGGATGTGACAGTAGCTGGACAGCCTCAGGGTCCTGAGGACACTGCTCCCTCTGAGGACACCGGTCTGCCCAGGCAGCTTTTTGCTCACACATGCAGGTGTCCTAGGACAGCAGCACCCTGTCCCTGGGGACAGGCTCCCTCCTCACACAGGCAAGGTTTACAAAATGCCATGTAAATGGAATATCAAGCAGGCAGCTGGCAGAACCCAGGCAGGCCGGTAGATCCACAGCACCTCGCGGAAACAAATCTACCAGATGTTTCAGCCTCACAAGGGAGCCACGCGCCCGTCCTACTGCAGGAATTGTGTTTTGCCTCCTGGTGTGTTGGCTTCCTGCAATAACACTGGAAAATGGTGGCGGTTTGAGAGTTACTCTCCCTTCCTAAAATCAGCGCTACCATAGGTCTGTGTAGTTAGGGAGTATCAACAAGAAATAAATCAGAGCTTGGAGATCTGCTGTTCTCCACTCTTTCTCCAGCGTGGCTTGTTCACACTGCCGCGCTGCAACCTGAAGAATGCCATCTATAATGAATACTAAATAGTGGGAGTCTTTTTCTCAGTAATGTGTTACTAAACCTGATTGCTGTGCAGTATAATATGCTGGGAGAGAGCAGGGGCTTGGCTGTGGTTCTCTGTTTCATGCAGTCATAGAAACTGTCAAGCTTAGGTGCCTCTGTGATCTCCAAGCAGCACGTCTCCCTACACCCTTTCCTAGCTACCCATTTATTTTTAAAATGTTCCATTGTTACTGTAGCTCCATTCTTTCAGCCAATTTTAATGTCACTATTATTTCTGTCTCTTTAAAATTTATCTACTTATGCAATTTTAATCTTTTTTTTTTTTTCCAAACCAATTCACAGTAATATGTTAACAGCTGCCTTGTAGTGGCAGTCACCTAGAGTTAATACTCAGAAGTCCTCGCTATTAAAAAGCGATTCGCCTCTGCTATAAAATCTGTAGTGCATTGCCTTGCACCCCTGTCCTCAGCGCATTCACACATGTCTCCGCTTCATCACCAAGAACATTTCTGACCTTGCCGCCCCTGCCCACACTTCAAAATTCCTGCAGCCGACATGGAATACATCTGCCTCTATTTTGGGAGTTTGATGACACTTTTGATTTCCCTTCTCTGCCAGCAGATCCATCTTCCAAACAATTCAAGACACGACCGTGATGATAATTCTACATAACAAAATGCACACTGAAAATGGTACTGACCCAAAGGCTTGTTAAGTGTAGATAAGAGTTTCTGAGGAGGGACTTTTTTTGCCCTTTAGGATACTGAATTCAGGCAAAACCAAAGTTTCTACAAACCAGCAGAGCACTCATCGCAATTCAACGCATATTCTTTCTTCCTCGACTCGTACACTGAAGGGTTCATGTAACTATACATACGCTTCCTACACACCCAGGATCAGACTTCCCAGCAGAAGTTCTACAAGGCAAAGCATCACACCTGGCTTTGGTAAGATCAAATCTACAGTCACGTGGGCGCATGGAACAGGAGATGCTAAAACCTATCGCAGCTGTGCTCCTCACTGAGCTGTGCAAAGGTCACGCTGCTCTGCAAATAAGCTCGTGTCAACAGTGAGCACATATTAGAGTTCAGAAAACACTTTGCTGAGGAGATCCAGGCTTTCTGGGTTAAAAGGTTATGAAATTTAGTCTAATCTCTATTTCTATTTTCTTAGATGTTCACTACCAATCTATTATAGGTAAAGAAGGCAGCGCAGCCCAAAATTAAGGTTTCCCAACCTCTTTTACACAGCCCTTCACATATTTCTACAAGACTGCTCAGACTTGTAGTTCAAACTGTTCAGAATTCTCACAAGCTAGTCTGAAGTCTTTCTTTTTAAATTAAGCTGATTTGCATCATAGTTTCTCAGACTGAAATAAAATAATTTTCTTTTGTTAAAACATTCCTTCCACTACTCTCCTGAGAATCTTTTGTGCCTCTGTGCTTTATCACAGGAATTTCACACTTGGTACAGTGTTTCTCCTGGTGAGAGGTTTGTATCTGTTGCCTTCACAAGCATCCACAAAGTTCTTACACTTTCAAACAACTGGAACCAGTAGCAGTCATCTAAAAGTCACATAGAATAACTAAGATACCAAAAGATTTAACAGCCAGCAAATGAAAAACACCTGAATAATGTGAATGATTTCTAAGTGCATAGAAACTAATATTGGAAATGAATACTTGTCAACATGAATTCCTCATGAACAAAACAAGCTGACTCAATCTAATTTCACTCTCCAGTGGATGAGACTTAGTGGATAAGGAAGAAGCAGCAGATACCACATACCTCAATGTCACTGAGGCTCCTGACATTGTCCTACATGACATTAGTGAGTGCAAGGATGCCCAGGCTGAAGTCATGACACAAATCCGGTTGGAATCTGCACTCTGAGAGTGGTTTCCAATGGTTCATTCTGAACTGTAAAGGACAAATTGAACGGTTACTCAGCTTTTCATAAGTTCCATTCAATATTTTATTGATAGCCTGGATGAGGGAATGGACTGTGTGTTTATTAAATCTGCCAAGATTAAATCTGCGAAGAGTGGCTACAAATACATGGGGGATAGCAATATGAAAAACTTTTGACAACTTGGACAAGTCGTCTATAAATATAGGAGTCATCTCAGTTGTAAAAAGTGTAGCTTTTGAATTTAGGCAGGAGTGAAGTGTACAAACACATGACAGACATCAGCTGGGCAGAAAGCAGTCTGGGGGAAAAACCCCATATTTCTGCAGGTTCTGATAGATCATAAGCTGAGCAGGGGTTACTGTCCTGAGCAAAGAGAAAAACACTACCTGGATATATTGACAGAAGAGTTACCTGCAAGACATCTTGCAGGTCCTCTTGCTGTACTTAGTAGTGGTAACGCCCCAGTGCAGAGGCATGTCCAGCCTTGGCTACTGCTCCTCAAGAACGCTTGACAGGCGGGCTGAGCAGCAAGAATAACAGTAATGGTTAGAGGTGTGGAAAACATGACCTGAATCAAGAGACTGAGAACAGGAGGTGCTCAACAGAGAGACCATGGAGAGGAGCAATAGGAGTCCCAACGGAGTCAGGATCGGTGCAGTTAACGGTCCTGTAGCAGGCAAAGGTTTGCGACAAAATGGAAGAGAAACCACAGCACCACATATGCCAAGAACATCATAAGCAGATCTGATTCTGTTGTGGAAAACAGAGACGGACTAAGTGATCAGTTGAATCTTCTTCCAGCTTCACTTTTCAATGATTCTGTTCTCAGCTGATGCTGACTAGAGTTTGTCTCTACTCGATTTGTCCTGATGTACCCCAGTGACTTCATACAGCAATTGCTCACGTACATTTACATCATTCCTGCATTAACATCATCATTAAGGTTAGTCTTTTACGTTCATGTTACCATCTCAAGACTATCTGTCTTACAAATACCTTATCAAAAAGCTATTTGCCAAACCAGCTCGACTCACAACTCATTAATCAAAAGCCATTTTAATAATTAGCCCTCAAATAGTAATTCAATAAAATCTTTGTATCTTGATTTTCCTTTCTAACCAGCACAATGGGCAAAAGGGTTTGTAATCATCTGGCACCACTGCTCTCAGACTCAGAGAATCTAGATAAGAACTGCTGGTGCCAGTCTGCCATTCCACTGCCATCATTTTAGAAACTACTACAACTTTAGGAAAAAATGTGCGCGTGTCGGGCCTCTCAGTTCCACATTCTGATAGAAGACACCAGATCACTGCTGCTGCCATTATTATCCAGTCCCACTGCTGGCACAAAAGCAGGACCAGTACTGCCTAAGCCCATTCTGACACTGGAAGAGATGTACTTAAAATCTTCCCCAGATCACCCATTTCAGTGATTATACACCCTCTATCAACAGCATATTCCTAATATCTCTGTTGGAATGGACATGGAAACCAGATGCAGTGGTCAGGCAGGGCAGCTGACTAACATGACTGCTTCTTAGTCACAACTATTTCTCAGGGTGCCAAGGGAAAGCAGTGCTGCCTTATCAAATAACTAGAATCAATTGCCAATATCGATCAGAACCAGCTATAGCTGAGCTTCCCAGAGGATCAATCAAGTCAAATGGTTGTGTGGTGATACTGCTGGAAGGCGAACAAAGATCCTTGTGAAGTTGTGAAGGTTCTGAGGTTTATGAAAATACAGCTCAACTTCACTGGCATACAATCACTTAAATCAACATTATATAAAACCAGAAATAATACAAGCCACAGGCCTTGTTAGCGCTGTATACCCTTACACCACTGTTAAACTGAGTTGATAAGTTAGAGAGCAGAAACCCAAAAGACTCCAGATTTATCACCTTAGTTCTTTACATTTCTTCTCAAGAATCCACACTGCTGTCATTTGCTCTTCCATTTCGATTACCTTCTTTGTAACATATTGGCTTTCTTACTTTTACTGAATAATTCCTGGTCTATTATATCTATAATTATACTAATAATTAAGCATGCCTTTTCATCAGCTAGAAGCTAATTACTTCTGCTCCTACCCCAGCTTGCTCAGAAAACAGCCAATTCATCTGCAGCCGTACCACTCTCACTGTTGCTAAGCAGTCAGTGCTAGTCAGCAGCCGCACTGTCGTTTAGCTCACCCTGGCTTTAAATGTACTTTGCAGGAGCTGCGTGGCGGTGTCTTCCCAACCTCAGAGCACATGTTCTTCACCTGCAAGCAAGCTCTAGTCGCACGCTGAAGCGCGGTACCTGCTCGGCAAGAACTGCTTACCCCCACCAGTTTCAGGGCAGCTTCGGAGCTGTGTGTGAGCAGCTCCTGCTTACCACGAGGAGCGGTCTGCAACTGGAGAGACCCAAAAAGAATCAGCTACCAAAGCAGCCTCTGCCAACCACAGCCTTAGTTCTTAACCAAGATTTTGTTATATGCAAACCGAAGTAATGCAGTAGTGTAAGCCCTCGATTCTCTAGTATTATGGCACTGAAGAACTATTTGTATTTACACACTGTTCCTCCAGATCTCCTGGTGTCCCAGCTCACTGCCGCGCCTGCTAACGTGAGAACTGGACACATCGTGACCCTGCTATCTCATTCCAGTCCCCACCAGCACAGTGTAGATGGGCTCTGCCCAAAACCACTGAGGCTACTTAGCATCAAACTTCAGTCACAGGGTGACAAATCAGCCTGGATTGACTTTTATTTTTTTTTCCCAATTACTTGTCATTTTGTCTGTCGTCGGCTGGAGAGAGAGGCTGATGTTCTGAGGCAGGAATTCCCACCATCTCCAGCCCTGGCAAGCCACCTCCTTCCCTGTTTCTCAGTTAATGCAATTAGTGAAATTAACCTTAGTGAAATGTTAATGGTTGATATTTTCAGGTTTCCTAGAGACTGGGCTAGGCCAAAACCCTTAATCCTTTTATCCGATTCGTGACTGCATACTCTGAAATGAAGAAATGTTGCCAAACGCAGGGTTTGTGCTCGATTCCAGAGAAAGGGAATTCAAAAATGAGGAAATTTGTTTCAAAAAAAAGCAAAAAAAACCCACGCTCAGACTGGCAGGCAGAAAGGTAAAATATTTTCAGATGGCAGGTAGACTATTTTAGGATTCTGTATTGGAGGCTCAAAGCAAATGCATATAACCTGTCAAAAAAGACTTGAGAGAAAAACAAAAAGCTAGCATCATAAAACAGCAGGATCAGGGAGGCTGTTGGAAGTTAAAAGGTATCCTGCAAAAAGCTGAAGTTGTGTCTGAAAAAGGAAAACTCAAAAGAACATAAATTCTGGCAGACTAAATGTAAAAGCACAATAACATAGACTGAAGAAAGAGTTTAGAAGCAGTTTGCTAAAGAAATAAAAAAAAATGTAATAAATCCATCTTGAACACATCAAGAGCAAGAAGCCTGCAAGAGCCGGTGAGCTACCCAGGTATGAAAGAAGCACTCAGGAAAGATAATGCCATCGCAGAAATTTCCCAAACTCTTTATTCAAAAATCCCTGTTCATCTGGAGAACCTCAGAGAAGCTCTGAAACGAGTATCTTCTTTATAAGGCATTCTCAGAAGGCTTCTCTTAATTTAAGATTGTTAAGAGTAGATTACAAACCCAATAAAATGAACAGTGACACATCACTGGGCGCAGATGATATTCACAAAAGATTTTTAGAGAATGTTAAACATGAAACCTGTGAGCTAACACCCCTATGTAACCTTTTGCTGAAAATTGCTGTGATTATCAAAGGACTGGAAGCTAACTAATAAGAAATCAGTTTTTAAAAATAAATCCAGTGGTGATTCAAGAAACCACAGATCACTAAGTCTAATGTCCATATTGGTCATAGCGGCTGAAGCTCTAGCAAAGAATAGAATTAGTGAATGAGGGAATAAAAGTAACACGTTAAGGAAAAATAAACATGATTTCTGCAAAAGGAATCTGAGCCTCGTAAGTCTGCTGGAATTCTTTGAAGGAGTCAAAAGCGTGTAAATAACAGAGATCCAGCTGAGAAATTTTCCCTGTATTTCCAACTCACCCCAAGCTTCCAGAAACCTCAGACACTGAAGGTCTCACCAAAGGCTCTTCAATAAACAAAACAGCCAGGAACTACAGGTGAGGACCTCACAGAGTTAAATAAATAATTTAATATCAGAAAAAGAAGATAAGACTACAGGATGAGTTCTCACGATAGAAGATGATCATCAGTGGAGTCCATGGGGTTCAATGTGTTCAGAAGTGATGTGGAAAGTAGGTGGGATAGTGAAGAAGCTTTCTGATAATAACTAAAATAATTATTAAATTAATTACTACAAAAAGATTTCACAACACTGAGCAGCCTCATGATAAAGTGGAAGATACATTTCAGCCCTGACAAGTATAATCTGGCTATCCACAAAAAGCAACACTAACCTTGCACACAGAGTGATGGGCTCGGAACTAGCTCGCACAATTTAAGAAATGAATCTTGACGTTACAATTGCTAGTTCTATGAATACATCACCTCATTGCTCAATAGCAGTAAAGAAAGGAAAAGAAAAAAAATCAGAATTCTTAAGGGAGAGAAGTATGACCGCCACTGTATGAATTCATGGTGCATCTGTTTCTCAAATATCGAGTGCAGCTCTGGTACCCTCACCTCAAAAGAAAAGAAAAAAAAAGAAACTGTAACAGGGAAGAGAAAAGATACACGGCAGAATGACAAACATGATAAGTACAAAACCGCTTCCGTGTGAAAAACAAAGTCATCATGCAGAAGT
The DNA here is from genome assembly GCA_020746105.1 of Trogon surrucura. Taxonomy (NCBI): domain Eukaryota; kingdom Metazoa; phylum Chordata; class Aves; order Trogoniformes; family Trogonidae; genus Trogon; species Trogon surrucura. Next base: position 6,641,766 of record CM036630.1, on the reverse strand, counting down.
TGAATAGGAAGTGATCACTTGCCATTTGTCTTTCCCAACCGTACTGAGCGGGCCGGGTGCCAGAAAGTGGAGACGGACATCGTGGGAGGGCTCTGTCGCGTGCTTTTTTGTTCAGCTGCTGAAGCCTTCATAGTCTGTCAGACGGGAATTTCAAGGGACGTGTGAGAAACGCGACAGCTAGGTCTCATACACAGTCCCAGCATGCTTTCAGGAAAAATATACAAGGGAAAAAAGAAGAAACTGAAGACTGCTGTACTTGCAGTGCTTTTTGTTTCCATTACTTCTAAATCATAATTCATTAGAGGTCTCCACTTCCTTTCCCATCTGTGCTCCCCAAGACACAATTTCAGAATTAAAATAAATAAAATACCTCTCAGGTAGCATTTACGAACACCTGACAACAGCGATCCAGCCATGCTGCTCGCCAGCTTCTGCGGCAACGCATTTTAACACAGCTCCTCTCCGCTTTTTACATTTCTCTCATTTTTCACACTCCTTTGAGCGTTGTGGGTTCCGGCTGTTAACTCAGCCTCTTCAAGGACAGCACTACTTTCCGTTTGGCTGTGCAGCGCCTGGTACCAGTTGGTCCCACACCTGATAACGGCCTTCAACTACTGGCGAGCTATTAATAACACGCGAGCAATCATTTTAATTGCAACCGGGTGTCCGGAATTTAGGAGCTGTACGAAGAGTTCCCTCCATCTAAAATATTATTGTCCCATAGTGCATTTTGGAGTTTAGCTCTCATTAAAAGTAATAGAGGGAAATAGTCTGTAGCAAACCGAATGTGTTTGTTTTCACAGTTCACCTCCTGCTCCTCTACACTAAAACACACTCTCACTCAGTGACAAGACCACAGCTGTTGCCATCTTTTACTTACCTGCTGAGTGCAATATTTAGCTTGAGGGACACTGAAGTTTTCTGTTTGTTAGTTATCAGGTCAATAACTCTCACCTTATCACTTCAGTTTCCATTCTGTTGATAAAACCTGTCAGCCTTCCTTGAGTGGTTCCTGGCCCCCAGAAGAAATCACATTAAATTGGCACAACCAAGAAAATCTGTAAGGAATGTGCTCCTGACTTACCAAAGGGAAGGGGGGAGGGCTTGAACTGCTCTCCTTCTTCCCCCTCACACGGCTCCGATGCCCAAGCGCTTAGAGCTGTGTTGAAATCCTCCTTACGGATTCAGCAGTTCAAGTCAGCTCAGGTCTCTGAATATGGCCCAGAGGAGATGTCTGTGGAGCAGAAATTGATATGTTTAAGTGCAAGAGACAATAATCATTTCTTCAAGTATAAGCTAAAAATACCCGGAAGAAAGTGGGATTCATAATGGAGATTTTAAAGATCTGTGACATACCAGAATCTGCACAAGGGTTTTAATGAGAGAGAAGCCAATTTAATTGGTCAGTGCGAGCAGATGCTTTGCTGGGTGAGTGGGCTACAACGTCTCACATTCCCATTTAATGCCAGGAGCACTGGCCGCTGTGCTTAACGTGGCTGCGACAAGCCCGTGTCAGAGGAGCGCATCATCAGAATCGGGAAGAACCTTGATAATCAACGTCTCCGTGTTGTCAGATCACAGAGCTGAGCCACGAGGAGAACGCACTAAGAAGAGGAGGCAAAAGCCAACAATGGAACGTTTCTCTAAAGGTAGCTGCATGACTGACCATCTCCCCTGGTCATTTGTTTCATTCTTGCGCTAGGCATGAAGCAAAAAGAGCCCGTTAAGTTTCAAAGTCTGTTAACGCCACGTTAACAGGGAGTTGCTAAGTACCGGGCTTGAGATCTGCAGGCCTCCCCTGTGAAAACACATCTGGAGTGTGTGTCACCGTTCCTAGGAAACCCAGAAATAACTTTTGTGGACCATTCAATTATAGGCAATCACCGCACTGCACTCCCTCTATTTGTGGCACGGTTCATCAATCAGGTTTTCTGTCACCATGTCTCTTCTCATAGCAGTCAGCACAACGCTCTGAGCTCCCTCCGAATTCATGTGACATTCACTGTCAGGGGCTGTCAACACCACGAGATTCTCCCAGGGCCTCCGAGTTCATCGCAAAGCAACAAGATATATCCCCAAAACGCGCTCCCAGTTCCAGCTCTGGATTACAATGACTGACTGAGGGGCTTCGCTGCAGTCAGGGAAGCAGCACTGTGAGCTACAGCTTATGCCCAAAGACCTTCCCTTGCTTATTTTCTTGTTAGAAAAATACCGCATTGAGAGAGGTTTTAGGCCTAGGATTCATTAAGTCTTCCTCAAAAAATGCCCCTTATGAACTTATTAAGAGAAAGATGAGATTGTTTACCTTTAAATTTAGCCTTCCCATCTTTAGGGAAGCCTCCCCATCTTTTTAATTTAGCCTCTCCATCTTTTTAATTCCCATTAATCCTGCATTCAACGTCTGTTTAACAATACAGTGACCTAGTAGAAAAAATTTATAAAACTTAATAAATTGCAGCTGGCAGTATTGACAGAGTGTGTATATGCCCATTTGGGTTTGTAAGAACATATTATAAGAAATTTAATAAAGTAAAACAAACATCTTGCCTGTGAGCTGTGAAACTAGATCATCTGTAATTACAATGTTCCACATATACTCAGTCAAAGTCTTATGGCGGGGTTTTTTAGTCATAAATTTCTGGCTTCAGGGAAAAAAAACCAAACTGTTGTGTATCAAAGCTTACATGTTGCACTAAGTTACTTTGGTCAAGATGCAGAAAAACACAGATGAAAACCTAAGTTACCAGAAGACCACTATGATATAAAACAGCTCCAGTACCCACAGAATCAAGTTCCAGCGGTAAATGTGCCTCAATTAAACAATCAACAACTTTGAGATACACGGACTTAAGGGGGAAACTGGCATTAATGAATGTTTAAACCAGTGAATAAAAGAGCGCTTTCAATTACAAGGTGTTTAAAAGACTTCGGAATGTGTATAATCTCCTAGAACTTCGATGTCTGTTTTGAACTTGTTTTCTACAATCAGTCTGTTTCCTCTTTCCACCTAAATACATACATTTCTTAAGGAGCACAGTATTTATTTCACTGAGGAGCAAAGTGGTTACTTTCCTAAAATGATCATGTGTTAACAAACACAGTTTTCTCAGCCTCTTCTGTCTGCTAAACCACTGACCACCACCACCTGAGCCCAACAATCCAGGCAATTTTCCATCCGATTTATAGTCCCAATCCACACCTCCCCAGTTTGGCAAGGTGACACTACAGGAAACCACGTCAAAGGCCTTGCTAAAGTCAAGGTGAACAACACCCACTGCTCTCCCCTTGGTCTCTGAGCCACCGAAGGCAAACAGGTTGGTTGGGCATGATAACCCTTGTCACATCTACACAGGCTATTCCAAATCACCTTCTTGTCCTTCACATCCTTAAAACACCAGAAGATGTGCCACCACCTTTCAGCGACCCAGGCTAAACGGAGCAGTTTAGAGTTGTCCAATCTTTCTTCTTACTCTTCTTGAACGAGTGTACGATGTTTGCCCTTTCTCAGTCATCAGAATCCTCTCCTGATTACTGTGACCTTTCCAAGCGTACCTACAATGACATCAGCTGCTTCACTCAGCACCCCTGGGTGCACGGAACAAAATCCCACCACCAGCAGTCCGGAAAGCTGTAGCAAGACACTGCGCACCTGCAGCAATTCCTCATGGCTTATCACCTCTTCTTTCTAAATGACCTTTCCAGTCCCCCAGCTGCAAGCTGTAAGGACACGAACTAGCTGAGCTGGGAAGGCGCAAGAAGCAGCCCTCCCGCAGAACGCGCCGTCCTCCTGCCTGCGTAGCTCGAGTCATTTCTCTCTATCTCAACTTTGTCTTGCTCTGGACAGTCCCCTTCCTCCTCTCTCAGAATTGCCCTCTTGTCTCGTCCTCATTCAGCTACTTTCCTTCTCCAGAGCAGATGACACAAACACACAGCAACCACACAACGGACCTTGCCTGACTCCCGTGGCATCCTTGTGGTACGAACCAAAAGAGATGAGCTTGGCTATCGACTTGCTGGTTGCAGAAAAGACCAAGAGCATCACACAGCAAATGGCTGAGGACTCAAAAAACAAACTAGCAGTAAGAGCATTAAAAATACAGCAATTAGCTGAGAAGATCTTGGATGAACCAATACAACAAACACAGTTTAAGTTTTTGGAGCATTAATTACTGATATCAACTTGATGAGTGAGAAAATTAAGACAAGATTACAGAGTGGAGATGCTGATACTTTTATTTTCCATCTAATCTTCATTCCCAAACAAACTCTCTAATACCTTAGGAAATACCAGTCTACTAACATGAGACAAACACGTTTACTAAAACAGGCAACTAAATGACTTTGTAATTAAGGTATTAAGCCAAATCTGGGGTGAAAAGGATAAAGGATTTGTGTCCCATATGACACTACAAAAAAATAAAAGCAATGGAAAACCAAAAGACATTTGGTAGTTTAAAGCAAGTGTTTAGGCTGATGGAAGAGGTTCATTAGGTACCTCCTCAAAAGCCACGCTTGGAGCTAAACTTGCAGTCAGCCAAGTGTAACACACGGATAGTACTGAACAAGAACTACGAGTCCGTAACAGGAATTACCAGCAAGGAGAACACCATATTCTGGGAAGAGAGACAAACTGCCAGAATGACCATGAATTTCTGCGCCTACAGAACGACGAAATAAGCACCAAAGTGCGTGCCCAGCTGGAATGAGCACAGGGGCGGCAATATCGACGTTTCTACAGGGAAACACGAGGGTAAGGAGAATATAAAGCGTGTCTTTTTCCCACAAAGACAAGCCGTGCTCTCTGTTAGGAACTCTGCCACCTCCTGTTGCAAAACGACTGAAACAAACAGGGACGTAGGGCAGGTATGGGGCAAGGAAAGCCTCGGTGGGCACGATCCATCGCACTGGGCTGAGCGACACAAGCTGGACTCGGCTCCATACACGACCCAAACCATAACCGCACCGCAGCGCGGTCCGTACGCGCTCCCGCTCACAAGTTTTGTGTTTGTGCCCAGTTCCCACGTGTGACTGCTCGCACCACTGACTGCGAGATTCACCCACTGACTTTCCCATCACACCTGAAACTGCCTCCTTCCTCAAGCTGGAAAAGCGCTTTGCAGCACACACGTTCTCCTTGACCAACCCCACGCAGAAGCCCACCTGCCCTGCTCCTGCTCCTGCTCCTGCTCCTCCTGCTGCTGCTGCGGGCCACGCCGGCTCAGCAAAAGGCAGCGTTTAGTGGGTTTTGGGCTGCGCTTCAACCGTTAATTTGGCCCCACGCTGCAATTCCGCACCTCCGGGCTCAGGGACTCTTCACACAGACCGCCCGGCCCCAGCACAACCCGCCTGCGCCTCCCGAGGGGGGTCACCCCGCCGAGCAACTGGGGATCCCCAGGACACCCACACCCGGCACGGACGCCCCTCCCCGGGCCTTCAGGCCCCTCCCAGCCCCCGCTGGGCCCCGCACGGGACTCCCGGATCCGCTCCTCCGGGGGGAACACGAGGCGGGCCGGGGCCGCTCTAGCTCCTCTCTATGGTACCCGGCGCCGCTCTGTCCTTACCCGCCCGGTGGGCTCAGGCCGCTTCAGACCCCTCTCCCGGCGTTGTGCCCGTGCGGGCTCCGCTCTGCCGGTAGCCCCGATGTAGGGGCAGCCGCCCGGCCGGTCCCTCCGCGATTAGCCCCGACTCCCCCTCGGCCCCTCGGCCCTCCTCTCGATGGTCCGTCGCTGGGCAACGCGCCCTCTCGCTGCTGGCGGCGGGCGGCATGTGGCGGCGGCTGCTGCTGGGCCGCGGGCTGGGCCGCTGCTGGCCGCCCCCCGCCCGCCCCGCCTGCGCCGCCCAGACCCCCGAGCCCGGCGGGCGCAGCCCCGAGCGGTGAGTGCGGCCCGGCCGCGGCGGGACCCCGGGGGAGGGCGGGGGGGGGTGCGTGTTGGGGGGGTGCCTGAGCGCTGCTTTCAGGCCTCACGGTGTGTTGTGGTTGTTTCAGAGCGCCCGGTTGCCGCGATGGGCGGGAGCGAGGAGGAAGGCGGCAGCAGCCCCTGCCCGGCCTGGTGCCCCGCTACTCCGTGCTGGAGGCAGTCACCTGGGTGAGGAGGGGCGGCCAGGGCCGGCTGTGCCCGGCCAGAAGCCCTTGGGGGGGGCAAAAGGGGGTGGGAGGGGTGAGCTCGCTGGGGTGGGAGATCTCCCCTAAATCATAGAATCAGTAAGGTTGGAAAAGACTTCTGTTATCACCAAGTCCAGCTGGCAACCCCACACCACCATGACCACTAAACTCTGTCCTGAAGTATCACATCTACACGGTTTTTTTTTGACGTATCACAGCATATATTTTTTGATATATCCAGCAATGGTGATTCCACCGCTTCCCTGAGCAGCCTGTTCCAATGCCTCACCACTCCTTCAGTAAAGAATTTTCTTCCTAATACCCCATGTAAACTTCCCCTGGTGCACCTTGAAGGCATTTCTTCTTACTCGTTACTTGGGAGGAGAGACCAATGCCCACCTCAGCACAGCCTCCTTTCAGGCAGTGGCAGAGCAGTGAGGTCTCCTCTCAGCCTCCTTAAGGCTCAACAATCCCAGTTCCTTCGGCCACTCCTCATAACACATGTTCTACAGTCCTCCTAGAGCTGTGGATGAGCTGCCGCACAGAAACAGGAACGGAAAGAGCGAGCAGGAATATTTTCCTTGACTTGTGCCTTTTATTCTTCAGGGAGCGCTGGGTGCGCTGCTTCTGCAGCTGGTCAGGCAGGTCTCGTGGCTGAGATCGCTGCCCGACGCCAGGAGAGAACGCAGGGCTCTCTGGCTGTCTTCGTTGCCCTCTCAGCAGACAGGTTAGTGGCTCTGGCTTGTGAGAAGAGGTTGTGGGAGGGCCCAGCTGTGGGACAGGGTTGCTTCCTCGTGGTACTTTACGTGTTGTGAGAAGCTGACAACCAGCTTTCCAGCTCTCTACGGGGGAGCAAGGCCTGGTACCTGTCAGGGGAATCTCACTGTTTCTTAATGATTTGGTGCAATCCCACTTTGCATCCCACATGCTCTTACCTTTGTGTTCTGTTTCGGACTTTGCTCCCTGAACTTTCCTCCTGCTTGGCTTTGTGATTAGAGCAGAGAAGGATGCTGGGTAGATACACAGCCAAGTGTTGTCTCCTAAAGCAGACACTGCACAGCTAATGGGAACTGTTTTGGACTCTACATTTCAGTGGTGACTGAAGCTGCGACGAGCTGTCCCAGTGCACAGCTGAGGTCCCGCTTCCTGCAGAAAACAAGTCCGGAGGTCATACCAGAGAATTCATCCTCGGGCATCCCCTCAGGGCAAGGAGAGAACCAGCCGTGGGCAGAAGCAGGTATGTGCAGTGTGCTGCGGGGCAGGATACTTGTGGCAGAGGGATGTCTGAGTTTCCCCAAGGCAAAGCTAGGAGCTGAGAAACTATAGCTGTTTGTTGACACTTGAGGAGGCAGGTTAGAGTGAAAAGACAGAACTTCAGGGAGATGAATCAGGAGTCCAGGGACAGGAGGAAAAAAGCTCCTGAAGGCAGGGAGGAACCTGCGCTGTAACTGCAGGTGACGGCGGCTTCACCAACACTGGTCCTGCCTTCGCGACCTGATTACAGGAGCCAGTTTCTGTTCTTTTATTACGGACAGATGTTTGCAGTCGGAAGGCTTCAGGCAGATAGTGCACCAGTGATCTGGGAGACCTGTGTACATGGTGTGAAACTAAACGAATTCTTTTCTTGCTAGAAGATGAGGACGTATTTCTGAGCGCTTATTGCTGTAGATAAGACAGTGGAAGGAGGTATCAAAGACATTAAAAAGAGTTTTATAAAAATAGGAGGATATACTTCAAAAAAATTGAAGTCTTATAGAGGAAAGCATGTCCTACATGCTAAATGTGAAGTCATATCAAGGAGGATCAGATGAGCAATCTGTTGTATCAGATGGTACAACAGGGCTACTCACTAGACATGTAAACACTAATAGTGGCGTCAGGAGTATTGTTAGAACCAGGAACCCTGCTGAATGCAGGTAAAAAGGGAGATACAATCACAGTGTAGAAGAGGTGCATAAAAAGGCCAGCTCACAGGTGTTGGTGAGATAACATAAGGTGCTGCAGAAAAGGTGAGAGAAGTTCCCAATTCGTTGCTTTCATCCAGATTTTTGTCTTTCTTCAGTGCTGACTTAAGCCACTGCCCGTCGCTGCTTATCAAACCCATCTCCTGCCAGAGGTTGCCATTCCCATCGGTTGGCGAATGAAGCATTTTGTTTCCAATGTCGCCTAATTAGCTCCAGGAAAACAGCCAGGTTAATTTACCTAAACTGCCAATTAGACTGTTTAACCCATCTGCTTTTGCCTGGAGCATATTAAGGAGCACTCAGACACACTGCCTGCCTGGCAGTTTAGTGGACCTGGACCTCTGGGAGAAACGGTGGGGAATAAGTGGGGACAGCAATGCCTTCAGTTGGCACAGCTGAACATTCTGGAGTGAACGTGTGTCTGTGCCTGACAAACAGTTTCCTACTGAGAGCCAACAGGAAGGAGTTTTAGGCAAACTGATAAATTGAACAGTGACAAGTCACTAAGGCCACACGCTCTTTGTTCAGATGTTCTTCAGAAGCGATGAAATCGCTGAGCCTCTAATGATGATACGTAATCCAGTACTTAAATCTGCTCTATGACAGGAAGAATGAACACGGACAAATTGGATGCTGCCTTTTAAAAGGGGGAGGGAGGTTGTTTGAGCCACAGAACTGCAAAAAAAAATAATTCTGAGTTGATAGAAAATGTGTTACGGAACAGAGATGTTAGATACCTGGATGAGCATGCTGTATCAAAGAATCAGAGGTCTCAGAAGGATTTGGGAAGCCATTTCTCAGACCGGCTTGCTCCGTCACAGAGACTTAAGAGAGTTGTAAATCTATTAAGAGTTCATTGGAGAAGTCAACAGGCTGGTGGGGCGAGATTATCCAGCTTTTAACTTTCTGAAAATCTTTCAGCCAGGACCTAAAACAAAGCTGTCTGGAGAAATAAAGCTGATGTGAGGGAAGATGGAGGGCTAGCAACTCCTGAAAGTACAAGAAATAGTTTTCACAGTGGGGACCTGCCACTGATGTGTTCCTGTAAGTCCTTTGTTAAAACCTGTTCTGTTTGGCACAGTCCGCAGTGATTTGAAAAAAGAAGTGACACGCGAGATGACGGAAGAAGCAAACGGTACAGAATTATTCAGGACAGTCAAATCTGAAAGTCACAGCAAAAGATTGCACAGGAGCTAAAAGCAGGGTAATCCCAAGGTAGGTTAAATTAGTATACGCAGGGGACTGTAGCTGTAAATACACACCCAGAATGAGGAGTGTCAAATTAGTAATTACATTGCAGAGGGAACATTTAAAGTCACTGTGGATATGTTTTTGATAAGGTTAAGTCAGTGCTCAGCAGCAGTGAGGCCAATTAAATGTTAATTATTGCAAAAGAAGGAACTGAGGACAAGACAGTATCTTAGGTTTGTGTAAGTCTGCGATGCAGCCAACATCTTGAGCGCTCAAGGAAAAGACGTTCTGTCTTAAAAACAGTAGCAGAAACGGGATAGAAAAGCATGACAAGGAGACAATTAGATACAAATAGAGACCAGCTCTTCTGCTTAAAAAAGAGGATGCAGGGGGTGTGCTAGTGCTCTGTGAAACAGCAGATATTGAGGGAAGGTGAGTAGGGACAATATTTTTCATAATACCCGAATTAATAGGCAGCACAGAAATGGTCAGGTAGCAGGTTTGAAAACAAGGCAGAAGACCAAATGTATTTGGCCAGGGCACAGGTAAATTGTGGAAAGCATTGCAACAGGCCAGAAGTATAAATGGCTTCCAAGAAGTGATTAGGTAAAATTACACACTCAAATTAGACTTAATTGGTCCAGCCAAAACCTCTCGCTCAGAAGATCACAGAGCAGCTGATTGCTGGAAACTTCTGCCAGGGAAAGCATGACTTTATAATCCCCATTCCTTACCCTTTCTGCCCAAGCGTCTACAACTGTCAGTTGTCAGAGATAATATATGTCAGAAATAATTTGATTTTGCTCCATACGTAAGTCTTCGGGTTGCATTCTCACATTGTACTGTGCATCCATTTTGTGGGTATTTGTTGAGAAAAGTCAGGGTGAGGAGATTTAGTAATTTTCACTGAAGAGTCTGAAAAAATGTGGAGTTTTGTACGCGAGGAGTCCTGTGCATCTTTCCGTGGAAATTTTTTAAGTGAAGCTCAGCAATGCCTTGGTGATAGTTTTCTCTCAGAGTATTTTTTGCTTTGTACAGGAGAAGCTGCCTGAGGTTTAGGATTTGGGGTTTTTTCTGGTGTTTAGCTACCGAAGGAGAATGAGGTTCTGGCTAAAGCAGAATGCAGTGAGAAGCTGGGGAGAGCAGGAGGAAGGGAAGGACAGACGCCTGGCAGATCATACAGGGGAATCTGGTATCAACGTCTTGCCATTAGAGAACAGACCTCCAGAGCTCAGAGTGGAGCAGAATGTACCTTCCCTTCTCCAGTTCACTGTTGCCAGCAAAGGACCTTCTAGAGAGAATTCCTTGTCCTCAGTCTTTCTTTCAGCATTTCAGTTAATTTCCAGACTTGCTTGTGCTGGTCTGCATGTACAGTGACAATCTGCTGTTGCTGTCAGCTACTTCATTACCTCGAGATCTTTGAGCTGCATCCAAACGTCCCGGTTTCGCAGATGAGCCGTTCCAGTTTTAACGTAAGACAATATGATCCAAGCTATTAGTGCGTTTAAAAAGAAAACTTTAGGAAATTCATTTAAAAGTTGCTTTAAATAGCATTCTGGCTATTACTATCAGCAAGTCCTCAGCTGCATGATTGCATCCTATTTTTTTCACCCAGTTCGTGCTTCACTCAGAGCTTTTTTGCCAAAAGTAAAAGGCACATAGTGAACGAGCAGGTGATTACAGCCAGTCTCAGTGTTATAGCAGCTGAATGCTGCCCTGGGGAGTTGTATTTTACCCCTGGCAGAACTGTAAAATTCGTTATTTCAATTCTGAGATTACACACATTTCAAAAGTGTGTTTTCATTTCCAAGCACAATGAAACCAATTGGAAACACTAACATTTTCCATGAGGCAGAAATCCTGGATTTTGTCCAGCTCTTGTTGTGAATTCGTTCCTGTGAAGCCTTTGGATGTTTTGGGATGAGCAATCTAGACTGTCTGTGAGAAGATTATTAATTCCTCATTTGGAGCTAGCTTTGAGCAACATTTGATTAGTACAAGATGAACAGTGGGGAAATACAAAATATTTATTTGCTGCTGCTGTATATGTGAGCCTTGGGCATGCAGTGTGCTGCAAGCTGCAGGACTGCATGGAAAAAAGGCTGGGTAGTCATGTTACAGCATGTTTGAAGAAGTAGAAGTAAAGTTGCGAAGAAGATTCCAGCTGTGGCACTCCCAGCTTTTGTGTGCTTTGAACATACAACCTTACAAATAATTTGACCTGGTTCTGTGTGTGCAATATAGCAATAAATTGTTACAAAGCCCAGTTCCTGTGAAGTTCTGCTGAAGCTTGGCTGTTCTTTGGGAAATAAGCAGTTGGGGTGAACTTACATTAGCTGATGTTAGGTTGAAGGTTAACTTCAGCTGGTTTTCTCATTCTGCTGAAGTGGGATGGGATTCTTTGCTGCCGTGGGATGCTTTTATTTCCCTGCTGAAGGCACCCGACTGTTGTGTTTGGGTTGTGTGCCTGGTATTGAGGCAGCTGCTCTGAAACAGGCGAGTCTTATCGTGATATCTGTGAAGAGATTGATTTGAGGCTTGGCCAGCCTCAAAGGTGAGTTCTGAGAGAATTCAATCACCTTGTCCTTGGGACTAGGTATCAGGATCGGTTGGCCCCTGTTTTCTTCCAAATAGCCTCATGCTCTCCAGCAGAGGCAACTCTAATCTGGGGACATTACTAGGATTTGAGTGAGGAGAGGTTTCCAGTGGTAGAGGGGCATGAGGCGGTTCTGCAGGCTGGTAGAATTCCAAATTAGTTTCTGTTTATTTTTCATTGGGTAATGGTTTGTCCAAATCACGGCATGTTTTCTCAGTAAACAGCGAGTCTCTGATTTAGGAGTAGATATCTGTGTGAAATGCAAAGTTTCTTGAAAGCGTGAATGTACTAACGTTGTTTAAACAAATAGCTGGGAGAATTTTTAATACAGACCATTTTTTTTGCCATGGGGTTTACTGTTGTATATATGGCAAAAAAACATATTGCATCATGAGGGAGATACCTGAACAAGAGATAGAGTCTTTACAGTGAGAAAGATCAGATAATTGTATGCCCGATCTGAAAAGAAATGTAAAGCATTGCTAATAAATTCACAGATTATATTACTTTTGGTGGAATGATGAATAGAAAGCATGTTTGCCACAGTGATCTTGCTTGTTGGGTGAGTGGGGCTTGTTCAGATAAAATACATTTTAATACACCAAGGGGGAATTGTTTCTCTGGGAATAATGAGGCTGCAGCTGGAAGATGGGTCATGGCTTCAGGCGTGTTCTAAGGCAGCGCGGGAGCTACAAGAAGCCATCCTGCCCTCTTACACACTCCTTGCTGCTGTAGCCATATCGTGCCAGGAATCAAGGAACAAGACTCCAGAAAGGACTGGGGTTTTTTGGGTCACAGTAGCTCCCTGCTCTACAGCAGCACAGAGCTCAAGATGGAAACAGGGGGACCTGGGGAGGGCACGGCTGCTTCTTGTGTTAGCAGCAGTGGCTCACAGCGATCCAGGCTTCAGCACCTCAGTGTTTGGTGCCCGGTGGGCTCCAGCTGCTTCTGGTGAGGCAGGTTAAAAATAATTGGCCTCAGCCTCTTCATCCTCTTCACTGGAGTTCACCATCCTCTTGGAGTAGCCGGTGTAAATGCCCGTGTAATCACTTTCAGCACAATTCTGTTAAGAGCAAGGTGGCTTAGCTTTCGCTGTAGATGTTTTCGTTAGATAATTCTGATTGAAACTGGTGGGACAGTGGCTGCACACATGGTTGTGCTAGCGTATCTAAAAGGGCAGCGATGAGCGAGTGGGGCACGTTGGGGTGATAACCTAAGCCTGCAGCCGATGCAGCCAGAGTAGCGTGTCTGATTATCTTCTCGCAGAAGCAGAACTGTACCCTTGAAAGAAATTACCTGGAAAAGGAGCTAGGGAGGCAAGCACCTAAGCGTGAGATCTCGGTGTGATGCCCTGGGCAGTGGGAATAGGAGCACGGTTCTGACAAATGCGAAGTAGGCAGGTACAAACTCGAATAAGGAGGCAACTTTACCCTTTCTGTGACACTGGTGAGAGGGTCTGCACTTCAATAACAATGTTAAAAATTCAGGAGTAGTGGCAAAAAGTCATAAAATTAAGCAATCCAGGCAGAAAAGTACTTTCGTTGAAAGACATGAGCAGCGCAGTCTGTTTAGAATTACAGACAAGAATCAAGAGGGGTTGATTAGTCGTATCAGGACCTTCAAAAGGAGAATGGGCTTTTTAGTAAAGAGGGAAAAAAAGCCTCGAAGAGCCAGTGCCTGGGAGCAGAATGCAGTCATATTTTAATTTGAAATGAAGCGCAGAAGTTTAAAGTGGCGATTGCAAGTTGCTGGCACAAACTGTCAGAAGAAGCGGGAGATTCTCTACGTTTTGGCGTCTTCAAATCAAGAGCAGGGGCCTTTCTGGAGTTGCTGCATTAGGCGGCTGCAGACTACAGAACTGTATCCATGTGGCTCTTGGTTGCTTTTGATACAAAGGTCAGATTGGTCAGTATTCCTTCTGTTCCTAATGTCCCTGGCTGAGTGGGCAACCAGTCCTCTGGGAAACAGCCGTGGAATAGAGAAGATGGGAAGAAGACAAAGAGATACAGCATTGCTTAACCCTGATTTTTTTTGTTTGTTTGGGTTTTTTTAGGGGAGTTCCAAATCCCTGAAAGCACCAGCTTGAGACCAGTTCTCCGCAATGCAAAGGTACATTTTTGTTTTTTCACACCCTCTGTCTGCATCTGAGGCCCTTTCCCTACAGGAAGACATCTCAGTGCCACCCCAAGCACAGCCTGAGCAGTCCCCTCACACACAAGGCTGGTTTCAGCCTCGCACAGCTGGGGGCCGGGAGAAGGAGGGCTGTGATGTGCTGCCCTCTGCTTTAGCCAGAGCAAGGTTTGAGAACTACAAACTGGCATCCCCAACCTTTAAGGTATTTGCTTAACAGGGGTGCTAGCAGAGAAGTGCTGAAACAAAATGGCAAAAAACCCAACAAAACAAAAAACCCCTATCCAGTAGCACCAGTCTGTTCTTGTGTGTTTGCATTTTGATGCAGTCTTTCACTAGGCGATTACATGCTGCTGCTATTTTGGTTTTTAGCAGACAACTCATGACTGGAGAAGGTGGTGTCACTCCTAAAGCTGCAAATTACAACTGGCTCTTGTCTGTTCTAGAGAGGAAGACACTTTGGGCTTGAAGACAGAGCATCAGCTTGAGTGTCACAAGGCTATAAATTATATTATTGTTTTTGTTGTGATTAAACCTGCTAATTCCTTGCAATTCATGACCTTAGGTGTAGACAGTCCCCTATTTGAAAAATCAGTCAGCTGAGCAGTTGCTCAAGGACACTGCGAACAGAGTGGAGGTAAATTCAGTATTTAACAGTGTGAGTTCCCCTCTTTGACGTGGCAGTGACCTCTGCTCCCCCACCAGAAAGGCACTTGCTGGATCTGCTGAGAGGGTGAGCGCTGAGCTCCGCATCCCGGGAGATGCCACATCTGCAGGGCTGTAGGAAAAGTCTGTAGCTCCTTCGTAGGTCGTGGGGCAGCTCTCGGGAGAGGAGGGGAGTTGGTCCATGTCTTGCCCTCTTGCGAGCAGCCGAGCGGTAAAGCTGTTGGGCAACGAGGGGCATTTTTGCTGCGTGACTTCCCCCAGAGTCTGGATCTGAACTGGAAGGGAGTTGAGGGGCTCGTGTGCAGTGTGCACGGCTGCCACTCGATGGCACTAAATTTGTAACGCAAGCTGGGAAGCTAAAGCTGGAGGCCAGGCTAATCCTCGTTCCACCCCCTGAGCTGTGGTAAAGTGAAAAATACTGTTCGTTACTGAGAATGCAAAGACACTGTCTCTGCTGTGCAGGGTTTCATCAGGAGTGCGCAGCGTTCAGTAAGCTGGCAGCGTGGGCTCAGCCTGAGTTGTGTAAACCGTGTACAGATATGTCAGTGCACGTTTGGCAGAGACTGTCTGTGCTGTTGACACGATCCAAGAGAGTGAACGAGGGCTAACGTTACTTTTGAAGGGGGAAGTTATGAGTGGTATCAGGTATTTGCTAAATTCTGAAAGGTCTGGTCATGTCCCAGAGGCCACACCAAGCTCCCTGGCCAGCGGGGTGGTGAGGAATGTCCAGACAGCGTCCCTAACTACATGGCTGCGTAGGAGAGGGAAGTTTTTTTTGTGGACTCATGACACCAGATTACATCACCCTCTTGATAACTACGGTACAGTACTAATGTGTCTTGCTGCTCAGTTTCCAAGAAAGAATCTCCTGTGGGGTTTGTATGTTTTTGCTGCCATAATAGCTTTCTTCTTTAATTCTTCAGGGGGACCCAGCTCAGCGAGGGCATTTAGAGGAAGCTGCTTTCCAGTTGCAGCAGATTTTCCGGATTGACATTTCCATCGCATTGAATATTCTTGGTATGTGGACTTGCATTTGTTTTCTCCTTAAACCACACGTTTCTCTTTTTGGAGCACCTCCAAGTTGTTGCAGGTCTTGTGTGAAGGCAGGGATGGCATATACCCAAGCTGAAGCCTTCTTTGAGCAATTTCAAGTCTGCTTTGAGAGATTTATTGCCCTTTGTCCCATCCTGCCACCTGATTTATATAAGCATATTAAAAAACAGGCTTGGTTGAAGCCTGCACTGTTGTCCTGACATCTGTAGTTGGAAATGAAGCCATCTCTGTCTTTTTTGCAACATGAGGTGTCATATCCTTGTATCCTTTTTCATTATCTGAGAGTTCAGTCTTCCTGGCAAACTGCAAAAGCAATTCCAGAATTGCAACTTGAAGAAGAAGCACTGAAGGAAGATGCAACGATCCAAGAAAAACATCCCTGCCCTATATACACCTCTAGTTGCAGCACTGAAAAAGCAGGTGCTTCTGTGCGAGCCATACGTTGTGTTAGCCCATGAGGAGACCAGAAATATCCCTAAAACATCGTGTGGCTGTTTTTCCAATGGAAACTTTGGTCCTGTGAAGTGAGGGGTGATGAGCCAGCTGGAAGTGGACCAAAGCATTTGGCATGGGCCAAGGAAGGCCCAGTAGATGTGGGGGGAAGTTGCTGCATCTGAGGCTTCGTTCTGTCCATTTTCTTTTCCCCTGTTTTTACGTTGTGTTCTGCTCAGGAGTTGAAAGTATGAGAGCGGGCCAGTACGGGATAGCCTATACCTGCTTCAAACTGGCAGCAGATCGAGGCTACAGCAAAGCCCAGTTCAACGTGGGTCTGTGTTACGAGCATGGCAGAGGCACAGAAAAGGACTTGGAAAAGGTATCCATGGCTTGTAAGCTTATGAATGTGCGGCCTGGCCTGGGAGAGTGGTCTTTGTTGGCTGCTTTTCTCCTTTTGAATGGGTGTGACAGTCTCTGAAGTCCGTTAGAAAATGCTGGAAATTGTATCAACTGCAGGTTTGCAGTGCTGGCTTCAGTGTCATAGATCCCCTCAGAGATGTGCTCCTGAAATCCCCTTTCTCGTCGCTTCTGAGGTCTTCTCGTAGGTACTTGGGCTGTGCCGCAAGCACCCAGGAGAGCACCAAGGAGAAACCTGTCATGTTACTCTATTTAAAACACCACCACGCGTCCGAGGGCTTGGTTACATCTCGAGCCGTCCGGTTTGGGTACCTTAACTAGAGCTGCCACCTAGTGCGGGCTGGCCTAGTCAGCATCTTCCATAGCCGGAGAGATCTGCAACGGCGGCTCGTTTTGAGCAATTGCATTGGCACAGAGTAAGCTTTGGTATTACTGGCCCAGGGCCACCTCCTTCAACATGGACAGTTTTGACTGGAGAAGGCAGGGTGTTTAGAGGGCTCTGGTACAGTTGCAGTCCACCGTCTCGCTTCAACAATCTCACGTTCTCCAGCAGGGAAGTGTGGGGGAACTGCTGGGGTGTGCATGTGCAGCTTACGATAGATCTAGACAGAGAGGTTAAGGTTGTTCTGGCCAGAGGAAAGTCGTGTCATGTTTGAGGGCATGTATTAGCTGAATCACCCACGTGGGTTTCTCTTTTTCCAGGCAGCTTTTTATTACTGCCGCGCAGCCAGCAGCTGTCACCCCATGGCACAGTACCGCTACGCGAGATACCTCTTACACCACAGGCCTACAGATGAATGGGACAGGCATGAGAAGGCAGTGACTCTCCTGGAGCAAGCAGCAGTGGCCGGGATTACGGAGGTCAGTGTCCACAGCGTGGGAGTTCATAGGAGACAGCCAGCAGAGAACCCTGTCTAAAGGACTGGAACCACAAGAGAGCCTGGAAAGCAGCATCTGTGGGACTGGAAGCAAAATTCTTCCTACATATTTATGCTCCTGACAGTGTATGGGAGACAGGCCTGCCTGCACAGGAGAGGCAGCTAGGCACCCTCTATGTCAGCAGTGCTGGCTGGCTGTTTTACTGTAGGGCTTTTTAATGTGGCTCTTAGACACCTGGATGAGACCATCATCTTAAGAAAACTGACCTGCAGTTGAAAATGTAGCTCTGTGTTTCATCTCTCTCAGTGCCAAGCGTGCAGGTTGCTTTGGTGAAGGAACTTTGATGAGATGCTTGAAGTAAGGACAGATCCTCATATTGTATCTGTGACTTTTCAAGATGATTCATCTGCATGGATCTGTGTACCTTGCCCTCCTTTCCCACTCTTCAGGGGATGCATTTAGGCATGTGCCATCTTGCGTTGCGAATGCCAGTCGTTCTGGCAGTGCCTGTACCTCCTGTAGCACACTGTTCCAGGAAGTGCATCTGCTGTGTCTTATGGACAGCTCATGAGTAGGAGCCATTCTCTGGCTCTCACTTCCACAGAACGGTTTAAAATGGTATTTTGGGTTTTGTGGTGTTAGTATGGTGATGTCAACTGCACATATAGTGGAGTTCTATAGATGAAATGTGATTTTTTGTGTTTACCACATCGAGACTGATTTTTCCTAGGGTAGCCTCCACTTCTCTCAATAGGCTCTACAGCAAGCAGGGTACTTAGCACGCTCATTTTGCTGTAGTAATCCTGACATTTGAGCAACTTGCAAAATCAGTAAAAGAACTGGACTAATTAAGGAGGGGAGGTCCTGGCTGATTTGTATTGTGTGGCTTTACAGGCACAGGCTTATCTCGGAGTGTTCTACATGAGGGGGCTGCAACCTAAGGAAAAGAGAGGTCTGAAGTACCTGCTGCTGGCAGCAAAGAATGGTGTAAGTTATCCCTTTGCAGGTTACAGTTGTTCTCAGTTTGGGATCATTGCAGGTTACGGGTGGCAGATTTCAGGGCTTCTTGGAAATGGGAGCAAGTGTCAGGACTTCACTGCACAAGTCGGACAGGACGGAGTGGAGCCTTGGTGCATCTTGGAGAGGGCTTGGGGCCCACAAAACCTGAGTGTAGAAACAGCACTACTGAGTTGGAGCAGTTTTGACAGCACCAGTGCTTATATTCATCTAGCATAATTTTACAGGTTTCCTGTTACAGAGCATCTACACCCTCTTCAGTCAAACTCTTTCACTGCTGTATCATTCTGAGAATGTTGTGTCTACCTTGAATCTGTTCTTCAAAATCGGCCTGTTACTGCTTCCTTTCTACAGAGAGGATGAAAAGACTATTTCTGTTTCTTTGCAGGGACCTTTAATGTACTTAAATACTTGAATCCCCATTCAGCTTTCTCTTGTTGTTTAAGTTTGTCCTCACACAGTGTTGTCCTGGATTTAGCTAAAAACCCAGTCCTGTTTAGTGATTTTTACTTTCCAGTTTAGTGTCTGCTCACGCTGGTGGCCAGCCCAGCCCTAACCTGCGACAGATTTAGTTTTCTCGACACCCAACAGTTCTCTTGCTCACAGCTGAACTTTCTCTAAGTGACCCAGGCTTCCTTTTTTTGAAGGGCAGTGCCACAATCTCATCGTAGTGCTGCTCCTCAACGTTTTCTGGTGCTTAGAGTAGTAGGAGTATGACATCCCATGTCTTGCAGCCCAGTTTCTGCATCCCACAGCTCTGTTTATTTACAGCACTGTGACATTGCTCGCTCATTTCCAGCTTGCACTGCATTGTAATACAATTTTTTTTCCAAAAAGCTTGTTCATTTTAACTTCAGTTCTTGCAGCTTTTGTGTAATGGGATATAATGAATTACTCCCTCTTCTTCTGGCTAATACTTCTGATTCTGTCGCCCTTTAATATGTCCTCTTTGAGTCATTCCTTTTGCAGGCTGCAGAGCACTAGTTTAGTTTGTCTCTTCATGTAGTTAAGCTGTTCCATTTTGCTTGTCAGTCTTCTCCCTATTTTTCTAATTCTCCTTTGACTGTTTTGAGATGCTTGGACTAAAATTGGACTCGAGATGGCATACCAAGGATCTGACAAAATGGGATCCTCGGCTTTGTTCTGTATTTCCTCTCAATAGTTCCTAATGCTGTTTGCCCTTTTGCCTGCCAGTGAGGAGGGACTCGATGGCTTCAGAGACTGTCACAGTGATTCACAAGTTTATTCCTATAATATGCACTGCTTTGCATTTGTCAACAGTAAGTTTCCTCTGCGATTGTGTTGCCTGCTCTTAGTCCTGCAAGATCTTCTTTAAATGATTCTTTACAGTAAATTTGATCACTCTGACTCACACTACCTCACTTGTAAACTTTACCATTTCAGTTTTTACCCACTTGTAAGAATGCAGACACTGTCAGATCACTGGTCAGGCTAGACCTGAGTAGTCCCAGCATCTCGGACATCATGTTCATGATGTTTGATAGAGTATTTAATTCCAGATCTGCTAAAGATCCCTCGTAAGCTGCATCATTGACTCCTTTCTTCCAGCCTGATGTCAGATGCGTATGCTGCACAACAATAACAATGGATTATCTCATTAAATAGATGATTGTCATTTACTGAAGACCTAGTAAGCCCTTAATAACAGAAAATCTAGCAGATCCCAGGGGCCCACCCCAGTGGATCAGTGTTTTGCGTGGTTTTGTCACAGCCATGTCAGTTCTCTGAACCCGATTGCCTTTCCCCATCTCTGCGTCCCGGCGGACGCTGGCTGCGCAGGTGCTGCAGCCTCACCTTCGGCCGCAGCCTTGTGCAGGGGCTCCTGGCGGGGTAATGCCACACGTTCTGCTCGGAGAAGGGCTTCGTGGGTACGTTCTATTCCTGTTACCCTGGAATATGGATTTACATCTAGCTGGTTAAAAGACTACTGGATGTGGGTGAAGCAAGGATGGCACTGTTTAGCTACAGCCCCGAGAAAGGGAAAACAGGCACAAAAAGTCGTGAGTTCAGTGTTTCTCTCTCAGGTTGTTTCTCGGTGCTAGAGCCGAGGGGAGAACTCTGACGAGTATTTTTCCAACTACAGTGGCTCTTCAGAGAACTGCGTTTTACTTTGGTTACCACTTTTTATCCTCCCGTATTTTATGCGTGCAACCATAGAATGTAAAAACCATTTTAAAGAGTCTTGTTGGAGAACTGGTTCTGACCTTCAGATTTCAAAGTATATCGCAGTCACTTCTGCCATGCTAATTTGGGGATCTTTCCTCCTTGTGGTCTTGTCTTGGAGGTGTTCGTCATGCAGAAGTCAGCTAGCGGAATACTTCATACTTATTTAACCCTGTCTCTTGTCACATCTGAAGTGCCAATCCTTCAACATGTTTATCTCCTCTCTAAAGAAGTTTATTGCTGTCATAAACTGAGACAACATTTTGCAAAGCACCCACTCACTGAGTTCTTCACTTCTCTCTACCGCTACATCCCAGACAGCAACACTTGCAATATGTTCTGTTCTCGTGGCTTTATTAAAACTTGCTACTTACTTCCTTTTTTCTTCCTTTTTTTTTTTTTTTTCTATTTTCTTTTTTTGCAAAGCCTTGTTTAGATCATGTTTCTGGCAGTCATACTCTTCAAGTTTTATTGCTGGCTTATTTGCTGGAAAATCTCGGTGTGACCCCTAGCCCCTATGGTCTTTCCAGTGTCTTCAGGACCATTGTCTTGCCTTCTTGGTATCTGGGAGACCCTTTCCCTCCCATCAGATCTCAAAGATAACATGCACACCCAAGATATGAGCATATCACGGACTTGGATTTGCCTTAGCTGACCCATCTGCAGCGACATTCTCTCATTTTTTATGTCTGAGTACTTAAGGTGCTTTTTTCTTTAGCACTTATTTGCTTGGCTCCATTTCTGCTGCTTGAGGTTTCTTCTGGAGTATAATTAGGTGGGGCTGAGCAAGATAGCGGCGTGCTGTCGCATTGAAGGCCTGATGCTGCCAAGGGGAATCTTCCAACCCTTGGCAGCAAGTACCTCTGTGGCGTTTGTTGTGTTTTTACAAGTCTTCTGCGTGAGCTGTAGCAGGGCAGGGCACCGGGCGTGTTCGGAGTTTGGGTGTGATCAGGATGTGGGTGCAGTCGAGGTTGCCCGAGCCCCCCTAGCGCTGACCCCCGAGACAATCGGGATGCTCTGCAGAGACAGCAGTTTCTTTCTTCCCGTGACGCAGATCTGGGTGTTGAAGGGAAATGGGTGAATTTAATTGAAAGGGATACAAAGGAGACGAGTCAGAGACAGCTGGTAAGAAGTTTCGCTTCACTATGTGCTCAGGGGAGGGACTGAATTACTGAAGATATCGTCTGAGGGACCAAAGATAAGGGAGTAAACTTGAAAGAAGGTGACCAAAGATAAAGCAGTAAACTTTAAAGAAGGTGTTAAAGATTCTCTGTTCTCTTTGCATGTGCCATCATCACTTCTCCATCGTGTGGGGCTGATTGCTGTGCTTTCTCCTGTGGCCAGGATGCCCAAAGCAGGTACCATGTGGGCGTTTGCTATGAGAAGGGCCTTGGAGTGCAACAGAACCTGGCAGAAGCGATGAGACACTACTGGCAGTCAGCGGCTGCAGGCAACAGGAACGCTCAGGAGAGACTGCGAGTGTTAGAAGAGGAGGTGGAAGGTACCATGGGCAGTGAGGGAAGAGGGTGTGGAGGGCCACATGGGATAGTGACCCCATAAAAGGGACACTCATATTGCCAGAAGGAAGGTAGCACAGGGCCATGGCAAGAAGTCCTTCTCAGTGAAGGGAGCACTTTTCCTTTTTGGTTCTTTCAGCTTTTTACCAGCTCTTCCCAGTCGAGCTGAAGCGCAGAAGCGGTTCCCATAGTATGATGTATCATTAGTACCTTGTTTTAATGGACTTTCAGGTGTGCAAACAAAGCATCCATTCCCTTCTGGAATAAGAGCTTCTTCCTCCAGCCCCTGTTTCTGGGCTGTCGAGCATGTGTCCGCAGGCCTCCACGCCACCCAGCCAGGACAATCTGCCCTCACCCTGTCCCACTCTTGGAGCGCCGACGGACTCCACATGATGATGCTCAGCGGTGCAGGATGGAGCCGTGCCCTTGGAAACAGGGCAGTACCACTGGAACTGCCGTGCTTGGAGCCCCACCACTGCTGTTTTTAGAGCAGTCGGTAAGTCAAAGCAGCAGGCAGAAGGGAAAGCAGCCCTTCTTGGTCTGTGTGGAGCTAGAAGCAGGCTAGCAGTGAGTGGAATGAGAAAGCTTTCTGTTATTGGAGCCATTTTTAAATATCAGGGGTTTGAGAACAAACCTTGTGATATCTCCTGTGCCACCCTGTCATCTGGCTATCAGCCTTCTGATACTTTTCTTATGCACCTGCATTTCTGTACAGAGCTGTACGTGCCATGGAGGTGTGGTTTGGGGCTGTAATTCCAGGAGCCCTGCGCATCTTGCACACGGTCCCCCCGTGAGGTTTACAAGCCACCATATGGTGATGCTGGCAGCTAACTCGGGGGTGGGCCTGGCCCGCACCTTCGGAGGAGATTTGATCTCACTTCAAGGCTGTTCCCACAGCAGCTCTGCCACCACCGCCGTTGCCACCGTGGCAGTTTAATCCGCTTTCAAGCCTGCGCAAGTAAAAAAGTGAAATGCTGATTATTAGGGCACAAGTTTTTGTGGGGGACAGCTTATGGAGCCCCCTGAACTGGTGGCAGTAGCGACTGTGGGAGCCAGCCTGCGCCGCTCTCTGTGTCCTTCGGTCCTGTTATTATTCCTTCGGCGCTGGCAGTGAGCTGCTCCCATGGGTATGCCCCTTTGAGTCACGGCGAGCAAGGTTTGCTTCAAAATTTATATCGTACATGTTTGCTAAGCACGCCAGCTCGTTTTCACTGAAGTGGATAAGGGATGCTCCCAGCGGGCAGAAACCACTGTCAGGCAGACAGCAGCAAGCAGCTGGTATGATAATTTCTTCCACTGGGGCAGCTGAATACGGAAAAAGACATTTGTCCACACCAGTTTAAACTGGTTCAAGGGCATCTGTACAGACTGTCCAGTTTCCTGTAGCTGTGGTGCTCTGGTGCTTTGTGTAGATGGGGCTCTGGAAAACAAAGGCAATGGCCCCATCCTGAACCTGCCGTGGGCTCCGTTCAGCAAGGGAGGGGCACAGCCAGGGCTCAACACATCTGATTGTTCTTCTAGTTTGGTCTCTCTTTCTGCTCAGACCAAACTTTCTTAGACCATTTCCTTTATCAAGCAGGATACAATTAGCAGGAAATTCCTCTGGTGGATTTCCTATTCTGTGATAATCCACAGCATGCTTACGCATTGGTCAGGACAGGACGGGGAGTAAGGACTGAGGGGGTTGAAGGCAGTTTGCAGAATCAGGAAACTGAACCAAGAGAGAGGAATTTGTCTCCTTTTTTTTTAATCTGCTTATTATAATGTACTTCTATGTAAAGAGTGTCCTTTGACAGGCACATCAAAGTAACTTCCCAGAGGAAGATGTGAGGTTGTGCCGTGTGTTTGTCCTCTGTGTGCGCTCCCGAGATGCAGAGGAGTCCCGTCGGGCTGCATCTCCTCCCAGTCACAGATATGCCTCCCTCATGGTTTGAACAGCTGCATCTCAGTTAGAATTTGACTCACTGTCATTGTTTTGGTGCAAGAGCCTGTTTTGTTTGTTTGTGAAACAAAACAGCAAGATATTTCGTCTATTAGCAGCACAGCAGCACAAGCAGGGTGAGGCAAAAACCCATCAGCGTAGTTTATTGCCAGAGGTGGGGTCATCTGTAAAGCACTTTGGAGACTCTGGGTAAAACAGTGGATGTTTTAGATATTCAGGAGTCCACCTGGGGAAATTTTAGGCTCATTTGGTCCAAACAACAACAGGAAGTGACCACTTGCTCATTTACTTGCTTTAAATGAGCTGTATGGCTGTCTGCTGCTGCAGCTGGTGTGTGTACCCATGAAAAGCCAGGGCACTGTCACCTCTGGGTGCATGGAAAAGGAGCACAGGCAGGACACTCTTGAGATATTCCAGGACCACCAAAGCATGGAATGTTTTGGGTTGGAAGGGACCTTTAAAGGCCATCTAGCCCAAGCCCCCTGCAGTGATGGTGTCTCTTCTTTTTCATCTTAACCATAAAATGAAAGCAAAAAATATCACTCAAAGACACCCAGGGTGACAGCCCCACCGTGAGCAAATGAGCCTGTTGTGAACTGCAGTGTGGGCGGAGGAGTCAGTGCAGTATTTTTAATGTGAAGATAGCAGAGGAAGGCAAGCCACGTGCACAAAGCACCGCTGGCCCTGCGCTGTGACGGGAGGGAGGCTGCTGGTCTCATTTTCCCGGTCACTCAGCAAGCAGAGGTGCCGTGCGTTGCTGGCAGTGGAGGTGCCAGCTTACCCTCATCTCGCAGCCTGGCTCTCCTCTCGCCTCTACGGCTGCTGTGCCGGCACGTCCCACGGTCGTGTCATGGGTGGAAGGCGCAGGCTGTGGTACAGGGGGGAGTCCTGTGTGTGCACAACCCCAGAGCACTGACCTGCCAGCCACGCACGGCTACATAAGCCCACAGCTGCGCTCCAGGAGCTTACGCCACTGTTGTCTTTTCCATTCTCTGTGAGTGCAAATCCCTCTGGTTAACACCAGCTGCGTGCTTCTTCCTTTGTTACTAATATCTGTATCTTAGTTTTCCTGCACGCTCTATTATCCTAAAACTGTCTGATAGCTCACATACACACAGATCAAAGGAAAACCTGTAATATGGTTGAAGCTCGTGACTGAATATTTCAAAACAGTGTTTTCACGCTTCCCTTTTCCCAGGTTACCTTTGGCAGACTCCAGCCATCTGTTGTCTGCTTCTGGGCAAGGACTGCGCTCCAAAATACGACGGCCTCAAAAAGAGAGCGTGGAGAAAGAAACTGTGGGCACCTAGTGCAGCCATAGGAAAGATGCCAGTGCTGATTTTGGGGTGTTTTACAAAACGTTGAGTTCACAGTGGTAGAACCATGAAAGCTGAAAGGATCAATGTGAGGCAGCAGGCAGATCTCCCCCTTCTGAGTTGCCATTTCAGGCTTTCTGCAGGTACATCCCTATGTCAGCTTTACTGCATCTTGTTGTAGAGATGGTAGTGTTAGAAATAAAAACCCAATTTTATTTAAATAAGAACTGAGATCCTGGAGCCCAACCAGAGCTGCAAAGTCCATGACCACGCTATTTTATCATCCGTGGTGCACAGTCTGATCACATGGATGTATTCGACTGCGTTGCACTTGGGGTTAAGCTGACAACACGCACCCCTCAAATCCGCTCTCTCCGCCCTGAGAGCAAAGGGCCCTCCTGCTGCTGTGTGACTTGAGTGTGACAGTAAGGTGAAAGGTGAGGGTGGAAGAGGAGGAAAGCTAGGAAAGCAAGAACAGGCGGGTAGAAGGGAATTAACAAGGTGAAATCAGCCGTGGAGAAATGCGGTGGGGTGAGGCGAAGGCAGAAATATGTGTGTCGTGATCAGTCCAGACATGGATGATCCAATGACCCTGTTAAAGCACATGTGTGCACCCCAAATGCCCAAGGCAGCTCTGACTCTTCTCTTCTTATCACAGCCACCAAGCTGCCTATGGAACAGGAGCGCTGTCTTCCAGTCCAAGGCTCTTCCCGCGTGCCGACAGCTGCCGCAGAAGCCCCGAATCTGTTTCGTTGTGGACTTGGACCTTCTGGGACAAAATCATTTCAAAGAGGGTGCTCATTTCTGAAAGGAAAGTGCTGGCCAGCCTCGTCCCGGCAGCATTCGAGTCAGCTCCAGCACCTTTGCCAAAGGTCTCAAAGGTCCTTGGTTTCTCCTGCCTCGCAGCTTCCTCGTCCTGAGGTGAATGCGGAGAGTCGGGGGAGAAGACATTGTCCTTGTAACTCCCGGTGAGTGGCAGGGAGAGCCGAGCCACCCACGCCGGGTCAGCAGCTGTCAGCCTCTTAAGGGCCAGCTCTGGGAGGAGTGACAACAAGAACCATTGGTGAAATGGGGAGTAGAGGAGACCACAGGAGAGAAGAGAGGGGGAAAGTAAAAATAAATAATAAAAAAACCTCCACATGTATTGAGAAATTAGACTTCTGAAATCAGCTGTGAGAGGACTGATTGTAAACAGGTCTAGAGAAAAGCTCCCAGCAGCATCATTTAAACCAGCAGCTTAAAAGAAACCAAACAAGCCAGAACTCGTTTAAAACTGCCATATTTTTTGTTTCATTTTGTTGTTTTTATATAATAACCATTAGTACCACTTTGCTTTCTGATCTGTTGCAGCCTCAAGTGGCACTTTGGGAAATTGTTAGCAAACCCAGACAACGTGAGGGCTTAGGACTGGCTGAAGGGGAGATGACAGTGGAAAGCTCTCAAGGGGGAAGATTGGGACAGAAAGAAGGACTTCCCTTAAGGGTCACTCCAGGGTGGGAATTTGCTGCTAAGCAGCCATATTGAGACCGAACAGAAACGGGTTATTGTGAAACAATAATAACAGAAGTAGAATGAAATTCTGGATTATAAAATGCACAGCTGGATGGTTGAAGACTGGCAAGAAGAAATTGAGCTATAAAGTAGTTGTTCATCAATTGGAAGCAGATGAGGAGCAGTGGGAGCCGGGTGTGGGTGGTAGCTGCAGGCTCGTTAGTGTACCAGTAATGAGATTCTGCCCCGAAACGGGCAAATGAAATCAAACAGTGTGTTGGTCGAGGTATTCCCTGTTGGCGTGAAGACATACCCGTGGTATTGTTACCAGTTCTGGTGAGACCTGATTAGGAGTATTACACGTAAATCTGATTAGCCAGCTGTAGGGAAGAGGATCTGAAATGGCAGAAGCGCAGAGAAAACTCCTGAGAGAGAAACAGGAGCGAGCCCAGGCCTACGTGAGGGAGAGCCCAAAGAGGTAGGGGTTGCTTAGCCTAAGGAAGCAAATGCTCACCAGGCTTTGACTGCAGCCTGTCATTATTTTGATGAGATAAGCACCGACAAAGGAAATTTTTATGCTTAAAATAGTCTTGGCAAAAGAAGTGATTGTGACTGTCCACGAATAAACACGTACTGGACATTAAAGGAAGGACCCTGTAAGAGGGTGAGCCTGGAATAGCTTCCTCATCAGACGGCAGGAAAGGAAACGAGGGGTTCTTGTTTTGTAAGGTAGAGCTTTGTAGTTGGTAAACAAGGCTGCGCGAGGTGCTGCACAGACGCTGCCTTCCAGCCCCATGTCGCTTCAACTTCCAGAGCGCGACCACGAAGCGCGGGGAGGCTGGAAGCAATGGCCAGGTTTGTGAAATGCTCTGAGTCAGAGCAGCAAAACAAATAAACCAGTGTCTGGTAACAAAACACCAGAGTCAGATGGGAAGAGCTAGTGTAATTATAGTAACTGTGTGGCTCTGACTTACAAAGGGAGCTCTGAAAGGAGGGTCCCTGTTCTAATGCACTTACTGTGCTGCTTCCAGAAGATAATCAATACCCTGCCACAGCCTGGGGCACGTGGTCCTCAGCCAGGGGCTGAGACAAGTCTCCTTCCTCAGCCCGCTAAGTAATTAGTCCTTTTTCTCTGAAAAACAACTCTGTCCTGGGGCAAGGTGGGGGCCAGGAATCAAACTGGGTAAGGAGAGAAGGGCAGATACATCACTTGGATTTTGTTTCAGCTGAAGCCCCAGCATTCTCATGTGTTGCTTAACTTCTTTCTGCAATCTCAGGATTTTCTTTCATTCGCAATGACTGTTCCGTAAGAGATCTCCCAAGTGTGCCGAAGTCCCATGTTTTTGCTCTAAAACAGCCACACTTCTCCCCAGTCTGTAAGAAGCCACAGCATTCCCTGAATATTTTGATGCTTCAGCTCTGGAGCAGGGCATGACGAGTCTGCTCGCTGCGTGGCGGATGCACTGGGCTGATGGTCTCGTCACCGTGAAACCTTATAATTAGGTATGTTCCGTCTGACTGATAAGACTTCACTGCCTTATGTTAATGCTGTTTGGGGAGCAGAGATTGTTTTTATAATCAATAAAGTTCTCTCTCTCTGCTGCTGCTGCGACCACTCTTGTTTCGCTGCTGGAGGGCAGGCATCGATAGTGCTGGGAGCTCGGCCCGCAGCTCAGGGCTTACGGCATCGACGACCCCAGAGCTGCCTGGGACAGATGCTACAGCAGTTTCTCCCCCTGCCATGAAGAGCACAAAGGCCCAGCACCCCCAGCCAGCTGTCCGGAGACTCCGGAGCGCAAGCAGTTCTTCCTTCCTCACTCAGGATGCGAGTCCCCGTCTCTGTTTGTGTTCGAGAGAGGAGGAAGGAGCCCAGCAGCTCTGTCGCCGGCGCTCTGTTGCCTTTTTGGGAAGGTCTGGGCTCGCGGGTAAAATTATTTTTCACCACTGAAACCTTTCGTCACATCCAGCCATACGGCAGGCGCAGGAAGCCATGCTGGCAGGGCTCAGCACGCACTGCTGGCATTCGCTGCCACGTTCCAGCCATTTAGCAAAAACGTTGGGGTTGGGTTTGGGTGGGTGGTTCTTTCCCCCCTATCAAATCCAAGAAGCACAGGAGATGGCACTTCATGGAGATGCCTCACCATAGCACAGATTCTCTAGGATGCCACCTGTCAGAGCAGGAGTGGATCTAGGCAGATCCACTGAGCAGGTCCACTAGTCCCTTTGCTGGGATCAGTGCACGTCAGTGCAGCCATGGGATGGAGCTGGGCAGCCTGTTCCCTCCCCGCTGCAGGACCTTTAAATCTGAGGAAGCTTGTAGCTCTCCTTTCACCCATCCTTTCCTTCGTTTACACTCTCCTAGAATAAAAGGGCAGGGAGGCAAAGGGAGAGAAGCAGCGTGGGTCTCCCTCTAAGCAAGAGCACAGAAAGTTCCCGACTCTGATATTAAACCGACCGCAGCAGCAAACCTCAATGAGTTCTTCTTGCTGCAGAGGAGCACAGAGGCTCCACAATGAAATTTCTGCTCCAGGACGTGAGTCAGCCCCAACTCTTTCAAATTGAAATGCCAGAAGAAGAGATTTTTAGAACAAATCAATAAAAGGAACATGTAGAAAATGTCAGGCCCAGATGGTATTCACCCTGGAGTGCTAGAGGAACTCAGATATGAAATTGCTTGGTTTATTAGCTGCTGTTCGTTAACTACTGCTTCAGATGAATACGGTATCAGAGGAAGGAGAGGTAGAAGTTGTGACATGAGTTTTTTTAAGAGCATGAAGGTGAATCTAGCACAGGCAGATTCATAGAAATCATTATACGCAAGACTCTGCAGATAGTCGCGTACCTGCTGTTCAGACAAGAACTGACGTGACATTTCCAAGGTGGGAAACTGTGGTTTGCAAATTCGTTTGCATCTTCAGAAGAGGTGGATGAAGAGTCCTAGATGACAGAGGACCCCTGAGCCTGCAGAAGAGCCAGGCTCACAGGTGGCCTAAGCTGTCACTGAATTAACAGCCGGGTTCCATTAGGGACTAACATCTGGGAAGTTAATGTAGGAATAAATAACCTTTGCTACAAAGGGAGGTCATTAGTGGAATCCCAGAGTATCCATTCAACACAGTGATAAATGTCACCGAGAAGTAGGTGGCATTGGTGTTGGCTCCATGAAAACACCCAATAGAAAAGCAAAGGGTTGGTGAAAGATCTTAATAATACCAAGTGCTGTGAGCAAAGGTGTCTGGGGGATTTGTCTGTCACTAGCTGTTGGGTAACTGTCACAGGGATCTACATGTCATGCATTGATGACTGTCCCACCAGGCAGAGGAGAGATTTGGGAGTCACCACGAGCGGCTTAGTAACAGAGCTCAGCGTGGAGCTTGGGCAGGACACGAACAAAGATCAAACCAGAAGACCTTATACTAGCAGCGTAGATGTATCCTAAACACTTTGCACATTCTGGTCACCTCATCTCAAAGAGACACTAAAATCAGTAACAGGTTGGTCACAGGAGATGAGACTGGACTTGACCAGCCTGATAGGAGCCTGGTGTGGCTCAAAGGGTACAAACCATCTTGAGAGGCTTGACAAGGACAGCTCTTCACCTTTCTCATGAAACAAAGGGGCTCAGGTCAGCACAGAGAGCAGGTCGTATCTGGACTTCACCCCTACTTGTGAGGTCAGCCTCACAAATCAGCTAAACAGAAGCAGATAACTCCACAGGAGGAAACATCTACCAAGAGTGTTTGCAAACACATGAAAAAAAATCCAACATGAAGCTTAGCAAGTCCCTTTGCTATAAACTGCTTGGTGCCAAAAGCATAAGATGGTCCATACACACTGTCCCAAGCATCTGCCACTGTCAGAGCCATCCTAGGAGACAGTATGTCCTCTGGCTTGCTGCAGGCCAGCCAGCTCTACTTGCTTAGCATGTCGTTTGAGAAGATCCCGCTGCTAGAGCCCCCCACCAGCCCCAGTGTGCTCCCCATAGTGAGGCCACCTCACCTGCCTGCGGCTCCAGGAGGGTCTCCAGCTCCTCTCCCACCAGCTGCTGCACGGACAGCTCAAACCCACTCTCCGAATCACGGTCCTCTGCCTCACTCTCGCCGTGCCCGCTGTCCTTTGTGCTCAAGCAGTCGGTGTCCAGCCCCGCAGCCCTGCCAGGGGGCCAAAACGCTCAGGTCACACTTCAACAATCAGCACAGCCCTGCCCTGCTGACTACCTTGGAGGTGGTTGTCCTTATCCCAACAAAATGACCCAGAGGTGGGGCGTGGGCATCCTCTCAGTGCATTACTCACAGCACCGAAGGTATAATCATTTCCGTCCCCACCAGTTAAAGAGTTTTGGGTTTGTTTGATTGGTTTTTTGAGGGGAAAAAAAACCAACAACAACAACAAAAAATAACCACAAAACAAAGCACCAAACATGAAAAAAAGCACTGGGATCAGGAGTGCTACAGACCCTCTGGAAACTGGGCCCCAGCTGAGGGCTGGACTACATATGGGGCTGCTCCACATCTCTTGCACAATCTCCTTCTGGAGATCCTGAGCTCTTCCCTGTGAATTTGGAGGAGCTACCAACACGCAGGACCAGGCAAGGAGCATCACATGACAGCCCAGCTCTGCCCCAGAGCAACTCTCCCTCCCTCTCCATCCTCAGCAGGTGGGGATGTTGATGGGGAAGGTGGAGAAGGCTGTGTCTGCCCATGGCCTGGGCAGGTGAGAACAGGGTGGGGCATAGTGAAGCCCTGGCATCCTCAGGAGCATTCACCCAGAGATATCAACAGCATAATTTAACGGGAACAGCATGAAGTTTGTCTCTGGGAACATCATCAGCACAGAGCTGGGGTATCTCGGTCCTTCCCATTCCTGCTAGCAGCACCTTCCCTGCCAGCCTCCTGAACCAGGGACAGATGCCCCAAACTCATGTCAACAGCATCTCTAAGTGCCTGAAGCCATGAGAAAATTCATGCTCATGCTGCTGCCTCCAGAGCAGGACCCTGTGTGCTCAGGAGTGCACCTTTCCATCGCACTTGAACATATCAGTGTCCCCCTAGCAAGGATGGGCAGATGGTTCCTGGCCATGGAGGAGCTCAGGCAGGTACGGAAGGAGCTGCCAAAGGTGCCCCAGGATGGAGGTAAAGAGCAGAGTGCTGGGTCTCAACGGGGAGCCAGGCCCAGTGGAGCACAGCCATCCCCTGAAGGGAGGGCCTATCGCCCTAATCTCAGGTCAGCAAAACCAAGGACGAGGTTTTGCCTGGTGTGTGTGTGTTGCCCTGGTGTCTCCTGCCCTCGGAGGCTCTCGGGGCCAGTGGGGCTGAAGCAGAGATGCCGGGGAGCGGGGAAGGGAAGGGCTGAGAGCCAGCCTTACCTGCTGCCGTTCTTGGCCGTGTACTTGTTTCCCCTGTGGTTTGTTTTGGGCTGGAACTGGCCCTGGTGCAGCAGGGAGAGCAGCTGGGAGATTTGCTGTAAGGCAGGAAAAGCCTGTTGAGCCCCGAGGCGGTCGCCACTCAAGCTGCTTCCTGCCAGGACGTCCCCTCCGAACACCCCCCACCCCGGCCCTTTTTATAGCGTTTCCTCGTCCTGCAGATGGTTCAGCATCCCCACGCAGGGGGGGAAAA
Source organism: Trogon surrucura (assembly GCA_020746105.1). Taxonomy (NCBI): domain Eukaryota; kingdom Metazoa; phylum Chordata; class Aves; order Trogoniformes; family Trogonidae; genus Trogon; species Trogon surrucura. The sequence goes on along the minus strand of CM036630.1, from coordinate 6,609,250 downwards.
ACAAGCAGCCGGGCAGCTCACCTGGCCCCAGCACTCCCCCTGCGAGTGCAAGGTTGTCTCCTTCTCCCCATGACAACCGCCCTCCACCCCTGGTTCCCAGGGTGTCCTGGTGGCTGTGGGGAGACCCTGCCCAGGATGGGGTGACTGCGTATCCTACCCAACCCCTCCTGCTGGGGCACCTCTGCCCAGGGCTGCGAGAAGAGACCAGCCAAAGACCATCAGGTTGCACGTTCCCACCTCCACAGGGTGTGCAAGACCCGGGCAAGGAAGGATTTTGGGGGGAAAGGGTCATCCACACCCCCAGCAGCACAGCGGGCAGCTCCTACCTGCACTGGTGGCGACTCCATCGCGAACTCCCCGGTGGGGCTCTGCTCCGCCAGAGCTACCAGCGACAGCCGGACCAGGCTCCTGAGGATGTTCTGGTGGGACTGGGGCTGCCCAGGTCCCCCAGCACCCAAGGGCTGGTCGGGTGGTGGTGGGAGCTCTCCCATGGGCACCTGCAGTGGCTTCACCAAGCTCTTGCCGTGCAGGGGTGCATCGGGGGAGCTTGCAGCCTCTCTCGCCAAATTTTTTGGTCTGTGGGGCTGGCAGGGCCGGCGCTGCAGGATGGGCAGGTTGAAAGTCCCTTGTTGCTCATCTGAGTCTTTTTGGGTCCTCTGATTTCTCAGGGTCCTGTAGAGAGTGGGGGTGAGGTGGAGGGGAGCCTGTGGCAAAACCCCTGGTGCAGGGGGGGCTGTGCCGGGTGGATCCTCCTGGCACAGGGTTCGGGGGGACTCAGCTTCCCGGGGCCGGCCCCAGAGCAGCGGGACAAGGTGGATGTCGGTCTTCTGGATCTGCCTGTGAGGCTTCTTGAGCTGCTGCTGCCTGCGGGCATCCTCCGCCTCCCTGCAGTTGTAGGCCATGCCGTCCTTCTTGTCCTTCTTGCGCAAAGACAGGGTTAAAGCCAAGAGGAGAAGGCAGCCACCCAGGAGAGCAGCCAGGCAGATAATGACCAACACCGAGGAGCTCAGCCACCCAGGATCCTGGGCCGAGATTTTGGAGAATGCCCCGTGACGCCGGAAAGCTAAGCGCACCCGGGCCAGGGTGTGCAAGGGCATGTCCCCCTCATCGCTCACCCGGACCAACAGCTCCCGCTCGCTGCCGGCCAGGCTGCTGGCATTGCTGGCATTGAGGAAGACCTGTCCCAAGAGAGGGTCCAGGATGAAGAGGCCAGCATCATCCCCACCCACCAGATCATACCGGAGAGCTGCGTTGATGCCAGAGTCCGCATCCCTGGCTGTGATGGTGAAGAGGAAGGGAGCGCTGGCACACGACAAGGGGGTTGCATTGGTCACTGCTGCAGTCCCTTGGGTGCTCCCATTCCCAGGGGCCACCCAGAAGCATCCTGTCTCCATGTTGACTAGGATGGAGAGTGTGGCCACGCCTCCCACTAGCGCCGGTGCGGTGATGACGGGTGCATTGTCGTTCCGGTCGAGTACAGCCAGCCTGATGGAGACGTTGGACACCAGCTTGGGGTGACCGCCATCCTCCGCGGTCACTAGGAACTCCAGGTTCCTCACCTGCTCATAATCAAAAGCTTGGAGGGCAAAAACATCCCCAGAGGTGGGGTCAATTGAGATCAGACCCAGAGCAGAGGAATCCAGGATGCTGTAGGTGACTTTCCCGTTGAAGCCCAGGTCAGGGTCAGTGGCACGGACTGTGAGTAAGAAGGCAGGCGCTTCGCTGTTCTCAGCAACAACAACCTCGTAAGTGGCCTTCTCAAAGGAGGGGGCGTTGTCATTGACATCACTTATGCAGATAGTGAGGTGCTTCAGCACGGCCAAGGAGAGGTCACCCTGGTCCCGTGCCACCAACGTCAGGTTGTACTCGGCACGCAGCTCCCTGTCCAGCGCAGCGTTGGTCATCAGCACGTAGCTGTGGCTGTTGGTCCTCTTCAGCCTGAAGTGCTCGTACCCTTGACTGAGGGAGCAATGCACTTGCCCATTGCTTCCCGAATCGGGGTCGCTGGCCGTCACCAGAGCAACAAAGCTGTCTTTGGGGAGAGCTTCAGAGAGCACTGGCTCCCGTGAGGCCCAGGTGACGTGGACATCAGGAGCATTGTCATTGACATCCAGGACTTTGACCAAGACCTTGCAGTGCGCTGGGATGGGGTTGGCACCCAGGTCCCGGGCTTGCACGTCCAGCTCATAGGTGTGGGTTTCCTCATAGTCCAGCGGGTTCTTCAGCATGATGCTGCCTGTGCGGGCATCGATGTCAAAAGCACTCAGCACCTCCAGGGGCGCGTGCTTGCTCAGGCTGTACTCGATCTCCCCATTGGGACCCTGGTCAGGATCGGTGGCTGTGACCTTCACAAGGAGGGTCCCAGGCAGAGCATCCTCCCGAACCTCGACTGTCAAAGAGCTCTCTGCAAAGACGGGGCTGTTATCGTTGGAGTCAAGGACAACGACTTTAATTAAAGCGGTACCTGATTTTGGTGGCTCCCCGTGATCAGTGGCTGTCAGCACAAGGTCGAATGAGGAGTGCAGCTCCCGGTCCACTTCTTTAATCACAACAAGCTCCGCATGCCTCGTCCCATCGGAGCCGGACACAACCTCCAGAGCAAAGTGCTCGCTGGCGGAGAGGGCATAGGAGCAGCGGGCATTGGGGCCAGCATCGGCATCCAGGGCTCGGTCCAGCGGGATCCGCGTCTGCAGGGATGCGCTCTCTGACATTTCCAGCTCCAGCTTGGGTGTGGGGAACCGCGGTGCGTTGTCATTGACATCCAGCACTTGAACCTCCACGTGAATCAGAGCCAGGTTTCGGGCAGCCAGCACATCGAACGAGACCCGGCAGGGATCGCTGTGCCGGCACAGCTGCTCCCGGTCCACCCGCCCGGCCGTGCTCAGCACCCCATCCCCGCTCCCCACGTGCAGTGGGAACCTCCCAGGGGTCTCCATCAGCTGGAAGTTATCCACCGCTTCACCGCTCTCGCCCCCTTCAAAGTGCTCCGCCAGCGTCCCTATCACCGTTCCCAGAGGCACTTCTTCGAACACCCGGTACTGTACCGTGAATGTGGCCACCTCCTGGGCATCGGCAGAGAGGAAGAGGTACCACCACAAAGCTGGGAGATGGAGAGCGGAGCGGCTCAGCAGCAGCATGCTGCCGGCCAAGCCCATCGCCCCGCTGCTTCGGCACGCTGCCACCAGCTTCCTCGCCTGCCGCCGCATACCCAAACGGTCCTTACAGCGATGACAAGTCCTCAGCATCCTCTCCCATCTCCAAGTCCCGTGGGTGCCAGCCAATGGTTGGAAAAGAGGAGAAATGGCGAGCGGGTCCAGCGGGCATCCTCTGCCCCGTCATCACCGGGGGACAGCTGGGAGAGCTCAGCCCGGAGCAGAGGGGACAACCACTGCCGCTGGGAAGCAGCGTCCGGCCAGCCAGGGCCGAGGTGGACCAGCCGTGTTTCCTATGGAAACCCCACCTACAGGAAAAGGGAGGACCGGGCTGGTACAATGCTGGGGCGGGGTGGGGGCTTGTGGGGCGGCACAAGCTTCCCAGCTGGGAGGAGAGGGGTGTGGAAGTGCCCTCGATTTGCAACCCACGGGGACCATCACCAATGCTGGCTGTCACCTGCAAAACACATTTGACAGAAGGCACAAGTCCTTCAGATAGCCCCAAACCCACCTCCAAACTTCGTGTGTGCTTCAGGAAGATGTCTGCAAGGACCAGAGATGATGGGCTTCTGCTCTCGCATTAACCCAAGGACTTGTTCCCCACACTGTTAGATTTCTGGCTTACTTGGATTTATTTTCATGTTGTCTAAATCCAGCAGGTAATCCCTGATCCTTGGTCTGCCTTTTGCTGTCACCTTTTCCAACACGTGGCTTTTGATGATGTCACCACTTTCATCTGGACACACCAAAACGAGCTAATGAATCACTGGGAGAGCTGCCACATCAAGCACAGGCAGGTGGGCGCTAGGGAAGAAAGGAGGCTCTGGCAGACACGAGCTGTGTCCTGTCAGGCCTCTCCCCATCCTCTGTGTCTGTCTATCCTGGCCAGCTCACCCTGTCTTGGCACATACTCAATCCCCAGTTTGGCTCTGCTTCGACTTCCCCAGCATCACTCCTCACCTAGCACCGAATCTCTTCTTTGCCTTTTTGCAGGACACTGCTCTGAGCTCCCACCTTTGAGCAACCCACACGAGGCTGCAGAGCCGCATCCCCTGCATAGGTGCCAGCGCCTAAAATTGTTTCTGCAAAATTGTGCCTGCAGAGCCTGGTTACCCCAAACTGAGCTGTTCTCTGGGCCTCAAGGCAATAAAAACATTCGGGACAGGGAAGGTCACTGCAGAGGTTTCCTTGGCCATTGGGGAGAGCAGAGCATCCTCACGGTGTGGTTTGAGTCCCATCAGCCTCAGCATCTTTGTCTAAGTCCCCACATCTGCCAGGCAGCCTCCAGCAGCTCTGCAGCTGCCGTTGGTGTCCCATGCCCACCTTGCTCCTCTGCTCCTGCTTCTCCAGCCTTGCTGGGCACTTTCATATCTCCATCCTATTCCCATCCCTCCCTGCTTCGAGTTTCCCAGCTGAAAGGTCCCCATCACCCACCTCCCCCTTCCCAGTTCCCACCTCTCATCACTTGTCTTCTATTCTGCTTCATTTTAAAGCCACAACAAACAGCAAAAAGCAAAACCACCCCAGGGCTGAGCAGCTTCATCCCAGGTGGGTTCATGCCTCCCACTCTGCACACTGGGAGGAGGGGCCGGTGCAGCTCGGCCACAGCAGGGGGTGACAGGAGAGCCAGTGCTATTCCCGGGCTCGGCCCCATCTCCAGGTGACCTTTGCCAAGTCATTTCCCTGCTTTGTGCTCTCATTTCCTCCTCAGCTGAGCGAAGCCAGCGCACGGGCTCTCCCGGAGGGATGCTCTCCTGCCCGCGGAGCTGCGGATGGAGAAGCGGATGTCTCCCAGCCCGTGCCCTGCTTTCGGGCGGCTGGGGTGGGAAAGCTACTTCCTTCTGAGGGGGGATTCTCATCTTTCCACCTCTCTTTTTTTTACACCTTTCCTTTTCAGGGGTGGAAAGGCACAGAAGAACCAAACTGAAATATCACAAAGAAAAGGAAATAAATATTATGCCTGAGAACTGTGGTGGTTCCCAAAGAGCCCTGCAAGACACAACCCTTCTCCCAAGTCACCTGCAGACCCAGCCAGCCTCACCAAGTGCCCCACATTTAACCCACCACTGATGTGCCAGGAGGTGTATTCCTGATGACAGTAACATCCACTTGTGCTTGGACACCGCTTTGTGCGGCCCCTCCCTTGCCAGCTGGAGGGAGGATACCCCCTTTAGGATGCTGCAGCGCCAATCCGCTCCTTTTCCTCCCCGAATGCAGGGAGGTAGGTGGGATTTTGAGCACCATTTTGCTCAGCCACCACAGGGCAAGGCTCACTCGACAGTCCTGGCACTGGGAGAAATCACGGTCACCAGGCCAAGGGCTGTGACCTCTCCTGAGCACTGTGCTGTCCCCAGTCCAGCCATAGAGGTACCAGCATTGGTGACAGATCTGGACTGCCCAAGTTAATTATGATGATGCTTCAAGAACAAATCCCTATCAATGGGACCCATGACCCCAAGCCACCAGGACATCAGCAGTTTACTGGAGGGAGTGGCTGCAGGACAGTGCAGGCTGAGCTGAGCTGGAAACCATGCCTGCAGCATCTGGGTGGAAGATGGGAAAAGCGATGTGAGCAAAGAAAATAGGAGAGAAAAACACAGTTGAGCTGAGACTTGCCAGAAGCACCAGCAGTGAAATAAGACCTGGTGCTAAAAACAAAGCACGCCACCTCCCATTTGCTGCTCACACAGAGGCAGGTTTCCAGCCTGCAGGTGCTTCAAGACCTCCACAGACCATGTTGTGGGCTGGCTGCACCTAAGCTCTTTTAAATAAAGCTGAGAAAGAGCATCCGTTAAATTATTGCTGCTTCTGTGTGAGGCTATCAGCGTCCAAAGCAGATTTAAATACATTTACTGGTGTGAAAATCTGGCTCCTCTGAAGCTCAGCTGCTCCCCAGGCTCCACAGCGAGACATGGACACAGGGACACCCCAACCTCCGCGGGGTGCAGAGCTGTCCTTGAGGAACCTCACACTTCGCCACATGGCACAGAGCAACCCGGCCACGTTAGTTCGAGCTCCACCATGTGGCCGGAAGCCTCCGAATTTTGTTTCTCATTTCGGAATGGCTTGGGGTTAGCTGGGAACCCGAATCTGTGCTGCCCATCGCTGGCAGGGTGCATAGGGCAAAAGGAGAGGGGGAGAGAAATGTTTTCCAAATCTAATAATACAAAAGAACATCGAAAGGAAAAGAGTTCAAAATGAGCACGACTAGAGACGTACCAAGATTCGGCCTCATCGGGGTGCTCAGGGCTTCCCGAATCCTGCAGACCGCTCAGGGAGGCAGGACTTGGTGTCATCTCAGCTCTGCAGCTGCTCCACAGAGTGGGAGATAGCATCCGAGGGTCACAGGTGGCGGGATGCCCCCCGAGGTGGGACACTCGCTGCCAGGCTCAGCTTCATCCCTCAGCTCCCTCCTCATCAGGACAATGGACGCAAATCTAGATGGGGCAAGGAACAGCACAGCTGTCTCACCAGCTGCTGCCCTTACACCAGGGATTACACTTTTTTTCCTTAACTGTCTCAATTTTCGGCCCTTCAAAAACAGGCTTTTCTTCTCTAGAAGTCACTCCCTTTTCAGCAGGAGAAAAAAAAAGTTTTCTTGGTACATCTCTGTGCACTAGCTGTTTCAGGAGCTGGGTGCACAAGGTGGCCCGGGACCTCCTCCCAGCCTCAGCTGCCTGCAGGGATTGGGGAACCTTTCCCAGGAGGAAAGAACTGACCTACCCTCTCACGCCAAACACCAGGTACACAAATCTGCGAGAGAGGGATGGACCTTCTCTCGGACGGGGCATTGGCTCTCCCTATGCTCACATTCTCCATAAAATGAGGAAGGGACACTCAGTGAAAGCGACCTCCACACACCGCCCTGTCCAGACCTGATAGGGTCCCTTTTGGGCTGAGCTGCTCATCCTTCACCCTCGCAAAGACTTCACAGCTTCTTCTTCCAGCCTCCTCAGCCAATCGCTTCCTTGCACCGGGTAGAGTACAAAACCGGGCACATCCCTCCTAACACCAGCTCAGCCCAGCTGCTCACTCACTGGTGCCGGAAAGAGGCAGGAGAACTCGCCACCACCTCCACCCCCGCGCTGGCAGCCTGCAGAGCCTGCAGTTGGCTTCCTCCGCCGCCAGAGCCCACTGCCGCTCCGCCAGCAGCAGCCGGGCGGGGAGAAGCCGCCGAGCCCCGGGCAAAGCTCCGCCGGGGGGTCTCTGACCACCCTCCCCGCAGGAAGAGGCCCCGGTGGGGCTGAGCTGGCTCCCAGAGAGGCACCGGGGGGGCCGCAGGTCCTAGCAGCCCCCTTCAGCTGGCTCTCTCTGCACCTCCCTCCCTTTGCGTAATTTTAAGCAACTCCGCAGCATCACAAGCAAAGTTTACCCGTAACCGCAGCTGCAAACGCCACTAAATACTCCAGGAGCACCTGGGGGCAATGCGCAGGGTTATGTAGCTGCTCCGCCCTGCAGCAGGTGAACACCCTAATAAGCAGGGCAATAAAAGGATGTGCAGGCAATTCCTAATTTGGGTGGGGCTAATGAGCGGTGTGGAAAGTACCCCGCAGAAAAGGCGCTCTTGCCTGCTCCACGTGTTCCGGGAGCTCCCCCCCACCCCGTGTAGAAAGGAGAAGAGTGATTGTTGTTGTCATAGAATGGCCTAGGCTGGAAGGGACCTTAGAGATCACTTAATCCAACATCCCTGTCATGGGCAGGGACACTGTGGAGGGAAAGAAAGTTCAAAGTGGAATAAGTTCTGCGTTGGAATAGGGAGTAATAACATCATGACAATTTGCACTCACAGCCCCTGCCACTCAAGAATCCAAATGTATTTTATACAAGTGGGTAGCGATAGAGCCGGCCAAATATAAAAGAGGAGAATCAGTAAAAATGTCATTATATTGTGTAGGGGAAAGCAGTGAGAAGCAGAGCTGAGATAAAACCCTTGGTGTTCTTCTGGAGGAGAAAACTGGCATAAGATTGTTGTTTGCTTACATGATCTAATTTGCTATTATAAGTCTTAGAGTATTTTTTCCCTGTGTTTCAGAAGGTTATATCTAAATATCTGTTTGCAACTGAAATACACAGAAAAAAATCCTGAAGCCCAGAACTTCTATGCTAGACCTTTCCCAAAAAGGTCATACAGAAGAGGGGGCCACTGACAGCTCCTGGACTGGAAGGATCCAAGCACAGGACAACTACAGGGAAACTGGAGCCCTGGCAGCACCGCCGTTCCCTACCAGTTTTATTTGCTTTTTAGTTTGACAACTTGAAATAACCGAACAATTGGAAAGTGTTTTGCTACGGTGGGGTTCCTCCAGCTCCTCCACTGCATAAGTGATAGATCTGGGCCACAGCATGCTGTAACATAAATCAGACCTTTACGAGTCCCCAGCGGCTGCAAATCAATGAGTTCTAGTCATAATTACCCATTTTATCTCTCTCTTTATTAATATTTAGACGGTTTTAATCTTTCCTTTGCAAACACAATGTTTCCCTGCTGCGGTTTGTCCTTCAGTGGGAGCTGCCACAAAAGCTCCTGCTTCCCTGATGAAATGCTTTGCCTTGAACCAAGCTGCTCCCTGCTCAGAAATGACACAACCATGAGAGCCAGATGACAACTCCGCTGGCTCCCCCCGGCCAGGTGACACCACCTCAGCACACAGCTGGCGTCCCCAAGGCATGGTGTAGCCAGTCTGGGTACCACAAGGCAGATCTTGTGATGGTTGTAAAGGAGGTTTCTTGGACCTAGCCCTCACCAGGAGTGACCTCCTGGATTATCACAACCTACAGCCATCATTTAAAGAGATGTCCCTAAAAGGTGATTAGCTCTTCAGGTGGTGCTTGCCAGTTAGGGGTGTATAAATTAAAAAATAAGCCCTGTGTTGACATGTAAAGGGAGGTGGGATTCGCGGTGTTTTTTTCAATTGAAACGACAGACCTTATCTCCTCAAACACACGTGTGGGAAAGCTGATAATACACTATCACCTCTGGAAAACAAAACAGGAAAAAAAATCAAACCAGAGAACAACCCCCCAAAAAGTAATTATAAATTATGTTTATTTTAAAATCCAAAATTTTCCAGCAAGTCCAACCACTATTTAGCTTTCAAGTAACTGAGAAAAGAAGCTGGAGGGGAGAGGAAGGATGCTGGAGCATCTGCCGTGTCAGAAATCCCTCCAGTGCCCAGGGGAGCAGGTGAAAGACCCCACTTCTTCTCCGACAGTGCACAGAGGGGTCTGTGCCGGGGATGAGGCTCAGGATAGACAGACACCTGGCTTTTCTTTTCTGGAATGGTGAGAGGAGAGGCAGGAACCATATTTTGACTCCTGGGATTATTCAGCAGGATAAATCATTGAGGCTGATCCCAGGGGCTGTGTCCCCTCCCTAGGGCATGTCCTCCAAGCCCACACACTGAAGCTTTGATGTTCAGCTTCCACCAAGTGAGGAGAAACTGAGACCAATTTCTTCTCCGAAGAGATGCCCAGCACTTTGGGCAGCAGAAGGACTCCCAGGGCTGAGCAGATCACCAGGGTCTGCTACCACCAGGAGCTTTATGGGCTATTTCAGCCCTCCATCTGCTCCCTCTGCGCCACCTCAACGAGCTTCTGCCCAGGGTGACTGAACCACATCAACATCCATCCCAAAGGGGCTGGCTATGCTGGCCCCACCATCACTCCCTCCTCAGCTGGGACACGCCCTGCTGCTTCCAGCACTGAAATCATCCAGGTCCCCAAGCAAAACTCCCTCAGCACAGGGACAGCAGACAGTGAAGGTAACAATGAAGATGACCACAATGAAGAAAACCTCAAAGCCCTCAGCCCTGCCATCATGCGTGGAGACGCCGCAGGCTCTGCCCAGAGATTCATGTGTTTCTCCACTGATGCCAGCACCTCAAGATGTTCAGCAAGGGGTGTCTGATGTGCTGTTATCACTTCTCCTGCCTCTGCCGTGTCATGTCTCTTCTCTCATCCACCTGCGCTGGGGGACCGGACATGTCCTCCACTGTTGGCTCCACCACTGAAACACCAAGATGGGTTCAGGTGCTGCCTCCTCTCCTCTGGCCGTTTGCTCTGACGGGCTGAGCCCGCTGCTGGGGCTGGCAGGAGGGAGGACAGCACTTCATTCCCCCAGTGGAGGGAAAGGGGCCATGGCATGGAGGAAAGAGGGGCTGGAGGCTTTTCTGTGCCATATAAACAGCATAATGAGGACACTGTGAATGTGGAAATATCTTTAAGCTGGAAAGCAATTCCAGATGATGCAACTTCCAGCTCCTGCAAAGGGGCCAAGCATACACTCCTCAGCTGGGGCGAGGACCAAGGCAGCTCTCTCAGGTCAGCATGGGACAGGTAAAACCAGAAAAACAGAAAAAACAGAAGAGATGCTAATGCGGTCCCACGTAGGCTGACACAGGCCCAGAGCCTAGGCTGGGGACTCAGCTCTTGCTTAGGGACAGTGGTCACCCCAGGCTCGACTTTTGGGGGCTGACGATGGGTCACTGTAGTGCCACAATCTTCTCCCTGAACCTACCTGGGAAGAGACACAAACCCAGGGAGCTAAAAACCTCCACGTGCAAGAACCGGTGAGTCTCAGGCTAAGCTAACATCCCTGTCACTATTTTTCCAGCATCACGTGGTCCCTTAAGTCCTGCCCAGGTTGCCCAAAGCCTTGTCACAGGTATGTGATCTCGATGACGTTGGGTTCTGCACTCCCGCAGGGAAGGTGATGCTTGCAGGGGCACTGGCAGCTCATGCCAACCACATCCACGCCGCCCGGCTCCCACTGGCAGGGCTGGACAGGCAGTTTCTTCTGGGAGCCCAGCTTCTTCCAGTCCATGAGGTGCACCCCATTGTCCAGGTCCTGCGGCATGGGCTCGTGGTAAAGGGTAATCTGGACGGTGCGAAGGTGAGGGCCATAGTGCACGACGACGATGATGAAGACGGCCAAGAGGACAAAGATGATGACGATCACGGAGATCACAGGCAGGGCATCGGATTTCTTTGTCACGCTTCTGACGATGGAGATGGGAGTGAAGGCAGCTGCATCCTGGGGCTCAGGCTGTCTCAGCTGGCTGCTGGGTGCAGAGGTGTTCATGGCTGAGCAGGCTGACCTGACACAGAAAAATGGGGTGGAAAGGGGTGCCCACCAAGCAGAAACCGTCCGATGTCCTTATCTCCTGCCCTTGAGTTGGCAGCTCCTGCATGCATTTGCAGCTGCAGGGGAATGGGACCATTCCATAAGCACTCCTTCCCTTGGGCTCACGGGACAGGATGAATTTTGCTGGGTGCAGCTGGGGTTGTAGGGATGGTGTCCTGGACACATTCAGCCAGGGAGGCAATGCCCTGCATCTCCCTGTTCTGAACACCCCACCCTTTTTCCCCACCACACCTTGCTCCCTGGCTGCAGCCGGTGGTGGGAAGGGGGAGCCCCTGGAGAGGAGCCCTCCCCCCTCCCCTCTTCACTCCCAGCCCCACAGTGCTAATCCGAAACCAAACCCCATGGGGACCTCCCTGGGAGACCCAACCCCACCAGAACACGTCACATGGTGTCCCTCACTAAATCCCACAGAGCCAACACAAGGTGGGAAAGAGGGGCAGCTGGGGGTTGGGGCGAGAGGAGGGAGGGATGGAGACCCCTCCCCAGCCCCACAGAGGTACCTCGGTGTCCCTGCTGCGTGGGGAACATCATCTCCAGCGGTGAGGCAGGGAAGGTGAAGGCAGGACGAGCAGGAAAACCTCCAGGATGGTTCTCCGGTGTAGGTGCAGCCAGTCTCACCTCGGCAGCTGCCACGTCATGCCTCAGCCCCACACCCCCCCGGGGTTCCCCGGGGCAGAGGAGGAAGCGCCTGCTCAACCAGCAGGCAGAAGAAGTGCTCCCTTACCCACCCTGGTGCCACATCAGCGCTGCCGCCCCCTCCCTCGCTGTCACACACTCTCCGGCAAAAAGCCTACTCCTCTCACCCGCCGCAATACAAGCACTCTTTTGTTGGGGAGAAAGCACCTACCACCCCTTCGGCTGCAGACACACAGCCCCCAGCCAACTAACTGCAGGAAACCTCCCTCCTTCCCCTGACTTGGCGTTAAAATTTAATGCAGTTAAGGAAATCGGTGTAAAAAAAAAAATCACCCTTCTGCACGTGAGCTCTCTGCACAGCCCAGCAAAGTGTACCCACACAGGGACCCTGACCCCAGGAGATGATGCAGCCCCGGGGTTGATTTTCTCTGTCAGGGGGATCCACTGCCGCAGAAGGACCATTCTGCTGTGGCCAGCAGTGGCACGAGTCCATAGTGAAGCTGTGGACCCTGGGACCCTCTCAGGTTCACAGGCAGTAGCCAGTGCCAGGTCAGTGCCTGTACATTTCCCCCCTCACACGGTCACCACACACACAAGTCTGCAGGGATGCACTCGAGTCCAGCCGTGCAGGCGGGTACCGGCTCCCCGGTCCAGGAATGCTGTGGGGTCAGACCCTCTGCCACCTGGGTTGACCCTGAGCACATCACAGAACAGAAAAGGTGGATCCTCTGGAGTTTTAGCCATTACAAAACATGTCTCCCCATCTTTTCAACCCAAAACCCCACTACACTTACCTGGAGGCTCTCAACAGAGAAGCTGGGGTGAGTATTTGGTCTCCGTCTCTCCTGCACGTGGGGAGACAGAGGTGGGAAATGCCTCTTCCCCCATCCAGCCGAGCATCCGTAAGAGATCTGGCCACATGTTAGAGCTTCTGGGAATTTGCACTCATCTCAGGATTCAGTAAAACCTTAATCTACAGCGTAATCTCTGAGCATCACATCTGTGCAAGAGAGAGAAAAAACGATGGGGGAGGCTGCTGACGGGCACTTTGTGAAAGCACCGGCAGCCGTGAGATGCTGGCTGCGTGTGGCCCGATGGTCTGCTTGGGGTTCTGTAGCTGTTTGAAGAGACCCACTGTGATTCTGTGAGCTGAGCTGTGCGGTGCACAGGAGATCTCTCCCTCTGCTCCCACCGCCGTCTCCCTGCCATGGAAAGTGGGGACCTTGCCAGCAGCAGCAGACACCCTCTTGATGCGTTCGATGCAGTGCAGGAGCAGCTCTGTTGTCCTCGGACAAGGCTCTGCGGCTTTGCAGGGGACTGTGGGAGGGGGCTGGACCAGCCTCTCAAGCAATGAGGCACAATCCTGTGGATTTTCATCCTGAATACCCACACAGACCTTCTGAGACAGGCGGAGCGGTAGCCTTTCCCACATGGGGACACTAAGACCCTTCTCCTCCCACCAAACAGCCATTCACATCCCACAAGGGGCCACCTGTTACCTCTGAAGTTCGAACTATGTCAGCAGGGAACAGGCAGACAGACAGTCAGGACATGCACAGACAAGGGCACCAAAAGGTTGGGGCCAAAACGCCCCAGTCCCCTTGGGTTGGATGTGGGGGGCAGAACTGGCCCAGTTTTCCAGCTCTTCCCCTTGACAAGGAACTGGGGTGAGGGTAAGTCAAAGCTTGCTGTGTGCTGCATGTCCTGTGGGGAAAGATGCTGCTGGTACTGCTGCTGCCTGAAAGCCAGCATCCCAAAACCAGCACATCCTGGTGCCCAGACTCGCTGGAGCTGCGCAGGGAAGCACAGGCCACAGGGCAGCACCAGTTGCTCATACCCTGTCCCCATGAGGAGCAACTATTTCCAAATCCCTCCTGGAGATGTTAGGAAATCCCTTCTCAGGTGGGAGGGGAGGACTGGCTCCTCTAGCAGCTCCTTGCCCAGGAAGGACCAACGTGGCCTGCAGCCCTCACAGCTGATATGGAGTGGACTGGACCTGGGGTGCAAATCCTCACCACAAACAAAGCGCCTCCAAAAAACCCCAAGCACCATAAAGTAGCTACTGAAGCCCAAACCAGGGCAGACTCGCCGTGATGCTGCTCTCCCTGACTACGAGAGCTGAATCCCCCAACAAAGTGATGGCGAGGTTTCCTTTGCCGTCGGTAAGCGATGTCTCACATCCTCCCCGACCATAATGGGCTACAAAACACAGTTCCCCTGTGGATTCAGCCCGTTTCCTTCTATTCTTTAACAGGAAGCTCTGCGAGAGTCAGCCCAGGCAGGCAAATCGTTCCTCACCCTCTTGTCCCTCCCGGGATGGACAGAGCCTTAGCGGGGCTGCAGAGCTACAAGCCACCGAGAAGATGCTGGTTCCGTCCGTCCATCCACTCCTCTGGCTGTTTGGCTGCGTGCTCTTCCGAGGTGAGATGCTCTGCTCGGACGCCAGGAAGGGCGAAGAGGTGCTGGGCGGGGGGATTTGGGGAGCCTGGCTTCACAGGGCACAACCAGCCAGAGGTTTGAACGTGTAGCGCTGCCATCGGAAAGCTCAGTCTCTAAATTCAAGGGTGGCAGGAGTCAGGTCGCTGCAAAAAACAGCTGTAGCAGGTTTACAGGTTGATTTGGCGGCGCTGGAATGAAAGGATTTGTTTCCTTGTTAACAAAAGGAGCATTTCTGCTGAGGGTTGTGATGCTGTTTATTTAAATGCACAAGACATTATTTTCCTCTAAAGTATTTTTTCCTTGCCTGATTTTAATTTTTCCTCTCGCTGATATAAATACAAAGACCATGTGGAAGATTGATGTAGAACATGCCTCGTCCTTCTTGTAGTAATTCTGCTCCTTTGTGATAGTTCTGCTTTAACTTCTCTTTCCCACGTGAGTCGCGGTGTGGGATGAAGGAACCAGTTTCCTGCTCTGAAGGGTGACAGGTTGTTTTTTCCTGCACTGTCAGGCACCTCTCGCACTGGTGACAGCTGTAGTAGCTAGGAGCTGAAACGCATTCAAAAGAATATAGACTGCAGAATCTTTGCTGACTGTAACAGACAACCACCTAGAAATACATTTCTCCAATTTAAAGTTTTTATCATTAAACTGTAGAAGTTGCCTATGGGTTACACTCACTGTGCTGGTAACAACAGGGTTTTTTAAAGGCAGAGAATATAGAAACTAATTCCTAAGTAACTGGGTAATTCTGAGAAGAATACATGAATTGGAAAACTTCTCTCTTTGTTAGGGGTGCTACTGCTGGCTTCAGCAGAGGGGCAAACCGTGCCTGACACCAGACAAGGGCTTTGAGGCCCCTTGGCCATACCATGACACTCCTTAGTGCCTGCCCAGAATGCTGTTTTTTTCTCTTAAAACTACTCGTTGTGGTTGGCACAGGACAGGAATGCCACAGAGGCTGCCAGGCACCTTCTCTGACTCGGCTGCGTTGTGCCAAGATCCAGCCCCTGCCCAGTGTGGGACCACGGGCTGCACTGTGCCCAGAGATTCACCTCCTGGGTGGTGAAGCATCAGGTGGAAGGACCGTCCTTCTGTCCCAAGTGTATCTCTTTGTCCCCTGCAGCCTGCTTAAAATCATGGGGCAGGGACTGTGCTCGCTAGGTGTGTGTCTGGCAGCAAGGCCAACGCCTACAGACGACGATCGCAGCGTTGCTGATGTCCGCTGTGCATCAGCGATGCTGCGGTTGCACGTCCCTGCCTTCCAACAAAACAACTGTCCTTCCCCACAGCCCTCTCACTTATTTTTCTTGCTTTGATCTGACAGTTCTGAAACGGCTTTTAATTTTATAGCAGTCACTAAGGTGGTGTAGCACTTGAGGGAGAAGCTTCCATGCAAGGGAAAGCAGCAGATTTAGGAAAGGGCCAGAGACGGGGTCAGCGATGCCGCTGGTCGCCTGACACCCAGGCAGCTGGAGACGGGAATTAGGGGCAGAAGAAACAGAAATAGAGAGAAGAGCTCAGATGTCTCCCTACCCCTGAGGGCAGGGAGGTAATCTTGCAGGAGAGACAGAATTTGCTTTGGCCATTTCCACAAAGGCCTTTTTAAAAAAAAAAAATTTTTTTTTTTTTCTTTGTGTAAGTTCATTAACTTATTAATGAACTTCTTAATTTAAACTTCTAAGCTCTCTCAGTTATTTCTAAAGGGAGGTTCAAATACTGTTATTTCAAAATTGCTGAAGTGGGAAAGTTTGGAACACTTCCAACCTGTTTTTTCTTCCCCAGAAACACTTTAACAGAAAATTTGTCCAAACAAACCTCTTCCTATGAACCATTCCCATTACAATGGGCAGGCATTTTCCAGACAAAAGATTTCCACTGTAAAATTCCTCCTCGAAGCTGATGAGAACCCAGCAGGATTTTCCCATTGTTGCTCCATCCACTGCTCTCCTTATCTGTGCCACAGCCAGCAGATGGATAATGCCACAAGCAGCACAGCATACTGAAAACATACAAATATGTCAACATATATTTTTGGTATAATCAAAACCATGGGGTGCAGCTAAAGGACAGGCATTGAGCTACCTGAAGACCTTCCAGACACAGCACCTGCATCCTTAAACCAGGGCATCCAGTGCATCCTAACGCTGATTCCTTGGCCAAAAAGGAGAGGTTGGTGCAACTCTGACCTGGGGAAGAAGGAAGAGAAAGGAGGAGGTGGTTAAGGAGAGATGTTTGCTCACAAAACAAACTGCTCCCTTCTAGTAACATGAAACCCTGCAGATGACTCTGCAAATCTGACTGAAGTCGCCAGAAACGGTTTCCAGGAATTATGTCCCATTTACAATAGGTGAGTCAACAACAGGTGTCCTTGGAGGGGGCAGTGCTGGTAACCTGCTGCCAGGAAAGCCAGGGTGTGGGCTTAAGCCCACGCTTGGGAAAAGGAGATTTGTGCCTCAGCATGACCCAACCACCACACCTAGGAGGAACCTCCCATTTGGTCTTTTTTTGAGACTTACGGGCTGAGGGGGCTGGTTTTACCTTTCAGCTGAATCATCCCAGCACAGCAGGTAGGAGCAAAGTCACGTCTAGCATCTCCGGCTGCAGTGGCGTTTGCAGATCGGAAAGTTTCCTTGAAACTTTGCCCCCAATGCCTGTAGCTGGTGCAACTTGCTACAAACCTGATGAAACACCAGGGATGTGGTTAAACGGCTCTGCCCTACTAGCAGTTGGATTTCACAGATTAGGGAGAAAAACCTTACCCCTGGCTTGTGACCTAGTTCCCCAAGATCAAGGTTTTGCTGGTCTAGGGCACAGAGACGGGACAGGGACGTCAGTACAGGAGCAAAGCTAGTGGCTTGGGCCTGCCACCCTACACAAAGGGGAGGCAGAGAACACTCATGTGGAGGTGTTTGTGACAGCAGTGTGGCTCCAAGAAGGTGTGGAGCACATCCATTCACACTCCAGAGCAAGCCAGGCAAACCCTTCCGACCCTGGGGACAGCCAGCACTGGTTCTGGGCAAGAGAAGGGGTGCAAGGTGGGTCTCCCCTACCTTCCCCACCATCATCAGGGTGGGAGCTGCAGACTCTGTGTGCTCCTAAGTGCAGCACTGCTCTGTGCGGGCAGCTCCGGACATACGATTCCATCAGCTCCTCTCATACATTAGCCAGAAGTGACTCCACAGTTGGTAAAAATTAATGAAATTAATGTGATTAGAAATGAGGGAGAAGGATGTCACAGCTGGCAATGCACCAGACAGGGACTGGGCTTTGTGTCTGCCACTTACCACAGCCACATAGTGCTCCTGCGCTTTGCTTTCCCCAGACACAGGACAGGGAAAACAAAATGACCTCTTCCATAAAGTGCTTTGAAATCTGAGAACAAAACACAGGTGATATCACCAGGGTCACTCACCTGAAATCTGGACTCCGATAAAGCTTGTCAGGCCAAGGTGCTTTACCTGCTCTTCAGCTGCCGCTTCAGCGAGACGCAGCACTTTAAGCTGCAGCTGCACAGAGCCTCCTCAGCATCGATGTGCTGAAACGGCTGCATCCAGGCAGGGACATCTTTCAGCATGGGATTCAAGCCATGAGACTTATGAAAAGTGGAAAGAATAGGAATGATGAGAAACCCTTGGGCCACCAGCCCCTCACATGCCTGAATGACAAGGTGGGAGCTGAACTGATGCCAGCAGATCATGTTCTGGCATGGTGGTTCATGAACACGGAGTGATTTCCTCCTCTAAACCCCTAGACCCAGGGTCAAACCTCAGAGGCAGCATAGCCAGGAGAAGGGCAGGACCCACAGAGACCAGGAGCAGACACAGAGCTCTAAAACAACCAAGTCGTGGATGAAACTGGAACCAGCAATCAGCAGGGAGGGTGAAGGAAGCAGATGTTTACTTCCCAAACACCACGGAGCAGTGGTGGTGCAGCCAGGACAAAAGCCATGCCACCTTGTCCTTCAAGGAGCCACCACTTCTCGAGGACAAAACAGACCTCAGCACGCACAGTGATGCACCAGAGCCCGCTCCGTGCACGCTGTTTCCCCACATTGTTTGTCTCCCAGCTTGTTTTCTACATTCAAGTGGGTTTTAATTGCCTTCCGCTAAGATCTGCTTCCTGAACGGCTCACCAGAGAGGGGCACAGAGTGTGGTGCTCAGAGAGGATGCCCAGGCCCGGGTGCAGCTCTTGAAGAGGGGCAGAGGAAGTCTAACATTAATTTTAATTGCTGATGAGATCCGGGTTAAATTCCTGGCTCTCTAAACTTTCCGTAACACTTTGGCCAAGTCATTACAATTCAGAACCACTCGACAGTGAGCTGCCAACCCCCTCCGTGTCACTGGGGAATTAGAGGCTTAAATACCTCTGTGGATCTGGGACTTGATTTAGGCTGTCAGTTATTCAGCCTGTCCTAACAACACTTTTCCTCTCTCTCCTCCACAATATCCACCTTACCTGTTCTGCTCCGAGACCCTCAAGGCAGAGGTACCTTTTTAAGCACTTAATAAAATAAGACATAGGCTTTTGCAGAGTGCTCTGCTTTCCAGGTTTCCTAATACAGGATTTTTTTCCACGTGAAAGTCCTAAAAATCGGGTGTTGATGCTCTCTGCCGCTTCAGCAGCTGCTGTCTCTCCCAGGAAACAGCTGCGCTTGTGTTAAGCTGCGCTTGTGTTAAGCGGTCGTATATTTTTGTCATGGGTGGTTTGACAGGAAGTGCCAATACGTGAATTGAAAAGTCTAATTTTAGGTAGCCAGGTCTCGTCTGCATTTTTGTTTGCAAGCAGAGGGTGACACCCAGGTCATTATAGTGAGGCTACAAAATGCCACGTGGGGTCTGCAGCTCCCTGCCAAGCAATCAGCTACCCGGGGACACAGAGGACATCACCACGTCTTCCTCCAGAACTGCCGGGGAAGGAGAAGAGTCCAGGGTTCCACATCATCAAGGAGAGATGGTCCCTCTCCACGACCGGTTCTGAGTGGAGAAGAGCAGTCCCAGTCCCTTCATACTATATGGAGGCTCTTTTGTGAAGTGCCTCTCTTTCGTCAGCAGCTGGAAAAAACACCTCTTTAAATGATTGCCAAAAATAATACCAAAGCAAAAATACTTTAAATTCACCTTTCATTTGGTTTACATCATCCTCTTTCTGTGCTGAGGAGCAAGCAGGGTGAGCTGCTGGCTCTGGGAACATCTCGGCTGCCATGAGAGAAGGCTCCAAGGAAAGGCCCCTCCCCTCTCAGTCTAACCTCACAGAAGAACTACTGCAAACACCAGAAATCCTAAATTCTCCTGCTCATCCTCTGGAAAAATAAACCAAAAAAGCAGCTATTGCTGAGTCAGAGCTGAAGTGCACCCTCAGCTCCAACGTGCTCCTCTGTAGCCCTACAGCTCTGGTGGGTAATCAGGAGTTTCCCATTACAGCATGAGCAGAAAGCTGCACTTCTCATCATAAATTCCTCAGCGAGTTCCCCGTCTCCACCTAGAACTGCACAATCCGGCTACAAATCACTTGCACCCAAACACGCAACAAAGATCTTGGCAGTGCTTACACTCAACGGCGACTCATTTAAACGGCTTTGGTGCTTATTCCAATTACAGCCCCGCTGGCTGTGTCCCGGTTATTATTGTCAGCTGTTTATGCAGCCAGGGCCCTCTGCGGCAGGGAGCAGCGCTGTGCTGGCAGCGGCACCGGGAAGAAACAGTTTCCAGCACCGTTTGCATGAGGGTCCCCCGGGAACGCCTGCTGGGAGCCACGACACGCGCCGCTTTTTTGTTCGTACCCACCCCGCTGCCCAGCCCCACGATGTGGCTTGGGTCCCTTCGCTGCTTTGCGCACGCCCGTCTCCCTCCGATGGAGTCAGCCAGGATGTTAAATACCTTCACCAAAAGAAAACACCAAACATAGCAGGACTTTTGATTATTTGAGTTGGCAGGGAAGGTGTAACAAGCAGCAGTGGCCAGAAGTCTGAGCCAGACTTGCTCCGCTTTGAAATACGTGCGGTTGTGTTTAGAGAAGCCGGGGACATTCATCCTCGAGCAAAGTGCCAAGAGGACATCTCCATCCCTTGGCCTCCTCACAGCAAGACCGGTCACTTCTCCGCAGAAAAGCTCAAATGCGACAGACCAGGGCGAGCACCTACTTGGCCAAGTCAAGTCCAGGGATGGAGCACTGGAAAAAATCCGGCTTATTCATTTTATTTACAATAACCCCCAGGTTTAGTTTTGCAAACAGAGAAGCTCCTTATGAGCCAGTACTCCGGTGTGACCCTCACG
This sequence comes from Trogon surrucura, assembly GCA_020746105.1. Lineage (NCBI taxonomy): Eukaryota > Metazoa > Chordata > Aves > Trogoniformes > Trogonidae > Trogon > Trogon surrucura. Next base: position 6,588,604 of record CM036630.1, on the reverse strand, counting down.
AAGGGCTGAGCTGTGGTGGAAGAAAGCACTGAGTACGATCCTCCTCCCCTTGCCCTAGTGCCAGGGATGCTGGAGCTGGCCCATGGGCTGGTAGTACAGGGCAATGTCATCCCCCACGCTCTCAGCTTCCTCCCATCCCTAGAGGTTCTGTTCAAGCTCTCAGATTTCTCCTCAGCTGCACCAAAAATGCTGGAATCATTTGCCAGCTCAGCACCTTTATCTCCCTTTTCCTTTGACAAAGACTGAGTGTAGACAATAGCTCTTTCTTCAGTGATTCTTGATGCTTCCATGTGCCATGTGCACTAAAAAGCACCTGTGACAATTTAAAAAAAGAAAATGTGTTACCTGCAGCTACTCCTCCCCATGAGAAAACACGACAATGGCCTCTGCAAGGGATTTTGGAGAAAGAGGCAGCTGTCTGATTTTGGCAGCTGCTAGAGGATATTGATCCCCACATCTCAGCACAAATTTTTTTGTGCTGAATGGATAGAGAGCATCTTAAGGCATTTGCAAATCAATGTCCAGACATTGTGTGATAAAGCTGTTTAAGAAGAGGAAGCCCAGTGATGGAGAGAAAACTTGGCAAACTCTTGGGGTCGATGGGAACAGCCCAAGTCCCCACACATTCTCCGTGAGCCTGTGAGGGGCAGGCGGTGCCCTACAGCACCCCCAGCAATAGCGCTGCGAAAGGGTGCATCCCCCTTCCTCAAAACCAGCATCTCTACCTTTTTAAGAAGGGCAACCAGAAGACCTTTTTTTTTATCTCGATTACATTAGTTAATTTAGTACGTGATGTTACATCTGTCCACACTCCTATGTTAGCAGACTGATGCTCATTTAACCCGGTCTTCAAAACCTGAAGAGAAGAAAATTCCATTCTTCTCCTACACAATTACTTCCAGCAACTCACTATCCTTAACAATCAGGCAGTTTCCTTTGGTCCAGACTCCCTTTTCCTTGCTGCAGTTAAAAGTCCTTGTCTTCTGGACCTGTTCCCAACGGATTTAGAAAATCAATTAGTCCCTTCCTCTCTATGTAATTAAGATCTGATCACATCTCCTCGTTCATGGACTAAACAAGACAGTTTTGCCAGCCCCGCCGCCCAGTAAGCGTGGAAAAGATCTGAAAGGCCACGTCTGATTTTCACAGCCAAGTCCTATCTGGAAAGAGACCATGTTCTATTATGTATTCACCACGGCTTAGACGCTGTTTTGGTTCCTGTTTGGCTGGGATCACTGTCATAAAGCCTCAGACAAAAAACCAATTACAGCTCCGACGCAGCTCCATGAGAAAAACGAGATCTATCATGAGCTCGTTACACCCAGATGGTCCCAAGGGGCAAGCTCTGAGCCAATAACCCCCCCACGCCGACACTAAAGACCCTGTTCCAGACACACGCTGCTATCACGGCATCCATCTGACCTCTCCTGGACCTCTACAGCACAGGCACCTACCACCAAGTTGATGATGCAAAGGTGCTGTGTCCTGTCACACACCACTGCTGCGAGGGAGCTACGTGGCATTGCAAGGGGACAGCGAGCTGGGAGCTTTCAGCCTTTGTTGCTGTCCCTTCTTTATCCAAAACCTGTAGCTCTTGTGGGACGGGTGAGATGGATCAGATCCAGCTGGTTTGCCGGTTCTTGTTCCCAAATATGGGAACTGGACACTTCTCTTTTTTTCCTGTTTTAAATGGCAATGTTTTTAATTGGCATCTCATCTAATCATAGGACTCCAGGAGCTGAGGCTCACAGAAACACACCAGGGATCCCGAGGGTAGGCAACAGAGGGGATTGATGCAGGGATGTTTTGTCATAAATCCAAAACAAAACCAAAAAAACCCCAAAGGAAACCACCTTTCAGCTGAGAACCTAGGGGCTCAGTGCAACATCTAAAACCCTTGGGGAGCAAAACCCTGCCTGGACCAGGAGGACAACCCACCACTGCCAGGGAAGGCAGCTCTGAGTCAGTCCCCAAGCTGCAGCCCCCTCGCTGTGCCCAGACTTACCCGGCCACAAGGCCCCAGCCAGCTTCCCGGGACACAAATACACGGGACACAAGGATCAGAGGTAGGAGACAGGCACGAAAATGGTGCCATGGGCTTCTGGAAGCCTCATCCACCCAGTCATTAAGGTGTCAAGGGAACAAGGTGTTCGAATCTGTGTCTTAAAACTCCCTAAACAGCTCCAGAATACAGGTCAAACAGCCCCTCTCTGCCAAGACCGAGCTGGAGGCAGACAGCTCATGGGGAGGGAACAGCCCCACGGATTTTATGGGAGAAGGTCCGTGAAAGGTTCAGCCCCATCTGGTGAGAAGGGTGCTTATCCTGGCTGAATGAATAGTACTAATATACACAAAACCTGATAGTTTTGCACTTGAGTGTTTGTTACTATTTCTTTGCTAATGCTTTTGGGGAAATCGTGTATTTCAAAGTCATCCCCGCAGAAGATGAGGAAAACCCAAACTACACAACCATTAAGAATATTAGTGACAGTCACAGATTAGCACCGTTAATACTCTTCTCTTTCATTTCAGGTACTACGACCTCCACAAACACCTCTGTCCACATTGTATCAGGTACCACCTGGGTTGTGATCTGCTTTATAAGTCTCTGTGGAGGTGGATGCACACGCCCATGCGGGGAGGGAAATGGAGAGCCCACAAATTCAAAACTCCCACCCACTGAAGCACCCTCTCCCAGGACGTTGCGTTGCCCACCTCTGCCTGCCCAACCTACCACCACTCACCCCCAGATTTCCAGGGGCCATGAAAGGCCACTGTGCCCCAGAGGATGACCTTGCCTGGCTCCCCTTTTTGTCTGGAAGAGAGCATTGTGGAGTTCCCTGAAGTCTGGTGAAAGCAGAGGGATCCTGCCTCACCTTTGCTCCCTGATTCCCCCAGCAGTGAACACACGGATCCTCAGAGCCAGGATCCCTTTGCCCACAGGTCCGCACAGCCACACCACTGACAAAAATCACCCTTGGCATCTCTCGCCCCTGTCGCCCTTTCAGCTCTCCTTGGCTACAATGGCCCCTTTCTGGCCCATCCTTCAACTCTCCTGCCAATGCAAAGACATCACCTCCGTGTCTCTCTGCTTGTGTTCCAGGTCAAACCCAAAGCACAACACAGAGTCCTGAAGTAAACAACCACACCTCAGGTAACGCTCATCTGGAGACCCAAGAGTGCAACTCAGGGCCATCCTGGCCTGTAACTGGTTGGACCTTCACCCCAGCTGGGCTGTCCAGCAATAAACGGGGCTGTGCAAGGGCAGGTTAGATGGGAACGGTGGTGGGGAAGAGGCCTTAGCTCCAAGGCAGTTATTCACATTGAGTGGGGCTTGTTATCTACCTTTATGGAAACAGCAATTGCTCACGAGGCCAGAAAAATATTTAAAATTAATATAACCCTCTAAAGGGTTCCCTTACCTTATTCTCTTATCCTCTTCTCTCCCTTTGCCGAAACCAGCTTTGCATGGTCACGCAAAAGCCCTGGAAGTGGGTGTAGGGAGGTATTAGCAGAAAGTTACATGTTTAAAATACACGAAGCCAAATACACAAGAAGGCATCTCTCCAACTCCACATCACATCTGTTGGTCCACTTGGATCTTTGGAGACAGATCTCTTCCTGCTATGTTTGGAAAGAAAGAAAAAATCTTTCTAAGCATAGCTACACCTCCAAAAAGAACCCAAAATATAAAGGAAAAAGATCTCAAAAAGATCTCAGACTGTGCTTCTATGCCTTGCAGAAAAAAGAAACTTATTCCTCAATTCATATATTTTGGTGAAGCATTTAGATAAAAGGAAAAAAACAGCCCAACTTTAAAACTGTGTTCACTCTTTTCTCATTTCTATTGGAAAGCCAAGAGAAGTCTAGACAAAGAACTTGCTATAAATTCCAAGCTGGTGATCCACCCTCCCTTGCAGAGGCTTATTGAAAGGTTTTTTCCCCTCACATCTTGCTCTGGATCATGTCCTGGCTATGCAGCTCTGAGCACCCTGCTGAGGAATACGACAGAGTCTCCAAACCACTGCATGAACTGGACTATTTGTGCTTAGCGACTCACTGAAATGAAACATAACAGTAGCATTTCAGGTACCATGCAAACAAACAGGTGGGTGCCAGGCAATTCTAGCCAGTTAGCGTCCAGTGATAAAAATACCTTCAAAGTGGGGAAAAAGACACAGAAAAAAAGGAGATTTTCTCCATGTGTCTCCTGAGCTCTGCCAGCTCAGCAGCTTCGTACACGGAAAAAATCAAAAGCTAATGATCAAATGCAAGATCTCCCCGATTCTGAGCAGGACAAAGGCTATTTCCTTGTCTACTCATGCCCGCGCTTCCCCTGGCAGATTATCCACAACTCCAAGGAGTTCAAGGTCTCTCTGCAATAGCCATGCCCTCCTCCAAGCTGCTTCTGAGCAGAGCTCCTTCAAGTAATGTTGTGCTTCCTCCACAGAGCCTTCAGTAAAATCAAACATGTCAACAGTCCTGAATGTCACTTCTAGGGGTCAAACCACTACAGCCACAGCCTTCTCCGTCACTACAACCGCACTAGCGTCGACTGTACGAGGTCAGTATGGAAAACCCAAATTCTGGCTCAGGCCGGACCTTTTCAAGCATCCCTCCTTATTCAAGCAAAACTGGGGGCATCAGAAAGACTGGGCTAGTCCATGCCATGCTGCTTATTCAGTTGCAGCAACTTTTCAATCTCTTTGAGCGCTGAAAGAGCAGCTCATTCCAGCTCCCTGAAAGCACAGGGCTGGACACAGCCCTGACCAGCTGCACAGCAGGCCCACAGAAAAGCCAGATCTTGCTTTACCAGGTAATGTCTTGTGGAGTTGCTACAGGCAGCCCAGCCTCCCCTGCAGACATCTCCCAAACTCGCCTCTCACGTACACTCTCTAAACTGACCACACAGCTCGCCAGCTGGACATCTTGGTGTTTGTTTGGAGGGGAAGTCTCACACAAGTAAAGTTTTTTACCCCATCAAAACACAACAGCTCTCCATGCCACAATTAGTAGCAGCTTCACGAGTTAATTCTCCTTTCTCTTTATACAGATGAAGCGCCTAACAGAAGCAGAAGTACAGCAGCTTCACCACTGCAAGGTACTTTGTCCTTTTATAGAGTAACAGTAAGTTCAGATAATTTCATGGCAATTAGCTTACTTGGCTCACATGGTGCAGGTTATCTATGCACTACTCTGTACCTTGGAGCTGAGCCACCAGTAACATGCAAAACCATGTCTGGTATCCTTCCAAGCAATGATAAAACACAAGACCAAATGCACTTCATGTCCTCTGCTTGGGATGAACTTGAACAGTTAAAAGACTGATCTATGTTTAGGAAAAGGGAACCCTTAAAAACACCCACAAAACAAAATAAACAACTTTTGACAGTTTGCTTAACCCAGTCTGTAAGCAAAAAATTAGAGAATTCAGTACGAGTTTTTTCAGAAGAAACTGAAGAGAGCAGGAAGACCGAAATCTGACAACAGAACCATTACAGGTTCAGCCTCAAAAATCTGCCACGGTCAAGACAAAAACTGCTCTGCTGCTCCAAGTACCCATCAGATCTTCTCTACCACAAGCAAGGTTAAAAACCCGTGGTCAGCTCTGCCTGCACAGATGTCCAACCAGCACGTCTGTGCCCCGCTAAGCCAAGAGCCCTTTGCATTAGAGCAGACTGCTATTAATTATACCCCTGCTTTCTGTCTGAAAAGCTCCATACATCTTTGACTACAGAAATGTTGCTGAGGCTTCCAAAAGTGAAGTCTCCTGTTGTGCAAAACCCAACATTTCCCAGAGACAGGGTATCCATACCAGGCTCAGCAAACCACAGCTTCTGCCTGTGGCTAGAAGAACAACTCCAGAATGAAACAAAGAGTTTGACTGGTAAAAAAATTGTTCAGCAATAGCTCTTGCTTCTCAGGACTGTTCTGCTGCATGCAGTTTCTGAACCAGTTAGATTTGTTATTTCATACCTTTTCCCCTTTTCACACCATTTTCCCTTTTTCTTCCAACTTTTTGGCAAAACTACATTCTGGAACAGTGATGTTTTCTGCAAGAGAGGAAGCCCAGTCTTAGCTGCACGCCCCACCATCCACTGCACAGTGCCAGGTGCTGTTTCACACTTCTCCTGGCAGCACAAACTTTTGGCCAGTTCTGCTCTTGCGAAGGTGGCCATAGCAAAGGAGAAAAGAAGATCCTACTTGACCTAGAGATGATCTTCTGAAGCTCTAAAGTAGTTTTTTTAGTTTCCTAAGAGGATCTGTAGCTCTTCATTAAGGTCAACGCAGATAACCTGGCTGTTCAACACATATCCAGGAGGTAGCAAAGGTTTTTTTCCTCTGTATAAATGAAACACACAGACTAGCTTTAAATTTGCTTGCACAGGCATTGGAAGCAGCTGTCACAAACCAAACAGCCTCATATAAGCCAGTTCATCCCATTGAGAACTGGAGTTCTTGCTGCCACAGCTAAACCACATGGGGTGTACAAGTTAGCCCAACTCAAACTAGCTTAATTACTTCTAGATAACCCAGGACAGCACACCCATTAATTTCAACTGCAAGGACAAGCTGAACAGACAATCCACACTCAAATGTCACTCCAGTCTATAAGAAGGGCAGGAAGGATGACCCAGGTAACTACAGACCGGTCAGCCTCACCTCCATTCCTGGAAAGGTGATGGACTCACAGAATCACAGAATGTTAGAGGTTGGAAGGGACCTCAAAGATCATCCAGTCCAGCCCCCCTGCCAGAGCAGGATCACCTACAGCAGAGCGCACACGAACGCATCCAGGCGGGTTTTGAATGTCTCCAGAGAAGGAGACTCCACAACCTCCCTGGGCAGCCTGTGCCAGGGCTCTGTCACCCTCACCGTGAAAAAGTTTTTTCTCTTATTTTCATGGAACCTCCTATGTTCCAGCTTGCACCCATTGCCCCTTGTCCTGTCAATGGACGCCGCTGAAAAGAGCCTGGCTCCATCCTCGTGACACTCACCCTTGATATATTTGTAAACATTAATGAGGTCACCCCTCAGCCTCCTCTTCTCCAAGCTAAAGAGCCCCAGCTCCTTCAGCCTTCCCTCATCGTTCCTGTGTGATTTACTGTAGGTGATCCTGCTCTGGCAGGGGGTTGGACTAGATGATCTTTTGAGGTCTCTTCCAACCCCTGACATCCTGTGATTCTGTGATACTCTGTAGAATTTCTTCCCCTAAGATTTTTTATTTTTTTTTAGGTTTCAACCTTTACGAGCAATAGCAAATCTGTGACCTTCCCAGTTCACTCTTAGGTATTCAGCTGCTGTATTTGCCCAAAACCTGCACCTGGGATTGCAGAACCCTAACAAGTTATACAAGGATAATTGAATTTTGGTTTCCTGAGTTTCTATTTGGACATGGAAAATAGTACAAAGCAACTCTTCTGCAAAGGTTTTAGCCCAAGTATGAATTCCATGTTTTCCCAGATATCACCAGCATTACTGTGAATACATTCTCCTCTCCAGCACAGCCACTAACTCTTTTGGTTATTAGATGACACTCAAGGACAAGACTCACATTCTGCATTTCTCTGTGCAGGTCAGGAGCCCAGAAGCGAGAGAGCCACAACATCAGCAACTCAAGGTGGTTATGGCTAGACACTTTGCAACGTTCCTCAGCCAACAGCAAGGCCATCACATTGCCGTCGTCACAGCAGCATGGTGAACGGCCAATGAGTACCAGGGGGATGCTGGCCATCCCACCTTGCCCTTGAAAACACTGTAAAGCTCCACAGAATCAGCACTTTGGGATAACCTGTGGCCCTTGTGGCTGTGAGTCACAGTGGGGCAGGTGCCACTATGGCAAAAGGCTGGAAAAGGAGGGAGACGAGCTAAGGCTCCCCCCCACGCACACAGCCAGATCGGCCCTTCCCCTGTCACACTCAGCTTCATCACCAGGGCCCCAAGAGAAAACCCTGCCGACGTTCTCAGACTGTCGATAAAAGGGCCTCACCACGGCAATCCGATCCCCACGTAGGTCTTGGTTACTTTGCTGTTAACATCGATGGGGCTGGGCAGGATCTAATGTTATTCTCTTCAATAAAGCACAAGTGCAAGTTAGGTCCTCTAGCATTGCTGGGATCTCACTTCCCAACCTTGGAAGAAAGACTTTTATATAAAGCTACCTTTTTCCTCTCTTATAGGCACCTCAAAGTCAGCCACCCCAACAACAAAGTCCACTGACTACTTGCCTGTGCCCACTCCGACAGATGATAAATCACCACTGACGATGGCAGCTTTCGGTAAGGTCTCGTGCAACCTGGGAGAGGAGGGGGCTCTGTTCTGCCACGCCATGCTGTTTCAGACACCCAGCTTCTAAGATACTTCCCTGGAGATAGCTCCACAGTTTTCTTCTCCAGCACACCTGATTCTGAAGTTTTGAGAGTGCAAGGGAAAATCCTTGAGAAAAAGACTTGCCACCAGCAGGCAATAAAGCACCTAATACACACTCCTGCGTTACTGCGCTCCCCTGGGCAGCTGCACCCTGCTTGGCAGAAAGCAGCCAAGCCCTCCACGTCCTTCAGACGGTGAAAGATGGAGCAAGAGATGCTACATCTTAGCCTGGCAATAGATTTGAGGATAGGCAAGGGGTAGATTTGAGACCCACTCTGCCTTGGGTACCCTCGCTGCACAAAGATGAGCAAAAATAATTTTGCTCATTTCTATCACACAATGGGAAAAAATGGTATTTCAGAAGCATTTTAACTTCCTACGTATGATGTGCTTATATCCTCTACGGGAAGCCACAAGAAGTCCTGAAGTGGGACAAGATTCCCGTGCAAAGAATAATTTGATTCATTGAGGCCTGATGTCAGAATGTGCACTTGGCCACTGGTTTACAAGACAGGTAACATCAATCACGGTCTTTAGCTTGTCTCTCCCCGTTACATTACATATTTATCTGACTTTATACACATTTGGGATAAGATTGACTGACTGTAGTAGGGACATACTGACTCCAGTCAACCCCAAGAGTAATGAGCTGTCTTCTGCCCTCCTGGCCCTGCCTTATCAACTAAGTATTCATCAGAAGCCCTTTGAGGCCAAAATTCAAGCGGATAAAAGCACTTGCTCTAGTGACTATTTCCTTCTCTATTACGTACCATGCTCGTTTTAAAGAAAACGTTTTGATGACAGTCAAAGCCTCTCCGCTACTCCAGAAGCTGAGGAGAAGCATGTTGTCCTCTCAGTCACAGCCAGTTCTCTCCTTCATCCCCAGGTGTCATCAGCTTCATAGTCATCCTGATAGTGGTTGTGATCATTCTGGTCAGCGTGGTCAGCCTGAGGTTCAAGTGCAACCGCTGGAAGGACTCAGAAGGTATTTGCCTGGGGCGATCTGTCTTTCCCTAATCAAAAAGTCATCAGTTTCCACGTGGATTTGGCAAATCCTAAAAGATGCTTTTAAAAAGCTTACACGGTGGCGAGGTTTTGAAGCCAAACTGGAATGAACGTGGTTCAGCAGTCAGGAATGTCGTGTGATCACCTCTTTAGAGCCCCAGCCCAGCTCCACCTGCACAAGGAAACAGCCTCAAGGTTGCTTCGGTCAAACGGGCAGATTTCCGGAGTTGGGCAGCTCTTCCAGCAAAACTCAGGGAGTTTGACACTCCTATTTCTTAGGAATCCCATTTCCCACTCAGCAGCTGCCCACTAGAGGGCAAGGCTGCTCCACAGCAAGGCAGCTAACTGCCAAAAGACCAAAGGATACTAGTGACTGAAAAGGCAGCAAAACACTCAGTCTTGTCACGTCAGTTGAAGAAATTCCTCTAATCAACTCTCCAGCATCCCCCACGGTGTCTCTAATCTCATTTGGATTTCATCTGTAGCACTGTACAACGTAATTCTGAATATAGCTGCCTTATTTTATGGCTTGGCTGTGATGTTTTTTCCCTTGTGCATCACCAATTGCCTTTCTCCCTCCAGACAAACAGAAACCAGGGGCCTCCATGGTATCAGAGAGGTAAGGTTGCTCATACTATTCACATCCTGTTGAAAAATGCTAATTTTATTCCAGAACAAGTTCTAGCAAGGAAAAGAGGCTGCTTTGGTTATTTCAGGTGGAAGCATTTAACGACATCTTTGAGGCAGGTAAAAAAAAACCCAACAAAATCAGCTTTAGTTGCTGGAAAGAGGCAAGGGGCACAGGGAGCAAAGTCCCCAAGTATTTAGGTGCCAAATTTGCAACACCAACAGCTCCCAAATACCCTTAATGATCATGATCCAAGTGATCTGAAGCCGCTGAGGCAGGGCAGATCAGAGCAGAGGACTGTGCCCCTGAGGCACCCTAATCCCCAAAGTCACCCAGTCCCCACGGGCACTAAATGCATAACCCAGCCCTTGAGGTAGCAAGAAAAGGGCAATCCACCTCCCTAACATTGCTCTCACTCTTAAGAGACTCTGGCAGTACATGAGCAGCAGTATCACATGTGAAATACATCCAGGGCTCCCTTTGTACGGCAAATAAACTTCAGGGTATAGGACAGAGGGACACAGTAATGTTTCCTTTTGTTCCAGTTCTGGTAACTGGGCACAACGGATGGGCCTGAATCAGCACAGCAGCTCAAAGAGCTGTGCAAATCAACCCCGGTGCCACGTACCAGCCAGCCACAGCCTTGCCTGTTTGCCTCCTGTTGTGTGCAAAGAAACGGCCCCCTCTCATCTTCTGGAGTAGGTAACACTGCCTTCTCTTCCGAACAGCTGCTCGGCAGGCCCAAGCCAGAAGGATAACAGCATCACCCTCATCTCCATGAAGAACATCAACATGAACAACAGCATGAGTTACCCACCGTCAGAGAAGGTTTCCCTTTTAAGCCCTGCTTTTTAGAGCGTTAGCTGGGGATTATTTCTCTTGCTGGATAAGGGCATGCCTTTGAGGTATTTCTTTGCTCTCTTACTCCTTCAGAAAGACAGTAAAAATCAGCTACCATCAAACTCCTAAGGGTCCAGACTGGTTCCAGAGAGCCTGGTGAAAAGTTTGGGTGCCCATGTCAGGTTTAGCCAAGCTGCCTCAACTCAAGGTGTCAAACGTACCTCACGTATACACGTGCCCTCACCTAGGGCCAGCCATCGGGGCTGGAAGGGTCTGTCATTAGATGAAGAGGCAAATAAGGCAGCTTTTGAGAAATCAGGGCCTCACCCTTACCTTGGGCTAGAGTCCAAGCTTGCCCACACCTGCTCCACAGGTGATGTTGGAGCACCTTCCCACCAGTACTCTCAGATCCAGTCCACACCAGTAACTCTCACTGTTTTAAGTTATTCTAAATCTCAACTAGCACTGGGACTGGGTTGGGAGAAAAACACTGCTGAACTCCTGCTGCCAGCTCGACCAGGCTGCTGATGCACCACGTTTTATTCTTTTTGCAGGTGCTATGAAGCCGAGGGCCAGAGCTTGAAGCCGACATGGGACAACCAGCAGTGACTTTCTAGGTTTTTTGTGGGGTTTGTGTTTTGTTTTTTCCTTTGAGGAAAGAGCAAGGAGGGGGGACTTTATATATAAATTATTATGTCCTTTCTGACCAATACATTTACAGTAGCATCCCACATAGCTTCCCCACCTGGGGTCTAAGGGCTTTCTCCAGTTACAGCCTGCCATGCACAACGACTGATATCTAACTCTATCTTTGATATGCCTTCAAACAGATTATTCCAGCAGCAAGAAGCACCAAGGCACCATCTATTCCTCTAATAAACTGCTGCCTTAGATTTATGGCCTTTATACTGTGCCAGCCAGTCACAGGCTCAGCATAGCCCCACACTGAGTTAAACCTGTGCATTAGAAAAGCAGAAGCTGAAGCTGAAGGCCTAATGGGACTTAAAGAGCCAAGTGCTAGGCCAAATCCCAGCAAAACCGCTGAAAGTCCCTTATCTTTGGTGTCCTCATTGTCCCCACAGCAGTGGGGATGATCACATCCACCTACCTCACAGGGATGTTGTGAGGCTATGTTAATCAATGTCTGTAAAGCATTCGGAGAGCCATGAATTAAAGGTGCTGCTGAAATGCAAACTGCAACCTCAAATACTTCACTTTTAATAACTGAGCTTCAGGCAGGCAGATTGCCATCTTCCCACGGGCCCAACATGCTCAAAGAAGACATCTTAAGTGTAAAGAACAAGGTCGCTGCACAGAGAGTTTTATCTGAGTGTAAAAAGGAGCGGCCACAAGCAAAATGCTGAGCTGCTTCAGCTCCTCAAGTTTGGTACCCTGAGTTTGCCAGGAGAGCTTCCATCTTCTCTACTACCACTTTCCCAGAGCTTCCTGACAGACCAGAAAAGCAGCATCCCCTTCGCACGGAGCAGCCCGAGCACCCACCTAACCACAGCACCAGGAACCTGCAAGTCACCATGACAATGAGAACAACCCACCTCCATCAGGCTCACATTCAGACCCGAGCTGGCTCAGACCCAGCTGCCAGTCAACTTTTACCACCTGCAGCAAAATCTGTATTCTTACAAGCCAAGACACCGACTGAGCATGATGGAGATGTCAACATCCAGCCTCCACGTGGCCATAAGAGAACTGAGGTGCTGCTGGGTATTTCTAGAGGTCTCAGCTGCCTTATTCAGCAGCATAACACACTAAAGCACTAACTCTGCAGCTGCCTTAGCCTCTGCCCATCTTCACCACAGCTCCTGCTTGCAAGCTCCAACAGCTCCAGCCAACACGGACCTCCAGAGCACCTCATCTACCCGGCAGCAGTATGCTGAGATACTGCCTGCTCCTAACGTGAGCATCAACATCCATCAACCCTGAAGACAAACTGTTAAGGACAAAAAGATCAAGCCAAGCAATCAAAAGAGGTATCGCTGCACACATTCCCCTGCACAGTTCAATGAAACATAATAATTCAGCCGGATTTAATTTTATAGGATGGATAAGAGATGTTTACTGGTATGTGCAGTGCTAGAGGTGGCTGTGCTTTGCAGCCGGCAACAAGGCGTTCAGCAAAATACAAGAAACATTTTCATGGCTCCTGCTAAGATCCAACATGCTTTCTATCTCTAACATATGCGCCAGGTAGTTTGATAAGGCATTTTTTAATAAGCAAAGGTTTTAAGGTAAAGTTCCTGAAAAGTAAACCAACACTGCCCCACTCACCCAGGCTCCACCAGACTAGTGAAGCTGCTTCAGCACCAGATCAGGGGTGATTCCCAGCTAAGTGAGCCCAGACAGGTCCAGATCCCAGTGACCTGTGACGCAGCACTCAGAGCCCCACGGCGATGTTTTTAACACCAGCAGGACAGTGCAAAGCAACACGTAATATCAAACGCTTCAGTAACCACCAAGCTTTAACTTCTTTACTGTGAGGGTGGTGAAACAGTGGCACAGGTTGCCCAGAGAGGGGGTGCAGGCCCCATCCCTGGAAGCATTCAAGCTCAGGTCTCATGGGGCTCTGAGCCGCCTGATCTTGTGAGAGCTGTCCCCGCTCCCTGCAGAGGTTGGGCTAGATGGCCTTTAAAGGTCCCTTCCAGCCCAACACATTCTATGATTCCATGATTCTAATCTCCCCTCCACACTGGCCTCTGAAAGATGGCCCCATGCTTAATTTTCATTCCTTCGAGCTCCTTCTCCCCACAGACTCTCGAAGGTCTTGCCAAACAACCCGAGTCTGCTCTGCTTTAAAACCCATCCACAACCAAAAGCAAAATTCCAACCTCAACCCCGCTCAGAGGAAAGGCTGGGTGAGACACCGAACTCGGGTTAGCCGAGTTTTAATTGGTACGTGGGGAAACAAGCAGGAGCGCGGGGGAAGGAGCCGCAGGACGGGCCCTCCAGGGGCTCCCCCGCCTCAGGGGCTCCCCCGCCTCAGCGGCCCGGCCCTTCCTCCAGGCCCCGCCACCCCCAGCGCGGCTCAGAACCACCTCCCGGCGGCGCCAGGGCCACCGCTCCCCGAAGATATGGCCCTGGCAGTGACCTCACCTGGGACGCGTGGCCCCGGAGAGGTGAGGCGGGCAGGGCGAGGGCGAGGACGAGGGCAGCCGCCGCCGCCGCCGCCACCGCCACCCCCCGCCGCGGCTGTGGGGACGCTCCCCGCCTGTGGCGTCACGGAGCGCGCGGGGCGCTGCGGCGGGAGCGGGCCACGGCGGACTCCAGCTCCCAGAGGGCCCCGCGCGGCCGCCGCCCCCGCGACACGGCATGGCGGAGCGGGCGGGCCGGCCGGGAGGGGGAGGAGGAGGCGGCCGTGGCGGCGGCGGGGGGCTGTGAGGGGCGGGCAGGCCGGGTCCCCGCCGCGGCCGCCGCCATGACCTACACGGCGGAGCAGCTGGATGGAGTGCGGCGGTGAGGGCGGCGGCGGGGCCGGAGAGAGCCGGGCGGGCGGGCGGCGGGCGGGAGGGGTGGGGGGTGCGTGTGTGGCGGCGGGGGCACAGGCCGGGGGAGCTGACCCTGCGTGCCCCCCCCCCGCTCCCGCAGGATAAAGAGGTGTCGGAACTACTACGAGATCCTGGGGGTGGAGAGGGACGCCAGCGAGGAGGACCTGAAGAAAGCCTACCGCAGGCTGGCCCTGAAATTCCACCCGGACAAGAACCGCGCTCCGGGCGCCACCGAGGCGTTCAAAGGTGAGCGGGGGGGGGGGGGGGCCCGGGGCGCCCCGGCGCCGAGCGGGGGGCGGGCGGGCTCGGCCCGCAGCGTTGCGCCGGAGCTGGAGGCGTCGTGCGGGGCCCTGTAGCCCGGCGGGTTTGCAAACAGACGTCTCTGCGAAATCCGGCAAGATTTGCCTTTTTAGTCTCGGGGACGCAGGTTTCCGTGAGAGGCGAAGGGAAGCGTGGGCACATCTCCCTGCCGGGCGCGGCCGAGGGCTCCGGAGGTGCTGCCGGCCCTGCCGGGGAGCGGGTGTTGTGTAATCGATAACTGCGCCGTGCCAGAAATAAATTTGTACGCGTGTCTGTGTAGGCAGGCGTTCGAGTCCAGTGTTCTGTGCCTGGACTGTTCGGTTGTGTTCCAGTCTAAACCGTTATCGACAACGGGAGCATCCAAACTTGTCCATCTTTTGCCTTTCCTGTGCTGCCAGCGCTGCAGGGCACCGGGAGGGAAGGAAGATGCTCATTCGTAATCTGTTGGAGTAAAGAGTTCTTGCGGGAGCTTTATTTTTCGTGTGTTAGCGTTGCATTTCTCCGTGAGCTTGTTTACAGCCGTGTTCTGTCAAGGATCAAGGAGGAAGATGATCCTGACGAGTACTTCTGGGTGGTTTGATGTAAAGGGGGAAGCAGATCTGCTGTACAGCTTCACAGGCATCTCCGCTGACAGAACAACTTGGGATATGGTTCTGCATTTTAATTAGTCTCTGCAGTTACTAACTTTGTGTTAACTGTATGTGGCAAGTGGAGCTGCACTTATTTATCAGTGCCCAGTTTGATCCGATAAAATGTTACATTCTCATTCAAGCTCTGGACTAAGGTGGACTCTCTCACCTCAGCTTTATGAATACTTCAGCTCTCTTTATACACCTTAATGCTTTTGTCTTTCTTCTCGTATCAGCGACAGCAGGATATAGGTTCCATCACAGGTAATGCCAGTAACACTTTTTATACAAAGCCGATTCTTTCAAAAGTAACTCAGAGAGGCGTCCTTGCCCATGACAGGGAGGTTGGATTAAATGATCTCTAATGTCCTTTCCAGCCTAGGCCATTCTATGATTTAGGCCTTTTTGCTACTCTGCTTATAAAAGCCTGAGATCTGCAAATGCTGCGTGATGCACCTGCATAACACTTCTTTTAATTCACTCTCCAGCAATAGGCAATGCTTTTGCGGTTCTGAGCAACCCTGAAAAACGATTACGATACGATGAATTCGGAAGTGACCAAGAGCATGTCAGCACTGGCCAGGCCAGGCACTACGATTACTACACAGAATTTGAAGCAGACATTACACCAGAAGAAATATTCAATGTGTTTTTTGGTGGGCACTTTCCTACAGGTCAGTATCTGTCTGCGGTGGTTTTGAAATGCCCTGAGCTGACACTAGATCATGAAGGAAGTTCAGCTTCTCTTGGTGCTGCTCAAGGAGTTGATTGTACATCTGAAAAGAGCAAAAACCTGTTTGAATTTACTCTTTTCTCCCTTCCTGGCTTTTTACACCTGGAAAAGCTCCCTTCATGCATAATTGAAACTTCAGATTTTAGCAATTCCATTCCCTGAAAGCGTCATCAGAGCCCAGCCGGACTGTCCAGGAATGCTCCTCCAAGAAAGAGCTACCCGTGGGACAACTTCCTTTGGCTTGCAACAGTTTGCATACTGTAAAGAAATTAAAACTCCTTAGCTTAGGAAGTGATGCTTGCCAGGAAGGGCTGGCTGGCACTGGATATACCATGTCCAGTAACAGAACGGTAGATCCGTACCTGTAGCAGCTCCGTCTGTGTCTTGGTCCAGCCCTGGCTTTTGTATTTGTAGTAAAACTAGAAAGGTGCTGCAAGATTGGTGGGATGCAGGTTTGGATTAAAAGTAAATCTGAAAGGTGTGGTGAGCTCGAGGGTCTTCCTGGCAGTACCTAACAAATTGCTTTAGCGCTCTTGTAAATTTGCACCTCCGAAGCACAGTGTAAAGCAACGTACACGCCAGTTACTACAGCCTAAAGCCACTGATACACGTAATTGCGTAAAAGCTCAGTCTGTGTGGTAGCATCTTGCAGCTCAGAGAACCTCAAATTGCTTTCAGAATTTGATCGGTAGATGCATGAAGCGAGCCAGACCCAGTGTGGCAGAATTCCGCACTGAGTTTGCAGGTTTTCGGTTCCTGATTTCACAAAGAAATTGCACCGGTGTGCGCCTCTTGCCTCGGCCACCAGCGGGACGTTGCCCTCATGGAACGTGACCGCTGCATAACTGGGCAGTGAGGCTGCTTGGAGTTGAGGAGAAGAAATTGAGGAGCTGCGGGAGGAATTTAGGTGCTGGCCTACCAGGTTTAACAGGTAGAGTGGTGTGAAGAAGTAAATGGGAATTTTTATCAAAATGGCGAAGAGTAAAGAAATAGTTTCATAGTTATATAGGCGTTTGTAGCAAACAGTCCTTTCCTTGCCAAAAAAAGTATTTGGGTCTGAATTTGTGTATGTTTTCCTAATCTAAAAGTGAGTTTCAAATTAGGGAAAAACATCAGTTCTGTAGTTTTCCAAATAGGCAAAGCTCATGCAGGTTCTACTTAGCAAGAGAATTACTGTTAGGAGGGTGTCCAGGCAGTTGGTACGAAGAGAGAACACTTTTTTTAAACTGTCACAATGTTGAGTAGGACTTGTGTGCATGAGCTGAAATTTGCGTTAAGCCGCAGGCTTGCGCTGGTGTTTGTTTTGTGACACCTTGGTGTCACCGGGCCTTCTGGAAATCTCAGTAAGAAACATTGGTGTTAGGGTAAATTCACTGTATAGCTTTTGCAGGCAGGTTTATGTATTTTTTTTTTATTATGCATTTTTGTCTATGGATATTCAGTGGAAAAATATTAAAATGTTAAATGTTGTTGAGTCTAAAAGGAGGCTCTCTGTGGCAGTGTTGCAGTTATAGTGGGTGGAGGCTACAAGTTGAACTTCCTTTTCATAAAGTAAATGCACATGGAAGGAAAGAACGAAACTGCTGACAGAAATTCTTTGAGAAACTTAGAATTTAGGAAAACTCTTTCCTAGGCACCCTGCAAAAGCCGTTCTTCTCTCCCCATGCTTACATCTAGTTTTTCACAGCTTGATACAGCATTGTGGAGCAGTGTTGAACAACAGAAACAAACTTTCAAGAAATAAACTTTAGGTCTTCAAGCCAGCCTTGTTTTGCTCTGTTGGAACTCTGACTGCAAACGTGCCTAGACCCTTGGAAAAAAATCTTTCAACAAGCACTGGAACAGTTGTTTTGACACAATAGCGAAGGCCACTTCTGCCCAAATTTCTTGCAGAATTCTTTGGGAAATTCAGAGAAAGTACATTGTAAGAGTATAAAATAATGTGGCGTGTTTCCTAGGGCTTAAAAATAGATTCACGTTGCTGTTGTCATGATAAGGCCATAAATTGCAATTCTCCAATACAAAGACATTCTGAATTTCAAAAGAGGACAGCGTGGCTATTATTAAGATATTCATTTGATGATGAAATCACAGTTCAGGCTTCAAATTGAAGCAGCGTATGCAATACTTTCCTCATTTTAGAATTTTTAAAAATAAATCAATTTTGAAAATAAATCAGTGTGCAAGAAAGGAAATCCTGAATTGTACTCCCTTTTAACTTAAAAGGCTATTTTTTAAATCTCTTTCCTTGTTATAAGATCATTATGTGAAACTATTAATAGCTTGAAGGAAGAGGAAGTAGAAATGAGTGTAGAAGAGACCATATTCAGTAATTATGGGAAGCCATAATTCATGGCCTGAGTCTGGTGAAGCAAATTAATTTTCCTGCTTTAGAGCCTGGGGATGCAGCACAAGCTACTGCCTTGCAAGTGGGTGTGACAAAAACAATATTAAAACATGAGGCGCAATAATAAAAATTATAGCGTGTTGCTGCCGTTTGCTTTAAATTAAGATGGACTCGGGGCTTTTCAATCTGAGGTCTCATAACTGTAATTCAATTTAAGCCTGGATAATCATCTAGAAATTGTAAGAAGTACAGGTGAGTGCCGGCAACCGGGTGAAAGTGATGACTCTCTTGGTTTCTTTTCACAGGAAATATCCATATGTTCTCAAACGTAGCCCGAGATGCACACTATTACCCACGGAGGCACCGAAATGAAAGAGCATGGACGCGGGAGCAAGAGGAGGAGGAAAACAGGCCACAGGTAGCCAGGAGGAGGGATCTCTTGGGCTTAAATATTTCGCCAGGGTGAGGGTCCTCTTTACACATCTGAAGCCAGGACAGACTTCCCCATCCTTAAATGCTCAGTGTTGATCCTCAAGCGCTGCAGCCGAAACGGATGTTTTCAAAAGTAATTGAATTGTCTTTTATTAATCACTCACAAGTTTTCCATTTCTCACTTCACAAGAAATCGCGCCGGCCTGTGTCTCTTGCCTCAGGCACCAGCGAAACTGCTCTCGGCCACCTGGGACCAGGAGGCGTCTGGGTTAAGTTTCTACCACCTGAAACCTCCAGATGAGACACAAGGTGTCATTTGTTGCTGTCACACACACATGCCACCTGCCTTGAAAAAGTTTTCCTCCTGAGGTGGTCTGTTAACCTAACAAGATGGTTCTCCAGGGAAGGTGAATATTCCCCTGTGGGACTCTGATAATCGAGCTCTGAAAAACAACCTGATGCAGCCTATAGGCAGCTAAACTGGGGTCAATGTATCCCACCTATACTGCGTCAGGTATCCCTGCTGCTGTCCCAGGGCACAGGGCAAAGCCTAAACAGCTGCATATTCTGTCTTGCTCCTGATTAGAAAAGGCATTTTAGAAATAAAACTAAAGGAGAACTGAAGTTCTGTGTTTTCCCTTTGGTATTTTTACCCCACTCTTTTGTTTGCAAAATTCATTCAAACAAACAAACAAACAAACCAAAAAAAGTGCATGTATCCTGTCCCAAGTTATACTATGTCTGGTCTCTTAACTCTTTTTGATCATATCACCTTGTGAAGGAACTTGTTTTCGTGGCATTTCTTTCATCTACATAATGGAAAGAAAATGATTTTAAAGAGTTTTCTGAAATTTTTATTAGAGGTTATTTCAAAGTTATGTCACCCTCCTCAAAATTGGAAAGTACTTCCTCTTCAGTGTAAATTTAAGACATTGTTGATGCATGATAGATAGCCTGGTTTCTGTGAACAGATGCATCCTTTTCCATTGATCTCTTTTCTTGACTATTAACTATTGTTCTTTTCAGAATTCGTATTCTGCATTTATTCAGTTGATGCCCGTTTTCATAATAATAATAGTGTCAGTTATAACTCAACTGATGGCAACAAACCCTCCCTACAGCCTATTCTACAAATCGTAAGTCATTTAAAAACACATTTTTCTGGTCTGCGGTGTTTGCAGTAAGGCGGCAGTCGGGAAATGGGACTTACAGCAAAATGCACATGAATTTTCTGTTCTGCCCTTTCTAGAAAATGTTACCAATATATAAACAAGGGCCACAGAGTTGTAGGGGACAAACTGAACGGGTGTCATTTGAGTTTGTAGGGCAGAGGAAAACCCACTTGCTCCTCTTGGCATCCCCTGTTGGGAGGAGGGAAGCTCTAGTGGGACTGAGCTCACTTCAGGCGTCTTCACTGGCTTTTACCGAGCCAGGAGTGGCTGCCGGCAGGTTTCGGAGAAGCTGCTGCACCCGGCAGCAACAGAGTGCTCCAGACACTCTCTTTGCTCCCTTCTAGGGGTAAAACTTAGGTTTGGGCCTGTATCCTCTGCACTGCTGTAGTAGCCCAACATCCTTCTTCATTGTTACCACAAGGTGTCAGTCTGTAGACCCAGCATAAGAACAGGAGTGTTTCTTGGCGTGGTTGGGTTTTTTTTTGGTTTTGTTTTTTCCCCCTATCGGCCAGTCCTGTGTGAAGCCTCCTGCACTGCCCACAGAGCAGCTAATCTGCTTTTTTTCACTGCCTCCCCTTCTGTTGATTCGAGATAGTCAGGCCTGTGCCTAGTTATGCTGTTTCTCTAAATCATATCTTTAAAAAACCAAACCCAAAACCTAACAGCCTAAAACCGAAAAGAATTTATGTAAAGAGAGCATACACCTCTGAGACACAGCGAGAGAGAAGGAGTCCGGGGAAATGGAAGGGGCAAAGTGGATTTCACTGAGTAGAGTGTAACCTTTGTGTTTTGGCTGCCTGCCTCTTTCTGTGGGCAGCGATTCGAAAAAATGCCTGGGTGTCTGTGCTCAAATAAGGAAATTTAGTGTAAGCGTGCAGTTTGATCCAGTGGCTGTGTCCGAGTGGCTAATTCTACCTGCAGGATATTCTTTGGGATATTCCGTGCCCCACTTCGCTTACTGATGATTATAAAACCCTCAAGAAAAGCGTAACTGGAATTTCCCCAGCTCATTTTTGTTTCTACTAAAAGATCCAGAAATCGGGAAAATCCAGATCCAATTGCATTGTGCCCTGAGCAATACGAGGGCCGTGTGCCTTTCCTCTAATCTTTACATGTGTTATCAATTCTCCTGGAATTCTGACCCTAAGCTTGCCAGAAATTACCAGCAAACAGAAGAAAGTGTGCGGAGCTTCCGTTCACAGGTAAAATTTGCTGTTATGTTTTGGAAGTGCCTTGACCGAGCTGTTGAGAGCGAACACAGTATTTGGAAGGAGCAGCATCAGCTCAGAGTTGGGTTTTTGTAGATATTATCAAATATTTTCTCATGGTTTTTGGCAGAGGAGAGGGGGTGAATTGTGTTTGTAGCACGCAACTCATGCCTCAACCTTGTAATTTCCTTATGGGATGGTTGAGGGAGCTACAGTCCTGCAGAAAGTAGCTGTGAAGAAGCTGTCCTCTTGGAAATGCAAATATGGAGGAACATTCTTAATTTCTTTGTACTGGAACTGCTACAGAATCTGGTTTTCTCCCTGATATTTTCACAGGTCCATAGGCCACGTTATTAGTAGAGAAACAGAGAACTTGCAGGTGCCTTACTATGTTGATAAAAACTTCGAAAAGAATTACCAAGGAGCAGAACTTCAAGAGCTAGAGAAAACTGTTGAAAAGGATTACATAGACTACATTCAGACGAGCTGCTGGAAGGAGAAACAGCAAAGTAAGTTGTTTTTGTTACAAGCGTGTGCCTGCAGCCCCTCAGTAGTTGTACAATGGCTGCATTTCGTGAAGCGCTGCTGGTTTTAGCCTCCTTTTCCGATGCTTGTCACGTCTCAAAGCCTGCACTGGTATTTCTCATATCTGCTCTTAACGCTAAATTTGCTGATCTTGGGGGTTGGTCAGAATAATTTCAGGTGATTGAGAGAAGTGGAAAGTTCATTTTGCCGTTTGAGACATTTTTTTCCACTCACTTCTTATGCTTCAATAACTCTCAGTGGCGATGTTTTAAACTTAGGATCCACCTCATTTATGTAGCTCTGACACATTGTTAGGGCTAGAAAAGATCTTGAGACATCACCTATTCCACGTTCCCTTTGCTGGAGCAGAATTGTTTTGGCATCCACTGGCTCCACGAGAAGACAATCTAACTTTTTCTTCATAACTTCATCAGAAGGAGAGCCCTCCGTGGGTGCTTTTGGTGAAATTGCACTGAACTCTGTTACTGGTATCAGTTTTCACAGAGCGTTCTTCTGTGCCTGTTTTGTGCACTTATTTGCATTTTCTATCTTTAGATGAGTTTGAGCTCATGTTTTTCACCATAGCTGAGATTATCTTTTTAAAAACAGGAATTGAATGCAGAGAAGCAGAGCAGAGAAATGCGAGCATTCAAAATCGTTTATCTCACCTCAGTCCAAAGTCAGATGGTGGCACATAGAAAGGCCTGTGTTTGAACACAGCGTTGTGTCACTTGCTAATTACTGCTGATCCACTGTAGAAAATAGTGCAAATCCCTGCTCCTTTTGGACCCGTATGAAGTAACAGAAATCGAATGACAAGGACTGGCTGAAGCTGAATGGTGTGACTGGGTTTTGTCAGCTAAAAAATTCCTCAGCTTCAAAAGACGAAACACAACTGTCTGCTGTGCGTAAAGGGAGCTGAAGAAATTGTTTCTGTGTAAGTTTAATAGTAGTGGGGGGGAAGTTGTTCTCATGCCCTAGGACACCGAAAGTTGCCATTATTGTGTGTTTACCTTAGACCCTGAGCTAAGGTGTGCTGTGCCCCAAAACAGGCAACAGGGTTTGCAAACCTGCAGGAGGCTGGTAGTCGGAGTGGGGGAGATGATCCAGTGCCGAACGCCGAGTAGTGCCTGCGAAACTGCGCTCCTCCAGAGCTTTTCACACTTGGAGGCATCGTTAGTCGCACGTCTGCAAACGGTATTTACATGGTCCACAATTAGCAGTAGCCTGAGGAGGCCACTGTAATTTAGAAAAAAAAAAAAAGAACGTTTTTCAGGAATGATTACCATCTAGGCCAGCAAGCAGGTAACGAGCACAGCTGAGGCTGTGCTAACTTTAGTACAGCCAAGTTTGTAAAAATAAACTGTGAACACAAGATGGAGTGCTGGGAAAGGGTTCTCTGAGGATGCAGAGACAGTTCTGAGTCAGCTGTTGCTTCTTAACTTCGGTCCGTTAGTGTTTAACTTCATGCAGTCAACTTCTTGTCAGTTGAGTGTATATTAATAGTACCTTTTTTTGTGTACTGAAGGTGCATTTCTCTCCTAGTGGCAGCAAAATAGACGTAGATCGCTTATAGGAAGTTTGACTCTTAAAGCCCTGGATTTTATGACTGGAAAAATGTTCCCTGGTGCCCACCTATCTCAATGAAAGCTTCAAAAGTAACTGATCTGTTGGTGTCTTGTCCAGCCAGTCACTTTTATCCTGCTGCAGCAGACAGTCTTCCTCCTTTTCCAGCAGAATAACCCGTAAAAGTTGCGTGTGCTGTGGGTTTTGGTCAAAGAAGCAACTTTATGTAAAAGACTGAAAAACATCAGAAGCAGACGTGGCGGAATGAATGCTGCCATTCATGTACAAGCGTTTGCAGTGAATAATTTTGCCCAGTTGGGTAAGTGTGAACTAAGATTCTTCACTGCAGAACTCCAGGGTCTCTGGACTGGGAGACAATACCTGAGGCGAGTTTTGCTGAAGGCTTGTCACGGCTGGGTGCCCGGCGCTACTTGAGTGCTGTTTTGGTTACAAAACCTGAAAATTGATGCCTGAGCCAAAACAAAATATTCCTGCCTGTCAGTTGGTAAAGCCTTTGAATAAATAGGTGGAGGGTTAAATGCAGGTGTGGAAGGACCTACTGAAGTTCTTTCCACTCTGAAAAATTTTGTAAAATGAGGGGCTTGTGAGATGCCGAAAAGCTCTTTGAAAAATCAGATGTCACCAGGTAGCCTGTGCTTAGGGAAGTATTGACCTTTCCAGAAAGAAATCACTGCTGTTCTCTTTAGGTGCATCTAATCCTGGATCTGAATTATTCTTCAGGGAGAAAGCTATGTTAAGACTTCCTTAGCTAATCAGCAGAAGAAACTTCTTTGAATTACGGGTGAAAAATAACTTAAACAATGGCAAAGTACGTTTGAGCTTATGTTGTTAATGAAAGGGCGCAGCAGCCTTTCAGACAAGTCCCTCACCTCCCTGTAACCAATATCAAAAATTTAAAAAAATGGAAAAGACTTTATAATGCCTCCTGGGCAAACCTCCTGCCAGACAGTTTGAATGCTGAAAAATGCAAGGTCAAAAAACCAGTTCCCTGTACCTTGAAGTATATATCTGGAGGGGTGCTCTGGGCCCTCGCAGGAGGGGTCTGCCAGAAGACCTGGGTTGCTCAGCGAGGGGCGCAGGGGCACGGGTCTTGTAGTTCCTGCTCGGTTTACTCGGCTGCCGGCAGCCAACACAGCCCCATTATGCTTTTATAACTTGTGTTTTCTTTGCAGAGAGTGATAATTGGTCTCTTTTTTTTTTTCCAGTTATTGTCCTACTAGTGCACTGTTGGAGAGGGTTATTATGACTGTTTGAGTTTTCAAGCAATTAAGAAAATTCTGTTCTCTGGGGTAGCTAGCCTGGTTAAACCCGACGGCCTCTCATCAAAGAAATTTGTTACGTGCCCAGTTTCACTGAAACAAGATGAATTAAAAAAAAAAAACACCATGCCACAAGGACAACAAAGCGCCTAGAAACGGTTATTTACAGTAGACTCACAGCTTCATCCTAATACATGTTTGTTTTTTCATCTTTCAGAGTCTGATTTGTCAAATCTGGCCAAGCTATACAGAGACGAGCGGTTAAAACAGAAAGCAGAATCCCTGAAACTTGAGCACTGTGAGAAGCTCTCCAGTCTGATTGGAATGCACAAAGGGGGGCTGACCAGGACACACATGTTCTGTCATTTTATTTATTGCTGGTTTAACTTATGTTTTTATTTTCCTTTGTATAAAAAGGGAAGGAGTCCATTGTAAAGAGCCTGAATATTCGATTCTTTCTGCATATAGTGCAGAGGTGGGCCAACACAAGCTGTAGAGCAGTGTTTGCTGTAATATATACTGTACACTACATTTGGTTCCAAGGACCAGTGGCACTTTGTAAATTAATTCCCTGGGAAATGCTCTTAGTTTGGAACCCGTCTTCGCCGGTAGTTTGTCTGCCATCCAAACAGTACGTGCTTCCTGGGAGAGCAGCCCGATGTCTTTAGCTTTTCTGCATTTTACACGGACCCGCAAGTCACTCGAGCGTACGAGCAGCGTAGTTCTCGACATTAAGCGCCCCACGAGGCTTCTCCTGCTGGTACCAGGTGGGCGTCCTCGCTTCCGCAGCAGTTTGTGATGCGGATTCAGACAGAACGTGGTGCGTTTGCTGTTGGAGTGCGATGTAATTTGGGCAAAAGGACCTGATGAGGTGAGGAGCTGGACATGCACCCAGCTCTCCCCACTGTCCCCTGCTAGTCTGACGGGAGGGCTGTGCTCCTGCTCTTCGTCCTTGAGACAGCAGGCCGAGATGCCAACAGCGACGTCGAAGCAGAGGATGAGAGTGTGAATTGCACCAATTCCAGTCTTGGCCAAACCATAAAGGACGTCTGTATTTATTTTCTCATATGTTTTCAGTGGTGTATTTTTAAGCTGGCTGTTTAATTCTGGTTTTTATCTGCAAACTCTTCTCCAGCTGTTAGAGGGATCCTGCTTTTTACGGTACAGTCTTGATGTAGCATATTTTTACTCTGTTGAGCAGTTATGAATGTTTCACTGTAGAGATTAGTGTTGCAAAGAAAAAGATCCATGTGGTAGCGTCCTGTTCTTTTTCTCGATCCTCCTCTACAAAACCAAGCGTTTAAAGGCAGGTTTTGAGGATGGGTTATATGCAGCAGAGGGCAGAATGTTGCTCCAGTTGACCGTTGTTAACCTCTGGAACCAGTTTCCCTGGCAGGTACCACACCTGGAATGAACTGTTCTTACAAAGGTCATCCCTGAGATGTCTTTCTGCCCCCACTTCCTGGTGCGGGGACACAGCGTAGCTGCAGCCAAGGCAGTGCTCACCCCTGATTTAGAAGTACAAATCTATTAAAGCTGAACCAGTCCCTGTTGTTGCCCTCAGCCCAAAAACTCACTCCAAGTAGCACAGGATGCCACAGGTGGCCTTGGCTTAAACCCTAGGGAGCAAAGCTCTGACGCTTTGAGAAATGCCAGAATTAAAATTGCCTTTAAAGCCGAGACTTCCGAGTCTCCACGTGCCGGGGCGTTAACGGTGCAGTCGCGTGCTGCTGCTCTGCCCGTGGGCGGTGGGTCCCTTGGGAAGTAGGGTCCCCTGGGTGTCCCTGTCCCCTGGGTTGCAGCGGTGAGAGGTTGGGCAGCAGGCAGAGCTGGGGGCTGTGTGAGGAGAAGCTTTTTCTGGTGGTCTCCACCTCAAAGGGGTGTTTGTTCTGGGTTTGGAGGGGTGGTGCTTTTCCACAGAGACGTCCACATCCCATAGATGTTGAGACCATTGCCACTCCAGCAGTATTGCTGCTATGAAATGGCGGTGTGTTTTAAAAAAGTAGTTATAAAGCCAACATAGTGACTCCTTAAGGTAGCATTGTCACGTCGAAGCTTCTTCCCTGTTGGGAAACTTTGCAGGAGTGCTTGGGGAAGTTGAGCAGAGCTTGTCAGCCACTCAAGGAGGAAGAGCGCAGGTGAAAAAGGCATTTAGAAGGCTTTTTTTGTGAAACATCTTTAGTGTGAGAGCCTAAGGACAAAAATGTTTGATTATTCTAGATGGGTAGTGTGGCTGGCAGCAGGACGGGCAGGCTTAATTCTGGTGTTTCCTGGTTTTGAGTGTGCACAAACCCCCAAATTCTTTTCATGTTGCTTTTTATACATGAAATAGTTTGTAGAATATACTTGAAATATATTAAAGTGGTTGGACTTTGTTCCGGGTTTGGTATCTTCCCTATCAGTCCTGTTTGTGGCTGTAAAGTGACCAAACGAGATGATTGTGCTGGACCTGCGGTGTCCTGTGCCGAGCTCGAGTTCCTACCGAGTATTTTGCACTTAAAATAAATTGCACCTTTTGTCCAAAGATCTCAAAGTGCTTTCTCGAGGTGGGAGACCTCCTGTGAGAAGCACACTAAGAGACTACTCTGCAACTTGGAGAAAGGCCAGGATGAAGTGGGAGACCAGAAAGGTGTAAAAATATGTCAAAAAGCAATAAGATGTTCTTTGTCCATAGTCACAGTCAAGGGTGATGATTATTTTGCGTGCCGGTCTTGTGCGCTGTGAATAAAAGGCGTTTGGCTCTAAAATGTCTTTAGTGAAGGACTTGAGAACTACTTTTTGTAAAACGCTGCCTTCCTACTTGATGAGGGAGGGGAAAAAAGGGAAAAATTGTGTCTTGCGCCCGTGGCTCTGGAAATGCATTAACCAAAGCGATCACTTGCCAAAATGGCATCAACTAATAATTATTTCTTGGTTCTCCAAAGGGAGAAAAAGATGTTTTGTGCCGGAGCAGGCCTGGCGCCGCTTGTAGCCGGGGAGTACGCGGGACCTGTCATGGGTTTAGATAGTTTTTTGTGGATTTATTATGCTTTTTAACCAAAAACTTGACGTTTCCGGGCCTGTCTGTGCCGAGGTTAAGAAGCCTGAGGGGAGGAATAAGCGGGAGGGAAGGGCGAGGCCTGGCTGTCTGGTGCGAAATGGCAGCGGCGACACAGCGCGGCCGGTGAGCGGGTATCCCCGGGGGCATGGGCGGGGGGCGAGCCCTTCCCCCGGAGCTACTGAGCCGCTGCCCCCGGGGCTGGGGTGGCGGCGGGCGGGGTGGGGGGGGATAATTCCCGGGCGCGGCCCCTTTAAGACGGAGGCGGGGCGGTTGCTAGGAAACGGAGCGGGGTGGGTGGGGTTTGTCCAGGCCACGCCCCCCCCCCCGGTCCTGCTGGTTTAATAAATGAGTTTTTAATTAACAAATCTGGCCCAGCCCGGGTCCGCCCGTTGTTCTGCAACGTGTTTGTGCCTAACCAGGCGGCTCCCACGCACGCCCCAAACCGCTTCGGGTGCTGGCAGACGAGCACACGGCCTCTTCGCCTCGAAATCGTCCCGGCGGTTGGCGGGAGGCTCCCCGGTGTCTCCGCTTGAGAAATCACGACTCACCCCGAGGAGATAGGGGATGCACCCGAGGACCGGGTGGTGGAGATGCAGGCGCTGTCTCGCCGGCTGGGCGACAGCCCCGCTCCGTGACCAGCCAGTCCCTTCCCCCAGTGCTCCAGCAACGCGCCCAGACAGGTTGTTCGTGGCAGCCTTGGGGATGTCGAAAGAAACCAGCCAAGCCGGCAATCCCTGCTGGATCCCAGCCGCGCTTTTCCACAGAGCAAGGGCCGTCGCGTCTCCCGCAGTGCCAGGCGAGCGGCTGGGCGTGCGGCGAGTCTTTCCAGCCACCCTCGCGGGCTCCGCTAGCGCCGTCCCGCTCGTGGCAGTTGTTCGCGCTTCGACCGTTGGGGTTTTGGCAGGACCTGGGTGTTGGAGCGAAAGATGAAGCAGTGGCAAGAATTGTGCCTGGCGCGAGCACTGAGGAAGAGGGAAAGGAAAGGTTTAAAGGGCTCGTGCAAGTTGTCGCCCTAAATCTGCCTCGTGCCCGCTGCCGGGACAGCAGGACCCACAGGCGGTAGCACAGGGGCCTTTCCTTTGGTGCCCAGTGTGAGCCACGGTGATTCTCCTGCCGTGTTGATTATTTTACCTTATTCAGAGCCTCACCAGCTTGCGCAGCTCGTGTTCCCCTTGTAGCATACTGGGGATGCACCAAAGGCATCCGCCAGCACCCTGGGGAGGCTCAGCAGGACACTGGTGACCCTGAACTGGACCAGCCTCCCCTCCCCACCAGCTCCCAGCGGCTCTGGGATGCCGGGCACAACCCTCAGCAGAGGAGAGAGGACGAAACAGCATCTCTCTGGGATCTGGGCCAGCTGAGGACCGAGAGGTCAGCTCGGCCCCAGGGGAACTACACCCCCTCAGTGTCTGCAGGTCTGGAGGTCCCTGCCCTGGCTGTGCAAACCCAGCAGTGACTCAGCAGGCGCTCGCCAGGCTGTTGTGTCACAAGCCCATGCTCTGGGGAGCCAGGCCCAGGGGGGCTCCTGGCCAGGCCCAGGCTGAGAACTGAAACCCCTCGCCTGGGCACTATAAGGGGGTTGCAACACCCAAGCAGCAACCCAAGGTTTTGGGGTGCTGTGCACCCCCAAGGCAGCATGGGGAGCTCCTCCTCTGTGAGCCGCATCCCACTGGCTCCCTGTAAAGCCAGGATGTAGGGATTCGGGGACTGGAAATGTGTTCCTGCACAAGGCCACTGCACCACTGAGTGCTGCCCCACAGGCAGGTCTCCTCCGCCCCCGTGGGGGCAGATGCCCCCAAGCACAGCCCTGCTCAGCAGTGAAGGGTTAAGTACCAGGCCTGCTATCCGGGAAGCTTTCCTCTCCTCCTCCTTGCCAAGGTTTAAATTTAGTCCCTGCTGAACCCAGGCAATTTGGGCATCGGGTTGCTCTGGGGGTGGCAGCGCCGGGGAGCACCTGCTGCTGCTGCCTCGCTGCAGAAATCCCCCCTCCCCGAAAGCCAGGACTGAGCTGCTGCTGTGCCGAAAGCCCAGCTGCTTGCTTTGGGTCTCCCCCACAATAAAAAAGACAAAACACTAGCCGTCCATCCTTCTGCTCTTGTGAGTCTCGGAGGTGCCCAGTTTGATTTCAAGCCTTGAGTTTGACCACTTGCGATGAGTTTTGGGGAAGCTGCTGCTCAGGACAGTGTGGTTTCAGGGGCATATCCCCAGTCTGGGAACATGCCAGCCCTGCAGGGAGCTGCTGGGAAAGAGGCCATGGCAGGGAGGGACCGGCAGGCCCTTGGACCCCGGCTGTGCCCTCGCCATCCCCAGAGGGGTCTGTGGGTCCCCTGACCCCATAGCAGCCCAGCCCGCTGTGCCAGGGGGGCATGGGGACACCCTGGCCCATGCGTTTGGTGAGCATCGTCATGAGGTGAGGGGGTAGAGGATGGCGCTGGCAGCGCCCTAAGGCCAGGGGAGGCGGTGGCATCCCTGCAACGCGCTTGGCATCGCCTCCCCTGGGCTGGCGCTTACTGCCATCCATGTGATCGAGGGGCTGCTCCATCCAGCCACCGCTGCAGCAAGGGAGGGAGAAGGTCGAGCCGGCGTCCCTGGTGGAGAGTTCCCAGCACCGAGGAGGGTCCCCCCAGCATAGGCTGGCACCCCGTCGCCCACCCTGGGGGTCACCCTTACCACAATGGCCCGCGGGAAGAGGGACCCCGTCCTACTCTCACGTGCTGAGCCACCTGGCACCGATGGCGAGGGTCCCCGCAGCAGCGGCGAGGGCCAGCGGTCCACCTCGGAGGAGGAAGGCCACCTTCCCAGCAGCCTCCCCCGTGACGACCTCGCCAAGAGCATGTCGGGCTCCTCCGTCTCGTCCTACCACTCCGCCCTGTGCTCAGAGGGGACAGAGACCTTCAAGGACTGCCTGGAGTTCCTGGACGAGGAGGGGAGCCCCCCCAGGGACGCGAGGCTCCGGCGAGGCAGCCCTGCCGAGGGGGCTGCCCCGGGGCGCTGGGCTCCAGCGGGGGCCCCCAGCGTCCTCCCGCCGCCCGGCCCACTTGCTCGCCTGCAGCCAGCTCAGCTGTCCGTCGCCGCTAAGAATAGCCCGGCGCCGGGACAGGGGGGCAGGATGGGTCCGCTTGGCGGGGACCGACAGCCTGCCACCACCGCCGGTGGGGAGCTGGCTCTGCCACGGCAGCCTGGGGGGATGCTCAGCGGAGTGCCCAGCGATTCAGATGAGGCGGACGGCGAGGTGCGGGCGCTGACAGCCAGGGCTTTCCGTAGCCTTTCAGGCCTCCCCGGCACTCACCTGGACATGTGCAGCTCCCACACCTCCTCCAGCCTCTCCAACTCACTGTCGGAGGACGGTGGGCGGCCGCGGCGGTGGCCGGTGGCCAGCAGCGAGCCGCGGGGTGCAGTGGCAGCCCTCCACGGCAGGGTGGGATGGCCCTTCCCCGCTGGCATGGACGGGGAGCTGTTGGGCTTGCTGGGGAAGGAGCAGTTCGAGTGCGTGGACGTGGAGCTGGAGAGCGGGGAAGGCAGGAAGGGTCACTGCAAGAAGAGGACCGTCCCTAAACGCCAGATCCTGCTGAAGAGGAAGGAGAGAAAGGAGACGGGCTTCGGCCCTCGAGTGGATGGCCCGGCCCCCCAACCCCTGCCCCCCGCCAGGATGGAGCCCCTCAGCAAGGGCAAGGCTGTTGGAGAGGATTTCAGGCTCAACTACAAGCAGTTCATGAAGACAGCCTCCATGGACACCAACGCTGAGAAGACCAGGGCGGCCTCATGCCTGGTGAGAAATGTCCTCGCCAAGAAAATGCAGTATGAGCAGAGGATCAAGATGGAACAGAAGGGGCTGCGGGGCAGCTCGACTTCCTCAGGGCCATCCTCTACTGGCACCGACCTCCTGGGGGATGGCCTGGAGGGCAAGTCCAGCTCGCTGTCCCGCTCAGACTGCAGCTTCTCAGCCGAGGACCTGCAGGGCGGCGCAATGCCAGCGGCTGCAGTGGCCATGGTGGCTGTGAGGAACACCAGCACCACCACCCATCCCACCAAGGGGGTGGTGCTGAGCGAGGCCACGAGGGAGAGCGTCTGCAAGCTGAAGAAGACCTTCAATGAACTCAACGAGAGGATGAAGTATCAGGAGGTACTGGAGGGCCATCGCCTGCCCAGTGCTGCCGAGGAGCCGTCATCAGAGAGGATCCGCTACCGGCGAGCACGCGCCTTGTTCGAATCCCGCTCCGGGGTGGGGAAGGTGCTGGACGTTGCCCCCAGATTCGAGAGAGTGCCGAAGCCGTGGCCCAGCTTGAAGCAGCGTGCCATCTGCCCTGGCCACTCCCAAACCCTCCCCATCAAAGCCGACAGCCCAGAGCCGCCCCCCACGCCGCCACGCCGTCTCTTCACCTCCCGGGCGGAGGACGTGAGGCTGGTGCCACAGAACCAACAAGAGGAGAAGCCACCGATGGTGCCCCGCCGCCCGCCCAGCCCTGGCCCCCCGGCCCGAAGGTCCCTGCCAGTCGCTCCCCCTGAGCCAAAAGAGGTGGGGAAGGAGCGCATCCCACAGCCCCGGGACGTCCGCAAGCTGGTGAAGAACAGCTACAGCCTCTGCTTTGGGACTGCCAGCGCATCCCGTGGTACTGTGACACCAGCGAGTGGCGGGGAGCAGCCACCAGCCGCCCCGCTTGTCATCCACTGCACCTCGGTGTGCCGCCGGGAGCCAGTGACGGAGGTGAGGGATGAGGAGGCACCAGCTGCCAGCCAAGAGCCAGCCCTTGTGTCTCCCAAGGGCCCCGCGATGCTCACCAGCAGCCGGCCCTCCCCCACCCAGGGCTCCCCCGTCCACATCACAAGGGTCCAGGCCACACGGAGAGGGGCAGCCACCGCAGAGGGGCCTCTGGCATCCTCCCCGCGCCGGGAGCGGAGCGAGCTCAAGGTGCCACCACGGGTGCAAACAACCGAGGGGGTGCCACATGTGGAGACCCACTTCCACGTCCTGGTGGGCCGACGGTCCCCAGCTGCTGCCAGGGGAGGACCCCCGGCTCACACCACTGCAAAGCTGCGGGCAGAGAAGACTGTTCTCCTCCCGCCAGCAAGTCCCACGGAGGGGAGTAAGGGACAGGGCAATGGTGGCACTGGAGGGCTCCATGCTGATGAGAGGACCGAGTCAGCAGTGGAGCCGCACGGTGGCAACGCAGACCCCCAGGACGGACCCCCAGGAGCTGTGGAACGGACAACAAGAAGCGTCCCTGAGCTGCCCGCAAGCGAGCCAAGGCAGAAGCAGCCAGGCAACCGGCTGGTGTCGGTGGGGAGCAGTGGCTCTCCTGGCACCACCAGCCCCACCGTCCCGTTTCAAGCCGAGAAGGGCAATAAAGGTCTCTCTGCCCAGCCACTGGAGCAGAAGGAGGCCTGGGAGCATTTACCGAAGTGGCCAGCAGCCACCGAGTCGCACCCTCCTGCTGCCCCGGCGGAGACCGCCAACTACTTAGCGATTCCTGGTAAAGTGCCCAAATCCTCTCAAATGCCAAAGCTGCCCTCGGTCCCCAACCCAGGCAGTGCATCCTTCGGGACACCTGCAGTCCCCAACCCAGCCAGCATGTCCTTTGGGACCCCTGGGGTCCCCAACCCGGCTGGCACATCCTTTGGGACCCCTGCAGTCCCCAGTCCAGCCAGCGCATCCTTTGGAAACGACTTAGTCCCCAAGCCAGCTAGTGCATCCTTTGGGACCCCTGCTGTCCCCAATGTGACCAACTCACCCTTTGGCTACTCATCAGCCTCCAGCCTGGCCAGCACATCATTTGGGACCCCCTTGGTCTCCAACCCCACCAACAAGTCTTTTGGGACACCCTTGATCCCCTACCCAACCAGTGCATCCTTTGGGACGCCCTTGGTTCCCAACCTGTGTGGTGCATCCTTTGGGACCCCCTTGGTCCCTAACTCAGCCAACACATCCTTTGGGACCCCCTCGGTCCCAAATCCATCCAACGTATCCTTTGGGATGCCCCTGGTCCCCAATCCATCCAACACATCTTTCAGGGCCCCCTTGGTCCCCAATCCATCCAGTGCATCCTTTGGGACCCCCTCAGCCCTTAATCTGACCAACTCATCACTTGGAATCCCTTTGGTCCCGAACCCAGCCAGCTCATCCTTTGGGGTCCCCTTGGTCACTAACCCAGTCCCGGCTTCCCTTGGGCACCCATCAGTCTCCAACATGTCCAGCTCATCCTTTGGATCTCCTTTGGTCCCCAACCCAGCCAGCGCTCCACTGGGGACCGCTGTGTGTCCCCTGCCTGGTGGGGAAGCACCCTGGAGCAAACTCAGCCCTGACCCCGCCCAGCCCCGGCACCCCGAAGGCCTGACTGCTATGGAGCGCCCGGTGCCACTGCCACCAGCCCAGCCCCAGCTCCGCCTGGAGGATGCTCCCCATTTCCTAAGGAGGACTGACGGCACCTCACCGAGCAGTAAGAGCACGCCGAGCCCCCCCAAGCCCTTCGCCCCCCACCTGCCCACACACCGGAGGATGCTCATTGATCCTGACAGTGGGAAATGCTACTACATGGAACCACCACGGCAGCCCCAGCTGAAAACACTCTATGACCCCGAGACTGGGCAGTACCTGGAGGTGCTCATCCCACCGGTGGCATCACACGCCGGGCTCTACCAGGCTCCTTTCAACCCCCTGGTCATGGCCCCAGGGGTCTATGGCCCACCCTATGTGCCCTACAGTGGCTTCCCAGCCGTCCCTGCACCCCCGCCGCCCTCTGCCCCCTCTCCGGCGCACCCTGACCTGCCAGCTGCTGAGAACCCCAGCTTCCCTGGGACCTTCAGCTCTGCTCCCAAGGGCGAGGGGTCGCCCACTGCTGGGGGTCCCGACTGCGGGTACCTGGAGAGCCTGTACTACATCCCCACAGGGATGCGAGCCAGCCCCGGCCCCAGCCAGCCCCCTGCCCGCGCCAGCCCTGAGAAGGGACCGCTGCTCCGCATGTGAGAGTCCTCGGCCAGGGATGGAATCACCAGGTCCCTTCACCAAAGTCAGCATCACCCCCAGCATGGGAGAGACCCCCTGCTTGCAGCTGAGCAGTAGCAGGCACCGGCTTGACCTCACCAGCTCCTCATGGGAACAGGGAGAAAAAGGATATTTTCCAGAGTGAGCACCTGGCGGTGCTGGGGAGAGCCTGAAGTCACGGGCCCCGGACTGCAAAGGGACCAGATGGACGGACCCCACTTTCCCCCGTGCTGCTGGTCCCATCCCGAGGGGGGGCCCGGGCTGGTGGCCATGGGAGGACGATGGCCTGGCCACTGCCAGCCCCCCTGAAGCCACGGCTGCAGCACGGACTCCCAAAAACTGTAATAAAAGTGCTGAGGCAGCATTAAAACCTGTGTATTCAGTCTGTGTAATCTGTAAAGGGGGGTGTGAGGGGCTCCCACAGCCCCTTTTTGGGGGTGGGAGCTGAGGCACTCGGGCCCCGCAGCGTGTCTGTCTGTCCAGAGTGTTCTTGGGAGCAGGAGGGAGATCTTCAGTCATCAGCGAGCCCTGAACCCCAGCCCTTGAACCTTAAACCCCAGCCCTGAACTCCAAACCCCAGCCTGGACCGTCCAAACCCCTAGGCCAGCCCAGATGGGTTGCCTCCATCCTGGCAAGGATTTGGGTGGAGGAGGAGACAGTCAGGCCTTACAGGACTGAATTACACCCAGAACCTCCCAGGGAGGGGGCAATAGGGACACCTCCCCAACACAACCCCCAACCGTCCCGCCCCGACGCCCCGGGGATGGGCGCCAGCCGGATGCAGGTGCATCGGCCACGCATCACCGCCCGCTCGCCAGCCCGGGGGGGTTTATAGCCACCCCACACCTCCCCCTCACCGGCATTTGCAGCATCGCAGCAGGATGCGGCCAGCACTGGCGACGTGGCTGGTGCTGAGCCTGCTGGTGGGGATGGGGGCAGAGGAGGCATGCGAGGGCCCGCCCGCCACCCAGACCCGCTCCCTCGCCGCGCCCCAGCTCAGCCCCGAGGAGCGGCTCTCACCCCACATGCCGGAAGCCTTGCGCTGTGACGCCTGCCATGCCATCGCCTTCCAGGTGGGGACTGGGGAGATGGCACCGTGAGACTGGGAGGGAGAGCCCTTGTGGGGATCCTCTGATCTGTGGGGGTGATGCTGCTGGCCGCCCCCCCTTGCCAGCATGCCAAAAAAGCCCTTTGGGACCAGTGAGCCCCTTTGCAGCTCCTCATGGACCCACCACTCTGTGCAGAAGTGTTTCAGCTGCTAAGGCCATAAGGAAGGCGGGTGCGGGCCCCATTCCCCACTCAGGAGCACGGTGACAGGGAAGCTGCCACCCTCACTCACCACCTGGTTTTTGCCCATTTTCATCCCAGATTGAGGAGCAGCTGCGCAAGGCGGAGGGGAAGGTGGGCCGGAAGGCGCTGAGTGAGTCCGACTACACAGAGGTGCTGGAAAGGAGCTGCTCACAGGGCTGGGAGAGGTGAGTGGGGCATCCTTGGGGACAGGGGGCATCCCCAAGGATGGGGTGTCCCCAGGGATGGCAATGTCCCCAGGAAATGAAGCTTCACCAAACCCTCTCCCCACAGCTACGGGGTGCAGGAGCTGGATGGGGAGAAGCGCCTGGCGGGACCGGGGCTGCTGAGACAGGAGCCCATGAGTGTGATGGTGACAGGGGGACCCTGGCCAGGCAGGTGAGTCGGGGTGGTTGCCAGTGGGGAGGGTGTATATCCCCCCTCCCCGTGTGGCAGGGACGGATGCAGCGTGACCCACGGCTGGCTCCTCGCAGGCTGTCCAAGATGTGCCACAGCTACGTGGGAGAGCGGGGCGAGACACAGATCTACAGGGCGCATCGTCGGGGTCCGGCCGCCCTGCGGGAGCTGCTGTGCCACGGGGAGAAGGGGGCCTGTGCCGGCAGCAAGGCCGGGGGGCCGGCCCCCCACAAGGCGCTGCAGAACGAGCTGTAGCCGCAGGTGCGGTTAATGCTTAATGCCCCGGTGACCTTCGGAGCTGACTTCATCCCCAGTGACAACCGACACTCGCCGGGAGGTGGGCACCTCCCCACTGTCACCCAGCACCAGCACGGCGACTGTCCCTCGACACCCAGCCCGGCCGTGCCGGGAGGATGCTGCCAACAGCCGGTGCCCCGTGTCGCCGGACCCCCACGGGCCGGGCATTACTCTGTAACCCGCCGGCTCTAATGTTTTACCAACGTGGTGCTCGGGCCCCGCCGGCGGTGCCAGCCCTAATTAAATGAGTTAATAGCTGATCCGTCCCCGCGGCAGCGCTCCCCGGTTTCACAACCGGCAGCCAATGGTCGCCTTCCCGGCTGCCATCCCGCGCCACGGCCCGGGTGGTGACTAAAGTCCTTCTCGCGGCCATAAAACCCCCCGGGTGGTGACATCGCCGTCGGGGCCGCGTCGCCGAAGGATGGGGACCCGCTCGGGAGACCTGGCTCAGCCCCAGGTGAACTCAGCCTCCATTGCCGTCCCTGTCCCCATCCCTGTTCCCCTCTCAGCCATGTCTCGGGGCAGTGGGGAGGGAGGGGGTGGCCAGGGGTCCAGACCACCGCAGTGGCCAGCTCAGGGCCATGATGCCCAGCTGGGGCTGGCAAAGGATGAGGTGAGTTTTGGGAACTGTGGTGAAACCCAGGAGCGAGGGGACATGCTGGGATGCTGTGGCTGGGACTGACTGTGCCACCCCCGTGCCGCAGAGTAGTTCAGCCACCACAGGGCCAGTGGGAAACCCCCGTCTACCCTCCCTTGGGGACAAATCACCGCGTAGGGACCGTCGGGTTTTGGAGCCCAGACCCCTCTCAGGGGTCAGAGCCAGCACTGGGTGGGACTGACTGGCCACACCAGCCAATCTGTAGCCTGTGGCCATCGCGTCTGTGGGCCAGAGCCCAGCCCCGTTCCCATGGGACACCAGGGACAACACTGACCCGGCTCCCGCCTCGCCCTTGCTGTCAGAATGAGAATGGGGCGCTTGCCCCCACCAGCTCCCCAGGCGCCCCCGGGAAGGAGCAGCTTGCACTGGGCAGGGTGAGTACTGGGACCCCCCACGCGCAGCACAGCGCCCACCCGAAATCCTTTTGTAACCCACCATCGGATGGAGACCAGAGAGCCGGGACCCTCCCCAGCCCTGAAGGAGCAGGGCAGTCTGTGCCACTCGTGGAGACAGTGTGGGGTGTCCCCACCCCATCCCCCTGGCTGAGCTGGGGCTGAGCTGTGCCACCACACGCCAGGACCCCCAGGTGGGCAGCAGGCCCCCCCGGCTGGAGGTGGACATGCTCTACAAGATTGAGGACGTGCCCCCCTGGTACCTCTGCATCCTGCTTGGCTTCCAGGTACGGCCTGGAAAGGGGGAGACCCCCCTGTCAGCAGAGCCTGAGCCCTTGTTCCCCACAGCATAGGGCACCCCAGACCCACTGAGCCCCTCGTCCTCATCGCCCCCCCCCGCCTCCCTCCCCAGCACTACCTGACCTGCTTCAGCGGCACCATCGCCGTCCCCTTCCTGCTGGCCGAGAGCCTGTGCGTGGGCAAGGACCAGCTCACCGTCAGCTACCTCATCGGCACCATCTTCACCTGTGTCGGCATCACCACCCTCATCCAGACCACCGTGGGCATCAGGTAGAGCTGTGGCCCTGGTAGGGACCTCACCCCCACTGCCCACCCCCAAGGCCGCAGGTGCAGGTGTCCCCTTTCGTCCCCGTCGTCCCCCCAGGCTGCCCCTCTTCCAGGCGAGCGCACTGGCCTTCCTCGTCCCCGCCAAATCCATCCTGGCCCTGGAGAAGTGGCGATGTCCGCCCGAAGGTGAGGGGAGAGGGGGTGTGGGCATGTGGTGGGGGGGGTTCAGCTCCCTCCAGGGACCACCTCACCCCCCTCCATCCCCAGAGCAGATCTACGGCAACTGGACGCTGCCATTTAACACCTCCCACATCTGGCAGCCCCGCATGCGAGAGGTACGTCCTGCCACCATCCCTGGGGGACCCCAAAACTCTTCCCGGCGAGCTGCTGACCCCCTCTTCTCCCCCACCTCTTCCATGCCCTGCAGATCCAGGGGGCCATCATGGTGTCCAGCCTGGTGGAGGTGGTCATCGGGCTACTGGGGCTCCCCGGGGCGCTGCTCAGCTACATTGGGCCACTGACTGTCACCCCCACCGTCTCCCTCATCGGGCTCTCCGTCTTCCAGGCAGCGAGCGAACGGGCTGGTTCCCACTGGGGCATCGCTGTGCTGTACGGCCCGGGGACAGGGAGGGGGTAAGGGTGTCCCCTGTGGAGCCAGGAGCACACGGGGGCAGGAGTGACCTCGTGTCTCCTCCCAGGACCATCTGCCTGGTCGTCCTGTTTGCCCAGTACCTGCGGAACGTCGCCATCTGCCTGCCCGGCTACCGGCGGGGCAGAGGCTTTGTCCTCTTACGCATCCAGATCTTCAAGATGTT
Source organism: Trogon surrucura (assembly GCA_020746105.1). NCBI lineage: Eukaryota > Metazoa > Chordata > Aves > Trogoniformes > Trogonidae > Trogon > Trogon surrucura. The sequence goes on along the minus strand of CM036630.1, from coordinate 6,549,617 downwards.
CCCGGTAGGGACTGGCCAAGAGCTGCCAGGCCCTGAGGGGCGTCCCCACCCCCCCAAAAGAAAAACAAACCCTCCTTTTTTTTCACACATGGATTTGCAAGCGATGGGGGGTGTCCCCCTGATCTCTCTGCCCCCTCCTCTCTCAGATCATCCTGGCCATCATGGCGGTGTGGCTGCTGTGCTACGTGCTGACGCGCACCGGCGCCTTCCCCAGCCAGCCCGGGGCGTACGGCTACAAGGCCCGGACAGATGCCCGGGGGGAGATCCTCTCTGTAGCACCCTGGTTTCGGGTCCCCTACCCTTGTGAGTGCCAGGCAGGCCTCCGACACCCCTTTGCCCTGGGGGATCTGAGGACCCACGGCTGGGGAGCAGCTGGAAGGGTCCCGGGGCATCCCCCCACCCTGACACCCCGCTCTGCCCCCCCGCAGGCCAGTGGGGTCTGCCGACAGTGACCTGGGCGGCCGTGCTGGGCATGTTCAGCGCCACGCTGGCCGGCATCATTGAGTCCATCGGCGACTACTACTCCTGCGCCCGGCTGGCAGGAGCCCCTGCTCCCCCCGTGCATGCCATTAACAGGTACGGCCAGCTTTCCCCCCTACCCTGCCCCAACAGCCTGCCCACGCCGTGAGGACCGGGCAGGGCCACCACAGGAGAGCGGTGGTGGGGCCCAGCCCAGTTTTGTTGCTCCCCAGGGGTATTTTCACCGAAGGCGTCTCCTGCATCATTGCGGGGCTGCTGGGAACCGGCAACGGCTCCACTTCCTCCAGCCCCAACATCGGGGTCCTGGGCATCACGAAGGTACCAGGGATGGGGATGGGTCCTGGTTCGGCCAGGGAGGGGATGGGCGCTGTCACCTGCCTGGAGTCTCTCTGTGCAGGTGGGGAGCAGGAGGGTGATACAGTATGGGGCCGGCATTATGCTCGTGTTGGGGACCATCGGCAAGTTCACGGCGCTGTTCGCCTCCCTGCCAGACCCAGTCCTCGGCGGGATGTTCTGCACCTTATTCGGTAACCGCGCCGCAGCCACTCCTCAAACCCCCAGCGCTCTTGTCGTCAGCCCCGGGCCGTTTTCCTGGAGGTTTGGCAAGCCCGAGGGATGCCGGGTGGACTCAGGTTTTGGGTCGAGCTATGGCTGTGTTTGTGGGCATCCCCCCGACGCCCGGCTCCCAGCTGGCAGCAGCAGCGCCGGCATCTCTGCTTGCCTGCAACACGGTCGCCATCTCTGCTGGCAGGCATGATCACGGCCGTCGGCCTCTCCAACCTGCAGTTCGTCGACATGAACTCCTCCCGCAACCTCTTCGTGCTGGGCTTCTCCATGTTTTTTGGGCTGACGCTGCCAAACTACCTGGATTCCCACCCCAATGCCATCAGCACAGGTACCTGCCCGCCACAAAAAGCCCGGTTTGGGTGTTTAGGGAGAAAGGAGGGAGCAGATCTCGAGGACACTTGCCCACCCTGGGTAAGCACTGACTAATTAGGCAAATCCAGCTTACTGCAGCATGCCCCAGCTCAGTCCCCACACTTGCAGGTGTCCCCGAGCTGGACCAGATCCTGACAGTGCTGCTCACGACGGAGATGTTCGTCGGGGGCACCCTCGCCTTCATCCTGGACAACACCATCCCAGGTAATTAAAGTGCACAGAGACAGTGGGAGGAAGCAGGGGGTGGGTTGGAGGCAGATTCGTTTTGGTTTAGAGCTGCAAGAGGGGTTCGCAGGGCAATCTGAGGGGGCAGGGGTTGATGCTGGGCATCCCAGCTGCTGTCAGGGGGTCTCGAGCCAACGCAATGCCGGCTGCCACAGGGACGCAGGAGGAGCGAGGGCTGGTGCAGTGGAAGGCGGGCGCGCACTCGGACAGCACGTCGAAAGCCAGCCTGAGGAGCTACGACTTCCCCTTCGGGATGAGCGCGGTGAGGAGGAGCCGGTGGCTGAGGCACGTGCCCATCTGCCCCGTGTTCACGGGGTTTAAGGCCCGGGCGAGGGGCAGCAGCGCCGCGGCGGGCACGCAGGACACCGCAGACGGGCTCTCCGTGTGCACGAAGGTCTGAGCGAGGGGCGGGCTCGCGCCCCAGCGCTGGAGAAGCCGAGCTCCCGCGCTTGCTGTCGGGGTTCGTTAGCACCTGCCAAGTCTGAAGCCAAGGCTTCTGGTGCTCGTCTTGAATGCCGGGCTAGGGAAACTCAGAAGTTGCCTTTCGGGGATGTCTTGAGCTCCCGGGATACCGGCTTGGGGACCCCCACCCCCCTGTGCCATTGCTCCACCCCAAGCTTTAGCTGGCTGAGACTCATTTGGCGCTTGCGGAAGCCTGTTAGCCACCGTGGGAGTCAGACGGAGAACCCCAGAGCCAAGAACTCCCACCCTGGGACACGAATTTCCATCCTGTGCCCTCTGCTTCAGCAGAGCTGCCCGGTGGCTGAAGTAGGCTTTGTGGGGGGCACAGTATCCAGACCAGCATTGGGATGCCTGTTTTAAGATCACGCATTAAAAAAATGAAAAAAAAAAATTTCAAGCCCACTTGCTCTGCCAGTGTCTTCGCTGTGTCCCGCACTGTTCCCTCACCCCTCCTGTGCTGTGAATCCTTCCGTGACTTTCCCCATGTTCCCTCCCAGGCAGCCCAAGGCAGAGACAGGCTGAATTTCATCCAGCCCTCGCAATCCCACACTGGGTGGGCTCCTGCCCTAACCCTGCTGCAGCAGGAGATGGTTTAAAAGCCCTCAGCAAAGCCACTCCCACTCTGGGGAGCACTGCAGAGCTGCCTCTGTGCTGGCCACCGCGGTGAAGCGCTGTCTTGCACTGCCAGTTGGTTTCCAGCAGCAGCTGATGGTTCGTTGCCAAGAGTTAAGTCCATTTCTGGGCTTGGGTTTGGCACCAAAATCAAAAGCCGAAGCCAGCGCTGCGTGACCCCATCACAGCCTGTCCGCCCTGGTGTGGCCATGCACTCACTCCCCAGCCCCAGCAGGAAGAGTAGAAGTGAGAAAAGGATAGTTCAGTAACAGGGAAAAAATATAACTACCAAAATCCCCAAGCGATGCAAACACCTGCCCCCTCCCACAAGCACAGCGATGCGCAGCCAGGCTCTGAGCAGCAGAAGAGCCCCTTCTCCTCTTCTGCTGTCCCAGTTTTGTCACCGAGCACACCCTCACACGATGGGGAACACCCTTTCGGTCGTGTCCCCCCCAGCCTGCTCTGTACCCTCCACAGGAACTGTCCAGCAACAGCCCAAACACGGGTGCGACATCAGTTGGGTCTTAGTCACAAATCCCAAATGCAGTCAAACACCAGCTGGGACAGGGAACAGCAGCTCCACCCCAGCAGGGACCATCAGGAGGTTCCCCTCTTGGGGTGTTACACAGTTGGCAGCAAAAAAAAAACCCACCACAGAAAGCCAAGGGCGGCAAGGCTGGCTGCTCTGCGAACCAGCTCGCAGCAGCAGCTCTGTCACCAGTTCCCCCCACACTGAAACTCCAGGACGCACCTCGGCGCTCTGCAACTGCTGCCGGCTGCCCGGGCTGGTCTGGTGAAACTCCCGCTCCACCTAAAAATAAGCCAGGGCAGGGCAGTGTGTTATTTCCTGACCTTTTGTCTTCAGGTGCTCAAGTCTAAACTGTCTCCCAGGCAGGGGAATTGCCAGAAGGGTTTTGCTGCTTCTAGGAAGGTCGGAGCTCAGGGTAGGGAGGCGGCAGGTACGGCTGGGTCAGGAGCCCGGAGGGTTGCGGTTAACACTGCCTGGAGCAACGGCAGAACGAGTCGGCCTGACCAATGCCCACCGAGACGTTCTCCCACCTGAAGCAAGACCAAGTGATGCTGTCGGGTGACACCTGCATAAAGGGTTCATCTCAACCTTCCCATCCCGCAGTGCCACGTGATTTCTGAAACGTTTCCATTTAGTTTTAATAAAGAAAAATATACAACAGCGAGGCTGGGTGAAGTTATTGGAGCAAGAGCGGACCTGAGGGCTGCTGGAGGATGTTGCTGCAGCCACCAGAGGCTCCCACAGCTCTGGGGTTCACAGGACTGAGCCCCAACTCTGGGAGCCGCTGGGCCAGAGAAATTAGAGAAAGGAAAGAGCAGTCAGAGTCCAAGCTGGGAGGAGCACGCTGGGGCTGTCACAAACGGCCTCAGAGGCACCGTACCCATAATGTCACCCCTTTCCCCTGCACGCCACCAAGCGAGTTTCCACACGAGACAGCCAGCACATCAGTTCTACTATTATTTATTTTTTTAAATATTTTTGAAAAAATATAATTTTTTTACAATATTTTCAACTTAAACACTATTCACACTGAACACGTATGGCAGCTTAACCTACCCGAATATGAAGTTTAAGAAGCCAAAACTGTTCTAGCTTTATTAAAAGAAAACAAAACGAAGAAAAAAAAAAGAAAAAAAAAAGTCGTTGTGCTGTAGACTATTGTGTAGTGATGATTAAACAAAGCAAGGGAAAAGCACCACTCAAATCACTAATGCTAGGGTTTTCTCAGTTAAATCCAGCTATAATAAAGTTGTACGCTAAAAGTTACATAGGCAGTGCTATGTACGTATCTGGGTTCTCGGAAGAAATTGTGATGAAACTCACGTCTCCTTTAATATGATCAGGAAGTGAAACGTTTGTAACATGGTAACACGCGGCAAAGTACAGGGAATTTCTTCCTTCCCATCACTTGGATGTTAGTTCAGTAGCTGAGATCTACGACTCTGTACAGGTCTGTAAAGTTTCTGTTAAAGCTCACGCTGCTTAAAGGGAGCATGAAGTTTTGTAAGGGGAAAAAAAATTAACATTAGTAACAATACTGAGATCTCAAAGGAAAGTTAGCTAATTTGCATAACAATCAGATATCCTCACTTTCACTTTTAAGTTAAGGCATTATCAGGTGCAACCTAGCACCAGTTAACACATCTTTAGTTAAAAACAGACCATCCAGCTAATTCCAAGTCCTATTTAAAAAGAAAAACAGAGTCTGCAGAAGGTTGTTTTTTTTATAAACGTGGTACTTGTCTCAACTTGACTGGTGCTTCTTACCTCACCGCCTCCTTCGCGGAGAGCCAGGGCCCAATTACGTCTCCATTAAGCTTTTGACAGATTTACTTCGTAACAGTCTCAGCACTTTTATTGAGCATGCAAGACTAACAAAACTTTGGCAATGCATAAGTGTAACACAGTGACAAGAAGAGAGAGCTTTTACAATTAAATCTTCTAATACTGGCTTCACAGTGTGGAAATTGTGCTACATCCACCAAGAGAGGGCCCAGTCTACTCAAATATTTAAGTACTTCACCCCAGGAACAAACTCCTTTGCGTTTGGATTCAGATTACTCTTGACCTGAGGAAGGGAAAAACAGAAGTCTGGTTGAATTACCGCTTTCATCTTCCATTTTCAAGCCGAACACAACTGTAGGCAGACAGCTGACGGATTCAGAGTAACGGTCAGGCATGTAACAGGGTATTTGCATACACCAGAAGTCTCACTCCTTGCTAGAAAAGCTCACTCCTCTGGGCTGGTACCCCAATTATCCATCCTTCCCCCCCCGCGCCACCTGCACGTTTCAGTCAGATGAGGGAACAAGGAAACCACAGGCACGCGGCAGAGACAGCAACTTCGCTTTATGCTGAAAGAGCTTTTTTTTTTCCCCCTGAAGCAAAGCTGTTAAAACGTGCCACAAGGTTTTCAAGAGTTTGCTTGTTTAAGAGCAAGAGCAGACTTGTTCCAGGAAATTCAGCCACTGCTGGAAATTTAACGCACAGGAGCACTATATTGATTTGTTTTACATTTCTACGTCTGTGACTCCCCTGTCCTCCCACTTGGCAAGCTCTACCATGCCCTGCAGTTAGAGGTGGGCAGCCAGCATCTCCAGCACGACCTCTTTTATCACAAAGAAACTGAGGATTAGGTTTTTGCGCTTTTTGCGCTTTTAAGTCTCTTAAAACTGCCGCCTGCAGCTCCTTAAGTGGGGAAAAGTAAGGGGGTTTGCATCTCAATTTCACAGCAGTTCTGTGATTTTGCACTCCACAGCACAGTAACTTGGCATTTTGTTAAAATACCTACACACTGCCCTTCCCTTTAGTTGAGCTCTGGGCAGAAGTCAGACATCAAGAAAGAGGGAAATAATCATATTTTAGCCAATTTCCTCTTACTTAGAATCTCTACAAAGACATCTGTTACGCTTCGCATGATCCAAACCAGACCTGAGAACATGACTCGTACCTACCCAACACGTAACAGATGTGGAACGCAACTTCTGCAGTGCCGTCCCCACAGGACACTTCCCTAACACAGTGCGTGTACCCAAAGCCACTTGAATTTATGCCGTGGGCTAGGAAAGGCACCAAGTGGTTTTGAAGAAAACCACGGAATAGGACACATCCCTTACCCAATCGCTCCACATCTCCCCCTCCACCCCAGCAAGGCACACTTTAAGAGTCTCCGGCCTACACGTCAAGGATTTTCTCTTATCAGCAACGAAAGTCACCTTTGGACAAAGAGAAATGTCAAGTTTTAGAAATACGATCAGAAACTGAATTTACCACCAGGTCCTCCAGTGATGAGCTGTCACTGATAACAAGGTCATTGAACTGGTCCTGGATTTGATCCATTGTTTGTGGGAGATCACGGGCTGGAATAAACCATTCGTGCTCCTCCTCTTCTTCCAGCATCTCCTGGAAACAGCGCTCAATAAACTCTTCTTCCCACAACTCCTCTTCGATCTATATAACGAGAAGAAACCGCTTTTGTCAACCAACTTGCTGAGAGCTTGTGTCTTCATCCCCAGGTTTGTGCACCTAGCTGACCTTCTTCCCAGCTACGCAGAGGGACTTTCCGCAGAAGGAAGGCTACGTGCTTTGATTTTTTTTTAATGTAGAAAAGTGCTTTGTCGCAAGAACTCGGGCTGCAGTTAAAAGGGAATGGCAGGAGAAGTCTCCAGCTCTAGCTGTTCCATTTGCAGCTTTTTACGAGCTCAAGGAGAAGGAAAATATTGGTTCCAAGTGATACTTTCGGTTGTACCAACAAGTCTGGACTGAACTCACTGCAAGTATGAGGAAGGGAACCAGGGACAACGCACGCAGCCAGGAACACTCCCTAGGAAAATGGCCTGCAAGGCTCTTGGGGAAAACAAATAACCACTGCCTGTCACTTGGAACGAGCAGCACCTCCTCGGCCGTAGATTACGCGTTCACCCGGTGCAGATCTCCTAAGGAGCAACACGCATCTCAGCAGTCGTTAGGAACGCTGACCTGCTGCACTACGAGCAGGACAAATCAACCGATGCAGAACTGACACGCATTGCAAAGATTAAAGGAAAATTTTGCTTGGTTGTTCAGTAAACAAGCTCTGGAGGGAGTTCTTCCTCACAAATTTTCCATGTCCTGCATGGCAGTACTGAAGAGTGGAAAGCAGGGAAATAGAAGCTGGTGTGAATCACTTGCCAGACATAAGGGAGTGGAAAAATTATTCAGGACAGAAAAAGTTCACTCAGTGGTAGCCTGACCATGTTTTCCTACCCATCCTTCCCTCTAAACTCAAACACATACCCGATCACAGAGCAGAAGTTCAGTCACACGCCTCAAATATCAAGTCAAAAGAGTCAGCGCCAGAGTTGGGTATTCCTGAAAGATCTCGGTCCCCCGTGCCTGGGGCAAACCCGCTCTGCAGCTCCCCTGGTGCTCCAGACCCACAGCTCTGGGGAGCAGAGACTCGCCACCACGGGCTCCAAGCCACTGCCCCGATAATTTCAACACCGCACAAAACACCGACTCGGTGACTTCCCCACTAAAGCACTCGGCAAGGGTGGCATCTCCTACAGCCTCTCTTGCAAGGCTCTGCCTCGGCCCTGCCCGCGGGCAAGAGGTAGCCGTGGGCACAAGCCCGTACTGCACCGGGGGTTGCCTGGCTCCACCGGGTTGCCCGGCTCCAAGTTTTTTTGTTACGTGGTTGCACACCTACAGGTGCCTCCAACGGCAGCTCCAGAAGCACTAAATGGCATTTAATTCTCCAAATTAATATTGCCTGGTTTTATTTCCCATTCCAAGTCTAACTCATTCAGGCTCCCACAGAGACTGCAGTGCCTGCAGTGGGAGGTGACCAGGCTGCCGCATGGCATTTGCCTGAGTAAGACCACTCTCCCCTCATGCGCCCACCTTTCCACTCTCTGAAAGCAGAGTCTGTGACCGAAAAATAGTTTATTCACAGTGCAACTCTCAGCTCGTTCCCCAAGAACTCCATGTCTCACACACTAACTATAGCACAGCCCCCAGGAGGAAAAACCCACCAAACAGGAAACGACACTGAGACCATCCTGGCGCACGCACAAGAGAATGTAGATTTTTCTGAGCAACCTGAATTTCCAATTAGCTCTGCGTCCTGCCGGCACCCTGAAGAGCGAGCAGCAGACATCTCCTATTTCAGAAGCTCAGGCTTCAGCGCAGCCAGACCGTGCCAGAGCACAGAGAAAGCAGCTACTTGAGTACAAAGATCAAGTTGTGGTTAAGAAAGGGGCGGTGGAAAGAGGCGGGCTGCCTCCACGGAGGTGAAAACTGCACCCAGACGCAACGTGGAAGATGAAGTTAAAGCTTCCTTACAACCTGACTGAGAAGCCCAGCTGCAAGACGCTGAAACACTAAGCAACGCAGAGGACTGTCGCCCCACAGCTCTGTCCACCAGCCCTCAGCAGCTCTGTTGACGAGGCAGGTCTGCACGTGGCTGGACCCAGTTCCAAGCCAGCAGAGCCGGCGTGTCTGCGCTTTGTAAAGCCTCCATGGCAAAGCAGCCCAGCAACACCCATCCCTTCCAAACTGCCACATAAAACCTGTCAACTATTTTTTTTTTCCCCTCCCTCCTGCAGAAGCAGTGAACTAATGGCTGTGTTAAAACATGCCACGCTTCCCGTATTTCCCATCAATATTACACAAAGTAAGTATTTATTCCCAGAAGACCTGAGATCTGTCTGTTCTCCAGAATTATTCTAGCAAATGTATCTAAAACCCCCATCTCTAAGGATTCCTAGACTCATAACCCAGTTGCTAAGGCACAGCACCTCTCCCTTCAATTAGAAAATGGTAAAGCATATCACGAGGCGTTTATCGAGGAAAACGACTTGCCTGCCTGTTAAACTCCTCTTCGTTCTCCATCCACATGTACTCCGCAAAGGGATTGTCATCTTCGTGAGAATGACCATTGATAATCACATCTTCGCTGATGATGCTGGGGCTGGTACTGCTGCGACTCGGGTCTTTCATGGCTGCGTCTTTGCTGTCGATGTCTGCAATTAAGAAAGGCAGTAATTAAAGATGCGCAGATTCACTCATCACCTTTTCTTCTGCGTAAGCCCGGCCCAAGGGAAGGCTCCACCTGTATCGGAACGTTCTGGGTAGCCTTGCCGTGACAACAAGTAAAAGGGTCTCGGAAACGCCATTTCCATTGTATGTGGATTCGAGCGACAAATTAATTTCCCAAATTAAACCTCCCCAGATCAGCAAATGCCAAGCACCGGGGCCAATGGAAAGTGTCAGAAAAAAACAGCACATGTCGTTGCCAATAAGAAAGTATTAAAGGCAACATTCAAGAAGTAAAAGGAAAATTTGTTTTCTGGAATACTTTTAAAGCTCCCACCCGAGTTTCAGCAAACTCCCCTGGAAATGCGCTGCCCAGTGCCTGCACTGCCCCGACAGCGGTGGGCAACGCTTCAGGGGAATTTCCAGGATACCCAGGGCAGGGGAAACGCCAACGTGACTTTTAGCCCCGCCAAATTCCGTTAGCGAATGTTCTACGCAATCGCACAAACCGACTTTCACAGCCAGCTCTCCGCTGGGAAACCTTACAAGCGAGGCAGGAAATATTCCCCAGCGACTCCTGGGCGAGCCCAGCCGGCCCCAGGGCTCCGACAGCACCTCCTCAGCACCAGCCCCTGACTGGGAGCTCCAGGTGAAGGCACTGGGAGAAACACTACGTGCTCGCTTCTCATCCCGCCTCGTTAACATGGAGTCAGTCACGTCTGGAGAGCGCTCAACGTTTCCCTGTGTCCCTGACAGGCGATACCGCATCGTCCCCAGCCCAAGGAACGAAGGTGCAGCCGGCGAGCGCAGTTGTTCCACCTGAGCACGACCACAAGCAGGACAGACCCTAAGCCCGGTCTCAATTCTTGTCCTAAGAACGGTGTCGTGGCCTTCGTGCTCAAACGCCCGCGTGAAGCTCGTAACCCCGAGCTCAGAGCCCCGAGTCTGCCCACAGCCCACGTTCTAACTAAAACTCTTACTTGTGTTGCACAGTGCCACTGGCTCTCCTATGCTATGCCCAAGTACAGATATTAATACTGGAAAAGCTGAGTATTTTTAGATACTGATATTGGCAGTGTTGAATATTTTGACAATAGTATAGGAAGCGTGCAAGGCAACAGTGACAAAAACCAACCAACCAAATCAAACTTGAATGTTTTCCCAGTGCTAAAATTTTGTAATAAAACGATTCAGCAGTGAAAATATTTTTATTTTAATCTCGAACCAACATTTTAGTTCATTGTCTGCATATCAAGAAATGACTGATGTGGAGAAGAGGATACCAAACTACAGCCTCCAGTGTTATTAGAGGACAAGGGATTATGATGTAGCAGCTCACACTCTCTTTTTAGATTTCAGGTGGTCCCATTATCTACGGAATTAAGGTAACTTCGGGTTCAAAATGTATTCTTGATAATATCAGGTCAGAAACCTTCCACATCCAAATGATCAATTAAGAAAAGCACAAAGGAAAAGGAACTTGCCTGGTTTGCTCTATTCAAGGTTTTTAAATCAAAGGCAAACCCAAGCGCGGAAGTGACTTTAGCTCCCTAGGAAATACAACAAAGGAGGCCAGAACCCGGGTATTCTAGCAAGAGAAAACAGGTTCTTTTTGATGTTCTTTCAAAACAAACTCACAAAGGATTACTGGCAGCATTTAACATAAAACAGGAAAAGACACTGCATTTAACACCCCAATTGAAGCTTGAAATTGCTTTAAGCAACTTCAGCTGTTCGCAAGCTAACAAACACCACCCACTAAAAGAGATACAAACCAAATTTTACGTTTTTTAAACTGGTAAGTATTGCTATCTTTTTTTTTGGTGGTGTAAATCTTGATATTAATGTTCTAGCAGGCGTTCTGCTCACCAACAGTCCACACCGCAGCAGCGTAAGGTACTCAGACCAAGTTTCAGACAGCCTCTGTACAAAGACAACAGCAGCCAGGCAAGTCCATAAAGGTGAAAATAAGTAAAATACCCCTACTCGGTTGTGTAACAGCTCGAAAGCTTTATTTGTTGAACCATGGTCAAGCTTCCCAATGTTTTAAAACGTTCCCATAGGACCTAAGCTACTTGCTTTAAGAGGGAGGGAAGAGAAGTGCAGTGTTTCACGTTTGGACTAAAATTACTTTTTCCATTACTGCCCGAGAACGATGTGGATAATTATCTTCACGAAAGATCCCAGGCTCAGATCCCCGAGTATCTGAAGTTTATCTGACGAAGCCCTAAGCCCGCGACCTTCTTCCCACAGGAAAACATGTCAACAAACACTTCCCCAGCACAAACAGTTCCAGAAGCCCCAGGCCCTTACTCACATCACTCCTTGTAATCTGATTTTCTGCAACTTGTAATAAAAGACACCGTTCAGGGAGCTTTCCATCTCACCCTTCCCAGACACAAACCAGCTGGCTTTCTGCACACAAGGACAAGATGAGTCTCGTTTCACCGTTACGAGATACAGGATTTTTAGTCGTGAGCTACAGGCAGTTGTGAGGAGGGGAGCCAAGTGCCATTTCAGTCTTGCAAAAAGTCACAATCTAAGGCGGCTGCTGCAGAAAACAAGCCACAGCGACAGGCGACACCACCACCAGGAGTAAAAATAACACATTTTCCATCTGGGAGTAGGTGGAAAGCGGAGGATCTCAAAGCTCCTTACACTAGAATGCAAAATGGAACATCAGTGCTGCTAAGGAAAAGAAAATATAGAGAGCTCTGCCACAGTGATATGATTGGAGATCCAGCCTCAAGTTATTCTGGGATGCTGGCAGAGGGTGATGCTGAGAGAAGAGCGTAAGTGAATAAAGAAAAAAATATTTTTTATCTTAGGGATGAAGTCAGAAATTTAAAATTCTGCAGGACTTTCAGCTGACTCAAAGTGTTTTCTGTATGGAGTGTGGAACTTGTTAATCCAGAGCGTCATTAAGGTCTGATGACTTTGACTTACCTGCTTCTTTGAATGTCGCTGTGTTTACAGCAATGAAGAGCCCTAGACCAAGAGCCATTAAAATTCAAAGCTTTCTGACTGAAGATTTTGCATTTAAACCCCAATCACGGAAGAAGATACATCTAACACCTACTTCAGCAGATAAGGTTAACCGGCCTAATTGCATAGAGCAAACCCCAGGTCCTTACCCTTGATTAAAGAAAAAAAAAAAAAAGAAAAAAAAGGAGGAAAAAAATAAATAACGATATTTGCTTCGAGCACCCAAAAGCACCACAGAACAGCAAGCAGTTCATTAGGATTCTAGCAGCAGCTGAAGTCTGAGCAAAGATGTTTGGGGGCAGCAGCACTTTGAACTTCTGCAGAGCACGGCGTTATTTGTTTATAAACCAGCGACTGCTCCTGCGAGTCAGGAGCCCTGGCCGAGTCCCTCCTTATCTCATTAGATTAGCAAGTGCCAGTTCTCAAGCAAACTGATTACGTTCCGCATAATAAACAGATTTCTTAATCAAATTCACGAAGGATGCCGGCGCTGCCCGACACAAACACTTCAAAGCATCGCACCGGGGATTATTTGCGAGCAGCCGGCTCCTCACACGGCCCGGAGCCGGCGGTACCGAGCCGGGCCCCGCGGAGCCGAGCCGCTCCTCCGGCAGCCGGGCGGGCAAGGACGCCCCCCCGGGATCGCTCCCCCGGGACTCCGCTCTCGGGGCCCAGGCGTTCGGTAACGGCGAGCACCGACGCCCGCGGGGCCGCTTCGCTTCGGCGGGACCCCGGGCGGCCGAGCTCCGCCGGCCGCTCCCCGCCCGATCCCGCCGCGGCCCCCCCAGCTCCCGGCGCGGGTGGCTCCGATTCCGACACCGCGCCCCACCCCCCCGACCCCAGGCTCGGCCGGGCCCGAGGCCCAACGAGGCCGACGCAGCCTCCGCGGCGCCTCATCCCCCCCCCCCGCCCCGCTTTGTTCGCCCGCAAGGGCCGCCCCCGCGGCGGGGGTTCCGTCCCGTCAGGCCCCGCGCCGCCGGAGCGCCCCCCCTCCCCGTCCCCAGGACCCGGATGGAGCCGAGACAATAAAGACGGCGCCACGGGGCGGCCGCGGCAGGAGCGGGGCGGGGGGTGGCTGCGGCCCGGCGCCGCCTCAGGGGAGGGAGCAGCTCCCCCCGCACCCCCCCCCCCCCCCACAGCGCGGCGGCGGCGGCTGCGGGGCCGCGCTGCCCCCCCCCCTCCTCGCGCCGCCTCACCTGCGCGCAGAGGGAAGGGCCGCGGGTGCGCACGTCGGCTCCGAGCTGCTCCGCCGCCGCCGCCGCCTCGTTCCCCGCTGGGTCCCGGTCCCGGCTCCGCTCCGCCGCCCCGCTCCCCTCCCAGCGCCGCAGCCCGCCGGACGTGAGGTCACTTCCGCTACCTGTGCGACCCCATAGGCGCCGCCCCTTCTCTCCCGCCGAGCTCCCGGCAGGCCGCCCGCGGCGGGGAGGCGGCGCAGCGCATGTCGGGACGCGTAGTCCTCCAGGGCCGGCAGCCCAGGGGTGGTAGATCTGCCGCGGGGCATGCCGGGAGTTGTAGTCCCGCCCGGCGGCCTGGCTGCCATTTCGCGTGGCGCCGCGGTGCACGCCGGGAAGCGTAGTCCGGCCGGGGCAGGGCGAGCCGCCATCTTGTGGCGCGGGCTGGGATGGCGGCGGCGGGCTCGGGCCAGTGCTGGCCACAAGAGGCGGTCCCGGACAGCCCGCCCGCCTCCAGCGGCACCGCCGCGGGGAGAGGGCACGGCAGCCCGCGAGCAGGGAAAAGGCCTCGGGCTCCCGCAGCCTCCCCAGGGAGGGCGGGCAGCCCGGGCAGCCCCGAGGGACGGGGAGTTTCACACTGTGCGAGGAACGGGAACGTGCCTGCGTTGTTGCGGCTCTGCGTTAGGAAACAGGTCACAATAAAACGCTTCAGGTGACCAGGCTCCCCATTTTTTAGTCTTTTTGATTCTTCCCCTCTTTTTCTGACAGGGAAGGCCCCGGTGCCACGTCCTGCCCCTCGTGTTCTCCTCGCAGCGACAGAACCCAGCCCCTGCCAGTGCACAGGCCCTGTTCTGCCCGAGCCCCGACGAGCACTCTCGGGTAAGGGACCCACCCCGACACGACACAAGATCTGCCCCCGCGGCAAGTGAGGAGAAGCGGGGGACAGAAAAACGTTCCCGTGTGCAACTGCAAAGCCCCAAACCCTGTGTTACTGAGGGCCAAGTCGCACAGAAATAAGTAACCCTGGATAACCCCAAAAATCTATTAGTGGTTGAGGAGTTACCAAGCCCGAGCGGATTTCTGCACGCTGGAGAGCAGGGAGAGCTGCCCGGGCAGCGACCAGCCCAGCTCTGTGCGTTACAGCACCTGTTCTGCCCGGCTGGAACGGCTCCTGCGCCATCCAAAACCCCCCGCAGGCTGCCCGTGAGCTGGAACGGGGCGAGCTGAGGATAACCATTTCATTAAAATTTCTCTGCTCAGCCCTTTCCTTCCTTCCTTCCTCCTAAATGTTAATAAAGGCTAACCAGCAATGCACAAAGTCTGGGTTTTCTCAGACTCCGTTTCCTACTCAATAAATCCAGTATGACACAGGGCTTTCCCACCTGTAATGGAGGCTTCTCCTCCTTTACTTCCCAGCAAACCCAGGACCCTGCTGCTCCTCTGCTCATCTACGCACACGGCAAAGAGGCAACAGCCTCGGGGGTTGCTCTTCCGAACTGAAACTCAGGTGTGAAAGCTGGCACCCGAAGGGCAAAGCCCAACTAATATTTCACACTCGTCACACGCTCTGTGCCCCTTCCCAGGGCTGGTACAATTACTTCCAAAACAGAAGCAGCCCACAGCAGGCCCATGTATCCATCTACCACCAGAGCGCGTCCCAGGTACTCTCTCCCTGTCCTTTGCCACGTGAACAGAAGACAAGGAGCAGAGGCAGGTTTGACTTCTTTCCTGCTGTACAAAAGCACGATGGTGCACACAGGCTGGTGTGACCCTACCCACGGGCTCCCCATAAGCATCCACCATCCAGCGCTACCAGAAACAGGTGATGGGAGCGAGGGGTTTGTTTGTGACTCTCAAGCTGAGCTATGCCGCGCTTACTGGACGCTTTTACGCATTCTTCACGTTTAGAAACTAAAGACAAGGAAATACCCTCCTGAAGGTTAACTGTCAGCACTCACGCTGTCATATTTCAATGCATTAAGTGCATGTTGTAACCAAACTTGAAGGCTTGGGGGAGGTGGAGACATTCCAAATAAACCGTCACCTGCCGGCTTTAGAGAGGGGGGCGGCTGCCAGGCAAGAGCCTGATGAGCTCAAGAGCCTGATGAGCTCAAGAGCCTGCTGGAGGCACACGAATGGCCAACGTCAGCAGGAGCAACCGGGGTCCAAGCACCTCCTCGTGCCTTCGTCAAAACAGACCCGAGCGCGGGGCTGCCGGTGCCCGCACCCCCCGGCAGAGGCCCAGGACCGCCAGGGCGCCGGGTCTCGGGCTGCCTCGGGCCGTCGCGCTTCATCCGTTTCATCCAAACACAACCCAACCTCACAAGGCACGCACGCTGCGCACAAAGCAGGAGCTTGTACACGTGTGAGAATGAGTCGCTGCACGATGCGATTTGGTACTACGGATACGCTGTGTAAATGCAACCCGTGCCAGTAGCTTCTTAGGAGCATTTCACCGCTCTCTAACGAAGCCCCCAGAAAAAGAGCTGCCATCCATCCCAGCAGCAGACAGCTGAAGGTCTACCTTAATTCTTGCACAGAAGGGATCGCACACCTCCCCTTTTCGTGAGGATGCAAGGGCAGGAAGTTGCAAGGGAAAAGGCAAGTGTCCAAGACTTCACTTCCACAAACCACACCACCCCGTCTCTGCGAGATGTATTTGTAAATTTGTAAATTAACTCCATCACGCTTCAGCCTCCTACATTTGAAAACCTTAACGCTGAAGGCTCCGGGTGAAAGAACTGTCTCCAGTCACTTCTATCCCCACAAACGCGATGAGGTTTAAACTTCAGCTCCGATGAAAATCCCGTAAAACTCAAGAAATAAAGCTGTCAGCAGAACATGCCTACTGGTGTTTTCATAAGTGATCTTTTAATTTGTTTGAAAATGAAAGAGGTTTTAGGAAAGAGAAAGAAAAAGTTACGCAGGAAGCTGCTACGTGACAGGTGTTAAAACATGCAAATTTTAAAAAGAGAGCTAGAGCTGCAGTGGGGTATCATGAGCACAGAAGTAGAGAGTTCAGCAGACACACCGGTTAAACATGCCCAACATCTATAACGAATTACCGTTGCCTAGCTTGTTTTTATTGGTAAATCACTTTAGTAACCTGAATTCACAAATAAGCAGTAAATAACAAAAACTACAGATAAACACAGGTTACACATGCAAATTCCTGTTCACATATCACATGTGCAGGTACATTGAGAGCACAGATCTAAAGATTCTTGACAAAACCAGGTTTTAAACAAAAATGGTTTTAAAATGCAGGTATGAAAAAAATTACATGTGAAGAATATAAAGATACCTTTTTACATTTCAGGACTCAAATGCTGCTTTTGAATATACTAGAGATGTACGACAGCTACAAGATTCAAGTAAAAGCAGGAAGAGCTCAAGGAAATAATACTGGTCAGAGGAGAATGGGCATTTACTTTTCACTAAAAATACACAGAATAGCTCAATAGGAAAGTCTACCAAGAGCTTAGGGAAAAAAAAAATAATCACAAAGTTGTCAAGCTGACTAATCACTAATTTTTCCTATTTGCTATGTAACAGCAATGACATTAAAAGAAACTGCAATTCAACATTTAAAAATGCAACTTACATTTAAAGACTTCTCAAAAGTGAAATGCAATGACAGCCTTACACTCCAAATTAAGTACCTGCTAGGCTCAGACCCAAATATGGAATGTTCTGGAGAAAATAAAAATACAGTGTTAATTTTTACTTTTTATTGAGAATGGAATTGAAAGACAATTTCTGAAGCTTGAAAGTAGTAAATTTCACTTCAATGAAGTTTTCTTCCCATAGATGAGCTTTCCACAAGGGTGCAAGATTTTTCTTTAATAGCTTGAAGTGTCAAAACGAAAACTTGTTGCCATTCTCACATTAAGAACAGATTTGTTTGTCATTAACTTAACTGCATACGCGTTTGGCTACAACATTTAACACATGACCAGACCTATAATGCCTACTGTAGTTCACTAAACCAAAAAAGAATACAGTATCTCCATCTACTACTTGTACTGCTCTTAGAAAAAGATTAACATTTAAAACAAAGCCACTGTTTGCCTCACATCCATCCTTCCTTTTAAGCTTCTTTCTTTTGCCTGTGGTCTTCTGCCATTTTATCCAGAATTTTCTGTGGAAAGAAAACAACCATGTTTTGTCTGTCTTTCAAGAGCTTCTCACAGTCACAACATCAACAAGAGAAACGCGACTCCGGTCTCCAAGAGGCAAAAATCTGTGAGCGTGAACCGCAAAAGGCCGGCGCCGCTCCAGGGAGCGCAGCAGGGCTCCCCTGAGGCGCTACCATCGTAAGGTGTCCCCAGCCCTGCCACCAGCACCGTCCCCGCGGGCTGGCGAGCCGACCAAATCCTTCCCACTTCGTCGGGGACTCGTGCCAGGGACGGCACCACTTACCTGGTCGGAATTTGCCATCTCTAAAGAAGGTGCCTCCCCCTTCCCAGAGAAGGTTGCTCTGGAGTTGGTGAGCAGTTCACCATTGCTGCGATGGCGCCTGCCAGCACTATGCACTCATCTGCGGAGCTACTCGTACGGCTCCCCAAGCGCACGACACCCCCAGCTCGAGAAGAGCCCCTGTGAGACAAAGGCTCGTTGCCCCTGCGCCCCTGCCCCGTGCTACAACCACACCAGCACCGCAGAGTCGTTCCAGAGCTGCTCGCTCGTCATTCGTGCCACAGAAAAAGCAAACCCAATCACCTTTCGTTTAAGAGATCGCAGTTAGAATGGAATTATTTCCCCCCCTTCCCCTTTTACATCAAGTCTTTCAAAGTCCCATAATCAGGTGCCTCAATGGAAATAAAAGAAAAAAAAAAAGCGCTATGGGTGATGGATGAGGTGGGGTTTTCTTCCTGTGAGATTCTGCACGGTAACTGATTTTCTCATCTACTCCTTGATAACTCTGTTTGCTTTGTGACATTTGTTTGTGCCACCTGCCTTCCAGAGCTCTCTATTTATTTGTTTAGGGCTCCCTGTTAGGCAAGGGAGAAAGCCAGTTCGGAGTTTGAGATGCCACCTTCTTTCCTGTGGAAATCCTGAGACTTGTTTTCAGCTCAATAACCACCTGGTATGAAATCGATGTATGTGAACACTGCATTATTACTATTAGAATTTCCTTTAGGATCTCCCTTTCTCAGAGGTGATCTTTAAAAGCAGCTCAGAGCGCAGAAAGATACAGCAGCAACCTTAGCATTCGTGCCATGCAATCATGTGATACCTGAGCCAGTCAGAAACGGTCAAACGTGCTCACAAAATCAGAAGTTGCAAAGAGGTTTAATTTTTGGGGTTTTTTTTAAAAAAAAATATAAAAACTTCATCTTTAACTGTTAAAAACGCTCTCAAAGGGACAAATGGAAGGGATTCGAGTCATCTGTATTTACTTTGCACCCCTACTTCTAAGCCTGGCCTTCACTCCAATCAGAACGGCCTCTTTAATCCAAATTTACACCAAAAAAAAAAAAAAAGCAAAAAAAGCGCTGGAGTTCATCTTTAGTATTTTCACAAAATGAAGTTTTGGAGAGGTCTAGCTTGAGTTACAAGTTATAGAGGAAGCCAATTTCCACTGCCTGAAGGCTTTTTTTTCCTCCTCTCTCTCAGTCCAGTCTCGTTCAGCTCTATGCCCCAGGAAAGAATCACGCCGTTTAAAATGAACAAGTTTTTGCCTTACCTTCAACTTTTGATAATGAGGAAGGCTGCTGCAATGGGTCTTTTTTGCAACATCTTCATTTGTGTAGAACAGGGAACACAATTTGCAATAAAACCCTGTTTTGGGTACCACATAATTCACACCTAGAGAAGTAAACACCACAAAATAAACTAAGAGATCTACTCTACATCATTGCTTTTAAATGTCATATGTCATTTCAGCTAAATCTTAACACCATAATTCATTTTACATTAAAAGCTGCTTTATCTTTAAAAGTCCTTGGTTTAGTTTAGTCAAGGCAGGGCCTAGGAATAACTAAGTATGTGCAGGCTTTTTTTCTTCTTAAATTTAAAAAGAAACCTTTCAGATTAAGGGTCCATTTTATTGGTTCCTTCAAAAGAACTAACAATGTTCTGTGATCAGTTTCTGAGTATTTAGTATAAATCTAAACTATTTTGTGCTATTAATTGAATCCGTGTTGCTAAAATATGCTTCTTCCAACTTAATCTCTGCCTACGGAAAATGTTATGGCAAACTGCATGGAAAGGGGGGGGGGAGAAAAACAAAAAAAAAAGGAAGAAAATACTAGGGTTAGGGTAGGAGTGAAGAAGGGAGGAAGGAAGCCCTAAAATGAAAGGCTCTGAGGCAATGTGTTGCCAGAAAAAAAAAGGTCAAATGGAATGAGAAATGCTACTGCAATGCACAGAGATGTATTTGGAAAAAAAATGGAAACAGCCTTACCGACAGGAACGTTCGGTTGGTACGGCCCAATCCTGAATTCATCTGGAACAAGGGCTTTCTCCTGGACATTCTTTGTTTCCTGCTCCTCCTGGGTGTCTGTATTTTCATGGGCGTTCTTCTCGGGATCCTGGGCTGTCGTCGTATCGGAAGCTTCCACGGTTTCAGCCTTCAAAGTATCTTCGGTTTTGGTTCCATTTTCTAACGTTTCAGTTTCCTGCTCGGGCTCCTCAATTTTGTCCACCTTGATCTCTGCCAAGCTATCGTCGTTTTTGCCAGCAGGTTTTACTGCCAAACCCGACTTGCGGAGTTTCTGATGATCTGAGTCTTCTTCATCACCCACCTCATCCAGAGTGACAAAACCTTCCATGCTCCGCGGAAAGCCGCCCACGTAGCGCTGTTGAGAAAATGTTTTCCTCAGGTCAGCTCACTCTCAAATGTTTCATTCAAACTGTCTTAAATTCCCTGGAAAAAATGCTCAAATTCTTCCTTGAAGAGACCTGCCTCACTCATTCAAAATGCCACTCGAGCATGCACAACTGTAACAAGCTCTTTTTAAGTGCATTTCTCAATTTCAGAATAACTGCTCTTTTTTTTGCATCACGAGGGTTCACTTTTTTATTGTATCACCACGTGATCTTCAACTTGATAATTTCAGTATCTTTTTGCTCTATTTTTACTTTGAAAGTCCTTCTAACCTGACTATTTTCAAGTGGAAGTCATTCTGGAAGGCACAGGTTTTGTTTCTGTTGGAAACAATCCCACAAGATCCTCAAATTCATGTCTGCATAACAGGTAAAACCTTACCAGAACAATTCTATGCCCACTAATAGTATGAGAGTTTATTTAAAAATCAATGGAAAGTTTGGCGCTTCCACATTAAAAACAATCCAAAAAACCACCAACCACCACAACTGTGGAGGTATTTTAAAACCCACCTTCAGTAAAAGACAGTAACTGTCTGAATTCTGGTTCCTGCTGATGGAGACAGCAGTGTTCCACGTGCCTAACAGCAGTCGTGAGCAGTACTGGAACATGAGCTTTGTAGCTGTGCTCTAACAACGCAGGTCTTCAAAGAAGCAAGTGTGGGGTTTGAGGCACTTTACTTAACGGACACCCACAGCAGAATAACCCCAGCACCACATAACTGGCTTCCTGGCAGAAGGATGCCCCAAAATGGAGAAACCACGCACACTCCACGCCTTACATTTTGCAAAACATTCCAAGTCAACAAAGTTACTAAAACTTCACATGCTACTCCACATAACCACATATTATTAAAAAAAAGCAGCTGGAAGGACATAACCATGAGAATGTGGGATCATCTGGTGAGAAGAAGGAAATTCACAGCAAGTAGCCCATGACTGGGGACACCCTGAAACTAATTTTTTCCCCGTTTTTCCTGCAACTAGAAATGGGCTTGGGCTAACGCAGATGGACTTGCCTACCTTTCTGGCTAAGCACAAAGCGTAGCCGTACATACAATCTTGTCCAAGTCTAGATTGGCCACAAAGTCTCAAATAATTTTTGGAATGTCGTTGTTCTGCTCTGTGCTTCAAAAGAGTAACTACAGCCACTCTCACAAGAAACTGCTGGGGAGAACAGAGATCCTGGCTGCTTCATATTAATTAGAAAAAGCGGGAAGAAAAAGGGGAGCAAAACCCCAGGAAGAGACATGGGTAGAAGCCCACAGGTTGACAGTTTCTGTAAAAAAGCACAAACAGTGATTTCTAACTGATTCCATCTGCATCCTGTGGGATCTTCCACTGTCTTCATGGGAGCTTTAACACCTCTTTCCCTGCGGACAGCTGTGCCTCGCAGGCATTTCAAAGAGCCACAGGAAGAGATCACTTGTGCCAGGGTGTGCTGTGTAAGTTACACAGGGTTTTCCACACAGGTACCTGCTACACAATTACCTTTTTAAGCTTTTTCTTTGCTGCTGGATTGGCTGCAACATTCCCCTCAGCTTTGACGGTCACATCCTCAGGCGTTTCCTTTTTTTCTTCAGTCGTCACATCAGCTAAATTGGCAACATCTGCATCCTCTCCTGCTGAGCTCCCACTTTCTAACAGCGCCGCTGCTTCCTCCTCATCCACCAGCAGCTCATCTTCAGATTCAAGCAGTAAACTAGGCTCGTCCTGGTCTGCCTGCTCACTACTTTTAGCACCCGACGACGGCTCAGGAGTATCGTCTGGTTTCTCCTCTTTCACTTTATCTTCTACGCTGCCACCTTCAGTTTTAACAGTAACCTCTGTTTTAGTCTTCTTATCAGTTGGAGAATCTTTGCTGTCTGGAGAATATGTTCTTTTTCTGTAAAGACAAAAAGAATACTTGTAAACCAGAAGAGAGTCCAGAAGGTACCAAAAAAAAAAAAAAGGTAGGTTTTATTTTCCTAGATAAGCCTGAAAAAGATTGTCTTTTAGCTTAGCAAATGGCAAGTTGAGGGAAACCTTAAAGGACGTCATTATTCAAATATTCAAGAGTGCTGCGAGGAGGAACTGTTCTTACAAGACAGGACAACTGCTCGTGGGTTGAAATTGCAGGAAGGTAAAGCTAATTAAGGACTGGAGAAGATTTCCTGAGGAACCCGGGCAGGCTATGAAGTCTCTCTCATTTGAGAGGAAGAGGGGAGGCAGCATATTAGAAACAGCTAACCACAGGGCACAACAAACAACAATTTGATCTCAGAGCTTGCCTCATTTCTTTTGTGTAATTTCTATCCTCTGGATAAGGTATTTTCATATTTCTTTTAAACATTATGCTTTAGCAATAGGAAATTACCTAGTTTTATCCTTTTTCAGCAGTTCAACTCCTTTGTTTGGAATCTAAAATAAAACAACAAGAAAAAAATTAAGTCACAGTAGTGTATTATTGATACAAAGCAGAAGGGTTCATTTTTGGTGCACAATCACGTGCAATGGTAAGATTTCTTCATACTCCACAAGACAAAACTTATGTCATAGCTTGACAGTTCAGGTTTCTCCTGCTTTTTTAACCCATGTCCTAGTCTGATGGAGACAGTCTTATAACTCCAAGTGTATTAACCTGGGTTATACGAAAGGGGGTGGGGGGGGGAAGCAGCCCTATCAGCCAGTGCTTCCCTCCTTGATAGGAGCTGCACATGCACAGGTGCAGTTACATTGTAAGCCCTGACAAAGCTTATTCTTCAAAACTAGATAAGACAATCTATTTAACTAGGTAGTCGGCGTTGGTGTCCACAAGGGGGATCAAAAAGCTTCCTGGTGCTAAAGAAAAAGGGGTTTGGGTGGCATCCAACGCAGGGAAGACATTCTGTTGTGATACTCTGCAGTTTAACAGGGCGTCCCTAGTAACGTGTTGTCTTCTTTCTGGACACAAGAAAAAACAGAACCCACGCTACAAAGCATTCTAAACGGAGAAATTTTAATTCAAATCCACCAATTACTCTGCTATCTGAATTCTAGCAGTTTTGGTTTTGTTTAATCCAAAAGGAAAATGCTTTTCCTTTGTTCTAGGCCTCATAACACCACATTTTTGTCAAGTAACTGCCCTGAAGTACTTGAAGTAGCCAGAAAATACTGAAGCAAATCTTTCCATCTTACAAGCAGCACTGAATTCTCAAGAAGGGATAGTTGGTTTTTACTAAACTTTACAACTTCAACCACAATTAACAAACTAAACCCCTTACTTACCCTTAAAACCAGTTTCTTGTATTTTTCAGATAAATCCACTTTCACACATCTGCCTTGGAACCAGAGCGCTTTGTTGGCACAATGCTCAACCATGGCTAAAGCATCTTCTCTGGTCTCCATCTCAATGAATGCCTGAAAAGATTAAAACACACATTAAAAACAACTATGGAACATGCAGCACTTGCAGGCAAAGCTACTTAACTTAAAACAAGCATTTCTGAACGCTGAAAAGAAAAAAAGGTTGAGCTATATCCATCTTCTCCAAGCTACATCTTAAAATTTACCAAAGGACTCTACCCCTACTTTTCAATTCAGTAACAACTGTCCCATAGAAAGTTCTGAAATTAAGCAGGTCACCATAAAAATAAAGTATGTTTCCAAATAAAGAGCATCTGGACAATGAAACTCATTTATCTGTCACTTAAGTATTGGGAAATTCCTGGGTAGCTAAGAAACTATGCCAGTACTTTATTTTTCAGGAGAAGCCTGAAACAGAAAGGCAGCAGCTGCCGGTCTCTAAGCCCAGCTTTGAGATGTTCCTCCAAACCCCAAGCCAGTAAGTCTGCTGAACAAGCTTTTAAAAACACTTCTGGGCTGCAGGATCACTGGCACTACACGTGCCACGTTCCTGCATTCAACTTAGGCAGCAAGAGATTTTATTTTTCCAGTGAAATAAGGTCAGGGAGAACTTCCTAGGGGTTGCACAACAGATTCTGGTAATTTTTCACTCCATAAGTGTGGCATTAGGGGATTCAGGCACTCATCTCTGAAAAAGTGCTGCAATTGCCTCTTTAACTCAAGGGAGCAATACACTGTGACAGCTAAGCTGTCAAAAACTTAGAACTAAATACTTTCACTTCCTGTGTATTTACAGAAATCACCTACACACACATCCAAAGCACTTTACTGTATATGAACTACCTTCACACTTTTGTTTTTTAACTTGAGAGCCACAGGAGGACTGCTTCTGCTTAAAGCATGAAAAATAAAGTGTAAATGAAAGAAATGGCTAACAGTGGAATATGCAAGAAAGGTGTAATAGTGGAATATATTTGTTGATGCTTCATAGGTAATGTTCTTTCAGCCTTACAGTTCTAAGACTCATAGGAATCTGCATAATGAAACAATTAAGCCTCAATGCTAAGAATATCTTCTTCACAGCTGAGGCCTGTTCCTTTTTTTAAACCAGCTCACATTCCAGCAATGTTTTGCAGCGAGCTAGATAGCAAAACACCACCCACGTAGGGCTCTAATCTTAATTTCCATATCTGTGCTAAAGCAGGAAGTCTACACACGCACCAATAAAAGACACATCACTTCACCGTTAAAAACTAGCTTCAAATCTTCACGTGTGTGTTCCTGTGGTCCATTACCTGGCTTTTCATTCTCATGAGGATGTAGTTCTTGATTTTTCCATACGGCTCAGCCAGTTTGAGTACTGCATTGTCAGAGTATCCCGAATGAGGTAAATTGCTGAGGTGAATCACACGACCAAGTTCTGGTTTTGGCGGCTCGTTTTTTTGGTCAGGTTTACCCTCGGGTTTCTAAAATTAAAGGGGGAACAAAGCTTTTTAATGTATGTATTACATAAAACAACGAAGGGACAGTCACCCATGCATGATACTGCTGAGAAGCACATTAACTAATAATTATTTAAATGCAATAGCCCCGTAACACCAACGTTAGAGAAAGCAGAAGGGTTTTACCTTTATCCTTTTGTATTTCTGTGACAAGTGGACTCTGACTGGTTTACCAAATACCAGCGCGGGTGTTGTTGAATAGTATTCTACTGCAGCCTGGGCATCTTCGGTGGTCGACATCTCAATAAATGCCTAAAACCGTATAAAAACAAATAAAGATCTGGCCCTTCAAGAATTACTATTTTTGTTTAATTTTTCAAGCCTTTCCTTGCTTTCTTGCAAAAATAGCTGCATCGACACCGACAACTGCATTTCGGTTACAACACGAACCGACCTGCAGGACTTGGCACAAACTGCACACACTTTATTTCGGTGCACAAACAGAACTATTTGGTTTGTTTACATTCCACCTAGATTTGGATACGGAACATTCAATTGCTTCCTGCTTTTTCTCTTCCACAACTTTTGTTTTTTCCACACTTCAATATATGACAACTGCAAACAACACAAGCTAAGACCAACTCAATTTTTAGAGAATATTAGAACAAGAACAGAATTTGCAAGTCTAGCGTACTTTTGAGAAAGTTACGCACCACCAAGGATTTTTTAACCGTATTTAAGTTAAAATGCAGTACCTACAGCATTTCTGGAAAGAAACATACTACTTGCTCTTCCTTTCACACCTGTGACCTTGGTGACACATGTGTCACCACACTCAGTAGTTAAGTCCTTTACCAAAAATTAAGCTCAGACAGTAAGCACTGAAGACACCAAGCAGCACCAAGAGCCTCATCTCACCTCGTTGATTTTGTTTAGGATCAGGTGATTTGTAATTATTCCAAATGGTTCAACAAGCTGAAGCAGCTGATATCTCAAGTTCTTTCCCCTCTGGAAATCCATGATGTGAACAACTCTGCTTGTTTCCTGTTAAAGACAAAGCATGCATGCACAACATGAGAAGAAAACGTTTGTTAACTACCCTAAAGAGAAAGGCTGTCAAGGCTCTCCTCTTTGAATTTATTTTAAAAAAATAATAAAAAAAATCTTCAGTAGTTACCCAAATGAGACATGTATAGAATAGGGACAGAACCTCCAGAGATTTCCACAGAGGAAGACTCCTGCCACGTCAAAGCTGCCTTTCTCTGTGTTCATGTCTCACAACTTCATCATAACAGAACATTTAAATAGGGTCTGTACAGTTTTGGAACAAATATTTTGTACAGTACTTGGTACAACAGAATGCCAATCTTATTCTAAAGCTTCACTATTTCCACACAAAAAAACCCCTGAAATCTCACTTCTAAGAGACAATCTATTCATTAAAAAAAAAAAGACCCCAAACACACTAAACTTATGAAAGCAAAGTAACGATATAAAATTGTGGGTTTTAAAAAAAAAAACAACAGAATTTTGATTACTCACCACTCTGCCCTTTTGCATGTGTCTCGGTCCTTGCATATTTCCATTTCCAGCTCCTTTAAGAAATTAAAAGAACAAGCAAGCTTAGTTCAACCTGTAAGGTCAGTATTAACATGTCTCTTCACAAGTTCTTAGGATACTTCAGTGACTTCTAACACCAGACACCAAGTTTTAAAAACTAATTATTTCATTACAGTCAGAAAAAGTATTTCAGAGCTCCTGTAAACTTGAGATCCTCCTCCTTCATCACTCTGTTCAGTTTAACATTAGAGAAAAAGGTGCGTTTACTGACACTGAGATATAGCGGAGACTAAGTGAAGCCTGATGAAAAAATGCCTCTCCTGTTTTAGAGTAAGATTTGCCGTAGAAAAACATCTCCATGTGCAAAAGATGTGAGATCTCTTTAAGACACATTTTTTACATTTTAGGTGCAGAAAAACTCTTATAGTTTGGGTTTTAAATAAACGCCAATTCTATTATAACACCTATTTTACTGGGAAACACCTGAAAAACGTCTTTCAGATAGTTTGGCTCTAAGTCAAGTTTGAGATGTTTCAAAAAAAACCCCCAAACTAACCAACAAAAAACGGATCCCAAAACAACAGTATTACTTTAAATGAAATTAGGTATTAATGCATCTATCATCTAAAAATCCCTTTAAAGTGTCTGAAATACTTGTAGTCTGTCAGGATACCTGGGCAGATAAATTATTTTTGCTCTTTTAGTTACTCAAACTGTTTAAAAGGTAGAAAGTAACTTCAGGCAAGAACCCAATTCTTTGCCTGCCTTCCTGTGAAGCAGCTTGCATCATCTCTCTTTCCATTTGTCAGTTGCTATTCAAATCTATTTGTTGAAATAATCTGAAATTCAGTGGGAGGAAACACTTAGGATACTGAATTCTTGCAGCGTCACAAAAAACCCCACAATCAACCACCCCAAACAAAAAACAGATAAACCCACCAACACGTAGCTAATTGGAAAACAGATACTAAACACTTCTAGACAGTAAAAACCACAGGTCAAAAACATGTGTAGATTAGTCAAACAGTTTAAAAACCAGCCATAATAACGTGGCTGGTAGAAAGGTGTGGGATCTCAGTACCAGGTCTTTGGTCAGGGAGAAACTAAAGTATTTGAGGTCCATTGCTCAGAAGAGTGTTTTGTTTTGTTTTGTTTTGTTCTTCTAAAACACTTGTAAACAAATTAGAAACTGTAAAAACAATATCAAGAACTCAAATCTTGTAAAAGCAGGTGCCTGTTCATGTTACCTCTAGGCCCAACAGGAGGTCCTCCGAGGTGAAACGGAGGTGGTGGAGGTCCCAAAATTCCTGGTGCAGGGTTTGTGGACTGCTGTAACATAAAGGGATCACCCCTAGAAAGAAGGGAAAAAACACCTTAATTTTAAAGCAAAACACATGAAGCTTTCATTCTCAAATAAAACCTCATTTCTTCAGAGCACTTAAGGAGAAGTCAACTTCAGCTACTTTTACTGCTGCTCTTCAGCGAGCAGAAAACAAAGGGAGGTATCCATCTGAAGATGTGTTATTTCATGCAAAAAGTTAAGAAAGTTGGCTGCTTCAAAATAATCACAAATACGTTCAAATTCATTACTACTTACATTCCATGTCCTGAATCACTGTCAGGATTCCATTCTGGGTATCTTAAAAGAAACAAATGAACAAACAAAGGTGAGTAAAGTACAATCCTCTCTACCTGTGTCACAATTTTCATACAGCAGCGACATCTTTCCATGTCAACACAGACCAAACACAGGGTAACACTGCCCACTACAGGACCACTACAAGAGACGTGGCCAGCACCTGCTGACACAACAGAAACGCTGCTCTTCACAAAAAGCTTCCTACACTACACCTGACACATCTGCCAATTTATAATACAAACTGCAGTTTGTTTTACAATAAAAAATTTAGAAGTTGGTATGACTAGTAAAAAATTTAGGACTGTCAAGATCCAACTCCTTAAAATGTTCTACGTAGAATTCGGAAGCGATGAGCCGAGATCCCGGTTTTGTCCTGAAGATGCCATTTGAAGCTCTTTTTACTCCCTACAAGGCACAGCATGTCTCCTAAACCTCCTCAGTGCTATGTAATTGGCTGTTATTTAGTTGTACGTGCCCTCATGCCCCGAGAATAGTTACTGTAGTTCAAATTCATACATTTCAAGCAGCAGCTGACAACGTCGGCTGTGAGTCGCTCCATTGATATGATGGTTCCACTCCTGCAGCAAAGTAAATAATTAAAAATTAACAGCCACATACAGCAAACCATCTTCAACACACAATGCTGTACAGCGCAGTACCTTCTCTTCTAAGCTGAAGTACTGAAGGTATCGAGACAATGAAATCTTTTCCTGCGGTGCTCTGAACTGGACCTACCTCGTAACCCCTAGCCCGGGTGAAGAAGTGTCTGATGAAGAACGTCTTGCAGTCTAGGGGCTCGATCCCGCCTTGGGGGCGCAACGCTTACCAGGGGATGACTGCTACAGCACACTTGTGCGTCACTGCGATTTCAGCTTTTAGAAATAGATGCCAAGATATGCTTTTGTCTTCACTGATGGCAGAATTTCCTTCACTCTCTCTGCTTCATTCCTCAGACTTTTAAAGATTCGTGTGAACTAAACATTCAAGTTTTTAGAACCAAAAAGAAACCAAGAAATGGCAAGGAATTCAGAAAGGAAAGACTAGAAGAAATGAAAAGTGCACAGCTAGGACAAACTACAAGTACACAGGTGAAATTTAAAAATATATGGCCACTGGAGGGGAATAATAAAGAAAAAACGAGATGGCAAATCAAGGTGGTACGGAGGAGGAATAATGGAATCAAAAAATCAGCCAGGTAAAATTCTTGATTCTGGCTTTAACACTAGGAAGGAATCGGGGTATTTTACTTTTTCTTTGCAGACTATTTTTATTACAAAGGGAGTTACTTCCAGAGGAGAAAAGGCACGGAGATTCCTCCTTTGCCAAAGCACAGAGTGCCTGATCTCCACATCCTTACGTCCCTACCAGCCTGTGCTGCATTCGCATCTGTAAAGCGACAGAACTTCACCGCTGCCCATCTGTGAGCGCAGCCTCGCTCTCACTCGGGTGCTCTTCCGTTACCGCTCAGTAAGGGCGGGGACCAGCAAGGACACCCGGGGCAAGTCGGCTTTAGGTTCGCAGAGAAATGAAGGGGAAAGTCGTTACAGACCTTTGGGGGGCAGTTTACCAAGCGAAGGTTTTCTCCTACAGGCTACAGTTTATCTGAACGCAGACACTACGCTGCCCCACTGGCTTCTACGTATCTTCTTACATGTGTATTTCTGCTCAGCACCCACAAATGATTCTTAACTAATCCCTCATCTTTCCGAGTTTTAGTTTCTGATGCACTACAACCCTCCTTCTGCAGGCAATGAGACACTCGAGGCTTGCTGTTGTGTTCCCATAACCCTTGCATTTCCCACAAAGGAAAAAAAACCTTGGATTTAAAGTCTTCCATGAAGAACTGTTGTTAAGCTACACTATAAATCACTCTATGATACCCAGAATTTAACATGAAGCAAGATGAAGCTTTCATTCATTTTATCAAGAAGATGTAAAAATGAGAGCACCACTTTTTCTTGTTAACTGCATAAGATGTAGGCTCTGCAACTATTCATTAATAAATATGCTGGCAATTAGGATGAAAGAAACCCACCAATACCTCCAAGCAAACCTATCTCTGAAACATTCGATACTTGAAGACAAAGTTTTTTTCAGCTTAAAACTTGTATAATAAATTTTAGTACTATACTACAGTTAACAGTCCTCTTAACACTAAAACCCCCTTTAAATTCGGGTGCCCAATCTGCAAAGCCTTAGTGGCTGACTCTGCTGGACATTACGTGTTAAGACAGCTTCAAAGCATGTTATCTAAGAAAATTATAAACTTCAGTATAAGTTACCTGCAAACTAGCGCCCAAGTGTGGGAGACGAAATTGTCATTACAGTTCAAGTGTTTTTAAATTGGTAAAAAAGAGAGGTCTGACATATAACTTAAGATTATTTTTTCCCTAGGGCAAGTTTTCAGAGCAACAATGGCTCATCTACATTATTAACTTGTTATTACATGCAGTTTGTAACAGGGACCTCCTTTTACACCGTACCTCTCCCCAGTCCGAAGTGTGACTCCTCCGAGGTTTCAGGGCACTGGGTATTTACAGACACTAACTAACCTGAGCAGCCAAAGTTAAGCTAGAGAAAACGTACACTGAGTTTCTTAAAACTCAGATTACCTCTTGCCTCGATTGATGCAAGCAAGAGGACGCACTGTTCTTCAGAAAATTAGGCCAAGCTTAAGCACCTAATTTTAGACAGCCCTCTATTAGGGACACGGCCCTGTTTTTCCTTTGAGATGTATCACTGTTTCAAGTGTTTAACCTCCAAATTCATCTGCTCATGTTGCATCAGCCTTTTCCTTTGCCAGGGAAAACAATCCCTCCTCATCTAACACTTCACTCACTGATAAAAGGGACCAGGATTGATAAAATGCCTAAAAAAGCTGGGGCACAATTTACTTCGCAATTAGAAAACAAACTGTGTCTTAAATTCTACACACGTCAAGTTAAAGAAGAAATTAAGAACATCGCTAAAAAAGAAATAAAAGGACTAGTCTGCCAGTTTAATTTACCCTCTTGCTCGGGTTTAAAACACATTGCTTTATCATACTTTTGGGAAAAAAAGTCTCGTATGGTATTTTTATTTGAGGGTGAGGAAAAGGAGATTTTGATTCTGCATTAATGAGTTTACATTGTCCCAGCTAAGAAAAGCATTCCCTTTCTGCTTTCCACAAATTTGGGGTCAGATCAGATTACTTTAAAAGTGAAGTTCCACTGAAAATAAGAAATTCTCTAACTGTTAGGTATGCAAAGCAGAGGAAAAAAGGAGAGAAAGAGAAAAATTCTTGCAGTGACGTGATTTCTAAAATTAGAAACAAAGCCCAAACTTGGGTCGTAAGAAACAGATGATCCAATCTCAAACATTTTACAGGGCACTAGCAGTTTTAAGTGAAAGCATATTCAAAAAACCAGATGGGTTTACATGTTACAGAAGAAGTCAGCCACTTAAGTTACGCTGTCAAAAGCATCTGGTACTTTTCATACCTGGCAAGATATTTCATGGTGGATATCCTTTCACTAGATCTTCATACCACGGCAAACTAAGAACCACAAGGCTTTAAAATAAAGTGCTAAAAAGAACCCTACTTACAGGATTACTGGTTGCCATCTTCAAGGGCCTCAGAAGTTTATGTTTTCAATCTAACCAAATGAAGTCCTTTTACAGAACTGAGCATGGCATCTAAACTGTTAACACTTAAAACCTTTTAGGAAAATAAACGTCAAATACAGGAGACAAGAAACCCGAATTACTGTGATTAATTTACATTAAAAAGTAATTAAAGCAACACAAGTTCATAAACTGTCAGATCAGGTGGAGTCATACAGTGCGTGTGCTCTAAAACTGATCGTTTCCTTGCAGGAACAGAGCAATTCTTGTGTTTCGAAAAGATTAGATGCACAGAAGCAGCACTTTGTGAGAGGTAACTGTAAAGAAACGGTTAGTAACAGCAATTCCACATCGTATCAATTTTACAGTAATAGCACGTGTTACGTTTTCAATTGAAGGCCTCCAAGCTAATTAGGCACTAATTGTGACAAGAGGGGCTCTGTATTAGCCAATTACATTGCCTAAACACTGAAAATCAGCAAGATGAGTAAAATTGGAAAGGCTGAAAGTGAGAAGGCTCTGAAAATAACGTCTGGCCAGGCCATTTTGAGTAACCCGCTACCTGCGCAGAGAGTCGAACTGCTCAGGAATAAAACTAAGAGGGAAGCCTCAGCACAGCCGAATGCACCCCAAGATCCACTCTACTGGCGAGCCAAGGGAAGATCACTACCAGAACACAGAGCAGGATACTGCAACGGCAGACTGATTGCTCGGAGAGTCTACAGGGATAGATGCAACATGTGACAACAACAAGTGAGTCTGAAGTGTCTAAGAAAGTTGTGAAAAAAGGAGAAAAATGACGACAAATTTCAGCCATAGTATGAGAGAGAGTGTTAAAGTGAAATTAAAAAGGCAAGAATGAGCTAATCTAAAAATGCCGTTTTTACTTTTGAAAATAAGTTCCAGGGCTCTACATTAACTCTTTCCCTTTGGACAGGGAAAAAGCAGAACTGTGCCAAGAACGCATCTTAACTAAACATAAATCAGCAATCAAGACAGATGTGGAGGAGAGCTGAAACTAGCTTCCTGAATAGCCCAGCAGATACACTGCAACTCCCCCCTCCCCAAACCAACCAGAAAATAAAATTCCCACCCAAACACTGCTTGAATGCCAGATGTTTGTGGTTAAGAGAACATGTAGATGTAAAATATAAATAAGATATCCCAGTAGATGATAGCTGTTTGACTTGAAGTTAAGCAATCTGGGCAAACAAAATACATTAATGTAAAGCCCTGGTTTACAATGTTTGTTAACAATTAACTTGTAAATAAACCAAGTGCCTTTTTCACTCTCAAAACAACTTTCAGATCATTTCAAAAGCAACCAGGCTATAGAAATAATTAAAGAAATAGGTAAAAACAGAACAGATACTACAACGTAAAGGAAAACAGAAGTATCTGGTGCGTAACTCACCTTATTAGAATGAACTGGCATATCACATATAGAGCACAGATGGGGATAACCCTTCGGTAAGAATCCATGGAAGTCTTCAATATTGCTATTTGGAGGAGCACCTCTCTTTTTCTCAAAGAGAGATCTCTCAGGACCAGGACCGCGGCCCATTCTGTCATAC
Source organism: Trogon surrucura (assembly GCA_020746105.1). Classification (NCBI taxonomy): domain Eukaryota; kingdom Metazoa; phylum Chordata; class Aves; order Trogoniformes; family Trogonidae; genus Trogon; species Trogon surrucura. Next base: position 6,516,225 of record CM036630.1, on the reverse strand, counting down.
TCACTGTCAAATTTATGATAGTTATGCGAAGTCTCACCATAGAAAGATTCATCCCTACACCTTTCTCCATCTCTTAATCTGTCATCTTCATAATCCATTCTGTCATAATAACCAGATTCTTGAGAGCGACTTCCATGGTCATAGTCAACCACTGGGTTGAGACTAGGACCACGATCATCAAAGCTATCTCTTCTAAAATGCCTTTTTTCTTCCCAATCATCCCTAGGTACTCTGTACGGTGGTTCCCGTGTAGATGATCTGCCATCTCTACCATAACCTTCTTCAGCTCTCCTCCTTTTAAGTTGTAGAAGGATCTGAGGCAAGTTTTCAGGAGTGATCTTGTCCTCGGGATAGCGACTCAGTTCATCTAAGTCTCTAGCAGACAGACCAAAGCTGGCCAAAATGTTAGTGGCCTGGTCTGCATCTCCACGGTGCTGAGAAGACAAAGGGAGTGGACCTCTACTTCCAATGTTAAATATAGACTGTAAATTATGGGAAGAGGTACTACCAGAAGACAGTGCACTATGAGATCCTTGTTGGTTCAATGAAGAACTCATTCCAAGATTCATTAAGCTAGCAAGGCGGGCAGTACCCTGGTTCATCCTTCCAAGAGATGCTGGCATATTTAAAGACTGGGTAGCAGCAGCAAGAAGGCCTATTCCTGCAGAGAGGTCACGTCCATGACCTTGTGAATCCCTACTCAGAGATGACTGCTGGAATGACTTGGACATTGTAGAACTATAGCTTGTCTACTTTACGGATCAAAAAAAAATCCTTTTTTTTAAGATGGCTGAAAAGAGCTCACGCTAGAAAGCTAGGCAAACTTCACTTCAAAAACGGTAACGCCAAGAAAGAGGATCAATAATGACTGCAGATCTTCTTCAAGCTGAGAAACACCAGACAATTCTGTAGAAAAACAAGCAGTTTTAGTCATAAATCCCTTTAAACAGATGCAGTTTTAAACTTATGCATCATGTTGATCTAAAAAAAAAAAACAAAAACATTAAAGATCTCAATCTTACAAGGCTTTTATTACATAACTTAACAGATTCAAGAAGTACCCAGAACCTACATATATTATTTCAGATAAAAATACAGTAGTATTTCCTATACGTACTACTGCTCTTCTGCAAAAAGCTACTGTCACACTGAAGACAAGTGAATTTCAGAAGTTTGGGATGTCTGAAAAGCATCTAAAGTTTACTAGTACATAAGCCTCGATGTCTGGTTAATGGTTCTGTTTATAGCCTACGTTAACTGTGCTGTATCTGAAAAGACCACAAAACACTTAAGCCCATAGAATTCAAGATGACTTTGGCACACAATACATATTTGAAAACGAAACCTACAGCACCACAGAATAGGACGAAAGGAAGTTAAAAGTACCTAAAGTTTGGGCAAAAAGTTTCTGCTGTAAGATCTAGTAAATGAGACCAAACATAATATTCAATCTTTATGTACTAAAAATTCAAATTACTGATGTGAAGACAGATGTGAACAAGAAAAACAAGTTTTAAATTTTTGCAGGAAGTAAACAAGACCCCTTGCTCAAATTGCGGTTGTGTGGGTAACAGCACTTTGAAGTGATTCTCTACTCTGTTACACTGCAGCTGTGACCTTGGGCTGTATCTCAGACCTCAAGATAAACAAGGTCAGGCTTAGCTCTGGGATGGGAGACCCACGGAAAGCCCTGCTCCTGTAGAAAGAGACGCTAAGTGAGTCAGGAGATGGCACTACCCCCAAGCCAGCCGGCAGGACCGCGGTGACCACGTCTCTTATCAGCAATCAGCTTCTTCCTCCGCTCAGGCCCAACACTTTGATACCGTGACCACATGTGGTAGTTAAAAGATCCTAAATCAATACTCCTAAGAGACAGGTCTCTGTCCCATGTCCCACTAAAACACTAATCTCATTTCTAAATATTTGGTTCAACTGCATTTACCTCAAGTTTTAACTTCAGTATATTCTGCGGTAAAACGGATACATTTATAAATTTATTTATTTTTTTAGTGCAGAGCAGAAATAAACTATAATACTTCTCCCCATGCTCTTTCAGGCCTTGGGATAGATACACAAAATTTAAAGCAATTCAACACACATGAAAACATTCCACCAGGGATACACTGTCCTTGGGTCAGTAAAGCCCTTTCAAATCCCTGCAGAGCAGTGTGGCTTCTGCAGCACTGCCAGACAGATGCACATAAACACCATCACTTGAAAAAGAAACAGGCACAAATTGCATGGGTCCAGATGAAATCAGCTTCTAAGAGAACAGGTATGTTTGGGGAGGAATGGAAAGGACAAAATGAAAGCAAGGCATTTTCCTTGAAGAGACCAGTTCTGCAGAAGGCAATTTCTCTTGTACTGGAAACAGAAGAAAAAAGGTTAAGGTTATGAGCATGTCTCTATCCCAACTGCCTACTCAATCCAGAGCTCTGTTTCAAATGCGCATAAAGTTTTATCTACTTGAAGTCAAAAAGCACTTGAGTTTTCTTTCTCAGTAGCAGCACGTTACAAAATTAGGCATTTATGTGCAAAAATAATGGATTCCGAGAGATACATAAATGACAAAACCCACATGGAATTCCACCTTTGAAAAGTAATTGCCTTATACAGCTTGCTATACATTCTGTCATTAGTACATCTGTATTCCTATTTCAGCTATGCTTTTAAGATTCACATACACTGGAGTCACTTAAAGTAAACTTAATTGTGTAAAATTTGGTTAAGGATAAGAGATTGAGAAACATGGAGATGGAAATGAGTTTAAAAGTATCTGAAGCAGAAGACAGAAAAGCACTGCAGAAAGCTTCAGAGGAAAACAATAAAATGAGAATAAAGGGAGAGCAGATGAGGCAAACTCTAAACGCGATAACCAGGACAAGCTGGTTATCTTGGATATACCTCAACAGAAAGCACTTAAGACTCTCAAATTCAGACACGAGAGAAACACTAAAATCCAGTGGGGTGCCATGTTTATGTTACATACACTTCAGCAACCTAAGTACTTTATGACAATCTTACAAGTTAATCCTCACTCCTTCCATTTTCACATATAAATTCCCTTCTAGTTCATTCACACACTTACAGAATGGTTCGAAATTGAACTTACTAGGTTCTTCATAAAATCAGATATTCCAGCAGGTTTTACAAACCAGATCCTGACAGTGATTCTGCCGACAACCACATGGTCAGGAAAGGCACAGTCCATCCTGCTGTTAATGCAAGGACCTGCACTATTCAAGTTTTCACTAAAACAGGAAAGTTCTCCACTCTTCGAAAACACCCTTTCTCTTTGAACAGACGCTCACTAATCCTCTTGTCACAATTTCCAATTGGCAGCTCATTGTCCACTGCTCTGGAGAGATCAGCAGAGAACAAAACCCATCAGGTCCCAGTCTGGCAGGGAGCAGGAACTCTGGTTCCGTGCCATGCTCTGACCCCACAGACACACGGAGCTTTTACGTAACCACACTGTGCTGCTGCTGCAAACACCCACAGAAGAAAGAAGCAAAGGGTAAAATAAAAACAGGACAGATGGGGGAGAAAATGAGACAAGGAAACAAACGGGGACAACTTCATGAAACCGCATGAGATGGGACAGTAAGACAACTGTATGATGAAGACGGACTGTGACGCCGTCAGTCGGTGGGCCAGCCCATGAACTGCCCTACACCTCAGGAGGTATTCGAGTGAGGTACTTATAAAAACTAAGTTTGAGTTATCCTCAGAGATCACTAATACTACACTGCTGTCATTTCACAATTGCTGCCATACTCTACTCTTTATCACCCCATTTTTCAAGATCAGATGAAGCCGACAAACACGGGGGAAGAGCTCTCAAACTCATACCCAAGGATGTTTAACTTCCACATGGTCAGGTTTAATATGTGATTCTAAGACAGCATTTCCTGCGCTGACCGCTTCGGAAAGATTTCATCTCAGTATCTGATAGAGACAGGTTCCCACAGACCATTGCCAGCTTTTAAGCGAGTGTGCCATCAACTGAGTCACAGCAACAAGATGATACGACTGAACAAAGCTGTCTAAAGAACCAGACATGATTTAGCCAAGTTGAAAGTGTTACGCTAATTGTTCTTCGTGTAATTTTAGCTATACTGGGAACTGACAGGCTTTCAGATATACATTTTTAAGATCTGCGGACAGAAATTTGGTCATATTAAGATTTGAAATAAATAATATGAAGCAATCTTGAAATAAGTTGAAGGTCAAAACATTATCAGATTTCCAGACAAATGCAGACAATGCAAAAATGTTTTATATCTATACGTTGCAAAAGAGCTTTCTTTAAAGGCAGAAAACAAAAATAAGAAATTTGAATCCTATGGAATCCTACACTGCTACCAAATAAAGGCCAAAACGAGGCTGATTTTCAAACACTATAGGTTTTTCTTTTAGTGTAAAACTGATTATAAACTCTTTTCAGTACAACTTACAGAACCCTTCCTTCACCTAAGTATTAATTTTGTTCTTGAAAACAATTTAATTCAGTGAAATCTTTGTACACATTGATCATGCCGAACACAACCCTACGTTACCACCTTTTATGGATCACCAGGAAACTGAAAATAAGTCCCTACCTCCCTACTCCTATCACTCAGATTTTTTTTTAACCTGTGTGTACATATTACAGCTTTAATATTAATCTTGTTCTTAGAACAACTAATCTTTTACCCATTCCTCTTCCACTATTTATAGCAAGGTCTCAAAAATTAAAAATAGGTGTTTTCACTTTCTAGTCAGTTTCACTTTCACTTCAAAATAAACTTACTCAAAACACGTTGAATTTAATTAAACTCAACTGCAGTGAAACCATGAAATAATCCGCAAGCTGAAAAACACTCTCTCAGTTTGTAACAACACAAGGCTTCTGAAGACCGTGCACCCTTGGGAAAAGAGTCTCAGAGGAGTTTCACATCCACAATCTTTGGTCTTTGAATAAAAATCTACAATTTTTTTCCTCTCCCCTACACATGACACTCAGTGCAGTAATCTATTCTGCTACGGAAGAATTCATACCCTTCTTGGCAAAATGCTCTCCAGCACATCGTGCCAAAAAAGATTATTGACAGAAGAGATCCGAAGTCCTAGTGACAAATTTAGACAGACAGCTTCCCTTGTTGCTCAGAGAATTAACGGTAGTAAAAACCAGAACCTGCAAGGAAATTAGAAGCAGATGTTATCTAGACACTGAATGACCAAGCATAATGGATTTGAAATCTATGGAACTACTTTAACTTGGACAATAACGAAAAGGCCGCTGTCTTTCCAAAGGTAAAAGAGGAGCTGTCTAGCAGCCTCAGAGAAAATGCAGATTATAACCTGTTTCAGGTACCAGCATGAGGAGTGGTGATTTAATGTTGCTGTTTCACATGCAAGAAAACAATTCATCTCGCTGAACGGATCTTCCAAAGGTCCTGACCTCAAAACCTGAAGCAGCACCTGACACACTGGATGCGTGTGCTTTATTTGTGAGCAGATTAGACAATCTGTTGTAGGCAGAACAACTGGAAGAGCGTCACGTTTTAGGATTACGTTCAGCTTCATCTCAGTGACTTGCTTGATCAGAGGAGCACATCATAATCTGAGATCTCAAGTTACCGTAACTGAGGATTGCTTCAGCACAGAGTATTACATATGAAAAAGACTTATTTGTAAATGAGGAATTAAAATTGTTATTTCAGCAATTAAGAATCTTAAAAGAATTTACAGTTTTCAACATCCGAATGCAGAGAGAGCACTGTTACAGTAAGATGATTTCCTATTTCTGCTCATTATGTAATTAAAAAATTCAAGCAACCTTCTTTCTGTAAAAAGTACAAGGGAAAAAGTGCATTTATTCCTTTACAGAAACAACAGAAGTGAAAAAAGGCTCCAAGGAACAGTAGAGAATGCGGGGTGGGAGTGTATTTTTAGAAAGGGAAAATAGAAAGAGCCAGGAACAGACAGAGTCACTGCCATCACACATACTGACTGCTCCATAAACACAATTACTTCCGTGGCTTCTCTGCACTCCTTCTTACTACTTGTAAGTGTCCACTTTTTTAACTGCCTTCAGAGCTCCAACTCTACACAGTAAGATGGATGCACACAGGTTCCGGCACCTACGTAAAGCTCTGTGAAACCACGAAGACTCGGTTCAACAGAAGAGGTCTGCCAAAACCAGAGTCACCGCCGAACGACGTAGGATCTTAGCCCAGGAGCTCTGGTAATAATGACCGATGCTTCCTGCACTTGGCAAAGCGAGGAGACAATCACTGTTCATTCACATCAGTTCTGGAGATGAACAGCCTCAGAGGCACCAAGGCTTTGACAAAAATCACAGAACATACCATAATTATTTTTTTAAAAAAGAAATATAATAAATACATAAAGTGATCCAAAGACAGATCAGATCAGTGTACATCGTAGTAACAGAGAAGCAATTTTACCTTTTGGGTTTTGGTTTGTTTTTTTCAAAGGATAACAGAACACTTCTGTATTTTGATCTGGTACTAATCAGTGAATGTAAGTCTGCCTCCAGGCATTTCCAGAGCTGGGATACAATCACACTCTTTCCCAGCTGAAATCTTGCATGAGGTTGTTGAGCTGTATTCTAGTCGCAGAGAAGAATCAAGGGACTGACTGGTTTAGTGCTCTCTTGTTTCATTTATGGCTACACAATATGGTATTTAAACACTTGCAAATTTATTTTTAGGTGTTTGTTCTTGTTTTAGTTCAGAAATATTGTTAAGTATTTGCTTTTGTTTTCAAGACTTTTTGACTCAGAGCACTGAGGAAGAATGCAAGTAGCGTACAGGCTACACAAATACACTCAATTAAGAAATAAACTGAAGAGAAATAACTTATTTGCAGCAAAGCTTCTCTTCCAGATTTCCTGAGCTACCCAAAACACTGTCAGGTATAAGATGACAAAATATCTTTGCATCCTTCAAAACTCTCAGCAGAGATGTGTGCAAGTCGCAGACAAGGGCAGTGGACAATTTGTACTTCTTTATTTCTCACCTAATTAATGACCATTTCTATTTAAGCGTAGTCCTGAATAAACCACTTGGCAATCACATTTCAGTTGTAGGGATGATATCATCACAGATCTTTACTTTGGAGCCTCGAAGACTGACTCTTCCCTCCTTCTTACTTGGTTTTTAGCTTCTACCTCTAGAAATATGGATATTCACAGTTTAAGGATGCATTTAGGAATTTCTCTCAGTTACTCTTCCCATCACTTAAGTGCTGGGACATACAGAACACCTAGATCCATGCAAAACATTGGAAACTGAAGTTTTCAATACACAATAATTCCATATTGCATCCCTAAACCAAATGTGCAGAAAAGGCTGGTGATATTGGAGGCCTTGCCAGAGTCATTAGGAAGATATCAAAATTCCTGAATTCGTTGTTCAGATTTCATCTCCTTACCTAGTGCACTATGTAAAATTACAGATATTGGGTTACCACTGAGCAAACACATGTACAAGGCTCAAGCACCAGTATCCTAATTCAAATGTAATTACTCCATGTAATCCAATATTGAATTTGTATGCTTCTGAATAAAATTCAAGACAGAAGTTCACTAATTTCTCAGTAGTACACTAAAAATATTAACATTGTTTCACTACATTTCAAAAAAACAATGTTTTAATATATTAAAATTTTCAAAGTATTAGCAAATTTCAAAATTCAGGAACACTGAAACACCAGATTGACAGATTCTTTATAAAAAAGCATCAGAAAACTTTCCCTTTTCCCTCTTCTGATGCACAAAAACTACACAGACTGTTTTAAGAGACTTATGTTTTCAATAAGAGTTACTCCCTACCTATATTACTCTATCTTACTCTAGGACGTTAGGGCCAACCACTCCACCAACAGTTAAAAAAACCTGAAGAATTTAAATCTTACTAAACGGAATAATGACTACTCAGTTGTTTAAAATAGTATCAGATACTTTTTTCCCAGAGGTCTGCTTTGTGGAAAGGAAAAAAGCCACACATTTTAAGAGAGAGATTTTTTTCAGCTTTCCTTCTACAGCATAAATGTTTCACTGAACAGAACAAAGCAGTTCTTCAGGTTCCCAGAAAGTTCTTTTTAACTTCTGGTTATTTTCAGCATAGGTGAATTTTATACGCCATTACTTTTACTGGGGAAACAAAACGTACATAGAAAAAAACCCAGAAAATTATTAATCCATCACAGGAGGGGAAAAACAATAAAATCCCTGCAGCACCATTTATGACCACAGCCTAAATCGCATGAAAGTGAAACTGAGCAGAAAGAGGGGTTAAACGGATGCCTCACTGTCACTATCCGTAATGCCCAATTCATTAACTCTTAATGCCAGATAAACACCAAAACCGGCAGGTTTTTTGACACTAACGGCCTTCGGAGACGTTCCGAGGGCGCGCACGCTTGCGGACACGCCGTTCGGCTTCGGAGCGGCCGTTTCTGGGCGCTGGGGAAGGAGGTGCCGACTCCGAGGCCTCGGCGGGAGCCAGAGGCGCTCGCAGGGCGCCCGGCAAAGTTTCAGCCCGCGGCCTGCTTTGGGCCGGGCTCCTCTCCCCGAGAACGGCCTGCTGTGCCCAAACACCCGACAGCCAGGAAGAAACCCTCGGCGACGGCCGCGCAGGGCCCGCGGAAGACGGCGGGGCACAGGCCGCGCAACCGCCGCCCGAGCCGGCCCTTCCCGGCCGCGCCACAGCGGCGGGGCTTTGTTCGGGCGGGCCGGAGGCCGCACGGCCCGGCCCGGCCCAGCCGCAGTACCGCCAGGCGGCGGCGGGGGGCGCCGGGCGGCCGGTGGGGCAGCCGCCGAGGCCGCGGCAGCCGGGCCCGCCGCTCCCGCATGCGCGCTGCGGCCGAGCGCCAACACCGCTCTAACCGCCCCCCCCCACCGCGCCGCGGCCGTTCCTAACGGACACCCCCCGCTCCCTCCCTCGCGGAGCGGCGGCCGCCGCCGCGGATCACTAACATGGCGGCGGGCCGGGGGCGGCCGCAGCGCCGCTCCTACCTGCGGGTCGGCGGGAAGGGAGGGAAGGAGGCGGCGGCGCCTCCCGTTCGCTGTCGCACCAGCGGCGGGGGAGGGGAAGGAGGGAGGAGGGAGGAGGGAGGGAGGCGGCTGCGCGAGCCCCGCGCACGTCTCGCCGCGCTCGCGAGAGCACGCCCGCCCGCTGCCCGCCCGCTCACGTGCCCGGCGGCGGCCGCCCCTCCGCTCCGGTACCGCTCGCCTCCGCACCGCTCCGGTCGCTGGCGACGGCCGCCCGCCCCGCCCTCCGTGTGGGTATGTGGCCTGGGGCGTGTGAGGAGGGGGAGGGGGGGGGGCTGGAGAGGGAGGGCGAAGAGGAAGCACCGCCGGGGCCGTTCTCGCGAGAGGTCTGCTCACCCTGCTCTCGCGAGAGCTCCGCCGCGCCGCACGGCGCCAGCCCGCCGCTCGGCCCCCGCTCATTGTCCGCGCGCTCCCGCGGGGGCGGCTGGGAAGGCGCTCGGGGGCGGGGCTCGGCGTCGCCCGCCTGTCCCCGCCCCCCCGCCGGCCCGCGCTGGCGGAAGCGCGCGACGGGCGGGGCGTGAGGCCGCGGCCGCCCTCGCCCTCCCCGGCGGCTCCCGCCCGCCCAGCCCCGCCGCCACCGCCGCGGGGGTCGGTGGCCGCTGAATCCCAGGGTCCCCTAGGAAGAAACGTGTCCACAGCCCCGCCGGAGGGAAACCCTCCTCAGAGCTCTGCTGAGGGCCCGCCCCAGGCACTGCCTTTCCCGCTTTCCGTGACGGGAACGGGTAACGCCCGCCAAGCGCCTCAGCGCGTATTTGCCCAAGAGAATTAGGATTCCTCGCCGGCCCTTGGCTGTTGTAACCCCCGCAGCGTTGTTACCTTTGCGACAGGGCAGGCACTCATAGTCCCTGCGGCTGCCCAGGCCCGGCTCCGGGGGGCAGCGCGGCCGCCGTGCTCCGCCCGCTCGGGGCTCGGGCCGCTCTCCCTGGCCGGGCGAAGACGTTACCACCTACAGCATCTGAGACAATGGGCTCTCAGTGCCTATTAGGTTCATTAGAAGATTCTGGTACAAAATACCCCTACAGCTTATGTAGGAGGCCCTTTCCTTCTCAGCCAAGCCAATATCGCCACCTTGCGCTGGTGTGAGGAAAGGTCACGTTTCCTGCGCTCTCCTCAAACTCAGTGACCGAAGTCGTACTCGGGCAAATACTATTTCTGATCTGAAATTCTTCCATACTCGTATTCTTCCAGTTTTTTATTCTTCCATTCTTTGCCATGTTGGAAGCTGTCGTGTTTCAGCAGCTTCATGAAGGTGACGACGTGGAGCTGAGCTCAGTCCCCGGGGAAAGGGAAAACCTGCCTTTTGGATTCATCACAGGCTGCTTTTCCCTCTCTGTAGGTGGCTGGAGAGCACAATGAATAACAAAAAACAATAACACAGAAGGTATTTGAAAAAAAAAACCACAACAGGACTGTTCCAGAATACGTGTTGAAATAATCTGAAAGTGCTCAGAGAACAATCCCAAGAAATTCAGCTCTCTTAACAAGCACAGGACGAAAAACAATTAAGTGCTCGAAAACAAACACATAAATCTAAGTTAACAATACTGCTGTGCTCCAGGACTGCAGAGCAGGAAAAGCAAAGCGCCTTGATGAAATGTAAAGCAATCCAGCTGCTTTTGCCCAGTAAAAGTCATATATAGATTGCAAAACACATGGGGCTAATAAATGCAATTGTAAATCACGTCAGCATTTCTCAAGCAAAAAAGCGGGTCTTGCTCCGTTTCCCTGGCTTTATTTCAACGCCAGTTGGACCACATGGGTGTTCTCTCAATTTCCTTTGTCGCCCTTCGATCAAGGCACCAAACAGGCATTGAGGTGAATCATTTTGGCCTTTATTGATTGCGTTTGCGCTGCAGAAGGAGCCGTGCGGCACTGACCATCGCTACCCTGCTCATGCGGCTGCTGCACTGAGACACAGAGCTCCAGTTCCCAAAAGCCTGCACTCGTGCTGGTTACTGGAAAATGTTTGTGACATTACTAGGTTTTTTTTTCTTTTTTATATGGTTACAAAGCACAGGGAAAGGAAAGAGAAAAAAGGCTTCCTCTTCTGCTGTGTTTAGACCTGAAGGGCCTCGAAGAACTCTCTTGGTGCGTAAGGCGTGCGCTGAGCAGAGCCCAGGTCCCATGGGATGATCACCACTGCTATCCTTTTCTGCTGCCTTTTTTGTTAGAGCACAACCAGGCCTGTGAGTCTTGGGTTCAGCTGAGACAAACATAGTAAAGCTCTATCACAGGAACAGTTTTTCAATAAGCCAATGTGTATTTATGGTCCACACAGTGCACGCTTTATGTGGTTGACAGTGGAGCATATATTCCTCATTTTTCGCCAATTTAGGAAATACCTGGCACCGACACAGAGCTCTCTGACATGGTGAAACCCCCACTCACCCTTAGGGCAGACAGCCGTAGGACACCCATCACTTCCTTCCTGGGTGAGTACTGGGAAAGATTGCTGGGCATAACATAAATTAAATCCATTGGAAACCCGATTATTAGTTTTGCAGGTAAAACTTGTTCATATAGAACCAGTTAAATTGTTTATGTATGTCATAGACTTGAACTAAAAAAAAATAATTTTCCAATGATGTTGAATAAACAAATATTTTCATGTAGAGTATAAAAACGTTTAGTTTGTATAGAAATGGCAGAGCAGCTATGGTACCACCTACCACAGCATCTAATTGTAACGTAAAGTGACTGAAGACCATTGAACCATTCTTTAAAAACTTTAGTCTAAAAGACTCCCAAGTTTGTATTATTCCCCAAATGTGGGGTTCTCCAGAACACAGCACTGAATCCAAGCAGGTCAGGCATCTTTGTGAGAGCAATGTCCTCCTCCGACAACTAGTCCCTTTCGAGTTGGAACAGCATTTCTGCCCGAATCCATGAGGGTCATCTCTCCCCTCCCACTAGTTTCAATATATTTTACATATTTGGCAGCCTTCTTCAATTTTTGTGGGCTTCACCTTGCCCCAGGCCCAGGGAAGGGAGATACCAAGAGTTCTTTCAAGCTAGGAACTGAATCATGGTGGGGGGATCTTGGGACTTTACCAGCTGCATACACTGCAGAAACAGGAATTCTACACCTCATTTCCTTTATGGAAACCCTTAAACACCTGATCTCCTTCAGAGTGCTGGAGAAATGAAGCCTTATTAAACACGTGTCTTGGCTAGCTGACAGCCTTATGATATAATAAAAACCAAAATGCACAAGTATAAATATAAGTAAGTTTAATAAATAGAAGTCACAAAAAATATTAAACAAGCAGTAAGGGATTAACAATTACCAAACTGTGTATGTAATCCTTGTTATACCTTGCTCCCAGCCACCTCTGGTGTTTCAAGTTACTACATCCAAATCCTGGAAACAAATACTTCTCCAGTCGTCCCACTTAAATTGTGGAAGTTTCTGTCTTCTCAGTCTCTTGTCAAAGCAGCACCAACAGCTTATTCCTTTTCTTCTGCTGCTGCAGTGAGCCCCCACCTGCAGTGGGATATGCAAACCATTTGCGTGTAATTAAAACCATGCAAAAAAGAAGACTCCAAATTCAACCCTTAACACCAGTTAATTAGCTGATCTTCATTTTTATACCAAAAATGCAGTATTTTAAAAAGCCTGCACATTGTCTGCATCCAATCTAGGATTAACTCCACGGGGAAGGAGCTACTCCACTCTCAAGCGTGCAGAGCGCTGCCAAAGCCTGGCACCGCCCAACGCCAGAACAGCACCGGGGGTGCCAGGAGCAACTCGGCAGCACATTCCTCTCCCAGCAGCATAACACTATCACAGGCACTGAGCAGCAATGGGTAGCTGACTACTGCTGGACGGAACAGAACTCAAAACTGAGGTTTTTTAAAAGGGCAGAAGGAACTAGAGACCCAAAAGTACATCCCTCTTGTGACATGCGCCTCGCTTCTAACCCCCACCTCCTCTCATCAGCGATGGGAAGCACTGTGGGTTTCACTAGATAAACCAGGTTATTATTGCACCAGAGGCCGGCACAACAGCCCGTTCTCAGTCCCGCAGAGCCCACTTAGCTCACTCCGTAGAGCCGAGCACCCCTTGCTGCCCATCAGCCCTTGTCAGCTCACGTGGAGACCTCACCTGCACAGCCCCAAAGGCTCCTGAGCTCTCCGCGGGCCTCCTGCGCAGGTTATTCCTTCACATCTCCTCTCCACAGGCACGGGTCACACTACCGCAAAACTCGGTTTTCTGTAACTCGGTGAGGACCCGTTACCCGAGGGCTGTATCTTCCCGACAGTTCTTTCCAACCCGCGACCTCCGGGCTGCAGCCACGGCCTCACACGCGCTCCAGCCGCCCGTGCGCTGGGAGCCCTGCGGAGCACAAAGAAACATCGCTTCAAGTATTCCATTAATTAAAGCTGTACTAATAGAGCCAAGCAGCTGGGATCTGGCTTGGGGAAAGGGCGGGGGGGGGGGGGGGGGATATAAAATCAAACCGAATAACAGAAGTTTCTCTAACCAGCACAGCCTGACCAGACTAACCCTTCGGCCCCCGGCCCTCACAGCTCGGAGCCAGCGCACGCACCGGCCGCGACCACCCCTCGGCCATTAGTGACGAGGTGGGGATATTTCACGTGGCGTTTTCAGTTTCCAGAGCGCCGGGAAGGAGATGAGGCAGCCCCCGGTGGCGCAAAAACCCACGGCGGGAGAACCGGCACGTCCCCTCCCCTCAGGGCGGCGGGAGAGCCCCGGCGCCTCCACCTCCGCCGCCCTCCCCTCACGGCGGCCGGTGCGGCCCGGCCCAGCCCGTCCCAGCTCCCCTCATGGCGGCCGGCGCGGAAAAAGAACGGGCTCGGCCGCGCCGCCGAGGTGGTTCCGCAGGCACCGCCCCGCTCGCCTCGGCCACTCCCCTCGGGGCGGGAGTTGTGCTGAAGTTTTCTCGCAGCGGTTCCGTGGGTTCTGTGCCGCCTGGCACAGCGGGGCCCTTGGGTTTGTTCCGTGACTCCCACGTGGGGCGGGGGGCGCACGGCAGCGGCCCTGCTGGAGACTCGAGTCGTTTGGGTTGAAGAAGACCTGTGAGATCATCGAGGTCCAACCATTAACCTAGCAAAGCCAGGTCCACCACTAAACTGTGTCCCTCAACACCACATCTACAGGGGTTTTAGACACGCCCAGGGATGGTGACTCCACCACTTCTCTGGGCATCCTGTTCCAGGGCCCAACAACTCTTTTGGGGAAGAAATTTTTCCTAATACCCAATCTAAACATCCCCTGGCACAGCTTGAGGCCGTTTCCCCTTCTGTTAGCAGTTTTTACTTGGGAGAAGAGATCAACCCCCACCTCACTACAACATGTTTTCAGGCAGTTGTAGAGAGCAATAAAGTCTCCCCTCCACCTTCTCTTCTCCAGGCTGCACAAGCAGGAGCAGGGCAGATGAGGGGCAGGCAGTGAGGCCCCGGGCACGGGTGGTTTTGGAGCTGAGAGCAATGGTAGAGAACTGCTCTTGCTATTTCAGGAGCTCCAGATGTTGGTCTGTCCCATCCTAGGCTTGTAGCACGCAAATTTTTGAAGCATTGCTGCTGCAGGTCCCTCAAGGAGATGAGTTGTGTCACCAGAGTGGTTCATGTCCCAATTTAACCCATCCTGCTAATTATGGGAACAAAATCTCTCGGATGTGATCACTCCTTTATTCTGTAACCAAGTGTTTACCTGACAGGGGTTAATCAGATTTCTGGAGACTGTCGAGTTGCTTTGAACACAAACTGCAGGACTGCCTCAGCATGCAGGGAGTTCCAGGGAGGCTGTGTCTGGACCGGAGGAGCTCTTCCGAAGGCTGGCTGTGCTTTTGTTGTGTGGTAACGTACATCTCTTATCTGGCCTGAAACCAAGTGTCTCAGTCCCTTCAGTCCCCAACACAGCACTTCCAGGAGAAAAGAAGGGTGTATTTAGCTTCCATCAAGCTAAGATGAGCAACAGGCCAAGCAGGGATCGCAGTATCAAAGGACAACATGATGTTTGCTGAGATCAGCTGTGGCCTAGGAGAGAGGGAAGGGTCAGCACAGCCAACTAGAAGAAACCAGCTTGCAGGGAGTCAAGCCAACGCTATGCACACTTCTGGGGTATTGCTGCAGGCAACTGCCTGCATCTCCTGTCCCCAGGCCTGGGAGCAGGTGGGAGGTCAGGCAGAAGGATGTTTTCCAGCCAGGTGCTGTTTCCAGTCATGGCATGGTTGTGCTCAGCTCTGCAGGCGGGTGCCTGGCCAGGCTCCAGGCACGGCCTTGCTGGGCGCAGCCTGTTTCAGAAGCCTTTTCTCGCCTCTCGGAAAGGTACAGCAGACATGGAGAGAACGTTCACCAGGAAGCTGTGACAGGAAAGGGCCTTACTTGATGCTCATGGCAGAGCCATTGTGCTTCACCTGGTGTAAACACTTTTCATCCAAAGTTCACGAATAACATGCAGGCATTTGAGGTAAATCAATGCTCCGCACCTTGAAGAGGGGTCCCTTCGGAGAGCCGGCCAAGTTAACGATCATCACACCAATATGGCTACAGATCGTCCTCCCTTTATTGCTCCGGACAGCTCAATATATACAGTTCAGCAGTGTCCCCGCGCCTGCCCCTTCACAGAGTTGGTCGGTTACAGGTTTACACGCGCCAGCGTTTTATTGGGCAGTGCCATTCCACTATGCAAGCGGCTATCACCCCCTCTTCTCCCCCTGGGGCCAGCACCTCCCGCCAAGCATCTCGCAAAGCTCTCACAAAACAGATAAAACCTCCTCCTCCCTGTGTTCCAAGGCAGCTTCAAGGACAGAGCCTCTGTTTAGGCCTACGCTGGGTTGTCCACACTTTTAAAGTTATACCGCACCTCTGCTCCACAAGAAATTCCTCTACAGCACCTAATTACCGGAGGGGAAAGCTGTGCAGGAATGGAGGGAAATCTATGCTGTGAAGTGAGAGGCTGGGCCTGGCATCAGGAGTTGCTGAATTCTGGTGTTTGGCATTCAGAAATCTTTTGAAGTATCTCCCTGGTCCTGGTGAAAACACCTTACTATAAGAGGCAAGGCATATTAATTTGGGTCCCACATTGTGCTAACGAGTTATGCAGCTTCCAAACTGGAGCTGTCGCTTAGGCAGCCTGCTCTGTGGCTTGGCAGAGCTCATCATCCATCCCCATCCGTGGGCACATGCTCTCAGCCACAAGCGGTGAGACCTCCAGTAAGAAAATCATGAATCTGTCTTTGCTGTTAACTGTCCCTCCAGCTTTTCATCAGCCCCGGCTCTTCTGCACTGGAGCATTGCCAGGGAACTGTTGTCCTTCACCAAGTTTATCACTAGCTGGGAAAGCACCCAACGCTTTCCACCGCTCAGCAGCAGCCTCCCTTCCTGCACACAGCCGTGGCTGTCCTGAGCAGAAGCAGCCCAGAGCTTCCTGGGGCGAGGCAGGGGCAGGCTGTGCCAGGGAGGAGCACCCCACGGGTCACAGCCCGCATGAACATTCCCACATCCAGGAAGTACAGCTTCCTACCTTGGGCTGAAAAAAGACCAAGAAGCATTTGAAGAACAGAGATGAAGTGGATGGTTGCCTGAGGCAAGAGACACCTCCAGCTGATTGTCAGTGGCATCCCCAATCTCTGATCGCCAAAGCTAGAGGAGGAGCATGGGGAAGGGATCCCAGCCTTTCCTGAAAGGCCTTGAAATGTTTCACTGGAGCAAAAAGTTCTCCTGAAAAACTTTCTCTGAATGGCTCCCAAGTGAGAGAGGTCATAGTGACACCACCATGCCCGGCCATGGACACACGGAGCACCGAGCAGGTGTTAAGGCAGCCGATAGAGGCTGGGGAAAGTGTGGCTGCATCCCTCTCCCAGTGAGGGACTTGGCAGGACTAAAGTCTTTCTCTGCTTGTTTCAGGGCAGGTTTTTTTGCTATTGGCAGCTGTTTCTGAGCTGACTCTCCCTACCTCGTGTGTCTGAAGTGCAGTAGCAGGAGTAAGCTCACCTGTGCTCAGGCTCCCATTAGCCCGCAGTTGATTGCATTTTTTCTGGCTTCACAGATCCCTGCATTTCCTGCGCTGGTTCTCCCTGCCCCTACATGGGCATCTCAGCATTGAGATCGGTGTGCGTGCTTACAGCAAAGTTGGTCTTGCTGAACTCTCTGGCTTCAATCTGGGAAGAAAAGTACCTTTACTACTTGGAACCAGAGGACCTTCCACTGCAGCTCTTGACACAGGTGAAATTGCTTTTGTAGCCAGAGAATTGAACTAGAGAGAGAAATATTAACTGAATTAATCATTTTCACTCTCTCAAAGCAAGAATCGGGGCTTTTGTATTAGAGACAAGTTTTCTCTTACCCCCTGACTTGTTAAATGGGGATGCTTCTGGCCTTTCTATCGATCTGAACAAGAGCCATGCATTTCATCTGACCCTGCAGAGGGGACCCTGCAATTTCCACTTCCCAGCTGTCATCACAAGATGGCATTACAGCCTTAAAAGCTGAGCAGGCTCTGCTAATGATTGGAGATCCTTTTCCAGACCTTAAGGTGTCCAGCCCGAGAAGAAGCTGTGGACTTAACCCTGCCTGCTGAGCTCCTCTGCCAGGTCTCAGCCCCCAACACTTGCTTTCAATCACATCCCTTTAATGTCAAGGCTGTGCTTTAAGCACACAGCATGCGGGGAGAAAAGCTGCAGCCATTACTCCTGTAACGTGTGAGCCATCTAATTGCATTGATTTAAGCTAGTTATAGTTTTGACAGCTAATGGCATGCAGACCGCTTTAATCTTGACCTGCAACACCTCCGGCTCTTGCAGGCCTTCCTCTGCCCCCAAGCAGACACTGCTAATCAAACCAAGCAGTGAAGTAGTTTAAGACATGACTAAAGGGAGCCAAGGGCAAATCATGAGCGAAACGTACCCGACTCGTTTTGTTGCAAAGCACTGTCAAATTAGAACTGTCTTTTGTTTGCTCGGGAATGATTTGGGAGAGCAATGACAAGTCGTTCAATAATTTACAGTTTTAAAATAATAACAAAAAGAGAAAAATCACTCTTCTTTTTTTTTAAATAAATAAAGCTTACCTTGAGTTAGGTGCATAAAGCCCTGGTGTGGTGTGGTATCCTGTCTATGTGTGTTGTCCCCCCCGCCGCTACCTCTGCCCTCCCGGGGATGCAGCCTGTCTTGAGCTGCCTGCCCACCCATAGCATGGCCCACAGCTTGGCCCCACTGGTGAGGAAGCTCCAGCCCCACATGCTGCCTCATCACCTCAGGAGAGGGCATCAGCAACAGCCTTGGCTCGCCTGAGATTGTGCTCTCCTTCTGCCCGCATTGCTGCTATCAAAACAAGCAACACTTTTCCCAGGTCAGGCTGAGTAGTTTCTGTTTGTCAAGGATTATACACAGCTTGGATCAGCTCCAAGGGACCAACAACCCTTAAAAGCCCTGACCAGCCTCACCTGACACCTCTATGCTCATAGGACAGGAGCCCTATTTAAGTTCAGCCCAGAACTTCACTCTTTTTGTGAGTGATGTTGCAGGAGTGCCTGGCTCCAGCCCTGCTCCTGAGTGGAGCCCTTGGCTTCTGGAGGGACTCCCAGATGCGTGGTAGTTGTGTCTCTGCCTCTCTTTTCCAGGTGAACTTCAGACCCATGTTACAGCTGTGCCTCCAGCCTCGTCCTTGGCTCATCTCCTCTTGCTCCTGGACCTGGGTTGTTGCAAGCTGACTCTGGGACTGCTGACAGACCTGGCTGTGCTCAGGCTTGCTGGTGAGGATATTTCTGCTGAGGCCACCTTGGCTGCCAGTTTCTTAGGGAAAGCAGGTGGCCCTTCTTTTTCCCTGCTGGGCCCATTGTCTTGTTGCAAGAGAGTAAGTACCAAACCTGTTAGTCCCTAAGCTAACCCTGCTCCTCTGAGGACCTTCCTGGGCCCTGGTGGGAGGGAGCTGTCCTGCTGTGGTGTTCACTGGCTGTATCAGCAGATGAAGTTGTAGGGCTGGGTTAACACGAACCTTACTGTTCTTACACATGAACAGATGGGTCCTCCAGGCTTCATCCACCACTTGCTGCCTGTAGGAAACAGCCCTGATTTCACTGCACTTCCTTCCCTGGCCAAGGGCCCTGTGGCCACCAGGGCTTGGTATTTGTCTTTCATGGTAGATCAGTGGCTGTGCTCTCCTGGGGTGACAGCTCTCCCTGGAGCAGCTGCCTCAGGGGTGGCAGTGGGGCAAGATCTGTTGCTGAGCTGCCTCTGAGGCTGTAGCTGGATGTGTCCCTCTGGGCAGCACTGGGAAATGCTGGTCAGGCCATTCCCTTCCCTGTAGAGCTAGAGAGCAGACTCCCTTGGCCTGAAGGAAGGAGCAATCAAAAACAGTTATATAAACCAAAATGGGCCTGGTGGAGGAACAGAGGCACTGGCACGAAGTGCAGGGCTGCTCAGCATTGGGCTGGGCAGGAGCGTGCCCTGCAGCCCCTCTCCCCGGCTGCCCTCCCTTCCGGCCTGGCTGGGTTTCATCTTGCTGCCAGAACTTGGGTCTTTTTGTTCAGAATGTACTCAGGCAGCATGAGAAGCCCGTGTGTTTTCTGTGTTTGCAGCCAAAACTGCTGCAGAGCAATTTCTTTTTTTTGTCTCTGTTAGAGCCTTGGAGCTCTGCTCCCTTCCCCTCCTGTCCTCCTGCTGAGCTCCTCCCTGGCTGAGTCTCCTTCCCCAGTGTCCTCTTCCCCTCCCAGCTCCTATTCAACTCCTATTTTTAGGCTTCTCTCGCTCTTTCAGCACTCCCATCCAGAAGACAGACTGCAAACTGCAATCTCTGTTACCCAGTGCCTTTCATCTAACAGATCCTGAGGCAATTTCTGAGTGTGATAAATGTGATCTGCTAATCATATGGAGGGGGATCCCCTGGGACACAGCCCACCTCTGGGACCTGTGGTAGATCTCACGGCATCAAGCCACTGGGTCTGTCTCAGTTGCAAGGGGTAAAGTAGCTGCCTTGCCCCTGAGCACGAGCATCACAACTTGCTCCCAGCCCCTTTTCATCTTAGGAATTTACAGCTGCAGCAAGACTAACCAGAGCAGCTCTTCCTCTTTCAGGGGTCCACTGGGTCCCTTTTCAGCAAGGAGGAAGCTCAGGGGAGCAAGCAGCAAAGTGTGAGATTAAATACATGGAGGAGGGCTTGCACAGCAGTGACCTGAGCATGCCTCTGGGCTGGTTTAGATCTCTAATTACTCTAAATCATACTATAATAATAAAACCCAGTTACTCTGAGTGTTATTTTGCTGGTGTAATTCTGTGAGGTCTTGTCAAGCCTGGCTTGAGCCCCAGAGGAGTTTGAGTGCTAACACCAGGAGCAGGGTGCTGTAAGCACGGGCCGTGTGTCCTGGGCTTGGGTGGTAGGGAGGTGTGAGTGGACACACCGAGGAAATTGCCTGCCCAGCATTTTAGAGCAGAGCTAAGTAGAAACAGCTTATTCTATGTAAAAAAAAAAAAAAAAAAGGGGGGGGGGAGAATCATTCTTAATTAGGACAGAAACCCCCAGATAGGCTTTTTTTTTTTTAAAGAAAAAGACTAAAAATATCATTTTTGCTTTGATTTGAAAACTATTTTTGCTTGTCTGACTGCAAGATAAACCACATTTGAATTGGTGATGCATTTCACAACAAAAATATATCCCTTTTCATTTTGAAAATGCTGAAATGAGTTGTTTCAACATTTTCAACATTTACCCCCCTTTCTTAAAAGATAGGGTTTTTTTTGTATTTAGCTGAAATGCCTTTTTCTGAATGGAAACTCTTGATTACATTTTTTTTCCCCACAGCTTTAATTAGAATTAACAATTACAGCTGATTCTTAGCTGGGTGATAAACAGCTGGACTGAATCCACTCTGCAGCCCTCTCTGCTCTGGGACTTCGAAACAAGCTCCAGCACTAGCAGGAGTTTAGCCTTCTGCAACACTTTAGCCTTTTCTAGTTGCTGGAATTTATTTTTCTTTCTTTTTTTTCCCCACTCTTCCTCCTCTGAGGATTAGTTTTTAGCAGTGCAGCATCTCTAACAGTCAGGGAACTTCACAGTGAGTTGAGATCTCATTGATTTCTCGAGGAAGAAGCCGCATACTAATTTTTCCAATTTTCCTCCCATGAGGAAAGCAGGTAACAGCCTCAGGAAGGCAGCTGGGTTTGTAGATATAATGTTCACCTGCTGGATGGCAGGAAAGTCAGAGGTCTGCAGGACCAGCATGGGAAAGGAGACCTCAGCTCGTCTGATGCACTGTCTGGAGATGAAGTTAGTACTGTGGGTAAAAAGTAAAGCATGTGGGATTAAAGCAGAATGGGTAAAGCCTGAGAAAAGCATTAGGTAAGTTTGAGGGGATGGATTGTGCTTAAACCAGAACTCTCTTCGTGCAGAGAGGAGCCCTATGCTTGTCGTGCACGGGGTGAATCTTGTTGCAGGCAGCAGGTCAGGACACCCAGGGGAAGGGCTTGTTGGGGGCAGCTTTCCACCCAGACTGTGGTATCTGCTGCCTCGATGGCTGTGCAGTAAACCCATCCGTTGGCCGAGGGGTTCTCAGGCTCATGACTGCCATGGAGGGCCCTGATGGCCAGCAGAAAGGTGCTGCAGAGAATCTCAGTGGCTCTTTGGGGTTGGAGCCCAGGTCAAAGCCTTCTCAGATGGCAAACCAGGGGTGTTCAGAGCCTTCTACCCCATGCTGTGGGGCTTGGGGTTCAGTTGCCCTCTG
Organism: Trogon surrucura; assembly: GCA_020746105.1. Taxonomy (NCBI): domain Eukaryota; kingdom Metazoa; phylum Chordata; class Aves; order Trogoniformes; family Trogonidae; genus Trogon; species Trogon surrucura. The sequence goes on along the minus strand of CM036630.1, from coordinate 6,494,481 downwards.
TGTCCAGAATGATTACCACACTCCCCAGCCCTTTTGGGGCAAAGGAAGGAATGCCACAGCAATGTGAATGGAGAAGGGCATGGTGGTGGAGGGAAGGGAAAATTAGTTAGTCTGCTCTTACAACCCCTAAAACCTCTGTTTTGGGCACCCAGGCAGGTTTGCCTGGCCTTTGCAGGCAATCCTCTGAGAGTCAGCAGGCACTGGGGGGGTCCTCCAATGTTTGCAGTGCTCACTATGGCTGCCCACTTCTTGGTCCAGTGCTCTTCATTGCTGCTCATCCCCGTGTTGGCTTGTTGCTGCCAAGGGCTGATCTCCCTGGAGACAAGCCCATGGCCTCAGCCTGTCCCACCTCACTGCTCCTACTCCCCTGCCAAACAGTTATTGTCATCTTGGATGATCTTGAGAAGATATTAAGCGAGAGGGACGTTTCTGTATAAGAAGTCTTGCTGTGATTAATGGATTAAGAGATTTTTGTGAAAATTAAAGCCTTTCTTCATACTTCACACTCTCAGCTCTTCAGCTGTTGATTTTCTCCTCCTACTTCTGGACAGAAATCCCCGTGGGCATTGCTTGCTCAATCCCTTTTGCTGATGTTTTCTCCCCACAGGGACCTGGAGCTGTGGCTGGCAGCACCCTCTGCTCTTTGCCACTCAGTTTCCCCAAAAGCTTCACCCCAACAGACCCCACTGCTCATGGGCCAGCAGCTGCAGAGAAGGGTGCTATGAGCATAGCTTATTAATATATGAACCCAGCTCAGGAGAGGGGCTGTAAATGCCTCTTTATTTCCATATTTATCATTGCAGTTCAGACGGATGAGGAATCTGATGGAAAGTTTAGGCGAAACAGAGAGGAAATGAAAAAGTGTCGGTAAGCGGCAGCTCAGCTGAGAGACTGGCAGCCTTGAGGGTTTCCAGCAACAAAAAGGTTTTCAATTACCACACTGCTGCTTGATAACATCTTCATTTCCCCAGTCATGCTGCTAGGATGGATGGGGCAGTGGGTTCTTGCTGCAGAGAACCCTGGGCCCTGCCATCGCATGGACCCAGCTGTTTTCCCAAAGACTGGAGCTTGGCTGTTACAGGGATATGGACCCAAGACTCTTTAAAAAAAAAAAAAAAAAAAAAGCTCCAGAAAAGAGGCCTATTTGGTCTTATTGGTGTTTTACAGGGCTGGCTTCTTCTTGGATGCCAGTAGGTGCCACGAGCAGCAGCAGAATGTGGGTGGTGAGGTACAATCCAGATAATAAGCATGTGGTCACTTGTGCCATGGTGGAAAGTAGCTGCAAAGGCTTTACTGGACAACTCCAGGGCATCCAGTGCTGGGCATTGGTGACAGATGATGATTTAAAGCTCATTTTTGCAGGGAATAACAGCCCATAATGGTTCCCTCTCCTTTAGGTGTGCGACACTGTTGAAATTTATGGTCTTCTTGTTTCCACCTTAGGGAAGTGTTTTATTAACTGTCTCTGCACTTGCTCCTGCACCCATGTGTGCTGCAGTGTGGGGATCAAATGCAGTGTAGCAGAGGTGGCAGAGTGGAATGTGGCTCCTGGGGTAGACAGCCAGAGCAGCAGGGGTGGGTGCTTCCTGGGAGCTTGCCAAGTATCCGAAACCTTGTGCCCTGAGAGGGGCCGTCTGCCAGCGGGGCTGCTGTGCTGGGGGATAACCTGTGAGTCTGTGTCTCAGGTCTGGGTGTCCCCGCAGAGGAGGAGGGATGGAGCTGCCCCATTGCTGCCTGCATGGTCCCTCTCTGGCACTCTGCGATGGTGACTTTTATTCTTACCTAAATCCCTGCTTGGACATCTGGAAAGGCTCCTGCTCGGGTTGTTAGAGGTGACTGCTTCTAGAAAGGGCTCCTGGGGATGCTGCTGCCTGTGTAGTCCCAGCCTGGTCTCAGCCAAGCTGGTGGCATTAAAACTTGATGTTCCCTGCACAGCAGTTATGTACCTGCTGGGTCCCTCTGCTCTTGCTGTGGGCTTTATTATCCCTCCCCTCTGTTTTTAAATCATTTGTGCATGGCTTCCTAGGAAAGTAGCTTTGCATTGATCACCGTTGCCACCTTACCTAATTTAATCCAAACCTGATATCAAACGGAAGCCTGGTGGGAATCTGGTGTGCGGCAAACTGCTTGTCTGTGACGAACAGCGTTGTTAATAACCTGTAATGAAATGCTGGAGTCATCTGGCATTGCCAGGCTCCTGAAATCAAGTAGAGCCTGGCCTTGCTCCCCTTGCGGAATCTGCCAGGCTCCTGCAAAGGCTGAGCTGTCCTGTGGATGCATTTGAGAGGGAGAAGTGTTGTTGTGGACTGACACCCGCTGGAATCCTGGCCCTGAGCTGCTCTACTGCTGTGCTGGCAGCAGCTCACCCAGAAACCCTTGTCCTTTGCCGCCCAGCCCTGCTGGCAGAGCCTTCCCATAAGCAGGGACACCCCCTCAGCTCATCGCATCCCATTTACCGCGCTGGAGCCTCTGAAGGGTTTATGGCAAAAGCCCTTGGATGAGTTTTTTTTAATTTGGATGGTAAATGAAATAGTATTTGGGCTGGTGGTGATGAGAAGCTGCAAGTGGGACCTATTTGATCCTTACAACAATTCAGAGAGGCTGGTGCTGAACTCAGGCTGGGTCGTGACTCACTTCCTGTCTTTAAAGACGTGGGAAGTGACTGCTGCCAGCTCCCTGGAAGCAGCAAGGCCAGCCGGGCCAGGCTGGGAGGGGATGCAGCACGGTGCTGGAGCTGCAGGTTATTGAACAATTACATCGGTTGGAACCTCAATTTCATATAATCTTTTGGAGCTACAGCATGATGCAAAAGGTTGAGGGGAAGGAAAGGCTCAAGGGGAAAAGTGTTTCAGACAACAGTTTTATCAGGACTCTTCCCAGTGACTGTCTGGCCACAAATCCATCTATTTTGGTGCAAGTGTGGAGTAAAAAGCCTGGACCTGCCACCTGGGACCTCAACCTAATGAATCTCCTGCAGCCTGTGAAGTTTGGTTATTATTGAGAAGAACAGCACTGTTCAGGTCTTGGTGTCCTCCCAGGGGAGAAAGGACAATTAGACCCTCCTGGTGACAACAACTCGGCACAGGAGCCCTGTGAACGTGGCAGGGTGATCGGTGAGAGCCCTGCTGTGGGGGGACGAGAAGGTCCCCAGTGCCATCAGCTGCTTGCCATATCTGTGCCTCGCTCTGCTCTGCAATGAACAGCATCTCCTGGCTTTCCTCCATGTCCTTCCCCCAAACAAAATTGCTTGTGGGTAATTTGGCATGAAAAAACCCTCCAAAAATTAAGAGTTAACTGGTGAGTGGCAGTGCTGTGTGGCTTCACAGTGATGGCACCTTGTTGTTTGACTTTGATTTTGGTCATAAATTGAACATTTGGTTATGAGTTTGGGCACCAGCTGGGTAATTCCATTTCTGACCAAATTCAGGACACATTTCCATGGCTGAGCTGCTGGAGAAGCCAGACGGTCCTGAGGAAGGGAGGTGGCTCCAGCCAAGCAGGCAGTGGTCCTAGGCACAAACCACATGACTTCTGAAGAAAATATGAATTTCTGATTGCCCACAAGTCACCCTGTGCCCCTGGGCACCATCACTGCAGTGACTGCACCATCTTGCCTCCAGCTCTTCCTTGGGAAGCAGCAATCCTTGAAATCAAGCATTAAGGCTAGATGCAAAGGCAAGGGAAAGTTTTATTGACTTTATCATGACAGCGAATCACGCCACAGTGTCAAGCTATTGATCTGGGCTTGTGCTGAGCAAGGGCAAGTTTTTTATCTCCCTGCCTGGGGAGAACCAAGCTCTCCCTACTGCTTTGCTGCTGCTTAGGCACAGGACTGACCCAACTTTTCCAGGCCCTCAGCCTAGTTCACTGCTCAACTGATGAAGCTGTTGACCGAGAAGATGTCAGTACCATTTTGCAAGTAATAACCCATTTCTGCATCCTCAATTTTTCTATTTTCCTCTTTTGAACAGCTCAGAGCTACCGATAAGGGAAGTTGAAGGCAGATATTTAGGAATGCCAGTGGCTCTGGGCTTGCAGGCAGCCCGTAGGAGCTGGGCAGGATGCTCTGCCGGGGAATATCAGCCCCATATTGCACTCCACACCCAAAGCTGAGCTATTTTGAGCAGAGCTTGCCCTTAAAAGAAGGTATTTAAACACAAGGAACCAGTTGTGTTAAGTGCAAATTCATCTGTTGATGCTGCTGTCTGGGGGCAGAGTGGTCATTTACTGCGGGGAGATGCTGCTCATTAACACTCTGGGCCACTAACGATGCCCAGAAGTGGCTGCAAACAAAGACAACTGAAGTCTGATGGATTAATGCTGCTTCCCACCAATGCAGCCCACAATCCATCAATTACCTATCCGCTTAGTCCTTTTCTCCATCCTTTTACAATCTAAATAGCACGTTTTATAGTCGCTGCTAAGTGATGTGATCAACATCAATTACCTACTAAAAGAGAATCAAGTCTTGATTTAAAATTAAGTGCTGCATTTTGCCATGTTCTTTATATGTAGCCAACAGAATAATTGCAGTGACATAAAAACTAATTACACAACTCCACAATTAGGCCTCCCTCCTAGTGCTGTGATTGTCTTTAAGTACGTTGATGAAAAATTACTTCCAGCCTTAAACTACTCTCTCACACCCATCTTCTTCAATACCTTTGGAAAAAAACCCCTCCACCCCATCAGATCAAACAGAACTTGAAATGCAAAAGATAATACATGCAGAGCGTGTTTTCTAATCTCTTTGATGTGCGAGCAGTTTCAGACAGTGGGATTAGGCTGGTATCACCCGGGGATGCGGCAGCACGAAGGACCAAGCGTCTCAGCAAGACTTCGCAAACTGCCTGGGGCTGTCGCAGGCCGGTGTGCCGGCACCTTGCTGCATTGCTGTCGGGCTGCGGCCGGGGAGAAACTCTTCCCTCTGCCCCAGCCGGTGTTTGGCTTTTGGGCTGCAAGTGGAGGAGACACCAGCTCTGCCCAGCTGCTGGACTTGGGTTTGGTGCGTGGAGGGGTTTTATTGCTGCCTCTGATGTGCCTGAGAGAGAGGGCTTCAGCGAGATGGCTGATCATCCCGTCAGTGCCAGAACTGGACCCAGCTCAGCTGCCCCACCGGAGAGGCTGTGGCAGAGTTTGGGTGCAGACAGAGGGATGGGCACCATCCGGAGCTGCTGACAATGCTGCTGCAGGAGCTGAAGGGTCCAGAGCCCCAAAGGGAGGAGAAGGAAGAGGCTGGAGTACAGCAGTGGTTTCCTGCATCCAAAGGCCAGGAGCTGTATCTTGCCAGAAGACATGTAGCTGCCTGAAAAGTCATAAACCCCAGTAAAAATCGTAACCCTTGATAAATCTGTGGAGCGCTCCTGATGGGCTTTATGGGGTTTGATTCCAGATTCTGATTTTGAGGTGTTTACATCCAACCCGGAAAGCCTGGGAACATTTCATTGACTGGGAATGACAGCTGGGATTTATTTACAGCCCATCTCCTGCCCCCAGGACCTTTGTGGCTGCCGGCACGGTGCACACCTGAGCAGAGCCTTGAGGGCCCTGGCCTGGGGGACAGTGTGAGTGCACAGCTTCTCACTGGTCCCCTCACACCGTGCCATCCCCTCGGCTGTCACCTGCTGTCACTGAGCACCTTATGCTGGATAATTAAGGTTTAATTTTGGGGCTGGCAGGATGGGTTTGGCTGTTGCCTGGTGGAGCCCGTGGGCATCCTAGTGCACCAGCTGCTCCTCGGCCTTGCCAGCGAGGAGGGTTTGCACAGCTCGTGGCTTTTCTGTTGTTTCTGCGACACTGTCGCTCGGTCACCAGCCGGGAGAGGAGTCTCGGGAAACGTTTTGGCACCCGATTTGAATCAGGATGGCACCGTGAGCTAACGAGGCAGGAGGGACCCACGGGCGGCAGTCCCGCCTCTCTCGCCCCTTCTTCAGCGCGGTGCGGGGGATGTCAGGTGCCAGGGCTGTGAATTAACACCCTCCGGGCTACCTGAAACCTCCCCTCCTCCTTCAAACCGTGCGAAAGAAAGATGCAGTGGGCGGCGGCGGCAGGGAAGATGCGAACTGAGAGGCTGACACCGCCTCACGAACCTCGCGGGTACCGCTCCTGGCGCGGGGGACAGGGATGCCCCAGCAGAGGCCGGTTCGAGGCCGGCGCCGGGCAGAGCCTCCGCACCCCTCCCGGGGGGCGCTCGGGGCTCTGCGGGGCCGGGACACCGGGCGGGGCGTGCGGGGACGCTGCGGCGGCGCCTCACGCGAGAGGCGGGCGGGGCCGCCGGGGGCGGGACCGGGGGCCGGGCCCGGGCGGAGCGTGCGCGGTACGGAGCGGTGAGTGGCGGGTGAGGGGGGGAGCGCTAAGGGGAGGGCGTCGCCATGACACCCCCGGCCCGGCCCGGGCCGCCGCTCGCTGCTGGGGTCCCCACCGCGGGGCCGGGTCCTGCCGACTGCCCGCGCTGGAGCGGGTCTGGCCGGTGCCCTGCTTCAAGAGCAGCCGGCGGTGAGGCCTTGCTGAGGTGCGGGCCTGCCCGGCGCCGTGCGTTCCCACAGAGCGGGAGGGTCCTGCGCAGGGCCCGCAGAGGTGCTGGTTTGGCCTAAGTCCGGGGTGTGGGCCTGCCTTGGGCTGGGCTGGCGTGTGTTAAAAGCGGCCCAAAATGGGCCGGGTGGCGGGCACTTGCCCACGACTGGCAGGGCCCCCCGGGGTCCCCTGCGCTGAGGGGTTTTGAGAGGGATCGAACTCACCCCGGGCGGCTCGGCTCTGCCTTGAGCGCAGGAGCGGGCCGGGTGAGCTCGGGCCCCCTTTGCACCCGGGTGATGCAGAGTAGAAGCGTCCTGGTGCTGTTGGTGTAGCTCTGGGCCCTTAAAATGGGTTTTCCTTCTGGGTAGCGTGAGGCCTGAATTTTAAAACTGTTTAATTATTTTGGTACAAGCTTGCATATGGCTCTCTCGCTGGAGAACCAGTGAAATCACACGATGCGCAAAGCCAGGGAGTGAAAACTGAGCAAATTAGATTTTTTTTTTTGTATATAAACACTATTTGGAATATTGCCTTAAAATGTTTAACTTCAGTGGTTGACTAACACTTGCAATAGAAGTAATCTTTGACAAATAATCAACACCGCCCGCCTCTCAAGATGGCTTAGGTTTACAGTAACGAGTTCTGTAGACACAAATTCTTAGGGGCAAGTTATTTGTTTTACAGTGTTTTGCTGATAGAACTAACCCAGTGCAAATATGGCTTAGAGGCAGAAAGTATGACTTCACTGGTACTATTTAATTTGCTTGCCGAAGGAGGATGATCTGCGCGGGCATTTCTGTCGGCAGAGCTGGCTGCGCGAGGAGGCTGCTCCAGCTGCGGTGGGGAACCTTTTAAGTGCAGATAAGTCTCTGGTGTTAGAAGCTGGTGACACACCCTGTCGTTTACCAAACGTGTTACCGTGGTGTTTCTGCTCCATATGATCATTTTGAATTAATTTGTGCTCTAGGAGTAGTGTTATTACGGGATGGACTTCTTTTTCCCCTCTCTTTTCTTTCCCCCAACTCTGCCTTAAAACACCCACCCTGGACCACCTTGGTATTTCTTGGCAGTCTCCGAGGTGTTTCCATGGTGGAAGCATCAAAAACCTTGCTCCAGGAACTTCAGTGGAGAAGTGCAGCTAGCAGAGGTGAGGGCAGTGTCTGTGAGCTCCTGGGGTCTGCCAGCTGTGTGACCACGTATTTACTAGATTTGGAGGGGTACAAATACCTTCCTTTTAAAGAAGTAAACTGGAAGCTGGCAATTCCTAATGAGTTGTCAGAACAGCCCTTGGACCCGCAACACCAGACTGGTGCTGGTGCTATTGCTGCTACCTTCCCCTTTTTTACAGTTGGCAGTTTCTTCAGCCTGAGCAATAAAACACCTGAAAAACTCTCCAGCGCCTCCCAACCCCTCACTGTCTGTCCTTTCTTGGTAAGGAAATGGAAGGATGCCTAAATACAGATGTGGTCAAGATGGGCAGGTGAGGTTGAAAGCAAATCAGCTGTACGCTGAGAATTGGCAAGGCAGTGGATTATTTGGATAAATTTAGGGATGATAGTCAGCCTTTCTGTGTGCTAATCCTCTCTGCTACTGACTCCCTGTGTGGCTTTTGTAACCCACCTCAGCTCTTGCCACTCGGCCTTCCCCTCTGAGAAACAACTTGTGGTTGCGAAGTAGGTGAATCAGCTTTGATTAAGATTTGTTGAGGACTTGGTTGATAGTTACTATTTTTTATTAGCACACAGATATTCTTAGCACCTGAAGTGAAAAATGACACAACACCAGAGATCTTCTGGGAAACAGCCCTGTGAAGGCGACGGCGCGTGCTAACAGAGACTTTGTCAAATCTCTTCTGGCTGTGGTTCACGAGGCAGCTTGCTCCTAAATCTCTGACTCACAAAACCTTCCAAATCCTCTTGAGTCACTGGGAAATCTTAAATGTTCCTGGATGTTAAGCCCTGCTTTTGCATGAGATTTGTAGATCTTGCCCGGCTTCCAGATTTCTCACAGAGCTTTCACTTGGGGTTTGGTGTAGCTGGGCACGTAAGGCATTAGCTGTGCAGGCACAGCCGCTCTCACCCGCTTTGAAACACCTTGTCGCAATGATTTCAGTTGCTTTCAGCAATCATCACCTCGTGTTATTCTGTCTGGGCTAGGGAGGGCTTGCCCGCTTGGCTGGGTGTGACCCTGGTGGGCTACAGCCCGTCCCACACGTCAGGGGCGCTGTTTGGGGGTAAGAGGGGAGGAGGGAAGCCTCGCCCTTCCTCACAGTGCAGCCAAGCTCAGCGTCCCTCAGCACGTGGGGAGGCCGTCTCGGCTGCCAAAGTAGCTCGGTGGCAAATTGAGCTGAAGAGCTTGGTTTACGAAAGGTAATGAAGATGTGAACTGAAGCAGTTCCAGCTGTGCTCGTTCTGTGCTGCTGTGTGGGTGCCCTTTTGGCAGGATGAGGAGCTCTGTTGTATTTTGCGGAAGAGAAGGCTGCTAATTGAGCTCTAAGGTGTCGCTGCAGTAGTGCTGTAGGTGTGGCCAGATGCAGGATGCTAAAATGGAATGCAGGGCTTGAAAAACCTCCTTGTCCTTGCCCCTGTCCTGAAGCCAGGTGAGAGGTGTTAATGCCGATCTGCACAGGGGCAAGTTCCCTCTGGGGCTTGGTGAAATCTTAGAGCCTAGTGCCTCATCTAACTCACCCTTGCAGCAAAATGATTAGGCCACTTGGTCTCTTGCCTTCATAAAATTAGGAGCCCAGCGGATGGCTTTCCTTGCAAACAGCTGGTAAATGCTGATAATGACCCTGGAGGGGAACACGAATGGAGAAACCCTTCAACAGCTGCTACAGGGCTGAGTGTTTTACACCACTGACGGCTCCACTTTTTGCCCAGACCCTCCAGTTTGTCTGGAACTTTCTTAGCACTGAGTGTAGCCTTTCATGCCAGTATTAGGAGTTTTATGTTCTTAAATCAGAGAAGGATGTTTTTTCTCTTTGCAGCTGGAACTAAGGTGTCACAACGCTAACACACGTCGTATGTTTATTCATCGTTGTGTTTGTCCAGAGAGCTTTCCTCTGTGCTGTATTTGTGTACTTGATCCTTTTTTTTTGCTGTTTCTAAGTACAGTTCTCTGCATTGTTTTCCTTGCATTTCTTTCTATTGATTCCTGGGTGGTTTTGGAACTTTTCTTCATCAGTTCTGATCATGACCTCTGGAGTGCTTCTAGCTCTTAACTGCTGGGCATCCTTTCAGGTTTTGTAAAAGTACTTTCTCTTTCATTGTTCAGGCTGTTAATGAAAAGGATGAATAGAAACAGACCCGGACTGAGCTCCAAGGGCCCATATATGTGATTTTCTCCTGTTGTGACAAGGAATTGTTGATAGCTACCTCTAAAGTGCATGTGTGTGAGTTGCTTTGGTTTTGTTTTTTTTTTTTTCTTAGTCTGTAATGAGTGCTGTGCCTCATCAAGGTGAGCTTGCCTCATCCTCTGGTTTGCCTGAGAGGGTGGATAGAGCGAGAAGGCTGCTTTAATGCTCTTGTGCTGGCCAGAGATACGATGGGCAGTTCTCTGTAGAGGGGCACTGGTGCCCCATTTCTGAGGAGCTGGGTGATTTTTAAGAGCTTTCGTGAACCTCATTTAACTGGGGCTTTTCACTGATGTTCTCTAGGACCAGCATCTCTCGGTGGCAATCCTCCAGTTGCTCAGCCCTACTTTCCACCGAGAGCTCCCAGTGTGTCTGTGCTTTGATAGCAGAGGGGGAATTTGTGTCTATAGTGTCCTGCTGCCACTTGTTTCTCTGTAGATCTCTCCTCAGTGAGAGTTAGGCTTGTCTGTGTGTGACTAAGACAGTAAAAATAACATCTTTCTCCTCAATTTAAAATTTCTTGTGTGGTTTCTCTGCTCTGGGAAAAAAAAAAACTACTTGCTCTGCAAAAATTAATTACACTCATTTTTACAACCAAATAGTGTGTCACTGTGGGAGCAGTTGCAGAATACCTCATTCCACCAAGGGCTTAGCCAGTCACCTTGTTGGCATGAACAAAGCTTGAGGAAGAGTTACTTTAACTGGAAAACATTTAACTGCTGAAAAGTCACTGTCCAAACAGGACCATCTCAGATCACCTCTGACTTTTTAAAGTTCTGAGCTGCTGTGTTCAGCTTTTTGAATTTTAAGAGGTTGGTACTTCTACCCACTGTACCATCTTTCTTTGCACATCAGTGTAACCATCGGCTGAAATTTGGGCCCCGCTGAATTCAAGGACAAGACAGAACTCCTCTATGGTTTTCATCTCTTCCACCTCTCAAGGCTGGTAACTTGGGGCACCCAGGCACAGTAGTTCCCTCAGGCTGTGCTCCAAGGATGACATCAAGGGGATGGAGAAGCTGTGCCCCGTTTGTTCTTCTTTTTTGGTCCATGGTGGGTGCTCTGGGTAAATTTCGGTTCCAGAGGAGAAAGTTGACCCTCACTAAAGTATTCCTGTGCTTTCTGTTGGATTCTTCCTTACCTCTCTCCAGGGGGCTGTGTGCTGTACTTAAATACTGGTGGAAAGATTGTGTTCCACTCTGGATTATGGCTGAAGCTCAGTGATAGCTAAATTGCATCCCAAGTCCAGTTTGCAAAGCCCTCGGGGCTTCATGGGGTGCCACAAGCTGTGTTTCATTCTAGATGTGTGTTTGCCAGTAATTCTGTTGGAGTTTCAGTGAGCAGGTTGTAAGAGTCTTGATTACATTGGTTCTCTGCACAGTCAGACTCCTCATCCAAATAATTCAGAAGCCTGATGTGGAGAGAGGAAACGGATGGTGGAAGGATCATCAGGAGACTTCTGGGTCACTGGAATAGGCGGGAAGAAGATGCATATGGTGGTCTGAAGGAGATACCGAACGAGGTATATGCCTTTAAAAAACTAGAGAAAAATCAGGATTTTTTTAATGGCTGCTTAATTTAAACCCGAATAGTTTCATTAATGAGAGTTTTTAAAGTTTTAACTGTTAATTTTAGAATTCTTATTTCAAGCATGCTTCCATAAAATTAACTTTTTCAACGCAGAAGGCTTTAGTGTCTTCTGTGTTGGTGCTCATTTGCAAGAAATCTATGCACAATTATTTCTTATGTACTGGTTAAATCTATCAGCCAACAGATGTCAAGTGTAGCACAAATGCTACAATAATATTATGGTCTAATAATAGTTATAATGATTCTAATTACCTGGCACGGCTTTTGGGAGAGGCAGACTCAGAAGTTAGTGCAAAGGAGATGTGTAACCTTGAACTGCAGAAGCAGGGCACTTCCAAAGGTGTCTGGGCTGCTCTCCCTCCTCCCTATCAGACATCCCATTCCCAGTATTTCCTTCAGCAGACTGGGAGTAGCGGTCTGGTCTGGTTCTAAATGTTCAGACCTTGTTTGTTCAGAGGTGCAGAAGAGTGTTTGCAGTGACCACAGCGCACACGGGTTGCTGTCACCATGGAAAGGCTGCAGGAGGCTCAACAATCTTCTGCCTTTTATGTAAACCCATTGGGCTGTTTTTAAGTGTCAGGGAGGCTTTGCCACAGCCTGGAAAGCACAAAGCCAGTCCAAATCTGCCTGAGTGCTGCCGGGCAGCTTTCACGGATTGCGGGTGTGGGCAGGTGGGAGTGAGTTGTCGATCCCCGTGGAGGCTTTGCTGTGAGAGGTGAGGAGAGCATGTCAGGAGGCAGGAGCCAGCCTCCTTGCTGGTGCACGAGTGCTGCCCTTGCTTTGCCTTCCACAGTTTGGACCCGCACGGCCTCGTTAGAGCCTCCTTGCCTAGTGCAGGAAGGATGCTGTGTGTGCCAGCTCTGTTACGTCACTCCCAGTGCCACTCTGTGACCATATTTTTCCTTTAGACAGGATCCTGGGCTGCGTTTTCTATATTGCGGTGTTTTTTCCCCAAACTTGCTGTGTGCTGTTACAGTGTCTGGGGGTCCCAGTGCTCATTATTATTGTAGGACAGACCAGGCGATGCATAATGGATCACCCCTTGCTGCAGCTGTTCGTTTTGATTTTGTGACGTGAAGTGGGTGAGGAGTCCCTGATTCATGGGGAAGGATCATTTCTGCAGAGGAAGCCCTGCATCGGCTGGAAGTTGACAGCTTTTAATGATTATGTGCCAGGCTGAATGTTTTTCCTTAAATAATAGATTCAGCATGCTGATGAGAATTCAGCAGGACCTACGGGAATTTGGCTGTCAGTTGCTGATCCCTGGCCTGGGCAGCAGCTGTGAATCTTTTACTGTCTTCCTGTAAACTGGATCCAGAGGTGCCCTTGCAAGCTTTTCTTCTTCATTTCCAGCCAACTCGTAGGCTGGCATGCTCTGCATCTCGGCGTGTGCAGCCCACCTTTCCCTGGGCTTGTGCTGCTGAGAGCTGTGCCCTCTTCAGCCTTTTCTCTGGCGAGGTTTGCCACCTTGCTGGAGTCGGTACCTCCACCGGTGCATCGCCATGGAGATGGGACTGTAGGAGCTGTAGGGCACAGCCTTTTCCAGGTTCCTGTGAAGAAGGGTGCAGTAACGGGCTACACTTGTTTAGGCGAAATGATTTCTCGGAGTAAACAATTTGTCAAAGAACGCTTGGCATCGCCCCAGATGCTATTAAGGAAGAGACAAACCTTGGATGTCTTCAAGCCTGAGCTGTAAGGCTCATGTAATATTCCCTTTGTTTTGTTCAACATCGTGCACTGCTGCTATGACCAACACTGACTCACTAACCTGCCTGTGCTTTTACTTACTGTGAGAAACCAAAGATCCCTTTGTTTTTCTCCTCCCCGTAAATCTGAACAGTGTGTTTCTCATCCTGCCACGTGAGCACCTTTCTGCATCTCTCCTCTCAGCCCAGTGAGAGCGCAGATTTCCACCGCTCGGTTGCAAGGGTTCGCTTCCCTGTGACGGGCACAGCTCTGGCTGAGTTTCCAAAGGACGCAAAGGGTGCGGAGGTGCCTTCAGCTCCCCCCCGTGCAGCAGAGTGCAGGCACCTCCTCAGCCTGGCAGACTGTGCCAGCGCATCCCAGGCCCTGAATGAGCTCCTGCTGTCGTCTGTGGGAGGTTGGGGATGCTGCCCTTTCTGCTCGCCTGGCACTGGCACGCTCTTTCTTCGTCTGGTTTCTGGTACGTGGAGAACTGTCTTAACAAGGTCTAGAGCCCTCTGGCAGCTCTCTGCCTCATTGCCTCCACGTCTCATTTCAGACTTCGTCTGTAAACATCCCTTTGCCCTTGCTAAACACCGTGTCTCTTAATGTCTCCCTGCAAGAGTATTATTTAATTTGTAAATGTTTTAGGACGTTATTTGAAAAATACGATATGAAGCTGTATTTCATTTACTGTAATGATCCACTAATGTGGGCATATTTCAAAGCCAGGCTATGCAGTACTGTGGGATTTAATTAAATTTTGTTTTTCAAGTAAGCATCAATAGACAGACAATAACAAATGGTGGACAATATGCACACAAAACAAAGTCACTCCGTTTTCTTTTCTGAGACTGTGGAAGTGAAAACGTACAGCCTTTAAAATGTACTTGGCCTTCTCATAATTGCAGCTTTAGTGCAGTTACTCACTTTAGGGGGAGGGTTTTTTTTCTTCTTATTCTGTCTTAATTGATTTTCTTCCTTCCCACAAAATGAACTGTTACACTGTGGAAAGTTTACAGCAGGAGCCTTGGGTGATGGAAGTTCTGCTGCAAGCTCTGAATGTGGTTTCGAATATGACATTGTTGCTGACTGGGTTATGGCTCACAGAGATGGGCCCTCATCAGGATTACGAGACTGAAAGGCTGGCTGTGAGGTGCTCGTTCCTGCAGTGGGAAAAGCCAGTCTCTGGATGTGGCTGGATGTGGCATGTGCCAGCCCAGGTGTGGGGAGGTTGCCAGGAGGTAAAAATGAGGTTATTGCATCCAGCATGGTTGTACCCAGATCAGGAATAAGCAAGTGGCTCTTGGTTCGTTTCGCTCTTATTCTTCCAGCAGGGATAATCAAGTACATAATGTATGCAAGGAAGCTTGGAAATCTGTTCAACGTCAGCAGGAGGCTGTTGGAAATCATAATGGCAGTCACAAGCGTGGCACTTGTACAAGTCTTGTAGGGGTAAAGAAATTCATTGGTGATGATGTAAATGGGCTCCTTGGTTTGGGTTTGTGCAAAGCATCCCTTGAGGAGCAGAACGAGATTGCTGGCTGGGGCATCGTTGAGTTCTGACTGGTTTCTGCTAGTGTGGGTTTTGTTCCCTCCTAGAGTTTCAGAAATTTTCCGTTTTTTGGAAACACAACCAGAATTTGCTGAGGAAATCGGTGCGAGTGCACTGGACTTCTGCAGCACTGCAATCCTTTGATTTCTCTCTGAAATCTCTCCTAAGTCAGCTGAAAACAAAAGGTAAATTTTTCAGAGGAGGACTCCCTGGTTTCCATTCAGAGATGCATATCCTGGACTGATGTTTAAAGCTTTGCCTGCTCAACCATCCTGCAAATGGATCTCAGGCAGGTGCAACGGGGTGGCAGGAGACGAGGGCTGTGCTTGGTGCTGGCTCCGCTCACCGCTGGCCAAGCTGGACTGGGTCGCTGTCCAGAGAGCTGTCAGGTGGAAACTGGAACCGGTAAAGCCTGGGAGAGGCTATGGGAACCTGGCTCTCAACTTGTGTCTCTGCAGCTGTAAGTGCCTGAAAAGCATCGCTGTAAAATGACAGACTTGTGTCTGCTAACCTCCTCCTCCATGAGATCTCGGTTTAACACTTCTTGCGTTACAGTAACAGCCTGTGTTTTGCTCCTTGCTGGAAAGCAGCACCACGAGTGCTTTACAGCTCTCCTGGTGCACGTTACCGGCTGATGGTGTTTTCTGCGCTGGATGAGATGCTCGTAGGAAACAACAATCCTGTCCAAGAAAGGCTGGCAAGACGGTGCCCTGTGCTTGGTGCCAGTCCCTGTGGCTGGAGAGGAGTCCTGGTGCAGATAAAATGATGCCTAAATATAACTTGTTGTGAGGCATCAGGTGCTTTTAAATAAGTTCTGGAAAAAAAACACCCCACACAGCTGAGATTTGTGCTGGAGCTACCAATACCAAGGAGAATGCTCTGTGCCTGCTGCCTTGTTCCTTGCTTTAGGCTGCTGGATTTTTCCCCCTTTTTTCGCTTCTTTTTTTCGATATGTAGTGTCACTCGAGGCTCTGTTGCTGGGCTTTGGGGCAGGCAGTTGCTTTTTGGTGACTTGAGGTAACGTCTCCTGCGTTTCTTGCTTGTGCTTTGGATCTCCTGCCTTTCTCCCGTTCACTCTCACTTCACTATGAGATCATCTCCCCTGTGCGCTGGTCAAGCTTCCCATCCAGGAGCCTCGGGCCACAGGCAAACAGATTTTTCTAGGGCTGTTTTTCATCTTCTGTGGAGGGAGAGGCTTTCCTGGCTGTGGTAGGGCTCAGATGGCTGACCCCAGATGAAGGACACTGGCATCTGGAACATCTGGAGCCAGTAGCGGAGCCCTGGTCTGAGGGATTTGTCCTCTGTGCAGGCCAGTAAATGCATGAACTTCATCTTTGCAGGAGCAGGTGAGTGATTTGGGTTCCCCACGTTACTGGCTGGTATGATTAAATCTTGCAGGTGTGCCCAGAGCAGGTTCAGGGGCTTGTGCTTCTGCCCAGCAGGCTAATGGAGAGAGAACGGTGTGCCCTGCAGCAGGGCTGGTGCTGGTGAGTCCGGGACCTGTGCTTCCATGATTTGTGCAGGACTGTGCAGCAAACGGGGGACCCGCGAGGGGCCTCGATGCAAGGTCTGGAATGACGTGAGCCCAGGGCATGGGAAGCTGTGATAGGGCTCAGGAGTGAACCAACAAAAAGGGCTAGGACTGTTTAAAAGCAAAAAAAAAAAGAGACAATCTGTAATTCTGTTCGGGGGGAATTCATTTCTAGTAAGAGGGCACGAGGCTGGCAGGGAGAGGAGCAGCACTTGCTCAGACGGCTGATAATCCATCACAGCGCGTTACCGCACCAGGGCTCTTTGACAAACATTAGCCTTCCCGATGCCTCCCTGGGACGAGCGAGATGCTGTGCCGTTGGATGAGGAGCGTGAGTCTCTGGAATATGAGGAGCTTCAGCCCAGAGTGATAATTTAAATGCCGAATTCTTTTTGATAATAGATACTGTTGATGGCTGCATCTCATGGGAGTGCTGCCCAGGAACAGATTGCATTGTACTGACATGCTTTAAAAAATGAAAAGTGTGCTGGTCTTAGTAAGCACTTGGGTCTGACACCGGCCAGCTAGGTTTCTTGGATTTCTCCTTTGGAGTTTGGCAGCCGTCTGCTTCAGGGAGTACAGTGGTCTCATAAGAGTTTATTTGATCTGACACATGACAAATTGTTTCTGCTGGCGGGTACTTGCGGCGCAGTCTGTTAGCTGGCAGCCGTGGCTTTGCGGGCACTGAGGAAGTTGGGGAAGGCAAGCCTGCCCTCCTCCTCCCCTTAGAAAGTGTCAGTGGAAGGAGTATTGTTTTAGCCCACCTCCCATTCCAGCCTCCTTTTTTGCTGGTTGCTAAATAGTGCTATTTGCATAGATGGTTAATTTTGCTTATGTGCTGGGTGTTCCTGCAGATGCTCACTGCATTTCTCATTGCATGTTGGTGTGTGGGGCAGAAGGAGAGAGCCTGCGTTTCTGGAACCAGACCCAGTTGCCATTAAAGATGCTTTGTTAAGTTGCTTTTTTTAGGGCACCCTTTTAACTCTGTAATGAGTGAAATATTACATTCCTCAGCAGAATAAAAAGTGCACCTCCCCTGTGAGATACTGTAAATACATTTTATCTGTTCTATTACCTGCAGTTTTGAGAAAATGTCCCCTAAGTATTTTAATCTTGTTTTCTGCCATTGTCATAGGGTGCGGAATCGCTTCCATTTGCAATTTTGGGAACAATTACCATGTTCATTAATTTCTTCTCTTTCCTGTTGTCCATCTATTATTACTTCCAAGAAGAAAAAACAAAACAGACAAACCTCTCTAAGTCTCCACTGAAACAGGGCTGAGTCCTTGATTATAAGGAGAGTTACGTGTGCTAGAAGTGTGTTTGTGAGAGAGCATCGTGTGCGTGTGGACAGACCCACCAGCGCCGTTCGAAAGCCCTCAGCCACACAGAGCCTGCCGGGTGCCCAGGCTGGCTCAGCGCTCCTTCCCCTACGGCTAAAGAGGACAGTGCTGTGGGCAGCACGTTTCTGGGCAGTCGTGGCACACCTGGAGCGCTGGGGTGAGGCAGGAGGCTGAAGGTCAGGTCTGCTCAACCACTCGAGTGGTGCTTTGCCTCCTGAAGTGCTTTGCCTGCAGTGCTGGGCTGCTGTTACGAAATAGAAATCAGACAGGACAATAAGGGAAGCGGTTCATCAGCTGGCCCTCTTTTGTCCAGCAACTAAAAGCCAGTTCAGAGATTTTTGTGGAAGTGCTGTTTGCTTTGGTCCTTTTTTTTACTCCTTCTTTAAGTACAGACTGAAAGAGCTGGAGACTGGAGGCCAGTATAATTATTATTTCTTCCTGAATAACAGAATAAATCTGCCATTTAATGCATAAATGACAGGGTTCTTGCCTCGGAAAAAAATACACGGTCTGACCCTGATGCTGCACACCCTTCTATGTGTGAGTACAAGTCCTGCCTGGTTCTGGGTGCACTGACATTTCTCACTCTCTGGATCAGGGTTGGTGCCAAAACTTGTCTCGATGTGTGATATCTGTTGTCACTGGAAGTCACTGTGGAGGCTGTCGTTGAAATGGCCTTGAGTTGGATGGCAGCTGATGGAGCGGCTCTACAGAGTAGTGTCTGTCATGTAATAAAATCTGCTTGCAGAAGGAGACAGCTGAAGCCTGTGCTCTTCATGGGAGAAGGCCCCTTTGTACAAATGTGGCCTGGCAGTCCTGTGGTGGACTTTCCGTCTCCTCACCTGAGGCTGTGACACCACTGGGACGTGGAGGAAGCTGCCTGGGATGTTCTGTTCTTTGAGTGAAGATGCACCTTTTGTCAGAGCTCGAAGAGTACAAGTGGCTAACAGCCGGGTGTTAGCTTTTACAGCAGGCAGGGAGATTTCAAGAGTCCTCCTTGGCTTTGCAAGTAGCTGTACAGTGAAGGCAAAGGAATGGAGAGCAAAAATCAGCATGTCCTTTGGCTGCTGCTTCCTCCCACTGCCTGGGTGTGTTGTGCAATGTTTGCAGAGGCAGCCAGGACTGCCAAAGAAAGCTCCCGTAGTGGGCTGGTGTTGCTCAGCCACTGAGATGTGCCAGTCCACAAAATATCTCTTTATAGAGTATTGAACAAAAGGATGTTCCTTTTGTTAGGACTTGGTCCAGGCTGGGTCTTCTGCTCTTGGTCCAAGCTCCAGAGGAGAAACAATGAGTCTTTGGGACTGAAGGGTGCTGAGGTTACAAACAGATGCAGATGAAATCTGCTCACTCCTGGTTGTATCCAGTTTCCTCCTTTCTTAGTGTAGCTTTTGGGCTGCTGGAACCTGCCTTTGCTGTGCCTGAGGGGCAGGGGGACAGAGCTCCTGACTGAACCCTGCGGCTCTGAGAAGAAGTGGGCACAGTCATGGAGCTCGGGAGGGGCGTGTGGAGCAGTCCACTGCTTGGTGAATTCCACTGACATGATGGACAAGGCGCACAGGCTCCTGCGGTGACCAAGGCATTCGCATAAATGCTGTTTCATAACCTCTGCTGGGATTTGTGAGATGTACAGAGGCAGGTTCCTTGATTTGTCACCGTGTCATAAGGATTTAAGGTTGAGGAGCTCTTTGAAGCACCAATACAGCCTGTTCTGCCATGACAAGGTGGAGATGAGTGCCAGCATGACTTTTCTTCCCCAAGGAAAATGCCGTTTTGCACAGATCACAAGCTGTGGCTCTGCTGCTCTTTGAAGAGACCAGACGGATCGTGGAGACGAGCACTCTGTGCATCATCAAAGTCTGCTCATCAGAAGCCAAGACGCTCAGGAACTCCAGCTCCACATCCTTCATGTCCGGGCAGCAAAAGGAAGGAAGCTCTCTGAGCCAGGAGTCACTTGAGGGATCAAAGCTCTGCTTAGTGGAGGCTGAGGAGGCAGAAGACAGGACGGCAGCAGGAAGGTCACAACCCGTGTGGGTGAGTGGGGCCATCTCATAATGCCACTTGGGCCTCCAGGGAGCTGTGAAACCTCCTCCTTTCCTGGAAGACTCAGGCCTGCATCTAACCCCTGAGAAAGGGACATGCCATGTCCAGCTCCTGCGCTTGGCTGAAGTGATTCTGCAGTGCTTGAGGGATTGTGTAATTAAAAGGATGCTGCGCTGTCATGTTTTCAACTGTTTTTTTCCGTACCTTGCTACAAGTAACATCTAAAACAGTTCTCCCTATCTGACACGAGACGAGAGATGTATATTTTAGCTGTGGTCTCCTTTCATTTGGTGGTGCTTTGTGTGCAGGCAGTTTCCTTGCTTCCTCCCTGATTTCTATTAAGCTTAAAGCAGTGCCCAAGGACCAACAAAGGCATCTTCACCCCAGGTGCAGCAGAAGCACATGTCAGTCTGTAGCCATCTCACACACTAATAGGCTAAAACCCCTTCCCCGATGTAGAGGTGGCAGATGATGAAGAACAGGGAAGGAAGGAGTTATGTTCTCTTTCAGCTTCCCATGTCTGTGCCTTTACTTCTGCACTTGCAGTCCTTAGAGTTTTTTGCTATTTTCAATTTCCTTTGGAAAAAAAATGCTGAATGAATGCTGCCTGCTGCTGGCTGGCTCTTCTGCTTTAGTTTTGGACTGGGGAGGCTTGTGCTTGGGGAGCGAGACTTGGTTTTTAATATTGGTGGGAAATGCCTGGGTAGAAGAATGTAAGTCATCGTGCGAATCACTTCTAGATGATTGTACTGACAGTCTCTCACTTCTCTCTTTGCGCTCATTACTGTCCGTGGGCTTATTTAATTGCTTAAGAAAGGCGTCCTCTGAGACCACTTGAAAAGTATTAATGCAGTGAAAAAAAATAAGCAAACTTGAATACTGCTTTTCATCCAAGCACTTAGAATCATAGAGCAGTTTCAGCTGGAAGAGACCTTCAAGATCATCAAGTCCAACCTTTTCCTAGCCCTGTGAACACCACTAAACCATGTCCTTCAATGCCCCGTGATTCCTTTGGTTGTAGTCGTGCCATCTGTGTTAGGAGCGAAGCAACAGCCCCGGTGTGGGGAACGACTTGTCCGGACTCATGCAGAGGAACCTGCTTAGTGGTAGTTACATTCATCCCTGGAGAGCTCCTTATTTCCCTTCAGGGGAGGGTTTAAGATGGGCTTGTTAGCACTTTATTTTGGATTTTGGTGCTGTTGGCTGATCTGTCAGCTCCTGGATGGGTTTGGACTGTGAGGCAGATCCCAGCGACCCTCCTCTGCCTTTTCAACGTGGAACTTGCCACAAAATTGGGGGACCCCAGCTTGCTTGCAAGGAAGACCCTGAGCTGAGCACCCGGGGAGGCATCCCATGCTATTAATCCTGCAATGCCACGTTTGCCGCCCGTGTGCCGTGCTGCTCCCTGCTGTGGCCTGTATCTGTGGGTCCTCACGTCAAGTAACAGCTGTCACCGCCCCGCCAGTGTGCTGTAAAGAGGTGAGGAAATGCATTTTTCATAAACTTCACAGCTCACGGTTCCTGGCAGATCGATAGGGCTGCTGGAGAAACCCTTCACTTGCCCGCTGCTGGGGCACCTCTGTGCTGGGCGCTCCGCAGGGCTGCGGCAGCGCGTGTCCTCGGACCGGGAGAGGTGGCAGTCCCGATGGGAAACCTCAGACTGAGCTGGAGCTGGAGCTGGCAACTCCCACAGTGCGGGTGCTGCTGTGGGAGTTGTGTGCCTGATACATCAATGTCGGATTGCTGTAATGCTGAACCTGGATCGTGCATGTTTTTTTAACCTTTTAATTGAGTCTGTTCATAGGGAAGCCAGCACCTGACAGGGGAAGGAGGTTGTTACTTGATGCAAGAGCCACGGGTGAACAGCAGGAACTCAAAAAATACAAAAAGGCTGTTTCCAGAGAGACTAGGACTATGCCAATTAAATCTTTGGCTCTTTGTGGGCCCAACTGCAGTGGGGTGTCAGGGTGCCCTGTGTCCTGGCTAATGCGGTGTGTGCTTTCTTTCCTGTTAGAGTCTCCAAGCTTGGGAAAGCAGAGGGGGTAAAAAAAAAAAAAAGCTGAATGCTAACAGACTCCCAGGTTAGTCTGAGGCAAGGTGTCACCTTGCAAATAGGGGCTGGTAGATATGACAGTGTACATGGGGGAAAAACACCACTCAGTTGTAAGTGCTGTGCATGGGAAATTGCAGCAAGGAGCAAGAGAAGGGAGTAGGTACGGGCAGGAGAAGAGGTGTTTTCAACTGGGGTTTGAGGTGATGAGCAAGGGGACAGCTGTTTTGCGTGATTGAGGCCAAGCAGTGTGGCAGCTTTCAGAAGGATGTTTGTTGTGAAGGTCCCTGTGCATCTCTTATCTCCAGGCAAGTCCTAAGTTGGTGCAAATCAGCCCCAGCGCTCTCGTGTGGACCTGAGTGTGCTTATTTGCCCCGAAGCTCTGCAGAGCGAGGGTATCGCGTGGCAGAGCCCTGCGAGAGCAGCTGCTAGAAATTCAGATAGGTGCATTTTTTTGTAAATATAAATGATAAATTCAGTTCCCTGATCTCTGAGACACACTCTGCTTTGGTGCACTCCATCCTGAGCGCAGCAAAAGGATCCCCTCGCCCTGGACATGGGGCTCTCTGGTGTCGAGGGACCAGAAATACGCCCAGAACGGGGATCTTGGTGTGCTGGGGTGAAGAGTGGCCCCTTTCGCTATTGCCACTAATGAGCGGGTGGAGAGGATGATGGCAGCCTCGCTCAAACTTCAAACCACTGAAATATAAAGCTGTGCTCCTGCCCTCTGGAGAGCAGCGTTTTCTCTGAATGCTGGTTTCTGAAGGAATTCATTAAGTAAATTTAATTAATAGACTAAACGATGTTTAATGTTAAACCGTGGCAGGTTGTTTGTGTAAACAACAGGCTTGGGGTTGCTGTGGTTGTGTAGAAGGGGCGATGCCGGCTTTTATCCATAAATGACCTGCAACAACCTGCTCCTCTGCCCCTGTGCAGAGCTGTGGCCTGTGCCAAGTGTTGTCCTCGCCGTGCCCGGGCACTGCTGGGCTGTCTCCTGTCGCTGGAGACATCAGTGCTCTGCTCTCGCTTGCATCGGCAGCCGGCACCGCCTGTAGGAAGGACCGACGTTAGGTGGTATCGTTGCTCAGCTGCCTCGAGAGGGGCTGATGTTAGCTGACAGGTAAGCAGGTCGCCTGTAGGGGTTATTAATATTTATTGTTATTATTTGTTAGCGGCAGTTATAAAAGTTACATGCTTGCACAGTAGATGCCAGATCTGTAAGGGTGCATTTTTGCCATGTTTATCCTTCTCCTCCCTTCCCATCCCCTCTGCCCCATGTCAAAATGTCTCCCCGTGCACTGGTCCCAGTTCAGAGCAGCGTTGGTGCTGCAGGTCAGAGCAGGACTTGCTGCTTGGGGGCAGGCTTGATGCTCTGATCAGCAGAGCCTGAGCCGTGACTTACTCCTGTAAACTTCAAAGCGTGGCCTCCTTGCTGCGTGGGTTTCTCCGAAGGCGGCCAAATACGGGAAGGTGTTCCCACAACTTTTCCCTTGTGTAGGAGTGTTTTTAACACACCAGAGCAGAGTCCTGGTAGGAGTAAATGATGAGTAGCAAGCAAGCAAGAAGTGGCTTTTTTTAAGCAATTTCATAAGCGCCGTCAATGGGACAGTCTGTATTGCAGCTGCACCCTCTCCGCTGAAGCCTTGGTAGTGTGAGGGTGGTTGCAAATAAGTGGTGCTCACTGTCCTGCCTTTCACTCATGTCTGTGAGGCTTCATGCCCGGGTGGGACCCTCTGGCAGGAATTGGGGGCTCTCGGTGTGCTGGGCTCTTGTGTGGAGCTGGGGATGCTCACTGGAGGTAGGAGTGTGCTTTCCCAACGGCGGGATGCCAGGAAGAGCAGAGCTGCTGAGAGCGTCCCAAGCGTGACAGGTGTGGGTGTGACATCAGAGCTCAAATGAAGCTGTGCAGAGCTTGTGCCAGCCCAGTGTGGTGGGTCTGTACTCAGAGAAGTCTGTTCCTGCCTGGTTTTTCCTGGGAGAACCACAGACAAACAAATTGGTGTTCCATCAGGAGCATTGCATGAGTCCCTGAAGGAACCTCCTTGCTGTGGTTGGTTTTGTCATTCAGGGCTCTTCTGCTTTCCTTAAGGTGTTAGATTCCTTATTATTTTATTTTGGTTTCATTACTAATTTTTATTCAGATCCAGTTCTTTGATTAGTCAAGTATATTCAGGTCTCTTCCAGGATCCTTGTATTTTTAATATTGGCTTTAACGAAGAGGGAATTTCAATCTTGCTTCGTTTTGGAAATGTTGATGAAGAGAGGGAGCTCAGACTGATACGGAGCAGGAAGTCACTGGTGCTTCCTTGATGGGGAACACTCATGTTGTATGAGGTTTGGTAGCTTGTTGTGGTTCTTGCAACATCTTGCCTGTTGACTTGCGTCTTCCTGCTGGATCCTCCACTTTAAAACATGCTGCAGGTAACCAGCTCTAGCTAGACATGTCTGGAAGGACAGGACCTGTGCTCTGTCTCGTGAGAGCCGTTGGGGTTTTAATACGGGCAAGTTGTCTTCATGGCTCCTATTTCCAGAGGCAGTCTGAGAAATCCTGTGGTTTGTACCAGAAGCCGTGGTGCAATGTCCACATTGGGGCAGGTCTTCAGGACTGAGACCTGCTAAGCAGAAACGTGGTCATCTGGGCTTTGTGTCCACCAAAAGATGAGTATTTCCAGGCTGGCTTCTCTTACCTTGGTTTGTACTTAACAGGAGGTGTTCTGTCTCTGTGCCTCTGGGAAGAAGAAGGGATGATCCCTCAGCAGCGCTACAGGCTGGGGGAGGAGTGGCTGGAGAGCTGCCAGGCAGAGAGGGACCTGGGGGTGCTGATAGACACCCGGCTGAACGTGAGCCAGCGGGGTGCCCAGGGGGACAAGAAGGCCAACGGCATCCTGGCCTGGATCAGGAATGATGTGACCAGTAGGACCAGGGAAGTGATTGTGCCCCTGTACTGGTGAGGCTGCACCTCGAGTCCTGTGTGCAGTTCTGGGCTCCACAGTACAGGAAAGACATTGAGGTGCTGGAGAAGGTACAGAGAAGAGCAGTCAGAATGATGAGGGGACTAGAGGGTAAGTCTGGTGAAGAGGGGCTGAGGGAGCCAGGGCTGTTCAGCTTGGAGAAGAGGAGGCCGAGGGGAGACCTTATTGTTCTCTACAACTACCTTGAAGGCAGCTGTAGTGAGGCAGGTGTTGGCCTCTTCTGCCTAGTGAACAGCAATAGGACAAGAGGGAAGGAGTTCACGTTGCGCCGGGGAAGTTCAGATTGGATATTAGGAAAAACTTCTTCACCGAAAGGGTGGTGAAGCACTGGAATGGGTTGCCAAAGGAGGTCGTGGAGTCACCATCTCTGGACATGTTTCAAAACTGGTTGAATGTGGCACTTCAAGAGATGGTTTAGTGTTAGGGTGGTGTAGGGCTCAAGGTTGGACTTGATGATCTTAATGGTCCTTTCCAACCTTTATGATTCTGAGATCAGATTTGCAGACTGGTCCTGCTCATCTGTTTGAACGGAGAGGGTTGTGCAGAGCTGACTGTAATGAGTGGGGAAGGGCAGAGCATCTTGGGGCCTCTTAGTAATCCTCTGTTTGTCCACCAGCTGTTCCCTCTCTTATGCACAGGCTGTATTTCAGATTAAAACCTCCTCTTTCTCCTGTCAGTGTAGTTGCACAGTCATCGGAGGAGGAGGGACTGCCAGCCAGGGGACGTCCCTGAGGTGTCTGACTGACACTGCTCTGCTCTTCCGTAGCAAGTCTGCAAAAGTGGGTACTCATTACTGAACTGGGAACCCTGTTGCTCAGAGAAAGAAAGTGGTGGGTCAGGTCAGCTAAATTTGCTTTTCTTTCTCTGTTGCGTTGCACATCACTTAGCACGTCGTGCCGGTCTCAGCCGTAGGTGCCAGCATCATTAAAACGACATTGTGTTTGACGCTAATTGCACTACATGTCCTGAGTGCACCTCTTCGAACAGACAGCCCAATTTACACGTCTCTTTAAAATAGTTTCCTTAACTGTTACTGCCCATCAAACTGTGGCTTCAGCCTAGGAGGCTGTGAGTGCTTGGAGGTCCTCATGTCACCAGTTCAGCTGGAGGGCGTGGGGCTGTGTTCCTCAACATCTTTCACCGTTGGATTGTTCTCCAGTGCTGCCCTGCGCTCAGCGAGGGGAGCTCTGTGGACTATTTGCGCTTGTAGGCACACAAAGTGCTGTTCATTGCTGCTGGCCATCTTGACCAAGGTTGGCTGGACAGATACCTGGCCTGAACTAGTAAACTTGCGGAAAATTTTGCTAAACTTAAAATTCCCATACTGCTTCCTATCCCCGGATGAGAACGAGGATTAGCATATTGTTACTGCTTCCAGTTGGCTGTAAAACTGGAGCCTGGTGAGGGGGCTGGGGAGCTCTCTGGGCTGTCCGTGTGCTCACCCAGAGCAGTGGATCAGAATTCAGATGAGGCTCAGATGGGTTGATTGGAGTGGCACAGTGTACGCAGCGTGGGCTTTGAGTCAGGACATGAAAGAGTGGTGCGTTCCCAGCAGCAGAAGGCATTAATGAAATATGTTCCTTGTACTGACTCGCTTTGAACTGTCACCCAGGACTACGGCAACCACGTTCCCGGGGCTGCGCAGCACTTACTGATGCGCAGCTCGGAAAATCAGTAAGAATGTCCCTGCTAATAGAGAACATAATGGCAGTGCTATTGTTTCTCCAGCCGCCGGTGCAGATGGGGTTTTCTGGGGCTGTGGAGCAGAAACTTCATGTGCCACAAAGCCGAGAACATTGCCTGCCCTGACGGGAGGGCTGCTGCCAGAAACGGAGGCTTCTTAGAGTGTGACTCTTTGCTCGTTCCCTAGAACCTGATTTTCTTTGACATCAGAGGATTACTGGGGAAAAAAACCTGACATGCCACCCCACACAAGGGGAATTTGTGGTCCTCCTGTAGCAGTTCTGGTGCTGACCGGCTGCAGCTCTGCGGGGGTGCTGCTGGATCCAGAGTGGTGTCCTTAAATGGGAGCAAGTGCTCCCCATGCAGGTGGGGTCATGCCTACCACCCTTTTCTGCTTTGCGAGCTGCAAGGGTTGTTTCTGAAAATGCATTGTATCCACATAGTGTTCAGTTTTGGAAATCCTCTCACACTCTCTGCGTACGTCTGTCTTGTAACAAGTTGTCAGCCTGCGCAGGCTTCTCTCCAGGAGCTCCAGGCCCCCCCAGTGTTTCACATGTTAGGTCCTCCTGCCTACCTGGGACCGAAGCAAACTGCTAATTGTTGTGCAGATGTCATCTTCCAGGCAGGCGTGAGGTTGTAGGCTTTAAAGAGGCTGTACTGTCATTTGTTACCAGCCTTCTCGGTACACGTGAGCTCTATTTTTATGGGAGTGCGCGTTTTCTTTCAGCCGCTGCTTTGTTGGATCTTTTTCTTCTTTTCTCTTTTTATTTCCAGGCTCGCAGGTAAAGTTTTAGGGATATGTCTATTTTTCATTATCCCAGTTTTGCCGCTTGTTTTATAACCAAGAAAATAACCACCCCAAAAACTGTTTCCTACGTAAAAAGCAGCAGTTTGTTCCGAGGTGAGTTGAGGGGAGGCCAGTCTGTATCGGTCAGTCTGAGACTGAGGTCCTGACCACGGCACTGGGTACGTCAGTCTTTTGGGAGCAGATGGAGTTTGAGCCCATGAGCTCCGCTCTGGATTTTCCAGCACAGGAACCTGGGTGTTAGTTTAGGCTGGTTGCACTTGGCAGTGCCCCGAGAGAGGCTTTAGCCACAGGTTGTCTTTGTCTTCTGAAAACGGAGAGCTTTTCTTCAACTCTGCTTATAGTTTAATAAGGGCTTGTGGGCCCTTGAGGTGGTTCTTTAGAAAAGAGAAGGCATCAAAAGAGGATTTCGAGCACAGGGGCAGAGATGCAAGGAGGCACTTTCAGGCATGGTGTGAATTAAGCAGTGGAACTTGTTGCTGAGTTGCTGTGGGTGTCAGAAGTCCAGATCTACTCCAAAAGCAATTAATGGGAAAAACAAGAGTCCTGTTGGTGTGGATTGAAGTTCAAAGATGGAGGCTGCTGTTCAGGAATACCCTGGGTCAGGCGTTTTGGAGGATGCAGAAGTGCATCAGGTGTATTACCATTTGTGCTCCCTGCTCTGCTGCTTTTTTCTTAGATGTCCACTACTGACCAGCATGATGCGATGTTTTGCCTTTTATTTTCTGCTTTGGCTAAAGCGGGAAGAAGAAAAAGTAACACAATGGAGCGGGGAGACAAGATAGCAGTAAAGGGGTGGAAGGAGAGAAATGCGCTTCCTCTGTGTCCATGATGTTTTTGTGGGGGGAAAGGTCCTTCGGTGGCAGGAGTGGGTGTTGGGTGCGCCTGTGACTCTATTTTCTGCTCTGTGGAACAGAAGATGGTTGCTCCAAGGAAGGGAAAAAATCTGTGATGTGATGTGCCATCCTGATGGACAACAGAGACAGAAAGAAAGATATTTAGGAGTGCATGTATGGGAGGAAATTCTTTAAAACCTGGATGGGAGTAGGAGCAGACTTGATGGAGGGATGAGTAATGAAGGAGTGTGTTTGAACGGAACTAATCAGTCCCATCTTCTTTCAAAAGACCTCATTTAGTTTAATTTAGCAGCGTGTAAATTTAGAGCCAATCAAAGGAAATACTTCTCCAGCCTGTGTGCTGGCAGGCTGCTCCATTCCCTACCCCAGCGTGAGAAGCAGCGAGCTGGATGCTGTAGGTGGATTTAAAGCCTCGTGTTGCGAGGCAGCGGGGGCACGCGTGTGCGTGAGCGCGGTTACGCACGTAGTGGTGGGGATACGAGCTCCGCACTGGCGTGACTGGAACCACTAGAGCAGAACCCTTCTTTTCCTCCCGTCTCCCCCCACTCTCTCGTTCAGGAGGTGCTCTCTGGCCTGTGCTCTCTGGGACTGTGTGTCCCAGGACTGCTCTGTGCTCCGCTGCAAGCACGGGCAGAGCCAGCTCCTGCGCTCACGGTCCAGAGCAGCCGGCGCTCTGAGCAGCAGGGAAAACCTTGCGCTCTAGGAACCACCAAGTTCACCTCTGCAAAATGTTGTTTTCTTTAGGCAAAGCCTACCTATGGATTTAGATAGACTCCTGCTCCTTTGGTGGCTGGTAGTTTTATTTAAATTGAATTAATGTAGCTACTTCTGTGGTTAAAATGAGGCATGGACATAAAACGCCTTGGCAGGATTGCACTCATTTTTATTTTTCCTTCTAGTTGTCATCCATGGGACTGACACAGTGATTTTAAACAAGACTTCATATTTTCCGGGAATGATAAGCCCCTGGGGGGTCAATGTAAACTACTTTGTTGTTAGCTGTCATAAACTCCATTAGCAGTAAAATCAGCACCACTTGCATTGGCTGCCCTCGATGAGACCCGTACGCTAACACCTACAAGTGTCCCGTGTCCTGCCGTGTCACACCCCTGAACCCCTGCTGCGTTGCAAAATGTTGTGTAAAGGATGCTGAAACCTGTGAAAACATGGACTGAACTTTTGTTGGTTTTGTTTTCCTTTGCATTTCAGGCAATGTCTTGCTGGGTCCGTCTCCTCTCCGCTGCTGCCAAAGTCTACTTGCTGGTCTTGGTGGTTTCTGCGGTGTTTTCCTGGTCAAGCCTGGGCGACAGAGTTCCCGTAAGTGTTGGCCGCTCCGGCTGAGAGCCGTGCTCGCAAAGGGCTGTCCAGCCACCAGCCTTCCTGACAGCCTTGCCTGATCCCTTGGCAGGGCCAAGTAGAACGTAGCAGTGGGTGGTGGCTCAGATCTCCTCCACAGTGGGTTTTCAATAACAATGTTTCAGAAGGGCTTCTTTCTTAAGACTGCTTGCCTCACCCCAGGAAATACAGAATATGCTTGATCCGGAGGGTTTGCGATGGGAACAGGGCAGGTCGGGCAGCTCTGTTGTGTGCTGGGTGCCACTTTTTCTATCTGGAGTCGTTACACGCTCCCCCTGTGGCAGGAGGCGAAGCTAATGGTGCAGTGTAGTGGTGAGAAGAGGGGAAGGGATGTCCTCAGTTAGGTTCCTCGCTGTGCCCCTGCTGAGTCACCGCAAGCGAATCAGGCTTAGAAGAGCATCCTCTCGGGTCCTTGTGTCCCATGTGCATGGGTTTTGCTACTTGCAGTGTTACTCTGAAGCTGAGTTTGAGGTGAGTGGGTGCTTTCTGTCCCCTTGCATTTGTACAAGTGTACAGAACTCCCCAGTTTGTATTCTGCTGCTGAGCCTCAATTGCCAGACCCCCCTAGATTAGCAGATCTAGAAAATTTCCTTGAAGAACTTGCACGAGACATGCTCTCTCTGTAGCACTGGAGTGGTGGTTTTGTAGTTTAATTAATGCTGTGGCTTAAAACATGGGGTCTCCCAGCAGCACTGGTGTAGGAGATCACTGACCCCCCCATGTCCCTGCTCACTCACTCCTGCCTTCGTGTTCCAGCTCGAGCCCGTCTGGAGTTTTGCAAGGATGAGATATGTCTTTATTTCCGAGAGGGAAGGGGAGAGAGGCTCGAGGTAGAGAACAAGCACTGGGACAGCCGTGAAGGGACGATGACATAGGTTCAGTCTGGATTAAGGCAGTGGGTAGTTAGTTCTCCCATCATCTTTTCCTGCGCTCCCCCTAGGATGGTTCCATGGTGGTCATATCCCTCCTGGATTGCCAACACACTGCAGCTTGTCTCAAACCCAACCTGCTGAGGCTTTTCAGCTTCTTGCAGTTGGTTTCAGACTGATGAAGCAAGGAGGCTTTTTTTTGCCTTTAAGGAAATTTCCATTCTTTAGAGTACATTTTTCTTTTGACTGTTTTAATTCTGAAAACAAGCCAGAAAGGATTTTTACCTAATTTCTGCCGAAGTTAAGGATCTCTTGTGTGTTGTTGCCCATTTTTTCCAGAAGTGCTAGTGAAAATGGGGTGTTGCAGAGCAACTGCGGGCCAAGCAGGGGCAGTAACATTTAAATAAACCAAGTCACATCCTTTTCTCCTTACTGAACGTTTAGACCACAGCATGAGCAGAGCTGGTAAACATCAGCCATCTCCATTATGTATTTCAGCAGATACAGCGCTCGAAGGCCTGTTGGTAAATTTACAATGGCTTGTATCGTTAAGTCCCTCTTGGATAATAATATAGTAGGGTAAATAAGCTAAGTAATAACTGCTCTGACTCATTTATTTTAGTCCTGTTGTGTCTTGGCTCAGAAGATGTTAACATTGATTTTCATCAGCAGAACCTGGCTTTTTATGATTGTTACTAAGCTTTAACCGTTTGTCATAATTTTAACAATTCCGAGCCGCTGACACACCAAGCGAAAGCAGGCGCTGGCTCTTTCCCCATCCATTTCTGAAATTTCAATCCCTTTTGACAGTTAAGGTAAAAACATTCTAAAGGTTTGTCAACCATCTTCATGTGTTACCACTGTCCTTGCTAATCGTACGTGTTTTGCTCAGGCTGACATTTCTCTTGCTCAGAAACGCTCTCCTAGCCTGGATAATAGATATTTATATGCAAAGCACCCAGATTCTGCCGGAAAATATGCATGCATTTTTTTCCAAGAAGTGGAAGAAGTGAAGGCAGAACATGGTCTAAAATTTGCAGTTAACCTCTTAATTGACTTCTTTTTTTAGCCCGTGAAAACATTCTAAGGATTAATATCAAAACACTTCATGAAGTGAGCTGTAACTCTTCTTCTAATTGCCAACAGTTAGGAATAATCTTTCCCCATAGGCTGGTTATTTGAAATTATTCAGTGGTGTCGTCCTTGGTGATACCAGAAGCGATAATACTCCCTGCAACTGAAACTGAGCTGTCTGGATGATTAGCCTGGACCAGCTTATCGGTTCCTGTGAAAATCAGACTAGCAGAGACCTGCCTTCCCAGCAGCTAATAGCCTGGTGTGAGATAGCACGAGGTCGTTACTGTGCATTCTCAATAATTTCATCCATGGCGGTTTTACATGACTCCCACCAGCTCCCTGGGGAGACTTCCAAGTGAACAGAGAGGTTTCCCTCGCAGTGAGGATTTTTTTTTCCCTGCTTTTCATCCTCGTTTTTCCCTTTGTGTAACGTCGTACGGCTCGTGCTAGCTGATCTGCCACACCTCTGCCATTCGCGTGCTGCGCTTCCAGCGTAGGTGGTGATTAAATCGCTGCCTCATTGTTTTAAAAGACTTGGAGGACATGGGGAACAGGTGGAGGAAAGGATGCTTGCGTTTTTATTGTGTAGGCAACTCGGTGTGTTTTCCCTGTGTCCTATTTTGGAAATAGCTGAACTATTTTAGCTGAATTTTTCTCCAAGGCTGAAATAAATGCATTTAAGAAAGAAAAAAAGAACTCCCACAACAAACCACCAAACTCAACAACGCTTGAGGCATTCCACTCGTGTGGAAAATTTCAGCTGAAAAAGTTAAAAGTTTGACATATTTTTAGGCAAGGGGAAACAGGGTCTTGCAACGTTACACAACCCTAATAATAGTCAGGGTTCCTGGCCCCGGCTGTAATATAGGTGAGGCTGTGCGAAAGCTTGTTTTAAACCTGCAGCCTGCACTGGAATAAAAAATAAGCTGCGTTGCTTTGTTCAGCACAAATGTCATGCTAGTTATGCATGTTTAACCTTTAATATACTTTAAATCTAAATTTAACCATGTGGAAAGAATCTTGGATGTCAAAAAAAAAATATAAAAAAAATCTGCTGGCGAGGGAAAAAATTTTGTATTCTCAGCCGGCACTAAATTACCCAGATGCAATTGCTAATGAGCTGAATCTCTTCTATCCGAAAGGAGTTTGCCCTTACAAAAATAGAAGACAGCGACATAAAGGATGACAGTGGGAAAGAGCCAATAACGGAAGATGATGCTGATCCTGAGGACCTAGAAGTGTTTTACCCCACACACCAATGGCAAACCATCCGTCCAGGTAACACGCTGCTGGCTAATTATAGTATCCCTCTGAAACCCCACGGATAGCAGTGACAGAAGCGCTGCAGAAACTCAGAGCGCCTGCTTGTTCCCGTGACAATGTGCTCTTTCGCTGGCGTTCATACAGTGAGGTACGGCCCAGATGACCCAGGGACAGGAGACCGTCCCCACAGCGACTGGCAGCTGGAGCGGTCGCTAAAGTGCTTTCGGGTCACTGGAGCAGGTGGCGTGCGCTGCCAGTCACATTGCAGGTGGGGATGTGTCTCTGTCACCAGCTCAGAAACCTATTCTCCCTTTCTGTGTATGTCAAGGGACGGATTTTGTAACATTTGTAGGCACATGGCATCGCAGGGCTGCTCTGCTCCAGTGTGGGCTGGTGGGGTGCTGCTCAGTGGCAATCTGATGAAGAACTGTCGATGTAACAGTACACGGCTTTTTAACAATGGGTTTTCTGTTCCTTGGCTGTGTGAAATCTGGCTTTTATCCCTATCTATACATCCCACAAAAAAAAAAAATCTCTTCCTTTTTTGGGTTGGTATCTTTTACTAGATGTGTGTGGGGACATGTATGTTGAGAAAACACCAGTGGAGCAGGCTGGCTTCACTGCAAAAACTGCTGCGCTGGTGAGGGCTGTGGAGAGGATAATGCTGTTGAAACACACACGTTTCAGCAGTTGGCATGATCAGGAAAACTGCCTCTGGGGTCTTGAACAAGGTATTTAATCCTCTTGTGCTTTGGTGTCCTCATGTATATGCAGGTGTAATACCTTCCCACCTCAGACCGTTGAACTAAGATGTAATTAATTTTTATAAAGTGCTCTGAATTTAAAAGAGCTTTATCCCGTGCTCAGTATTATCATTGAATGAGTAAATGTGGGATCCATTTGTCTTGAAATTTCTGCCAGATACAGCAGAATGACTGTGTGTTTGTATAATCCAAATGTCTAGCAAGAGAACCTAAATTTCACAAAGCTACAGTACATACTTGTATTCCGTTTTCGTACTGTTATGTATGGAAGGTGTGTGGTGCCCCTGCTCATTATTCAGTCTGGCAGATGCCCACCACCCGTGTTGAAGCAGAATACATACATACTTGCAGTCATTATAAGCCTCGTTGCTAGTTTTATTCAGAAGCACTTTCTCCATTGCTCAGGTGTCTTCTTCCACTTAATTTTTTTAGTGATTCCATGTGGAGCACGTGCAGCGAAGGGCTTGTGGGAAGCATGTCGGCATCCACAGAGGAGAAGAATTTCAGTTACTCTTGTAAAAGGCTTAAATGGTGGCCTGCCTCATTGTGTAGCTGCTACGGATCCTCGTTTCAGGTGTGCGTGCGTATTTGGGTAGAGACATGTCAGAAAGAGGAGTCTTCCTTCATCTCCCCCTGCCAGCCTCTGTTTTTATCTCCTGTGGGTTTCTCTGAAGCGAAATCGCACGTGCTTTCAGCGCGAGTCACAGTCCATGCGTGAGATTTCTGAAGCAAGGCTGGGGAACCTGCTGCCACCACATGCCCATTCCTGCAGCCTCCCACCCTGGGGATTTCCCCTGTGCTCGCAGGGGTCCGTGCTGGGAAGGGAGGTGACCCGTGGGGCGAGGGAAGCAGCCAGCGTGACTGTGCAAGGGATGTGCCTTTTGGTCCTTCAGCAGAGGCGCCTGCATTGGCCGCGTGTCTAAGCTGGTGGTTCTGCACCTTCTGATGTTTCCTGATGTGATTTCACCTGCTCACAGCCTGGCAGAGCCCTGGCTGGGCTGGCTGGTGCGTGCTCAGCGCACTGCTCGGGAGTTTGCTTTCTGCTCCCATGCCATCTTCCATTAAATGCCTGCAGCAGACAGGGCTGGGCTCTCCTGGGGAAGCAAATGTTTTGATTTAAAATCTGGACCTGTGGGTTTAAATCCTGGAAGGGAGCTCAGCTTTGCGTTTCTCTCTGTTGCACTCCTGTTTCATCTGGTTCCTGTTCTGAGCTCAACACAGGATATTCATGCTTCTGTTTGGTCCTGCAGTTGCTCATCTTTTATACGTGCGGTTTCAGTTTTGCTCTGCTGTTTTTCTAGGTCCCTGTTGCTAATTGCATCAAACCGTGTTTCCGCCGAGGCGGCTGCAGTGTCATCAGCCTGTAACCTGCCAAATCCCTCCACCAAATTAAATTGTTATTGTATATGTAACGCCACTTTGTGCAGTTGTTCCTTCACTGCCTACAATGTGAGCTGGATTTAGATCAAGTGCTTTTCTTGCACTTTGAGCACGCTTCAAGCTGCTGGAGGTAGCTGGATGCAAACACAGAGAGACAGTTACCCTAAGAGCTCTGCCGCCTGTAATCTGGAAGCAAGGACATGAGTTGTTTCTTCTCCCAGCCAGCCGGGAAGCTGACGGGCTCTGGGCTTCACAAAGTTCTTTAACACTTTGTTAGGCATTGCTGCTTTCTCACTTGTGCTAAATAACACACCAGGCGCAGCTGGTTTAGACAGAAAGGATACGGGTGCCCTGGAAAGTTTTCTGGTGCCTCTAGTATTTTACTTCTTTCTGGTATGGTCTGAGGAGACAATGAAGACGTCTGTGGGGATTTTCATTCTGTTCTTGGTTGGTGTCTGTAGGAACTCGCGGGCTGCTTGGATTTCAGTGAGTGAGGTCACAACATCCTCTGAATGGATGTTCACACCCATGGTCAGGTAACTGTTCCACCACAGGCACAGAATTTTTTTGATGCTGAGCTTCCTCTGTCTTTTTCCTGGCATTCTTTTACCGAGAGATAGTATCCTCGTGAGTTGGAAGCTGCGTGGAGAAGCATAGCAGAGGTGATTTGCTTTTGTTGCCACTTACATTAAGCTCTGCCAAGTGTGTGGAGGTGAGGCTGCCAGCACACGGAAACACCTTGTTGCTTTTCAAGGGGATCCGAAGGCAGATCCTTAGTCTCTGGGACGGCAGAGGTGAGTGGAAAGATTGGATGGTGTTGATGGCCTTCTCTGTCAACCTGACGATTTTCTTGTGGCTTCTGTATATTCCATATTTCCAGGTGACCTCAAATCTGCCACACAACATCCTAGAGCACGTGAATGCTTCACTTCCTGGGAATTACCTACTTCTGTTACTTGGACACATTGCTTCCCTTTGTTTTGTTTAGCATTCCTGATGATTTAAAGTCGGGTTGCTCTGACCACCTAGGCACATCGCTGACCAGCAGGTTTTCCACCTAACATTAGAGTCAGAAGTGGCACCTCTGGGGAAGACGTTGCTGTGAAGATTAAGAAAAAGGATATAAGAGGCAAGGGTTTAGCTGAGTAAGAAAAAGGGGATTAATCATCTCTTCCTCCAAAGTGACCAATGCTGTGGGGAGCCTGGGCTGCACGGTGCTTCTGCAGATGGACTCTGTTCATCTCCGTGGCAGCAGCAGTTGGAAGTTGGGGATTAATGTGTCCAGTTTCTGAAACCAGATGGACCAAATGTCGTCTGTCTGAAATATCAAAATATTTACAGTCTACTCTGCACACTTTCCATTTGAGAGAAGCCGTCAGCAGGGCACAGAAAGGCTTCCTTTGGTCCAGAGCAGCTCCCTGCAGATTGGAGACTTGGACCAAAATCTTGCATTGGCGTTTGAAATGTTGCAGCGTTGGACTCTCTCAGGTGTGGATAGCGTGTCTCAGCATCTCGCTGGGCAGAGCCTGTGTTACAGGAGCTCAGCCGGCCTGTACCTTTAGCTGTGGTTAAACTTCTGGATTGCAGAGCTCTCTGCTGAGACCTCCAGTTACTCTCTTGCGTATGTACTGTTCAGAGTCATTTTCCTAAGTGCCTAATTATATTGCAGTTAAAAAAGAAGCAGCCATGACTGCCGCTGTTGATCAAACTGCCAGAGCGAAGTTGATGTGAGAATGCTCTTGTTGCTGCTTCTGCAAAGACAAAACCCTCTTCTGTTCGGCGGGGAGCTGCTGAGACATTGTTTAGCATTTAAATATCTGCGACTGCAGCTTCTGAGCATCCTTGGGCTGCTTTCTCCAGCTGTAGCTACCTTTGCTGTTCGTACTTGTTTCAGGTCTTCCTCTGTTGTATGCAAACACAGTTCTCAGAGAAAGCATTCGTGTTGGGGAGGTAACTGCAGAAGCTGCTTTGAAGGTCTCGCTGTGGTCTCAGAAAGAACAGGACTCGGGATGGCAAGTAACTCAGTCCAGTTTCAGGGCCGTTCTTTGTCTTTCAAGAGGTTTCAGTGGCCAAATTAGCCAGCACTGCTCTCAGTTTAGAGGTTTTTAAAGCTGGGAGGAGAAGGTAATGGCAGGAGAGATCCCTTGCGCTCAGGAGTCCTGTGCCAGGGCCTGTCCCACAGCCTGTGTGGGTGACGTGGTGGCTGGTGAGGATTTCCTTACGCGTTGTCGGTGGGTATCTTGCTCCTGCTCTTCACCAGGATGTTCTGAGCTGCACCCTGTTCTGCTAATTGTTCTGCTGAATTAATGAATCTATCCAAACCGTTGGCTTCTTGGTGACCTAGACCTAACTCAAACAGTTGTGTGCAGGTCTCTGAAATATTTGTGGCAGGATGGTCGAGAGAGGGCTGTGAAATACGGTGTTAAACCGCAGGGTGTGCTCAGGTGTGTGCAAAGCTTGACGTGTGTAATCCAGAAAACAGGAACCTCATCAGATCAGCACAGATTTGCATGAAGAAGGAAGGCAAATGGGATTTTAAAACCTCACACCTGATGAAATTTTTCTTTTCCTTTTTTTTTTTTTTAAGTAAAATAACTTGTTACTGATGTGCAAAGGGGAAAAATCTTGACTATGGAGTTATTACAATCTCTGGCCAGCAACAGGGAGAGCCGCAGGGTGATTATGGCAGGTAGAAAAGCGCAGGCAGTCTCAAGAGCAATTGCAAATATTTAGTGCCGAGGTAGAGCTATGGCTACTGGTAGCTTTCCCTCTGCTTGTTTTCCATCTGACCTCTTGCACACAAGGCTTTTGTATCTCGTGCCTGTCCTCCTTTTCCTTGCCACATGCCTTCACACTTTCCTCTTTTGTCTTCCCCATCTTCATGGGCTTCCCTTGACATCTCACTTTCACATCACTGGATGCCTGGTCTTACCGGCACTGGCCTGTGCTTAACTCCTCCTTATGCTGGAAGTTTTCTGTCATGAAATTGCCAGGGCTGAAACCCCACGTGCTGCTTCTGGCTCTGCTGTGGGGCACTGGAGCGCAGACGTGTCAAACGAAGGAAATTCTCCTTACCTTAGTCCTGCTCTGTGGTAGGTTTCCCTGCCGACGCTCTCACAGTGTGCAGGCAGGTGGTATCGCAAACCCCTGCTTGAGTGGGGTTTGTTTGTGGGCTGCCGGCTTTTGGACCTGCAGGTGGTGGTGGTACGAGTGGGTTTTTTCCCCCAGCTCATCTGTGCAGGTGAGGGCCGTGCTGTTACCTGTCTCCAGCCTTGCTCGGCATTATCCGCTCGCATTTGCTTTACTGGTGGGTTCCCTCAGGAGGAAAGTCGAAGGGCACCCACAGGGGATGCACGCCTTGTCAGACCATCTCTTCAGTGTGCAGACAGCGACTCACGGCGCTGCAGGGCGAACCGGCCGTGGGCTGGTGGTGGGCTGGCCATCCCCAGCACGGCAAGCTGCCGGGAGCCGCTGCCGGCAGCCTGACCTGGAGATGCCACCAGAGGTGATGCTGGGAGTGTCGTAGCCTCGAACCTGTGTGGTTGAAGCACCCATGAAACAGTCGTGAGCGTTGGTGGGCTGGGTTCTTTTCTGGGAGCGGCTCATTTGTTCACAGTCGGAAGTGAAAAACCGTGGCAAAGAACAGAACTGTACAGGCTGGTGACTGAACACGTGTGTCGAAATAAAAAAGACTCCCACTTTATAAAGAACGCTCTGCTTGGCTAATTTGACAAGTGTAGTAATGCAGTTCTGATTAGCGATTTTGTAGGGTGTTGTAAATGCAATACATGTATCTATTTCAGTTTTAATAACGCGAGGCCTCAGAACCGTGTAGCTCCTGGTACTAAATCATTCCTGGGCGCTGGGCGGAAACGGACTGCCGTGTGCCAGTGCGCTTAACCTGCAGGTTTTAATTAAGCGGGAGGATTTGCAGGGCTCGCTGGCTGTGCCCAGCCCCGGCACAGCGCTGCTTGGAGTGGGGGCACGGGCGACGAGGTGCTACTCCATGGGACGTGTTCAGCGTGGCCACATGCAGGGTTGTTCCCTGTGTTTTCTGTCTGCTCCTCTGTGACCTGGGAGGTTTTGTAGCCCCTATTTTCCCAACACGTGCGTGAGGGTATCGGGTTCAGTATTTGTGAAATGAACTGGGAGCCACTTTTTTTCCTCCCCTCCAAACTCAGGTGAAACTTCTGTTGTCTACTGTCATTTCAGGAACTGCTGGTATCCTGGCAGCACCAGTGTTGGTGAGAAAAAACTCTAAATTTACTGTGTGGACCGCTCAGGTTTAGGAGCAGAGTGGGGCTGCGATGGGTTTTCGGTGCGTCGGGGTGAATGCTGTCCCTTATTGGCTGTTCTGTTACTGGTTTCATGAAACAGGCTGGTTATGAAAGTCTTCTTCAGCAGTACACGTACCACCAAAACCTAATTATGCTTCTGAGAAGCTGGGAGAAAAGTTTGCAGCTTTTCTAATGTGTAGACAGGCGCTTGGTTGCTGGGCATAAGTGAAACAAGGGTGTCATGATGCATTTTCACATGAGAAAATGGTGACTCTGGCCAGCTGTGTGTATGGTTCCACGCTCTGCGGTGTGTTAGGGGTTATATAAAGTGGTTATAAACAGGTGATGGGGTGTTTCAAAAAGTGGTTTTTTTGTGCCACCGGAGGAGGTTAGGCTGCATTTTTCAGAATTTTTCGAGCTTAGCTTTACTGATACTCTGACTGTTGGTGTTATAATGTAAGTGCAGCGTTAAGAGAATAAGCACATCAGCTGGGTAGCAGTAGACATAAGCAGTGGGAATCATTCACATGGTTAAATTTACATTGTTTGGAGGGGGGAAAAGTGCTTTGAAAGAAGAGAGACTGTTTCCCAGGGAGACCTCTCATTCCTCTCTTTTATCTTCTTCCTGCCAAGCCGGGGATGCTGTGAGCATGCGAGCTGCCAAGAGATGCTTAAATGTCTGCTGGGTGATGAGGAATATCTTGCTATGGTTTTTATGTGCAGGCATGCTATATTTTCTGCAATAACATTAATAACCTTCGTGTGACTGTTTTGAAGGATGAACCTCATTAAAGAAGAGGTATTTAATAACAGACTTATTTTTATCTCTGTCATTATCTAACGATCTGCACATTTGTTTCAAGCTTGTAACAGTGCTTGGGGAAAAAAAAAATGTTTTCCCTCCTGTAAAATGTCGTAGGAGCGCATCCAGCCTCGGTTACCTTCAGTTTCTGATTTCCTTCATCCTTGCAGAGCAAGCAAGCCGTACCACGACCTCGGCCGCGACGTTTTCACTGGGTGTGATGGGGAAGGGTTTTTTAAACATGTGACTTGGGTTCCAGAGTCCCTTAGATGGTTCTGAAGGTTTCACCAAATATAATCAGGGCAGGTCCCTCACGCTCGAAATGTGTGATCTTGGTTTGTGGGACAGGCGTCCCCGGCATCACAGCGTGTGCTCGCTCAGCCGCGGGCTGCACCTCCCACCTCTGCGAGAGCAGCTGTTTTCCTGGTTTGGGAATTCTTTCCTGGGGTGATGGAGGCAGGTGGTCTGCCCCCTCCCCGCGGGGATGCGCACCACCTTTCCAGTTCCTCTCTCCCATGGACTAGGATCCCGCTGAAAAAAACTTCTGCAAAACTGATTCGAGGTGGGTGAGCACAAAATCAGATTTTTTTTTTGGTTATTTTTGTTCAGGCAGTCAGCACCCAGTCAAATGGCTCCTGCAAGGGATATTTCATCCTGATCCTTCACAGTTCATGCCTGCAAATTAGTGCTCTTACTCAGATGAGGCTGCAGCTTCGGTTTGGGTTTTGTTTTTTGTTGTTTGATCTTTTTAAATTTTATTTTATTTTCCCATGTATTTATTTATAGGGTCACTGGCAAGAGATCTCCTTTTTCCACAAACCCTTTTTGCACCCATGTGCTCTGCCTCCTTCGTTCTGGCCTAAAAGCACCTTGCTTTTCTGAGGAAACTTCTGAATGCCCATCATGCTGTCCTGATTTAATGGGATGTTTTCTCTGATCTCTGTCCTCCCTTCATTTTAAGTCTGCAATGAATTTGGGACGTAAATAAAAAAAGCTACTTGATGTTTTTTGAGATCTAGAAGCTTTTTTGCAGTTGTTCTTACTTGAACACACACTGGAACAACTATCTCCGCTTTACTAAAACAGCTTCCTTTAACATCTTAAGGAAGCTTTTGAGTTAAAAAATAAATATATTTCTCTTTTCCCAGCTCTGCTTTACCAGCGTAAGCTTGGGAAAGAAATGTAATTTCCTTGGCTCTGTCTTGATGTTTTGTAGAACTAATTCCCATTTATTGCAAGAACTCTTACGACACTATATTCAAGTTTAATTTTTTATTATGTGTTTACATTTTGGAAGGAGCAAGTGTGGTGGTGTTGGAAATCCTAATTAAGGATAACACTTCTGATTCAAAGGATCTTTATTTCAGTCCAGAAATTTGTTTTCCTCTCTCCTGATTCTCTGCCTGCTCCTTGAGACTGCAGGAAGTTTTGCTTGGGTCATTCACTTGCAACAGGATGTTATCTGAATACTGAATTAATGTATGCAGTCTGTCACTTGATATTTCTTCTCTTCTTCTTCTGGAGATCTCCCAGGGTTGCAAAGACCTTGCAAGCGGCAATGGCAATAACAGGAATGCGCCTGTGATCTTGCAAAGTAAAACAAGAAACTTGAAGCTGCGTGTCTCTCCCATCACTGCAGGGTGTGAATAAATAGATCTAATCAACAATTTACATTTTAACCCCAGACCAGGTTTTATTTTTAGGATTTGTCGTTCAGCCCAAGCGAAACCTTTCCGTTCCTGTCTGGTGGTGGTGGTTCAAAAAGCACATTTAAACTATCTCCGAGACTGTATTTTAACATGCATTTACATTTTGGTGCAATCTGCTGCTTTTCTTATTTGAAACAAAGCCCACCTGTTCTTCATTAATTATACTATCATTTAACCTGCTAACCAGGTTGCTGCTAATTACACTTATCTCACTGTTCTGTAGCTGATAATATGCAAAAACGATTCGACCTCTCTGTATCTCGATTTGCTAGGGCTGTAACAGGGTGGCAGATTGTGAAGGCTTTTACAGGTATGGTGAAGGTATTTACAGCCTCTGTGACACAAGGCTGGGAACATTGAAATGTAGGAAAACCTGCAGGGTGACTGAGCACGGGAGCAGGTCAGCTCCACCATAGAGGTTGTGAAGTCTCCATCCTAGGAGACGTTGAAAACCCAACTGGACACAGTCCTGGACAGCCTGGTCGAGGTAACCCTGCATGAGCAGGGATTGGGTGGGACAGTCTCCAGAAGTGTCCTCCACCCTCAACTGATCTGTGACTCTGTATGACAGTGCCTTTTTTAAGACAGAAGATCTCATGGTGGGCTTCACATGGAGCTGCAAATCCTGGTGATGATGCTGACTCTTCCCCTGAGCTGAAGTCTGAATGAAGCAAATGTGAAAAGAGTCGCTGGACATTTTTCTGAAGAGAGGCAGTAAAAGTCATATCTGAGACCAGCTGCTGGGCAGTTGTGGGTCAGGCAGTGCTGGAGCCAGGAGCCAGAGGCTGGAGTGAAGGCACCCTGTGGGAACAGAACCTTTGCTGGAGATAAACCAAGAGACTTTTCACTTGAGCCCTGCTTTATCCATCTTTCCACCCACTTTGATCTCTTCAGATGCTCTCCAAGTCTTTTGACTACATCATGAAGTGGAAAGGACATGTCCTGAAGGAGGAGAAGAAGAAGCCTTCAGACAGAGGAGAGCTTGTACCTCACCCTGCTGCCTAGTCTTGCTGGCAGGTGAGGAGGAAGGGCCAAGGCTTTTCCAAATCAAGCCGCGTTGGTCAGAGGTATTAGTGCAACAGCTTTTTGAGGAGAAAGTGTGTACACTGTCCTGATCCACTTCAGCAAAGGTTTTGTTAGTGGTTTGGTTGTGGGTTTTCTTCTGGGATGGCTAGAGATGGTTTGTGTGATTTCTTTTGTCCCTTCTGCAATGCAGAAGGTGCAGACAGGGTGGGACGGTAGCGTCTTTACACTTGCCAAGTATCCATCCACAACCCAAGACATTGCCCTGTACAGCCTGTGTGCAAAGACGATTTTCTTGCGGGCTTAGCAATACTACGCAAACAGGTAAAAGAAGACACCTGATGAAGACCACGCTCAAAAAAGATCATATCCACAGTCTAAAAGCCTGATACAAGAGCCCCGAAGTGCACTTTGCAGTGGTAGCGGAGCTGGGAACCCTGGGTGGGGAGATCCTCCAACAGTTCTGACATGAGGAACCAGAGGACCTCTGATTCTCCATGAGGACCTCACAATGCCTCGAACAGAGCTCGCCGTGACACCAGGCAGGAGCTTGTTGGTGGGGCCACTCTGCTGCCACAGGCCATGGTGCAACCCGGCAGCACTCCCAGGGACTGCGCGGCAGCGATGCTTGGCCATTCTCAGCATGCTTCTGCTCTGAAACGTCGCTGTGTGTGAAGGTACTTTCTTAACTCCTGCTCCTTCTTTCCATTGGTGGAGCGGGGACAAAACTACTCTCCCGCTGCATCGCAGTGAGCCC
The DNA here is from genome assembly GCA_020746105.1 of Trogon surrucura. Taxonomy (NCBI): domain Eukaryota; kingdom Metazoa; phylum Chordata; class Aves; order Trogoniformes; family Trogonidae; genus Trogon; species Trogon surrucura. Next base: position 6,451,230 of record CM036630.1, on the reverse strand, counting down.
CATGGAGCCAGAATGTCTGAGGGACAAGGAGATGCTCTCCTGTGCATCACCTGGGCAGTGCTAGCTTAATCATTTATCCTTGTTCACGTCACCAAAGCTTTATGTGAGGCAGAGAAGTGTATATTTTGGGGTGGGGTTAATCCCAACCGTTAGTTTGTCAGGTGTCAGGCAGGATTTGCAGCACTGGCAGCTGGGGAGAAAAATTGTTGTTAAGTGTAAAGTGGCACCTTGGATTCCAAAAGCATGGGGAGACAGTAAATACAGACTTCCATAATGTCATTTTGTAGTGTCACTCTTCAGAATTTATTAAGATTTAGTTGCAGAGATGCCTGCAGCTTCTTCAGGTTGAATCAGTAAATTCTTTTCATTATCTGTAGTGCTTGTCTTGACCTACTGTGTTTTAAAAAAGAACAAATATTGGAGACATAGGGGCACCCCTGTTCTTTGGCAGGTGGCTTTTTTGGTGTAAATGCAGCTTTTTGCAGGTTTGCTGCTAACACTCTGGTCAGTGCTCAAAACGTGAAGTGCTGAGAAATGCTGGCACCAATGTCCCGCAGCCTCCTGCGGGCAGCGTGCGGCAGGAGGAGAAGAGCCGTAACGAGGACGCGACTGGCATCTTGGAGCACGTTTGCAGGTCTTGTCGTAGAATCATAGGACAGTTTTGGCTGGAAGAGACCTTCTAAATCGTCGAGTCCAACCTTTTCTTAGCCCTATGAACACCACTAAACCGTGTCCTTCAACGCAACATCTGCCCAAATCTGCCATTGTCCCACCCTGGTCCCACCTCGGCGTGTGGACGATCTTGGACAGGTCGAGGATGGCTGAAGGGGGAGAAGGGCTCACAAGAACTTTCTGGACTGCAGAAAGGTGGTTGCTAAAGCCATCAGCTCAAAGAGTAGTTCACTGTCGACTTGCTGTGGGCATTGCCACTCGTTTGCTCTTGGGAGGTTGCTGCCTTGTTGGTGCCAAGAGCGGCACTGGCGTTTTTCAAGAGCTCCTCTGTCTACAAATGAAATTGTGCCTGTTTCTCTTGGGTTTTTTTTCAGGCATCCATCACAGCGGTGGCACGTTTGTGTACCTTTACCCCTGTACTCACCCTGGATTTAGCTCTCCAGGGTGGAAGAAAATGAGTTCAAGCTCAACCTTCTGATAATTTATTATGTTCCTTGTGCTTAAGGGCAAAATTTAAGTTGCCAAAAGCAGATGTTTGCTTGCTCCTTTTTTAGCTCTCGAAGTACTTTCTGAGTACTTGATTGATGGACGTTCCTGTTACATTAATAGTTGGGCTTTGCAGAAAGCTGTTATTACCAGGAGAATCTGGTGTGGGTTTCAATTTTTCTTCTTGCCTTGAAAATCCATTATTAATGTCTTTTTGAGGAAAAAAAAAAAGTTTCAATTCAGGCATTTTACTTTGCTTTCTCGGGCTCCTTTACAACTGTCTTCTCTGAGGCACTTTTAAAATCAATATTACAAGTGTTCTTTATATTTTACTGTGTGGTTGAAGGTTTCTACATCTTGCTGTTGATTTCTGATTGTGTTGCAGGACATTTGGGTGCACGCAGATTGCCGTGTGACGGATTACTTTGTATGTGTCTTCCCCATCATCACGGGGTTGGCTTTTCACATGTTCGCTCTCGCAGAATGCTGTTGCTGAGCCTGGAAGCTACCGGGAGGGCTTTCCCAGCTCGTAGCCCTTAAGCGCAATCCTGAGATGCTGAACTTGTGACCGTTTGTTTGATTTTGGTTTTGATTTTGGTTTTGTATCAGACACAGAGGTTTGCTTGTGAGGTCTCCTCTTTTGTCTTCGCAGAATTGTTCTGCTGTGGCTTCTCGGGCAGCCTCCTGTTCCGCATCGTAGGAACAAAACGAGTTGTCGAGGTTTTCTTTGGGGTGGTCGTAATGCATCTTCAGCTTTTCGAGTCGGCACTGGCGTGAGCTCTGACATTGCCCCTTGGATCAGCTCTGCTAGCAGATCTTGGCATTTCAGAGGTGCAAAGTCCAAGTCTCAATGAAATAATATGGAAACACAGCCCACATCTGTAGCTGCGGGTACGAGGCTCTTGGGGTGCAGCAGCGTTGGTGGAGCATGGGCACATCTGTTCGAGATGTTGTTGGGACCAAAGGAGCAGCTGAGGAGCTTCTCCTCAGTAAGGTTCTCCCAGACACGTAAAACACTCTGTGCTTCATGGAGGCCACTTTGAGCTTCTAAGGAATTAGTTGTTGTAGCTTATCTGTTTGTGCTGGGAACCAGAGCAAAAAGAGGGCAGAAGCACTGGTGCCGTGTCTGTGGGGGAGCAGCAGCACAGCACACGTGTGTTTTGAACACGCTCTCTGAGGATCTTCCTGGGTCTGGCGGTGCTGGAGCTGGCAGTCGTGAAGGAGGTGATGTGCATAAGTACGGGCAGGCTTCGACCTTGCCGCTGGAACTTAGTTAGCAATTCTGTTGATGTTCTGGAAACGAAAATATAATTCAGGCCACCTTCTCCTCCAAGCTGACCCTGAGAATCTGGGAGGAAAAGAGATACTGAATAATTAGGGGCCTTTTTTTTTTTCTTTGCATTTTCGCTAGAGTTACTGCTTGGTGTTGAACTGTGCTGTAAAGTGTCATTTGTATCTTTGAACTTACTGGTCCAAATGTGCTTTGCATTAATATAATTACCTAAATTGCAGTCTCATTAATCACAGCGTGCTGCAGCATGTCACTGTCTTGCCTTATTTTGCGGACACTTTGGCTGGTGGGAGCCCCTGTAACCCTGGCCAGGGGGTGAAGGCTGTGGCTGCAGCACTCCCCTTGTGCTCCTGAGCTCCCTACAGCTCCCACTTGGTGTTTGGACACCGAGAGGTTCCTCGTGCCCCCTAAGATCCGGGAGTGTTTGACAGTGCTGCCGCGACCGTGGAGAGCTGCCACGCTGCTGCTGCTGAGGAGCTCAGCTGGGACACAGCCGGGGAAACTTAGGTTTGTCACGAGGCAATTTTGCTGTACTGCATCCCTGCTGCTGCTGCTTTGTTTTTGGGTCTGCAGAGGTCCCGGCACGGCAGAGCCCAGGCTCCAGGCTTTGCAGTAAATACCCAGAGCATGAGCTCGTGCCGGGGACCGCTGCAGGGCCGTTCGGTGATGCTGTGCCTCTCTCTCCGTGGCAGAGCTCTCAGCCTTCCTGGCAATGTAAATTCTCCTGGCTGCATGCAATTACACTGAGTTATTGATTTATCTTTGAGAGGATTTCCTTCCTGAGGGACATTTCTGGACGTTGTAATGATTTAGTTCTTCTGCGAGTGCAGAATCCGTAGCAGAGCAGAAACACCCTCCTGCCCTCGAGTCTGCAGCCCAGGGTCACGCTCTCACAGGCTTCTGCCTGCTGGTTTCTGTTCCGAAGCTGGGACAAGGTTATACAGCTGTTACTTCTGAGTGACAACTGCAAGGAAAAGGGCATTTTCAGCTTTTCACTGCAAGTGTCAGGCTGGCCTTTATGCCATGGCACCGGCATTGTTATCTCGGACTCTTTGCAAATGCTGGCACGTGGGAAGTGTGAAGCTGTGCCAGCATTAATGCACCCAGGCTCCTGGGAATGTTTGAATTCTTTAAAGCAAGGTGTGATGGGAGCAGGATCATGCAAATGTTGGGTTTTTTTTTTTCACCCCAAGGATGGAGGGTACAGCTTCTCTTCATTTTCTGCTGACTCACCCATGGACCATCTCTGAAAATGAGGCCAGGCAGGTTCCATTTTGATCTCCTGCTTGAATCCCTGAGGAGGCAAAACCAATTCTCTTGCTCCTGCCACCAGTTCTTCCCCCTTAGCCCTGAAATCACAGTCCACTGTTGGTGGCTCAGCTGGTGAGCACCATCACTAGATTGATCTGACCCATCAAGAATTGGGCCAAATTTACTGTTCCTGGAAGGAAGATGACAGGGTCCGTGTCCCTGGGTGTCCATCTCTCTAAAGCACCTCCCTGTGGCTTCCCATGTCTAACTAATGGCTTTGGATCCAATCTCAGCTGCAGCGTGCACACTGATGTGAGGCTGCTCGTGCATTGTTTTATAGAACACCATCCCCTGATTAGGCCCGGGGAGAACATCAATTTATTTTCATGTGAACCAAATGTGACACAACTGCTTTCTTTCTCAGTGATTTGTCTGTGAGATAAAACAAGTCCTTAGCATCTATGTTAAATACCACAGTGTTGACAAGTTCTCTTGACAAAAATTAGGCTAATGTCCCTTACGACGGCGTTAGCTGTAGGAACGAGGCTTTAAATTGAAGCTTCGGAAAGCACTAGACCAACAGTCTCTCCAAGGCATCATCTTATTCCAGCTTTTATTATTCACATTCATTCTTGCTATAGCTTGTCAGCATAGCTGGCAGGCAGGTTTCTCTAATCCGCTCGGCTAGCCTCGCAGCCAGCCCATTTGGACCAGGGTTGAACTGGGGAAGTGTTGTCCAGCTGTCTGCGGTCCTGGGCTCTCTCGGCTCTGGGGAATGCTCTAGGCTGGGGGAAGCATTGGTGCTGGGATGTTACTGGGGCTGCTGGTGTGGGAGCCTGCGATGGGCCGGCTGATACACGTCAAGTCGATGAGCCGCTCGCCTGCCAGCGGTACCACTCGTCCTCCTGTTGATGGCTGGAGCTGGGAGAAAAGAGTTTGGTTTTTCTCAGTTGTATGTGCCTTATCTTTTCAGTTTCAGCCTTCATTGAGTTATAAATGCAGAAGCTGAGGACAGGAACAGAAATCACTGAGACCTGGTCATGAAGATCCCTGCTTGAGCTTCCCATCCTTCCCCTTCAAAATAGTTTCCTTTTATGTTTCCTTTTTTCCTCCTGTTGCACAATCTTAGGCTTCAGCTCCTACTTACAACAACAGATTAAGCACAGCCAGCCTAGACCTCCTGGTTCTCATACTGGTGTTGGTCCTGATGGATTATCCACCCCCAGAGAGCAGTTGTGTCCACCCTGTGCCTTTGCATTGCTGGGCTCATTTTGGGTGGTTTCCTCTGCCCTCGTGTTCGTTTGTGGTGGCAGTCTCGGCAGTCCTGGGAGAGAGGCTCTCCGAGGGTGACAGATGTGGAAGGCAGCTGTGGTTGATGGTGTTCTGCAGGTGCTAATCTCTGTCATAGTAAAGAAAACAATGGTGTCTGGCTCAAAAAGGTATTAGATGCCTAAAATTTGCCAGGATAGATATGATCTTCAGTTTCTTTTGTCAGGCTTTCAATTCTCCTGGTCATCCTCATCGTCTTCCTCTGCTTGTGTTCTGCATTGATCTTCTCTGAGGGTAGATAAGCCTTCAGCATCCCAGATGGACTTTCTAGTATAACAAATGGACCTGTAGGCTGATGGTTATTGAATAGGTTGCAGTGACATTATGAAGCAGTGTAGGCTTGGGGATAAATAGTTTAGTGAGCTGGATAGGGATTAAAACTGGCTTTTGTAAATAATGTTCCTGTAGGACATTGGCTTGGTGGCATGGTGAGACAGGTCACCGCAGTGTCTGTGCAGGCCGGCGTGCTGTTTGGTAGCTGAAAGAATCAGAGCGTGGCTGGACACCTTCGATCACCCCTTCACCTCTGCTGCCCAGATCTTAGTGGAATTAAACTCCCCAAACTGCTACAATTTGTAGAATTGAGCCCAATATCAGAAGAGAAAAAAAATTACGAGCTTCATATTGAGTCGCTCAGCGCATGCATTGTGCTGGAACCGAGGGTGTGTGGTAATGCACAAGAAATGACTGGCTCGAAGCTGGAGATAAGGGTTTGCTTATTTGAGTGGAAACGTGGTTTTGCCAATTTTACAAAAGGGCAACCCTTCCTCTTCCTTCTGTGCTTTTTTTAAATTTCTCCTAATGTATTTTATGCTGTTGCAGCACGAGTGAGAGAGAAGCCTCAGCAGAGAGGGAGGTGGAAGGGCAGAAGCACTTGTTGCAAGGAGCTCTTTGCCATATGACGCTTCTCTCAGTTGGCAGCAGCAGGATATATCAACAGATGCTACAGCAGCGACTCCCGTCAGAGGGGCACCGTATGTCCTCTCCTGTTGCTCCTTCCCTACAAGTCTTCCTCCCCAGACACCCTGCTCGCATCCGCCTTCGCTTCCATTGCTCCCTAAGTGTCCCGAAAGGCTCCTTGCGGGAGGTGTGTGCTCTGCCCCGGCTGTGGCAGCCGGCTCTCTCGCCCGCCGTGGTTTTCTTGCCAGGGAAGGGTCAAGATTTGATGGATTTTTGGGCGGGCAGCTAGCCCGGCTCTGTGCACGCCCCTGCACGAGGCTGGGCTACGTGCAGAATAATCTTTTTGGTAGGCGGGAGTTAAATGGACCCTCTCCGACGGTGTCAACCCAGGTCCGTCGCTGCCGGGTTTGGCTGCCTCTCCCTCGCCTTCTGGTCTCCCGCGGCTGGAGCCGGAGGCGAAGCCAAGCGCGGGCAGTGGGTGGATTTGGCGCGAGGCGCGAGGAGCCGGAGCCCGGTGCTGGCGGGGTGCCGCCGGTTTGAATAACCGGGCTCACGGCCCCCGCCGCTTGCTGATCAATGGCAAGAGCATAAATACTGGTGCCGTGGGAGAGCGCTGGATTGCTTTAAATTGGCAGTTGTTAAGTGGTTGTCCAAACCGCGTGTCCAAATGTAACTGATGCTTTTGCATGTCTAACTAAGCGCTACTTACTGGAAAGCCCCTTCCTCGTGACGCTTTGTTCTCTGCTCGCTGTGGATCGAATTGCGGAAGGAGGGATTTGATTCTGGCATCGTTTTAAAAATGTTTTCTTTATATCTGCCGAGAGAAACAAATTACAGAGAAGACCTCTCAGCACTAGGACAAAAGAGTGGCTCTAAAACCCTTTTCAGATAAACAAATGTTTGAGCTGTTAGGCCTGATCGATGGTGTTTAAAGACATGGTTATTTCTGCAGCAAGCAAGGAGTTTGCATTAAAAATCATAGAAAGCAAGAAAGTAAGTTCTCCCAAGATTTACTGTCTCTGCGTGTCTTCCCATAATCCTGGTTGTGTGGAGCCCTCAGCACCCCGAGTCCACGCAGTGGTGTCTGTGGCATTAGCCATGGGAAAACAGTAGCCCAGCAAGCACCAGTAAAGAGCTTCTCTCTTGCTAAATGAGAAACTGGACTGGAAACGGCCCTTTCTCTGCACCGTGTTTGAACAGGATTCAAGTCCACCAGAAAGCAGTGCTTGAAAAAGAAAGTAGAGCCGTAAAGACTCTGGGCAGAGATGGCGACACGTTGTGTTGGGGTGTGTCAGTGCAGCAATTTTGGGGTTTTCCTGGGGGTGGCCGTGCTGCCGGCAGCGGCGCTGGGCTTCGGACTGGGAACGGCTCGAAAGTGTTTCAGATGTCCCTGCTCTGGTGCAGCGTGGAGCAAAACCGGTGTAGGAGAAGGTGCCTTATTTAGGTGTCACCATTCTGATGGGGTGAACTGCAGGATGTTTATTAGCATAGCTTGGAGTGTTATATGAAAGATTTGTCAGATTAACCACAGTGTCTTATGTGAAATCCATTATTTGAGTTTTTTTAACTGTTCCTTCAGTCTCTCAATAATTCATCACATTCAGGGATTTCTGGAAGACGCCAGTGCTCACTGCTGCTAGATGTAAGTATCTGTGGCTTGGGGACCAGGCCCTTCCTGCTCAGGAGTTGTCTGTGTGCCCTAGGATGCAGGAGAAAACAGCAGTTTGAGTTGTTTGCGTGTGCTGTAAGGACAAAACTCCTCTCTCTTTGTTTCCTCCATTATCTGAAGAAGGGAAGGATGTCTCCTTACCCTTGTCAGCCCTCTGCACAGCAAGATCTTTGTCCATATCGAGGGGTAACGATAAGACAAAATAATGGTGATAAAACCAGCCTGACACCACCAGGACTTTTCATTTGCAGGCAGAGACTGCCCGGGGAGTGGCCATGGTGGGTCATGGCAGCACTTCATCCACTGTCCCATCCGCTACAGATGCTGCAGGCACATGCTTAAGGATGGTTCGTGAACATGGCAAACAGGCAGTGATAATGAGTTTTCTCTGTAATTAATTACAGTAGGTAATGAGAGCCCCTGCTGTCACTGACGGTGCCAGCCTGAGGACTCTGGGAGCGCTGGGCAGTGACCATCTCCAAGGATGTGCTGTGCTCCCCCAGCACCAAGTACAGACTAGAGGAAGTAAGAGATGGGCACCAAGTGGCTTTGTAAAGTCTTTCATTCAGCGTCGTAGGAGCTTCTGGAAACGTGTTTGAGCTTCCTCACCGCCCGTGCTGTGGGAGAGGTACGATGGGGAATGCCGAGGGACGCCGAAGCTTCCAGGCCCGATGCTGTTAAAGCTCTCTGCCAGCGATCTGGAAGAGGTGACATATAGCATATTAATGACCTTTTCCGGTGGCACTCGGTTGGGAGGAGCAGCGAGTGCCAGAAAGCAAGCTAATACAAAAAGCTGTAGATGAGTTAAAAAAGGGGCAGGAAGGAGCAAAAAGAGATTCAGACTCTGGGCTTCCTCTTCCCATCAGTAACCACATCTTTTTGACCTGCGTCTTCTACACATCTTCCCTTCCTTTTGTGTGTTCTGTTTTGCAGTAACAAGCAATCCAGGGAGTGGTGACTCACCCTTATAGGAAATAATAATAAAGAAGCCAGGCTTTGCTGCTGCTTTGCCCAGCAGTGCTAACCGGGGAGTCTGTGACCAGCCTGTGATGCCCCAGCCTCTCCCATTTACCTGCTGGTGCCACTGGGAGCCGGCAGTGCCAGCGATGTGGCTAAAGGGAGTTCCGCTGCTTCCTGGGATTTGTCTCCCTGCAGATTTTTTTCTATTTTGTTTTATTAAAGGAATAGGTATGGTGTCATCAGACAACTTTTTTTGTGGATGCTCTGCCAGTCTTGTACAGCCTTATTATTTTTAATATCGCAGCTCTGCTGGTTTGTTTTCCTGGGAACACTCACATATGGATTCACAGATTCTTTTGTTGCCTGTATTAGAAAGTCCTTTTCCTTTCACTCCCCTATGTGGAGAGAAACAAAGAGTAAAGAAAGGCAGGTGTTATCTTACACTTGCTCAGATACTGAGGTGATTTCTGAGAACTGCAGAGCCAGTTCCTTACTCATGGCTGTGGTTTGTTTTCACACTGTTAATAGATTATATTGTTTTTCAGTGACAAATGAGGATGCTCACTTAGGTAGAAACTGGGGGATCTGCCTTGGTGAGCTGGATCACCCGTTTTCCTGCTTGCAGGCGCCTTCCCAGGGGAACATTTGTCTGCTGTAGGGGACAAAGTGGTGCCAGAAGGTGTTTCTCGTGTCCCTCCTGGGCTTCTCTTACTGGGCAGGTTGCTGGGTGGCAGCTCAATGGTCCAAGGGGTGGGTCCAGTTCTAAATGGGATGATGTACTGGGAAGGAGCAAGGCTCATTTAGTGAGGAATCACAGCTGGTCATTTTGTTGGTCTAGAAGAAGAGAGATGAGGTTACTTGGATATTAGTAGTGACGCGCATTCAGCACACCACCCCTCAGCTTTTAGTTATCCCGTATGTGACACACCTGATACTTGCCTTAGTTGTGAGCATGGTGGGAGCATGTTCTGTTTGTTTATTTGTTTATCATCTTGTTTGCAACCTCTGCGAAGGTTGGTATAGGTATAGAGCTTTATAAATGTACACATAACAGAATAACAGATAACTGTGATTTGGTTAGAAGGCAATAATTAAAGTTGACAGGTTTAGCTGGTAACGTAAAACACAGGAGAAAAATAGCATCGGTTTATAAATGTCAGCAGAACCCCTGTGAGTGAGTTGCTGGCTTGAAGCTGACTCCGGTGCTATTATTCCATCTGATATATTATAAGAAGAAATAAACAGATGTCTGAAAAAATCTAGTTGACCAAGATTAAAAGAATAGAGCTACAAATTAAATTTTTCCTCGGTGTCACGTTAAGAAACTTTCAGAGCAGACAGAACGCGTCCCAGTTAGACGCGTGCCGATGGCAGAGCAGGACCTCCAGCAGACGGGTGGGCTGCTTAAACCTTGTGGCTTTCTCTTAGCTCTTCTCTTATTTGAATGCGTGTTCTCATCATTTTGGTTGTGGCTTAAAGCAAATCCAAGTATGGGAAATTTTTTAAGTGGTAAAGAATACAAACTGGCTGTGGGGGAAGGACTTGTTGTCTCTGTCCTCCGACAGCTCTGCCTTTCCTGCAGGTTCACGGAGGGGTTTCTGCAGCTGTCTGTACTGGCTGGATAGTTTTTGGAGGTGAGAAGTTAATTAATTAGTTAACTCTTCTTTCCCTTTATAGGGAGCAGGACAGGGTGAGATCTAGCAGTCATAGGATTCGGATCTCTCTGGATTCAGTAGCACAAATACACAATATGTACCAATTTGGATAGACACCTTTTATTTTTCAGAGGTATCAGGGAGAAAAAAGGACAGAAAATTGCTTAAATATAAACGTGTTTTGCTACTTTTAAAATTGAGTTTTATTTCCTAAATGCAACTTAATACAAACAACAAGTGAAAAATGAATTCCTCTAGGAAAAAAAGCTATTAAGAGTGTGATTCTGTATTACCAGCACGGGAAGCTGTGTAATTGCTTACATATGTATTGCTCCGGTGCATGCTCCCAGTTGTTGAGTAGTATCAAATTATAGGAATCAAAGAGAATCAAGTATTTTTAAGGGAAGTGTCTGGAAGCTACACATTGAAACATGATTAAAATTCAGAATTTCCAGCTCGCTCGTTTATATCAGCAATTTTAATCACATTATTCAAGTCAACCCACCCTCAAACACAATTTGTGAATAATACTTCAAAATGCCCCAAACCAAACAAGACTGAAGACCTCATCCTGTCTCAGACATCTGGAATATTTTTAAGGGACTGTGTGAATCTTTTTGCTCAAAACAGAAATGTCTTTCTTAATTTATTTAATAAACCAGTGTGTTTGTCCTGCTGTGGCATGAACTGCTCTGCTGTGCACAGGGGCAAGAAGAAATCCCTGTAGCGACGAAAGCCGCTTAAATGCATCAAGGCTGAGATATCTGCTCTGGGGTTTGGATGGTCTCGGTCAAATTTCGTTTAGGGAAGTGTGAAGAAGGAGAAGCAGAAAAGGTTTGTGTCTGCTCTGATGGCAACCTCCTCAATTCGGTTGCGTTAGGTTTGTGAGCTCGTGCGCGCCGGGCTTTGCGTTTTCTTTTATTTACCGCTCGCTGAAAATAGAAACTGGGAGGGCTGGTCCCACGGGAGTCACTCAGCCCTTCTGGAGGCCGCTCCCTCGCTTTCCCTTTTGATGTTTCTTTTAAGCAAAGCCCATCAGCCTCCTTCCTGTCCCCTGGCAACCGAGTGAACTAATGTGGCCAGATGCACCGGGAGCACGACAGCCGGGGTACACTGTACTCTTCTAACGGGGACGTTTATTTCTGACTGTGCCTGACAATTCAGGAATTGCTTCAGCGAGGGCTGTGGTTGTGACCTGGGCTGTGCCGGTGCATGTCACCTGGCAAAGCCGCTGGCTTTGGGAGGGGAAAAACCCAGCTTGCCCCTCGCCTTCTCCTGTAGGTGGTGTTTGTGCCTCTGGAGGAGAAAGACATCCTCATGCATCTCGATGTTCAGCGCGCTAGGCTCTTTTATAAATTTTTGGGTTTTTTTTTTTTCCCCTTGCTGGCAGGCCTCTGTCTGAGGGTCTCCTGAAACGGGGAGAGGAGGTGCAGTGTCGTCCTTTTCACGGAGATCCTACAAACTCCAGCGAGGGGCACAGCTTGGCTGTGGCAGCGTGTCCCTGCAAAGCTCACCTTTTCCAGGTGGGGAGAGATGCTCCTCTAGAGAGACATCTAGGTTAACACTCCTGAGTATCTCAAGGAAAGAAGCATGAACATGCCAAGTGCAGAGGGGGCGTATCTCACCTGTCCGTGCACGGTTCAAGATGGGAAGATAATCACGTCTGTCCCCTCTCGGATCCGGCCAGCACAACTTCCTACGCACGGGATGTGGTGGAGAGAAAGAGGAGCTATCAGAAGTGCACCCTGTTTTAATAGGAGAACCTCCAAGAGGACTTTTTTTTTTTTTTTTCCCCCCTAAATTCATTTATACCTGCTGGTTTTAGGCTTTGAAATGTTTTTGTCTACATCGTGACAAACATCCCAGTCTCTTATGTAGGAAGTACTGGGTCCTTTGATCAGTGAAATGTCTCTTTGGTCTTGAAGAGAGGGGGATCAATCCAGTTGTTCCCTAGACTTCAGGGGTTTATCTTTGAGAACATGTATTTCTTGTACAAAATAATTATCCTTGTCTTTGCTTCCCTTTGGTAGGAGACGTTACCTGTCTCCTGCATCCTTTTAGGTAAAAGGAAACAGATAAAGGAAAGGCCGAATAGGGAAAGGTCTGTCTGTCCGTGTGTAGCTCAGGTCTCCGTTCAGCTGTGCCGTTGCTCTCCTAAGCAGGCAGATTTTTTGCATTAAAAGAAGAGGAAGTAACATCGAGAAGCAGCAACCAAATTTTGCCGTCCCTCCGTCCCAGTGCGACGACTGGCCGTCGTGATGGGATTGTGGTGAATTGTGACCTAGAAAAAACAGTCTGAATTTCCCATCTTTTCTGCATTTAAAACTGAAACCTGATGTATTCCTTATATTTTTGTTGGTGGAAAGCAGTGATCGTACATTCCTTTTAATGGAATATTTCCAAACCAACACAGCCTCGTCTCAGTACACTTGATGTTCAACGTACCTGGCTGTACTCTGTGGAATGCTTTGATTTTGCTTTGGCAGCTGTATTTTCTGCCCTCTACCTCAGTCGGCAACCAGTTCCCCTTTTCCCAAATCTGCTCCTGATGTGGTGTTTTAGTGCTGGTAGGAATTGCCTGGGGAGGGAGGAGGGAGCCGGGGCTCTGCTTTGCCTGGGGTCCCTCCTCCCATGTGGCAAGGAGCTGGTCTGGCTGCCTGGGGACATGTTTGGTGAGTCAGGGTGGCATCTCTGCAAGGTTAAAGTGTCACTTTGGGTCAAAGGGACCTTGCTGGAGGGAAGAGTGATCGGCAACGGGTAGCCCGCTCCTGTTCACCCCGTGGGATGAGCCTTTCATGTCATGGGTAGGAGTGTGCGCCTTCAGCTCGCCTGTCTTGTGTAAAGCTGAAACAATGCACGCGCCCTAAAACAATCTGACCTTTGTTTGTAGGTCAGGCCGTTCCTGCAGGGTCACACGTACGACTGAATCTGCAAACAGGAGACAGAGAAGCCAAGCTCTCAGATGATGAAAGTGGAAGGGGAGACACGAGAGAAGAGAGACGAAGAAAAAGGTACAGGGATGCAAACATGGGCTGTGGCTGGGCTGTGGGATTCATGTCTTACAATTGCTCTCTCTTCCTGAGCCACAATTGCTGTTTTAAGGGTTCAGCAATGAAAACTGAGCCCCATCCTTCGCGATCCCTTCAGGAGGGCAGTGGAAGTGCCACTGCTTCCCTCGCTCCCCCGGTTACTCCTGACTGGAACGTGAAGGGGACTCCTCACTTCCTGATGCCTCAACAGTTGGCTTTCCTTTCTTTTGTGCAAGAGTGTTTGTGGCCCAGATAAACACTCTGAACCAATGAGAGAGAGGTATAAAGAGCAGCACAATGTGTTTTTTTAGCATTTCTGTGTAAGTTCTGCTTGGGTTTACCCTTGCCCTAAGTTTCTGTGTGACAATTATCAGAACTTTGGCTGTAAATCTCCCTCTTAAAGCTTGCAAGTCCTCAGCAATGCTTTAGTGGCACAGTGGTGCTTTTTTGGTTTTCCATTGAAACATTTCCTGTTCTTCTGTATTGCAACGTGAAATTCAGAGGAAAAAATTAATCAGTGTTTTTTATTGTGTGAGGACTTGAGATTTTGGGTCTGCATGTAGAGTATGGAGCCTTTTTTTTTTGGTCGTCAGCCTGAGGTTTCTGCAAACCACACACAAAAGATAGAGCTTGGACTCATATTTTCTGGAGTGTGAATTTTTTTTGGTGTTTTTAAAGTGAGATGCATGGAAATCTGGCTCTCTTAGCTCCTTTCATCCTGACGTTATCCATTGCTAGTGTATCACAATGAAAATATGACAGCTACAATTGATCACTCGTAACGTGTTTTGTTTCGTTTCCTCTGCGAGGCTGGGCAAGGTGGATGTTGACTCAAATTCATTCACATCCGAGGAGCTCAAAAAGGCGTTGGCTAAAATGAAGAAAAGTGAGAAGGCAGAAAGAAAGGTGAGGAGATTGCCCTGCTTCTAACACAACACACAGTACAGGGATGCAAACACCCTGCATTGCATGTCTCAGAAACATGATGGGTAAAGTAATTGCTCGGGAAAATACTGTGCAGACTAATCTACTGGTGAATATGGGCCTCAAATACTTTTCACAGAATCACAGAGTGTTAGAGGTTGGAAGGGACCTTAAAGATCATCTAGTCCAACCCCCCTGCCAGAGCAGGATCACCTACAGCAGAGCGCACAGGAACGTGTCCAGGCGGGTTTTGAATGTCTCCAAAGAAGGAGATTCCACAACCTCCCTGGGCAGCCTGTGCCTTTGCTCGGTCACCCTCACAGTAAAAAAGTTTTTCCTCATATTTTTCTGGAACCTCCTGTGTTCCAGCTTGTACCCATTGCCTCTTGTCTTGTCAGTGGACGCCGCTGAAAAGAGCCTGGCTCCATCCTCCTGACATTCCCCCTTGACATATTTATAAACATTAATGAGGTCACCCCTCAGCCTCCTCTTCTCCAAACTAAAGAGACCCAGCTCCTTCCGCCTTTCCTCATAAGGGAGAGGTTCCACTCCCTTCACCATCTTTGTGGCTCTGCGCTGGACTCTCTCAAGCAGCTCCCTGTCCTTGTTGAACTGAGGGGCCCAGAACTGGACACAATATTCCAGATGCGGCCTCACCAGGGCAGAGTAGAGGGGCAGGAGGACCTCTCTTGACCTACTTGCTACTCCCCTTCTAATACACCCCAGGATGCTATTGGCCTTCTTGGCCACGAGGGCACAGTGCTGGCTCATGGTCATCCTGCTGTCCACTAGAACCCCGAGGTCCCTTTCCCCTGCGCTGCTCTCCAGCAGGTCAGTCCCCAACCTATACTGGCACATGGGGTTATTTTTTCCCAAGTGCAAAACTCTACACTTGCCCTTGTTAAACTTCATAAGATTTCTCCCCGCCCAGCCCTCCAGCCTGCCTAGGTCTCTCTGAATGGCTGCACAGCCTTCTGGTGTGTCAACCACTCCTCCCAATTTCGTATCATCAGCAAACTTGCTGACAACACTCTCTAATCCCTCATCCAGATCATTGATAAATATATTGAACAGCACCGGCCCAAGCACTGACCCCTGAGGGACCCCACTAGACACAGGCATCCAGCCAGACTCAGCCCCATTGACCACAGCTCTCTGGCTTCTTCCCTTCAACCAGTTCTCGACCCACCTCACTACTTGGTCATCCAGGCCACACTTCCTCAGTTTACCTATGAGGATGCTGTGGGAGACGGTGTCAAAGGCCTTGCTGATGTCCAGGTAGACCACATCCACTGCATGACCATCATCCATCCACCTGGTTATGTCTTCATAAAAGGCTATACTTTTGCTAGCATGTTAGTGATGTAGTTCTCTGGGGAAATCTCACCCCTTTTTGTACTAACCCAGGGTTTTCTGTAAGAATGGAAAACTTGTGTTCAGGTCCATTTTATTCATTTCAAACTTAAAGGCCTCATGTGGCAAGCTACTAGTAACTACTTAAGTACTTTACTCAAGTGGGTGGGATCTCAACTTGCAAACCAAACACAAAGTGTCCACAAAACCCTCCTCATGAGCCATCCGGACACTGGATTTCTTACTGGTGGTCATGGTGTGCTGACGCTGAAGTGAAGCTATGAGATCTTTTCTTTGAGCCCAAAGGAGAGATAGTCAGTCAATTCTCTGGCATGATGCTGCTCCCGTAAGTTTTCTGATACCAATCTGATTAGACCTGAACTAATAATGCAAAAAAATTACTTGCAAATGCTTGTGGGAACCCATGGGCCGATTTCTTTTATGTTGTTGGGATGTATCTTTATCCATTGGTTTGATTTATTTATTCAACTGCTGATTCATTCACAAAAATGTGAACATCCAAAATGGACTGGATGACAGCGTGA
The DNA here is from genome assembly GCA_020746105.1 of Trogon surrucura. Lineage (NCBI taxonomy): Eukaryota > Metazoa > Chordata > Aves > Trogoniformes > Trogonidae > Trogon > Trogon surrucura. Next base: position 6,435,166 of record CM036630.1, on the reverse strand, counting down.
TGGTATTTGTAAAAGAAGTTATTTTGCTGTTCACTGTCCTCTTTGGTTTAGGTTTCTAGTCTCAGGCCTTGGATAGTAAAACCCAAATGTCTGGTGAAGCATAGGCTGAAGTTTTCTTATATAAGCTCTAAGTTTAGTTAGAAACAGTCCACCATCCAAAGTAAAATAGAATATAATCATAGAATCATGGAGTCATAGAATGTCTTAGGTTGAAGTGCTGCTTTCAGTCCTCTTCAGGCTTGGAGGTGGCCCCAGCCACTGGTGTGATGGTGGTGGGGTGATATGCAACTTCTCAGGTGGATCTCAGCCTTTTTCCCCACTTCGAGGCGGTATTGCCGTAGCCCCTAACTCCTTCTGCTGCCTTGACCATATCTCCGTCAAAGGAAAAATGAGGTAGGAGTCAAGGCCGTAAAGTCTTGGAATCACAGAATTTTTTTGTTCTGTATCTAGTGCCAGGGCATTATTTCATTTTCTGTAAGATTATTTAGGTAGCAGCCAGCATTACTGATAGCAGGAGCTCTTGAAATGAGTGTCATTTAAATGCAAAAATTAGTGATACTCTATTATGTGAAAAATAAGCTGTATTTTAAAAAACCCTGTTAGAATAGCTATTGTCCCAGCAACTGGGCTAAAAACAGCTACATCTAATGGACCCAAAGTACTCCATTTAAAGTCACTCCTGCAGGGAGCAAATTCATCCTTGAAGTAAGTGTGTCAAAGTAAATTGAGTTACACCGAGCATGCTCCCATCCATGCTCTTGCAAAAGCAGTTCTGTGCAGTTGTGTTACTGTACAGTTCTGTTACCCTACCCTGCCTCTAGTAATTAGGCCAGTGGTCATTAGCGCCGGTTGTGTGGCTGCTGATTGACCGTGCTTTCACTGCCACCGATCAATGATTTTTTTTCTCTGACGGCTCCAGCCCTTGGTGTCTGTTCACAGGGCTCGCAGAGGGGAGCATTGCACATGCAAACCCTCTAGTTGGGCATCACTCCTGTATAAAACTGTGTTTTGGTATTTGTGTTTGGGACAGATTCCCTTTCAAAAGGGGCTTTCTTGCTTCTTCCTGCTGCTGGGGCAGCCTCTTTGTTTCCTCCATCCCCGCCTGTCCCAGTGTCACCAGTGCTGATGCTGGAGAACTGCTCTGTGCTGGCTCTGGGGCTCTCCCAGGCCCCTGGCAGAGCCTTTTCCTCCTCACCACACGCCTTTCTGCAGCTCTCGGTTCCTTGCAGCCCTCGGGGTGCAGTGTGCATGAGGACGACCAGCCATGCTGCAGGACAAGTGATCTCCTGGCCGAGCCCCACGGCACAGCGCTTCGGCTGCCCCCACCTTCTAGCTGGTTCTTCCATACTGCTTTCTGACAGCTTCTGTTCCTCACAGCAAATGCATACGTTTCCCTCAGAAATAAAGCCGTCTTAAAACATGTGAAGTGATAGGGGTGATGAAAGCATCTTCATACATGTGTGAGGAGATCTCCTGGTTGTCAATGGGCCCTTCAGGCTGGGCAAGATCTCCAGAGGTCTCCAGCTCCACGAGGGTCAGCTGTGAGATTAGGGTTCCCCATGTAAATTTGAGGCTGGGGCTTCTCTCTACATCTTTCTTGTCTCTCTTTATCACCTGCCTTCATATCTGTTTTCCTCCTTCTGCTTTCAAGACCCATGAGGAAGAGGTGAGGAAGAAGTTCCGGCCCATAGAGCAGCTGAAGGAAGAGTTTGAAAAGCTGAACATGAAGATGGAAACGGATTATGAAATTATGGTTAAATTAATCAGCAAATTCAACAGCTCTGCCTCCACGCTGGATGAAAAAGTAGCGGCGCTTTATGATCTTGAATATTATGTTCACCAGGTAACAAAATTGTATTAGTAACTGCTATGTAAAATCCAGGGGATACGGTGTCATAAATGTGGTTTTATTTTTCTTATCGGTACCAGGTAATACAAATTGCTTAATTATCATAATCCTGGGACAATAACAGACAGCAGAGGGCTACTGCAGGCTTATTTTATATCCAAGCTTGAATAAATCATCACTTGTGCCAGTAGTGAGCATTTTCCTAGGACTTAGCGTTGCCTGATTTGTTGTCTGTTCTCGGGCTTTTTTTCTTGCCCTCTCTTTTTCTTCTCTTATGTGGTTAATGTTACAAAATGGGGTTTTGTCTGCCGATTTTGGGTAAGCAGAGTGGTGGCTGCTAAGGAAACAAGCATTTCCTTGCTCCTTTCACAGAAAGCCTCTGTGGTTGCAGGTGGGTGCCCTTACATCAGTTCGCAGAGAACGTCTTCGTACTGGGGAGTATGCCGGCCACCCCCGCCCCTGTGTTGTATCCGGGCGTGAGTGAGAAGCGGCACATGGAGCCGCTCTCATGGCTGGGCTGGTGGCGATGGTGACTGAAGGCTCAGGTGAATGCCAAGTTGCTGAGCGTCCCCTGAGCCGTGCTAATCGACTGTGCGAGGTTGAATATATTTCCTGAAATCTCACTTCCTCAGGTTTGTGCTCACCCTTTACCCCTACCCGCTCCGATCCCTCTCGCTCTGCTGTCAGCTCGCACATTTTTACCTCCCGTTGGACACAGGCTGCGGACACGCCGCTCTTCTCCCTTCTGCCCGGTGCCTTCCGGCGCCACAACTGCTTGGGTGGCTGTGTGGGCATCGAGGCTGTGTTCTGTCTCATGGGAAGGACTGGGCTTCTCCCTCCCCAGCAAGCGGGAGAGCCTGGAGCAGACTGGGAGAGTTTCCAGTGTCACTCTCGGTGACTTTATCGTTTTGGAGGATGCATGGGACAACTCTTGGAAGATGCCAGTGCAAGACCTTTCACTGGAACGGCACTTCTTAAAACTAAACGTGCTATTTGGGAGCAAGGTAGCTGAAGGTGCTGCTGAGAGAGGGAGTCCATGCACCAGCTAATAGGAGTGTTATTCCATGGCTCTTTGTCTTGAATTTCCACCCTAACTCTCTGTCATACACTTGCAGAGGCTTTCTTGTTTGTTCTCGATGATTTTGTTTCACTGACGGCATCTGTCTGACTCAGAGAACAATGGGTGCCCAAAGAGCTTCATATTTATAATTGGGGCCAATTCTACCTGGTTCAGAGTGCCAGAGCATCAGGCCAGATGCTAAAAAGGAACCCCCAAACACCTTGGGATGCTTTGGATTCCAGCGTAATGGCCTGGACTATTCCAGCATAAAATCCCGCAGCACAGGCTGGGGCGAACAATTTGGGAAAGGAGAGGAGCAGGGAAGCAGTCCCCGCTCCCTGTGCAGGGACTCGAGCATCAAAGGGAACCACATCCAGCATCAAAGGGGTCGGGAAGGGGGAAATGGCAGGGAGGCTGGCAGGGAGCACAGAGGATGCCTTTGTGCATCGATCACAGCGTTGCTCTGTGCCCGCGCTGTCGGGGCAGATGGCTGGGCAGCACCTTCTCGTCAGGCAGGAAGCTGATAAGAAATATGACTTGTCTCTAAGCCAGCATGGCTTTTCCTCCTCTTTCTTCTTCCAGCCAGTTGAATGCGTCCAGAGCATTACCTCTGCTTGGTACTGACTTTAGCAGCGCTGGCTTAATGTAATTACTGAACAGCAGCCAAATACACTTGTGCTGCATAACCCGGGAAGGACTCAACTTGTCAGGAGTCCTCTGCAGCAAGCCACGGCCGTGGTGCCAGGGGACAGGGATCCTTGGAGGTGTGGGTGGCCCAGGGCAACATACGTGGTGCCGGCTCTGCTGCTCCTTCTTCCCTCAGCCTCTTGCCACGGCTTTTGCTAATTGTTGGGCCCCCGGCTGTTCCTGCTGCTGCCTCTGGGGCACAAAATACCCTCTCGAGTGGAAGATGCCATGTCCTATAGGGTCTGCAAGGAAAGGATTCTCTCCACTCTGTGGCGTGGTCATGAGCATCCCAGGGCGCTGGGACGTGAAGCGGTGTGTGCCTCCGAGCTCGCTGCGAGGGAGAGGAGGGGAAGCTGTGACTGGTGCCGAGCCGGGGGAGAGATGCTCGCTCCTTCTCTTGAGGAGTCAGCCCAAGGGGCTCTGTGTTTGCTCAACTTTTGGTTGCCAGCTCTGGTTTGCTTCTCATCAGTCAGGATTCAACTTGGCATGTCTGGGAGCCCGTCTTGGAGAAGGAGCAGGAAGGTTTGGCTTACTAGGTTATCTGTAATGCATAAAAACTAAATGCAAATGTGAAGAGGCCAGAGCATAACTCATTTATAAACAGAATTCACGGTGCTTGCACAGCAGTGTGCAGAGCCAAGACCCGTTCTCAGGCGTTGTAGGCTCTTTCTCTCAATTATTTACTCTCCTTATCTTTCTCTCTCCCCTCCTCTGACATGCTACACCATTTCTCACTGCTAATTTCCTCTCCGTTGTGTACGGTTGACACACTGCTTTTCCTTAGTCTCATTTTCTAACATTTTCTCTCTCACTTTCTCTCCCCATTTTCTTTCTCCTCCAATTCAAAGCGTCGCCCTGAATAACTGCTGTCATATTTGCTCTTCTCCCATTCCTTTCCTCGCCCACCTTGCCTGTGTACTTTACTCGAGATCTCTTTTGATCTTTGGCTTTCTTGTGTGCTGCTTTCAGTGGACTGAAGAGAGGCACAAGCTGCTGCCTCGCAGCATCCTCCACTCCCCAGAGAGGTTAATACCTTCAAGTTGTTGAGTTTGGGGATTTTGTTGGTTTTAAAACTGCGAGCGAGGGAAGGAGCTCTCAAAACAGACTCCGGTTAAAAAAAAATAAATGTCTTCAAAATAAGCTTTACAGCACAATTTATATTCTGCAGTTGAGGTGTCTCGCTGACGCTGGGGCAGGCCTGACGGATGATTGTACCACAACTGATGCTGGATGCAAACTTCTGCCTGTCTATGCATTCCCTCTGGAGCAGAAGTCAACGTCCAATTCCAGTGTTAAAACAGCCTCGGAGTTTTTACAGAGGCTGAGCAATAAAAGGGCCCACTGGTAGCTGGAATTGGGTTGCTGCATAGATTTCTTTGTAGGCAAAGATGGGACTGCAGAGTTCCAGCAGGCCCAGTTTATAGGGACAGTTAAAAGAGTAAGATCTGAAAGGATACAAAAGCTGCTGCAAATCCTGAATTAGCCCCAGCAGACCTGCAGAGATCGGCTTTCTGTCGCCAGCTTTGCAGTGGTGGGTATTGTGGGATGAGCTGTAGCTCCCCAGGTCCTGCTTTGGTAAAGACATACCTGTAGGACATAAAACTAAGTAGCTTCTTCATTCTCTTGGGTACCTAAAATATCTGACTTTTAGCCGATTTTGGTGAAGGTATGTGGTTGACATAAAAATAACACTGAGCATGAAGTCACTGTCAGCTAAAAGAGACCATTCAAGCTGGAGTGCAGTGCCGAGCCTGATGTACCCTGCGCGCCTTGCGGTGTTTGTCCTGTCTCATCCCATCAGTGGGGTCTGCTCACCAAAGCCAGGGAGGTCAGTTTGTCCAGCTGATAACTCATGTTTAGGTTTTATTTCCATCTACCAACATACACTGTTGTCTCCGTGTCTTTCAAGGAGGAGAAATGTTGGAATTCTAAACCTGAATTTCTTACGCGTGCGATTCTGAGTGATTGTCAGATTCCCCTTTGAGCTGCAAAAAAAAATAATCCTTGAGCACCAGTTGGACTTGGGACTGAGTTTTGTACTTGAAGCACTTCATGCTGTTTCTCTTAATTTTGTTTGCGAGCCACTCAGAGCCCTTTTCTAATCTCCTCTCTGAGAGCAGATGCCCACTGTGACTTGTGGCAGCTTACCCCTGAGTCAAAGATGGATAAATCCCGGTGAATGTTTGAAGTTTCCCTACTGGCAGTTAGTCCAGTATGATCTGCTTTAGAAAAACCTTTGCTCAGGCTGCCCTGAGGGGAAGCTCCTGGCTGGCCCTTCCCAGCAGGGACTGGCTTTTTCTTTTCACGTCCACATGAAATTGTTGACGATACTCACAAAAAACGCCCAGAAGCGCCTGTGCACATTGCTGCCCGTGGAGGTGATGCTGCCCGTGCACCGCTGCTGCTGACAGGCCCTTTAGTGTTCCCAACTCCTGGTGCTACAATTAGCGCATCGATTAATTAACTGCATTTGCAAAGCGTACAATTCCCTGGGTTTCCAGTAAACGCTGGCTCAGGTGAGAGAGCAAAGAACTGTGGGGAGGTTTGACATCGTCGGATTTACCAAATTTTTGACATAATTTGAGTTATGAAAATATGTGTCAGGAATGATTCTGGTAGCTCATCAACGTGTGTGAGGTTTTGGCATGTGGTAACAGCCACCTGTCTGTGCGTCTGCAGCCAGGGCATCCCCTGCTCGCAGGCAGTATCATACGGAATTCAAGCCACAGTCATTCTCTTTTAATTTTTAATTGCTTTAAAAACTCAGCGTTGGTTAAGCTGGGAGGGAAGAGGTGCTTGTGCTTTGTGGAGCAAGGGGTTCTCGAAGGGTTGCTGAGTGAAATCTGGCTGGGGGATTCGCGCTGATGGGGACCTACTCTCTCACAGGTGGACAACGCGAAGGACTTCCTCTCCATGGGTGGGCTCCAACTTGTGATCGAGGGGCTGAACAGCACCGAAGCCGCGCTGAAGGAGCACGCTGCCTTCGTCCTGGGAGCCGCGTTGTCCAGGTGAGCTCTGGCCCACCTCAGGTGGGAAGGTGAAAACCTCAGGACACCAGCCAGGCTCTGTGCTCCCCTTGAGCTGTCTCGATTTGCTTCTCGTAGCAGGAGCTGAAAGCTGCTCTCATCCTGCGACACACCAAATTGCCTTCGCTCCTGCTGAGGCTTTTCCTTGTGGCAGCACTTACCCTGGTCTTCTTGTCAGTGTTTCCTCGCCCTGCTCGATAGGCTTAGCCAGAAATAACCTGTCATGGAAGCTTGTTTTTACAAAGTCTGAAGGGAATAATTGTGCCTCCCCGCCTCTCCCCTTGGCAGCCCTCTTGGTGGGGACATCTCAAGGAGGGTGCAGTTATGAGCACCCCAGGGAGCACCATTTTCCCTCCTGTTCTTTTTTCTAGGCTGCTTTAGGATAGCAAGACGCTGATTTGGGAAATACAGCAACTCTCATGGTCTTTGGAGTGGGCGGGGAGGTTTAGCCCCATGGACATGTGCCTCTGACACCAGAGGGGTGTTGATGAGACCCAACGTTAGGAACGGGGTCAACAGGCTGAATGAAGGAGAGATGGGTCTGATGGATGTTTGTGGCTCGTTGGAAGGTGGCTGTTGTCTGAAGGAGCCCAGTCGGCCTCGTGCTAGGGCAAAAATGTGTAACGCTGCGGGTGCTACCCTGTGGGCTCCCTGGGTTCTATCGGTGCCCTTTTTGATGGGTTTTGGGGCTTTGTGGTGTGGGTATTGCACATTCACTGGAGCTTTAGAAACGTGGTGGATGGACCCAGACTTCAAGGTCAGAAGTGCAGAGTGAAGATTAAAAGTCAGGACTGTTCTATCTGCATATTTCTATGCCTAAAAATGCGCTCACCTTCTCAACCATTATAAATAATTTATCACATACTCTAGTATATAAGCTACAAATCTGCATTTCTTGTGCAATCTTGTGTGTGATGCAGTTGGTCCTCAGCATGTGTGAAGTAATACAGCCTCATGGACAGCAGCAGGTACCCAGATTTATACCAGGAAAGGATCCAGCTTACATTTTGAAACGGAGTTTGACTTACTGGTCACAAGATGTGCTCTTTCATATCAGAAATGGACTCGCTCTTGATATTCTGGAGTATTTTAATGTTTGAAGCAATATTGTGTTTCCTTAGGCTCTTTAATAGCATGTAGACTCTTAATGATATGTTTCCCAAAGAGAAAATAGTGTAGAGGCTCCGCAAATACTTGCAGGTAACTTGCAAAATGACAAGGGTTATTAAATCGCTTCTTCCGTGATTTAACTAATGTGACATGATCAAGACTCAGGAAATTCATTGTCTCATGGTACGAGCATGTAGCAATGGCTGTGGAACTGATGGCTTTATATTAATTGCAGATGCCTTTCTTGGGACCAAAACAATCTCTTCTCTGAGATGACAATATTAAAATATTACTTTGGAAACTTTTAGACCTTTTTTTTTTCTTTAAAGGACATTGTGACAGATGGTGATTTTGAGTGATTTGGATGAAGTATTGTCTGAGAGCTCAGTTACAAAGTGTGAGGAACGTTATGCCTGGGTTTTGGGTTTGCTTTTTTTTTTTTTCCTTTGCTGTGCTTAAGCCTTCTCAATAGACACCTACATGCCAACTTGTCTGCTTTCTGCTATCTGCTTAATTTGTTTGTGCATACATTTTGTCAGCTTGCTCCATACTCCAGTTAAACTGCCGCGGGCACAGCAAGTACTTCACGCTAAGCGTTTTCTGATGTCTTGTGTTTTTCCGAGGGGTTGCTGTTTATTTCCTTCACTTGTGGTTGTTCCTAGGAGCCTTGTTTAGGTGGTAGCACTTTCCAGTAAATGCCCAGAGGTGCCACAGCTCACTGGGCTGTTGTAGGGGCACAATATGATCCGTGTGCCTGGGGCTGGTATCAGATCCTGTGCTGGATGCAGAGCTGTGCCTGGGCAAGAGGCTTTGGTCTGCTGCTCCCCAAATGGGGCTGTGGCCACCTCTCAGGTCTCTTCAGCCAGGCTGGCTCAGGCCAGTGGTTTCAAGCCAGGCAAACCTTCCCAGAGGAAACTCAGAGCATGATCACAGCAGCTCCTCAGCCCAGCCCAGGAGGTCATTAAGTCCTGGCCCAGCTGAATCTGGGAGTTTGGTGTTGTCTGTAGGCAAATCATTTTGTGCAGGAGAAATCTACTGGACTCTGAGCAGTGTCTCAGATGTGCCTGGGTCCCACCCAGAACTTTTCAACTCTTAAAAATATCCAGATCTTCTCCAGATTCACATTATCCTTTGCTCTGATCAGGTGGTGAAGCAGGCAAGAGATGAGCAAGCAGCTGCATCACGCAGGTCTTGCCTGCACGCTGTCCAGCCGGGACCGGGCTCAGAGGTCTGGCGGTGCTGAAACCCGGTCAAGGATAGAAAGGTTTTCAAGTGAAGCAGCATCTTGAGCCAAGGGGCCAGGTGGCTGGCTGAGACCTTGGGTCAGCGAAGGAGAAAGAGGAAGAGGCACAGCAGGGGCAGCTCAGGATTTCTCCCTCCTTGTATTGCTCCTGTTTATTTGGCTTAAACTGGACTTGAAAAGCAGCCTTAGGAGAGCAGAGCGTGGTCCTCGAGACCAAGGGTCCCAGGGCCAGGATGCTGCGTGCACAGGCACCGTCCTCCCAGCATCCGTCTGTCTCTGTCTGTGAGCCTCTGCCGTGGAAGAGGGTGACCTGGTACGGAAGAAATCAAGATTTCATCTCTTGTTTCTCTTATATGCCCTTCATTTTAGACATTTGGGTTTTAATCGCCGAGTCTGTGACCAAATCAAACATCGTTCCATCTGGTAGAGGTTTCTGAGCGGTGCCCTTACTGCAACTCTAAAACCTCATTGCAGCCTCACTGTTTTTAAACCTTTAACAAAATGTTTTCCATTCAGCAGTTTGCAAAAGTAAACTTCATTTGAACAATCCTCAAGTGCTCTGATTGCAAATAAAAGTTAAATGCACTAACAAAAATAATTGCTAGGCATGTGGGATTGTACATTTAGGTATCCATAATTCACTAACAGTATATGCCAATACACAACATTATCTGGGTTTTCAGTGATTGCATTAGCATAAAAGCATGTTAGCATTTATCTGGTGGTACTAACATTTAAATATATATAAGTATGAAATATTAAGATACAGCATTTTGGAGGGAAGTAAAACTACTGTCTGTGAAATGTTCATGCATATTTTCGAAGGTACGCTCTAGGATCTTTGGATGACAATCAGCATTCACACCATTGGGTCCAAACATTGCAAAAATGTCAATGTTTTATGCAAAGAGGAGCTATATTAAGCTAAAAAAGATTGCTGATGAGAGAAGTGTCTTCTGATGTCCTCTAAGCTATTTACAGGCAGTGTCTTCCTTTGTTCGTAGCACAGCCAGGCCTCTGCGCAATTTGTATCTCGACGTTTCACAAGACTGGAAACGTTAGCCAGAAAGGATTATGCTTGTGATTAAAACCTCAATTTTGAAAAACTTTACCTCCAGGACACGTTTTTCCACACCAATAATTTGGACATTTTAATATTTTGTAATAAAAGGATTTTTGTAATCCGTTTAGAAGGGGAATAGTAATTTGTGTCGAATGCATTCTTGAAGCTATATCCCAAATGCTCCCCATATGCTTAGGGGTGAATTAGAGGTGAGGGTGGAGAGAAGCTAAGCCGTGCGACCTGCAAGGCAAAGAGGAGCAGGTTGTGTTTCACAAGGAGAGGGCAGAAGACAGAAAAGGTGAAGTTTCAGCACGGCCAAAGTGCGGAACCGGAAGGAAAGTCGCTTGTGCAGCTGCATGGAGTGATCTGTGGGGTTTTGGCCAGTCCTTTAAAAGCCCGTGTGCTGTTCAGACTGGGTAACTGGGGACAGGGTTACAAACTGGTGGCCTGAGCTTGTGTTTGCCATGTGTCCTGGCAGGACACAGCCTCTTCCAGCGAGCCCAGCGCTCCTGGGATCTCGCTGTTCCCTCTTTGGGCCCTGAGCGACAAAAACAAATGTTACGGGACTTGGTGAAGACTCGGGAGTAAACTTATCACAGGTAGTAAAGTCATCGGACTCGATGATCTTAAAGATCTTTTCCAATCCAGGCAATTCTGTGATTCTGCAATAGCTGAAGCATCGTGTTGTAGCAGCACTTAAGAGTTTCCTAGAGATGGCTCGTGTCAGGGTATTGCTTCTCTTAATCGTTTCCCATGAGATTAAACCCCTTAAACTCCAGCAATGTGCATCATGAACATCCCAGTCACCACTATTCCTGTTGCCTAGCTCCGAGGCGTGTTTAGAGCTTTTGCCATTCTGGCAAATCAGAGAGAGGCATAAAACCGCTTTTCAAGATAAACCTGAAAAAAGAACCCAGAGTGCTGGGCTGCATTGCCTCCCCGCGCCGTGCTGTGCTGGGGTGTCCAAGCACTGCTCGACGGCAGGTTTTGGTTCTGCTTTCTCAATTTCTTTTCTTTGGGAGGAGGGCTGAGGGAATGCTGTCTCCCGGTCAGTGTTTGGGTGGTGTCCATTCTCCTCGGGTGCACAGCTTCATGGTTTGTCAGGGAAGCACCAGCTTGTTCAGGATGTCTTTGTCAAGAGGAAGAAGCTTCCCCCAGATTTAACGGTTTTGAATTAAGTCCAGCTTCGCCGTGAAACTGGTTGACACTCGCTGCTCTTAAATAGCGTTAAGGCCTGAGCAATAAACCGGGAAAAGTAAAATTAAAGACCTTGCTTCAATGCTGTCTTGTAAGGACATAAGAATTTCTGGGCAGAGATATAAATCCAGTTAGCTTAACAAGCGCTGTCCCTACCCATTTATTTCAAATCCATCTTCATGTTCGTCCCTTCTTCCTCCAGCTTTTCCTTTTACATCCTGCAATCTTTGCCCATCTCTTTATTCATTTTCACTGTTTTTTTTTCCAGTGGCCCTGCTTGCCAACACTGTGTGTTTGCCCCCTCCCAGTTGCAGTAATTCCAACTCAGCTCCTTGCCCGCTTGTAATTTCTAGCTTTGTGGATTGTCTCTTCTATTTTTATTTGAACTCCTGACTTCTATAGAGTTATCAGCCTCACTGCACTTAATTTCAAATTAATTTGATTGGGTCACCTCATTTTTTTTAATGTAACGATAATGAACTCAACCTATTTAGCCTTTCCCCATTATGAATAACCTTAACAAAAACTGCAGTGCGGTATAAAACTGTGTTTCATCATTATGGTTAATTACACAGAAGAATAAATCCCTAAACGTTTTTCAGCGTCTGAAATCTAACAAGGTAGTGTAATTAACAATTAAATAGTAAACTGCCATCCTTGTGCTCTCAGGAAGACAGGGAGAGCAGACCCTGCGAGAAGAATCTAGAATCCAAGGTTTGCTCCTTGTTTTCATAAATGCTTTGGTAATTGAAAAGATGGGGAGATGCTGGTGTTGGGAAGTGCAGGGTTGGGTGCTCATCCAGTGCCAGGTATGTTTCCCCCCCAGGTGCCTGCACCTGCTGGAAAGCTGACAAGGTGGGGTGGGCATCTCGGCCTCACCCCGTGGGACTGATTTTAGGCTGAAGATAGGTCACTTCTGTAAAACTTGTCAATTCTGGAGCGAGTTACCGCACTCAGGGGATTTAGGTTGAGCTGCTGGTATAGGAGGAGGACAAAGAGATGAAGCAGTGAGGCTGCAGGTGGCTGAAATCAGAGCGTTTGGCCTCACATCACCCTTCAGCAGGGAGCAAACCTGCACAGGTCTCCCCCTGGCACGGGGTACTGGTGCATTTTATCAATTGTTGTGGGGCTCAGCCTCGGTGATGCCGGTTGTCTCTTTTCCCTGTGAAGGACATGCAGGGAGAGCTGTGTGGGGTCTCACCGATCCCTCCAGCTCAGTGCTCTAAGCTCTGCTTGAGGTGTCCTGCCCTGAAAACAGCCCCGCAGAAGACCCAGTGCTTCCCAGGGACGTCGGCTTGGTGACACAACCTGCGGGAGAAACTCATCGCAGCCAGGTCATGCATTATGTAAAACACATTGTTCCTGTCTCTTCTTGTTTAGTAAATGCTCTCCGCTAAAGCATTTGAGTAGTTGTGGTGGTTTCCATTTAAAATATGCATTCAGACTGGTTACCTAATCGCTTTCCGCCAAAAAAAACCCAAACCAACAAAACAGCCCAGACATGCTGTTTCTCAGCGTGGACCTGGTTTCATCGATGGACACGATGTGTGTTCCTCTGTCTCTTCAGCCCCTATTTATTCATCATCCATGTTCTCTGTTTATCCCTTTTGCTACAGCCTGTGCACTTGGCTAATGGCTTCATAAGCTTCAAAGATTTTCCTCCCTAACCACCTACATTATTTTCCTGCCCTGCTGTGACTTTCCCCGCGTCGCGCGTTCTCCGCATTCCCTGCAAGTAATAGGTGCAAAGCGCTCCACAAAGAGGAGGCATCTGCGTCTAGTCTTTAATCACGGCGTACAGAGCGCTGTAGCAGCCCGTCGTTAATGGGTTTCAGAAGGGAGGGTTGAAAAAGTGCATTGAATAGAACAAAGGAGTGAAGAATCGAGAGGAAGATGAACAATGAGAGCAGGAAATGCGGGATGCAGCCTCAATTACATACCGGCTCCCAGCAGGGTGTGGGGTGGACAGGACTGACCCAGCGATTACGATTACAGGCTATTGTTTGAGCTTGTATAGGAGGATCCAGATCCCATCTCCTCCTCTGTAGGTCCTGCTGTGCGCACCCTCCTACCCCGTGCCTGATTGCGGCTTTTGTTGGGTTTAATTGCTGGTAAGCTGTACGCAGCGAGCTTGCACGAAGGCGGATCCAGCCAGGTTTGCAGTCTGAGCCGTGGTGGCACAACCGGGCTTTCCGAGGGGTCTTGAGGGGCTGCCCTTAGCTCTCCTGGGCTGTCTTCTGGAGTGAGCTGTGTTTACTCACCAGGCCTCTGTTGCTCTCCAACTCTTCCCCTTGTGCCGAGGAGGGGCACGCAGAGCTGTGGGACCCAGAGGTTCCTGAAGAGGCAAAACAACACGAGCCAGCGGCTACAGGGCTTTCGTGGCATCTAAGACTGGCCTTTGCCTGTCCTGGTGGAAGAGGGATCAAGTCTCAGCAAGGGACCTTGTTCCCAGGTTGATATCTTCCAGCCTGCCTGTTCTCCTGATACAGTGTTTTCATAAGATTTTTCTCTTCTGTCTATGCATGTGCTTTAAGATTCATCAAAACAGTTGATTATTCATTCATGAAGACAGTTCCTCGGGTCTTACACCAGATTTCTGCCAACCTCAGCCCCTTCAAGGCTCTCCAGGTGTTTGAACGGGGTGATGTTCTGCAGAGAGAGAAAACAACAGCTTACCGGAAATTACCTCTTTCTGAAGAAACTCATCATCACTTTTGACTACTTGCTCTTCCCTCAGGTGCTGACATTCTGTGTCTGCTTACAAGTTGGATTTTGATCTCTCTTTATTTTAGATAATCCTGTTTCTGCTTAAAAGACGTCCATCAGAGGCCCTCAGAGCTACCCAGCATGTTTTGGAAGGGGATGATGACTCAGTGGCTTGGCTGTGTGAGAAGTCACACAAACCTCTGAGCCTTGCTGGTCAGGACTGGCTGGCTGTGGCCACGAGATGTCTCTGGGGAGTTGGACCAGCAGGCATCCCCCTGCTCATGGGGTGGCTCAGAGTCATTGCACAGCTTGGAGAAAGCAGTTGCTGCCCACCGAGTCTTAGCCCCTTGACACCACGGCGTGAGCCCTGAATAGATTTGAGAACCAATTTACTCCTCAGAGCATCAATAGATGCATGTCACTTGTCCTTTCTGCTGGGTTTAATGAGTTTCCAAGGTATTGCAGCCAGATCCAGGAGGCAACGATCAGAGGGCTGCGTCTTTGCTGCCAGCAGAAGTGTCTAGCTGTCCCTCCAGCGCACTTCAGTTCTCACAGATTCTCTCTGGTTTTGTCTCCTATGAATTTTATGTGGAGCACATTGTATAATTTCTTGCAACCATCCTTTCCAGACTGTCTCTCCTTTTCTTCCCCGAGTGCCCTGAAAAAAGGAGGTGGGAAACAGAAAAGACTCTTCCATCAGTCAGATGGTGTTAGCTGGAGCCCGGGCAATGTGGGTCACAGAAGATGTCCTGTCACGTTGCTTCTCTCCACATGTATGGCTCTTCATTATTCTCTGCTGTTACGTAGCCGTGCCTGTTCCCTTCTGTTAATCATCCCAGAGCTGCCTTGTGCTTTGAGTGTCCCTGCCTGCGTCCATCTCAGCTGTCATCCAAGTGGGACCACCTCTTCACGGAGGTGAGGAGGGACCGAATGCGTTGGTGCTGCTGGACCGACAGCCCCGAGACGATGGGCACAGCCCCGCGGTGGCTGTTTCAAGGGACAGGTCATTAATCCTTAGCTCCATCTGCCGAGATCAATAATTAGGGCTGTTGCTTTGTATAAACCACCAGATCAACATAGAAATTGCCTGATTAAAGTGGACACGCAGGCCTGGCTGGTCAGGAAGCCCCCGTGGCTGAATTTTACAGAGGTAGGAACAAAAAACCTGCAGAAACAGTACAGTGCCATGCAAACGAGGTTCCCCTAGGCCTGAAGCAGCTAAAACCTGCCATACGTGAGGAAAGCACAAGGGTCCTTGGGTTTTTTATCTATTTCTGACAGTGCAGCTGGGGGTTTTGAGAAGGGTTTTCTAGATTCTGGTCCACGCCTGGGGTCTGCTGCCAGAATCCCTTCGGTCAGCAGCTGCACACATGGGCATTTCTGATCTCCCTCTGCATGTTCCTCGCCTCCCTTTGGAAGCAGGGTTGTCTTAGGTTCCCATACATATTCTGTCATAAAAGCCCATGACCGTGGTTTTAGTGTGTTTGCGTGTCTTGCAATGAGCAGGAATTCACCTGAGTTGTTTTCTAAATTAATACCCCGCTGTTTTTACTTAACAAGATCTTTTTCCAAGCTTGGAATGGTAACGACTCTGAGATTTTCTTTTTAAAAAATGCATTTTCTTCTCAGGCACTTCATATTGAAATGTGTCTTAATTTCAGCTCAGCTAGTGTGTGAAAACACACGGTGAGGCATTATTAGTCCCTGAAGGAATAAAGACAGATGGAGCCCAAACTGGAATTGGCTTTATGATTAATTGAAACCTTCAAGAGTGGAATGGAGTCAGGGCTTGGTCCTACCCCGCCAGCGTCTGGAGATCGATTCAGCCAGCGTGAACCTCCATGAGCGCAGGCTGAGGAGTGTGGCGGAAGAAACGCAAATGTTGCTTGGAAGAGTCAGCCCTATGTTGTCCCCTTTCAGGTGGTACCTGTTGCTGAAGGAGGGCTCGGAGAGGGCTGGTTGGCAGAGCAGTGAACGGGTCGGGGTGACTCGGGGAGGGGATCGAAGGGCGTTATCGGGGTCCTTGGCGTGTGATGATGCGCTTTGGTAATGAGCTGCTATTTCTGGCCTCGAGCTTCCCGCAGCTGTGCACGATGGCTCTTGTGTGACTGCCACGATGGAGAGCAGAGCTGGGAGGAGGGGAATATTTTGAGACGTGCTCCAGAAAACTTGGGAATGGGAATGTGGGGCTGTGGAAGTGGCGTGGGCAGGCAGTGAGTTCAGGCCTCTGCTCCATGCGCAATGTTGTCGGGGGCTGTGGTTTCACATCCTTGCCTGTGAGGCGGGGAGGGTGGACCTGCCCCTTGAAAGGGAGTAGTGGAGAAACAGCAGGCGATGTCTGCACAGACTTTGGCATTAGTGGACGTTTCTGGAGCCTGCAGCCACAGACCTTTACAGCAGTTCCAGCATTCCTGCTACAAAGCAGAAAGAAAAGCTGTTGCAGAAAGAAGGTCTCTCCATCATATTTTGGGAGTAAGTCCTCGCTGTGCAAACTGGTTTTATAACTCCGGCCATGACCGCGCTTGCATGGCCAGCAAGTTCTGAGCAGCTTTGGAGCTGGGGAGAATCAGCCAATGAAGGCCAAGTTGATTTGCAAAGGCAAAACCAGGTCGTTTACAGAGTTAGGTCAGCACATCTGTCTGGAGAGGGTACGAAGGGGATGGTTGCATGCAATGCTGGCAGCCCCAGGATGGCCCAATTTCCCAGCCCACGGCTCAGTGCTCGCAGCTGATCCTCCCTCTGTGCACGGGATTGTGCTGACATGGGGCGCGCTTGCCAAAGAGAGGGCTGTGTGTGCCTCCACCTTAGCTAGCTGAATGAGGCAGTGGGGTCTGAACTCATTTAAAGAAGGATTTGATGTTGAAAGTTGATGTTGGCTATGGAGATCAAGGTTTTAAATAAGCAAAGTGGCCAGGGGGCCTGTGGTTGTGACTGTGCTTGGGCAGGTCCGGACTCACAGAACCATGGAATTGTTTCGTTTGGAAAAGACCTTTAAGATTGTTGAGTTGAACCCTTAACCCAGCAGTGGCAGTCCCACCACTAAACCATGTCCTTGAGCACCACATCTGCACGTCTTTCAAATACCTCCAGGGATGATGACTCCACCGCTGTCCTGGGCAGCCTGTTCCAGGACTTGACAACCCTTTTGGTGAAGAAATTTTTCATAATACCCAATCTAACCCTTCTGTGGTGCAACTTGAGGCCGTTTCCTCTTGCCCTATCACTTGTTACTTGGGAGAAGAGACCAAGTAGCTCCCTGCACCGTTGCCGTACCCCTGAACCCGTCTTCCTGGGGCAAAATGGATGAGGAGCAGCATCCGCAGGAGCATGTCAGCTGGAAGAAGGGACACATCTTCTAGGTCCAGTAAGGAGAGTCTTTTCACGTGACTTGGACCTTGCTAATTGGCCTAATGAGTGGGAGGGCTGCTGCAAATGAGCTGATACTGCAGATCAGTGGGGAGCCAGGGAAGCATCATGCCCAGCACCTCACCTCCATTGTTCGCTTATTCTGACAAGTGTGATTTGGTTTTTACTACCTCTGCTACCGTGTAGCATGGCAGTAAACTTGTCGAGGTATTTTGTAAAGGAAGGAAGGCTCCATAGCATGAACTTTTTCTGCAGAACCTGGCCAGACCATCGTAGAGTAAAACTACAAGGCTGCTGTGGATTTTCTTTTCTCTCCCTGGGGACTCTGGGGATTGCGGATCAGCGGATTGTGGATTAGTGGATCAGGAATTAGAAATACATTTTTCATTCTTATGTTACACGCTAATGAACTGACAAATTTAATTTCTTTAAATCCAGCTACTTCAGCTAGAATAAGCGAAGACTACTTCTGTCTCTTTTGGTAACTCGGGAAAGGCTGAACCGCAATCTCTTTCGGCATCGTGTCACCCACACTCAGTTCTTTGTCTTTAGCATGTGGCTGTCACTGAAGCACAGCCTGTTGGCAAGGCAGAGCTCACCGCTCGCGACAGGTGGTCGCCATGCGGCGCGGTGACGTGCTGGAAGCGCTCTGGCCACGTATCGCTCGCCAGTACCAGGAGGTGAGCCCAGCCCTGGGGCAGCAGACCTCACACCAGACCGGCGGCTCCAGTTTCACTGCCCGAGTCCCCTGGTAGGGACTCGGGTGTCCCCACTAGTTGTGACTGGGCAGGCACCCTTTTTAAAACCCAGTCTCCGTGAGGCAGCACGGTGTGTTTGCTCAGCTCCAGATCTGAGATGTGCTTGAATTACGTCTAATGCTTTTTTCTTGCCCTTGGGCTTGTTCCTGGGAATGAAGCTGAGGTATTCATCCTTCTTTCAGATCACTCCTCAAGGAGGGTCCCGGTGCCTTGACAGTCCTCTCTGCTGTAACAGACTGAAGTTTTGGAAGTGCTGGTGCTGCAGGATGCGCAGGCTGCGGCTCTCCACGTGCCTCTCATTTAGCTGCAGTGTTCTTCAGGTCTTGTGGTATGCGCCTCCCTACCCCAGACCCATGCCAGGGATAATACTGAGCAGAAAAAGTCATTTATGTCATTAAAAGCCTAACAGACTGCGCTGTGGGGCCCGATCTGCAGGGGAAAGGCAGCTCCATCATTACCCAGTCACTCTTCAGAGCTTTCAATGAGAGCTAAACAAAGCGGCCTTGGCTTTCTGGAGCAGGCTTTATTCGTTCACTTTGTGATGCTGAAAGTGGGTCTGAAACGCGGTCGCCTCTCGAGGTGAACCACCAGCACCCCCAGCAGAGCCGTGGGCTGGTGCCTGCCGTGAGAGCCGGGCTCTCTGCTGGGGCAGGCACAGCCTGTGCCTGGCAGGAGGAGAGTGCTGGGACATCGGTTACTCCCCTTGACTGATGGAACGGGGCCCCATAATACCTTGATTAACAATTAACATGATGGAACTGGAAAATACGTCTCATTTCTCCCCCTGAACCCGACAGGTGAGGTTATGTTTCCTGGTTGATTGCTGTGCCTTGTTATAGCCTATTTATGATTGATTGAAAAGCAGAGGCTTTTTATGAGGAGAGACGTTTAATCTCCTGGTAGAGCCAAGTGCATTTCCCTTCAGGAACTATTCCTTCTCTTCTGCTTGTCTCTAACCCCCACTTTAAACTCGAACCTGGCAGAGACCAGAAAGGAGGCGGGATCAAAGCAAAAATAATTGGGATCACTGGCTTCTGTGGGCAGTCTGAACTCGTTATTCCTACTTACTAACTAGTTATTCCTAAATAACTCTTGCAAGAGACAATTCAGCAGTTGCAGCATCTTCTCGATGGAAAGCACTCAAATGTAATAACCATGGCAACAGTTGCTGAGGGCCAGCATAATGAGGGATAGAGATGTGCTCTTGAAAGGACAACGGGCTCAACTTTACCAGCAAACGACACTGAAGCACCAAGGGGGTGATGTACGGTGAGCAGTGTGGGCGGGCTGTTCCGGTGGGGATGCACATTGCCCCAGTGCACCCAGTCACGAGTCACGCATCGTTAACGGTGGGCGTCTTCCTCTCTAGATGAAAGGGGAGCTTGTAACCTGAAAGTCAAAGAGGAGTTGTGGAGACACTTGATCTGGAGGGAAAGGCCAGGGAGGAGACACCACCTGTTATCCCATAGTCACAGATGATTTCCTGGGGTTTGGTGGCTCTGGGACAAGCTGCATCTTTCTGCCAGTGATCTTCACCCAGCCTGAGTGGTGCTGGAGACAGGTATCAGTAATAAATACTTGACATGTCTTATTTCAGAGCTTCTTCTTTATAGACCGTCTTTAAGCCTGTGTTTGAAGCTCTGCAGGAGAGGTGCCAGAAGCCACCTGGTGTTGCAGGTGAAGGAACTGGTATAAACAGAGCATTTGACTTGAAGGCTTGGCCCTCGGCGCACGTCAGGCGAGGGCACAGGAACCAAGGGAGCCAGTGGTGCCTGGACTGAGCTGGGAGAGTTTGCTGCAGGGGTCCTTCATCCCTGGCTCATGCTCTCCGCTTGCCCAGGGTCTTCTGAGTCCTCCCTGTTCAGACCCCTCCAAACGCGCTGGTCTTAATCTTGGCTTGGGAGCACCGTAGGTTATGGGATCAAGGCTTCTCAAATAGCTTTGTGAGGGTCCTGTTATTTTTTGTTAGACAATATTCTTTCTCTGTTGTCTTATTTCGTTGGATGTTTTCTATGCCTGAAAAGTAGAAGGAAGCTCTTTAGTGTTCACCAGAAGAAAAGAGGAGCTTGCTCAAAGGTAGCATTTTTACAGATTTCCGAGAAGAAGGCAGTAAATACTCCACCTCTGCTTAATAATAATAATAGGCAGGCTAAGCATCTCTAAAAATACAAAGTAACGTGGGCCTATTTGGAAGAGTCAACATCCTTATCATCCTGCTGCCATCTCTGCAAACAAGTTTCGCTCGAGATTCTGGGCATGATTTTCAATGGCTCGGAGCAGCTGTAGCTTCTTTGACTTCAGTGAAATGTCTGAGTGCTTGGCACGGCGGCAAACCAAGCCTCTTCCTTTCTGCTTCAAATTGGGTCTTGATTCTAAGTGAGATGAATTTTCTCCTCCTGATAATTCTGTGCATCTGAAGTGATTACAGCTCCGCGTGAGTGCTCTTTTAGGAGATTTGAATGCAGCGTTTTCTTCCGTCTTAAAAAGGTTCCTTCAAGCCTTATGATTCTGGAGAGGGAGGAGAAAAAAAATAAATCCTGGTGGAAACCATCACATCTTCCAATGCAGCTCAGAGATGAAAACTTTTATTTTTATAAAACACATACGAGGGCTAAATCGGAAAACTTCTGTTCAGGCAAGCAGGTTTTGGCTGATGGCAACGTGCTTCTAAATTCTTATCTGGTGATGGAGAGGCAGAGCCAGTGAGTGGTATTACTTGGAGTTCTTAGAGAGAGAGCTTTAATGTTTGCTTAACTCCACTAAAAATAGACACCACCCTCTTTTCCTAATAGGCGGCATTTGTCACACTTGATTCATTTCCTCTCCCAAACTGAGTTCCTTCATGAATATTCATCTCTACTCCCCAGGAATCCGCCTGTCCTCAGAAGTTGTACTCACGGGCGACCATGCGGTAACAATGCGAGTCAACCTTTCAAAGCTCACAGAATACCTGGCCCAATCCAGCGAAATGTTGTGGCATGAGCCGCTCCCATTGATTTCTGCTTTCTCTGCGAGCCGTGATTGCTCGTTATCCCTCTCGATGAGACCCTTAACGAGTCTCCCGTTCCTGTTGTCATAGCAGCACCGCATTGCCCGGTATGGTGAAGTCTCTGTCACTGTTAATTGTGAGATGGGAGGATCAGTTTGGCAGTTTTTCTAGTGGGGATTAGGCCAAAAGGTCCCTTCTGTACTGTGATGAATGTGGTTTCCTTCAGAAGATAATAAAACTTGGTAGTTACAGAAAATTTCTGAAGAGGGAAGCTTTACGTAGCAAAGAGAGGGAGAGCAGTCCTTACAGAGCTCTTCCCATTCATGCTCAGCCACTGCCTAAAGCAAGAGAGAAACACCCAGAAATGCTGAAGGAGAATATAAACCATTTGATTCGTGGTTGGGGAAGTCTGTCGGTACCTCAGACCCTCTAACCTTAGAGGTCCAGAGCATGTCGAAGGTCACTGCAACTGTTGTGTGCCAGGTTGCTGCTGGAATGGGAGAAATGCCTGTGAGCATTGAGGAGGCAAAGGTGGTGCTGGAGGAATGCAAGGCCAGCAAAGCTGCTGGACCATGGACCTGAAGCCCTTGGCCATTGGGTGTATGAGGAAGAGGTGTGTGTGGAAGGGCATCTGTAGGATCTTATGGCAGGTCACTGTGTGTTTCACTCAGCAGGGCCCGGGGAGAGCACTTGATCTGTTGTTTTTCAGGGCACTGATGTGGGTGACGTGCCACTCTGCTGTGCAGAGGGGTGCTGGTAGTCTTCTTTGGTGCCTTCCAGCACATCAGGCTGCAGGTCTGCTCCCTGCAGTCACTCCGTCCTCACTCTGCTCCCTGTCTTAACACCTTTCAGTGTTAAGACGTACTTGCTAATGGTTAAAGCAAGTCAAGGACTAAAACTCATAGTATCTTGGCATGATGTTGTCTGCTGGGCTTGTGAGGACCACCTAGTGGGCAGACTTCTGTTGCCAGAGGGGTGTTAGCCATCAAAGAAGACCATGTTGATTTTCAACAATGTGCCAGAAGAGTTTTACAGGGGTTACTCTGGTGCTGTGAGTGAGAAATGTGCAGAGCAGAAGGAATGATCCCATCACACCTTTCATCCTGGACGTTCTAGAGCATTGCCCTGTTGCAGCAAGATGTAGCCGTGGTTGGCTGAAGAAGGCCAGGAGAGGCAGCGTGCTGTTTGCGCCTCGGCCCAAAGGAGCAATTTGTTGTTGAGAATGCCGTTGTTGGCTGGTAGGACCTGCCTGAGACACCGAGTCGGCATCTCAGCTCTCGCAGGGAAGAGCGTTGTGTGGTCGTTTGCCCAGAAGCGGTAGGGCCAGCGGCTGTGTGTCATGTCCAGGGATGACAGCTCATCTGCAGGCTTGCTGCTGGCTCAGTGCAGAGGCAGAGAGGAAGGGCTGTCTGTAAACGATTTACTCTGTTTCCCGCATGCCGAGGGATGGGGATCAGCTGTGCATGGTCCCAGAGACCTACTCTCTGAATGCGCAAGGCTGATTTGTCCTCCGTGCCTGCCACTGGGTTTATTCCAAAATTCTGAAACATAGCCAGAATGATCCATGACCTAAATGTAGGCAGGAGTGTTGTTTTTAGAGAATGGAAAAAGAAAAAAAAATCCTTACCCCCCTCAGTCTCTCCCCCAAAATGAAAAACTCCACTGGCCAAGCTCTGTAAATGATTTTTTTGGGTTTTTTTTTTTGTATGTGCAGTGAGGAGACAGATTTCTAAAGTCTGACTTTCAATTTTACAGGCGTTTATTATAGGCATGAATAATTGCTGGCACTGTGCTACCACTGCTGTTGTTTGCTCTTACGGTTAGGCCAATTACATGTGTAAGCTCCTGATTTACAAGCAAAAGCAGAACTAAAGTAGCTTTGTGGCCTACATTTCAAGAACAAGTAATGTGTCCGCAGTCAGCTGTAGGTCCCCAGATTTGTGCTGTGAAACATAGAGGCCCTCTGCCATAAATACGCAGTCCCAGATTGTCCAAGGCGTTACACGGCACGTGCTGTCACAGCGCAGCGTGAAGGACAGAAACATGGATGAGCATTTGAGGACCGGAAGCTTGCCCAGATTCATCCCATGGCAAGTGTGCTGGAAGATTTCTGCTGCGCTTGGGGAATTCACAGAGAACACACACGAAAGAGAGAGAATTTGAAGTAAACATAATGGTTCTGCAAGACGGACTTGAGCAAATCTTGTTCAAGTCCTGTCTCCTAACATGATAACTGCTTTGTCTGCAACTCTGACTTTCTGCTGAGCCCTCCTGGGGGAGAAGAATGGATGACATCCATTGCTGAATTTCAAATTGGTCAGCTGACATCAAAGTGAGAATTTTTTTTTGCTTTTGCACGGTAGGCAGAAGAAGAATGGGAGAGAGACAGGTCAGTGTGGTGGCTGATTCTCCGTGGGGTGATGGTTTCCAGACAGCTTTTCACATCAGCCACAATACCTGTTGACCTGGACTCTGCCTTGTCCAGGCTGGAGAATGTCTCACCTCACTGTGCTGGTACCTCTCGATACCATCAGCTCTGAGGTGAGGCGAAGAGCCAGCCCATACGGTGAGGGGAAAGAAGAGCTGTAGTGATGCTCCTTGGACTGTGACAAGCTGGTGTCCTTGCTTCTGGGGGGAGCAGAGAGGGAAGGATGTAGGTAAGGACCGAAGAAGGCAGGACGTTTGTGGATGCTGATCTCATTGTCAGAAATCTGTGGTGGATGTTGCCTGTGGGAGGTAGTAGCAGCTCTGTGTGGGAGGGAGGGCAGCGTTTCACAGTCCAAGGGGTGGCCAAGGGAGGATGATCCGCTCGTGTCGTTAGTCATTAGCGCAGAGCAGGCTGCTTCCCGTCTCCTAGGGTTTGTGCACTCAGCTGGAGGTCGTGGCAACCTCCTTTGTGTAAATGGCCCCAAATCATTCTGACAGTTGTGTGCTGAGCTGGTGGATGTTGGCAAGGAGATGCTCTACACCAGCTCGGTGCAGGGTGCTCCCACGTGGGCTCACGAACATCCGTCGGGGCAGGAACCACTGGCTTGGGACCATCGAGTTTCTGACGTGACGTCCTTAAGCAGCTACAGCTTCCAGAGGCAGACCCAGCACCCCGACACCCCTGTGGCAGGCAGGCCCTGTGGCAGCATGCACCGTGCCCTCAGCAGACCCGTTGGGCAGCAGCCTCCCTCTGTCCTCGGCACGAGGCAGGTGGGGACTCAGACCCAGATTTGTTTACTAGGCTGCGAGTGACTGGGGTTTTACGTCCCGGCGATCACTGGCAAGCCTTCTCTCCTCCTGCGCCTTCGCAGCACATGTGTGAACTTCTGGTTGTGTCACCTTCCTGTCCTCTTAACGAAGTCTAGCAGTGGGAAGTGATCATCACAACTAGCATTTGCACAGCGTATGTCTTTCCACAGTTCCAGAGCGTTGAATAAATTGAATCCCGCTTCCTCCTTCACCCTGCACATTCAAGCTGTTTCTGAATCCAGGCATCTCCTCTTCCACAACCACTCTCAGCTTTCTTCTGCCCTTATCTCCTGCCTCAAAGAACCTCCTCTCATCTCAAGATCTTTCTGCCTGTTCCTAACCATTTCATTGCCAGGCTAAATCTGTCTGTTGGCTCCCTCCTCCACGGCAGCAGACGAGGGCTTTTTCTCTGTGCCTTTAGGGTCATTAAAACTGAATTAGCATGTCCGCTTCCTTTGTCAAGGTATCCGTTCCCTCCGTGTGTCAGTGATGTAGGACACGCTGCTGAAATTCCCTTCTTCCATAATTATCTTACTCCACTGCATCTTTTATGCAAAATGTTCCTTTCTGAAGGTGCTCCCTCTCCTTGCTCCAGCCCTTTCTGAACATCCGGTTTTGCTGTGGTACCTGCTGCGGCTTTGTTCTTTGGGTATGCTCAGGAATTCTCTGCGTTATTGCCATGTTTTATTAGCTAGCTTCGTCATTTGAACTCCTTGACAACTTGATTCAGGCATTCGGAGGTGTTTCCTTCATCCTTTCTCTGAAGATGGGATGCACATCCCCTAGCTTCAGCCTTCCTACACGAGTGTCTGCATGTGCTGACTCTCCAGGCTCCATCTCCAACCGGGGGAGAGAGACTCCTCCGAAAGGTAAATCATCCCCTCGTAAGACAGGAGTCGGACAGCCCCGTCTCCCATGGGGCAAATCTTCATTTCTGCTCGCTGCTGGTGACCGTGAATCCCTCGGATGCTTTTCAAGATGGATGAGGGCCCCTTTAGACCACGGGTTGGAACGCGTTACTGAGGGAGCCCAGGTAGCTCGACTGAGCTAGATTAGATGTCTTGATTTTAGGTGTCTGATGTTAATGGAGATGAAGCTGGCACTTAGAGAGGTTTGGGGAAATGTTTCTGTCTTATTTTGTGTATAAAGGTATATAGTGAATGTTTAAAAACCAACAGCAACGGTAATAACAGTAATTATAGGTGGGTGCAATTTTCCTTTATCTTTTAAGTGAAGCTGCTAGGAGAATTACTGCTGTGCTGATATTTGGCAGGGACACCGAGGCGAGTACCCACTTGTTTCGGAAAAACGCTGTTGGATTTTTAATGACCATCAGCAGCACAACCTTGATTTTTAAATGTCATCCTAAATGTAGCAGTTCCAGCCTCCTCTGCAGTGGCATGTGGGTGTTTTGAGTAGGGATGAATCAGAAAGCAGAAAGACTGGCTGGTGCTTTCTGTCGCTCCCAAGTTTTCCTCGAGGGTTTCCCACCCAGGAGCCGGCTTCTGTCGTCCGTGGGTTGCGTCGCAGCGTCGCAGTCCCGTGGCGGCGCTCCTGCTGGCGCTCGCCCCTCTATTAATGCGCTGCTAGGTCGCCCAATGCAGAAAGAGTTTGTTAGATTTCTCCAGGAGCTGGTCACGCTTCCTGTTTATGAAAACCAGATAAATAAGAAAAGGTTTCCCAGCTTTTGCAGATGCAGCTTTTCCGTTCTCTCTCCGGCTGGAAGCGTTCCCCAGGCTTTGCTTTTGGAGCTGAAATCTGTGCTTGGCGTCGGCAAGATGGTGATTTTGCTCTTGTAAATGGAGCGAAGTCTCGGTTTTGAATCATGACTCAGTGAAACAAATCTACTTTTCTAGTCTAAAGTGATTCTAATAGCACCGTTAAACCTGGTGGGACCAGGAGCAGCCAGAGTTTAAAACATGACATTGCGGTGGGTGTGATTCTCCCTGTGATCCAGCATCTTCCCTTGCCTGTAGAGAAGTGGGATGGATCGAGATGAGGCTCACAAGCGATGAGCAGATCGGCTGTTTCGGAGCAGAACCTTCCGTCGTGGTGCCTGGGGGTGCTCCGGGGCACGTCCGTCAGTGAAACGGGTGGGAGATGATGGAAAGATTTGCTTGACGGAACGCGCTGCCTTCCTCGGCTACGGGAGGAACGCGGAGAGCTGCGAAGCAGATGGCAGGGTTAAAATAGGACAGAGCATCGTGGAGATGCTGCTGGAAGGGAGAGAAGTGAAGTGCCTGTTCTCACACTTCGCTTTGTGTCTCATGGAAGAGCTGGAGAGTGCCTGCGCTCCGCTGGCATTCCCAACAGGGACATGCCAGGCGAAGGCTTGCTTTTTCCTTTTTTTTTTAATATATATATATATTATTAGCACTTGTCTTAAAGAAATATCAGCTCAAATGAGCAAGTAAACAAATAAAGCAAGTAACAATTGGAGGGCTTAGCCTCAGGCCACCTCTTAACGTCTCTCAAGATTATTAGTGGGATGGGTTAGACCAGCACTCGCTGCCGCTGCGGAGTATAAGCCGAAGCGTTAGGAGCCCGGCAGTTAGCGCTAAGGCTTTCTTCTTGTGGTGCTTCCAGACAGCTTTTTGCAGTGTTTTCGTGTTACCTGAGGCACGTGAATGCATTTTGTTGGAATGTTTCAGTAACTTTGCAACTCCTTGAATTATGCCCAGTGCGAGATGGCAGATCTCACAGGGCTGCTCCTGTGTGAGGCTGCCCCTCACGAGTCACTGTTGCTGCAGGCTCTCATCCCGGGGCCCTGCAGCAGCAGCAAAGCCTGAGGTAGGACCTTGGGTGCTCCTGCCTTTGCCACCATCCTAGGCCAGTTGAGTTTTGGAGCCAGGAGGCTGGAGGCGTGCAGAGAAAAGGAGTGTCAAGAGAAGGAGCGAGGAGGCAGAAGCCCAGTGCTCACGCTTGCACCCTGGCGCTACTGCCGGTGCTCCTGGGAGCGTTTCAGTTTGCCCATCTATAAATCAGGGGATGCTTTGAAGTCTCTGTGATGAAAAACACTGGATGAGCTCAAGGACATGATATTAATCCTGCAATATTGTTCTTGCTCCTTGCTCTGTTGTGATTTTTGAAAAGAAATCAACACAATTTTTGTGGGCTATGGCTAAAATGGCATGGAAATAAATGAGTTTGGCTTGCACTTGTAGAGGATCGCTTGCTTTTTATTAATGCAGCCTCTGATGAAACACAGCCCATCCTTAGGCACCGATACGCGTTTGACCTACGGGAAAATAATGGGCTTTCAGAAACGCGTAGGGAGTGCTTTGTAAGAGTGGCACACAGAGCCTTAAAATTGATTTACGCCTCAAAACCAAGCATCGGTTTGGGTGATTGAGTGCCAGGGGGAATTCCCGTGATGTCCTTCTCCATGCACCATGGAGCACTTTCTCTTACCTACCTGGAAGGGTCGGTCATTCTACATGTTGTGCTGGAGGAGAGCTCACACGGTTCCCTCGGTCCTTGTGGATGGGATGTGAGTCACCTGGTCTGGCTCTGAAATCACAGCAGGGTCACCAACCCTCCGGCAGGGACCCTGCACCCATCCTCCACCCCCTCGAGAACGGAGAAGATGGGCTGCTGGCCTTGATGGTGCTGTTCCATAGCCTTTCCTCTGCTGGCTCCTCCGGCTCCATGCTGACAGAGTGATGGCAATAGCCCCGAGAATCCAAAAAACATTGGTTTTTCATCATAAAGCGGTTCATAGGTCTTGATTATCATGGAAGCTGAGGCTCTGGAAGGCTGTACCCCTCCACTCGCCCCGCGAGCTTGGGGTGCACAGCGCCCACCAAAGCAGGTGATGTTCGTGTTGCTGGGGGCTATGTGCTGGCACTAAAATAAAGCTCTCAAAGCCCGAAAAGCTGAGGGTTCAGAGAAGAGAGGGGCTCTGGAGGTGTCCTCGGGAGCCTCCTGTGTTCCAGGGCAGTGGGATTCCTGCCTGGGCTTGCTTTGTTCCCATGTGTGATCTCCAGCCTGTTTTCATGGTACCGTTTTTTTTCCCAAGGATATAAATACAGCCTGTCGGTTTGTTGTTTGTGTGCGTTCGGCACAACAATCTGGCGTGGCTGATTTTGTTACAGCAGCTAAGATTTTATTGTCCAGAGCTGGTATTCACTCTTCTAACTGCTCCGTGGACAGGTGAGGAGGAGGAGGAGCAGGAGTTGGGGTTTCTCTGCAGCTCGGTCCCGCTGTTCACGTGGCTTCTCTCCGGAGCTGTCGTGCTCTGGGTGACAGCTCGTTTTGGTTGACCCAGGTGAGAGCCCCGGCTTGCTGCCCGCTAGGTCCTGGATCTCGGCTGCCGGGGCTTTCTGCACCCGTGCGAGGTGTCTCATTGCGGCAGATACGCTGTTATCTATTTTTATTTAATTACTTACTTTTACAGCTCTTCATATAAATCTAATTATCCATCTGTTATGCTACATTATGGCACTGCAGCTTGTCTGATTTATTTTTTAGCCTGTTCCAAAATATTAGCTGCTTCAGCCTTGCCTTCCCTGAGCTTCCGTGAGCTGGGTCCCGTCCCCGTGGGGCCCCCAATGGCTCTCGACCCCGGCTGCACCAGGAGAAGTAGCTCTGCTCTACCCTTCCAGCTCGAAATCATTGTGACTGCAAAGGGCCAGAAACACCCGTCAGGTAATTCCCACTTACATCCCGTGTCTGAGAGCAGAGTTTGCCCCAGTTAAACCTGATGTCACTGTGTCCCCAGGGAACTCAGGGCTTGACCGCAGTGGGACGTCACAGCCCTCCTGCTTCGAGCAGGGTCATTGCAGGGCTCGTAAGAAGCTCGGCCACCCCTTGCTGATGCCTGGGATGCAGCCAGGGTTCCCCCAGCTTTTCCTAGGCAGCCTTCCACGCCGTTCCTGCATCCCTGGAGTGACTCACGCTCGCTCGGTTTAACTATCGCATTAGCCCGTCAAAATCACAGAATCACGTCCTCGGCTCCGACTCACGCTCTGCGATTCTGTTCCTCCTCTTAGCAACAAATACTCAATAACCTAATTGCTCATTAAAAACCGTACTCGCATCTATGTAATCCATTATGTCACGTTGAGATGTGTTGCTCTCAGAGGGACGCTGCTGCCGCTCCCCCGCCGCTGCCGTGAGTGCCTGGCTTGGTAGAAAGTGAGAAGGCAGCATTGCATTGAAGTGGAGATTTTCATCTTCTTTGGTTTTTTTTTTTTTTTTTTACATCTCTCCTATATTCTGTGCTTTTGAACATCTAACATCGCTTTTATGCTTCACATCTTTCATACGAAATTGTTGTATTGTGTTGCCTATTGAAACCTAGTTTTCCTTTTGTCAGGTTTTCCCCCCTCACCCCCGCTTTCTTCTTCGCTGTATTTTGATCGGCACAACTACTTAGGGCTCCATTTTCCTGGGTGGTTTTTAATCTCCTTAAGTCATTGCTCTGAAGGCCTTTGTTGGGGACAAACTCAGGTTTGAGCTGACATTCAGAAAAGAGACTTTCTAGGCCAGTTCTGCTGCATGTGGACCTCAGTGGGGGCTTTGGGGGTGTCTGTGCTTCATTCCTCCTCCTTCTGACTCCGAATAGTTGCAGGCAGCCTTGTTGGGATTGGGATTATTTTATTATTACCCTGTAGATCTCATACCGTGCGTGAAAATGTCCTTTTTGATAGCACAGGACTCTGCAATAATGTGCATTAAATATGTATTTTTGTTAGAGATCCACCAACCCTGCACTTAAGCATCATTTACTGGTGTGTTGTTGTTTCAGAGGATGAGGGGGCTGTGGAGTTGTTCACGTCGAGTCATCCTCATTATCCTCCTGTTAAGAACAAAGTTTAGAAGGAGACGTAGCCGGCAGGTGCATACCTGGGAGGTCGTGGATTCGGAGCCGGCTGGGCTCGCTGCAGCTTCTCCCATGGAGACCATTCCTGCCATCGCCAGTGCAGGTGGAGAAGTGTGTTCTCCCCATGTGGCACTTCACACTTGGACCATTTTATTCTTCTTCAACCTGCAGTCTCAAAATCAGTCGTGCAAGTATTAATGAGCTGCTGATCTTCTTGCTTCTTTTTCTCTGCCCTTATTCAGAGTCTCAAATATATAGTTGTGGTTCGGGCTGGAATTACTGAATTCCAGTCAAACCTTTAAACACTGACATCGTAATGATTGGTTTTCTCGCTCTTACCTATTATTTGTCAGGTAATTTTAACGTGAATATACGTACAAGAGCTGTCAGAAATCCTCCAAATACAGAGGTCTCTGCATAAGTCGTTGGCCTTCTCATGGCAGACCCTGCTTGTATTGCTTTTGGTTTTCAGGACTCTCAAAAATAACCTTTTCCATTGCCTTTCAAATTCTTAGCCAGGTGTGATGGTTTGAGAGGCACAAGAAGCCAGGGAAGGCTCGAAGCCCTGGTGCCGTCGTAGCCACATTTCAGTCCCGAGCCACTTCACTCTCCTGCGAGCAAAGCGTTGGTGCAGTCTCGTTTTCTTCATCAACAGATTTTGCACTAAAAACTGGGGAGGGGGACGGAGGGAGGGGGAGTGCAAGGTAAGCCTTCTGATCCTCAGGTTAGAACACGAGCTGAATAGACTATACTGAATTTTTTAGGCTGTTTCACAGGCTTACAGACTTTGATCCCTGGCTTTGATTTCCCAAGTGGCATCGCAGACCGCTGGTTCTGATGAGAGGAGAGACCCGTTAAGGCCTGTCTAGCCCGGTGATTATCATCGTGGCCTTTTCACCCTCATGCTGGGCTTTCATTGGAGCTCGAGCTCTCCAGACTCCCCTCCCTGTGCGCTGGGGAGGTGCTGGCTGAGCTCAGCAGCCGGCGGGCACGGGTGAGCGGCCACTGTGGGACACACTGCAGCCAGGGCAGGAGGGCTGTGCTCAACGACCTCAGTTGCACACCCCTCTTTGCGCCTCTTTTTCGTCTTTCTCTACCTGGCTGCAGCAGGATGCTGAGAGTAAGGTGACCTTTTTCTTATTCCTGGGTCTCGTGCGGTTTGTACAACAAGGAATAAATATTCTGTGCATGTCCTTGCTGGAGCAATAGAGATGAGGCCATTTGCCTGCCTGCCCTGCTCTGTACTTCCCAGTCCCCAGGTCCCTCCACACCGCTTGGCTTCCCTTTTTCTTTTTTTTTTTTAAATTTAAAGCTAATTTTGCTGCTGTATCACAAGGTACCGCCTAACTGAAGAGCTGCTGTTGCCTCAGGGCTGTGCTGCTGCTTTTGAGGCTTCCCATGCCCCTCGTGTGTGCCGTCTGGGAACACTTGGAAAAGTCTCTCCTCAATTTGTGCACGTGTACTTGGGGTCATCCTAGGAGGAACAGGGTAAGGGCATCTCTTAACGGGTAGTACTCTTAAAAAATCCCTTCTTCAGCAAAACAGGAGCTGCCACATAATGAATTTGCCAGTGAGAATGGCAGAGAAGTCTGTGCTGGATTTTTGGGAGCGGCAGCTGTGTCCTCCATGCCAGTGCTGCTCCTTAGGGTGCCTAAAACAATCCCAGGGAGGAGCGGCAGCCGTCCCACGAGCAGGTCCCCAGCAGCAAGGCGTGAGGGAGCTGCAGCGTGTGGGGGGTGACAAGCTACGACGTGTGGGGAGGCTGTTTGGAGGGCTCTGGTCCCACCTTGTGGGGAGCTCATCTTCTCCGGGAATCCCCCGTTGTGCCAGCGGGTCCTCTGGCCGGTCACCCCCATCCTAAGGTCGTGCTCCTTCCACAAAAAGCTTCAATGGAAGCAAAAAAAAGGAAGAAGGGTGTGAACATCCTGACCCAGCAGCTTGTGGGAGATGCTGCCTCCCACCTCTGCCTTCCCCACCCGCCCAAGGCAGGACCTGCCACCCGTCACTGGGGCCCTGCGGCGGCTTCATTTCAGTTTTACAGGGATCACGCGGATCACAGCCCTTACATTACTTTTGCTCCCCTCTCCATGCACTGTCAAGGTGTGTGGCGTTCTGGCAAACAAGCCTCGACTCTAATAGTTTCTGGCCCCTTGTGAGAAGTTGTAAATCCAATGCAGCAAAATATAAACTGGCAGAAAATGGAGTGTTTCCTTCTGCTGTCGTGAACTGCGGTGGGCAGGCTCAGGGAGGGGGTTTCTGTTGGCTTTCCCTCGCTTGCTGGGTTTTTTTCCTCCTCTCCGATGAAGGACGTGGTCACCCTCCTCCAGCCACCGCGAGGGAGATGTGAAATGGCACCTTAGATTTGTGCTCGGCACAGCCACAACTCCAGGAGCTTGGGGAGGAGGCAGCAGCGGGAAATATCAATGTTCACCTTGATGTCAGAACGGCGTGGGAGGTGCTGCCACGTGCTCCTGCTGGTGTGGATGGCAATCCCATCACTGCGAGGTGAACCCGCCTGCGGGTGTCCCTCAGAGAGATGGGGAGAAGCAAGGAGGTCTGCAGGCACCAGGGAGAGCTGGAGTTGGATGGAGGATCCGGCTGAGTTGGGATTTGAAAGCCCAGAGAGCAGACCCTACTACACGCTGGGAAAGAGGTTGTGATCTTCAGGATCTGGTGGCCTAAGCCTGGAGCTGTTCAGAGGTTCTCTCGTGATCTGGAGTGGATGGCCCTTGTCTCAAGAAGTTCAGGAACTTCTGCTGAAGGACAAAGCCCACCTTGCAATGGACAGAGCTTTCTCAGGACCTGCTCAGAGATGATGGTGTGGGTGCCTGGGGGCAGGAAGGATTCCTGCCTGTCTCCCAGAGCTCTCCACCCCTGCCTGGTGCGTCTTGGCCAGTGTGAAGACCAGCGGCGTGCCCGTTAGCCCCAGCCTGTCCCAGCAGGTTTCTTGTGGGGATCAATCATGATGAGCCTGTACCCAGCCTTGTCTTCTACTCTTGAGGAACAGAGTGAGAGAGGTGGATGTGATGGGCACGGGCAGTGTGGCTGGGAGACACAAGGACCTCAGACGTGCAGTGAGAACCACGTCTGGAGCAGGTGTGGTGTGACACCGCAATCAGGGTGGGTTGTCCCAGGGCAAAATGGGGCTGTTTAGCAGACAGGGTGTCTCTTGGGAAGCTGCTTGAACCCGAGCATGGTGCTGGTGTTGAGTCCCCGTATCCTTGTGGCTGTCCCTCACCCAGGCTGGTTCATCTCATCTGTTGAGGGCACCCAAATCTCTGCTGTCGCTGTAGCATCGTGGGATGCCATCGTAGGCTGTATTCTATTCCCATCCCAGCCTCAGAGTTTCATTTCAGCAAATTTTGTGGCTGATGCCACCATCCCCTTATCCATTAGCAGATTAGCACAGGTTGAATTTCCCATGCGAGCGCTTCACGGTCTGTCTCATTGTATTTATTTTGTTCAGGCTGCTGTTCCCTGGGCTTGACAGTGTAATTTGTACAGGTCTGTGCTGAGTTTTCTAAACTCTCAAATGAGTTTTTTTGTTAGTGTGAAGCCCAGGCTATTGAAAGTGGAGACATTAAACAACAGAAACGTTGAGAAGCGAGCAGCACGCCTACCAGCCAGCACCTCCGGAGGTGCTCCTTGGCAAAAACTCCATGGTTCAGAGATTTTAATTAGATCGAATCCTCCAGGTGACTAGCCAAGCATTAAAAGGCATATCAATTTTTTAGTTGTGTCCCTTGCTGTAGAGCTTTTATTATTTATTTTAGAGAGCTGTGACAAAAGAACTTGGATATCCCAAACTTAATGTTTTCCTTGAGTGGCACTAAGAGGTCTCTGGCATAGGACGTTCTCCGTTCAGTGCAGTTATACTCAGAAAAGTCCCTGCCTGCCAGCTTGCTCTGCACTTACTCTGGTCTCCCTTGCCCAGAGTGACTTGCCTGTGAAATTCGGTCAGGTTTTCAGATCAGAAATTGTATTTTCTGAGTGTCAGAGTTGCCAGCTCCTCCTTGGGGTCTGAAAATGCAGCCGGGGTTTCTTCTCCTCTCACTCAAACGGAGCCCCAGCACTGAGAACATGCCTGGCAGCCTGGCTGGTGATGTGCCAGTCAGAGCCAAACCTCTGCGTCACGGCTTCCCCTGGAAAAGCTCAGAGCAGAAACGAGCACAACCTGACTGTGCAGGCAAAGACTAAAGCTGTCATCGCTGGAAAAAACAGAACTGGACAAAGAAAACCCTTTCTCCCCTCTCCTGCCTGGTTTGCAGCAGAGCCTGTCGCAGCGGGAGGGCTGTGTCTGTAGCGGCTGGGTGGGTTTCAGTGATGGGTGGGGCTCTGAGGGCGGCCCTGGCCCCTCCGCTCTCTGCAGGAGGAGATTTTGTGCTGTCCTGGTGAGCGTGGCCGTGCTCGGCCATCCCAGCTCGAGCACTGGCTGTGCCCAGCTCGCTGCCCAGGGCACCTTCAGTGACCTGGGGACGTGTATTGCTTCTCGCTGCTGCAGTTCCTTGCTGCCTCTTGGGTGTTGTGTTCCTGCACTCCCAAAGGAGCCCTGGACACGTGACTTCTACATCCATCTGGGCCGACAGGAGATGCAGGATTTGTTCACTTCTGCAGGGTAGATGTTCCTTATCTCTGGCTCTTTTGAGGCGAGGGACACGTAGCAGCTGAAGGTTTTGGGGCTGGTGCTGTTTGCCTGTGTTGTCTCCTGACTCTCCAAAATCAGAGGCCAGGCCATCAGAGATGCCACCACTGCTCTGCAGGAAGAGCAGGGTTGGCCACATGGGTCATTTCCCACTATGTTAGAAAATAACAGCCCGCTGCTGCAGGAGGAGACTCTGCGGCACCTGTTGATGTGGTGAGGACGGGGGATCAACACGCCCTGGTACGTGCATCAGGTCCCACCTGGACCCAGGCACTACCAGGAGCTGGTTTGCTCCCGGGGCTGCGGCAGTGCCGGCACAGAGGGGTCTGTGGGTGCATGTATGGATCATGCTGCCAAAACCTCTTCTGTAGGAGCATCCTGAAGCTCCTGGGTTTGTTCTTTCTCCTTCCTGCCCTGTCCAGGGCAGGCACTCCGGCAGGGTGCCATTGCCCTGGCTCTGCCTGGGTGCCTGCTTCAGCAGGTGGGTGATGAAGGAGAAATCAAAGGTGGTCTTCAGCAACCCCCCTTTTCCTGCCTTGAGGTCAGCCTGGTAATTGCAGTAGGGAGCCTGCACACACCTCTGAGTCATGGGTAGCTCCTAATGGTGTGAAAAGTGGAGCCCTGATGGAGCAGGGAGTGTTGGAGATTGCCTGGCACCTTGGCTGACACAGATGAGTTCAGTGTTTTGCTGTGTCTCTGCGAGCCACGGGCTTAATTCAGAGCCCACATCCATTTGTCTTCTGGTTTTGGTTTTATTAGTCTGCCTCCATCTCTCTTATTTCATGGCTGATGTGTGACACTGGCTGCTCCAGAAGCTTCCTGGTAGCAGTAGGAGCTGTACATGTTTTGCTGGAGCAGGACTCTGATCTTTGTCTGGCCACAGCGCAACTGCTGCTCCGAAGTCAAGTGAAGGCTGAAGCACTGGAGCTTATCCTTGGAGCACGAGAGACCTGGGGTCAGGGATGTAGACAGCTGATATGTTGTGCTCCAGCTGGGAGAGCCCGGCCAAAGAGGGAGCCCATGGCATCTCACCTCTCCACCACTTGCAGAGATGTGCCAGAAGGGGACTTGCAAAGCGCCTGCGTGGCTGAGGCTCCAGGACCTGAGGGCAGCGCAGCCGGCAGGTGAGGCTTGTCTTTGTCTGCCTGCACCTGGGGCAGCTCTTTGCTCCCAGCCCTGGAATTTCAGCCTGGTTCTTGCAGGCAGAAGGATGGATTTAGCCATGTATAGTCCTTGGGGAAAAGCGAGAGGTGTGTGAGTGGTGAGACCAAGTGTAATTTGTGATTTGGAGGCGCTGGGCATGAGCAGGACCTTCCCCCAGGTGAGCTGGAGGGTCGGTGCTGCAGCACGGGAGCATTTAAATAAATCAGCGTGTTAACAGCAAGTGAGGAGTGGGCAAGAGAGGGAAAGTGAGAGCCGAAGTGAAACGCTGTTGAGGAATAGATGTGAAGCAAAGCAAGAGCATTAATAACTGTGAGAGAAACACGGCGGAGGGCTCCTTGCTGGGGTGAGGGTGCTGTGGGCAGCCTGGTGTGCCCTCCCTGGCCCCGTTGCCATCGCTTTGGGTCACATTGGTCATGGGCTGTGTTTGAGGGGGTCTGAGGGGCTTTGCACCTTCTCCGTAACCAGCAGCTGCGATCGGCGTTTGCTCTGGGATCAGGCTGGATCGACCCTTGTCTGTGTCGGCTGCAGGGGGCTGTCCCTGGGGAGGTCTGTACCACCCTGCCCTGTCCCGCTCTGGTGATGACCTGCCTTTTGCTTTTTTCCCCTGCAGTAACCCCAAAGTCCAGATAGAAGCAATCGAGGGGGGAGCGCTGCAGAAGCTCCTGGTTATTCTGGCTACAGAACAACCCCTGGCTGTCAAGAAGAAGGTGAGTGAGTGAGGTGGCACCCCTGGGTAAAGCCGTTTTTGTGCTGAGCTCCTCAGGACATCGCCAACATTGTGAGAGTGTGGGACCCTGTGCTCCTCCCCACGCTGGGTGGGCTTTGCTCCCTGGGGGTGCAGGAGAGTGGCCCTGGGTGCCTGACCATCCCCAAAAAGCCCTGGCTGGCCTCCTGGTGCCGTGGAGCTCATCCCCAGAGCCAGCAGCAGC
This sequence comes from Trogon surrucura, assembly GCA_020746105.1. Lineage (NCBI taxonomy): Eukaryota > Metazoa > Chordata > Aves > Trogoniformes > Trogonidae > Trogon > Trogon surrucura. The sequence continues at coordinate 6,398,316 of CM036630.1, read as the reverse complement.
ACATGGCGGCTCTGCCGGCCCTGCGGGGGACAGGGCTCGGTGCTGCAGCCCCTCTGGGAGGAAAGGCGAGGGTCCCCACGGCAGGCGTAACGATCAGAGGCTAACAAACATGGGAGCTGACAAACATGGGAGCTGACGTTTGGAAGGAGCTAATTGCCGGAGCCAGCCCCGTGCCCTGCCTTCGGCGCTGGCTTTGGAGCAAGCCGAGCGGCACCGAGAGCCCCCCAGCCAAATGTGCAGCGCTGTCCGTCGGCGTGGGGGCTTCCTCGCCTCCCTCCTGCCCACACTCCCTGGAGCATGAGATCTCATTACTCTCACTTTAGCGTGTGATGCCACCTCTGTTTACGGGATGTAAAATTATCTGGCTGCTCTGGAAAACCCTGCCCCACCGTTTAACACGGTGCCCTCCTGTGAGAGGGGGTTTGGTGGAGCGAGGGAGCCACCAGCTCTTTCATTCCTCTTTCCCGTACCTGCAGCGCTGTGCTGCCGGGGTTTTAACGAGCTCCCACAAACACGTTCCCCTTTAGTCTGTTATAAGAGTCCTCCAGCAAGTCGAAAGGCACAGAAGAGGTTGGGGAACCCCTTTGCTTTTTGCTGCAGGTGTGCGGAGGTCCCAGCTGGAGAAGTGCACCACGGGATGCTCCATGCTCAGCAACTCCTCCCAGGAGTGCCCGTGGCTCAATCCAGAGCTCGTTTTGGGGTGGGGAGGAACAGCTGGGCGTGCAGAGCCCCTCACCAGCATCGCTTCAGCCCCTGGGTGGTGGGTGTGAGACAATTCCTTCCAGTTAACCTGAACACGTCCTGCTGGCAGCCCCCAGAAAAGAGCGAGAGGGATGAGCTCGGTGTTGCCCATGTTCACCTGTGGCCTTGTGAGAGCCTCTGAGGATTAAACCTCCCTTGCCAGGTGGACAAGGGCTTTTAATTTCCAGTTCCTGTGCTGCAGGTGTTGTCCCATCTCTCTCCAGGCCAGGGTCCCAGGGACAGGTTGGTGCCCCAGCCCCTGCCCACAGCCCACGGCTTCCACTCCGGTGGGGTTTTCCACTCCGGCACTCGCAGCCGTGTTCAGCAGCGAGGCCAAAAGTGCATTTCTTCCCTCCCTCCTCCTTTGGCCTATGATTAAAAAAAAGGAGACGGAAACATCCTCCAATTCACCAGCGGCAAGTCGGGAGATGGAAAATAGAAACAACCGGGACTGGGGAAGACACGGCTGTCAGCTCGGATCTGTCCAGGCGGGGAGGCAGTGTCCACCCCGGTGTGCGGAGGAGCCGGCTCTGCTTGTTGGCAGGCGCCCAGATGAGCATCCCCATCCCTGCCCTGGGCGACGCTAGCCCGTCCCCTCTGCCAGCCGCGGCTGTCAAACCCAGACGAGTGTAAGATTCAGCCGGTTGGCCCCTAATTGCCTCCTTGGCGTTAGCCCTGGGGCCACTCGTGACCCAGGAGGCAAGTGCGGGCGTGCTGCACGATGCTGCACCATGACAGACCCCGTTCTGGGGCAGTGTCCCGGGAAACATCGTGGACTTGTCCTCCAGCCCTGTGGGTGCAAGGGAGAGGATGTTCCCCAGGAGTCCAAATCATCTCAGGGGGTCAGGCTCTGCTGATGGGGTGCCCCCCCTTAACCTTGGCCCGTAACCAGGCTCTGTGCCAAAGACCAGTGAAGGGTGTGAAGGATGAAGAGAAGTGACGGTGTTGGGTCTGGCCAGGCGCTGGCCACAGGTCCCTGTGGGCTGTTGTTCCAGCAACTGCCGTGACAGTCTGGACTGGAGTTTGGGTGGAAGTCACCCAAGTTCAGGCAACGTCGCAGTGCCAGGGAAGGTTGGGATCAGGAGAAAAGGGGACTCTTGGAGATGCCCTCAGCAAGGAGACATTTGAATGCATCTGCCAGGGAGCTCCACACCGATGGGTTGGAGGGTGTTTTGCCTGTCCCTGTGGGACAGCAGAGAGGCTGTGCCAAATATGGTGGCCACGGCCACCGTGCTGAAGGACCTCTCTCCCTGCCAGGCTCTCTTCGCACTGTCCTCCATGCTGAGACACTTCCCCTATGCCCAGCAGCAGTTCCTCAAGCTGGGCGGCCTCCAGGTCCTCAGGAGCCTCTTCAGGCAGAAGGGGATGGAGACCCTTCACGTCCGTGTGGTGACCCTCCTCTATGACCTCATCGTGGAGAAGGTGAGGAGCCGGGAGGGGGGGTAGGACCCAACTGGGCACCCCCACCTGCACCCCTTCCCCGAGCAGAGAGGCTGTGGAGCACCCTCGCAGGACGAGGGTGAGGAGAGGCCAATCCAGCGTTGGTGCTGGCCCCGTGCTGTGGAGATGAGTTCCCTCCAGCCCATGGGTCACTGCTGCGGCGAGCGGGTGCCTGGGAGAGCCCAGAGCGAGCTTAAATCTTGATTTTTTTCGTTAGACTGCGGCTGTCATTTCCACCTGAGGGTGTTTAAATAAACGGCAAGGACTAGGGTGGGGAGAATGGGCACCAGCCATGCCTGCACAGCCAGGGCTGGAGCCAAGCCCGCAACGTTAAGTGTTTTATTTTCAAATACCTTGGATTACTGTTGTAAATGTCAGTTTAAACCCTGTCTTCCCTTGCGGTCGCTTGTTGTTTAGTCTGTGTGTTTCTCTTACTCCAGAGAATAGAAATTAAATCCACTTTCGCTCGGTTTATAGCCAATTTGCCCCGCAGATTATCACTGCTGTAATACTTGGGTTTCAGGTACTGCAGAGCAACGCCTGCATTTTAAAACAGTTGTTTTCCACGGGATCTTTGTAAAGGCATGAATTGTTTTTGCGGGTCTGAAATCTTACCAGGTGCTGGCTCGAGCGATCCTGCCTGCCTGCTCGTGTGGGAAGGGAGCGTGCGTGGGTGTTCGACCCGAACCGTCCCTGTTCATGGGGTTTAGGGCCGCCCTTCTGGCAGCCCCAGCTGTTCCCAGCCCGGCACAGGCTTGGCTTCAGGTGAAAACAATGAATTCCTGCTGCCCCATCCCTGGAAACATTTGGCTCTGAGCGACCAGATCTGGTTAAAGGTGTCCCTGCTCACTGCAGAGAGCTTGGACTAGGTGACCTTTAAAGCTCCCTCCAACCCAGCGCATCCTGCGATTCCCTGGCTCGTCCCTCGGTGTCCCCTCTGTGCCCTGTAAATCCGCGTGACCGAGCTCCCTGCAGCAGCTGCCCGGGGCCGGTGGGAGCTCGTCACCGAGGTCAGAGAAGATGTTACAGGCACCCTCGAGGACCTGAGCTGGGACGGGGTTGCCCGATGGGAACATTGGCTGCCCTGTCCCTTCCCCAGGGCTGGATTTCTGCTGCCCAACCCCACAGAAGCCTTCAGCTCCCTTCAGCAGTCCAAGGCGAGCAGCCCTAGGGGCCTTACAGAGAACTGATTAGTGCAGACACAGTAATTATGTCCAGGGGCCGCCGGCCAAGCCAGGAGGATCCGCTGGGGGAACGGAGCCTGCTGGGGGAGTTTCGCGCTATTGAGTCCCCTCTCAGGGCCATGTGACACTGAAACCCTCGGTCACCGAGAGTTTTCCAGGGCGGGCAACCAGCCTGACTTCGTGCACAGGCAACAGCACGGCCTCGACTTGGATTTCTGCTGCAAGTCCCCTTCTGAGGCAGGCGTTACGGGCTGTGCGTCCTCCTCTCCTACGATGTGTCACCTCCTGGGAGTAGTTGCTGCCTGGCAGGGATATTAATCCATGTTCCATCACTTCCCACAGATGCTGCTCGAGGACTCACAGCAAGGAGATCAAATAGAAGAGAAAATCCAGCAGTACCAGCAAGTCAAGCTGGTGCCGGCGGTGGTGGAGCAGGACTGGTGCGTGGTTGTGTCCAACCTCCTGGCCATGCCTGAGCACGACACTCGGGAGAAGGTCCTCAAGACGGTCGCCGTGCTGATGGCCTTCTGCAGGGACCGCTACCGGGGGGACCAGGCGCTCAGCACCACCCTCGGCCTCCTGCGCAGCGAGTACGAGGAGCTGGCGGCAGAGGAGCAGAGGGAAGGTGACAAGGACGGCTACTTCAAGGAGCTTCTCGGCTCTGTAAATACCATCATTCAGGAGTTAAGGTGAAAAGGGATCTGGAGATTCAGATCGGTTCCAGGTATTTCAGGGCTGCAGCGGGAATTTTGATGCACTTTTGAGTAAGCTGCTGGGCTAAATGAGATCCCACCGCTGGGTGAGTGCCAACAACAGCTTCATCATTAAAACGGAGGTGTTTGGGTCATGTTTTCATTTGCGTGGGGTACTGCTGGAGAACAGGAGGTACGTACCTTAGAGGAGACAAGGTGAAGTCTCAACTGACATTGCCTCCAACCATGGTACCTTGGGAGTGTGACCTCGGTCCGTCTGCAGGACTCTTTGGGGTGGGATGGGCTGAGGAATGTGGGACTGTCCTTGCCAGGCAGCTCTGCTGCGTGAAGGGAAGCGTTTGTTCCTCTGATCTGCCGTTGTCCTCGCCTGGCAGTGCCCTGTGGCACCTGCGACCCTTGATTTGCCGTGTGCCTTTGGTTGTTTTGTGCTCCTGCGGGAGGATCAAGTCTTGGTCAGGTCAGTGTAGCTGTGACCACCTCCAGGAAGCTCCACCACCGGCTCTGTGCAGGTCATGTAGCTCATGTGGCTCTCCTGCAGCCCGTCTCTGCTCGGAGGCCGGCCATGTCCTGTGGGGCTGGGCTCTGGGGTCAGGACATCGCCACAAACCTGGGGAGGTGCAGCCATGGGACTGCTCCGACCGTCAGAGGGACCGACCAGCTGGGGAAACACCCTTTGCCCTGCAACAAACCATAGCGTTTTTCCAAATTCTTGCTCTTAAAGATGGCTTCCAAGACCTGTAGGGTTCGAGGCTGACCAGCAGCCAAGGATTTTTCATCCCTTCACACGCCTCTTCCAGTTGCAGCTTCTCCTCTCTTGCCTTCAGGCTCAGGTCCCCTTCCCCCATGAACCTCCTCTGGGGTTCTCCTCGTGCTGCCTGGGCCCAGCTCCATTGGGGAAGATTCTGCCCTCTCCTTGCTGGACTGATTCTCTTTCCAGAAACCAAAGTGTTGCCCAGGCCTCTGGCTGCCCCTGGCCTGGAGGTGACTGCCAAAGATGATAAAAACTAAATTTAGTTGTCATTTTGTCTGTTTAATTTCAGTCCAAAACCCCTCTTTGCACCACACCTAGTGCCACCTGGCTCGTGATCAAGTGGGCTAGTTCAAGGCTATGAGCCCTTTTTGATGCTGAAGTATTTCTGCCTACCATTTACAGCGTCTCTAGTTGTCACTGTGAAGCTGTGGAGCTAGTTATAAATACTGATTTGATTTTTTTTGGTCCACTTTTTGGGGTTTGATTCAGGCTGTTCTGCTGGAATTACAAATGGGTTTTTTCTTCCCTTTTTTCTTTTTTTTTTCTCTTTTCCTGAAATGTGTTTCCTGACCACTCCTGCCAGGGTTAGCATCGTAAGTTAATAAGGTAATAAAAATCTATCTATCTATCTATCTATCTATCTATCTGTCATCTATCTATCTTATCTATATCTATCTATCATTATCTGTATATCTCTCTCTCTCTCTCTGATTGCAATGGTCGGGGTGAGCTGGAGGTGCTGGGCACCACAGGTGGCCCCACTCAGTGCAGCAGTGGCCATGGGGCCCCCCAGGACAGCAGCACCCCTCTGCCATGGCCAGACCTGCTGTGCTTCTTGGGGCTGTGGGGCTCTGTCCCCATGGGCAGTGATGGGGACGCAGTGGGGCAGTGATGGGGGAAGTGGCGGCAGCCGCGGGGTCTCAGGTGCCACAGGAGGCGGGCGGGTGTGCGCAGGCGGGCGCTGGGCTGATCTCCCTGCCCATAAATGCCACCCAGGCTGGTTCACGACAGCCCTGTTCCCAAACTGGTGCTGCTGCTCGACAGCCCACGGTGATGCCGGCGTGGCCGCTGGCCCCTCCCTGGGCAGGACAATGATGGGGACAGGGACAGCCCGTCCTGCCCCAGCTGCAGTGCCCGGCCCTGCTGCTGGCGGCACGGGGAGCGTGGGCTCCCCCCACCCCAGACAGCCAGGGGAGCTCCTGGCCCCGTGGCCGGTGTCTGAGCCAGGCAGCAGCAAAGCTGGTCCGAGCGAATGGTGAGCCCTGAATGGGAAAGGCATTTGTTAACTGGGGTGTGTGTTGGCGCAGAAGCCTTCACACACAATTAAAGCAGCATAAATTCAACGTGGCTTGATTCACCGCTGGATTGAATTAAGAGCACTTGAAATTTGGACTTAGAATGTCTCCTGGGGATTTAATGCTGTTGCACTAATACACTTTACAAAATGATGCAGGTTCATCTTCCTGAACATCTCTGTGCTGCTGGGGCCCTGCTCCTGGAGCTGGCATGACAGTTGCCAGGCTCAGGGACAGCCTCACCGGGTGCTGATGTCCCAAAGCAGTGCAAAAAAAAAAAAAACAAAAAACCAAAACACCCAAATCCTTCCTCTTCAGCAGTGATTTTGGTGTGTTCCAGGCAGTGACTGACGAGCTGCCCCGCCTGCCTCTCACACACTCGGGCAGGCGGGGAGGTCCCAGCCCCCAGAGCCCCACCATTTCTCCACCTGTTAATTGGTGAGCGATGCTGAGGCCAGGGAGGCTTCACTCGTCTCAGCCATCGACAGACGCAGCCGAAAGCTTTCTGCCTCGTACCCACCCAGCTTTTACAACCTCACACAGTCCCACTCGCTCCCTCCTGGTAGAGGAGAGTGTTCCCCTCCAGCAGCCGCAACAGAGACCCAACTGCACAAGCCCTTCGCCGGTGCTTAATTACATCAAACAGTAATTACCGTAATTCTTTTCAATTGGCTCTAATACAGTTACAGCTTCACGTGCATCCAGACCCGACCCCCCCCCCCCCGCCTTGCTGTGTGGCTCAGCGCCGCTGCCCTGACGTGGAGCTGCCGGTTTCACACAGGAGGCTTTCAACTGAAATTACCCGGCACGCCTGGATCTGTGTCCTCGTGTTTGTTTTAAACCACTGAGGGGTCCTGGGCCCGGTGCTGAACACGTCAGGGGCCGCGGTGCCGCCCCTCTGGGAGCAAGGTGGGCAGGGCCGGTGCTCCTCCCGTGCCAGGCTCCTGCCAGCAGCCGGGCTTGGATTCGGGCTGGATTTGGGCCGACTCAGCCCTGCTGGCCCCACGCTCAGGCGTGCGGCTCCTCCAGCTGCACGGGGGCGAGAGGCACCGTCCCCGCCCCACAGCCGGGGCCGCTCGCAGTGGGCCTGTAACCGAGCCCACTGCCCGGGGCGCGCGGCCACTGGGGACAAGGCGACGCAGGGACCCAGCCAGGCCCTGGGAGCGGCGGCCGGCAGCGCCGTGGGCAGCGATGGCTCGTCCGGCTGCGCGGCCAACACAGGAGAGTCAGTACTTGGGAAGTGCCACTGCGCAGAAATTGGATTTAATGTGACTCTGATCGTCCCGGGGCTTCAGGGAGCCGGGGCTGAGCATCCCCCAACTGCGCCTGAAGAGCCACGCAAGAGTCACAGCTCTTGGGGACTGTCCCGGCTGGAGCCCTCTGGGGCTGCTGGCCCGGGGCTGTCCCAGGGGGCAGGGGCAGCTGGGCCAGTGGGGAGGAGAGGATGGGTCAGGTGACCCCGATGGACCAATCACAGCGTTCCAGCCCATGGTGCTCAGTATAAAAGGGCCCCTGAGCAGAGCCCTGGGGCAGTTGTGCTGCTGGGCTGGTGTCGGCTGTTCCTCAGCTCTCCCTGTGCTGCTGGTGTGCCCAGTTGCTGTTCTCCCCCTGCAGAGGAGCAGCGTTCCTCGGGAGAGGTTGTCTTCCACCCTGGGTAAGAGCGGCACAGCTCCTTTTTGGGTTTTTTTTGGCCTGTCATTGGGCTTGGGTGTTCCCAGCTGCTGCCGTGTCCCGTCTGGGACTTTCCTACACAGCAACTTCTTGTCTTCCGGAGGGTGTAGGTTCCTTATTAATATATTGTTCTGTATCTTTTAATATATTTGTACTTTCATGTAATACCTGTATATAGTTTGACATCTTTATTGGTACTGAATGTTTCACTAAACTGGTTCAAGTATTTTTCAACCTTGAAGTCTCTCCCTGGTTCCTCTTCTCTTCCCATGGGAGGGTGTGGGGGATCACCCAGAGCATCTCTCAGAGTTCAGGGACCAGCCCAGCCCTAAACTTTGACTTTCACCTCTCCAGACCCCGATGTGATTCTCAGAGGAGCAGTTCTTGGGTGAAGAGCCGGGGGGGTGTTGGGGCTGTTGCCCTCCCAGCCCTGTCCCTGCCCGCTCCCAGCTGGGCTTTCACACCAGCTTCCCTCACCTGGAACCAGTTTGTTGCCAACCTGACGCTCAAAGTTTGTAGCATGAAATAAACTAACGTTTATCTGAAAGCTAAACGCATATAAATCCGTCTGTACTTCTTAATGTAGGAGCTGTTTTCCAAAGCTCGTTAAGAGGTTGCATTTCGGGGGCAGCAAGGTGTGTATTTCGAAGAGAGCCGCTCCCTGAGCAGCCCGGGGAATGCAGCCTTTAAGACAATTACATTAATACCAGGAGAGCGAAATAATCATGTTGTATAAAAGCAGTTATTAATTATATATAAAACAAGATCCAGGGTTTATCTCTTTCATTAACCCTGGGCTGTGGAAGGAGCACATCAGTTTACCCTCCAAGCAGATGCCTGTTTAGATGTTAAAGGCGTATGAAAACTAGTCTATAATTCAGCTGTTTATTATCTGCACTCGAGAAGCTAAAATGCTTGAAAACATAATAAATTTGGCAAAAATATCCCAAGAACTATTTAGCTTAATTCTGATCAGCATTTTGGTAACACGACAGCAATAACCTTGATATAGTAAATTATAAGCCGATCAAGATAAATAAAATTATAACGTAACACTGCCAAGGCTCGGCTCGGAAATTTAGATGCAGTTTAAAGCATTAGCGCCGGAGCCGGCTGCTTTCCATTTTAATGGATGCTTTACACAAACAGCAAACGCAACTCTGACCCGCGCCAGCGCTTCCTCGCCGATACCGGACTTTATTGGTGAGTGTGAAACACGCTGAAATTCATAAAATTTAAATAAGACAGCGAAATTATACCTTGTAGCTATAGTTATAGCAAATAACGTATAGTCCAAATTGCAGCCTGAGCAAACAGTATTTGCCGGGCGCCTTTGGGAGCCCAAGGCGGGACGCGGAGCAATTACGAGACACGAGCACAAAAGCCCATTTGCATGTGAATGCCGGGGAGGGGGAGCAGGGGCGGGCGGGGAGCCCGCGCCATTCACCGCACCACAATGCACCAGCTGGGAAAAGCAACTTTATTAGTGTCCTGCAGCAAAATACATTAGTAATTTGTAACCAGGCATTAAAATTCCCGTCCGGTGCCGTACAGAAGGGATCGGCCGCCTTCCGCGCTCGTGTGGTTTTGCTGGGTTTGCTCTGGGCGCTCCCCGCTCAGAGAAGTCGCCCGCGGGTGCCCCGTGGTCCCGGCCCGCCCCCCGGGGCGACGGCTTGGACATGGGCAGGGAAAGGGGCGTCACGGAACCACGGCCACCCCCCGGTACAGTTTTACCAGATATTTTCCAGTTGTGGTCAGGGCCCCTGCTGTGTTTTCACGCTCCCTGGAGCACTCACTATCCCAAAAGCGGGAATACACCAACACAGACAATAATTATTTTTTTTTTCAGTGAAAAGATCTAATTTTCCTTTCTTGATCAAAAGGCGAAACTTCAGTCTCAGAGTAGCATGATTCAACTATTAGTGTTAACCGTTAGTGTTACTGTAAAATCTTCTTTGGTTATAGAATATTTTATTTAAAGCAAGATTATACAAAATAATTTTCAGCTAGAAACACACCCCCGGAAATCTAAAAGCCGTCTAAATTAACACACTTCCGCAGGCTGAAGCTCTATGGATAGGACTTATAAATTTGAGTGTTTCCCCATGTAATCTAAACAAAATTATCAAAATTATATTAAGTAAATACATTTTGAGGCATAGTAAACTTTTGAAAAATCCTTAGAATATTAAAAGTAGAGTTCTGGAAGTAACAGTAGTGGGCTAGAGGAAAAAAATAACCGAGACAGAGACCACTCCTTAAATACTCTCCATTGCCTTGAACTCGCTGAGCGCCTGCACGGGGTTAACGTGTTTCTTCTGGGACGCTCTCTTGATTTTCGTTTGGGTTTCGTCTTGTTTCTCCCTCTTGACCAAGGGTTTCTTCTCCGGAGCCTTCATCTTCCAGGAGATGGCGGGTAGGTTGAGCGAAGCCATGCCCTGGGACTTCTGGTACTTGGTCGATGCCACGTAGGAAGCCTTCACGGTCTGCACCACCGCGTTCATCAGGTTCTTGGCTGCTTGGATCAGAGACATGGCACTGTCCACCTGCCCGAGGGCAACGCCAAGTGTTAGATGCCGTGGAAACCACACGGATACAGCATTCCAGAAAACATCACAGTCTCAGGGTGTAAGAGCACTCAAAATGTGTTTTTCTGGGTTTTATTTTGAAACCTGAGGTTCCAAATGCAGTATTTGTCTTTGGGCGCTAAGTGGTAGAAACCTGACTTGTGTCACCGAGAACAGAAGTGCAGCACTTGCCCATGACTCCCTCCCATGAGTGTTACTATGATTTTTTTATTTCTCATTACCCTACTCTGACTTGATTGGTAATAAATTGAATTAACTTCTCCAAGTTGAGTCTGTTTTGCCCGTGACAGTAACTGCTGAGTGATCTCCCTGCCCTTCCCTCCACCCACGAGCCTTTTGTTATATTTTTCCTCCCTTGCTCAGTGATGGGGTGGCTCTGGTGAGCACTGGAGGTTCAGCCATGGTGAAACCACCACAGTGACTAAGCTTTAACAGCAGCTTGTTCTCTAATGAAATTAATAAAGCTATAGTAATATCCTAAACACTGACAATAAATATTTAAATCCCCCTAGAACACAAAGTTGTATTGGGAAGGAAGGAACACAAAGGCATCTTCAGCCAGGGCTGGAGCCCTTTCCCACCTGGCTCCTCATTTACAAGAGCTTTAACATGAAAAGTAAGAAAAAAAATGTGTTTTGCTGCAGCTCCAGCACGTGGCAGAGATGAAGAGACCAAACCAGGCTGGAAGGGAGCGGGGAGGACCACTGGGGAGACCTCTCCTGGGACCCCACTTCTCCAGGTGAGACCTGAGACCTCTGCTTTGTGAGTGCTGAACGCTCGGGGCCGGGCTCTGGCAGGGGCCGGGTTTCAGCAGCTCCGCTGAGCTCACGTGAGAGCTGCCTCTCCGCACTGACTCCTGTGCTGGGGACATCTTAGGCAGGTTTTGGGGCAAACCTCGAAGCCATCGCTTGTCCAGCAGCAAACTGAGCTGCGCGGGGGAGTGGTTGCTTTTCTTACAGCGTTGGTACCTTCCTGCCCGTTGCGCCGTGTCGTGAGCACAACGGCAGCTCGGATCCGCGCCCTGCAGCAAACCCGTCTCATCATCTGCTTCCCTCGCCAGGCTGGGAAACGCCTTCTCTGCGTTTGGTTACTTCCATGAATCATTGACACACAATGAGAGCAGGGAGGTGCTTTTCTGAATGAAACGGCAGATTGTTTAGGGTGGAAGCTTGGTTACAGCTCTGCTTTCACGCTTCTGCCGGGTACGGATGGGGCAGAATGTTAACACTGAGAAGAATTTTACTTTTAGACAGAAGTCCCTGGACTGGCAGAGGTCTTCACCTGATAATCTGATTAACACTGCTCCTGGCAACACTTAGCCCTGGTGGACAGAGTCGCGGAGAACAGATAAAACCCAGAGATCAGACTACAGCCACCAGCCTGTTCATATAACTAATTTACGGCAGAAGGGTATGTAAATTCTGAAGACCGTGGTAAACAACTGCAGTAAAACCCCGGAGTACGTATTGCTGCGTAACGACACATCTTTGACAGCGCGATGCCTTCAGCCTCCCGGGTGACGGGACATCAGGCACGCAATGGAGATGCACGGCAACGCGTTCTGTCACAGCTCCTCACTTGGCTCCGCTGGAACTCGGAACATGTGGGAGCAGTGGCCGTCAGGCTGGTAGGTTCAAGCACTTAAAATATCTAAATGGCAGAAGGTAGTAACGTGTTTTTCTATTTAGTTTTAAGGATTCAGAATTAGCAATATGGGATACGGAACTGTCGGCCGTTTCTGTCCCCTCCTCAAACCTCCTACCTCATCCGCAACAAGGATGGGGCAAAAGCACCAGTGATCAAACATCCCTGCCCAGGGCAAGGGAGAATATGCCAGAAGAAATTAAGAATTTAGCTCCAATTCTCTCCCCCCGAATACCTGTCATACTGATTCCTCTTACGAGGCAGCATTTCATGAACTACAGTATAAAAACCACGTATTTGCTAAGTACTGGCTAGAATAAGGAAGCAGGCTGGCCTACGGCAGCTTTCAGCTGTCACAGAACAGAGCAGCCACTACGAATCCCTGCACTCTTCAGGGCACGGCTGTTGTGAAATATTAACTTCTCTGGAGCACTGCAGGACCCCAGCACATTCCAGGGCTGTGCAGAGAGACACGGGGCAGGTTTAGCTCTGCCGACTGGAGTGATTTAACCTCACTAAGAGTGAAAAACAGTCTGGCGGGGTAGGACACGAAGCAAAGTTCGTGAAGTGAATCTGTCTACAGACTCTGCTGAGTAAGGGGAAGCAAGGTCTGTATTTTCTGCCCTTTCAAACAGCTTTTCCCAGGCAGGGCAGGCGGTGTTATAAACTTTGACTGAACGCTCCAAAATCTCTTCCCTGTGTTCTGCAACGTTTGGCACAAAAGCTTAGCCTGGAATAATTGTTAGCCCTGGAAGAAAAACCTCCTGAACCGGACACGTCATAGCTTCTACATACCCCAGACACAACGAGCTCCCCTCCAAGGTTCTGAACTTCAGCCTTCACTTTGCTGCAGATGTTGAGCTGGTGGCAATAGAGCGCGATGCGCTGCAGGTAGGCGAGGAGGTCCTGCTTGCACGCAGAGTCGGGGCACTGGGAAAACAAAGGTCAAGTTTTACTTTGCAGTCACGAAATCCTGAACGAAAGATCATTTAGGGAAAACAACCAGACAATTCCGTTCTGTAAGAGTGACCTCGCTCCACAGATCATTCCTCTCCCTTCCTGTTGAGCTTTGGCTTCCGGAAGACAACTGAGCGGTACATGGGCATCACTAAATACATATTAAAAAACCAAAAGCAATAAACATGGGGGATCAGAACACGGGGCAGCCGCTGGACAAGATCACCCGAGCTCCTTTCAGCTGCGCAGCTGCCCTTGGGCTTCCTGCGAGGAGGAAGAGGAGGAGGAGGAGGAGGGCTACCTAAGCTTTCCAGAGCAGGTTCGTTAACTGTAAACGGTCCTTCCTGTACAGGACGCAGCCGCCATGATTTGCCATCCCCGATCTCACGCTGCAGCTAGCAGATGTTACCACATCCAGCCTCAATTCTCCATCTTAAGTATTTTAAGCTAGGAAATGATAAACCCGACAGTTACTCAATTATATCCAGCAAAGCAGGTATTTTCCTGACTTCTGGTCCCATTTCTGAGGGAAATCTGTGGAAACTAGATTCCTCTCACCAGGCATGAAATAAAATTTTTAAAGTGCTCGCTGAAGCACTCATCCGTGAGATAAAAGTAACTTTTTCAGCTTTGCAACCAAAAGCCTGCATAGGTACCCGGGACTGCAGTGCAGTTCAGAAAGCTCTTTTCTCAGGCAGGAGCGAAGGGCCAGCCCTGGCTTTGCGGAGCCGAGCGGTGAGATGATTAACGAGCCAGCCTCAGGCTGGATTTCAAAACAAGAGGAGCCCTGCTGAGGGGCAGCCACAGTCCAAAACGGGATCTGCAAGCGTAAGACAAAAAGGCAACGGGAAGCCTTTCACCACCCGCGCCAGTCCTGCAGGACCTGCAAAACCGGCGGCGAGCGCGCGGGTCAGCGTGGCGCCCCGAACAGAAAGGGGCCCTCTCAGAGCCGCTGGCAGCTCTGGCCGCAGGAAGACCACGTCTGCACCGTGCCAAGCGCGCCGCTGCTCAAACCTTGACCTGAACCCCGGAGCGAGCCCGACGAGTTGTCCCGCGCTGGGAGCTCTGCAGAGGCCACTTTGTGCATCACCCTCTTCTCTTCCCACCCAGCGCTCCCGGGTCTCCTGGACAAGAACCGCATCGGACTCGCGACGATTCTTAATTCTCGCGCTCCAAGGCAGGCAGCGTGGTACCCAGCGCTATTTCACCTCTAGCACCGCACCAGCGCGTCAGGAATTGCACCGGCAATAACGAGGGGCAGGGCTGGGCACAGTCGGCGAGAGATCTTCCCCACTCACAGCAAAACCCACGGACCCAGCACCCCGATCGTGTACGACGGACAAGGTATGACTGGAAGAACTGTCTTAAATGTGCCACCAATTTACCGCTTAACGATCAGGTTTTCTGCTTAGGGGCCACACAGCCTCTCCTCTCCTTTCAGAGCAAGTTAAAAATCCCCTCTTGGGTGTGAGCAGCAGGGCCTGAGCCCCAGCCCTCAGGGCAGAGCTGCTCTCCTTAGCTACAAGATGGAACCAGGAACCAAAGCTTCCCTGTATACAAAAGGCACAAAAGGAGACCACACCAGAACAGACCCATCGTGTTGCACTAACAGGGGGTCACGGTCACACAAAGCAGCATTTGCTTCCCACAACTGTGGGAACAGATATATCTCAATAAAATATCTAAATAAAGAAAAATAAATTAACAGTAACTGACACACACACACATGCACTACGACGGGATTTTTGGCCAGCTGGGATGAGGCCGCGAGGTGGTGTAACACGGGCTGTGGCGATCGGGATGGCTTTAGGGGCATCTGACCCGGCACCACCATAAATGAGCAGAGATCAACTTCTTAGTCCCAAGGAAGGTAATGAAACGCCCAGAGAATCTGCAACTCTTAGGTAACTTCCATCAGTGAAGTGAAAACCACAAATAACAAAGTGGCAAAGCTTGCAGAATAATTTTTTAAGCTAATCAATATTAGTCAGCAGTACAAGATGTTTTAGAAAAGTCCACAAATAGAATCGGCCAAAGAGCTAATGAAAAGCTGAAATTACCATTTTGGAAAATGCTCTCCATCTCCCAAACAGCTCATCTAACAAAGGGAACGAGCAGCACAGCAGCAGATTGAATTGAATGTTGACAAATGCACAATATGGCACGTCAGGAAGGATCGCTAAACAATTCAAGGTCCTTTATGGGTTGTGAGTTTATGGAAACCATTTGAGGCAAGATGCTCTCAAGGAAAGAGGCTGCCGCACGTTACCGCTGGCTGGAGAAGGCAGCAAAACATTAGTGGGGGAAGCAGCAGAATAGGAAATAATTATTCGGTTGTATATCTCACTATAATGCGAGCCGGAAAACTGCATCCTATACTGCGTGTGCTATTGCCACGAGCGGAATGGAGAACTCAGATGATATTTAAATAGAGATGCAACACGATAAAAAAAGAACATCATCGAAAGGCACCGCGGATGCCCGTATGAGCCCTGTCCTTTCCTGTGCAGGAACACTCAGGCAAGAACGAAAAATCCAAAAGGTAACGATTTCAGCACCGATTAAGAAACAACAGTCGTAAACCTACAACAGTCGTAAACACAGAAATCCCCGTCTGCAGAGCAAGCTGGGGAGGATTCCCACAGCACGGCCACAGCAGGGAGCTGCACTGCAGGCAGAGCCAGACTGTGCTGGGGTCACCCCCAGCCTCCCAAACCCCAACCCGGCTGCTCCAAGGCACACCCGGGATCCCTCCCGGACACAGCAAACACCCATTTGCTTCCTACCGCCCCAGCTGAGCCTGCAGAGAAGCAGAATCACCTTTTTCTCCCTTTTGGCAAGGAAAAGGGGCAGGAAAACAGAGACGAGCTCTCCCGCGGCGTTTGCCGACTAAGACAAGTGCAGAAGCCCCGTCCCCACGTGCCTGGGAGACTTTTCTTCCTCCCACCGTCTCTCCGGTTTGGGGCACAAACACGCCGTGAGATAATTCACAAGAGAACTCCCCCGCCAGCCCTCCCAACCGCCAGGCTCGGCCCCATTTGGTCAGAGCTGCCCAGAGCAGGGGGAGCAGTTACGGTGGCAGGAGGGGCAGGGGGCGACTCCTTTCAGCAGAAGGATCGGATACCGATGTAACCTCCCCGCGCTACCAAAGCAAGCAAGCAACAGAATTTTTTTTCTGCTTCGTAAGTATTTCAACGTTGGAAAAAAATAACACGGAGAATCACCGTCTCGCCGCAAATCATTTTCGTTTGCGTTGTGCTCGTAACTGCCTCCTGTTCCCCCGTTCCAAACAAGCAGCCCGCGGCTCTGAGTGAAAGATGGAACACCTTTGGGAAAATCTGCCGGCTGATGGCTAGACGCCTCTCCAGAGACGTGAAATACCTTGGATAATAGCTTTTACGGTTTCAAAGGAAATGTGCTGTAAAACCGCCTGACGGCAGGAGTTAGGAGCTCCCGACACGCGAACACGAGGGGTCATGATTCACCCGGCGTCACCCGGCGAACGGGACATAAAACCCGTCCGACTGTTAAAAGGCCGCGCTCGGCACAGGAAGGCATCAGCGCTCTGCTGCAACGGCGGCACTGTACGTCCTCTGTAACTGTCAGATAGTTCCACATTAACAGGTTTCCAAAGAGTCTGCAAGCATATCTAATGAAAAATGCAAGCCAAAAGTATTAGTAGAGTCTGGAGTTGGGAAAAAAAAAGCTATATTCTTGTCAAAATGACTAACTGTACAGTCCTGCTCCTATTTATCTTCAAACATGTGCTTAATCTTTTACATTTTTAAGGACCTTATTTCTACTAAAAGGAGTCATTTAGTCTTCTGGATTTTGACATGGCTCGGTGCAGAAAACGCATACCAAGTTTGCACACAACGGGAATTTAAAAAAAAGGCATTGTAAACCTTCAGCCCAAGTTCCCCTGAGATCTGCAACACAAACTGCTCCTTGCTTCATTTACCTGCAGCAGCAGCACACCTGGTTCTTCCAGAAACAAGGCTGTCAAAATGCCATAGCAAGGAGACCCCTTGCAAAAAGCACACCATCTCCCCATTGAACACTTGTCACTGCATCATTAATAAATTCGGGTGAAGACAATGACCTCCGGATGCAACACATAAAGAGAGATCTGCATTACAAAGATTTCCCTCCAAAGGGACACGGTCTGATTTAAAACCTTGCAATAGGTTTTCAATGAAGGAGGGCTGAAGAGCAAGCGCCAGCTGCACAGAGTTGAGTCCCTGATCTCAGACTGAACATACCTGCATTTCAGGGCCTCCCTTGGAAAGGCAGAATATTATTACTAATGCTGATGTTCCTCTGCAGTTTGGGTGTGGACCGAGACCAAAGGCGCTTTTGCTTGGCCCAACCCAGTTTCTGAAGCGGCTCAGGGCAGGCAGGTGCATTGCGTAAAACGCCCGAGCTGCCCGTACTCCTTCGGTCCCATAAAACCTTCCTCAAACACTTCTGTACCTGTGGCACAACACCCTGCTGTCCTGGTTTCGGCTGGGATAGGGATCATTTGATTTTCTTCTTAGTGAGCTGGTGAGCTAGCACAGTGCTGTGGTTTGGATTCAGTATGAGATAAATGCTGATAACAGACGGATGTTTCTAGTTGTTGCTACTGAATCCAGGACTTTCCAGCTTCCCACGTTTTGCCAGTGTGCAGGAGCAGAAGAAGCTCGAGGGCAGCATGGCCAGGAGAGCTGGCCCGAACCAGCCAAAGGGCTCTTCCACACCACAGGATGTCACGCCCAGTGTATGAACTGGGGGGAGCTGGCTGGGCACAGGGAATCACAAAGGGGCATCGGTCAGCAAGCGACTGCATTGTGCATCACTTGTCCTTTCCTGGGTTCTATTTCTTCCGCTCTTTGCTCTATTCCTTCCATTACAATTACTATATTTTAATATAATTGTTTATTACATTGTGTTTTGTTATTAAACTGCTCTTATCTCAACCCACGAGCTTTCCTCCTTTTTGGTTCTCCTTCCCATCCCACCAGGAGGGGGAAGGTGTGAGCGAGCGGCCGCGTGGGGGTCACTTGCTGGCTGGGGTTAAACCGTGACGCAGGCGGGATGGCGCGGGGCCGCACCGCAAATACTCGCGTCCTTACGTGCCTTGCCCAAAGTCTTCATCAGCTCCGACCCCACAAGAGAAGACCTGAGTTTTGACAATCTCACCACTGAGGCTATGGGGCGTTTGAAAATGGTTAGAATTAAAAACTGCCTCAAAAATAACATTAAAGGTTGTGCAACAGGCAACGTGCGATAATTACGGTGCTGCCTCCGCAGTCTCGTCATTGCTGCTGAAAGCGCTGGGCATAGTCTGAGCATGACAGAAGCGACACAAACTCAGCTTCATTCCTGTTTGGTTACAGAAACCGGCCCAGATACTATGTGACATGAAGCACTGTTGGCATATTGTTACCTTAAAATGGTTGGTGCTTGATGTAAGCCCAGGAGCTGCCGGCGTTACCGCTCGGCACATTTAGCTGCTCAAGGGCGGCAGGAGAGCAGCCAGAACGCGAAGGCTGGAACTTCCCAGCAGCAGATCGGGAAAATCAGTTAAAACCCTGCAAAACCTCAAAACTAAAGACATTTTCTTCTGCTCATCATGCCCTCAGTACCGAAAGATCTCCTACTGCACATTTGTGCTGGAGGCTTATGAAAATGAATTGTGACTTACATGGTCAGCAATAGTCCGTCCCAGCTTGTCCATCCTTGACCCAGCCTCTGCGATCTTCTTGGCTGCACTAATCACATCCGACGTATTTTTCAGTGGACCTTTACCTCTGCAAAACAGAACAGGGTCTACCTTCTAGCATCAGAAAAGCCAAAGAGTGAACTACACGTCGCTCTTCTCGTTCCGTTCCACTCAGTCCTGGAAGCGCTTCCTCACCCAAACAAGGTTGCACAGAAATAGGCAGGTGGAACCATCACAGCACCTTCCCTGTCAAGACAGTTTTCCCCTTGCAGCCCCTCCCCATATTTAGATTGAACCTAGGAGTAAAAACATCTTCAATTTTACTGTTTTAAGCAACCCAGTGATGATAAGAGATAACATTTTAGAAGACAGATTTGCAATTTTCATGGAATGCAACACCAAGTTTAAAAAATAGCGTGGCATAAAATCTGGTAAATTAATTTCAAAAGGCATCAAAAAACCTCTCTCCCTCTTGCAAATAACTGTACCAGGAACCATTTCTGCAGTACAGCAATATCAAGAAGCCCATAGAATTTAATGTTGTGAAGAACTGAGCAAATATATATATATTCCCTGGGACAAGAATCACCCTTAAGAAAGAAAGAAGGAAAGACAGGCAGTAACTGCTGTGTATCTATAGATCAATTCCAACAGCTATTACCACCCAGTCACTGCACAGTAATGCGTCTCCTGAGTTAATATACAGGCTTTAACAGGGTAACACTTAAAGGAAATTATAAGAATTAAGACTCTTAGGAGTACTTGCAAAATATTTCACTGAAAGATCAGCATGCCAGCCAGTTCTGAGAGAAGATGGTGCGTGCGCAAATTAAAAAGACTCACCTGGTGAAGTCTGTCATTTCCATCATAATCATACACATTTGTTTTGCCAGAACAATTATATCATTACCGCTGTCATCCCATTTTGATACTTCAGCATCCAATTTACTCTTTTCTTCCTGGAAGCTCGCGACTTGCTCAGCAATCTTAGCTTTTTGCTCTTGAGGGAGCCGAGCCAAGAGAGCCTGAAAGAGAGAGTTTTCTCACGTTGCCTTATGCTGCCACTTGCAGAAGGCTTTCTGGAACATTTCACTAATAACCAATTTAAGTCATGCAGATGGGGGATAAAACTTTAATAGCAGTCCTCTGTCTAGGGCCTTTACAGAACCATTTCCTTCCCTTCTGAAGCAAAGTTCACGCTCTTTCTTAAAAAGGAATGCCCAGAAAGACAAGTTGACGCCTGAAATACGGGCATTTGCATATAAGACTCCAAACAAGTTTGCCAGGTACCACCATCCCTCAAAGAAAAACTGGATGAAGTGGAGGAACTTGCCTATTCTATAAAATTTAAGAGTTTTAGAAGGAAGTTCCACTTGGATATCTTTCAGTGTTGCAACACGCCGAAGAAAAACGACGTGTCTCTTTCCCACAGAAAAGCTAGATGTATTATTTTGAAACATTCATACTGAGGAAGGAGTAAGTGAAAATAAAGAGTATGTGCTTACTCCTGAATAAAATCTATTAGATTAGCTTTACAGCCTGTATGAAACTCAAGGCTGCTGCCTTTAAATAAATACTAGGAGCATTCATGCTTCCAGGAGCAGGCGAAAAGGAATCTTCAGTATAAAAAAGCCTCTGGCAGCAGCAGTGCTAAAAGGTAAATCAGAAATGTTTGCCTTTAAATAAAAAGAGAGAGAGGGATACAGGAAGAGAGAGCATTTGTACAAGGAGGGAGAGCATAAAAAGTACTCTCAGTTAGTATAATTCCAAAGCTAACATGGCACAAGTTTGGTAAGTAAGGGCCTAGCTACCTCTTGCCTGGCTAGAAGAGCCTTCAGAAAAAAATCTGCCGTGGCACTTTCCCAACAGCGTAAATTGTTATCGATCCAGAAAGGAACACGTCAAAAAAAACAATAGGTAAGGCCTGGTTTTCCTTCAATGTACTGATTTTAAGTTTTCACCTGTTAATGATTATACACCGCCTAGCAATGCCTTCATTTTTAACAGTCGTAGGAAGTGCAGCTCGGTTAAAGGAGTTAATTTCTGAGCTCCTCTCAACATTGCCTTGACAAATCCTCCGTGGCCAAACACACACCAACATGTGTCTGAGATGACATTTTGCAAAAATTTCTTGCCCACAAACCTAATATTTGCCTGTTGAAAATAACAGTCAGTACAATGGCACGATTTGCCCCATACGTCCCTGCAGAAGCTCACCTACCTAAATGGCAGTGCCTGCAACATCAAAGTCTAAAGCGGTTCTATGGTATTAAAAGGATTTTGATCCCTCAGAACATCCAAAATAAAACACAGATGATTCTCCCATCCATCAGACCGACACGTGTTGCATTTCACTTAACCTCCTTTTCAGAAGAAAACTGGAAACAAAGAATGCCAGTTTTCTCATCCGACCTTTTCACCACCACCCCCAAAAAACATTTAGCGTGGATTTTCAAAGCAAGTTGCAATGTTTCTTGAAGGCAGGTCACAGCTCTATAGCGCTCAGCTTTCCTCCTTACCCTCGTACTTGGCCCAGCAACGAGCTGATCGTCTTCAGTCTGAATGCTTGTTCTGCTTCGGGCATCAAAATCCTCAGTCTCAAAGTCAGAATCATCCAACTCTTCTGGAGTCTGAGGAAAGAGTAATTCAGTCAGAGTCAAACAACAGATTTCATGGCTCTGAAAATCAACAAGAATGTCATTTTTCAAGCAGAGAGAATGAAAACAAGCAAAGGTAAAAATTATTCAATGATTTCCACAAAAAGGTAAATACAGGGACAGCAGCCAGCCTGTGAGCACGTGTGATTATGTCTGCCTGACTGCCCATGTTAAACGCCACAGGGATCCCCAGAATTACATACCAGTAACTAAACAGCTGAGATTTGCCAGGACACTAATGCACTCGGGATTTGAAACACAGAAAACAAATTTTTGCAAAATGAACAGTGTTTCTGCAACTTGGTTAAATGTAAAAGCTTCACTTCAGATTCTGAAGCTAAAATTACCCACAGCTTTAAGGTCTGGTTCAAAACCACAGACGTCGTCTTTAGCACAATTATGAATCAAAGCCATCGACTAAA
This sequence comes from Trogon surrucura, assembly GCA_020746105.1. Lineage (NCBI taxonomy): Eukaryota > Metazoa > Chordata > Aves > Trogoniformes > Trogonidae > Trogon > Trogon surrucura. Next base: position 6,376,549 of record CM036630.1, on the reverse strand, counting down.
TTAACAACAGATAAAATACATCAAAATTTATTCTTATCCCCCAGGAAACGCTGAAATTTTTAGTCAGTAAGGGCCAGCTTTTATGCTGTAGGCTAAACACATCTGACCTAGTTCCTGCTCGTCTAGGATTTATTTTTGCTACTGCCAGTCTAGAGCTGGCAAACTTTTAGAAAGCTTATCAAGTTTAAACGGCGTGTTTGTCAAAATACTGCATCTTTGCCTACAGTGGCACTTTGTGACAATTTTGCAGAGCTGGATCAACAATGAACTTCACCAATCGACGCAACCAATTGCGGTTAACAGATAAGGTGCAAACAAAGTTCCCTGTTCTTCAGATTTCTTTCCTATGACTTGAGTTTTACAAACCCATTTCCCAATGCAGACTTCTCGCGATACATTGACAGTAAAGATGGATATACTCAACAGCTGCCAAAACCCAAAGGTGAGTACGGTGACAATCAGGACACAGGGTATTTCAGCTGCAACTCTTCTCCATGCCTTGAAGAACACAGTACATCCACAAAATCCATGTAAGGACATATCCTAAGAAGCAGCTCAGTGTATCAGTACCTTTTTTTTAAAAGAAGAAAACAGTTCTGCTGCATCTTTAGAAACTGTTCATGATTCTGAAGTCCTCTTCTCTGCCCATCCACCCTAAAGCCCAAACAGCCTGGGGTATACAAGGTGTAACTCTGCCCTTCAACCTGCCACCAAGGGCAGAGTTTCCTCTGGGGGTGATGAGGGGCTGCCTGTGACTTTACTTCACTAACCTACAGATACAGTAAAATTTGAGTTTTGAGTGAACAAGTGCCACTGGATAAAGTTTCAGGCAAAAAAAATTGTTTGCCCCAGCTGAGCTTAGCAGCAGGCAGCTTCCTCACCCTAAACAGCCCACACCTCACAGCCCTTTGGACACCAAACACTAACGTTTTAACTTTTTTATAGGTCACTGCTGTGTCACCAGTGCGCTGCCGTTAGCTACTGGCACATGCAATAAAGCCGCGGAACCTGACATCAGAGCGGCGGCACAAGGGGAAACGTCAGGATTCCTGGCATCGCCAGCTCGGCTAATTACTGACGACGTGGAACTGGCAGTCGTGCCTTCCCGTCCTGAATAACAAGGACTTTAGCAGGGGATGAATCAAATTAGTTTGTCTGCATAGCAGGAAAGCACTGAAATCTTCTTCTAACACTGGCTGTCTCTAAATCCCCGAGTTTTAAGTTTGAAAAAAGCGACGTGGAAAGCACATATGTGGTTGTCAGCTTTTCTTCTAATTTCCCATCTGATTCTTCGCTTTAAGCTGCAAGCACGGAAGACACTATGGCTTTGGTTACAATAATCACATGTACTCTGGGGCTGTACGTCCTTCATTTACTTATCACCAAAATGCATCTGCCATGGTTACCGTTCTGAAAGATGAAGATGGTTTCTCTGCAAGGCGTTTGTGGTTGAATCAGAAAAAAAAAAACAAGGAAAAAAGAAAAAAAAATGGAATAAAACCCCTTCACCTGCTTTTGCTCTGCCTGACTCCTGCCTGTTTTTACCATGCCAAGATTGAAGAAATATGCCCACAGGTCAGCCTCAACCAGAACTTGCTTCTCTGAATCCCTTCGATCAACTGCAGGAGCCCTTCTGCCTCTTCCCCTTACGTCTCCTGCCAGCCCAACCCAAAATTAGGACTTCCAAGTCACACTCACTGCTCCTGAAACACGCAGGCACAGAAGAGACAAAGCCTCTATGAGCTGGTCCCTGTTTACCGAGGTTAGCCAATTAACGAATTACATGCTTTAAGAACTACAGCCTGAACTCATCGAAACCTGTTTTTGACTAACTAGCATTAAGTCTCAAAACACACTTAATAAAGAGCCATCGGGTTTTACTCCTGAGCTCTCAAACCATCAGAAAGCATCTACAGTTATGAATCCACTCGCTGCTGTTAAATCAAAGGTCACTGATTTTACAACATTAACAAGCAAGGCATTAACATGATATTACAAAAGATGCGTGAAGGGTATTTAGCATCACAAATCTGGCTATCATTGATGCTCAGATCTGCTTAATGAGTTTGAATCAAAACGTACTTCTGAAGTACTCCACAGAGCGATTAGCAGTTTTTAAGACTCAGAACGTTAATACGAGCTAAACAAAAATCTTACGCTGCCTGCTTCCAATAAAACTGATGCCTGTCAGTTCAGTAAAGGTGAGTGAAAGCGAGTGGAAAAACCAGAAAGCTGTTTAAGTTATGCTCACCCGGATCATCAGCACAGCTTTCCTGATATCTCGTATTCCGTCGTACACCAGTCGTGAAGCGTCAATAAATTCGTTTTCATCCACTGGCTGAGCAGGGTCTGAACTCAGTGCTTCCACGGCAGCTTCTACTTGCTCGGTGAAGCGCGGCATAACTGAATTAAGAGCACAAAATAAGTCAGTCCCCAACCCCGACGCCACTTTCTGCTACGCACTCCTGTAAAAGAGGTGCGTGCGCCTCGTTGTTAACTATGGCTGGCAGCTGTGCAGGGGCACATTTGTTAAAGAAGGACGCCAAGGCTGTAGCTCAAGTCTTAGTCCACTTCAGCTCCTCTTTACTCTGCTGCTATTTGGTTTTTCCCCCTTAGAGGGTGAGAAGTCTATCATACCCTTCTAGTGGACACAGCAAAAAACCCAGGGAAGCCGTGACAAACTACGGGATAAAATAATAAGCATCTGGTTAATGTCCCCCACAGATGTACATTTTTTTGGGGAGGAAAAAAATAGTATTACTGCCACGAAGCTCAAGTTTAACAAAGGCACTGGAAGAGGGCAGGTTGTACTGCTGTACTTCAGTGACTCACTGCACCCCAGGAAGAACATCACAGAACCATTTCCAGCCTGTTCATTTCTTTCAGTGTCACCCTTGATTCTTCATTAAAGTAATTAAAGCAAAACAACAACTAACAGTTGGCACAGCCCTCACTGAAGCAACTAGAATTATTCCTTACCCTATATGGATGTTACCAGGTAGTTCATGGGAAACACCCGAATTTATTCTTTAGGTGTGGGGGAACGACAACCAACAACGTTTCTTTCACAGTTATATTTTACAAAACTTTCCCAAAATTGCTACCCACAATTTATTCTACTGGGCCAATGTGGCAGAAATGTCCTTTCTGGATCCTGAGCACTTGCAGAGCCTGGAACACTCCTGCGAGATGATCAGCACCATTTTCAGGCCCTGACTCACTGCCTGGGACTCGTTCCCCGTGTTGTAGCTTTGCACGGCTCAGTCGGTGACAACAAGCACGTTTCGGGAGACCTCCCGCACTGCCGAGCTTTGAGCCAGTCCACGCAGCAAAACCACATTCCTCATTTTGTGCCAGCTCTGCAAATAACTCCCACTAATCCTCATTACAGTATGTAAATGGAGTCTTTAACAGATCGCACAGGTACACTAGCACCCGGCTGCCTGCGCGCTGGTAAGCAACATGCATTTAGGGGCCTTGGGAGGAACCACCCCTTACCTGTGTTGGACAGTAACTTGGTCGCTTCCAACACCTTCTCTGTGTAGACTCCGGGTTCGTAGTTATCCATTTCAGAAGTGACAACATGAATGACTCGAGCAGCACGTCCTCGAATTGCACCAGCTGTGCGGTCTAAACCGTCAACATCTTTTTCTTGGAGAGCGATGACGCATTTGTTTACATCTTCTAAAATATGGTTCTCTGGTGGTAAAAGAAGGAGGATTTAGATGGTAAAATCTTCTTTTCTGTTGCAGTCATCAGCATTGCAACTCCTCAGTTTGTGGCCTGCTCCATAAAACTTCCAGCAACTTCTATAAAACCTTCCACGACTTCTCGCTTGGTGACCCGCTCTGTAAAACCCCCAGCAAGGTGCTGTAAAGTATTATTTTTTAAGCTTGCTACAACCAGCAAACAGCTGCCCTTCCAAACTAGGCATCAAAACAACCGTCAGTCCATCCGCCTACCGGCATCCACACTTCTTGCCCCCGTCTGTACTCGACTGTACCAGCAGAAGAGGCGAGTTCAGCTGAATTCTCCCCTGACGTGTTTCTTCCCATATTCCTCCCCTGACTGCCAGAGTCCTTATTCCAAATACTTGGAAGCCACTCCCCCGGCATTCCACGTGTGGGGGACGATGAGGCACCCTCCCCAGAGCCACACCTCATCCACTCAGCGCTCTGACAGACCTGGCCACTTGCTGCACGTTTCCAGCTTCCTACAGTGTTCTCCTACAGCCACACACATACCACCAGAGAATATTAAACTCTTAGTCCTTCGAACGGAGGTGATTTATGCAGAAAGTGTTCCAGTGACAGAGTGCTCATTGCCTTTTCAGAAAAAAAAACAAAGCCAAGACCTCTTGTTTGTAATTTGTTTTTAGAATGCCTTTTCTTTTTTACACAGAGGTATTTTCCCCCATTTATCAAGTCAAAGAAGCCCAAAATGAGTAAAAAAATTATTTCTGAAGGCGCCTAAAGAGCTTGGGATCCTCATTTGGAGAAACCTACCCAAAAGGTCTTCCAAACTCTGCTAGAGACCTCTGTAACTTATCAGTACCAGTGCTTTTGTATTGCCAACCAACATCAGCATTTGGGCTGCTTGGTAAGAAACCAACTTGGAAACATTTCTGCTCTGTCACTTAAAGCAGTTTCCAGCGTTACTTACCATTGACTTCATCATGCTACACTGTCAATCCGTGCCAATCCCTATGCGCGTAGTAAAAGAGCCATTTTGCAAGAGTTCGTAGAGATGAGAAGTGCATAGACTTGACTGAGGGAGGATTTGTTTAAAATGGCTGAAAGGATTGCTGCTGGAAGTGTTACGCTTAATTTACATAAAATTAACAGAGCAGGTGCAATATTACGAGACTTCTGTAAGCAACCTGGACAAAAAATACCCTTGTGAAATACCTCTGAAGTAACTCAGCCTGAACAAGTTCAGCTGAGGGCAGAATGTGGCCCTGAGAGAGAGAAGCGCAGGTTCATTAGCGATTTGACAAGTCAGTGAGCAGGCAGCCAAGGTACAGGAGCTGCAGCAAGGAGCACGCTGGGTTTCGGTATTTAAATCAAGAGACAGACGTCCCTGCAACTTGCAGGAGTAAAAAGAAAAAAGCATCGGCACCAGGCCAAAACACAGACTGTTTATTGCTTGGATTCCTTAACGAATAAATTAAGCCACAGACTATGCAAAAGTCTCTATGGATTATAGGACCTTTAATCAAAGGCACGGTCAAAGTGAAGATGAATATTTAAATGCCTGCTGATCACTTAATGTCTTTTGCAGATGCTAAGTGGCCGGACAGACACTTCTAGGCACAGATAACCCCCACCATGGCAGGGTCTGCCCGGGGGCTCCAGGCCAGTATGGGGCTGTCAGTGCATCCACTCCAATTCTACTCTCCAGCTGGACGACAAGAATTAAGATTTGACATCACTCTGTGTGCCTGCACACACGCACAGTGCTTGCTACCTGTCCTACAGGCACGTGGGCCCCGAGTGTCTGGCACAAAATGCCATCTGCTGAGGTCGGGCTGGCAGAGGCTAAGAAATGCTGATGCACAGGTTCACTGCCAGCGCCTCCGAGGCAGTGGTAACGCCGTCCTGCATCAACGCAAACAGCCTTCCTGTTGCTGAGCAGGAGAACACAATCTCACAGCAACAAAATACAACATGGAACATAACACGGGCAATGGCAAAGGGATCTTGTCCTACCGAAATAAGTGTGGAAAAACCAGTGTGGTTTGGCATTGAGGTAAAAGGGTAAGACGAAAGACATTTTTCCAGTAAAAATGATTTTTAGAGCAAACGAGGAAATATATAAGACTGTGAAAAGTCCCCCACGACTGTCAGTCCTCAATCTATCCCCACCAAACACCTCCCGCCTCCACCCGCCTCCCCGTTGCAGGGATTAAGAAATCCTTTTCCAAACACCCCAAGCAGCCTGCGAGGGAGTCTGGGGACTCCAAACCTAAGAGCGACAGTCAGGAGATAAAGCCAAGAGGCAACCCCTCCCCTCTGCAGCTCTGCCGTGTCCCCTGCGGAAGGTCGCACAACAATTCCCACGCTGGATCCTCTCCTGACAAGGGGCACCGGAGGAACCAGGTCAAGCCGCAGTGTCAGCAGACAGGGTTATGAACCAACACTTGAGTGTTCACACACTCGCAGACACAGCCCTCGTCGGGAATGAGGGAGGGCAGTCGCCGGGCCCAGGCCCCGTTCAGCTGGAGGCTCTTACGACAAAATAGCTCCGCGGTGACGGGCAGTCTCTGGCGCAAACCTCACCTCAGAACAGAAGGCGGCGAATGCAATGATTTTTTCAGAGGGTTTCAAAGGAGATCCCGGTAATTTCAGAACATTGGATTTGACAATTACACGGCGCTATCAGCAGCTCTGCTCTAAAGAACAGAGATAGTGGGCACACAAGCGCGCCCAGAGCGCTCGGGGAAGGCACTGACGAGAGGGTTAAGAAGTACAGAAGGTACGGAAGATCTTTGAAAGGGGGGATAATGAAACGGGCAAAGACTCTGCAGTCGAGGAACAGCGGGCTGGCTAAGGGCAGGACACACGTCTGGACACTTACAAACAGCACGAAGAAAGGGAGTAGGGGGAGAGAAAAACCTCTTCACCATCTTCTATTATAACTGAGGGTATCAAATGAAGCAAATGAGGGATGCTGCAAAAACAAGGGGCTTCTTCACACAGAGCACAGTTAAGCTGTGAATTCTGCACAGGGTGACAGAGATGCCAGCGGTTTATAATGGCTGAAAGAGCGACTAACACGAGCTTAAATGAGAAAAATCTGTCAAGGACTGCCCAGCAGACAGCAGCTCTGATGCTGGAGCTCCCAGAGCTGCAAATTGCTCACGGTTGGGAGCGTACAGGGAAGAGCTTCAGGTTACAGGACTCCTCTACTATTAATCCCGTGTGCCGTGACAATTAGCCACAGCCAGACCGCTGTCCTAACTCAACAGGGCCCTTCTCGTGCTAAGCCCTTCAGCAGAAGGGCTTATCTGCAACACTGTACATCCAAGTATCTTTCCTCTATGACATTCTGCTCTTATCTAAACCCGAGACCTCTTTGATCAACCATTTACTTGTTAAAATACTGATAATTGATACAATTCCCCAGCATAACCTGAACAATGAAGCATATGCTTCATGACGGACAGCACCACACGTGGTAGGAATGTGGTTTGGTTTTTTTCCCACACAAACACATTTATATATATAGGCTCACAAGAACTCTTTTAAATTCTGCTTACATCCCAGCTAGTAACTGATACAAACTGACACAAACATCCTAATAACCCCAAACGGAACCTGGTATAAATCATACCCGCCACGATTTTATCTGAAGAGCTGCTTAGTCTTTCAGCAGATGAATTGGAGCTGTGGCATTTATATGGAAAACATTTATCAAAGTTCAAGCAAATAATACTTAAACCAATATTTATCGCTTCAATATTTTTCTAACATCTCTCTGATAACGCAGCACGCACAAATAACTTGAGCAGCTGAGGCAGTCTCAAACCACACCAGTTCCGTGGCATCATTCTGGGCAGCAAGCACATGCTCAAGGGGAACCCTCTCCCGAGCCAACTTGACGCTGCCCCCAAAAAGCAGCATTCCCTACTGCCAAGCCTTCGAAACTCTTCAGAGCAGCTCAGCAGTGGGCCAACACCGCGCCGTGTCCCCCCAAAAGCCGGGCATCCATCTCCTCGAATGCCCGACACGAGGACGCCGACCGCCCGGATCCAGCGGCTTGAGCCGCTCTGAGCCACACCTGCAGGCGCGACACAGGAGGGCGGCTTCGCACAGACCTCATTTTCACAGACTGACAGCTTTTTCTCTTTGAAAATGTTTTGTACACTTGTGGGCAAACTCCAAGTGGAGCCGTGAACTTCAGCACACAATTCTCTCTAAATATATTTCCCCAGAAATAGGCTCCTCGCAGCTGTGCAATTTCAACTACTGCCGCAACGACGAGCACGCAGACAGATACAAAGAACTAGGACATCCAACTGCCTAAAAAGTTTATGCTAACTCGCTGCAAGGAAAATTTTTATTCAGAACCCAGGGAACCGCAATCAACATGTATGATAATACAGGGGACTCATCACAGAAATGCTGCTTGAGGTTCTTGAAAAAAAGATGGCCTTTTAATTTAGCACCTCGATTTTTCATCTACATTTTCTAGCTCTGTTTGCCTGGCACTTCTGACCCATGACTGATCTTCCTGTGAAATCTCTCTTTGCAACTGGGGTTTTTACACCACTCGAGATGCCCAAGCCTGTTTGCCTGCACTGGGAAAATCGGACTCTATTTGATGCGATAATCTGCAAACACTACTGCAGACACAACTCACACAGTTACATCTCCACGTCCTCTGAACAGAGCAGAATTAAAGGATGTGGAAACAAAAAAGCCCCCCCTTATTTCTAGGTCACAGCAGCTAATAGGATGTCTTTACCAATGATGCTGATAAAACAGGTTATCGTGGCAAGCACTTTGCTAATGGAATTATTAACCTATTATAATGACCTTTTAAAACAACTTTACTAAAGCTAACAGGGTTTAAAATGCTCACAGAACATTTTCTATACGAACAGTTTTATTTTAAATAACTTGCATGACCACAGCTTGATGTTCATTTCTGTTTACAGAAGAAGAGTCTCAGGTGAACTGAAGGATTGTCTTTTTTGCTAGGTCAGAATTTAAACATATTCTCTTTCCCCCAGTGTTACTGGTGAGGTTTGTCTACAGCAGCTAGACAGTAATCCATCGGCTGCTCAGCTAGCAATCCAGAACCTTGAGACATAAAGTGTCTTTCGCTATGTTGAAGTTGATCTGTCTGCTGACATATAAACATATACATTTACGGACGCACACACTGTAAGTGCAATGACAGGTTTCTGGAGTACCTGCTGAACTAAACTATCACTGTTTTCACGCTCTAAAAATACCTCTTCTCCTCGCGCCAAGATCTCCTGCTCTATTTTCACACCTCGCTTGTCTGAAGACGATGCTTGCCAGGTAAAGTGTACCAACACCAGCCCTTCAAAAAACCCGAGAAGACTGCAGAACACGTGTAGAAACCACCCGTTTCCAGGAATAAGCTAGGCCAGAGAAGGACTATTCCTGAGATTGAACCCCTGATTACCTGACACAGCCAGAAAGTCATCAATGGAAGTGATGTCATCGACAGCATCCGTCAGCACGCGCACCTGCTTCTCCCACTGCTCTTTGAAGAGATCCATGTTTTCTTGAGCCAGCTTGCTTTGGGGTTTAGCAGCCAGAGCCAGTGCAGCATTAATGACCTGTAAAACACCTCGGGATTTTTAAAACATATCCTTTGTGAAACAATTAGTTTCCATATGCTTGTCCAATGAACTCAGCAGCGAACAAAGCAAGTTTAATAAGTTTTCAGGAACCCTGATGTTTAAACACAGAAGTGTTTCATTCTGTTGCTCTCATGTCCAACTCATACCTGCGTCCACCACATTTATTATGGTTAGTTATTAAGAGCAAAAAACACTTGGCAAGTCTTCACAAGAGCTAGCTTCACCTTTTTTTAACAGCTCATGTTAAAAAGGTATTGCTTTCCGAGTGCAGGTTGTGTAGTTAAGTATTTTAGACAGAGTGACATTTGTTACACTGGAGGCTGCATTTCCTAAGCTACTTGCCAGAACCCAAGGAAAAAAGGTCAAGAAAGGATTAATCTTACACGGTCAGAAGTGGAAACAATATGCAGATACAAAATTAAAGGTAATTTTTTGTATTTATCTTCTTTTCCTTAAAGCTTTACACTGTTCCTCGCTGGTAATTGTTTTAATACCTGAAGATTCCTGTTATGGCTGTGGAAGAGCCAGATCAGCCAGGAAACGGGAGGGAAGGACATTATTTGATGCTCCTGCTGAACACTCCCCCTACTCATTTTCTTCAAAACTTAAGACTAATTTACTCCTGATCCTTGTTTTTCTAAGCAGAAATGCTACGCATGCTGCTGGGCAATGAATTTTATGTGATGCCAACTAACTGGTCAGTTAAATGACAAAAAAAAGCCTCCAAAAGACCTCCAAAGTCTGCTCCTGTTCTTGCTCTGGCAGAATGACCTGGAAACACACCAGGCATGACAAACCGTCCTCAGCCGGACTGACATGACAAACCCAACCTTGTTTTCAAGCACCTGAGAGTTAGAGCTAATTAACTTACAAGTTCAACGTATAATTTTTCTTCTCTACTTTAGGACTGTATTAATTTTGTGATTCTGTGATTTCACAAAGTTGCCAAACAAAACACGCAAGCGCCAGATGTTCCTGGTTTTCCAAAACCTACTTTCCCTACCTGCTTCATTCCAAAGTGTCACAAAGTGTTTAATAAATATATGTAACTCCCTAAACATGGAAATTATGCTGGTGTCAAACATCATGATGGCACTGAATGAATCAGGCAGGAGGAAGAGGCTGATTCACTCAAGGGAACCTAGAAATTAGCAGTGACTGAGGAAAATCCACAGAGAAGCTCTACTGCTCTCCATGCCACCACCCTTCCTCTGGATACGGAAGCTGCAAAGCCGAATCACAAATCAAAATGAGCTCGATAGGTTTGATAACACAGACAAATGTGAGAAACAATCTGACAGGGGGGGCAACCTGTTCAGGGGACCGGCGGGATGAAACACACCTTTGAACCCCAGCAATAACAACAGTGTCCCCATCCTTCACGAAGGACATGGGGTCCCTCTGCTGCAGCACCCAGGCACCCCCTGCAGAGAGCCCTGCTGTCAGACATGGCCCACACTGCTCTGCCACCCTCACTTACACTGCTAAGGTTCTCGGGTCTTGAAAGTCCTAAAAAAACCTTGCAACACCTAAGAAAATGATGTTTAAAAATTCAAAATCAAACAGAAACACAGGTTTTAGAAAGGGAACCCCGCTCTCTGCTCAAGAGCCCTGCTTTTTAAGTCTAGCCACCACCACTGCTTGCCCCAGCCTGATTGATGCAATGGATTATCCACCTATCAACCAAAATCTAGATATCCAGAGTTTTACGAAGATGAAACCAAATAACAAGTATCCTGGAAACAAAAAGGGTAAACCAGACAACGCTCCAGAAATCTGCTCTCAGTTTTTATCCTGCTAGCAACCGTAACTAACGAGACAGAGAAAATGGTGATACCAAGGGTCAGGACATTTTTCTCCTGTTTTCTTCTGGCTGCCTTGGCTAATATCAGATATGAAAACAACCCTTAAGCACTGGGACAGGTCAGCATTAATGCTGAAAGAACATATGGCCCGTGTACCTGTGTGCTGTATGGCTGGACAGCAGCATCTGTCTGAACAATTAATCTTTGTCAACAGCACATATCCAACCCCAGATGCCCACGTTAAGCATCTCTTCACATGTAACAGAAGAGCTGTCATAGATAGAGGGCTCTGCAAGTGCTCAAGAAACTCAAACAGGGCATCCTCACCACATCCAAACACAGGAGGCACAAGCTGCACCATCACCTGCCCGACAGGCACCTTGTCCAACTGAAAAAAGGAAATTATTTTTTTCATCACAACAGCAAAAACACATGGCTAAGGAAAACGTCTTTTAAAAAAATGGCCAAGCGAAACGAGCATGTAAGATCTCCCTTACAAGCAGACGTGCCTTGCATTTGGAAAGCAGCCAGTGGTACTAGAGATCAGGACAACCCGGTGGGGGAAATCGAAAGCTATCAAGTGTCACTGTGGAGACAGACAAAACTACAGCTTAGGAAACCCACACAGGTATGCTTGTGCTCAGGAAGAAATTCAGGACGGCAGATGCAGCTCAACAGTCCTTTTCTGTAGCACACGCTCTACCTCCATGTGCAAAGTGGTCACAACATTCAGTGTCAGCAGGGGCGACGAGCCCCTTCGCTCTGTGTACAGCGGGTGGGTGGCCCTGGGCACGTCTCACACGTCTGCTCCAGGTCTTGTTCCCGGTCTTGTCCCCAGGATTGCTGACACAACCCCACAAACTGTCTGTTTGAGTAAATACGCTCTTACATGGCGCCTGGGATCCAGCACAGAGGGACTGATTTATTTTCCAACAGATGCTTGTATAGACACGGGCAAAGAGCAGAGATGCTGGATCTTCAATAGTCTGTGTATGCAGAAAGACCAGGATTCCTTTATTATCTAAAAATGAACACTGGGGAGGGTGGGGGGGGAACACTGATTCAAGTACTATTGCTTCTTCAAGAAACATGAAGCATTTGGCAATTGATTTAAAATATGAGTAAGCCTTACAGGAAGGAGATATAGATATATATATATATAGTTCAAAAACTAGGAAGAACACGTCCAGACTACCTGAAATGTAGTCACTTCCATGTAAAACATTTGGCAATTTCAGGGAAATATTCTGTATTTCTGAGCTTTTCAAAATGCTGCCAGAGCACTGTGATCACAATGACTCACTCAAGTCGCACAAAGAAAAGAATCAAACAGGGACATTTTGAGACTATCCAGAAGGAAATGAAGCATGGCAAGAAAACACACTATTTTTATCAGTGCTTTGTTTCATGCAGCAATTGTGATGTTCAAGTCAGACAGCCCAATGCTCCATAGCGTGGTTCCTGCGAGTTACTTGGGATCACTCTCCACCTCGCAGCTTCCTGCAGCAGCAGCCAGGGCTCGGCCGCACATGGCCCGAGGTTGGGCAGCTTTAGGCTTCCAAAGGCTTGCAATTGGTGTCTCTGTACCTCACATCTTCTTCTCATGTCTTCCATGGGAAAAACCTGCCTTTTTATTGTATTTTCTTCCGTTTTCCTTATTGAAACTAAAGAGGTCAGACTAAATTTATATATTTATACCTTTGCAGGGCAGGGCTCTCCAAGCTTCTCTGAAGAGTCACTTCTGCCTGGGTGACAGGACTGCAGCTATTTTGCCCAGAAGCTTTCTTAAAAAGTATTCCAGGACAGAAAACAAATTCACCATAGGTGTATTTTTGGGTAAATTAAAGCCACCGGATCACCTAGAATTAATTCTTTCAGGCTTAATTTAGGGTGGCTTCCAGTCTTTATAGCACCCCATGGGAAAGCCTGATGGAGGCCAGAAGAGAGCTCTCGCACACGGTGGTGTTCCCACACGGACCAGCTCTGAACACGGGGCTGGCATGGCCGGAGGAAGAAACGTCGCTTGGGAAAAGGAAACTATCACCTGTTTATTTTGCATTGCAAACCCCACCTGTTGCATCTTCAGAGTCTCATGCACACAGCACCTGTAAGCCACATAACTCTCCATTTCAATGGCTACCAGCACTTTTTGGTTTTTTGCTTCACTTGTTACGATCGGGACCTTTTTGCTCGACCGGAGACTGTTCTTTCTGCGGCTGGTTTACCTTTGCCCTGTTTCCTGTAGCCTTGGGTTTAGGATGCTACTGTGCTACACAAAGGAATTTTTCAGTTTTAAAAGCTCTATAACAAACACCTCTTCTCACTACACACCTTTTTCTTTTTTTTTTAACAACCAAAATATCTACAGATCCTAAATAACCCACTTGTTTTTTGCTTTTAAATAAAGATATTGATTTCCCCGCTTTCTTGTGGCATTTGGGTAACGAGTTGGAAAGTAACTCAATGGCCTTCAAATCCAGGACACTCTGCATTTGTAAAAAAATAAAAAAAAACAACCCACCACAACTAACAAAACAAGCACCTATCTCAGGGGCAGAAGGAAAAGGTACACACAAAAAACAAGCCCCGAGTGGGATGTGAAAATCAATTTTAGTCTGGAGTATGCGAAAGGGAGCTCATCAGGCACAGCATGGGCTCGAGGCTGCTTCGGGAAGAAGAGGCGAGAGCGAGCAAGGACGGCGGCAGCGATGGCAGCTTTGCCTCCTGGAGCAACCGCGGCGCCAGGCTGAGTGGAAAAAGTCTCTCGCTGAACCTGCCAAAACGGGGCATTGCCCCACGCAGCCCCCCTCATTTTCTGGGTTTTATTGCTGCCCCACAGAGCGCTCCTCTCACACGGAGGGTGGGCTCTAAGCTAGAAGCAAACCCACGGTTTTCAGATCACGGCTTTCCAAACACTCAACAACTGAATTCAGGACCTGAACCACCCAAGGTGAGCTGCCACACCAGCCGAGCCCAGCCAGGGCTCTCCCCTTGCCCAGGTGGATTTTAACGCCTGTATTTTTCTGAACTAAAGGCGGCACAGCCTGCTTACCGGCAGTTTGTAAGAAGCTGCTCATAATTTAGTTTTACACATGCCAGATGCCAAAGTTACCTCCAGCATTCACCCTACTCCTGTCTCCTTCCCTGCTCCTAATTGCATTTTGCTCTGAGTGGAAAAACAAGGTTCATAAGCAGGACATTTAAGTCGCTTCCAGTTACATCCAAGCCCAGGTTTGCATTCACATGTCTGTGTGTGCTAACCCTCTACGTACTTCAAGACAGCAAAAAGCACTCTGCAGACTCTGATGAGCTGAAATGCCCGGAAGCAAAACACACAGAAGATTGCTTTGCACTCGCACTGGCTGCAACGGCAGCGACCAGCAAGGGTATGGAGGCTGATGCACCAAAAGAAGGAAAAGTTTGCTTTGATTTCTCATACTTTGTTCCAATGAACAAAAGGTACTTTGAGCACTTTCTTTTCCCGGAGGTTGCAGGCACAGTGACTGCAGGCCTCTCTGCGGGTATTTACTCTTGTTACAGTGCTGTAATGACCCACCGATAGGCACTTTTATGGAAATAACACGACCTTGCCCGGTTTAGCACCTACTACTGTCGAAGTATTTACTATCTGCATATCACATACAGATAATTATCCTACCAGCTTCCCCATACATGGAAAAAGCATTTTCATCTGTAGTTGAGGACTGCTATTACAGGTACAGTCAACACAGAAGCTGCAAGAATTTTGCTGCCATTTGTTCTGGTGTTCTTTGTCATTGCTTCATTTTGCATTTACTGATTTCAAGTGCTGAGGTTTTGGGGGTTTCAGGGACTCTGTGTCTTTCCTGGAAGCTGTTCTGCTACTGCACTCCACAGACCAGACTGTGCCTGCGGTGAAACCCTAGGGTCCTCACGCTAACATAGGAGAAGGAGACTGCTCAACTTTCTAACACTGTTTTGTTGACGGCCACTCCTGTCCTGGGATGGCTCTTCTTCACAGCAATGATGTATCTGCATGACACAAAACTGCAACTGAGGTGATAAGATTTTAATATAATTACTTCTACTCAATGCCAATAAAATGCTTCAGGCACCTGTAATTAAACAGTCTGGAGACAGATCCGCTAGTTAGTACATTCAAAAAATCTGACAGCGTTTCAAAGAAAAGAGAAAAGAGGACAATTGTTCAATGTTAAGTCTTTATTACAAGAAAAATGAAGTTATCTCCTTGTCCAACACCCACCAGGGAACTGGCAGTAATTGGGGACTCAAGGAGGGGAAGTCTGCTGGTCACATTTGGGTTTGGTTGATTTAAGAGAGTGGACTGGAGCGATTTTTTTTGTTTCTCTAAGATGCTGCAACTTCTAACCAAGAGTTTTCATGCTATCTGGAACCTCCTCACAGGACTCCTTTGTCAATCCATGTCAGGAGGTGTGACCAGTGTATGTAACCATGTGTTTATAGACATCAGAAGTCTATAAACAGCAAACTGCTTTTCAAGCATTTCGAAATTGGAATGCAAGGATGTTGAACAGCAATTATTAAAACAAGATGTTAATAGGAGAGCAAATTAATTTTTATTAAAAATGTAATTTAATCCAAGAATTATCTGGAGTCTGTTTAACGGGCAACGCTCCCTTGACTGCGCAGGGGACAGCGAGCTGCGCCAAACACGCCGTCTGCGCTGAGGGAGGCACAGAGGGAGCAGAGACGCTGCCTGGTGCCCTCCCAGCGTTTGTGAGGAGGATGAGCTATGCAGGCAGCAGAGAAGAAAGGCAACGGGCACCGGCTCAGAGCGAGCCCTGCCCTGCATACAGGAGAAGAGGACCTGCGTGCCCACACCAGGGGGGTGTGGGTCTGCCCCGCTCCTGCAGCCCACCGCCCGGTCTCAAGGGCAAGGGGCTCCAGCTTTTGCTGGCAGAACCAAAGGTCCAGCCTGATGGGAATTCTAATCCATAATTATTTTCTAAAACTCTCATCCTGACTGCAGTTTGACTAGAAGTCTACAGATGAACTTCACAGAGGCTGTGAAGAACGAGAAAGTGAACATACAGCTGGTAAAAGGAGCTGCAGGTGACAGCAGACTGTCACATCAAAAGGCTGGAGCAACACTTCCCTTTCAAGAGCTGCACTGGGGCATTTTCAGTGTTGCTTCCTAAACACCTACAGCCTGTATAATCAGAAACACTCCTATGGTTAAGCTCTCAGACATCTTTAATGCAAAATGCTGTTACAGAACAGCTTTTGCAGGCTCCTAAAGCAGGCACTTCTTGGAAACAGAACTCAGAAATCAGAGTTACAAGTGAGGATCCAGGTTTTCAAGTCAAGATAAACAAAACCTTTCGCTAATTTACCATTGGCAAGCTTTGTATTTACCAAGAAGGCAAAGAAAACTTCCTTCAGCTAGGCAAACTGAAGCACAGGCAACTCCTCCAAGCATTTCACAGAAGTACTTTTCCATTTCCATTATGAAAGACATCTTAAACACGTTTTTTTAAAACATTTAACCGTAGTGATGGAGGACTTTTATTCCTTCATCTTAACCCACCACACACCCACCTGTTTCCCTCACCACCTAGCAAGGCATAAAGCTGCAGGCAAGTCCTGCAAGATACTGGACAAAGTTGCTTCACTTTGAAATACGTATTTTCAGCAATGCACATCCTCAAAAAAAAAAAAAAAATTCAGGCAGGCTTGTAAGTCAAAGCTTCACAGAGAAAACCACCAGTGACTCCCTGTAACGCTGCCTTTCTTCCGCCCTGTAAGCCCAGGCTAACACAAGTCACCCCTCTGGGCACTGGGGAGCACACACAGCTCTTCCTAACAGTGCCTTCTGCACCGTCCAAAGGGAGCTCTAAACAGCACATTAAGTCTTCAGCCTCGCACTAATTTCGTGTTAACTGGCTGGGGACTCACAACCAGGAAGGCTGATGTTGCTCTTGAGAAAGAGCTGATTTCCAGTAGCGCAGCCACACTGATTGGTTTTGTAGAGACATTTCAGATGAAAAAAATTCCACATCTTCTTTTTCCTCAAAGAATTAAATTTCAAACCTGAGAACTTCTGAACCCGTGGGTGACACTGGCAGTGACTGACTTCTTGCCCACACCGACAAAACCTGTGAGTTTTCCCTAACCAGTTTGAAGTGTTGCGTGTTCCTTGCTCCTGCTGCCAGCTCGGAACGGCCAGCTGTGGCAGGGGACAGAATAACTGCTCTATTTGAGATACAGCTTTTATAATTAACTCTACAGATTGATTTCTGCAGAAATCATTCTTTAACCAGCAGCTCCCTACTCCCAGAATGGCTTCTGCTATTTAAGAGGTTACCTGGGACTCAAGCGCATTTAATTTCAGTTTCATCCTTTCAATCACAGCAATACCTTGAATTAAATTTCATACATCATATTTCTGTGTGGTATTGATATATTCATTTGAGTTGCAGAAACTATTGTAACTACTGATTGACTTGACTCATTCCAAATCCAGCATCTTCCCGGAAAAAGACCATCTAATAAAAATTAAAAAAAAACCCCACAGGCAGCAGATAATGTTGGATTAAATCTATTCTATACCTAATGCACATGTTTTGTTCAGCACAGCCACCTAAAAGGATTCAAGAAGCAACTGCAAATCTCATCAGGAATAAACTGCAAAATACACAGATAATTGTTCTTAATATCTAGAAGCACTTAAAGAGATTATACAGAATAATTAAAGTTTGGGGACTGTTCAGTAGCACAGTTGAGGACGACTGTGCTGTGTCGCTTAGACTGGCATAAGACAAAATTCTGCATTGTTAGGAGAAAACACAGATGCCATTTGTAAAACAGTTTAGACAAGTGCCCTTAATTATCTCCCAGGATTCACAACATGTTTAAATACTCTTGGAGCATTAGAGAATCAACCAGAGAACATGTAACGTAATATAAAAGCACTCCTTCAAGTGCTATGAACATTTATAGTGTCATTTACTAATCTCTTGGTGACGACCCTGAAATTAAGGCAAAACTGTGCAGGGGAGCATCTAAACTGCCTGAAAGCTCCGACGCGAGACCTTTGTAAAGCCAAAATCCATCGGTTATAGCCCTTGTTCACTTGTGGATAACCAAAGCTTCCAATGTGTGTTTAAACATATTAACCTTTGACTTCAGGGACGGTGGATAACAACTGCACTTCAGCAGACGTGACTACAGCTTGGTGACTATTGACTACAGTTTGTTAATTATTTCGTGCTGACTGTCGTGGTGTTTGTTTTATAGAGCAGTAGATCTATTTAAACAAGCAGTTGTTGGAAAAGCAAAGATAGAAGAGTTTGAAATACACAAAATTCCAGCAGTGTGGAGGGGAAAATACCCCCACAGATTTTGACAACTACCAGAAGTATTTAGATTCAAAGAAAATCTAACTTCGAGATCATTATTCTCAAAAGCATCAGTGTGTGTTTAGAACCACAAGCATCAGACACCCATATTCTTGGAGATAAAAAAAAAACAACAAAAAAAGAATTATGTTGAGCCTGGTGGGTTACTTTAGGAAAGAGCAAGCCCCTATACCAGATAAGATGCATTTTCTAAAAGCTTTTTCTTCCACATGCTTTGTTCCAACTGTAAAAATTGACCTTTGGTTTTAACAAACTGCATACACCACTTGCCCCAGATGCGGGAGGCGAAGAAGGGCACCGCTAACGCAGCTGAGGCACCGGCCCCAGGGCCTGAACCAGGAGAGCAAACCACAAAAGACCTCTTAGGTAGTATTTAATGTTTGTGTTCAGGGGCCTATCTTCATCTGCTTAACAGTGCTATCACTGAGAACAGAAAAGGTAAAATAGCCCTGCTCTTCAAGCTGTCTTCACCTAGTCCTTCCAAATTCCCCTCCTGCTGAGGGGTAAATACCTCTCTTCCTTTTGACTGGTTTTAAAATGAACAATATATATGGGAAAACCTGAAGAAATTCCAAATAATCCTGAGACAACGCACCTTATTTTCATAAAACGATATTTGAACTTTTTTTTCTGAGCATGTCTTTTCCATTAGCTCCTTGATTCCAACAACAGCTTATTTGTATGTTTTAGATCTGAATTTCCTGTTACTTTAAAAAATGTTAATTCTAAGAGTTGACAGTGCAAGTATCTGCTTGTTGACATTTAAAACATCAGGGCTGTCAAAATGGAAGAGAACAGTCTAGTGCTTATACAAATTTAATTTCCTTGTTTCCATTAAAATGTTATTAATTAAAAGGTAGTCTCAGCCAGGTTCAAACTTTTCATGCATAGTCAGCTTCCTCTGATCCTACTCTATCAAGAAGATTTTTTGGGCATATTTATATTCTATTCAGGCAAAAAAAAAAAATCCATCTATAATTCATCTTAGAGCATGCACAGAAGCAGTCGTAGCATCTTCACAAGACGTCTTCCTGCAATGTGAATGTGCACAGCAAACCATCGAAGCTTCACCACTTCACTGCCTTGCAGGCTACCAGAACACTCAGGCCAAACAAAGTCAGAGCTATTATGTCAAAAAAGACCCATTCATATCACTAATTACTCTGTCACGTATTTTAAGGTTTCTAAGTCTTAATGCCTACACTAAGAGGGCAGAGCACACACTAAGAGGGCAGAACAGTTTTTATGAGAGTACGTCTTACGTTCTTCATTACCTGGGGACACAGAGCTTCAAGCTGGCTGGCAGACATGCGAACCAACTTCACCCCTTCTTCATTGTTCGAGATGGAACAGGCCAAGTTAGCAACCTGTGTCAGAGGTGGGAGAAAACAAAACACAACTGTTAGAATTGGGTTTAACTTCCTTCTGCAGGAAACATTTTACCTGCTCTAGACAGCAACGAGTAATCATCCACAAGAAGAAAGTGTCCACATTCGTTCATTTCTAACCAACTTCGAAACCATTAATGACATCCGTTCCTTCTCTAGACATGAAATTGTAACACATCAGATCATAAAGCCGTAGCCTTTCAAACCGGACAGACAGATCACTGTTACCACTGATTCGGTCAAGTTCTCTCCTCCAAAACGTACAAGAGCGCCACTGCCAGCACTTGAAGTTACAATGAGAAAGCCCATTCCTGCACGAGTGAGACTGCAGCAACCACACAATTAAAAAACCAGTCCAGGTCCCATGCATCTGAGGATTAAGTATTCTGATGTCTGTTGGCACAGGAACGCTCCTTTTTGATTGAAACATTCCCATACCCTACTGCGTGCCCACCCAGAAGGCAGAGGTGCATCAAGCCTCTCACTCACGCGAGCGGCGCAGTGGTGCTGGGAGCTCAAGCTGTTGTTACACACGTATCTGAGCGCGTTGGCTTTGAACTACTTGAGGGACTTCTTATCTAGTGAAAGGCCGCAGTACCAGGCAGGTGTTCCTCCAGCCTTCCATTTACGTCACGATTCATCAAATAAAACCATTCAGTGGTACAGGTGACCTTCAATACCCATCCACAGTTCTACACAATTTGAAACAGCATCTCATGATGCTAAAAACTTGACTCCAAAACCTTGACCTGCTGCACAGCAGCATCCTTAACTAGGTCATCCTGAAACAGAGGACCTTTTCGTAATCACCTGCCTTTTAAGAGCACATAGGAAGGGGACAGCACGAAATATTTTGGTAATTGAAGATATTCCTCATATCGGAGCTACTCTCAGGGGAAGGAAGTCTGAAGTAAGTTACATCTCTCAGCTGACAGGTGAATGACAAGCATGTTATTCTGAGCCATTTGTACACAGAAAGCTGTAAAAATAGCACAAAATGAACCAGGATGAACACCGAGTACTGTCCTTTCAGAGACAGAGCAATCTGCAAAACCCCTCAGTAAATGTGCTATAAAAGCATCACCGCAAGCCCGCAGATGCTCGCTAACACCACTGAACCACAGTTCTCCATGTATTTTTCTCTATAAGCTGGGGACGTTCCATTCTCCCTTTAATTAAGTTATCCTGCACATTCATATAGAAGTAATTTTGAAGTCATACCTGCAGGTCTATCACGTGCTTTTTCCCCTCGCCACGCCATTCCCTCACGCCAGATGTCCCCACATAGAACACGTTACTGTCCTACAAACTGCCAACCACATACACACCAACCCACTCAAATGGTGTTTTTCTGTCGATCCCATCATTAATTCTGGGACCAAAAAGCGAGTTCCCGTTGCAAACTGTGACTGATTCTTCCTCCCTCTGGTTCCCAAGCAAGTTTAGAAGAATAAAAACCGGTGTGCTGTCAAGAAGAGAGGTGTTTCCAACGCTGAACAACCAAGTAAACAGATGCAACAGCATATATTTGGATGAAAACAAACTGGAGAGAAAAGACTACGCAGCATCAACAAGACATGGAAACCTCTGCCAGCTTTCAGGAGCATTAGTATCCTACTTCTCAACTTCTCCACTAGTCTTTGTAGACAAGACCTACACATCAAGAAGTCTTCAGCTGGTTGTGAGGTCATTCAGTTTGTAGCCAGCTTAGCCAAGGAGCTTTTCTCCCTCCCTCCTTTCTGTTACCACATTTGCTCCAGTCTCCAGCTCAGCGTCTCTCTGCGCGGCCCTGCCACCAACCAGCTGTATTCTCTGTAACGCCCTGTGAGAAAGGGATTTTATTTTGAACGTAGGGAGATTTTCCTGTAGATTTGCCACATTTTAAAGCCCTAGTTCACAGCAAGCTGCAGTATATTATGGCTTTGTTTAGAGGCTCAAGAAAAATAAAATCAAAAGAAAATAAGATGCCATGATTTAAAAGTCAAAT
Organism: Trogon surrucura; assembly: GCA_020746105.1. Lineage (NCBI taxonomy): Eukaryota > Metazoa > Chordata > Aves > Trogoniformes > Trogonidae > Trogon > Trogon surrucura. The sequence continues at coordinate 6,354,653 of CM036630.1, read as the reverse complement.
AAAGATTTTGCTGTTGTTTTATGCACAGGTCATATTTTTGAGAAATACCAGTTTGCCAATACTTTTTATGGTCCATATTTTCATGTCGTTTCTGCCTCTGCAGCAGCAGTTACAATCTCTAGGAGCGAGAAGAACACAAAGCTCTATTGAGTAGGAGCTGAATAAAAGCGACATTGAAGCACTACAAAATCAGCCTCTCCGATATCTGGAGATGTTGTGCTCTCTCTCAAGCCAAGTGGGATGAATCAAGCGCACAGAAACCCCGCTCTGTCTGAATACAGAGGCGCAAAGAAGTTTATAATTGAGTGTCCCCGCCATGGTATGATGAAATTTTGCTTTTTTGCACAGTCATTTTTGAGCAGTCATTTTTCTTCTGAATACCTCACTGATGGCAATTCTTCTTTAGAAATTGCCCGACTGGGGCTGCCAACCTTCATGAAAGAAGCGTGTGTGCTTCCCTGACTGAGGGTCTTTGGCAGTTTAAGACAATCCAACCGTTGGCTGCCACATCCCATCCTACTGCTGCGTCTCCAAATCTCCACACTTCATTTCGGTGTGCTCGTCCAAAAGAAAGCTATTCGCTTCGGCGGGTTAGTTTCTCTGCCAGATGAGCACACAAACTTCCCAGCAAACTGTTTGCTGAACACCAGAACAAAGCAGGGGGTGCGGGAGCCGTGGAGATGACTTGAGAGAGCTGCAGGACACGGTTCTAAGTCACGGCAATCACCGCACCTGTGGGAAGACTCCATCAAAGTGCGGGAAAACACTCGCAAACCTCTGCGAGTTCGTCATGTCAACTGAGGAATCGAGTCGTACGTGATGTTCCAACGAGGTATTCTAAATTGTCATTCATTATCAGCTGCTCTATAGAACGAATTCTAAAATCACAGGTACCAGCTGAGGTGGACTTTTGTATGATTAAGAAATTTATTTTTAAAAATACCTGAAAGAACCCATCACCAATAACTCCTGTGTGATATCTGACAAATAACTTCAAACTCCCTGTCTGCCAAGAGGACAGCGTACTGCTGGCCAGCTATTTGACAGGTACACATAATACATAGGATTTTGCAGCTGAGATGAAGATCAACTATGGTCAAATTTCCTTAAAAGCATGTGGAGCACTTGGAAATCATCCATTTCTAAAACTTCGAAAATAAAATAGAGCACCTCAAGCAAACAAAAATTCCCCTTGAATCAAATGTAAATGAAATAGTTTCTCCATGTTTCCAGCAACGTAGCTGACTGACACAGTAAGTGGTCAGACTTGATTTAGAACGAACACTTGTGCTTGAGAGCAAAATAGCAATCGAATTCCCACTGCATTTGTTCATTCTTACCATTCAACATCATCAAGTCCCTTTACATAAGCACTACTGGCACAGGCATCAAAGGAGACAAAAAAATCGCAAATAATGTAATCAGCCATAACGAGCAATCTCTTCAAAAAAGTTAAAAATACACTGGGAATGAAGACAGACTAGAGAAACCAGACTGACACGGTTCAGAGATACCTCTTCCAGCACCGACAAGCCAATTTCAAAGCATCTTTTTGCTGCAATATCAAGGCTGGCGTCGCAGGGTACAGAACCACAGCCCGGCAGGACGGCCCCGCAGCAGCTGCCCACGTGCAGACGCACGAGCTTCAATGTACCCCAGTGCCAAACGCACAGACACGGCCACTTCTACAAAGGGAACCAGCGCCAAGGAAAGCTCGGAACCGGACAGGCTCATCTGGAAAGCGGGTTTCATGCACCGAGCAGTTTTTGAACCTCGAATCTGTGTGGTATTAATGACGACGTCAGAGAACTGCAAGATGTCGATGCCTTTGGAGAAGGCTCCTTCCAGAGGTGGGCACCATCTCCGTGCAAAGCGTCCATCAGGAATATGTTATTAGCAGGAAACAACTGCACCACCTGTCACAGAGTGATTCCATCTCAAATTCTAGTTATTTTGATCCTTCAGAATTTACTAATTTTAAATCAGGGAAAATCTTGACATTTCTAAAGCAGTTTTTTCCTCCATTAGAGGCACATTTGTCAGCCTATGTTTGTGTTGTCAGCTGTTGTGGACAGCTGCCTTCTCTGACAGTAGGTAGTTTTCCCCTTTTTCACCTGAAATACATGCATTTTTACTTCTTTTTTTAACTCGACATTTGTTCAGATAATGACTAAGGAGTCACGTCTTCCACCAATTCAAAGACCATAACAGCCTCAACCAGAGGAGCCTGGGGCCATCACTAAGCTTCTTGAACCACACTGTTGCAAATAACTGAGAAATACTGCTACAGCTCTGTAGTTGTTAAACTTCCTCTTTGCCCTGATAGCCTGGCTCAGGCAGAGGGGTTACTTTACCCGGGACTGCTCATTGAAGGCTCAACAAACTGCTTTTTCAACAAGAGACAAAAAAAACGCGCGAGAAAAAAAGGAACTATAATCTCTAACACATTAAATCTTCTTTTTCAAGGATTTCAAAGGCTGGCACCGAAAGATTGTATTGAAGTGTTTGCTCCGTGCACCTGGATTGACTTCAGAGAGCAACACCGCGTTTTTCCTCCTTGTTTGCAGGTTTGGTTGTTTTCAGGACAGCTTCATCAGGGAGCCAAGCACACAAGCGCTCCTAAATGGGTGCTGGATGCAATCGCCCAGCAACGGCGTAATCCGGAGAGGGCTCTGTAATGTGTTTAGTGCTGCATAATTTAAAATTGTCGGAGCAGCCTCTGCCACGGAGCATTGTTATAAATACGGATTATATACTGCTGTGCAGGAGACAAACACACCCTAAATGGATTCCAAGAGTCTGAATACTCTCGTTTGAAACCGCAGCCGTAAAAATAGCATCGCACAAGTCAGAGTTTTCAGACTGTCTTACAACTGAGGAACTTTTCAGTTAACATCAACCACCTCCCCCTCACAACCAATGCTCACAAACCCTTACGCACAACCAACAAAGCCGTGCCCGTCTGTACACAAACGCTCTGGGAATTTCAAAGACATGGAAACCAAGCTTCTCAAAGGTGTTCCTGGTATTTTAATTTCTGACTGAACTTCAAAACTTCACCTTCTTGTTCTATTTTTTGGTTTTCATCTTACGGTTTCTCTGGGAATGTAAATGCCCACTTTTGAGCAGCTTAAAAATCACCCATTAAAAAAAAGAAAAAAAGAAAAGAAAGAAAAATCAAGAAGAAAAAGAAAAGAAAGAAAAAAAAAAGAAGAAAAGAGAAAAGGACAGGGAAGGCAACCATTCATTATTTTCCTCTTGAGGACCCGCTCAAGAAAATTATATCTGATTTTCCCAAAAATTTAAATATAGCACATCCAACTTTTTCTTCCCTCATATTAAGAAAACAGCCCAGACTGACTTCATGATGGTGAAAGCCCATGAAATTTATCTGCAGAACCAACTGCTCTGGCCAAACCAAGTGGCAACTTAGTTGCGGGACTTTTGGAAGCCAATTCTTAAAAAAAAGGCTTTTATTATTCAATTTAAAAAGGTTCAAAAAAAGGTTTTTATTATTCAATAAATCCATATGTTCATTAATTCACTTGTGCGCCACACTCCACGTTGGAGACAAATGTGAGTGTTCTAATGCCCAGTCCTACCAGGGGCCACAGGAGGGAGAAGCCCCATTACAGCTACAATCCCCCCCAAGCACCAGTTTTGCAGAGGCACAATTAATTCTGAATGATGCAAAACAATTTCACTTCTTTAATGCGTGGAGGGACGGCCGGAGGACTTCAGCTCAGGTCCACAGGGACTCTCTGGAGCAAGTTACCGGGAGTCGCGCTGTCAACCGCGCTCTGATTTTATGTGACTTAAGTAGTTGCAAGTGGCTGCAGCTCCACAGAAGGTACCTCACAAGAGTTTGTTGTGGGCAACAGAATCCCAGTGTATTAACTTAAAATAGTAAAAGTCTTTTAACTAAAACAAGCTGCACACAGAAAAACTCCAGATATAAAACACTGAGGGGAATGATGGACTAAAATTGAGATAACTGCTATTTCCGGAGCTCTGCATCCTCAAGTCTGGTTACAAACACAGGGAGAGGAAATTTCAGCCAGATGACACATTTTGCTTGCCAGTTTTGTTCCCACTTTTGACGCAGAAGTTCTAGACAATGAGAAACAGGGCCTTCGGGGCTTTTTATTCCAACAGGCTGCAACTGATTGAAAGAAGCTCAGAAACAATATACTTTGTACTTTCTGTTCCCTGTGATACCGAGGCAATTGCTTAATACTTTTGTGGGTAACCACGTTTCTTTTCAGATCAAATCTCAAAACTTGCACCGTTCAAGCCGTACAGCTGTGCCTAAAAATCTAGTTAAGCTTTACATTCGTGTCTCAACCTAAACGAGCTGTCTGAAAACTACCTGGCACCGTTCTAGTTAGATCCATCCCATGAGAGCCCTGCTCCAACCCTGGCAAAATTCCTTCCACACCCAGAGGCAACATCTTTGTCCAAGAGCGCAACCCCCACGTGTCATCAAGGTTTCGTAAAGAAGGGGAAATTTTCACTCAGTTTGGGCAAACCCAGTTTGTGCATCACGACAAACCGACCCGAGCTCCATTTACTGAGCAGCAAGTGCAGAAGGGAGAGAGCGCTTCTCGCTCGTGCCAACAAGGAAGTTTTTCAATCAAAGAGGTGTTTGAAGGGAACTAATACATCTAGAGCATAAAACATACGCACAGTAGTAAAGTGCTAGAGGTACAGCAATACCTTCATTTCCAGACTGGTTGATTATCCTTTCTATAGACCTGACAGAGAGCAGAGCCGGTGAAGGAACAGCAGTGTGTGCTACGTGGGCACCGTGCCCCTCCTCGATGCAGCTGTAGCAGCAGATGTAACTATTGGCACAGGAACTGTTCCTTCCTCAGACAAACAAGCTCAAGTGATAAAATGTTGTTATAAGCACAAAACACATTAGTTACACAAGTCGATCTGAGCTACCATGACAGGAATCACACCGCTGGTGTGTAATGTAGATCTGATCTTAAGATAAAACTTTCAAAGCGAATCCTCATCTTAGATGCTTCTTAGCAACACAGATGTTTTCCTTTAACATAAAAGTGTTTCTAGTAGTGATATTTGGACTGTATCTGAATAATTATCCTTATCCAAAAAAGCCCCTCTGTTTATCAAAGCGGAAATCATAATTCTTTCCTATCTCGTTTTGCTTATCAGTTAAGAGCATGCTGCATTATGATCTTACGGAAGGCTTCCAGCTCAGTACTGTTTAAACCACTTATGGTGCTGCTAAAACGGGTGATTCAGACAACTGTTCATGGCAAATTTAATGGTGATTTTAAGTACATCGTGCTCCTGAAGAAGGCAACAGAACAGTAAGAGGAATGAGCTCTACCCAGACTTCAGGTAACTCCCTGATGACACTACAGGACTAATATCCCAATATTGCTAATGACTAAGATGATGAAAATCCAGACGCACATCAGGGCTTTTAGTTATGTATCAAGAATTTAAACATTTATGCCACAGCTGTAAAAGCTGTACCTAAAAAGTGGCTTAAAAATGCTGTTGGAATTAAGACTTAAATATCTGGAAAATAAAATAGGCCAGGACTCTATTGCCTTGTATCTGCCTCTGAAGACATCACGTCAACAGCATTTAGACTCAACTGTGCTTCTCCTTCCTGACCTCCTTTCCCCTTCCCCAAATGCTTCTACCCGTTTCCAGATATTAACACAGTTTTCCAAACCTTAACCTCATTCACTTCCAACCTCTACACCCTTCTCATTGGCTCAAGTGCCTGAAGACCAAGGCCTACAGTCAACAATGATCTAACACGACTGCCCCTAGGGAAAAGGCACGGCAGAAATGCCTCTCCTCCATGTAGCCGCAGCTAACCAGGACGATCTTCAAACATAAAAATGTTTTTCAACAGCCCGGTCACCATCCAGACATGTGAGGGTTCAAACTCATCTTCAATCACTTCAGTCTTTCCAACAGCTCCCCTGTCAGATCCCCGATTACCTTGCTTCTCCCATGCACAGCTACAGAGAGATCTGGATAGAAACATTATCTACCGGGAGGTCTCTTATTCCTCTTCCAACATCATTTTTAATCTCTACCAGCATTCTACAGACCCCTTCATACATAATTTGGTGTAGCATTAGAAGATTGCCCTCAGAAAAAAAAACTTACAAGAACAAAAGTTATCCTATTAAAAGGCCACTTGCCTTTACTTATGTATGATGTATTAAATTTGTATACCCAGTTTTGCTGGAAAATGGAAGAACTGTTTTTTCTGCTGAGGTTTTCCTACTTTACTGATTATGAATGTAAGGCAAGGATGTTCCAGAAGTAGAATTTAATTTATTAATGAATTAGTTGACTAATAAAATGAACTTACACAGAAAGTGCATCAGTTCTTGAAGAGTGTCAGACTTTAGAGGGCACATTAGAATTAACTACACTGGTCACTTACTGAAGACACTTGTTTTTAAATGCTGCCAAGGTTATCTACAGACAAATTGCAGAAAGATTGTTCTTCGGAAGAGACATTTTGCTCTCCATCTTGAAACAGGAAATTAGCCTCGAGTTGGACTAACCGTCTCTTCTCCAGACCATAGCGCAAGGACACTTCCCCTGTAATACACAATTACCTTAAAAATAAAAGCAAGTAAAAGACAGTTTGCAGATCTCCCCTCTTAGCCCCCTATAAATTAGCTTACTGAGCAGGAAAAATAGGTGCTCAGATACCACAGTAATGACCCTACCCTGGAAAATGCTGAGTTTTGAGAGATTAATATGCTTAAAATTCAGAAAAACACTGCAAGTCAGTATTTGATCTGGGTGTCAAGTGCTCTGCCTGTCTGCACTTTTCACCCAAGACACATCATCCATCTTCCAGTACTGATGCATGCTTCTCACGGCGAGCACGAAGAAAGAATATTTAAAGAAAGAGTATTTAAAGAATGACCAAAGCCAGTCCAGCCCCACGTCTAAAGATGCTGGTTTTATAAACTTTGCATCAACTCTGAAAATCGGGTGAGAATGACACAAAGGACAATCTTGTGAGACCAGATCTCCTTCTAGATCTGCAGGATACTTCCATTCTGCGCTTTGTTTTTATTAAATGTGTAAGAAGCGCAAACACAAAGTGCCTACCTTTATCAGCTATGCCCAGCTAAGCTGCGTCTCGCGAACACAGGACAGGTAAGCTTCAGTTTTTCAAAACCTTTGCTGTGTCTGAAGTCTAAAAGCTGGCTATTATTTTAAACCCAAGCTATGATTTACCCACTTGGTATTTTTTAAAAGTCTTTCACATGTAAAAAAACCTTCAGCTGTTACGACACTCTGAAGAACACATAGGCTGCAAGGATGGGCAAATCAGAATAACGTGCAATAAAAATGTTGCAAGGGTGCAAGCAAGGCTTTGGGCTTTTGGAGAGCGGTGGTTTTAGACCGAGGTCTGAAGAACTACTCTAGGACGCTGGGCTAGACAGTTAGGGCAACAGAAGGAGAAAATGTCAGCACAAGAGGCTACAGATAGCTTATGGAGTTAAGTGCCCAAATGTGATTCTTTCCAAGCAAATAAATCTGCAGTCTGCATCTGTTCATGGGTTTTCACTGAAGATGAGAAAATCATCTCTCCATATGCAACGTACAACCCAGTGCATTAAAAAAAGGCACAGAGCAGCCTCGTCAGATAAATTAAAGCAATTGGGGGAAAAAAAATGACGCTTAGGAAAAATCATTGAGAGCTTTTGCCTCCCTGGTTTTACCCAAGCTTCTCTGAGAAAGAGACTTAAAAGCAAAAGGTAAGTTAAGAAAACAGTTGACACAGGGTATTGTGTTCCAAAACAAGGTAAGATTATTTGCTGTCTTTCAGAAATTACAAACTCTCCCTTTTCCAAATGCCATTCGGCAAGCAAACAGCTACTGGAAGATTTTAACCTGGATTCTGTCCTTATCCACCTTTTAACCAATTCCTTAAGGTCTGAAAAAGCGTTCCATTCAAACTACCCAGCATAAAAGAGTGACAAGTTGGCAACCTGATTTTTATTTTTCTAAAGCATTCAACAGTGCAGCAAAAGTTTCCCCCTAGCATTTACGTCTTTTTCACCTCTCAGAGAACAGCCAGAAGCGTCACCGCAGTGGCTACAGGGAGCAGCACAAAGGCAACTTGTGCACAAGCACAATTTGGAGAGTGGGACGAACAAAAAGTCAGCGTGGTGCGAAGTGACATCATTAAAAACGAGCCCCAAGTTGCCGAACAGCCTGGCTTCTTCTCGGGAGGAACATGACATCTAAGGGTGCCGATGCCAAGCTGTCTTTCCTCAAGAGGAAAGTTACAGGTTGGAGTGCCAGGGCTACTTTACCCAGCATCATAAAATCCATGGGAATGCAATAAGTACTTTACAACCCGTAAATCAGGAAGACTTTCCCAGTCCACAAATGAATTTAAACTTTTTCTTACACTGGCTCCTGAAACGTTGGCTCTTCTGTTATTCTTGGGTGCTGCATTTAAATTGGCTTCTCAATTCCTGAATTAAACTCCTTTAACAAAATTCAGGCAGAGTGCTAGCTAGTTAATGGAGTTAGTACAGAGCAATTTTGAAAGCTATCTTTGAAACGTATAATTCAACTGAGACAAGTCTCATTCTACTATTTTACCGTTACTCAGTTTTCAAAAGGCAGGATGAGGGGGTTAGTATTTTACTATGTGAGAAATAAAATAGACAGAAGCCCTTTGGGACACGGCTTTGGTACGGCTTCTATAGAACACAGAGTCACAGCAGGAAAATTAGATTCTTTTGGTCAAATTTGGCTTTAGGAACCACAAAGTGCTCTGCTGCCAAGAAGAGAATGTTTAAAAAAAAAATTACCCAAATTACGTGCTTGCACGCCTTTACAGCGACTTGGAGGGCCTGTTAACAGCTCTGCACTGCAGGAGCAACAACTCCCCATGATAACGCAGGCAGGAACCTGCACCGCCACTTCTCCCACCTATCCAACACCTGACAACAGTTCAGTGTCAAAAAAAATTAAATTAAAAAAATAATATATACATGTATCACCTCTAGTGGCTGGTTCACCAGGAGAGCAGCAGTGACTCCTCCAGGTCACTGGACAATGAGGTACTAAACCCAAGGTGTAAAACCTCTCACCGATTGAGATGGGGGTTTTCCGAGCTACCCAGTGCAAAGCAGATCTCGTATGTGCATTTCTTCCCATCGCTTCGCATTAAAGGAAAGGACACGTTCTCCTCTACAGCTAAACCACAGGAGCCTGTCAATCACGGCGTGATACACAAAACAGCTCCGTTCTGCACTGCAGCTGTTTTGTCACATTTTGATGTCTTGAGTCACTCAGCAGCATTTCCGAGGGTAGTTACGATAAACTCCCTGGCACACTTATCTTCCACTGAAAACAGGTGGAAGCAATCACTTCCCATCTCACCAAGCGGAACGTCTTCTACTCTGCTCTTACACAACCTTTTATTGTTTCTCCAGATACCTGCAGTCAAGTTTTCTGCCCGAGAGCAGGATCGTACGGGAACCTGCAAACGTCCTTCTCCATTTCAGCAGAGACAAGCTGAGATGTTGTAAGTGCAACCCACCCCGACCGATCATCTTTTGCAGTAAATCTGATACTGCATATGACTCCACAGCGGCTCTCTATCCCCCTGAGACAAGGGCTCTGCAGGAGTACTATTCCCCTTTTGTCAAAGCCAAGCGTGTATTTAATCCACCCACATTCACCGAAGAGGTTTATAAGCCATCTACATCATGCTACTCTATAGCTATAGTCACATTTTAGCCAGCAAATGCAATAAGCAAGCCTTCAAAAAGTTGTTGCAGCAGCATATCATTTTAGCAGAACCTTTTGATGCCAGTCAGAAATATTGTTCGGCTGAGTAGAGGTTCTGTAAAACTCATTTGCAGCTTGGCATTTTGTGCACAAGGTAAGGTCAGCACAAACAGCTCTCACACGGCAGTGAGGACAGCCGCTCACCGCTCTGCAGATGGCACACGTATTCGGAAGGAGCAAAGAGTAAGGGCTCACCTAGTGAGGGTGGGAGGGAAGCTTGTGATGGAGAAGCGTAATTACTTCTTTGTAATTAGGCTGATAGACTCTGTGTGTGGACACCACGTGTCCACTGAAGAGGTGGCAGAACAGGCACTGCTATTGTTACACCAGTCAACTTCGATAAACAAGCCCTAAAAATAATTTTCTAGATAAATTAGGCTTGCAACATCAAGATGGGAAGCTTCAGATATAACCTGCTTCAAAGCATTCCCACCACTGCACAGGGCAGAGCTGTATCCTGCTGCCAAGGCAGGGCACAGCAGCACTGCCTCCCACCTGCTGTTCTGTCAAGCAATGTTAGTTACTTAAAATTTAGAGTAAATAACTTTGCAACTACATGAAGATGGCATTTACACTGAAACGCAGCAGTCCAAAAGTGAAGAACAGATAACCTTCGCAGAATTAAAAGGTTTTCACTGCTTAAGGCAGCGACTCTGAAGAGCTGGACTAGCTTGACACACCCTGGACTGCGGGGCAGTTGTGCACCATGCTCAGAGCCCCCGAGGCTTTAGAAAAAGTGAGAAAAACATATTGAGTAAGAGTCAGAAGCTACTTTTACTGATGTTCGATAAGTCTTATTCCCGAGTAATTTAAATCTGTCAAGTTGTGTGAGAGTACTCCTGACGAGCCCGAGAGACACACGGACTCAATTATCAAGCGCAGCGATACCGAGAGAGCAGAAAAGCACAGTAGGCAGGGCCCGTCTGTTCCAGGCAGCTGCGGAGGTTAAGTACACGAGCCAGCTGATGCCTCCAAGTGTACTGAAGTGCGCAGGAGGAGCTTCTGAAGTTTATTCCTAGTGGCATGTTTCATCAACAATACCTATAGATGTTTGTTCCTTGGCATTTAGCATCAGCAGGCACAAAGCTCTCATGTGAAAACAACGGCAAGAGGACAAGGTTGCCGAGCTGTATCCATCAACGCGGGGTACGAACTCGGGGTGCTCTCTGTAAAAGCGATACCTGGTGGAAAACTCTTACATTTCATAGTAGGTTGATGAACTTTAATGCATTTTAGTTAAGACAGGTTGGTCCAATTTAAGCTCATGTTCCCACATATTAGCTTTAGTCTGGAGTAACATCAATTTGAGAACCTTTGGGTTTTTTATTAGAAAAAGGTGGCAGGGATCAGTTTTGCGGTTATTGCACATTTTCTGTTTCTGTTTGCTCTTTACACACACACGAGCAGGGTTTCATTCTAGACGTCCTCATGTAAAAGGCCTGTTTACATTCACTGGTATTTTACTGAAAAGAAAAAACCTCCTTCTGGCTTCAAGCGACAGGTTAAATTCTATAGCAGGACAGTCATGCCACAGTCTCACCACCTCTAATGAACAAATCAAGTAAAGATAACAACATAATATACTCACATTGTGTAATATCTAAAACTACATGGGCTATGTAACAGGTGCTGCTGTTTTATAAGCTTACATTTTTAATTATGTAAATATTAAATTGTATTTAATTAAAATAAAACTTAAAATTTATTACAGAATTTGCTATTTGTTTCAACAGAATTGAAAATTGTGTTTTGCCTAGTCTTGCCTTAACTAGGGATAATTTGATTTTAATTCGTACCATCTTACCTCAATCAATTTGTTGGCATGTTCACGGAAAACCTGGGCATATTCTTTAACTTCTTTTTCATTCCCATTCTTAGCAGCTTCAATCAACACTAAAAGCGGAACATTTGTCTCCAGAAAAGAGTCTGATACATGGTCCATAACAGCTTTGCGGAGCTAAAATAAAAATAAAGGAGTGAGATGCTTTTCAGCAGTGTTCCACTGCTGTTTTCCTTTTGCTGCATTAATACACAAAGCTTAAGTCCTTCAGTCGCTGATCCTGCTTCCTTTCTGTGGTCAAGGTTTTCCCTGAACTAAGTCTTGTCTATATCTTGTCAATTTAAATTAAATCTCCTTTAAAAATCTGGATTAGTTATATAAGTGCAAGTCACCAGTTTGGCCACAAATATTGATTTAGCAGCTCATATTGGTTTTGTCTGAGTAAATTTGCTGCTTTCCCTCAGCTGATTAAACAACATGCTGATTTAAGTATTTTACTCTTCTACCAGAATAAAAACATTTTTCAATAAACTTGATTCATATTCACATTTACTTGAAAAGGGGAATATATTGCTCTAAAAACAAACGGACAAAAGATTCAGGTTACATAAACAGTCCCCAAAGAAAATAAACTCTCAGAATTACAAAACCTACCTGATCACAGTCAAAATCCATAAAATGGGAGGTTTGCTTATTAAATCTCTCTTAAAACAAGGATGATTAAGAATTCAACGCCTTTATTACATGATTACAGGGGATTATATTTTCACCCCATGGTTCCCTGTGAAACAGGCACAGGGAGCTTCGAGCTTTTAACTCGATATAAGCAGGTACAGAAAACAAATCAACAGACTGCATACCTGCAAGAGGGCAAACATGCAGAAATGCACGCATTTGTCCTAATAAGTATCAACTTTATATATTCATTACCTGTCTACGCAAGTCTCTGGTCTTCTTGGTCATTTTGTCAATCGCAGAGTTCAGTGCATCACTTCTTTCTTTGCGTCCAGCCTGAAAAACAAGAGACAAAGACGTAAACAGGGTCTCCCAGTAAATCCAGTATTATTCGTTTCAAGTATGCTGTCAGCTTCTTTATTCTCTTTTTTAAAATGATGATGCACACTACAAGTAAAGTCTCCCTGATACAGCACTCTCTCTCTTCCTGGCTGGTTTGGGCAGAACAGTAACATCCGACATCTGAAGATTTTACCTTTAACACCCTTCAGCTTGCTTTCAGAAGAAAAGGATGGTTTCATAAATCTAGACTTTTTTTTGTTCCTTATCAACCAGAGACCCCATTCAGCCTCCAAGTTTTAGATTTCTCTTTTCTGCCAGCTGTCAACCACCCCACGGCTGGCATCACACCGAGCCCACAACAGGTCCTGCATCAACTCTCCAGCTTCTACAGCCTCGGTTGCCGAGATCACCCAAGGCCAGCGACTGCTCGAGAACATCTCGCGCCGCCTTGGACCTGCGGGGACGAGCCTCTGACGCAGCACCAAAGTACCCGGCTACCACAGCGGACTGCTCCCGAGCAGTCAGTCAAAAGCCCAGAATTAAGGATTTTAAAGGTAAAATCCTTATAGAATATTTGTTGGGGATGTAATCCAACATTTCAGGTAAGCACTCAGGCCCAGAAGTGGATTACGCCACCTTTAAACAGGGCAAGTTTTGCATTCACCCTGTTGGCAAAGACAAGCAAGGGGCCAGGAAGCAGCGGCAGCTCCTCTCTTTCTAAACAGACGCAGGGCCAAAAATATCCTAATTTGTATCAAACTGGGAGTGTTAGATAAAACAATGGCAGTGGTTGGGGAGGGTTTTTCTGTATAATATAACTTATATTAGAATTTTGAAACACATTTTATGCAACAACAATCCCATCTCTGAGGTTCTAAGCGATGATCAATGTAATTACCCTGTTGAGAAGAAAAACCATTTAGCAGCACTAACGCGAGGGTTTGCCACTTATCAAGCCTCCAGGTGACGGGCTGGTCTGAAATACCTGGAGGAGCAGCCTTGAATCTAAAACATGGAGTCCACTCTAGAGCAGAAATAAAAATTCAACAAAATCAGGGGGGACAAAACTAGGATGTTGTAATGTCATTATAGTGAAAAATTGAAGATTTGTCACCTCCTTGACCAAGTAGTTTGATTCTCATCATAAAAGCTAACTGAAAAGTGGCTGAAATGAAACCCACGAGCTCATGCTGACAATGTTACAGCCTTTGGCAGAGCCAGCGTTGGCCTGTTCTTCACAACCAAAAAACTCAAAGCTGAAGTCTCTAAATAAAGTGAAGATTAATACTACTTACTTATCACCATTCCCATGCCTGGTGGCTATGAAAACCAGAAGGCGGTCAGGCTAGAAAGTGCCCATTCAGCTTGCAGTGATCGGCACCGCTCTGGCTGGGGGGCACCGCCTGTACCCCGAGGCAGGCACCAGGCAGGTCACCCAAAAATCTGAACCCTGCCAATGGGCACCAAAAGCCTGCCCCAAGACATAAACCTGCAATCGCTTGCTCCTTCTGATGTCTTCATGCTGGTTTACCTACTCCATCGTGTGACCAGTTTACTGAACCCATGGCACCGCCTCGCACACGTTTGGTTGGTTGTTTTTTTTCCCAGGAATATCTTTGGAGCTAAGATATACTCATCTATTATGCAGAAAGCCAAACATTCAGCTATTCCAAGAAGTGCCATTTCACTTCTCCCTGGGTACCCTTACATTACCATTTTAATGCGAAGCAGGAGCGCACTTTTGAAGCGAGTCCACCCATCGCTTCCACTTTGCTGTCCCCGGCTTCACAGCCCAGAAGAGCCTCGGTGCACAAGGACCAGATGCCTTTCGGATGAGAGGAAAAGCAAGAGATGGCTTCCACTAATGGACATTCAGTTCATGAGACCAGACCACAGCCAGTCCTATGTAAAATGCCCCGAAAGCAGGCAACGCATACCTCAGAGTCTAAGCAGCACCAATTTCTTACTGTTGATCTGTTCCTACTCAGCTACGGCACATATTAGCAGAGAATATAATCTAAACCCATTAGATTTTAGCAAGGAAGTTCCAGTTGATTTCCACCTTGTTGGCATTTAGAAATTGTAGTACAGGAGCTCGTCAAAAGCATTAAGAGAATTTCTTTCCAAAGGTTGCAATGTAAAATGTCCTGCTCATTCAGCTGACGTAATTAACAATTTAGCACATTTGCCACAAATTTGGTTCCTTCGTTAGGGCTGCTGCAGTGGGGCAGAACAGGACAAGCACGAAGGACACTGGCACTGCTGTGGCTACAGAGACCCCGTTGGCATTAACGTCTTAAATCACCGCAGCCAATTCGAACCGAGGTCCTGGCCTGGAACTCAAGCAAGTCAAGTTTTGCCCATCTGCAATTTCGTGACCTTTTTCTGCATAAAATCAAACATGGAACAGTAACTGTGAGACCTGTTAGGTCCAAGTGGAGGCAGCTAGTGGGACAGCAGTTGCTGCGGTACGTGAAGAGCCGCCCAGCCTGCAGCTGCATGAACCCTCCAGAGCACATAAAAACACTGAAGATCATCCTTGACCACAACAGTCACTTGTCCCGGCTCCCACACGCCCCATAAATTTTACCCACTGGTTCCACTCGACAGCTCAGCAGGGCCTGTTTGAGTTAGTCTCTCTCAAGTAACAAATGATGTTTTAAAGGCTCCAAGTCTCCAAGTGACAGTTTACCACCTAAGGGTAAATGTTCCAGTCACCAACTACCTTTACTATTAAAAACTTGGGCCTCGTTCCTAGCCTGAACTTTCATTGAGAAGCCAAGTAATGACTCGGCAGCACAACACGTCCCAGCCATCAGCTTCTCTTATCCACGGGATTAGGAGGACTCGCAACAGCAAAGCCTGAATATTCAGATTACTAATAGGACTTTTAGATATTCAGCACAAAACTCTGCTGAGGAAGTCACAAGCTCTGCAGCCAGGAAGCAGCTAATAGATTCAGTAGATTTAACAGGGTCATGTTGACCATGTCAATCATTTTAGAGTACGATACCACAGGTCTGTCCAGTATCATTGAGAATAAATTCAGCCCCAGTGCAAATTTACTTTACGTTAAATCAGATCTTTATCAAAGAAGCCAGAATTGGTGTTAAAAATTGCTCACTTTCCCTACTCTCCGAAATCTCTGCTGTTCCACCATCGCCGCTACCCTGCTTGGAAAGCAGTACAAGCAGTCACTGTCGCATCCGCGCTGTTCCAGCTCACACAGCCGTCCCTGCTAGGGTTTGGTTTAATGGCTTAAAGCAAAGAAAGGGGATTTGTATACAGGGAGGCAAGTGGAATCACCATCTCTGTCACAAAGCGTTCCCTCTGCAGGCCTGCCATCTGAATTCAAACAACACCAAAACCAAACCAAGTTTTTTCCTACTGTTGCTGATGTTAAAATCTAACCTCAACTGATTTACAAAGGTAACAGAGCACAGCGGTGCACGAAATCAGGATCAGCAGCACACATATTACAATGGGTTACTCACAAGACTGTTTTTATAGCTAAATATAAAAAAAAATTAATTGTTAATCTCAGTGATTCATCATCAATTTAGGTTGAGCTACAACCCCAGAGCTATTGAGAGAGAAATAGTGCCTCCTGCCCAGCACAAGACCTCAGAGCCCACCCACCTCGCAGAGCCTGGTGTCCCTCCTTTCCACATGGCACACCCAGATGTGAGCCAGATGTGCCACCACCATGTGACCGAGAGCCACCACTGCCCTGCCTGTCACCTTGCAGGTGATTACTTAGAAAAAGCAGAGAGGTTTCTGCTTCAGGTAATCTGTGAATTGTCTTCAGAGCCATTTGTACAACAGGCAACATCGTGGTTAACAAAGGTGATTTAATAAGCGAAAAAAGAGCGTTTGGCACACCTCCCTCCGGGCAGGCAGTGGCAAAGGCAGTCGTACGTCAGGGTGCCACTGCTGAGCGGTGCTTCATGGGGAGGCCAGAGATCTAGTGCTCTGATTCAGTTTGTCACATGCTTCATTTGTGCCCTGACACCCAGCCTAGCTACATGTCTGCAACGGATACCAGTCCCTGCCCCTCCGTTACCGTGATACGACGGCAGCAAACAGATTCCAGCTATCACAGTGCTGATTCAAGACTGGGAAGGGTAAGCAGAGAAGTATGACACGGGTGGATTTCAGTGGTTTTCTCCTACCTGAGGTCTGATGGTTGGGGCAGCAGGACTGTACGCTGCTTTGTTGCAGGAAGGAGCATCCCAGGGTGAGCCAGGATGGGGGTTGCACAGCATCACCTATGCTCCGGCTAGAACCTGAATCAGAATCAAGATGACTGCGCTCCTCCTCCTGCACACCCCGCCACGCCGTGCTGCTGCCACCCTGATGGCCCTCCCTACCACCGGCCTGCAGCCACGGCAGCCCCACGGAGTGGGGAAGGTTGGCTCCTGCGCTCCCCCCACGACAGACAGGAATTAACACGAGCAACCCGTGCCAGGTGTGGCGAGCTGCCAGGCAGGGAGGTGACAGTTCACCGCGCTACGTTGCAGCACACGGCTGTCCTTTGCCCGCAGGAAGACAATGACACCCAACCTATGGTGCCCTGGCCCATCCCTGCCATCGTCCTCACCCAAAGTCCCTCTGCAGCTAGCCTGGAGAGCTGGTCACATCTTGTTGATGATGCTTCACCTTGGACATGGCTTTTTCTCCTCTGCCCACTTCTCAGGGCTCACTGCTAACCCAGCTCCACAGCAGCACATCGGAGTGACAGTACGGGCACAGTAATGCTACAGTCACACATCCCTGCTCGCCTCACAGCCTCACTGACACGGCACAAAGGCTATCTTTTAGGAAAAAACGCAGGAAATACTACCGCAATCCCCGACGTGCTAACACCCAACAAAACCTGACGCACTCATTGCTCAGGCAGGAGGGTGAGCTGCCTGTGCCCACAGTGCCACACACGCGGCTGCAAATCCCAGGTGCCCCAGCCTCGCCCTCCTCCAACCCACAGCACAAGAAAAGTCAGGCAGCCCACATCTACATCAAGTAAAATTAGCTTATTTGTTGTTCTTAATACACTAGGAAGGCTTCCACAAGATGTCAGCCTAACTAAATGACAACGCTAGCCTCAGGGTGCAATTCTACTTCTCCAGCGCTTGCATTCAGCAGGAAAACCAGTTCTTCTGCTGCTCAACGAGTGGGGTAAAGGAGAAGCCCCTGAAAGGGTTATTTGGTCCTAGTAAGCTTGTTCCTGAGATGGAAATGCCATTTTCTCTCTCCGTGTTGCACGTGACGTTTCGGGCCATCACCCTGAAGCGCCTGTTCTGGCAGAAGTCCCCAGATGGCACTCAGACGTGCCTTTCCTTGGCACGCCAGTGAGATTTCAGTCTCCGGAGAAACGTAATTGCACGAGTTCCATGGGCAGCTGGGGTTTGTTCCCAGCCTATTATACCTTGACACCCCAGGC
Organism: Trogon surrucura; assembly: GCA_020746105.1. Lineage (NCBI taxonomy): Eukaryota > Metazoa > Chordata > Aves > Trogoniformes > Trogonidae > Trogon > Trogon surrucura. The sequence goes on along the minus strand of CM036630.1, from coordinate 6,336,585 downwards.
AGCTCCCAAAGAACAAGGTGAATGTTACTGCAGAGGAGTTCCAGGCTTAAGAGAATCAGATGCACGCTTTTGGTTATTTCATGACAAGTGCACATAAAAACATGTTTTGCTAAGAAAAGCACCCATAAAGTTCATGTTAACAGTTTCCCAAACAGGAAACTCACTGGCAAGGTGCTAAATAGCCCTTGTTTGGGTACGGGCCAACGAATGGAGAGCTTTAGAAAGGAAGCGACTTACCGTGTTTGAACATTAACTCTTAACTCTGTGCCAAATTACACAATTTTAATGTGGGAGGAACCTACCAACAGATACTGATGCAAAAAAGCATTTCCAAAAGATACCCAATTTCAGCCTCCTGGTAACAGCAAAAAGAGGTAGCACAGGAGTAATATTTGACCTTAAATGCATTGTCGTTTCATTATTTACACCCTTTGGCGTGTAGTTTTCAAATGTTATGTCATCGTATTTAAATGTTACTAAAATTCAAATCAATACTTCTGGATTTTGCACCAGATGAGCTGCTCTGGGAAGCACAACCACAGGTACTTTGGTGCAGCAGCTCCATCAGACAGCTGGCAACCGACAGCTGAGGCTGGATTTCAGCTTCTGCACTTTTTGTACAGTGAACATTAAATGTGAATAAACTCTTTAAATAGGTTTATGTAATTTCTTTGCATGTACTTCTTCCACTCTAGAGTAAATGTGAAAATATTTACTATGGTGGAGCAATTCAAGAAATTTATCTAGCATGTCCTAACCTGCTTTATGATAAAGTTCGTTACTTTCCAGATGGGTTTCAGGTAGGGTTTTTTTGTTTGCTTTGGGTTTTAAGTTTTCTTTTTGTTTCTTTGCTTTTAAAGAGCTCACCTTCGCTATCCCTTTACCTTCCACTTTGCACTTTCCTTCCATCTGCTCTGGACAGGACAGCCCACCACAGTCAGCCTTACAATTACACCACAGGACAGCAAAGGGAGAAGCAGGCAGCAAGTAGCCACCCTTAGTTTAAGTAAGTACCTCTGAGGAACTAAAACTTAACAAAGGTAAATGGCCATTTTATTTGTAAAATCTTCTTTTGACACAATTCATCCTCTTTCTCCACCAGCAGGGAAAGTCTGTTATTCTCATCCTGTATCCTGATACCTTCCTGCTAGAGAGTAAACATTTTCAAGTGTCTTCTACTACATTATTGCATTCTATCTCAAGGTAAAAATAAAAAAGCTTATCCAAGTTGCTTGGAGTAGAAAGCTAACACCCCCCTGCCTCATCCACACCGAGTCAAAACCAGGGCAGCTGCTCCAAACACCTGCACACACATGCAAAAAATCCTAAAACCCTAAAAAATTTTAAATCAAGTCTGTCCATTTGCCTTTCAGCACCAGCTGTCCCAGAGGAGTGTTTGCTCCGGATAAAAAGGCAACCGACTTTTAAAACAAGCAGCCACGAGAGCACGTTTGCCTGCGCCGTGCTGCGCCTGCACGCTCTGGCCAGAGACTGGCTCAGCCGTGCTGGCCAGGGAAGCTCTGCAGGGTCACTGGTTCTGCAAATGCAAATTTCTGCAACTCTAAAGCCTGCGGGGTAACTGTTACGGACCTTCCCCGGAGCAAGATGCTGACAGCAGTAACATCTCCCCTTTCATGGGGGGCACGTAGTGCCCGAATTTAACTGGTGACCACAAGGAAACTCTCAAACTGCTCTGAGCCCTCACGGTAAATGCCAACCTCACAATTTCTTCTCCTGCACTCTCAGTCCCCAGGAAAAAGCAAGTACAAACGCCACCGTTTGGGGGGAAAAAATAGATTTTCTAGTTTCATAACTGCATGCTGTCAAGCTGGATTCCAATTAAGTTTTTCCTGTGCTCTAACGCAAGCTTTGCTTTTTCCAGAAATTTCTCATCACTCGAAACATTTGCTCCCGTCCTTTGCTCGCGGGCTGCAAGCTGGACTTTCCGACACCACCTTCATCTTCCTTCCACTGCTCTCTCCCCGTGCCACTTTTGCAGGCACCACAGTCGGGCGCAGTTGTTGCATGTAGCTTTAAGCTGCCAAACGCCCCTCGCCTCTGCGAAAAGCCGGTACTAACGGGCCCCCTCTGTGCAAAGCGTGCGCACCTTGCGCCTCAAAGTTCCTTTCACGCGGCGGGATTTAACAGAAAACTGGCAGCAGCCAGCACTGAGACACTTCCAACCGCAGCTCTGCGCTGCTTTCACCGCCAGCTGAATAGAGCCGGCACAGATGCAGGAGGGGGGGAGCGGGGTGGTGCAAGTCTTCCCTGTTCCTTTATCGCAGGGACGAAGGACTCCTGCCGTTGATTTTCCCCCCCTCCCACCTCTATCAGTGGTCTTTAACACGATCACAGTATGCACCACAATGCTTTAAACCGGCAAAGCTTCTGGAAAACCCAAACAAAAGGAACGTCACCAGGTGACGTCAGCATATATACAGCCCTGTGTGGTCGCAGCGCATAAGCAAACCCATTCTTGTACCGCTTCCCTGAAAAGCTTTTCAGTAAATGCACTCATGCTACTACAGGAGCTTCTCTCAGCAATAAGCCACCCATCTGCCATCAACAAGTTAGGACTAAGGGAAGCCACAGCTGCGGAAAAAGAAAACGTGAGCTTCAATTAAACAGCTGAGCAGCCACCGAGGATGAAAACTTGTATTAAGCATTGATTTAAAAATTGCAGACCTGCCAGAGGACATCAAGCCAGCGATTTCAAAAGGAGTATTCCGAGAGAGCATCGTGGATTCGATTTTGCACTAATATCAAAGGACGCTAAGCCCGGTAAATTATTCAAAGGCTGTCTTACACTAGAGCCTTTTACAGACTCACCGTGTTGAGTCTAAAACTACGACTGAATGCAACCTCCAATGTACTCAAAAGAATGGGTAAGTTCCTGCGTTTCTCTATACCTCGTATAATGAATGATCGGCTGTGCTTTAAAGGAGCAGTTAGGTGCTAAAGCAGATTTTGCTGCACCGAACCTTATGAGAAAATAAAAACAAATAAAAATGTTTTCCGATTGTGACACTGTAATCCTCCGTAATAGAGATAAAGGCTCATCCTAAGTGTAATATCCAAGCGTTCTGTGTTTCGTAGTAAAGTTGTTTCTTGCATTTAGAATTAGTTTGTCGGAAATGCATGGCAATGTTATCTGCAGTGAAATCTTCGGTCGTGATGTTCAAAGTGTACTGATCGGGCTATCCTATCTTGTTGTTTTCCTAAATTATATTCTGCAGGCTTACATTTCAAGTGGCCATTAGGGGCTCGTATGCTGGCAGCACTATATGCAATGAGTATGGTTTTAAAAATGCTGCCTGCCTTGGGCATGGCTTGTCCACCAAAATGTCGCTGTGAGAAGCTGCTCTTTTACTGTGACTCTCAGGGGTTTCACTCAGTGCCAAACACCACTGAAAAGGGCTCGCTAGGTTTGTCACTGAGGCACAATTATATTTCTGAACTTGAAAGGGATCAATTTGCAAGCTTCAGTCAACTTACTTGGCTTCACTTAGATCATAATCAAATTGCAACAGTCAGAGAAGATTCTTTTCAAGGACTGTATAAACTTAAGGAATTAGTCTTAAGTTCCAACAAAATCTTTCATTTGCCAAACACCACTTTTAGCCAGCTGCTTAACCTGCAGAATTTGGACCTCTCTTTTAATCAGTTATCCTCTCTGCACCCCGAGCTCTTCTACGGCCTTCGCAAGCTACAGACCTTGCACTTGCGATCCAACTCCCTGCGGACCATCCCGGTCCGCCTGTTCTGGGACTGTCGTAGCCTGGAGTTCCTGGATCTGAGCACAAACCGCTTGCGAAGTTTGGCTCGCAACGGATTTGCGGGATTAATCAAGCTGAGGGAGCTTCACCTAGAGCACAACCAGCTGACAAAGATTAATTTTGCTCACTTCCTCCGGCTGAGCAGCCTGCACACGCTCTTCTTGCAGTGGAACAAAATCAGCAACTTGACGTGTGGGATGGAGTGGACCTGGGGCACCTTAGAAAAGCTCGATTTGACTGGAAACGAAATCAAAGCCATCGACCTCACCGTCTTTGAAACTATGCCTAACCTTAAAACCCTCCTAATGGATAACAACAAGCTCACCACTCTGGATTCCAAGATCCTAGGCTCGCTGACATCCCTCACCACCGTGGGCCTCTCCGGCAATCTGTGGGAATGCAGCCCAAAGATCTGCGCCTTGGCCACATGGCTGAGTGGCTTCCAAGGTCGGTGGGAGCACTCCATCCTCTGCCACAGCCCCGACCACACCCAGGGAGAGGATATTCTGGATGCAGTATATGGTTTTCAGCTTTGCTGGAATTTATCAACTGTTGTTACGCCCGTGGCTACGACGTACGCAGCCCCGACCACCGAGTACACGAAAAGAATAAGCTCTTCTCATTTCCATGTGGGAGACAAAGAGATTCCAACTACGGCAGGCATGGTCGTTACCACCGAAGAACATTTCCCCGAGTCAAACAATGCCATCTTCACTCAGAGGGTAATTACAGGAACAATGGCTTTATTGTTTTCTTTCTTTTTTATCATTTTTATAGTGTTCATCTCCAGGAAGTGCTGCCCTCCCACATTAAGAAGAATTAGGCAGTGCTCAATGATTCAAAACCACAGGCAGCTCCGATCCCAAACGCGGCTGCATATGGCAAATATGTCAGACCAAGGACCCTATAACGAATACGAACCCACCCACGAAGGACCCTTCATCATCATCAACGGCTACGGACAGTGCAAGTGCCAGCAGCTGCCGTATAAAGAATGTGAAGTATAATACCTACATGCCATCAAAAATCAGATCAGATAAGTAACCTATTTTAAAATTGTAGGGGACCTACATCAGATTCTAATTTTTACAAATGTTGACATAAAGCCTAATTTTGCAAGCTACTTAATGGAAACATTGTTTATGGAGTGGTGCAGTATTTTTAAGTTTTTTAAAAAATAAATCCATAATATTTTCAGTGTTAAAGAAGCAATGATTACATTAAACTTGCACTCCTAATGTTTAAAAGTCTGAAAGAGATGCTCACCTCAAACTATGTAAAATGTTTCATGTTATGTAATTATATGACTGTGTGTAAACATTTATCCCAAGTCTCCATATTCGACTTTTTCTATTGAGAACAGTCCGAGGGGAAGGATACTGGATATCTGTACAGAGATCTGCAGAGGGACATACACCCCGTTTGTTCCACTGCAGCTGTAGGATCCCAAACGCTCCAGCTGGCTCCGCTCACTTTAAAGGCAGCCGTGGAGGAAGATTTTTTTTTTTTCCCCTCCTCCGATAATTTCACTCCAGTACAAAACGGGGAGGAGAAACAAAAAAAGAGGGAACGGCAAAAGCCCAGGTGGGGATTTAAGTGCATTGGGGGACCAGTGAATTTGTTTTAAATACAGATTTCCCACCCGCACATTCCTAGTTCGGCTGGCTTAAACGGACCTTGCTAAAGCTCAGGCAGACACAGAAAGGAGCAGTTCCCCCAGTCACAAATTGGCAGGACGATCACAAATTAGCAGGACGACTCTCCAGGCGCTTCCCAAGTAGGCAGCGGAGCTTATTTAGGAAAGCTCAGTGCGACAGGATCAATTCTAAATATTAAGTACATTCAATTCTTGTCGGCTCTCTGGTTTGACCTGACGGTGCTTTTCGTGAATCCAGGCTAATTGCTCACAAGTCCGAACAAACAGCATTTCAGCACCTTCTCACGTGTAAATACCCTTAATGCAAGTTTTTCTTAATTAAAAGTAAAAATCAGCCATGAGGTTAAGGAGAAGAGGAAAGGAAGGAATGAGGGAAGAAGCCTCTCTTTGTCCCCCCGCTGCCCCCCCCCCCAGCTGAGGCTTCCTCTTGCCTGGAAGCTATTTTCATGCACTAACTCCACTGGTTTCTCTGGAGACAGAATCAGCCCCTGTAATATAAGCTCTCACTTGTCCTCCTCTTCAAAATTCAAGGTAATTACCAGTTGAAAAACAACACCACAAAAAAACCACCAAAAAAAAACCCCAAACACAACAAAAAGCAACAGACCTCCTGATAAGTTACAATAATATAATTAGTTTATAGAATAGTTCACTGAAAAATGTTTCGCATCTTACTTGATATGGGACAGAATTTAAACTAGTATGCCATTTAAAAAATAACCAACAAAAACATATATAAATATCTATATATATATACACACACACACCTCATCCTTAAGGAGTAATTGGATCTCTTTAGCCAGAAGTACCATATTGCTATTTATACTATATTATGAAATTATATGTAAATATTTGCAGATCTATGCAGCGATGGTGGTACTCAGATGCCACGGGGGCGGTGGGGGGGGGGGTCTGCAAAGGATTACATTATTTTTAAGTCAACTGTTCAAATATTGTAAACATTCTAACCAAAGCTAAAAGGATCAGAGGGATGGTATTTTTTTTATATATATATACACATGTATGTAGAATTAAAAAAAGTGTTGTGTCCAATGCTGCAGTGTTAAACAATTACCAGCACACACAGATGAAGGAATTCCTCACAGTGTTGACATACCTTGAAAAGATCAGTAATTACAGTATGCTAATTGTGTTGTACTAAACTATTCTGCAAACTTTTTAAACAGAAAAATCACTGCATAAAAAAACTGTTTGCTATTTCACTCTGCTTTTATATAACTGTATTACCACTTAGTGAGGTATTTAGGGTGCAATTATACAACAGTTTGATGTTTTATTGTGAAATGAATTCGTCCGAGGCAATTACAGCAAGATAAGTGTGACTTCTGTTAAGATCTGCCATACAGATTTTCCAGTTCCTGGTTTTGAAGATATTAATTCCACCATTTTACTTTTACATACAGTGCCCTTACTATAAAACAAATATTTTGTTTACTTCCTGTGACTCTGTACTTTAATGGACAAAATTCAGTGAAGCCTAATGGTTTTCCACAGAGACACCTTTGAACCCTCGTAACTGTTTATACCACGATGAGCCGATTTACACCTATTCTAGGAAATCAATCACCGCTTTTAACTGAACACAATCAAACCTGGGAGGCAGGTGGACAAAGAGCAAATATTCCGTACGGTTAAATCCCACGCGAGCCAGAAGGCCAGAGCTAAGATGATAATTACAAAAACGTATCGGCATCCAAGGGTATTCAGCTGCTTGTGGAAATATTTGTTTCATTCCCTACCACAAGTAAGAGCTCAGAGCTCTTCCCTTACAGCCAGGCTTTAGCTCTGCTCGGGGCAGGCACACGGGCATCGCTGGCTCAGCAGCAACCTGCCCCTGCCCACGCCCCTCCCGTACCTGGCGTGAGCGACATGATGGGCTGCGCCCCTCAGGGCACTGGAAAGCAGAAGCTTTGGGGACGATACTCATGTACAGATGTGGGGTGCCAGTGGAGACAAAGTTATAATTGAACTCATTAATTATCGTGGCAGCCAAATAATCTGGCTACATTATCATCAACCATCAGATGTCAATACTGAACTCTGACGTCCTCGGCTGCATTCGCAGGGAGGAATCGCACCTTCCTCCCGCGTGCCCAGCACAAACGCTGCCTGCGAGGCAGCTCCACAGGGACCGCGTCGGCCGTCCGCATCGTAACGAGAAGTGGCCGCTGGACTGAAGAGCTGAGGTTCCTCCCCAGGGGGTGCTTTCCCAAAGCCCCAGCTCTACGCAGAAACCCACTCCATCTTTATCACCAAAAGATGGATGTTGGAGCAATGCTGGATTTAATCCTCTTCACCGTCCCAGCCACCCCTACCAATTTTCCAAGCATTAAACCACTGCTCCCGCATCTCTCGGAGCAAACGCACCCAGGTACCCAGCTTCTCTCCCCCACCAGCATCCCCCAGTTTCCACTGGTCCTGCAGCGGTGCCTTGGCTTGCAGACAGCAAAGCAGGAGGCCAGCAGACACAGCCTAGCACGGCACCGCTCAATTTTACTTTGACTCTCTGTACTACACACTAATACACAGCCCATCTCCCAAATGCTGTGGTTTATGTCTGCCATTTCCAAAACCATTTGTTGCCAGGTTCCAGGCATAAGCAAAGTAATTCCACGAACATTACATTTAGGGTAACTGGTATCATAAAACTCGCAGAATGTCAAACACTAGCAAGCAGAGTCAACTTCAATTCCCTTAGGAGGGACAGCGAAAGGCAGGCACCGCCAGCGCTCCACACAAGGACATCACCACAGGCCGTTAATTTGGGGGCAGGTGGGGTGCTGTCAAAAAAGTTGCTGTCTTCCATTCTCAATTGTTTGTGACTCTTCCAGGCAATGAGGGCACTGTAATAACTGCATTACTCGGCAGCCCTTGATTTATTTTGTTTATGCAACAAGAACCACGATGATTCGGTTTAAATTAATTCTATTTCAGTCTGAGCACTGGCTGATGACATGAGGCCCTTCTTAACTTGCTCTCCCCAAATACCACCTCTGCCGCACAGCCTCTGTTATTGCAGATATTAAATGGCATTGCAGGTGCTTCTCCACCTGTAGGCACGGCCTCTAAGTCTTCAGGGCCTTTTAGAAATGTAAATTTCTTCTACGGCACTTGAGGTCCTCATCCCATCCAAAGACTTCCTCCAGCCTCACTGACCTCCAGCCAGTTTTTACCTCCTCCTCCCACCCTCGTGTCAGTGAAACGCAAACCTAGTGGTACGAGTTCAATGTTTGAGTCATCCCGCTGGAACAGGTCGGAATTAATGCTTTCCGTTCCCCTCTCGTTAGTCGCTCTGCATCAGATCATCGTTTAAATGCACCCAACTAAAAATTATGCGAGAAAGAGTAAAATGGGTTAGCGTTTAGTCTCCAGCTGAAGTGTTCCTCTGCACAGAGCTCCCGTTTCTTATCAGATGGAAGCAAAATTAATGCTGCTGTATCAATGTTTGCTTTTGTTTGCTTTTCCCCCAAGCAGAGATGATCTGATTTTTCAGCGATAAGCCTCGCGTGCATGGAAATCTAAGCAAATGTGCTTATGTCCCATTACCCCCCTTAGAAGACAGCGGCCCACTGCTAACATGTAAATTCAGAAATATCCAGTGGCTTTAAACCAGAAATCTGCACTACACATTTTTTAATGTGTCTAAGTTAATTTCTGTAGCTACTTTAATGAAAATAAAAGTTGATTTAATTTTGTGGTCTGTGTAGCTATCAAAACCCATCTGTTCAGACCCATGAAATTCATCCACAATTTGAATTTCATCTTTCTTATGAAGTTTTCCATAAAAAATTATAAGCTCTGAGAGGAATACAGTGCTTCTCCTCCCCCCCAAAAAAGGAACAAGCAAGGTAACAACAAAAATCAAAGGCGGTTGCATGGCAGCAGCCCCTCCCTCCCCACGCCCTTCTCCGCTGCAGAGTCCCATAGGCTGAACTGGTGCTGGGCTTTCCTTTTTAAGCCTTCACCCTAGCAGGATGCTTAAAGATCATTTCAGAGTCAGCTGGAAATTCAGCTTTTCACATCTTGTACAAAAAAAGCTTGTGAGAGGTATCTAGGGAAAAGCAACAGAAGCTTTGATGGATATAATGAAGCCTCAGACAGGGCAAATCACCACGTAGCTTGTGCACCTCTGGTGTACGCACCAAAATCTACACCTGCGACTGCTCCTCTGTAAAAAAAAACAAAACAAAAAACCACAAGCAAAATCCACCCCATTTTTCTTTTTATTAATGAAAACATTAGTAAGTGAACTATTCTACCAGCTTAGTAACCAGAGATTAAAAAGAGTCCTAGATGCATTGTGTTTAAATCATGTTTAGAGAGCCAACTTCTGGTGGGAGGGGGTGTAAGTAATGGAGTAAAACCAAGTGCAGTGTACAGAAAAATTTTGTTATTAAAATTGTGTATACTGTAAACCTGCATTTGCCTCTTTCTTCCTCCCTTTTCTAACAGAGGTGTCAAAAGCTCACTCTTTCACAATACATAAAGACCAGTTTACATCCACCAGGGAAAGCAGAGAAGGCAGGTTTGGGCCAGTCCATCTCCCACAACGTATCAAATACGGCACCTTCTGTTTCACTGCAATAAACGAGCTGGTCTGATCTGTCTGCACAGGTTCTTCTCAAACAAGGCACCTCTTGACTAGCAAAAACTGTCTGTATAAGCAAGGCGAGCAAGTGAAAACCAAACTAAAGCCAAGCTCGTACCCTTAGACGGAAGCCCAGAACAGCCCGGGCAGCAGCAACCCCTGTAGCTCGCAGAGGCTGCCTGCAGGGCTGCTGGGCCCAGCTCCAGCCCTGGTGCTTCCCGTCGGGTCGCCTGGTAGTCCCCCCTGACCACCGCTTGGCCACGGCACGGGTCAGGAGCGTGGCACTGCCCACGGGACCACCTGGCCAAGAACCTAGCAAGGACAAATGAGTTGTATCATTTAGAGATGCCAAACCAGCGAGATGTCACTTCGGCCCTGAATTACAGCCATCTAGAAAGTGTCAGAAATAGACTCCCTGTACAAGAAGTGCTCTTTACATGGGCTACCGCAACAAACGTGGCGTTCCAAATCACAGGGCTTCAATAACACAAGAAAGATTTCTGGTTTAGAGAAGTGACAAGTTCACGGACACAACCCAAAAGCCTTGATACAACAGCCGAACAAAAGAACAAGTTTCAGGATGTTCCAAGACTATTACATGCACTGAGCTGCCAGCTAAAATCATTCTAGTAACTAAGCCTCAGCTGCATTTACTTTTTTTGCAAAAGGTTTGGCTGGAACAAGTCCTCGAGGGTTTTAAATGTCAGCTGGCTAACTGCCTCCCAAATCCTTCTAATACTTCAAAGCAGCACATGATAAATTTATTTTCTTAAACTCTCCGAGAGACTAATTTTAAGATTATAAAAAGCATCTCTCAAACGCAAAACCAGTTGTCTTCACAAGCAAAGGTAAGACACATAAGAGGAAAACAGCATTCTGAATGTACTATGCAAAACCTTTAAATCCAATTAGCAACACAAAAATGTCAACATCACTAACAACTTACTTTTAAATGTAGGCTGTGTTAAGACAACTGCAAAAAAAATTGAGACTCAAGAATCTGACTGAAGAGGACTGCACAAATGAAGTGAAAATTGCAACACATGTGGGACTCCCTCCTCCAGTCAGTGCACGGGCTAAGGGACAGCACCCGGGGCAGGTGTTCATCCACCAGAGAGCCCTGATGTTAATATTTCCTGTAATCACTGTTCTTGAGGAATCATCATTTCCTGATCAGCAATTTTATTACTACAAAGATACTAGAAAAACAACTGTACTATAATGAATTAAAGCTCTGTCATATTTGTCATCAGGAGCCACATGCTATGGGAGTTATTTTGGCAGAATTTTCTTTACATGTGGGTTGTGAAACCCTGGCACAGGTTGCCCCAAGAGGTCATTGAAGCTCCATCCCTGGAAACATTCAAGGTCAGGTTGGACAGAGCTCTGAGCAACCTCCTCTGGTTAAAAGATGTCCCTGCTCACTGCACGAGGGTTGGACCAGATGACTTTTAAGGGTCACCTCCACCCCAAGCCATTCTATGAAACAAACAAAAAAGACTACAGTTGCCTCATTAACAAAATTTCATGTTTATTTCTGTGATGCACGACTAAAGAGGTTTGGTTACTAAGGGCATTCAGCAAACATTTTGGTTATCTCTCAGCCAGAAACATTATTTTAGTTCTGCGGGGTTTAATAAATAAGGTGTAAGAAATGTGACTTTTTCTTTTTTCTTACATTTGCTAAAAGGCCAAGACCAAAAACTTAAATATACCCAAAAATCATCTGAGACCTTCTGAATTGGCAGTGTAAGAAAAAGTAGCTAGGAGCTGTACAGTGACCAAAGGGAACACGTCTTGAGTTAAAGCCGGGGCCTTCTCCCCAGTACGTAACACAAACACCTCCAACACAAGCACAAACACCACTTTAGTCCTCCACTCCAGGACATTTTAAGAAACTAATAAATCTTCCTTTTAGAAAACCAAAGTGTTTATTTTAAATGCTGTTCAAGGTACCCTTGTTTTCTACTGGTCGGCTCTACTGCTTGTACGTTGAATATTCCAGCAACTAAGCAGAGAAAGGCCCATCCTTCCTTCCCTGTACATCAACCCTCACCCCTCAAGAGTGTGCAGCGCCATCCACTATTTCATGTAGGTGCACTATGCTTTATACCGGTTTAAAAAAGTAGCCTTATTTCATGAGAAGCCTTGAATTAAGTGGAAAAGGTTCATCCATCAAGGAAATTCTTAAATAATGAATGGGTCATAATTCTTTAGAGTCAAAAGCAATTAATTTTCTGTATTATAATCAGGAGAATAAATCTGGAAATCCATTCTAATGGCTCTGAATCTGAAGGTAGTGTTGCAGTTGAATTTTTAATCTTAAAATACACGAGCAATGAAGTCTTCTCCTGTTTAAACACACAATCTTCTACCAAACAGAACAGCTTTACTGCATATTTAATAGGTAGAATGGGTTTTGCAAGACCGCATGAGATTAAAGACAGTGCAAGATACAGGAAATGCATTTCAAGTAGAAAGGCCCTTCTTCCAAGATACTTCTCAACTGTATAGCTACAAAAATTCCTGAAGTGTACAAAATACTGCAGAAGAGCTTAGTGCAAACAGGATTTTTACCTATATGCTTGCAAAGAGCTAAAAATACTGAGAAGGGTGTTAATGCGGAATCCGGCTCAATTCTGCAGCAAGTATTCTTACCAGGATGCATCTGCTCCTCCCTTTAACTCGCTCCTAAATAATCCATCACGTATCCAGAACCTCTGCCTCAAAAGCCGTGTGCTGCTAGCTGGGACTGTCAATTCCTACCCTCAAATAGATTGCTTCAACCCTAATACCACCTGAAGTTTTTAATCTTCTGTAGAAAAAAAAAACAACTGTAAAATTAACAGAGCTCTTACTAAAGCTAATAATGACACGACCTGTTAGCAGTGAGGGCAATGGAAAGGGGACAGGCTACCCGTGAGTTTCTGCCTCCAAAGGCCCCACACACCAGTTCCCAAGGGGGAAACGTGCACTCCCTGGCCCTGGGGACACTTCCAGTGACTTCGGTAACAATCTCTACTCTGAATCAGTCCTGTTTTGGCTCCCCAGGCCCACTCACCCGACCCAGAAGGGAGTCACGCAGCGAACAGCCTCAGCACGCACTTCTCAAAGGATACGAGCCAGAAAAAAATTACTAAGTTGGGAAAACCACACAGCAGGCCGTCCTGCAAGCCCCCAGGCCTAACTGCATACCTCTCATTTAAAGAGCAAGAGATATTAAAGCATCATCTATGTTGTCCTCAGGATAAGACAACATGCTTCAGTAAAGACGCAGAACTACTTATTGATTGAGTCTAGCCCTGAAGCACGCCATCCCCAAACGAACAGCAACATCTGTCGTACCAAGGTCTAGAGAGACTCGGGATTAACTCCATGCTTGAAATTCTGGTTGAATAATTTAAAGGTTAAAGAATTCTTCTTCAATCTTTCCAGATAGGCCTGAAGATAGAAATAGCTGTGTGGCTGCTGCCAGGTAGGAGAGACCCCTAGCTCAGCACCCGGGGGAGCAGCAAACCACTGCAGAGCAGAGCGGGAGCACAGCCAGTGGGGTCTGGGAACTCCTAATGACAGCTGGAAGCCTACTCTCTAAGTATCAAGTGTGTATCTTTAGGCTTCAGGCCTTCAGGAATTTAGCAGCACGAAGAGAAAGCCATCTCTAGTTTATATTCTCCTCTATGGACGACTGGTTTAGCTCTGGGACATCTATTAGCACCACAGCAGCTGTGGAACTTGGAAATAAGAGAGCTTTGACTAAATGACAGATGCTTTTTGCCTGCAATTAGCATCCAGTCCTAAGACACCAGAAACTTCAAAAAAGGCTAAGGTTAGGCATTTGATTAGGTTGAACTATAGGAAAAAATACAGTAAGCTTTGGCAGGTACTACATCTCTAACGTGACACTATGCTCCCGAGTACAACAAAAATAACAGACACCTTCAACAAGTTACCACGGCCTGTAGTGACAGTTAATATTTAGGAGATGTCTGTGTGTTCTTTATTGAAACTACGAAGTCCCATGTTCAACATCCCATACGGAACGGGCTTTTGCCAGGCATTACTGCCTGCGAGTGGAGAGCGAGTTTCTGGACCAGCAAAAATATGTCAGTCCTCTGGGTAAGGGACACCTGCCGCCCATAGTTAAAATAATCACACACCCACATAAGTCCACTGCGTAACATAACGGAACCACAACATGAGGACTAAGGCATCTCAGGTATTTACAGACTACACATCCAACCACAACTGCTGAACAAGTCACAAGGCCGCTTCCACTCCAAGTATTGTGGTTTGTCAGTGATGTGACCAATCTGAAACTTGGAGAAAACCACCACTTTGTTCCAAATCTGATAAGTGTTCCTGGAATGAATTCAAAGCACTTGTTCCCCTGCTGCAGAGATGTACCCTTACCTTACCAGCAGGGACCAGGCAGCAAACACCAGCTGACACGCAGCGAGGTTCTCGTGCACAAAAGCACCAACATTGCACAGAGACCTGGAGCCCGACCGTGCTCAGCACCGTCCTCTAACGCAGCTCGAGACTGCTCCAGGACGCTCCCGTGCCTGCCAGCTGTCCGACAGCACACCGTACAACACGGCGGACAAATGAAAGCACTGACAAAGCAGAGAACGACTCCAGCACACCACGCAGATAAATTTCAGGGATATTGCCCCTTCATATCTACAACTGTCTACAGACAACAATTAAGTTGATAAAGGATGCCAATGTGTGTCCAGAGACACATGAAAAACTTTTATACTACATTCAAATGAGCTGGTGCTACTAGAGCCCAGGCTGCTTTCTTCTTCTTAGTGGGCACTCGATCATTTGAATATGCCACAGTAAAGCTGCATCATCAAGATAGGAACTTTCTGACACCTACTTTTACTGTCCATTTATTCCAGAATAGTTATTGTCATCAGGCACATTAGCGAGTGATCATCAGCTTTAAAAAACACCTTTAATTGTTTATGCAAATTTCGCTATGTTGCGGAACGTTCCACTCATTGCAACTCCCCAACTTCAGCTGTAACGGTCAAGATCAAAATTTAGTCAGTACTCACTGACCATCAGACACCCACTGGGAACCATGAAAATAAAACAAAACCAGTCAAAAAAACTGAGGTTACCCGAGAAATAAAATAACCCAACCATCCCATTCCTCTAAAGCATTAATTATGCACACACATGCAATGAGTAAAAATAGAATATAATAGAGAAGTGACACAGTAAATCCACCTAAACCAACATGAAATATATGCAACCAGTGATCCTGAAGTACTGAAAGCAATATTTAAAAATCAAAAGTAAATGTCAAAAAACCCCAACCCACTAATGTCGGAAAAACTTCTAAAAATTCAATTTCAAGAAGGGTTTGGTACTGCGGGTGGAATTCTCTGCAGAGAGGCAATTTCAAGGATATAGATGTATCTTAGTGTTAGAATCCTCTGTTTAATATTACAGTAACCAGTTACCTAACGCTATCTTTATCTATATAAACGTACATCAGCTCTGACCACATCATCTCATGCTAACCTATGCCCATTAAAATTGTGTGCCCACCACTTCACAACTGCCTTCTTCTGAGCTTCTTACCCACTGCCAGCCACAGGTCAGCTGTCCTGCCCCTTGGGTACCTCCTGGTGTCTAAACCTCCAGCCAGCCTAAGCACTGCTCACCTGCCAGAAGTCAGTTCACATGGGCAAACTACACTAAAAATATCACTAACTCTTATTCCGATGGGGTTTTTTAATGGTTTTGGTTTATTGGGTTTTCTTTGTTTGTTTGTGGGGTTTTTTCTTGTTGTTTTTGTTATAATTAGTATATACTATTTCCTACATTTGCTTACAAAACAAACATTTTAAGGTACTGACAGGATTAGGAGTAAATTACAAGTCCACACACTTGATGCAAATTGCTCACAGACACAAAGTGAAAAATATGATAAAAGAACACGAACAGGTTTCAGTGACCCAAGTCAGAAAACAAAAACCCCACACTCATTCTGAGCAGAAAATGACTTCTTTGTGATTATTAAAACACCTTCTACCAAGGCCATTACACAGCCTGATTTCTGTTTTGACAAGTGGTTTGGGTTTTTGTTTTGTTGGGTTGGTTTTTTCTACACAGTGCAATCATAATCAGAAAAGGCCTGTGCTATCAAAAGCATTCCACTGCCTTTGAAACATATTTCAAATTAGGAACATATTTCCAGTGTCTTCATTAATATACCACAGCAAAAAAAAACCCTCCAAAAGTCTTACTTTCTCATGAGAGCTATCATTGGCAGTGTCACTCTTGCAGAGTCTGTTCCCTAACCAAAAAGGAAAATTAGGGGAAGTCAGTTGTCTTCCAAACTTCTTAATACCTTTTAACTTTAATGGCAGCTGACCAGAATCTTCAGGAGTGCTCCACACTAAAGACCATTCTTAATCCCTGAAACTCACTCCCAAACTCACATTTGAGGGCAAGGGTGGATGCAGCGGAAAATACTGGGTTTGGTCAGGAGGAGCTGGTTTACAAGAAATTCACATCCTAAAGACAATTGTATCTCGACCAGATGAAGCAATAAATTTCATCCCCAGCAGGTGCAGGAACCCAGTTACTAACTAGCTTGTACATCCATCCATCCCTCCATCCGTGTTAGGGGTAACTAGCAATTTCATTCAAATATCTTCACTGGCAGCAGTAACTGAACAAGTCCTCTTTCAAGCAATGGTGAAATGAAACCTTTAAAATTACTGTCTACTGCTATCAATGTATTCTTTCCTGACAGGAAAAAGTGGTACTGCAGCATCACAAAGTAATTTCTTTTACCTATTATCTTCACCTGTGATACAGGGGAGGAGGAGAAGGGATGGAGAGAGGTATCTGTCTCAATGTTTTGTACTACTTTTGTACCACTGCCAGGTAACAGAGCTGCTGGTGTTCTCTTAAGGCTTATTCTTAGATCTAAAGAAGTTAACAGCATAGGTTTTATGATACAGAGCACACACATTCTGTATCTCTGCAACACATTTCCACTGAGGCAAAAATATCTATTCATACAGCTAAGTAATGGTAGGAAGGTGCCAGGGAGCCAAGAAAATTGTCTTGCAACAATACACATCTTTTTGTAAAAGCTCAGAAGAAAACAGAAACTGGCAATAACGCATCATCTGCTAAAACTGAGTTTTCAATGAACTGAGTATTCCTACTTGTTATTAAATCATAACGTTGGTGTGAAGTTAGGACTTTACAAGCCAGACTTGGGCCCAGCACTAACAAAGGAAACATAACCTGAAATCCCTGGCAAAATCTAAGAGGTGTGTGTTTCTTGTTATCTTGACCATGTTCCCTAGATGAGCTTCACGAGCCAGGCCGAATGAAAGGCTCTAACTTGCACTTGGTTAAGTCTGCCAGAAGAGTTGCTTAGGCTCCAGAGGTAAAGATGTTACTTTGCAGCAGGTCTGGTATCCTCCTTCAGAAGTCTGCAAGCTTGTATGGCTCTTCTCTTCACTCCCCGCCATGAGCAAGCAGGGTGCGTGCCAGAGCCGGGGCTCGGCACTCCAGCAACCCAGGCCTGGGCTGCTGCGCCGCAGCTGCACAAGGGCTGACCCGGGTGGCACGTCCTCCGGAGCAGTCCTGGTCCACAGCCTCGGCCTCGGGTCCCACCCAGCCCAGCCCAGAGCAGAAGACGACACACGGTGCAACGCTGGGCGCCCTCGATGGCCGTGCCACCAGGTGAGGCCTAATCCAGGCTGCTGGTGAATGACACCCCTGGAGCCCATGGAGGGCGGAGCAATGTTTTGTCAATACTTACAGCTGTTTCCTCACAAGCTGTTTTGTTGAATGACGACTAGTTGTGCTTGGCTACAGGTCAATTCATCTCACTTTCAGTACAGCTGGGTAGAGCTGGGAGTAGCAGGATGGATGGGGGAGCGACTCAGAATACCAAATCAGAGGCAGAAAATGCTTCTGCAGGAGCCACAAGGCAGCGGTTGACAGGGCCGGTGAGTAATCCACTACTGTGGAGCCTCCTTTATAGGCTTGAATTTTCCTTTTGATGTTAATTAGTAACCTTATCTAAAGAGTATCTCAAGTTTTTCCTTTGCAAATTACAGGAACCAATAGATATATCCAGAAACATGAAAAGCAGGCTGAAGTTTACACTCGCAGTAATTGTAAGAGCCTTGAAATATTTTAGTTTTTATCATATTTTACATGCATGTGAAAGGCTTTAGAAATAGAAAAACTAAAATTGGAACAACATAGACCCCTGCAAAACTCAAATTAAAAAGAGTGAGCCAAGACAGCATATGCCCTTTCCAAGAGGAAGAGAATGCATTATAAATCTGGGAATAAAGCCACCTAACTCCTGGCAAGACAGCTCAGAGAAATAGACAATAAAACAATCCTACCAATACAGTCATAAGACATTCAAAGCTAGAATTAATGTATCCCTTTTTCATTATTAGAAACATGAATAGCTTTATTTTGTAACAGATTTTTAAGTACTTCCTGTAGGAAGGGATTTAGCAGGCTTAGCTTGCAATATTGCAAGAAAAAAAAAACTAAATGTGAAGTTACCTTTGACAGGAAGCAAAAGGTACTAAGAACTGGAAAGAGCATCAAAAGCTGGCTGACTGACTGTCAAGGGGCTGCCTACTGAGCAGCCCCAGCCCTACCAGCATCAAACAGCAGAAGCATCTCATCTCCCTCCCACAAGTACATCTTGGTAACTTCACTTGCCTTCACAAAAGACAAGATTGCTTGAAAGAACAACATCCTCGCTGATGGCGATGCTGACACCACTGCTTGTGGTTAAGGAAAGCAGCAGCCTTACTTGCATCACATCCATTCACCTAAAGCAAGTGACTCACTGAGAAACCTTGCAGGATTCAAAAGGCACCAACAACGCAGTGTGCGGAGCATCATCCCTTTCAGAGACACCATCAAGCCGTTATTTGCTCAGGTAACTGATTAGCCAGCCACCCCTGCAGGTTATAAGAATGCATTCAAGTATTTAAAATTGCAGCATGAGCCTGGCAAAAAGAGGCTGCCCCTCTTCAAAAGAAAACAAACATCACAGAACCATAGAAGGAGTTGGCTTGGAGAGGATCTTAAAGATCATCTGGTTCCAACCGCCCTGCCACTGTTAAGGGAAACAAACCATTTTGGAACAGCCAGCACACCTGAGGCGAGCAGGAAGGCAGCATCACCTATGGTGAGCATTCAGAAAAAGGAAGTAAAGCAAAGCAGAAAGCTGTGGGAGCAGAGGTAGTTTGCATTTATTGTATCAGCCTCTACCTGTAAAGAAAACATTAGAGAAATGACTTAAATTCGCATTAGATAGATGATAAAGCAGCAGCTATTCAAACAATCATAATCAACACACAGAACTGTACAATCTGGCTCAGAAAAACAGGGAAATTGAATGTACTTAAGCTGACAGTGATTTGAAAAACCCAGCTGGTTAAATTCAGTTTTACCCCAAGAAATAAGCTTTAACTGAATGAACACTGCAGTCTAGTACTGAAAGCACCCTTCCCTTTACGTAGGCACTGCTGCAGACGTGGCTAATAGAACCAAAGTCACAGAGTAAGTTCATAAAACAATCCATCTACTGGAAATTACACCAGGAACATTCCCAGGGATACAAGTTCCCTGTGTACCTGATACAGTCCTGTTATTCCAAAAAATTTCCTAAATTCCAACTGAGAGTACCCACGATTTTTGGCATATCTGGTGAGGGTAAGGGGGAAGGGAAGACATTTCCCCAGCGCTACAAAACTTATTAAGGATAAAAACTCAGAGGACATTTGGAGATTTCGGCACCTGTCACCAGAAAGCCAGTTTTACATTCTCCGTGAATCAGTCTTCACGACAGCATACGGGGGAGTACCAGGACACGACGATTTGCTGCTTAATCACTGCCTTCTCCCCACACACGCGTTCCTCACAGGATCTCCTCGTTCATTCTAGTCGCAGTTCGCCCAGCAGAGCCCCACAGCACCTGCACCCGCAGGAGCAGCCACCAGGGCGAGCAAAGCTGCGTGTGCCCACGCAGGCAGGACGCGAGCAGGAGAGCACCGTAGCCAGGCAAGCCTGGGCACGAGTCTTACCTGCAGCTACGAGAAAGCCAAGCCTGCTTCAAACCAGCTCTTGCAACACAAGAACATAAACTTCTAAGTTTGCAAAGACCCTGCCTTCCTCAATTAAAAGATCCCACAAGAAGAATCGTGACCATCTTGCAGGCCATTAGCTCTAAAGGGGTCGGCTGCTCCAGTGCAAGACGGGAGCGCTTTCATTTTTTTCTTCTTTTTAGGTGTTTCTGTTATTTCTGCATTAACTTCTCATCTTCTTGGCTTTTCGCAGTCCAGTGACCTCTAGAATTGAGGTTCTTTGACTCTTGGAGAGTTGCCCAAACACTCATTCTGCCTCTAAGGAAATTCACAATTTGGCATTTAAGGGGAACAGTATCAAGTGATAGAGCTGCAGTCTTATTTTGTACTTGACATCAGAGCTCCCATGTCACCTTCCTCCCCTAGAATGACTCAGTAAATACAGTCTCAAAGGAGAGGTTCAAAGGCATTAGCAGGGAAGGGCAAGCAAGCCCCATGTTACAAATTTTTCCCTACATGGTCCAAGAAGCCGACTGGTGAGGTGGGAACACTTTGAAAAACGGGAAATTAAACCAAAGCCACAGATCACAGAAGCCACCTGGGCGATATAATGCAGCCAGTTGCTCAAGCTCTACACATGCAGAAGTAATTGCTGGGATTTAGTTAAGATGCTTTGAATAAAATTAATGCATACTTAAAAGCAACGCACAGTTATTAGATTAGAAAACGTGGGGATGATATGTAAATGGAGGTGGATGACTTGGGCTGTCACTGACATCTGTAATTTAACTGCTGGGAAGCCTGAAAAGGAGTAAGGCCATCACACACTGGCTGTAGGACAGACTATGTGTGCTACAAATAAGTCCCAGGGCTATCTCCCTACCCAGGAAGCAGGATTTTTCAAAAAACATCATATATCCATGTTGTTAATTAACTCCTGGAACGAACCCAAAACCTGTCAATACAGATAGTGACAAGTTAGTATCAGGAAAGGAAAAAAACCTTCAAAATATAGGTAAGTCTCAAGCATGTAATGAGGGGCATCTTGAAGAAGATACTTCAGATTCTGCACCATTCCTTAGTATTTCTGCGTGTCTTGATTTTGATAGAAGTGATGCAACTACATTAATGCATCAAGACAACATAAATAAAATTAACAGGATCAGAATTAGTTCAAGTCTTAAATAGTTTAAGATAGCAAATGGCCTGACTCCCCCAAGCAGCCCACAGGTGCAGCCTCACACCGCACGGACAAATCTTAACGTGTCATTAAAAAACCCAAACCAAAACACAAAACAAAGAGGTGCCTGCCTCACTTGTACATGGGAATCTTAGTCCAAAATTCAATCAACTTAACATGAAGGTAATAAAATTTTTTTTTTTTAAGGGAACTTAAAAAGGTAAGACCAAAAGATATTCCTTACAATGCAGCAGATGAAAGGCAAGCTAGAAGGAAAATCTGAAGCAGGCAAGAAGTGGAAAGGGCTAAGTGGGCAGAGAACGCCCCAGCGAGGGCACCCGCGTGCTGCCTGAGCACCTTCCCCTCACAGCACACGGCCACCCGTCTGCAACCACCAAGACGGATTTCTTTGCATCCACAAGAACTGCTCCTCTTCTCTCTCTCTCCTCAGTTACTCCACTGCACACTCCCACCTCATCCACGTTTCCTTTGCTCCACAGAGATACTCAGCCCTCAAGATATCCTACCTACAGTTAGTCTGTAAACCAAGAATATTTAGTTTTCAAAGTCGCTTTTATTCCCCCCCTCCAAGAGCTACCAGGCTTCATTTTCCAAGTTCTTTCCGCAGGTTTCAAAGTAACTGATAATGTCAATTCAAGTTACCATATTCAGTAAAGCGCAGATGACAGCACCTCAGGCACACAGAAGAGATTCTCAGCTGAGAAGCATTTTTTTTTTCTGGCCACATATGGCAGCAGTAGAGCACCCAATGAATGGCAAAAGCCTTTTTCTTGACAGTCAGAGGTTAACATACATGCGGTATGAGTCAATGATCCACAAAGGGCTGCACATCACACAACATTTGCGTTTAATCTGGAACACACAGACATCGAAGAAACACACACAATAAATGAAAGGCACGGTAATTTGTGAAAACAAGCTCAGAACCATGCGACTTTGCCTGTTCACAGACTACTGCTAGTTTTGCAAATGCCCTCGTTTTTCTCTTATGGCCTGATGCCCAAGGAAAACTTTTTTCAATTGGCACTCAGGGAAAAACGCATCTTTCAGCACACCTTTGTAAGGAAGATCTTGGTCTATAAGCCTGTAGGCTCGTGGCTGTTTTAGTAAAGAAATCCTTCTTTTAGGGTGCGAAACCAGCAAGGATAATTTTTGACTACAGAGTCTCCAAAGTCATGAAGTAAGTCCTCTCAACACCTTTAAGCAGAGGATTTTTAACCCTGGCATATGCAAGTCATCTCTGTTCTGTTTCTCCTCTGTCCATTTGCCTCTAATTCCTGTCCCTCCTCCTAAATAAACACGTCCCTGTGCAGACAAGAAGGAAGCCAAAATTTTCTCCTCCATTTCAACAGCTTTCCAAGATACAGCTTAACCCTCATCCTTTCCTCAGACATGAGAAGGATTAAGTCACTCCTCCACCTCTATTTACATTCAATAGAGCTGCCACTACTTGGATAAGCCACAAATGCTAATTATTCTGTATTGATTCAGTTGACTTTCTGGGACAAAGTAGGTCTAAAGCTCCAGGACACATTATGAGCATTACAGGACATCGGCTTTCTTACGCGGGGTAGAACAGGTTAAGCAAAGAGTACAGTCTAGATATTAAGCATCAAACCTAGAACAGAAACCCCGTGTTCCCATTCAGACCTCTACTGCTCGCATGAGGATTTATTAAAAAGGTTGAGACACTGGAAAGCAAAGAACATAGAGCACAACAGGTCTTGCCTATCATGGGAGAACTGGGAAGGATATAAGTGGTACCAGACAGTAACAGGGACACGAGCCCACGGAGAGTGACTGCCCTCATTCTCACATTTCATTATCTTCTGAATCCCGTCTCGCAGAAAGACAGGCACTTAATCCAGTTCGGATTAGATCAAGGCTAAAGAATAAAGGGGAAGTCCAGGACCTGAGATGCAAGTATTTAGTTGTAATGCAAGAATTTTAGTATTCCGACTTGGTAATAATTCCATCATTCCTTTCCTCCAAAAGTAGAAATTCAAAAGCCCAGTTGTGTGTGTAATACTTCTGCACACTGAGACCATGATCCTGCTGGAGGCTAAAAGACTGTTTATCCACAGATCAGTAGTCACTGCACAATCTTACATGCTCTGTTCCATCTATACTCCTCAATTTTGGCTTTGAGAAAGTATTCAAGTATTACCAAATGGAGTTTCATTAGAGGTGACTATGTATCTAATCTTACATAGACAAATAGACCTTAAATATTTTCCTACAAAATGGCAGAATTCAGATTAAGTCACAAATCAGAAAATTTTAAAGCAGAATACATGCATAGCATTATAGCATATTTATGTAAAATGGTTTACAGCTCAACAAAAGTAAAATGCTGCAGAATGCCAGCTGCCATATCACAAACGTGCACACACCTCATTATTTCAGGTTATTCGCCAACCTTAAATGTTATTTGATCAACGGTACATTAAGAAAGGTCTGGATTTCCAACATACATTAGAAGATATTAGATATATGTTAATATTGGGCATAGACATACGTTTAACAAGGAAGGAAAAACAGATGTTTCATCAATATGAACCTAAAGGGGTGGGGAAGGACAGGAGGGATCGGGTAGGATGGAAACCTTCACTGCCACGCAGGATGCCCACAGGGCTCACTTCTCAAGTCCAGAGAGAGCATCAAGACTTCAGTTCTGCGGCACCCATGAACGGAGTAACCACCCTGAGCGAGGGCAGCACCTTCCTCCTTCTACATATATTAACAGTCTACAGCAAAAATGCCAAAAGGCACGGGAAGACCGCAAGGCTGAGTACTGCTGTGCAAGACAGCTCAGACAAAGTCCCAGCTACTGTCAAATCCATTCAATCGAAGAGTTATTACCAGCAATTCTGCGCCAAACACGCAGCAAAGGCTGAAGGTAGGGGATGGAGAAGAGCAATAATTTAAGATTTCAGTATACGGTTAAGCTTGTGCTGGAACTAGACTTCAGGTGTGAAGGTTGGGCTTTGTTAGGTTTCTTTAAGCAGGCGTTAAGCCAGCCACCTACTTCTTTAAGAAATGCATTCTCCCTGCATAGCACGAACACTGCCTTGGGCCTGAGAGAGCAACCAGGACTTTCAAGTTGTGCCACTTGCATAAATGAATTGGTAGCTGGAGCAGAGGCTGGCTGTGTTAACCCTGACCACCAGCCAGGAGCCCAGATGTGTTGCCCTCCCTCCTCTCTGAGGCTGAGCACTCTCATCACTGCAGTTGTTTGGGATCTCTAAACCAGCAATTCCACACGTGCATCAGGATGGACTCAAGAGTAACCGCTGGGATGCCAACAAGCTCTGAAGAGCTTTAAAACCCAAAGCTCATAAGGTTGATAAAGCTTTGCATGAAATGGCTTCTGAATATTTCCACAGGCCTTTGTATTAATGCCTAAGAAACAGGAACTCCCAGGAAGTCTTCTGAAATCCTCCACGCTAAGTCTCAGCCAGGACAGTGCTGGGTGAGCAACCTGGAAGCTCATTTCTGTGGCCCAAAAATGCCCGACTGCTGCTGTGTGAAATTCTCAGCATTTTCATCAGGCTTCACTCCAAGTATGTTTGAATTATTGACTCTATGTCAGCCTCTAAGCGTTAAACTTAAAACCAAAACATTTCTGAAGTGATGCAGTTTTTAAAAGTAGCATCTTTGTCAAACTGATAACGTCTATGGAAATTAGTGCCCAGCATCACAGCACAGCTCTCTCTATGGAACAGCAAAGACCATGACAGGAAAATCCATCCAGGCTCTCAAACCCCGTCCATCACGTCAGCATTCAAGCATCTTAAACTGACAGAAACAATATTAAAAAAGAAAGTGTAGATTATCTCAAGGCAGAATTTTTGTCAGCATCTTTATCATAAATACAGATCAGTCTGCCATTTTAATTCACATCTATTTCCACAGAAACAGTTTCCATTTAAAGGGCTACGCAAGAGCTCTTTCAAATACAGCGACATTTGCTGTAAATAAGTTTTACAGTCATGTGAAAATGCACACACGTTCCTTTCCAGGCTTGGATTGATGGGAATGCAAAGCTGTGGATCAGTATTATTAATAGGCAAATTCATAATGAAAACACATCTCCACTCTGTAAAGCCCAGGTGTGTCAGGAGTAGAAACACTCTTTGCTGGTAGTTCTGAAGATGAAGTTATTTCTCCCAGAAGGTACTGAACAGACAAGCTAGGCATTTTTTTCCCATTCATTTTCAAGCATCGGAGATGCTCAAAGAAGCTTAGGGAAGAAAAGCAAAACAGAGCAATTAAGATCAAGGAAGCAGTACTTGTACCACCATAAACGCTTTAAACACAAACAGGGCGCACACCAAGCATTTAGCAAGTTATGAGACCACCAAGTCTAAAACCAGACCCAGTTCAGACATCCTGAGGGCCAAGCCACACCGGCCAGCACGCAAGAGTTCCTGCTAGGCAGCAGAGCACAGCAACCGGGGGTTCAACCACCTCGCTTCAACTTGTGCTCTACCACCTCAAATCAGATTGAAACTTAACATTAAAAGAAACACAGCCCCCACCCTCAAACACACCCAGCTATGGTACTCAACGACTCAAAGCCAAACAGAAGATGGAAACTGGAAGGAAAAAAAAAACACCACCAAAACAAACAGCTGTAATAACCTGCACCTGGAACGCCTGCTCTGAAACCAGCTCCCAATGGTTTTTCTCCATTTGCTGCCAAGCACCTCTAATGCAATCCAGACAGTCAAGGACACAGTCAGAATGTTAATATGAAAGCATTAAAATTCCCATTGAAATAGGACCTGTCAAGCTACTTTATGTAACATGATTTATCGTTTCCAAATGTAGTAACAAGGGATTTTATTGTACAAGAGCATGTAGCACAATGGGGCTCTGGGTTCGCGTTCCGCACTAGCCAAACCAGAATTTCTGACAAACTTTATGCTAGTACATGTCCGAGTTAGTGGTGTGTGCCTGAGAAGGTAGCTGTATACATTAGAAATTGATGGAGTACAGAACAGACTCAAAATGAGAGCTCTCTGCACGTTCCCGTGCATACTAAAAGAGAACTGGACACCTCTGACCACTGCTGCGGAATGGTTCTAACACAGCGTTTATGGAAAGAAGCCGAACTGTCCCCATCCCTCAGGGCACTTGCATCAAGCAATAAAAACGGACTGTCAAAAGCTTAAGGAAGTTTTTATTTCCAGTCTCACACGTCAAGTGGGTAAGTGACATCTTCCGCAAGCTCAACACAGTCAAACTGTGAGCAGACTGGAGACTCCTGGTTAAGTTTCCAGAGCACAGTCTGCACTTTCTAACCTGCTAAAGCCCAGCTTGAAGCTTCAGTGTCCTACATTTACCATATTTAACATGGCAGCCAAAATCAAGGCAAGCTGCCCAAGTTCTGCACCAACACCACCCACGCAGAGTTAGAGCACACACCACATGCCCTGTCATGACTTAAAAGCTGGTGGCTATTTGTGTCTGTAGACACATTTTCTTACCTCTCCATTCTACACATTGGCTTTCTCAGAAATGCAGAAATATTTCAGCTCTATCCACCCCATTCTTTTTTTATGCATTCATTTTAAGTCATTTAGATAATATATAACTGCAATGAAAACTACACATATATATATTTGAGGCATGGTTGACTAGAACAGTACAGAAAAGCAGAAATGATGTCAAGAACTGTACTTGCTCTCCACGCCCCGAGAGGTACCACACCAGCTGCTAGTGCAAGGGCAGGACTGGGATAAATTGACAGTCATGTCAAAAAAAAATCTCCTTCATATTTTATTTGGAACAAACTGCAACTGGTCAGAATCTACCCATGGTAGATTATAGAGTCAGACAAAAAGACTGTTTCTGTCGTATTTTGTTATACTGCTTCACTCAGGATCCTAGTTTTCTTACTAACTTCTCCATTAGTGTATTATTAATCCTGAACATCATTCAAGCAGATGCTATGTTCTGTTCTCTTCCCCTGTCTAAGCCTAATATCGATGTCCAGCTGAAGTCAAATATGTTCTGAGTTTTTTTTTCATTTAATTAATAAAACACACAGCAAGAATGTCTGACTGCAATAGATCACACAAAGATACAGATCTTGCCATCAATTAGCTGTATTACAAACTCAGCTATGACTGATGTGGTCAATTTATTGCATTCCAGGCAGCTGATACCAGATCTAAGACCCTGAAGTACTCCACTTCAACACCACTCAATCAATAATGAACTTTCTTAGGCCTTCCCATTCTTGTCCTGCCATTCAGCACTAGCAGTAATAACCAAGCTTACTCCAGGTAATAAACCCCAAACACATGCAGACATCCATGCTTGCTATTTCAACCCAGGAGTGATCTGCAATGCAAGTCTAAAAAGGAAAACTATTTTCTGCTGGAATTGTGAGAAGTGAGGAAAGCCATAATGGAAACCAGCTCGCCCTAGGCAAAGTGGAAGAGGAGGGGGGGAAACTAGAGATCAGATGCTACAATTAAGGGATGGACAGCTGGCATTTTAAGGAATGTGGCTTATAAACCAAGAGGCTGAGTGGTAAAATGGCAGATGAAGCTCAGTGGACATAAGTAATAAGTGCTGCACAAGGGAAAGACCAGTCAACTTAATATTCACAAACTCCAATGGCTACAACTCAGAAGCTAAATCCTGATGGCAGCCGTTTCATTGAGATCCCCCTTCAGTGCTCAGCAGCCACCCAAATGCAACCAAGTGTCAGGCATTGTTTGTACAGAACTGAAGAACAAAACAGAAGATATCATGAAACTGCCTGAGTCCCGAGTGGCAGATGTAGTTCTTGTCCCCAAATCTCAAAGAGAGTCCAAAGATCCAGACAAGGCTCAGGAGGAGATTGCGGCACGTGTCTACACCAGCATTTTGGGTCAGATCAAAAGAAGCGCTTTTGAAACTCATCTCCCAGTCACTGCAGCTTCACACATGGCGTCTCTGAGCCTTCTTGGGTCACAAGCTGGACTCTCTGACCAAAGCTAAACAAGGAGACGGCCACTACCTCACCAAATCCTAACTAGCCTGGTCCACAAGAATAGGTTAACATCAGTAGACGCAAACTTCTGTGAAATACAGGTAAAGACAGGCATTGAGTCCTAATTCGCTTGACAAATCCCATCCTAATCCACCATACTCTTTGATGAGGGCACAGCCAAAGCTGAGAGGAGGTGCTGAATATCTTCTTCCTGGCAAGAACCTAATAAAAATAGGACACCACGTTCTGGGGAAGACCTAAGTCCCCCACAAGGATAGAGCTCTGAAACAACATGAGTAGATGAAGAAGATGGAGTAACTTCTCTGGGTCTTTTCCCAAATGAGGTAAAGGAAACAAAAAAAGAGAAGAGACAGAAGGTCATTCTGCTTGAAAGCGAAAGAAAATGTTTCTTCACACAGCATCTATTTAAGCAGAATTCACTTGGGGGTAATTTGGGTGAGTGAAACCACACACCTCCCTTGTTACTAACCTCCTTCTTCCAGGATCCACCATGGACCACGGGCAAGACAGGATATTGGCCCTGATGTACAAAGTTTAGTCTGATCAAGCGGTTCTACTCTGAAAAATGGCAAGGGAGGTGAGCCAGATGGACAAGGAAATAAAATCTAATAAAAGGGGACAGAAACTTCAGAAAAAACTACTAAACAAGCAAATCTTGCCCTTCTTTCAGGGGCATAATCACAAGCTTCATCACCATGCCAGCAGATGCAGCAAGGGTTGAGAGATCCTTCATTTCAGTTTATTACCAAAACCTGCTATTCAGATAGAAACTTTTGCCACACATCATAACACAGCCTGCAACGCTTGCAGACTTACAGACCCCTGGGGACAAGCCCAGAGAGACAGTTAAACTATGGGTCCAAGTCACTACCCTTGAGCTATAAACTATCTAGGAAACAGCCTTTTATTGCCAGATATCTGAAAGAAAACCCAAAAGCTAGATGAAGTCACTAAAACTGAAGGCATTTAAAACTAGAAGGGAATCTGCCACACGACATTGCTGTGCTTCAAACCTTCCAATGTATTCTTCATCCAATCTTCTCCCTGAGTTATTATGCTTGGCCAATAAATACCTCTCATTCTAGCACTCTGATAGGATTTATGATGCTCTACGAGTGCTGTGCAATTAACAGATTTAGTGCCCGATTCATTTCCTTCTTCAAAGGGAGACTGAAGAAAAGCCCAACAGGAGATGGCTGGGTACTGTAGCTGTGGGTATATCATACATATACATGACACTTCCTCAACCACTACTCTAAGTCAGCACATCCCTACACTTCCTCTACATGTATCAAATCTTCTTCACTGTTTAGATTCCCAACTATTATTCATACTTCAGCTTAATCACTGAGGGGTTCTTTTCCAACCCTCAGTATGGATTTTTTTTACACACCATCCCACATTTTCACCATAATTTATCAATTGCCTTTTCCACTCCATTTCACTGAATTTTTAATCTCATTTCCTCAACTACAGTGTCTACAATCATAACACAGCAGCGACTTAAAAAAATTCAGCATGCTCCACTAATTTCACAATGTGTTAAAAGAGATAACAGAGGGAATGCATTCTTTCCATCTCAGCGCGATTAACTTGCATATCGGAGACAACAGTACACAGGCAAGGAGGAGGACAGGCGTTTCTGCGAAAGGAAGTCAAAGCTCTGTGATTTTACACAGGTACTGACCAACTTTCAGTGAGAGAAATGCCACCAACTCTTACATGCAAGACCGAGCATTTACCTCTTCCACACTTTTAATTAGCATTTGGCGGATGTTTTACTCTGCGTCATGCCGACAGGGCTTCATCCAATCCAGCAGCACATTTGTTTGAGGGATTATTACAGACACATCATACACCAATAAAACACGCTGCTCTGAAAGGAGTTTCAAATGGCACAACTTACCGGCTTGCTCCCAGCTGCAGTGTTAAGTTCTATATAATGTGAATGCTGAGCACAAGCTACTTTCACAAGCAATTAAGACAGACTACAAGAAGTACCTAGCTCAGCCTGCAGGCTATATAAGACTTGGCTTTCAGTTTTGTTCAATTACTTTGCCCTTGTCTTTAGTAAACAGAAATCCTTGTTTTACTTTCTCTCTACCACACACTGCATCTGTGCTCCAAATTCTATCCGCCTAATGCGCACAGGGCAGCCTTTGGACTAGTTTCACCCTATGCTGAAAGAGTTTTCACCAAAAGATCTGAAGGTAAGGTACATCAACGTAGTCATGTTCCTAAATAAACTCTACTGTTAAAAAAAAAAAAGGTATCTTGGAACTAAGTCTAAAATGTGCTCAAGAGTGTAAACAGGACTCCATGTTATCCCATTAGGATTTCAGTCAATTTTACTCGCCATAGTGCTACAAGCCAGGCAGTTTGCTTAAGTTGTTGCCGTTTCTGCAACCTTATTTCTAAAATTAAGTTTTACAGTACTTAACTCTAGAGACTAGAAATAGTCTAGATTTTATGATAACAGCTTCATTTTCAACACAGCAAGAGCTATTCCCGTTAAAACCCCCGGGTTCAGAACAAAGAGGCACTGAAGGGGAGGGAAATCCAATGTTGTATCATGATGCCCTCAAATGCAGAAGCTCATCCGCATGACATGACACTTACTCCAACTGCAGAAACACTCTCAGGCTTCAAATGCCGTGTGCACATAAAATGCCCAAACACTGGAAAAAAACTGCTGAGAGTCCAATATTTACACCAAACCATTCTCAGGATTTCTTACTAAATATTTAACTTCGTACGTCATCTCTAATCAAACCGAGTAGCAACAGTAATTAACCTGATTCTGAGAACCTTGGCCTTTAACTGAAAAGGCGACAGCTAAACTTTCCAAGCTTCAACAGAAGTGAAGTATTACTTTTTCAATAAGCTGAGTTACCTTATGTAAATCAAGGTGGAAGAACAGACCAATTCTATTGAATTTCTATACAAACCAATATTAGCAGTCACAAAATAAAAGCAGTGCCAAGGGGTTAACACTTTATGATGATAATAGTCGCCTGGAAAACTAGAGATTGATTTAAGTTAAGTATCATCACACACACACATCCTACCTCCTGACAAACCTTTCACAGACTACTGGTTACTGTTCATACTCTGTTTGGGAACAGAACAAACCAGCTTCAAGACGCAGAGTTTCAATTCCACATTTTAGATAATCACTAGGAGTTAAAAACCATCCAAACTAAACAAATGGAAGATACTCACATTCCCCATGTACTCTGAAAGTAGGTCCTGCAAGGCCTGTCGCACTGCATTACACTCGGCAACGATACGTTCCCGTCGGTCATCACGTGTGCAGGATGAATCAGCCATCAGGGCTGCTCCGCTAATGATGCTCTCCAGGCGTTCTTCCAGGGAAGGCCTAAAACGCTCTTCACTGAAGGTCGATGGATCCACAATAATTTGTTTCTAGTAAAACACAGGTTTTAGAAATTAGTAATAGGACTAAGCACTAAGTTACTGTTAAGTCATCAAGACCACCAGTGTTTACAGCAAACCCCTGCTCAGGTCTAAAAGGCAAACAAACAATTTTGGCACTGAGGATGACTTTCATGAGTAGTTTTGTGAAATCACTAAAAGGTTCCCCAGCAGATTACGTTGCTAGTCATTTCATCTGCTGCTCTGACAGCTAAACAGAACTTGGCCACAGGAAACCTCATTACATGAATGGCAAAAATCAAACGTGCCAGCACAAATAAAGTTCAAAGTATAGAACTCTCCTTAACTACATGTCAATCTGGACATGCCTTCATTAGTTAACTTGTCAGACATAATTATCCCATCATAACAAAAAGATAAGGAAAACATGTCCAAAATTAGCCCTATATATAGTGCTCTGTTGTCCTAGTTTATGCAGTCTGTCTTTTCACCATTATGCAGGTAAGTACAACAGTATTCTCAAAAATTCAAGTGAAACATCAACGTGAATGTTTCAAACAGCACAGGAATCAATTTCTCCATGGCAGAACACTACTACAGGTTTACCTTGACGGGGCATTAGAAAGCACAGCTCCTACCAAGAGACTTAAGGCTGAAACAGCAGCACTCCTGTACCTGCTTTTCGGGGGCCCAACACCACCATCCACAGAAGTTCACCAGGAAGCAGCAGTCTAGCATTCACCACCTTATGCCTGCTTTCAGGTGATTTAAACAGGAATGAAATTTAGGAGAAAAAAATGGGCCACTTCAAGGTTTGGTGGTTTGTTTAGGGTTCTGGCAGGTTTGGGTTTTTTCCCCATTTACAAGGGTGGGAGAATGTTGGCAACTCCTTATAAAAGAAGCTCAAATTCTTTGAAATGAGCTTTTGTGATCCTTTCATAGGCAAGCTAACTTCAGCAGCAGCATTCCAAGCACTACTTCTCCCAGAAGGCAGCACATTTCATCTCCCTACGGAAGAACAACACAGCACCCATGGCAGGGTTCGAATGTGGCACGTGTTCTCCAATACACTCCTCATTTTTCCTGAAACTTTCAGCCATGCAGATAATACAAAGGCAGTATGCTACAACTTCAGAACTGCACCATCAAAAACAGAAATAATGATGATCTTGTTATCTTTTTGTAGCCATTTAATATTTTACCATCACAGCAAAAACACCGGAGTGTTGGGGGGCAAGAATGCAATAACACTCAAACGTTCGCAGGAAATGAAGTGCAGGGATAACATCTGCCAGGAACCTGAGCACATTTGTTTTGTCAGTCTCCTTTGGCAGGAATGAGACACCAAAGCTATCGCACACAGCACGCACCGGAGCCAGCCTGCTGACCAAGCCCTGCTGCTATTAGAGAGTCTCACAAAGCAGAGGAACTAAAAGCTCCAAAGCTCCGTGCGAACAGCAACACTCAAAAATTCTCCAGCCATATAGCAGAGTTCATACAGTAAAACATGGCCATATATAAGAAATCACGCTAATAGGTTTGAGCTGGAATGGCCAATCCATGTACCTGAACTGAACTGCTTCTTCACTTCTAGTGCCCAAGTCAGTCCCTATCATTGTGCAGCTTCTGCCCCCACACACACCTGGCTCTAACCTGTGATCCCCTGGGTGGTAACCTGAGGCACTCTTAGGACTTGTGTGGCTGAACATACAACTGATGGAATTTAAGAAAATTAGGTTTAAAACGGAAATCATAGTCATAAAGATCACAACAACCCTGACGTCTTGTTAGCCAAGAGACCACATAGAAAGGCTTCACAGAGGAACAACTCAAATAGCATTTTATCTTGGTAGAAGAGACATGGCAGAGAAAGTAATGCAGGGGAGGAACAAGAATGGTAAGAGCAAAAAGGAAAAGGTGAGCAGTATCTGGCAAAACTGTAAGTATTAAACACCTTTTGAGTGATGGCTTTGCAAAGTTTTAGAGGCAAGTTAGTGCCGAAGTGTTTAAAATTCAGAGGCTGAATCAGTAGTAGACACAGAATACTAGCTTCAAAAGGAAAGTGCTCTCAGTAAAAATGCATGGCTATCCTGAATAACTTACTGAATGCAAGAGAAAGACTATGACAGATCAGTACAACACATCACAGTGAAATTACTTCATTCCCAACCAAAGATCATATTAAGCTTCCCACTTCATGCTCCTCTCAATAGGTAGTTTGGGCAATTCCAAATACATTATTCACTTTTAATAAGTCATTTCTGTCACCTGCAAGAATACATTACATAAATATATTATGAAATAATCAATTCCAAATAAACCAAGGGCTTACATCAAATGTAGCAGCAGGTTAACTGCTATTTCAGAGCTAGTTTAACTTGACAGCCTTCAATCACCAAGAACCGCATATGTAACTTTCTATATCCCATCAATTCTAGTTTGGAAAATGACTTTTTAAAAAACTAAAAGGCCGCTGTACACGAGACTTACTGTATTTCAGCAGAAAGTGATCTTTCAGGCAATATCAATAAAAGCAACCTGTGGCTAGTAAATCAGGTGACCAAGAGTCAGAGTTACCACTTTTTTTTTTTTAAACCACAAAGGGTTCAAAACTTACATCGAAGTTGTTCAGAGCATAAGCCAGCTCTCCACCTCCACCCTGCTGCTGGGCTGCATCATCTGATGCGGTCGCTTGAGCTGCGTTGGAGATGCCCGTGACCGCCTGCTGAAGCTGTTTGTAGATCAAGTCCCTGTTGGCTTTGTAAGCGGCTACGTCGGGGTGCTGCAGACAGGCCTGGGACGCCGTATAGAGAATGGGAACGTTCTTCTGCAGAATTCCTCTGGCTGCTGCCATTTGGTCACGGTGACCCACATCTTTCAATTCCTATTGGGAAAATTAAAGAAAAATAAAGCATTTGAGAACACTCTCCACATTTAACATCCACACCCTGTCCCCGTGCATCTTCAAGACGGGCAGGTTCTTTGCCTAGTATGCTCAAATTTAACTGTCTTCTGATCGAGTATCCTTACTCTTCCAGGCTCAACCAATTTCAAAACACAACAGCTTCATAAGGACAAACTAAAGAATTCAAAATGGCACAATTCAAAACCTGAGATTGGTCTTCTGCTCCTCTCCACAGCAGAGGACAAGCATTCTGAAAGATGGCAACACCTGTGAAACAGGACACAAAAGTTGCGAGCACACATTTTTCTCCCCACTCAGTGCAGTTTCCATTACATCTAAAAACAATTTAAAAAAATAAAATCACAAAGAAACCTAAATCTTCAAAACAGACACCTTACATCAAATAACTAAGAGGCTTCCCCTGCAATCTCGCATGGTACCTGCATGTGAGAAGCAAGATCATCTTGAATTTAAGCTCCAAGACTCGCAACCAGAACATTTTCTTTGATCACACCTAAAAGATGGAGTTTACTCTCCTCAAGAGACTCGGGTACTTAATCTTAGAAGAACAAATATATAATCTCATTCAACTTCTTGTTCATCTCCAATGAGACAAAATTAATCCAATGACTGTAATTACTGCTAATTTAAGATTAGTGAGCAAGTCCATATGTCTTTTCCCAAACACTCACTGCTACAATTTTCTAAAGCACCATCACATCCATTCTGGAATAGAAGCACTCTGATTAGATAAAGCTTCGGAGTCCAGCAAGAGCAGTAAGCTTATAAAAGGAAAAATGAACACAGTTATTAGCAATATCATAATTTTCAAGTTACCTCCTAAATCCTACAAAGGTGATGAAAACGAAGAAGCAGACTGCCTTACTGAGAAAGGGGAAGAAAGCATTTGACAGACTCTCCAAAATGAATGGGTAATAGGTGACCTCTGTAAGATCCACACTAAGCAGGGAGGGCCCTGCAAGCAGACTTACAGATTCACAGATTTAGTACAGCTACTTCCCATAGTGTGGAACAATCCATCACAAAGCAGTTTAAGAACATTTATTGCACTGCCATCACAACCCTACTCCCATTTACTGCAATCAGATTTTAGATACATAACCAACTGGCAATCCATTTTAGACTGTACCCAGCTTATTTTCAAAGATGAATCTGTGAAAAAAACAACCAACAACAAAAAACAAAAAACACACACCACAGACACAAAAAAAAAAAAAGCCCAAGCAGTGTCAGAGGTACATAAGCAGTTCTGGTTTGTACATATCAGCAGAACAAACAAACAGAAAATGTTCTACAAGAATTATGTTATTTCTGATAAAAGGACCGCCCGCATCTCTGCTTTCTTTTGGAAACTTATCTACACAATGAGTCACAACAGTGGTGCTGAACAAAACAGATTTTGCACACAATTTAAGGTTAAGCACAAACTATCCAAACACAAAACATGCATTAACAAACAGGATTTTAAAGCCCTTCTCAAACAGGCATTTTGGTGCAACACTAACCAGTATTGCCACTCACTTTCTCGGAAGGAGCTGTGATCCTGTGCCCAGCCAGGACTTTCGCTCCCCGTTTAAATGGACACGTTCAGTCCAACCACGCGAATCACAGAGGCAGCGCCGTGTAAAGGTGTGGTGGCACAAGGCACCAAGTCACACCTCAATTCTCCTTCCTTACCCACACCCGCGCTGCTTCAAAATGGGAAGTGCAAGTCATGGGAAGAAGAATTTATGAAGGTACTAAAGCATTAATGTAAACAAACACTACTAGAACAAATTCTGTCAGAAGCAGTTCACAACAGCTGAGCTGACTTTCTGCTTAACACATGAGATCAAATTTCCTAAACACAGCGGAGTGCAATACAGAGTACTCGGAAATAAAAATAAATATTAGCGGCAAAGGCTCTTGTCTAAGAGCAGTAAGGCCGTCCTTTCTTGTAGAGACAGTACATAGAAGAAAGAGCTACACCATCACTATACCTGTTGTCTTTTGGCTGCCATTATATTAAGCTTGTCCACTTCTGGTTTGAGGGCTTTGTACTGGATACCCAAATCCTGCTCTGTGCCAGCATTTCGTAGTTTCAAGATACCTTCTTCCACCTAAAAGAACATATATTTACATATTTTTCCAAGTAATACAGTCCACAGTTCAGGAAATAATTCAGAATGTACTTCATAGCAGACAGAGAAAGCAATATTTTTCTGCCCCCTTTTATTTTTCTTAGAAGTACTTCAAAGGCTAATAGTACTCAGGGCTCAGCTGCTACTTCATAGTCACCAGCTACCAGAGACAGCCAAGTACACGCATTTGAAAGAGTACGAAGGAGCCGAGGGTTCTGGCAGAGCCTCGGCAGTAGCCAAAGGGCACAAACAGAATTCTCAGAGCGCTGTCGCAAAAGCAGGCCCAGGATCGAATCTCATTCTATTCCAAACTCTGTAAAAACCACTTACCCACCCTCTTGTTCATAGAAAAGGTTTCCTTAAATATTTCACATTCATTTTATTTAGTCTACTGGAACTACTCATCCCTAGTAGCTTTAAGGGAATACTGGCTATAAGAAAGCTAAAGTATTTCGTTAAGATGAAGAAAGCTGGTTACCACCTGCAGTTGCAGACTATACTTCGTTTAAATATTAAAAGTTCAGAATAAAGAGCAACACGGTATTAAAAGTTACTGACAATGAGCATAAAAACATGTGACAACCACCCACTGTACACGTTTTGCTCAGAGGAGAAACCCTAAAAACCTCGCTGCCCCAGAAGCAAGTCGCTGGCAGTGCACACACCGGGGTCAGCTCACGTGTGTGAAATCAAGCCACAGGACAGAGCACACCGGGCGTGCCAGGCACAGCTGAGTGCATCCCAGCAAAGCACTTACTACTTTAAGCTGAACGAGCAGCTTGTAGACGTCTGCCATGTCGGCCAAAATCAAGAGGCGAGTAACAGCGGAGAGGAGGGCACGCGCCGCTCGGACCATGTTGCCTCGCTTCACGGAGGAGCAGGGGTCATCTGCAAACTCCCCCGAAGCGCTCTTCATCAAGTCACCTGTGCAAGAGGAGAGGATGATCTGACTTCAACACCACGCAGCATTTCTTAAGGGGCTGTAAGGATGCCCAGCAAAGCCAACCTAAGTCTTGAAAACAAACCACTTTTGCTCAAATACAGCCAGCAACTACCACTGCATGTAGCTACCTCTGAGTATGGTTACCGCAGGCTACCAGAGTGGAGGGGCTCGCAGGGAGGGAGAGCTGGGAAATAACACCTTGGTCCTTATTGCCAGTTGTGCAGGGGTTTTAACATGCCAGAATTCTCTAGAGAGGCAAAGTCAGCTTGCCTTAGCTATTACATGGAGGGCTGTAGTTATTTCATGAACTACAGCGTTTTCAAAGCTTAAGCAGAAGCTTTGATTTGTGTGCGTGTAGGAGTTAAGCAGAAAGCAGCAGAAAGTATTGTAAACACGCAAGGAAATGCCACAGCTCATGGGACTGTAAACAACTCCGAGCGATGACCTGGCTGGATATGCATTCAAAGCCAGGCACTGCTTAGTAAAACGCTTCAACATTTCATAGCCTGTGGGTCTGCATCTGGTGCAGGACGAAAGAATTTGGGTTTCAGATGGTAACAATGCAATTGGTTAACTATGAAAAGCAAAGGCCACTTTACACAGCTAGAGAAATTCCTCCACAAGGCATTCAGAGCGCATAAGAGTAATGTCTGCATACAGTCAGAGGAGCACATTTTGGATTTCTCCTTTTTCTTTCCGAGGCAGCATTTTGCTTCCAGTAGCACAGTTCCTACACAGCAGCAAGTTTTGGAAACCACATTATTATTCTTGGATCTCTTTGCATTTCAGAAACACTTGGTGAATAACTAGGATTTAGTTTAGAAAATGCTAGGTACTCAAGGCCAAAGATTTGTGGGCATCTGGAGAGGACCAGAAAGCAGGTAAACTGTGTTACAACTAACTGTCGTGTCAGAGGCTTCCTAAACCCGTACGAAAAAGCATCCAGACAGCCAAATGCCAAAACAGAAATAGCACATCTCCGATCAGAAGAAAAGAACCTCAAACAGTGCCTCACAAGTGAAAGCTGCCAGTGACTCCCAGGGAGCCCACTACCAAATGGGGTTGGGCAAGATTTGCCCCAAAATGTCAACACGATGCAGGGGCATCATCCTGCCAGGGGCTTGGTTGTCCCACTGCTAAGTAATCAGTGCAGCACATCCCCCAGTATGGCAAGTGTTTCAATTTCATTTTAAAGACATCTTTTTGATATATTATTATTTTTAACTACTCAAGAATACCTACAACTGGAGAGCCTAGGGTTAACCATCCACATACTTACCATTAAGCAATTAATATCTCATCCTGGAAGAGCTTCTAGCACCCAAGCACTCTACACCTTCATAGCTAAATACAGCTCAAACACAGCTGCCAGCCTGTCCAAGCAACTACATCAAGATACTCAATTTTGTTCAAATGCTCCCTCCTATGTAACACCCTTCCATCATCTTAAATAATACGACGAAGAGTGGCATACAACATTTTAAGATAAAAAATGTGCTGCTTCAGTACTGTGACACACGAAAAAGGTTTCTGCTCAAGTATAGATCAACTATAAATATCAATCTAAAGCTATCCCCCTTACCCAACTTTTTGAGGAACACAACTCATTATTTTAACAAGTGTTAAGAGCCTCAGATTTTCAGATGGGTGAAAGACGATGTACCTCCAACGCTGAAAAGCTGAAACCAGCCACGAGATTACAAAACCCCTACATTACTGACACGACCCTTTCTTTACCCCTTCTGGAAGAGGCTAATAATAGTGAAATTAATGTCATCACCACAAGTATGAAACCTACTAACAATCTCAGGATTTAAGGCTATATGCCAGAACCAAAATTCACTACAAATATTTCCTCCCTTTTTTACTTATATATAAAATTCCCACATTTCCAGCTTCCAAAAGAGAGCAACGTTGTTTGCATTTATTTCCTATTTAGAGCAACCTACAGAGGTGGCCACTCACTTGAGCTGAATCTCTGGAATTGCTAACAAGGTTAAAAACCAAAATTATCCTCTACTCTTCTCTTCAAGTGCAACCTTGCAAGTCAGTCTTGAAATAAAATGCTATTCTTTTTCACTTTAACAAGAGACTTCAAATGATTTAGTGAGTTTCAAACAGCTTGTCAGGGTGTCAAAAGATAACCAGCTTCCCAGAATTAAAGGAAGATTATATTTAAAGTTGTTGCATATATTTTTTTTTCTGCAACTGGCATTCAGACTTGTTTTACAAAGCAATGTGAGGTAGTTATTTTAGACGGATTCAAAGGGTAAGAGGGAACTCTGACCTGACCCAGGTATGCTGTTGCTGCACTAATGTGGCATTAGCAGTTCAAATTGGATTCAGCTTAATCTTCTCATTTCCAAAGCTGAACCAGAGGTAACGCAGCAAGTTTGAAGGCAGGATTTCAAGAGTTAAATACACTGCAGAAGAGTCAGATGATGAGGCTCAGATTATACAGCTGGTATGAATTCTTATGAGTAATCTGTTTTTCCAATATAACCTTAGATTTTTCACTAGATATTACAAGGGAACGATAATAAAACAGTCGAGAAAAAGAAGAGGCAACAGTAGCCATACTATGATCTCGTCAATAAAGCACTAAGAATTCAATTAAATCTAATGGAACAGAGCCCATTTCAGAAATAGCAAGATTTTAGTCCTTCAAAAGAAAATTACCATTTTCTAGTCTCATTCCCACCATGCCCACAGGGTCTGATGGCACTTTCAGACAGCACTATTAGTCCTCCCCAGCAGTGCAGTACACGATGACCATGACAGGGTTTGCTTTATACAGACACTGATGGCACAGGAAAGCTGCAGAGAAGACAGGCAAGGCAAGGCAGGGAAGCCCTAGGACACACACAGGCACTGATGCTTTTTTCCTCACACTAGAAACCCGCAAACACTGAGCACCTTGAACCCTTCAGCACCTCCCAGCTCAAGGCCCATCTCCAGGGAGCTTTGCCAGCAGAATTAGAAACCCAAAGAGTGCCATCCAGCCTGCTCCTAACATCCTGCCACAGTTCTCTAGAGGCTGCCTATTCCCCACCAAGTGAAGGCAAGCACAAAACCAGGGATTCAAGACTACTGTTCTGGATCCTGAAGTCCCACCTTACCACTAATGCCACCTTCAGTGCCCACCATGAGCATCACAGCAAGTAGCCCTCGTTTCCTACTATAAAGGACAAGGCCTCGTATGTCCTAATGCCGTACCAACATGGGATTTGATACTTAGCACCAACAGCTTCTGGTCATTCCTTAATCTTGTTTTCAATTAAATCCATATACTGCCTACAAGGCTCTTGCTGCAATTTGCCAAGAATCATCTGAGCTCCCTTAGGTAACGGTTTGTCAAAGATGTCGAATCCTTGGCTGGAAGATTACTTCTAGTACAAGTGGCACACTCCTAAAATTTGTCTTGCAGGAAAACAACTGAGAACTCTTTGCAACCTTCCAAGAAATTAAGCTAACTGATCACAACAGCATTTTAAAGTTGAGTTTTCCGGGAAGAATTCAGCATTTAACTTCAGGTTAATCCACAGTTGGCCTCTTCCCTTTGCTTGAAAATCCTTAAGCCAAGCATCTTGCATGAAGTGCAGTTGAAAAAACATTTTACCCTTTCATAACTTGCCTCACTGTTCAATTTTTGAGAAAGCCTCACTCAGAAACCCAGGGTGGAAAGACACCAAGCTGAATCAGTAGGTTCACTCTCCTGTATTTGCAACCACGAAACATGATCGAAGTCCGTAGGATTCACAAGGCCATTCATCCATTCTCTCATCTCAAACCTTAAGTACAGGTTCAAGCTTTTTAATTGTAAGCTTCAGTTTTTGGTCCTTTCTGTAAAACTACCACAGGAAGAAACACAACAGTAAGAACGCAGCTAATCCCCTGGATCCTCACACTAGCATACAGACAGATACAGGCAGTTAACGATGGTCATCAGTACTCCAGGAAAAGAGAAATAGCTCCAGCCTGACCTGAAAGAAAATTCTTTCGTGACCTCAGAGTTTGCAGCGGGTTTCTGTGCCAAGCACACCTCTCAATGGCACCAGAAGCTCTGACCATTTCAATGTACAGACAGTCTTCTGAAGAAGGCAAAGTCCTACAGGGAGCTTAGAGTTGGGGCAATAGGACTGGGGAAGACCAGTATCACCCCTTCTATTACTCAGCAAAACTCCATGAGCAGAATTTAATGAAACAAACGCTGTAGGAATGCCGAAATACAAGATGCTCACATCAGACATTTTCTCAGTACTAAGTGTCTTCTATAACCACAACAGGATCTATCCTGAAAAACACTTTGGTTCTTTGTCTCCACTATTCTGTTCAAAATTTTATTTTAATAAGCTTTACCACTTTAAAACAAGTCAAAAGTTGAAAGCTTTAAAAGGGCCAGGAAGCTTACTTTAGGATACTTCATGAACTTGTTTAATATTTAAAGCAAGTTGTAATTTATTCTTACATTGTAAAAATCAGGAAGACTTTGAAGATCCACTTACATTGATTTAGTATGTAGCCGTACTATCATTCATTCTAAGTAGCTCTTTTCACTTCTTTGTTTTTACCC
Organism: Trogon surrucura; assembly: GCA_020746105.1. Lineage (NCBI taxonomy): Eukaryota > Metazoa > Chordata > Aves > Trogoniformes > Trogonidae > Trogon > Trogon surrucura. The sequence continues at coordinate 6,294,272 of CM036630.1, read as the reverse complement.
CCAACAAATGGGATTTTATGAACAAGTGTGCTCACTAAAATTGTGTACCCTTCTCAATCTTCTTCTAGCTAGGCTAAAAAAAAAATTTTAATTTTCTCTGATGAGACAAGTTATCTATTGTCCTAATCATCTTCATAACCTCTGTCTACATTCATTCATCTTTTTTTATTATGGTAACTAAACCGCTCCCTACTCTAAATAGAGGCATTATTAATTCTATTTTCCTGTCTTCTGCTGAAGATAAATTGTTCTATACATCTGTAACCCCACTGCTGCCATCAGACACACAGAGGCTGCCAGTTCATGATCAGATCACCCCAGTGCTGACCAAGACACCCAGATTCTCCTCTCCACTTTTGCCCCCCACTGCAAAAGGCAGATATAGGCACCATGCTCGGAAGCTTTGCTAGGCGCGTGCCCTGGCTTTGCATTACGCTACCCTCATTTCTCCAGTTCATTAATTCAACTGGTCTACCGCAATACTGGAAACACTTCTGAAGTACACAGGCTGTATATAAACACACATACGCTGAGAGTTTGTATCTCTGTGCTGTTATTAGCATTACTGAGAGCTGCAACCCTCCCCTGGGCATTGGCAGCAATAAGCCTTCCCTCTGTTGTATCTCATTTTTCACTATTTGCTTCTAATTTCCTCAAAGGTTTGTTTGGTTTTTTAATATCCTTATGAAGAACTGCGCTGCTAAATCCAATCAAACACTGACACCGTGACAGGGCGCAGAGGTTTATCCCTGGTCACGCTGCCCCAGCAGCCCAACCCTGCTGCAACTGCATCCCCACAAACGGCGGTGGGCAGCAGTCATATCCAAGCAAATTGTTCAAGTCTAATCATCTCCCTCCTAGCTTCTGAAAACAGACACAGCTATCCTCTCCATGCACCAGATTTCATGCAAGCTGCAAACAGCAGAAAGGGAGGAAGAAGTGAAACAGCATTAAGGTGAGAAATTATTTCACTTGGAGTCTCTCAGCTACGAATCCCACCTCCTCTGTCAAAGATCAACAAGAGCAGGGAGGTTTTAGCATCAAATCTGCGTGCTGGCACAAAGTCAAGCAGGGGCCAAGAAACAAGTGAAAGGGTCACCCAGAAGGTTTTTCTATCAGTCTCTCCTTCCTACCAGCTTCTCACTGTAATATGCAACTACAAAGTCAACTAATGGAACTTTTCGATCCCTCGCTCACTAATATCACTAGGAGTCATTTGAAGGTACTCTCAGCTGTGAGCAACAAGCACGCAACCACCAAGAATTAAAGGCTTCAGGACAAGGGAGTCTTTTGCTGTTATTTGCTGTTGTTAAATTAAGCCAACTCAATTAGCCCCTTATATTGCAGTCTTCTTATGTCGATCTTTCTTTGGTCTGTCAACCAGGCTCATCCAGAACTTAGAGCCATTTTCAACTAATATTTCATCATTGTGCAACTCCAGCTACAAACAAGTAATTAATGCTAATGAGTTTTCCTTTTTTTGCAGCAGCAGCCATCACCATTAATACCAGTTGACTGGGTTTCACTGAAGCACAGAAAAGGCTCATGACTGGAAGAATGATAAATGATTTATGAGCAACAATATTTACTTTAGAGTAAGCCAGCTCCATAGGCTTTTCTTACAGGTCTTCTCGAAGAAAGTAAAAGAGAAAATGATAAAAACCAACACTAGATGTGGGGGAGGAAGCTTGGAATATTTAATCAAGGTCCTCACATTCCGTTTGTTGCTGTTTACATTTTGCATATTCAAGACACCCAGCTCTGTCAAGTCAACACTCAGCTCTTCCTCCTACAATGCTGTTTTGTACACATTCAAATATTGAAAAAGATATTGACATATCTGAGATGTAGCTCCAGAACACTTATCGGCAGGGGTTGGGGAGTTTACATTTTAGCCTAAACTCAATTTTAAATGCTCTTCACAGAATCTGCTCTTCTACTTCTCAATCTCTATTTGGAACATCCAATGTCCAGATCTGCCCCATTCACATTATTCCTCAAGGAAGCCAGCAAGACAAGCCAAGAATCTACACCAAGGAGAGAGGCACAGTCATCAGAAGTAACAGCAAGAGGGAAATGGGAACAGTTCTACGTACTCTGCAAAAACAGTTTTACAAGCTATCAGGTACACAGATCTTACCTTGCTTACGAACATCTTCCACAGCCGCGACCAGCTCTTCTTTAAGGAACTGGCTCTCTTTTGCAATTTTGTCTCCTTTATCCAGGAAATTCTCTGTTGCTTGTTCAACTGAAGCAGCCAGAACATGGGCCTTTTTAGAACGCCCTCGTTTTTTATTAGAGGGGCCCTTGTTGCTAGTGTTAACCAGTGTTGTTACCTAAAGGCATAGATGGAGGGGGGGGAAAAGAAATAAAAATAAAAAACATTAAACAAATTAGAAGCTTATCAATTTGACAGCAAGGCTACATGTATTTTTTTCTAGACTGCACATCACTAATACCTGCACTATTGGAAGCTCCAAAGCTTAAACTCAAACAAGTGCTTTTCATTTCTCTTTAAACATTACCATGCTTCTTCGTTCCTTAGATGAGCATTATAAATTCCACTAAACTGCTTAGACATTTTTCTTATCAGCAGCAAACTCGAAAATTTTATTTGAAGAATTGAGATCTATTTGTATTTTTGATAAACTGCAATCTCAATAACAGGGCAGAGCTATTTGGCACCATGTAAAAAGAAAAAAAGTTGGGGATAATTAGTCTGGGGCAGTTCTTTGGGCATAAAAGACCCTAAACAAGGCTGCAGCCATGATCTGCAGCATTCTAGCAACACCGTACCTTTTCAGTCCAAACCAGTACTACAGCAAAGGGACTAAATGCAGAGCAAAGGACTTCCTAGAGATCATTACTTCCCTAAAATAACCAGAACTGAACTCTCACAATTCTCCCACAATCAACAAGTATTTTCAAGGTTTATGTTTTCGGCTGAAACCCTGCTAGGAGCTGGTCCCCAGCGGCCAGATGACCACCAGGTACTCTGTTTGCTCAGGATCACGATCCATCCCCTTAAATCAAAGGCAGATAGATGTCACAAAATGCACACACACTTTTGCATTTGCCTTTTTCCCCTCTCCTTTCTGTTGAGTCTAGGAAAATGCATACAAAGCTACTTCAGAGGGACATTAAACTACAACACTAAAAATATTACTACTCTGGAAAGCCCAAGGACTGCTGACGTAAAGGTCCTCAGAGCTGAATCCATCTTCTCAGCAGGTTGATTCAGAGGGGGAAAGCCATCAGCTGGGAATATTGTTGTCAGTTAACAGGGAACATTTGTACTGGATAGTCTCACTTCATCATACACTACAAACGAAAACAAACCCCAAGTTGCAATAAGGCAACTTACTCTGCTTTCCTTTCTGCATTTTGCCAGTAACATCACTCACAAATTTGGGATTCCCAGTGCAGTCTATTGTGCTACTTGAGGAACAAGTTACAAACACTGACCTTGGACAAAAAGGTTTTATAAACAAGTTTGCTCAGTTAAGTTTGCCAGAGTAGAACAGTTACTCATAAGAAAAGATTCCATCAGTAACTCCAGCTAAACAACTATATAGTAGATCATCCAACTGCCCATCTGAGTATCTCAAAGGAGTAAACGGCACAGGTATGAGCAGCAGCTTGTTAATACTGGAAAGTGAACTTTATCTTGCAATTTGTCCTTAGCAGGAGTTGTGCCCAGTTCATATTCTCATTTAAAAAACCTGGTATTTCAGAAAAGCAGTGCTAAAGAAGATGAGGTAACTGTCTCCAGTGCACATTCTCTTCCAGACCTCCTAGGAAGTTTCTTCCAAGAATCTTCAAGATGTCCAACATGCATTGCTTACATTTACAAGTCTTACTCTTGCTTTCCTTTATTCCTCAGTGCATTTCACTGGGCAGCAGACACCATGCAGAAATAAGCTTTTATTCACAAATCCAACATGAAGCATAGGCAGAAATTAAAAGAAAACATGCAGAACTTGTAAAAGACATAGCAAACGCCGTAAGAGCATACTCTTCAGGCGGAACTCGATTAGGATGGGTCACAAGGCTAATCTAGACAGGCTGCAAACATCCCCCCTTTCCAAAGGGAACTCTGAACACAGGTAATCTCAAAGAAAAAACTTGAGACCCTCCTTCTGAAGGCCACTGGCATCCTGGGGTGTATTAGAAGGGGAGTAGCAAGTAGGTCAAGAGAGGTCCTCCTGCCCCTCTACTCTGCCCTGGTGAGGCCGCATCTGGAATATTGTGTCCAGTTCTGGGCCCCTCAGTTCAAGAAGGACAGGGAGCTGCTGGAGAGAGTCCAGCGCAGAGCCACAAAGATGGTGAAGGGAGTGGAACCTCTCCCTTATGAGGAAAGGCTGAAGGAGCTGGGTCTCTTTAGCTTGGAGAAGAGGAGGCTGAGGGGTGACCTCATTAATGTTTATAAATATGTCAAGGGGGAATGTCAGGAGGATGGAGCCAGGCTCTTCTCAGCGGCGTCCACTGACAAGACAAGGGGCAATGGGTGGAAGCTGGAACATAGGAGGTTCCATAAAAATATGAGGAAAAACTTTTTCCTTGTGAGGGTGACTGAGCACTGGCACAGGCTGCCCAGGGAGGTTGTGGAATCTCCTTCTTTGGAGACATTCAAAACCCGCCTGGACGCGTTCCTGTGCGCTCTAGTGTAGGTGGTCCTGCTCTGGCAGGGGGGTTGGACTAGATGATCTTTAAGGTCCCTTCCAACCTCTAACATTCTGTGATTCTGTGATTCTGGCAAGCACTAAAGGCTTCATTGCTAGGGACTTTTGTCATTCCCAAGTACCAGTTTCTAAACGATACACATCACAGCTTTTTGAAGACTCAATAAATCAGCAGCCTATCACCCGAAAACACAGATGAGAAAGAGCACAACAGCAATGGAACAGCAGTTACTAATGGGCATTTCTGCATTTGCAGTTGAAATACTGTACCTGATGAGGTGCTGAAGAAGCACCACCCTTCCAGACTCCTGCCTACTAACTCTGTTACAACAGAATTGAACAAAAGCTATTTGTACACCTTTTTTCCATATTTAGTTTTGTTATGGTTTTGTTCCTGGAATTTAAGCTTCAGAAGTTATATAATTGAAATGATACATCAAAACAGGTATCACCCTTATGAAGGCTTCCCTCCCCCAAGCCCTCTTTTCCTCCTACCTGTGTAACAAGAGGCTCAAGTAGTCTTTCAACCGCCAGTGTTCTTATCTCCAAGCTTTTGGGGTCCCATTTGAAGTTGATGTTGGCTGCAGTAACAGCAGTCATTTCTAAAAGAGAAAACCTATATTAATACTTATTTTTTAATTAATGGTGTCAGAATGTACTTAAAAAATAAATTAAAACAGAAGCTATTAATCACACAACATAGTATAACCTTAACTTACACCACATGGCTATCTCCAGAAATCTCAGGTTTGGTTCAGCTGTTGATGGTTTAAAAATTTACTTCTTATAATAACACATGGACATTACCTGTATGTTTTGGTTAGAAAATAAAATAAAAAAAAAATCAAACAAAATCACACCAAGATCTATCCAGAAGCCTCAATATTTTATCAGAGCAGTGACAGAGGAGGCAATGTTTAATCTGCCCATCAGTGGTCCCCAAGCAATGAAAACAGACCTCACTTACCCACAAAGCAAGTAACGCTTTCCCAATTTCTGCTGCCTCCCCCCAAGGCCAGCCCTCCTGTGCTCCCAGACCGGCTCTGAGACACAGCTCAAGGTCTTGGGAGAGAAGGAAACACCCCAACACCAACAGCACCAGAAAGCTGCCAGCTTTCTCAGCTTCCCCAAACGCTTTGCGAAATCAGGAGCCAGGTTCTCTAAGTCAACCTACCCAATTCATTCAATTCACCTTTTGGAAGTACAATGGTAAAATATTTAATATAAACTTTATAAACCAGAAAAAACAGTTGGTTCATATTTAACAGCTTGCGTATCTGCTATACTTCCCCTTAACATTTACATAAGAGGGAAAGCAGATTTGCATGAAGTGATCTGTTAAAAGCTGTCACTGAGCTGTTCCTTCCCATTACAGTTTTATATTGACATCCCAATGGAACAGCAAATACGATTATGGGAAAAGTTTAGTAAAACTACTAAAATAGCTCTGCTTCTGAAATCAGCAGTCTAAAAATAAAAAATAAAAATAATGAACTATAACAAATCACTAGATTAACACTGTGATGCTATACAGGACAAAAAAAAGGAATAACCAGAACCATAATTTCAGCAAAAAATGGATGTCAAGTATTTACAGATCCATAAAAACTGTTCATACTGCTTTAGATTTAATGCGATTCCAGCTCCTTCTGCTTTGGGTTGCCCTCAAAAGTCAAGATTAGACTAAACTCATGTTTGTAACTATTTATTTATTTTAAATGAAAAAAAAAAAAGCCAGGAAAAGAAATACATTTCTGAAGTCCCCTTCCATCCCTCTTCCTAGCACCTACTATTGTAGTTGCTTTAAAAGCATATTAGCAGCTATTTTTAAATCTCACTCTGGACAGGGCATTGTCTGCATAGCATCTCAGCAGACAGATTGCTCTGACAGCACCAGATGTCCCCGAGCTGCCAGACGAGCACAACGTCCCATTATTTTTAAGAAGCAGGAGGCAAAGCACTAATTTTGGTAACCAACGATGTTTACGACACATACCAACAACCAACCGTTTTTTACCAACGCCGACAGTTCAACATGCACAAACAGCCCAGACAGGGCTGCTTGTTTCCCGTTGAAGAATAAAATCCCTCGGGCGGTTGAAAAGCTCAGCCTGAGAGGGCATAAAAAAGTCAGGGCTTAGTATCACCTGGCTTCAGTCAACAGCACCTTCACAGCAGGCTGATCCCCAGACATTACATGGGCTTTCTCACACAACAGGCACGACACAATAGATTAAGTACTCGCAGTGCTACTGAAAACACATCTTTGCCCTGAAAAGCCCACACACTGTCATACGCTGAAGTACAACTTCACAAGGTGCAAAGCAGGCACATTCACCTAACCTGCATTCAGCTTTCCACTTACACCCACGCTCCAAGTGCCCACACTGCTGGGGAGAGAGAAAACGTACAAAAGCTGAAAGCTTTTTTTAAAAAAAAAAATTAGGAAGAGACTGATCCAAGCTAGCATACCTATAACACTTTGGAGGGTTTTAAAGCAAAAAGCTTGACGGTGCAAATGAAGGGTCCCAGAGCAAGGCATGCCAGGCTGCAGCTCCAGAGACCCCCAGTGAAATGACTGCAGGTGGGTGGAGGATGGTCACCTCCTCCTCCTCACCCCGCCTCTGACACATCACAAAGTCTTGTAAACTCCCCAACTATCCTTCTCTCACTGTTACCCAGTTTTTCTTTTACTGACCCAGCTTCACGCTGGCTTGTGCCACAGCCCAGTCATGATGTCCTTCACTTCCGTTACCATCCTACCTTCAACGAGGAATTTCACTGTTTTATTCTCTCCTGACTAGCTCGGTATAAATGCTTCCTACGTAAGAAGCCAAGAAAAAATACGCCAAAAGCCTTTATGGTTTCTGAGAAACATACTCAGAGCTCTGGAAAGCCCATTAGGTTTCTAGGTAAAAGCTGTTTCTATATAGTTAATGCTGTTATGCTCTCACAGAAACAAAGTGCAGGACAAGGTAACCGTGAGAAGATACATTAAATGTATTAGTAGGATAATGAAGGCAATTCATCTGAAAGTACGTTAGTATGATAGTTCATGAATTGGCCAAAAGTAATGGTCTATAAAACCACTTAGTACGAACTTCATTGAAATTTGTCTAAAAAGCATAGGTCGATATCAAATACACTGTTCAGTAGCGATGATTTGGATATCATTTGTATATTGTAGTAATTATGTTTATTCAATTAAATACTCGAAGAATACAGTAGCAAGCCATAGCTTACAAACATGTGTGAGTGGGGGCAGTTTAGGTGACAGAAAGACAACTGCCAGGGCCACATTAAAGCACCGGTCATGAGAATGCTCCAGTTCTCTGCAACCTGTCTTGTCTCTGCAACTGCTCCAGCTCTTGCCTCACTGAATTCAAACACACCACCAGGCAGCAAACCAGGCAGCAAACCAAGCCAGTGGATGTTGTAGCAGAGTGCTTCATCACTGGCTCTTGTAAAGCATACAATGATTCCCACGATGCCTGCAGTAACTGCAACATCTCATAAAGGAAGCAGCCATCTTCTGGAAGATGGACCCCAGCTGCTGCGCAGTGTGGCACTGGTTTCACACTGCTGGGATGACCCTGCTGATATGGGAACGCGTTCCCCATGCCATAGACCCACCATGCACAGGACATGCAGCAGAGAAGTAATTTCAAGGACAAAACAGCCCAGACCACACAGCGGAAGCAAGCAAGCGACACTGAATCTGAAGTGCTGGAATATATAGAAAGACACCACCACACAAGGAGTTGTGGTTGCCCAGCCTGTGGTTTCATAAGCAGCAGCAGAGCTGCTTAAAAACCAATGTTCATCCTCCTACACCCCTCTAGGAACTCATTCCCATCTTCACATCACACCCCCTCTGCACTGGCACAGCTTTCCCCACGGCTGAGTGATTAACCAGATGGGGAAGAACTGATTTGGCTGGAGGGAAAGAAATCCATTTCTGCAGGGTGGGCTGAGATGCCCATCTGGTTCACCGTGCCACCACAGATAGCACTGCGAGCAGAACTGGCGATGGCGAGGAGATGGCTACGTCAGCTGGCACCATCAGCAAAGCCCCTCAAGTGGAAGCACAGGGCAAAGCTGGATGTCACAGCCGAGCTGACCCAGCTGCCACTGAAAAAACAGCATCTAGAGGAGCTGCTGCATGCTCAGTCACATGAAGCCCCAACCTTAAGCCATGCCCACAGTCCAGCACGTTAACTGTGCACCCTTCAGGTTACTACACTGCTCGTCATGGGGCTCATTACTGTCATATATGGTTCAAGAGTAATGCAACTATATCTTACTGGGGTTTAGTGCAAGTTGTGAGGGTAGGGAAAGAAGAGCATTTTTAAGAAGCCACTTTCAGATTTCCCCGCCGTCTCTGGAAAGTCCACAATTTCCAGTCAGCAAGCAGAGCCATCCCAGCACAACCAGCCCTTGCTTTATACAAAGGAATCAAGATCTGGCTAAAGATTGATGTTTCTGTCACATGTTACACCACTTTAAGCTAAGGCTGTGCAGTCCTACCACTTGCCTCCCCGTCACAAATCTGCCTTGAAAGGGCACCCACAGTGGCACACACCTGATGCAGTGAGCTACTCCAGGGAGCTAAAACGGTCTCGGAGTAAGCCAGGAGCTACAGAAATTACGTTGCCAGCTCACTGTCCTGAAAAGGAGGAGGCAGGATGGCAGCAGCACCAAGATGAGTTCTGTCCCCGAACCACCACCCAGGGCAGGTCCCAGCCCTGTTCAGGGGAGGTGAGAGCACAGACGGAGCAGAAGGATGAAGCAGCATCTACATACCACATCAAAGGAGCCGGTCTGCTCTGAACACACCGAAGGCGAAATGCAGGCAGCGCTCTTTCCGAGAGCCACAACTAAAGGTCGCAGTGTTTTTAAAAACTGGTAGTTCAAGGTTTTAAGAATAAACTTCAGATACTTACTTCCAGAATACCGGCATGCAAATAATTTCTAGACTTTAGCGCAGTAATGCAGCTCTGCAGCTTCTTTGCAGAAGCATTCTGAAGGCACTCAAGGCTTTTCAAAAAGCCCATGAAGGAGCACTATTTCAACAGCAAGCTCTGCACACCAACAGAACCACAGAAATGCCTGGTGTTCATGGTCCTGTTTTTCCAGGTTGCACCACCAAAGGCGGTGCTGGCCAGACGTCAGGCTCTACCGAGCTAGTGCGTTCAACCTGCTCTGTACTACGAGATCCTGCGGCCTCCTGACCTCTGGACCACAGGAAATCTCTTCTGGTTACACAGCATAAGGTTCAACTGCCCACCTCCTGTGCTGCAACTTCAGTCCCATCACTTCGTGCTGTCTGAAGAATCTTTTACATGCCATCTTCAAATTTTAACTATCCTGACAGGCTGCTTTCTAAAAGCTTTTAATTACACTCACTGTTCTCTTTCAGTTCTCCTTAGGGAAGACCATCCAAACAGTGGTCTCACTAGCAGAGTTGGGGGTCTAACCTGGGCCAAGTACAACAGACCACATACTTTTTTTGGATAGCATAATGCTCAAATTCAGTAACAAAAGAGTACAGCACATTTTATCCCTGGGAGGACATTCTCTATTTTAATGCCCTTTCTGCTGCCCACCCAGTCGTTCCCCATTTTGTGCAGCTGAATGTGCCCAGGCACAGTAATATGTACTTGATTACATTACTTTGCAACTTCTTTCCTATTTCCTTAAGTAGTCACAGTTATTTTGAATGATAATCCTGTCCTCTACAATGCCTGCAGCGTGTCTTTGGATATTCTGTGCAATGTAATGAGAACAGCCCTTATTCTATCACCCAAGTCACGAGGATGGAACGTGGCAGTATTCACCACACAATGACCCAGCTTCATCTTTCCAGACAGAAAAATGAATCAGCTTCCCTGTTCTAAAGAGAAACCTTCTGGTTTTGTTTGGTTTGTTACCCAATTACCCAATCCATCTGATAACCAGCAGGAATCCTTTATCCCTGCTGAAGGTAAAGACAAGACAGCAGGTAACGATCTGTGGGAACTGGAGATGTAATATACACCATTAAAACAAATCTGAATATTTTTGGTTTCAAGAAGTTTAAGGCACACTTCACATCAAACCCAGCTCACATGTAGGGGTTTCATCATGCCCCACTGGCAGCTCAAAACTCTTCTATATAACTAAGAGTAACCAGGGGAAAAAAAAAGTTTCATTCTTTCCTCTTTCCCTCCACAGTCTCCAAATGAAATTGTCTGCCCCATCCCACAACTCCTCTCAGTGGCTGAATAGCTGCTTGTCGGGGATGTTTGGTATATGTGATGCTTTTCAAGGAGGATTTAGCGGTGTTTGATTTAAGCTGTTTCTATTTAATGCCAAGTATACACAACTAAAAACCGAGTCATCCTCTTCTAACATAGCTCTCAGCTCGAAATTTCATTCAAATCTTCTCCACTACCAAAAATGCCATTAAAGTACTACCTCCTCAGAAATCCCTACTATTAGAATTTCACAATCTGAAATACTAATACAAACTCGGATGCCACATTGACTATATTCTTCAACTATCAAAACACTCCTGCCATTTCAGTATACTCAACTTCGCTACATTTCAGACTAGAGTAACCAGCCAAGTAAAAAAGAAAAAATTCCAGTTCAGGTAAGTCTACTTTTCACCAGTACCATTCCAGATCCAGCTCTCATGATCTGCTTTTACATTGTTTTTTCTCTCTGTTACTCTTGTGGAGAAGGCCTATAATGAGGCACCTGAAACTACTCATCAGAAAGTCTTGCACAGCCAGAAACAAACACTTCTCTACTTCTCCAGCTGTTCAGCAAATCTTTAGACCTTGCTACTGAGTTAAAAGACACAACCTAATCTGGTGACCATAAAAAAAAAAAAAAAAAATCAATAAAGTTTATAACTCTATTTTCTCTTCTACATGGGTGTTATCTCCCTGCCTGCTGCCTTGCTAACGAGGCCAGCAGGGTGCCAAAGAGAGCCCATCACCTTTTCCCCTCCGGTAGCAGAGCCCACCCTACACCACACTCTCACTCGGAAGGAGACATGGGGCACACCACCAGATTACGATGCAACACGTTTTCCAAGGCAGTATGTGCTACCTCCTCACAGCGTCCCAACTGCTATAGTATCCTAGACTCAAATAACTTTAATTCCAAAAACAGAAACACACGCTGCAACAACAGGTTTTCACACCTTCATTTTGGTCTAACCATCGTTAAGGGGATGGAACGCGTCCTCTGTGCAAGCAGCTTCATCGGGGTGTTCCTGGGACCACAGTAGCAACTTCACAACTACAAACAAACTGTTTTCTGGAGATGCCAGTGCTAAGAAGAGTGCTTTGCCTTCCACTCCACAAGCATTAGGCTCTAATCATTTTATTTTTGCCAGGATGGTTTTGCCTCTAAAGAGCTAGAAACGAGACTTACGACAAGCCAAATCACAGCCAGCATGGGATATCCTAAAAAAATGCAAGAATCAGACTCATGCTTATACCAATTTAACCATCCAGATGGATATCCCAGCACATCTCAACAATCAACTAGTTTATTTCTGCACAGTTCTCAGTTTCCAAGACTCAAGCAGGATTCCAACTAGATAAACAGATAGGGTATCATAGAGTATCAAGACGTCGTTTTACAAGACACACACACTTCTTAAATAAAAATCTCCTACATAGCCAAGACTAAAATTAATGTTCTAGCTGCAAAATTTTATATCTGGGAAAGGGAGACAACACATCATGAGCAGCAAGCTACTACTATTAACACAATGTTGGTGCATTTTATGTTGAAGCCCTGCGATTCTAACAGTCCAAAAGATAACTTTCAAGTAATCACTACATTTGTATTTCAGCTGCCAGCTCTTTGGATCAGGACGGCGACACTCCAGCCGTGCCAAAGGGCAACACGCCTGCATTTCACAGAGACAGTGACATCTTTCATGAACTTACTCGTGCAGCAATGATAACTTGAAACTCCCAAACCCCAGCCTTCTCAGACACATTTCTGACATTTAAGCCTATACAGATGGATAGTACTTCCAAGCAAAACAAGAGGAGTCAGCCTGAAGAGGAGATAGGAGACCCCAACCACGTCTTTTTACATCTGCTGGACCACTTCGATTCAACTCCCGAGAGTCCTTCCAAACTCCATGTCTCCACCCACCCTTGAGGTAGAGAACTATGTGCAGCTTCCCTAAAACCATTAGGGAAGAATGGAAGAACAGCTTCCTGTCATTATGAGAACCACAGGACCCGTTTCAGATCCTAGGGATACACGGTCAGTGAAGATGTAACAACTAGGCCATGGCTGCAGAGCATGGCTATTTGAACCCCAAACTACTCCAGCACAGGTTCTGATTACAAACCTTAAATTAGTAATGAATGCAAGAAGGGGCAACCTTTTAACAAATCAAATTTTGCCACAAGTATTCCTCAAAGAACAAAAAGTTTGTTATAAATTAGCATACTTTATCAGCTGGCACAAGAATTTGCCAGTGCTGCAAAAGTAATTCTTGCTTAGCTTGCAAAAAAACCACTGATGTCTGGCAATAAAAGGAAAAGGAAACCTGGGTATTTTTGTTCTGATCTTCTTCAGTACTCAAACTGCAATAAAAAGTGTTGTTTAAGTTAAAAAGTCATAAATAACCAGAATCTAAACCCACTCAAACCCTATTTTCATTCCTAAATTGACGTGTTCTTATGCAATACCCTTCAGCACTTTTAGCTGACCATCTCTTCTAAATCTAGACCTTCATTAACAATTTTTAAAATAGTCAGAAATGTAAAAATACTGGAGTTGTTTGAGCTGACACGCATGTTTCGGGGAAAAAAAAAAGAGACTCCTATAATTAGAGGTTTGATGAGACAATTGGCTTAAACGTGGAGGAAATAGACAATCTTGTATTAATAGACGAAATTCTTTCTCAACTGCACACCCAACACAGTAGCAACTAAAGACAAGGCAACGAAAATTCAAGGCACAGAAGCAGAGAAAACTATAGAAAACTTTCTTAATTTGCAAAAGCTACTAAAAGAAGAGCACCCAGTGAAGCGAAGGAGAACATGAGTGTAAAGATTCTTCAAAGTAATATCTTTTCTAAATTCTTTTCTAGGAAAAGTCATTTAGAATTCCTTTTGCAGTCCTTCACTTTGATTCAGGAACACTCTGTCAGTCTTATCTAAAAATTACAAAGCAGTTATTTTCTAAAGAAAAAAAGAAATAAAAAAATCCACAAGTGCTAAGGCCAAGAATTTCACTTCACGCTCAGAGCAACCTTCAGTGCCATCTCTTGGGTATAAACAATGAATTACTTTCACAGGAAGAACTGCACCATCACCGCACACCCCCAGACAACTTCAACTTGCAGCTCCACCAACACATGCTGCAAGTTAAGAAGGGGGAGAAAAAAAAAAAGAAAATTAAAAAATCTGACAAAAAAACAAACCCCAGGAAGAAGAAGAGTGAACACAAATGTACCACACAAGCATTGGCTGGATGAGTTAAACATCTTTTAAATGACTGAAAGTATCTGGAAGAGTATGTACAGCAGGATGCTCTAAAACACACCAGCTCCTGTCCCTGCAAACCATCAACAAGGCTGCAGACACAAGAACACACAGGGCACCAACTGATGAGAACTTTGCAGCTTCTCCAGAAGAGCAAAGCAAGTAATAATAAAAACACTCTGGTGCAATTAATTGTTGGATGCTAGTCAAAGGCCATAACCACCTTCTGTCAAGTATAAACTCGCTAAGAGTGAGCAGCCGCGCAGGGGAACCAGAGCTAAAAATGATGTGCCTGGACAGGAATCTTCTCCAGTCACTGCCTCAGCATATAGACGACTAACCAAAGCAACTTCTGTTTAAAAAAAACACCCAAATGTCACCAACACACCCACATTTCATAAAAGTAACAGGAAAGAACCGCAAGGTTTGAGAGGAAGAAGTCATTGCTTGGTTGGTCTTGTTGGGGGGAAAAAAGGGAGGGGGGGGGAAAGATTTTAAGCTAATAACACAGCCATTTACTGAATGGAAACCAACTTCTACCTGATTAAAGACATATTTTCTCTGTTCACTCCTCTTCACCCCCAGGAACAGGAAACAAGGCAAAGCTACTGAACAAAAAACAGATGAGCTAAGAAATCCTGTTCAATTGGCTTTGCACCAGTGCTTTGCCTCTGGTTTTGCTGAACACTGCGTCTTTCACTGATAAGCATTGACTTTTCCCTAGGCCCACAATAATATTCTGTAAAACATAATCAAATTGTCTCAACCAATTCCTGCAAACTAAGTAAAACAGCTTAAAACACCTGATGCTAAAGTATTGATGCATACAGACCAGAAATTAACTTCTTTCTTTCCTTGAGGTGATAGGCTTTTAACCATGCACAACTAATTTGTATTATTCTGTTTGCGACAAATAAACCTTGCAGCTATTTTTTTTTTCCTGCTACTGATTATTGCATCTTATGTCATTATTTTTTCTCCTGTACCCCAGCTGGGCAAGGGGGGGGAAAAACGACCCACATAATCTTATTGCACTCTTCACTGTAGCAGTAACAAAATAAGATTATTGTGACTGAGCACTCCACCAACAGTGGAAGTGCCACAGAGTAACAAATGAGGGGTATGTTTGCTTTTCTGAAAGCCTAACCCACACGCCACTTTCAGGATGCATCGTTTAAGGTTGGTTCAGTGTTTCCAGCTGTAACAGCAGTGGTTTGTTAATTAAACACATCTTCCAAGAAGTAGAAGTGGCAGTAACTACAAAGCCTTACTTTGCACAGAAATTTAAACCACTCTGGAGCTTTTCATACAGCCAAACCAGATCCTTGGATTTACTCTCTCAAAAACTATGTCATGTTATTCATTTCACTTGTACCTTGTATGAAGCCATTCAATTCTCAAGCAGGTCTCAAAACACAGAAGACATTAAATCACTGAACTGAGCCTACTGAACACAACAAAGGGACAGTCAGTCTGCAGAGCAGTGTCAGAAGCTGAGTAGAGCTCCTGCCAGCACTGGGCATCGGCCATGAGAGCTGCTGGACAAATTTGCAGAACAGAAGTCAGCCCAGGTTCAAACTCCTGTGTCAGGAAGCTCCCATGCTGCAGGAGCTTGGCACAGCACCTTAGGGAAGCAATGCTACTTGAGTCCCCTTTTCTCATAGTTTTATTGCTTGCTTTATAGCTTTCACTTTTAGGCATGGCTTTATACACTGCCAACACCCAAGAAAATGTTGGGGGAGGATATGGCGAAGGGAAGCCAAATGATTGTGCAGGTCAATACAAAGAAGGGTGGCAAGGGTCAAAAATTATGATCAGGGAACCGGAGGGGGACACCAGACACCACCCAAGAGCATCCCATCACTCCTCAAAAACATCAAAGGAGCTAGAGAATACTGCTCAGTAGCATGACAAGCAGTGAGGAATGGAAATTACTCCCAGAGTTCCTGTCTTATTCCCTCCTTCTGGCATTAACAGTCAGCGTGGCCAAGGCCAGATGAAAAGCTTGTAATCTGGGGCCTTTGACAAGGGCTAGACTAATAAAAAGTTGATGGGAGCAGACCAACCAAAACCTGATGAGGGTCATGGAGACAGGACACTAGCCTGGATGGAACTCTCAACTATGTAACCAGATCACATTAACTCCCCCATGAACAACTTGCAGTTCATTGTTCAACTTCTCATCCTTTAAATGAATAAATAAGTTTTAAGACGCTTAGACTCTGAAACACCTGGACATCAGGTTCTGGTTGAAATGATCTTTATGGTAAACTGTATATCAGGTTTATACGAGACTTGTCACTTGCATACGTGTCCACCGACCATCATGAATCCAAGATCTTGAGTAACTACTGGGGAACCGATCAGCATCCAGCTTGGTTTCATGTTCTCAGCACTGTTCCACTCTCTACTTCAGTAACTGTTATCCCTTCAGCTACAGCTGGCCTCTCGCTTGCTTTTTCCATTCACAGATGCCCGAACTTAAAGTCTTTCAAAAGAAATTCTCATGAGTCTAAATTAAGTAGTTGTCTTGTAAATTAGCAAAACTATAACAGAAGGGAAAGTCAGACTGGGAGATAACGTCCCTTCGCAAACTGTATTAGTTTAGATCTGCATATTTAATAATTTCTACCACCACATAAAGCACAGGTTACTCCTCTCTGATTCCACCAGAGCTATTTCTAAACACATGTCAAAGAACCAGCAGATGTTTTTCGTAGTACATCTGGGTTAATGAACAAAAATATGTAATCATGTTTAGCAAAAACACAGCTAGCTCTTTAAACTTAAAGCAAGGAGGAATTATGAATCATATTTAAGTATCAGATTTGCCAACAGAAGAGCCTATACTAACCCACTGCACACCAGAAACTGGCGTTAACACCGATTCTCATCCTGACTGGGAGATAACAAGCCTCAGTCACCCGAGAAGAAAGGCTGCAGTGACTGCGTTCCTCCTGCTACTCCTTCACCTCAACAAATCTATCTGCACCCAGCTCTGCTTTGCAGCACAGTAGGTCACTCTCAACAGTCATCTTTCCAGTGTAACTCCCCCAGTAAGGGTGCTGGTATACAATTTTGTGGGTAGGCTCTATTTTAAGTCTCATATGCTGGATCAAAATAGTATGAAGTCAGAAGGAGTAATTATCAAACATCTGCACTTTCTCTAAAGCTGCAACTCTGTTGGACCAATGCATGAGCTACAAACTCGCTGAACACAGCTCTTTGAGAACAGCTATAAAACTAGATTAGGGTGAATTCCCAGAGTAGTAAGAGATTCAAATCCTCAAGGTTATATACACTGAAGTTCCACAGCACAACAATTTGAGTAACTTCCAATTAAGGTACGATAACAGAAAACAACAGAAAACACCATGCTGGATCACTGTCTCCATATAGAACTGTGCTAACGAAATAATCAGTCCTCTTTCATTCATCGTATTTCCTTTGGTGTTCAGCAAACACCAGTAAAACCAAACACAGCAAGTGCTTTAACAGAAATATTACGGTCACGTAGGTACAGCCGTACTATCCACCTATAACGAGTAGACTGGTTTTGCTGCTAAATATTTTTGTGAGCTTAACTAATTCTCCACATAAGAAAGGTAATTTAGAAATCAAACAGTAACAGTAGATATAATTTCAAGGCAGGGCTGGAGCCCCACTAAAGTGTATTTCCAACTCAAATATTTCTATTAATGTGGATTCCTTTGCAAGATCAGCTTCTCAATCTTACAGCTGCAGAAGGAAGATATTCATGCTGCCGAAAAAATACAAATTACTTTTCTATTACATCTTTCAGCTAACTTTATCAGACCAATGGAAGCCCTATGAAGAAGCAGCACATTAATGTCTGCCATTACACATGTCAGCACGGAAATGCTGATGTTTCACAAAGCCTGAAAATTAATTGTGAGGTAAATATTTACGCTGGTATTTTAAATCATCAGTTTGGGCACAGGATTTCTAATCTCTGCCCGCTGTGCTCCCCCCCTGCCACCTTGTGTAAACTTTTAATCTCCGATGCAGAGGCCTATTATTAGAGCTGGCTGGGAAAAAAAACACCACAAAGACTGAAGGCATGTTTATTACGGAAAAGGTTAGAGCAAAGCCTTTTTAAAACAAAACCTAATAAACTTTTGTCTGTTTCTCCTGAGAAAAGTTTAAAAAAAAAAAAGTTTCCTTGATGTTTTAAAAACTGTTAGCCTGTAAATAAACAGTTAGTGACTCAACACACAGTTATGCCCTTTTTAAACCAAACATTTCAATTGAGCATGTAGAAACAAGTCCTACTGAACATTTAACATGGCCTTAGCACCCCAAGACAGACCACAGGGTACCTAAAAGACTGCACATATTGTAAAGCAACCTGGGCCTTCACCTCCATTTAAACACCAACTTCCCTATGAATCAACCCGGGAGCTGAAAAAAAAACAACCCACAGCCTTTAGCCGGGCTTGAAAGTACTGGAAGGCTGGTGTAGCCAGGACTGAGGACGTGCATCAGCCCAGGAGCGCAGCTAACAGAGCCTCTCCCACCACCCCCGCTTCCCTCCCCACTCAGCGCAGGAAAAACGCAGGAAACAAGTAACTCAAGCACCAAGAATACCTTTGGAACAATCCCCATCTCAAAAAACAAAAGACAAAGTGAGGAGGAGGGGAGAAAAAATAAAGAGGGAGGGGGGCAGCAAAGAGCTCCCAGACTAGTTCGATACAAATAACCCAGACACGCCCGGAGTCGTAACTCTGCCAACCGGACCGAGGACACGACCGCGGGGGCTCGCAGTCCAGACGGGGCAGAGGAGCGATCGATGGGGCTCGACAGAAGAGAGCGAGCGGGCAGGGCCAAGGGCAGACAGGCAGGGACCCGCACTCCGAGCCACCCAGCTCCTGGCGAAGGGGACGTGCGCCAGGCGCCTCCTGCCAACTTTCGGCCTGAAGAGATTTCAATGCGCTGAACCATCGTGAGCGATGAATGGAAGCCGGCCGGGGGCCCTGGGCACTGCCCCCACGGCCACAGAGGCAAGGGGCACGCACAGACCGGCAGCTGAGAGTCGAAACCTTTCCCTTCCTTTTGGCTGTAAAAAGTAGCAGGAAAAGTTCTTGTCCGCCAAGGAGAAGCACTCGCCTTGCCACACACCAGCACATTAGAGGTGGGCGTCAAAAAACGTGGCAGCGCCAAACTCGGGCGAAGCGCTGTTCCCCGGCAGGGGAGGTTCGGTTTCGCGCACTGAAACGCGAAAGGCAGGACGCTCCCTTCGGCTGCACCGCCAGGAGAAACTCTCGGGAGGGCTGAAAAGGGGGGCGAAGTCAAAAGGAGGAGAAAACCGGGGCCAAGACCAACTCCGCGTCGCTCGCCGGCCGGGCAGCCCTGCCCAGGCCCACCGCCGGGCTGCGCGGGGAGGAGCCTCCCTCCACGGCCACCGAAACTTCTCTAGTGAGCGGGCTCGCTGCACCTCCAGAAAACAACCCAAAACACAGCCAGCTCTCACACCCCAACCCCCGCCCCCCAAGCCGGCTTCTAGCCGCCCCGGCCTGGCCCAGCGCGGCCTCCGAGCGCGGCCGGCCCGGGCCCGCACCCCACAGGCGGCGGCGCGGCCCGTTCCTCTCCGCCCAAACCCCCCGGCTCCTCCTCCCCGCCTTGCACAACTTTACCGGGGAAGCAAAACGGTCGCTTCGCCGCCGCTTACTCGACTTCTCTTGGGCTCTCGGCCGCTTTTGTCTCCCCCTCCGCTCGGGCGGCCGCTCCCTGTCCCGCTGAAGGAAATCGGCTCTTCCGGCCGCCTCCCCCGCCCCGCCGTTCCCCGGCCCGGCCCGGCCGCTCTTCCCGGCACCGCCCGCCGCGCCGCCCCCGAGGCTCTGCCGGGCACCGCCCGCCGACAGGTGAGGGCGCGAGGGCGGGCGGGAAGCCCGGCGGGTGCCTGAGGCTCCTGCCCGCCCTGCCCTGTCGTTTGCCATTTACTGAGGGGACACGTCCCCTGACCCGAAAAGAGGAGGTTTCCCCCCGAAACCCCAGCCCCAAGCTTTCTAGCGGGGTTGGCCATGGTTTTTGTGTGGTTTTTTGTTGTTGTTTCTGAGGTAAAATAAAAAAAAAGAGTTCTGAAAGCAGCCTCCAGCCGTCAGCCGTCCGGGCTTCAGCCCTTGCTGAGGGGACACGTCCCATCAGGTGAAAAGGGGAGGGTTCCCCTCAAAATCCCAGTTCCATCTCTCTAGGCTGGGTTGGCCATCTTTTTCGGGTAAAATTAAAAAAAAAAATAGGTCGAAAAACCTGGCTGTGCTTTCCTCCGAGGTAGGGAAAGGTCTGTGGAGAGCTGAGGTGCTGGGGTTTGAAGAAAAGAAAAAATAATTAACAGCTTGGTTCCTCTTGGCTTTTGTGAACCGGTGTGTTGAAAACCCAAAGTATATGAACGTTCTTGAGAGCTGCTGCTTTTAGGAAAAGCCTTGTTTTTATGGAAATGTCTCTTGTAAGAATTCAGGGAAGAAGAAATCCCAGAGGTCAGCAGAGCCCCTCTCAGGAGAGGGGGGTTCCGGGGAGCCAGCCTCAATCCGCTGAGCTAAATTTGCAGAGGAGGGGGGTTGTCTTTGACCAGGAATTTGTGTCAAAGGTTTCTTTAAACAGTCTCAGTGAAGCCTCTTGTGTGAGCGTGATTGTTTTCATCCTGCGGCGAATTACTCTGGGATTTTTTGCGGTGTGTTTTGAGATGTTTTTTAATACAAACCTCTCCACCGAGCTCACACTTCCACTGGATTGTAAAAATGATTGAATAAATTCAATACATTTCATGACTCATTTGCCTGAGATACCCAAATCTACTGGCTCCATCCGTTGATATTAAGCAAAATACAGAGAGATTGGGCAACCTCCCAGGGAGGGAGGTGCATTCGAGGTGTGTAATTTAGCCCCTGTGTTTTCCCACAGGGGCGGTCCCCCAGGTCAGTGTCCTGGCGAAGGCACGCCGGGCTTCCGGACTGTGCCTTTCCCCCGGGTCCAACGGCATTAGCAGGACCTCGTTTCCTTTTTTTTTGCTGTAGTCCTACAAGCCTTTCCTGCAGGAAGACAGACAAGTGTCCTGCAGCGATTCAGATTGCATTTTTCCTTCCTGCAGGTTTAATCCAAGAAAGGGAGCCAAGGCAAGGACATAAATGGAAGGCCATTGTTTCACAATCCAGAAAGAAAACAAGGATCAAGAGTCCAACTTTGTCAGTGGGTGAAATTAATTGAAAGTGTTATCTGTAATTATGATACTGAGATAGATGTTATTAAAATAATACAGGATCTTCAGTGCCTTAACAAACAGGCTCTCTTCTGGAAAGACAGAGAAAACAGATTTTTTTAAGCTCTTTGTATTGCCTGCTTGTACCAAGCCGTTAATATTTTGGTGCCAGTTGCACCAGGGATTCAAACTACTCATTTCTGATCTGCAGCATACTCTCAGTAAAATCGAGTTTACACTTCAATAGCTTGCTTTCTTTCATTACTCCGTTTAATATCATGTCTTGGCCTCCCGTGGTGGCTTCCACATTCGGCAGTTCTGCACGTCTCACATCCTTTCAGGACTAAATGTCAGATTCAAAAAAAACATCCCTTTTAAAACTACAAACTCAAAGGTAGAAGGCTTGGAGTTGTGGAGAATCACACGTTCTACACTGCTCTGCTGAAAAGTGAAGCAAAAAGTAGATCAGCTGGCAGCTCTGTTGGTTCATGGAGCGAGTTAAAAGAGTCAGCAAACAAAAAATTAAATTATGTAAAAATAGAGCCAACTAGGTTGAGATTGGACTTTGGCTCTTAATTAACAGCTCTCTCTGGTACATGGTGGCAGACTCTGTCAACGAGACTAAAATGCAGGGTGTTGTTTAGACAGGCACCCAGGAACAATAGCTAACACTTCCCATCCACTAAATGTCATTAAGACAGCATCAGGCTGTGCTGGCAGCTTGAAATCTAATCCATTTTCTGAAATGAGTTAGAAGTTTTCTGCTTGACCCTGAATCTTCCTTTTGACAGTGTTTGTGGTTTTGTAATCCCATTTGCCTGTTTTTCTTTAAATGTTTCTCTCGCCCCTTTTCACTCGGCGAAAACCGCACATAAGCCCAGGTAGAGGACAGGCAAGGAGGGGCCGCCGCAGCGATACTGCGGGTAGGTTGTTAAGTGCATAAAATAAACAAATGCTCTCAGTCTCGCCTCTGTTAGGGCAATTCGAGGTGTAGCACGTCAGAGCAGAATGTGGTTGGCAATTGCGCATTCCTGGCAGTGTGTTCGCATGAGTCAGATGTGTGCACAAGGGCGAACCCTGCCTAGCGCCACCTGAAGACACGCATGTGGGTGTAGGCACAGCAGGAAAGCTGCCCTTTCGCTGTTGAATCTCTGGGTAGGTTTGTGCACCAAGCAAAGAAGGGTCTTGTTTTTGTAGCACCTGGTGTCATTTACACGGTTCTGCTAGTCCTAGCATACACAGGGTCTAAATTACACGCTTCGGCTGCAACTGGATTTTCTATTTCTGTGACAGGTTTGCTAAAATGAAGTAGTTGCTCCATGTGTCCATCGGTGCCCGTTTCAAAACGTGTCTTTGATCTTTGCAGTTTATTTTTTAAAAGAGTAGTTTAGCTTCATTATTTGTGAGAAGTGACTGCTGAAACAGAAGTGAAGAGTGCAAAGATGGGACTGCTGGGGCAGAAGGTGGTAATGGGGGAGTTAAGAGGAAGAGAAGGAAATAAAGGGAATGAGAAGTGGAAAAGATGTGGAGCAACGTAATGATGGGTGGAAGTTGCTGCAGGAGAGGCTGAATAGGCAGCAATCAACCAATAGAAAGAGGAGAAACTAAAAACATGATAAAGGAATCTGAGGCTCCAAATACCAGAGGGCTCAGACTATCGGCAAGCTGATGTCATGCTGTGTGGGGAGGACAGCCCCCGGGGCAGCCGGGTTGTGCCACCAGCTACTGGCTGCAGAGGAGAAGTTACACAGTGCAGACTTTCATCTCTGCTGTCTCTGCAGAGGTGCCTGTCCCTGCTGTGCCAGCGAGGGGACTGGGAGCAGAGCTGGGACCTCACAGCCAGGTGAGCTTTGCTATGGGGGCTACTCCAAAATGCAGCATCCCCTGCAGACAAATGGCTCCAATGAAGCCTGCAACATAGCAAAGTGACAGGATTGAGGGTCTGGCACAAACGGGGTCTCATGGATGTTGTGGCATCGGGTCCCGGGGGCTTCCCATGTAGCTGGGAGGCATCACCATTCCTGTTCAGAACTCAGATACATAAAGGAGTAAGATCATCCTCCAAGATCGGAATCAACATCCACACATCTAGGAAGCAAACCCCAATCTCCCAGGGCCACACATGCCTCAGGATTTCGTAAGCAGGGTAGAAACACATGTAGGTGGTACTTTTGGTGGGACTGCAGCTCTGCTATCTAAGCTGTGCGTTGTAGCCAAGTAGCTAAAACACCCACCTCAACGAAATGAACTTCAGACGGGGCAGAATGGATTTACCAGTGCATCTGCACCTACACTGGGGCTCCTTCTGCACAAGAACCAGACTTTGCTGTCCTGACTGACATAGCAATACCTCCAAGTTCGGCACAGGCAGTAGCAATGGGCGCTCACTGCTCCGGGGCTTACAACTGCTGCATTCACCATCACTGCCCACGCTCTTCAGGAAAAGCTGTCTATAGATACACATGCTGGTTCCTACTCGGGAAGTCACTGGATCCTAACTGAAGCATTGTCTCTCCTTCCACCACCAAGCACTCCTCGGGCTTCCAGAAAGAGAAACTCAGCAGCAATCCACAACGCCAGTGTGACCACAAGCACAGGGGTTGCTCCTACTGAGCAGCATCCCCCTCTGCACCCCACAGACTGCAGCACAGGCATCCTGAACAAAACAGGCAGAAACCGTAACAAGGAGAAACAATGCTGCCCCAAAATGCTCAGCATGAGCCAGGTTCAATGGTTGCTGCTTTCCCAACTAGGGAGCAGCCTCGCTGGAGTAGTTTGCATTCACCTCCGGTTCGCACAGCCTTTTTGTAATAAACTGTCATAGCCCCAGAGAAGGGAACATTCAAAAAAGCGCCCTGAGGCAATGCATAGCAGAAGACCGAGAATCCTACTGCATGAGTCACTGACCTCCACACACTGCATCTATTTCAGCCTTTAATTAATAAGGTTTTGCATTTCTATGGCACTTTCCATCTGGAAAGATCCTAAAACATTGTGAAGACTAAGGGGTACCAGCATCATTGAAAAGTGGTTCCTGGAGAGGTGGGACTGTGCAGGGAAGGAAAGCTTAGTCAAGGGCACTGGGGGGGAAAAAAAAATCTTTAAATGGAGCCTCTGTTACATTACTGAATATCTCATATCCGTGGAGAATAGACAATAAGATTTTAGTTTCTAAGGCATCGCTTGAATAAACAGGCATTGTAGATTGCTTTCTTTATCGAGGGGGGATGCAGCACAAAGCAAGTGCTTGGTGATTTTAATTTAGGCTGTTAAAGGACCACAACTTAAGCTGCAAATTTAAACCATCATTGGATCGAGGCTTTCCTCCTTCCTGATAAGTTATTCTCAGATGCTAGACACAAAAAGGAAGCTGATGAAGGAAACTAATCCCATGCTGACAGCACCTGACCGTATACTGGGAGCACCAAACTCCCTTTCACACTCCTTGCAAGCTCAGCAGCATCACCCGAGGCTTCATCAAGGCAGAAGCTGGCCCCAAGCACCAAGTGGAGCAATTGAGAAAACAATGTGGAAACAGTCCTCCTGTCCCAAGGCTAATGCAAGGGCAGCTGGGGCTTTGCTAAGCTGGCACGACTCCTTTTTTTCCTATTTCAAAAGATTAAACTCGTCGAATCGCTCTGCTCAGCTGACCCTCCTCAGCAGAGACTTACTTTTGACTGTGAGCAGGGCCTGGCTTTAGCTAAACCTAGGGCAGCCAAAGGGACTGTCAGCCACAGCTGGCATCTCTCTTGCTAAGCACCTGGCCACAAAGAATTTTCAAAGGAATGTTAAAATTCTCTTTTTCTCAGTGCAATTCTGGCCTATTTTCATCTGCTACTTTCTGGAAGAGATACATGGGTATTGCCACTGCTAGTTGTAAACTTTCATTGCTTCCCGAGGAGAAATTACAGACAAATTACAGACTAGAGCACTCTTTTAATGCCTCTCCTGCTCGGGCCATGTCAGCATTGCTGCATTCCCTTCTACCCCCAACACATCCTTCCCTAACATCTCTGAGGGATGGTAAGGACCTGCCTCCATAATTAACACATCTAGCACTACACTCAGTCCTCAGCGAGATGTATCAATGGAGTGCCAGAGAAACGCACATCCCTTTGGATGGCCACCTCCACCGGGTGTCTCTCTTGGCCACACCGCACTGGAGCTCCACCTGCTACGTTCACCCAGAGGGAGGGCCGGACTCTGTGCGAACGTTGAGCCCGTGATTGCACAACATCTGATAGTCCCTGCCCCGTGTGCTGCTAACTCGCACACATCGCTCCTCTAGGCACATGAAGAGGTGATGCCCTCACCTCTCGCACGGCAGGCTGGCGTCAAACACCTCCAATCCTTCATGTTTCAGCATTTCTGAGGGGAAGGTATTACCAGCAGATAGCAATTATCCCTCTCCTGTGAAGAGAGAAATACGTAAGAGTGTTTTTTATACTGTTGTAGCAGCAAAGAGACTGAGGCAGAGCAGGATAGTGCTGATATCTCTGCAGGTCCAAGCTCATATCCCCACCATTCTCAGCTCTGAGTACAAGCTCAGGACTGCACTGCACCAGAAGGCCCTGAGGCTGGGTGGCTTTTTAGGCATTGAAACTTCATCCAGAGAGAGAAATCCTGCCATGAAGGTGAAAAGCATTGCTACTGAAATGCGATCAAAGACAGAGTTATCAACTTAAGTGTACTCGGGAGTTTCTGTTCCAGACAAGAGAATTATCAGCGAAGACAACGATCTTATAAGGTAGCTACTAGACAGGGAAATAAAAGGAATACGCTTCTTACTAGACAGACCAAAGTTGCTCCAAATTGCTGTCAGCTTGAAATATCTTGCTGGTAATTTGTTTTCAAATTCTTTCTCCCTAAATTTGATTTGTTGCTGTACAGTGGATGATCTATTCTGCACAGCATCTCAAAGAGCATTCCCGTTGTCCTCTCGCTGATTGTTTGTGAGCTATCACTGCTGGGAGTTGGCAGCATTTATTATAAAAAGGGACATCATCACTTGAAAAGCAGTCTGAGGTTGCAGTATCTGCTGCCATTACAAATAGCGGCTAAGATTACTGGGAGGAAAGTCCTAAGGGAAGAATCACATTTCTCCCCCATCTTTGAGGACAGGTGGTCCTGCAGCATGCCTGTACCCTGGGGTGGGAGAAGAATGGGGCAGCATTTTCTAAGATGACTCCAATAAATCCTTTTGCCAGGATCCTTTTTAACCAGGAGAAAAATTAGTAGGGTTTCCCACCTCCTGTGGCATTGTAGCAAGAGAACGAGCATAACACCCAGCAATTTTTTTTCCTGGTGATCTCTGATCTTTCTTATGTGAGTGAGGAAAAGACTCCCTTATGAAGAATCCTGCTGAGTTGAATCACATCTCCTATGTGGTATGTCTGGGGCTTTCCCGTGCCTCTGAATAATTGCTCCCGGCTCTCCAGAAACCTGGTCGCTGCAGTAGGATGTGTTTCTGCTCACTTTACACAGAAGTAGAAATGCAAAGCTCATCTCGCTTATTCATTTGGATCCATCCAGCCTGCGTGTGGCTGCCAATGAGAAGAGTGGTAGCCTTGCCCGGGCTTTCTCATGCAAGCACATACATGTTTCTTCTATCCTTTCCTTCCTTATCTAAACCTGCTCTGTCCAATTTGTTTAAGCAAATTCAGAGAAATTCCAGTTTAGGGATGAGGAGCTACCTTGGCTTAGTTACGTGGCTTTAAAGTGTGGGCAGAATGAATAGACTTGCCCCGGCGCGCCTGAGCCCGGCTCGCAGGGGTCGAGGTGCCAAAAGCCTGTCTGCATGGCTTCCCAGAAAATACAGGTTCTCACCTACCTCACGCTTACAGCTGTATTAGGTTAAAGGAAAAAAAAGAAAGGAAGACAACATGTACACCTGTTACTTATTTCTGGATCTTTCCGGGAAAGTATTGGCAAGTTTAGCATATTTCTGCTCACTAGCCTGCCAGCAGGACCCATGGGTGCCATTGCTGTGAAGAGGGCGCTGCAGGCACAAAATCAGGCACTTCACCCCCAAGAGCTCGAGCCACGCTTTGGGCAGGGCTTGGGTCTGGAGAGACCGGGAGAGTCTGGAGCTGGCGGAAGGATCACATTCCATGCGCTCAGGCACTAGAAAACTGAGAATTGTTGAAAATGCTCAAGAGTAGCAGAAAACACAGCACTAATTCAGCTGGCTGTAATTTTGCTGCACAGTTTACCCTGACATCACATCAGGGAAAGCTCCACTTAAGCAATTTTAACATCACTGAAGAGACTGAACTAAGAAAAAAGAGAAGGAACGTAAACCTCCCACTGTTGTTGTTTTCAGAAAGCAACAACAGGAAGAGCCAGTTAAAAGGCTTTGAGCTGTTATTCCTCCCTGGAAACCAGCCACGTAAGACACAGAAACCCTCTGAACTGTGTGTGCAGGGTGTCCTGCTCCGTGCTCACCGCAGGGTATGTGGGCCTGTCCCCAGGGGCAGGTCCCTGCAGAGGACTACCTCGCTGCCCTGGCTTGGCTGTCCTCAGCACTTGCTTAACTCTGCCGTGGGCTGTCCCTGGCAGACGACTTGACACTATGCCCTGTACAGAGCAGCAAATCTCCCAAGTGCCACTGCCAGGGCTTGGGACATCGCTGTCTCCCCAAGCACAAATACTGCAGTGGGGCTGCTCAGGAGCCAGTAATTTTTCCTCTCTGCAGGAGCAGGCTGAGCCTTTCCGAGGTGACCGAGTGCTGGTGTCAGCTGGGCAGGAACAGCACAAATCAATCTCTCGCTGCTTAAAAATATATCTGTATGTCAGATCCCAACCCTTTCCTCTAGACTCTTGTGGCAGAAATGGAGTTTTAAAATGCTCAATTATTTATAGCTGAAATACTGGCGGGAGAAAAAAAAAAAGACCAACAACCAAACTTCATTTGTCCTGCTGGAGTGGAGCATGCTGTTCCCATCACCCACTGCTGGCACAATGCCTGTGAGTAATGACATCTGGACAAGGTAATGAGGAAGCAGTAGTGCCCAAAAGCAGGGTGCAAGCACCCCAAAGCAGAGCCAGTTCACACAGGGACGTGGTCAAACCCAAATTATCACAACTCTGAGGTGTGCCAACTAGTGCTTTCATGCCTGAGTGTTAATTATCACAAATTAGGTGGGGTGGGTGGTTCTCTAAGTACAGGCTTCTTCAGGGAGAGAGGACAGGTTTTGTAGACCCACAGATGCTGTGTCAAAGGGATGCTTTGGAGATTTCATAGCTTTTAGGAGGGAACCTGTGAGAGTTTCTCCAGAGGATGACTGTCTGCTAAACTTGCTTTTCTTTATTTCTTCCCCTGTGTTTTAGAAAAGCTGCTGTTTGCCTACGACCCAGTGCAGGGAGAGGGCATTGTGGGTCTCTGCCCAGTGAGGGAATCCAAGGTGAAGCGTGACACGAAGAGTTGCAAGAGCAGATGAAAGGAGCCAAAGATGAAAGACCAGGAAAGAAAGACAGCAAGCATCACATGACTGCTGGACAGAAACTGGAAGAATTTTGTGTGGCTCCTGAGCATAAATTAGGAATTGTGGCTGTGAAGAGTCTCTCTCCCTTACCAAGTTTCCCACTATTTTTGCCCAGTGCTCATGGGCAGGCAGTGGCATGGGGAGAAAGGGTGAGGAGGGATGGTTTGAAACCAAATGAAGTACCTTCTTCTGGCCTAAACTAGGCAAGTGAAGGGAACAACCAACTAAGGTCTCCTTCTCGCTCCTGGGGAATAGAATCCATCTTCCTTGGCTGGGGAAGACCCAAGACAGTCCTGAAATCCTAGTGCTTTTGCTCAGCTGTGTTGTGGTTCATCACTCTGAGCAGTGGTCACAAACCGCAAGGATGTTGAGAAAATACCTGTAACCGTGGTAATCCTCTGCAGCCACATCCTTCCCTGCTGCAGCCCAGGGGCTGGCAAACATGGGAGCCAGCCCTTGCCCCATAGCAAGTGGAGACTGGTCCTGCCACCTGCCTTTTGAGGGGGGCGGAAGAAAGTACAATCGGAGTGAAATACTCACCCCAGATAACTGTGATATGCTTTTGTCCAGGTCCAAGACAAGCCTTGCCCTACTCCAGCTCCATAGCATCCATCCTTCTTTCACAACGTAATGCTCAGGCACTTGGGAGATCGTGGGCCACATCTTCCAGTGAAACCAGTAAGGGTTACAGCATTGGGCGGCTGAGAAACCAGCAATTTGGCTTCCTATTAGGATAAAGCTATTTGATTCCTTCCCACCTCAGCACTGCCTTCCTGCATAGCTGTGTTAGTAGTAAGACCTGCACACAGAATATTAGGCATTAATGAGACAGGTGATTAAATACACTTCTGCTTAAATTCAGTCCCAAGAGGATGGATGGGGAACTGCCCTGCTCTAAATTAAGCAATAAAGTGGGAGAAAGTAGAAAACATGGCAGGAAAGTGGTTCTGTTTCATTAGCGCTCTCGTGCCTAATGATCCCAGCGCCTCTGCCCACTTCAGGTGCGATTGCAACGTGATTCTGCTCAACCTGCACAGACTCCGGTCTCAGCCTGCCACAGCCTCAGCATGGCCAAAGCCAGAGACAGGTGTTCGTGCAAAGTACAGTCAGAGGGGGAGGAAAAGGGCAAAACACAACTTTTTATTAAACTACTGCCACTCTCTTGTTCTAATTCTCTGTTTAAAAATCCATCTGTGCCACATGTTCACCTCCAGTGCCTCCTCTAAGCCACCACAGCCCTATCAGCTCAGCAGGGCAGGGATACAGCCCTAGGGGATAGTGTGGTGCAGAGCAGCAGCACCTATTTTTAGGGCAGGCAGAGCCCCACAGCTCTTCCTTACATTTGCAGAAGCTGTCTGAAACTCTGTACAGGTCTAGAAGTAGGGAAGTTGGGAAGAGCAATTGTAAACCCCTTCCAGCAAGAACACTTCACATCCACAGCTCTGGAAGGGCTCAGCAGTGCCAACACCATTATCCCCTCCTTACAGATGGGTTAAACCAAGGAAATTACTTGCCCTGTGTAACCCAGGAGAGCTGGGAATGCAACAATATCCCAGATTAGGGAAATCACAGCCCTTGGACCATAAATGAGTCATCAGATGTCAGCAGCAAAGGCTGTAAAATCAGAGTCCTTGCTGCCCAGCTGGCCTCTGTGGTTGGGGATGTCTCAATGCTGGCAAGTCCGAGATGCAGTCAGGACTGCCCAACCCCATGGCCTCTGCTAGCAGCTTCGCTTTCCTTCCAAGATCCTGGAATAAAAGCTTCCCATGAGCCCCACTAAAATCATTGAGAGCAGCTAACTCCAAACCATCCATCTGCTTGCAAGCCTCCACTGACCAATAGCTGCAAGAGCACACACAGGCATACTCAGGAGTAGCAGTGCGATGCCTGCTAAAGCGCCAGCATTTGTGCTCTTCAAAACCTTGTGTCCAGATGAAGAGGTCCCTTTTGATCACAAAACTCCTGATTCTTGATTGCACAGTTGCTAGTGTTCAAATCCCCATTTTCTCCCTTACTGCCTGGCACCGGGGCATTGTGTCCACACCCTGGCCCCTGCTGCCAGCTGTAACACAGAGACAGGGGACTGCTCAGCTACTCAGATGCAGAGCAGCCTGCTTGTAAATTTAATATTAGTTGAGGTTTGCTCAGAGTTCATGCCCCAGGTTGCAGTTTGATGGAGTTGAGCCAGTCCCAAGCACTCCTGATGGATATAAAAAGGATATGCAATCAGATGTGCGCTTAAGCAAGTATATTACCAAGTTAAATGACTTCAGTTTCACTAAGCTAATTAAAAATGGGACAAAGCAATGATCAGATTAAGGTCATAATTAATAACTCCATAGGTTCAAATTATCCAGTCACCAAATAAATGCCACATGTAATCAGAGGAAGCTGCGGGTGATAACTTGAGGGAATTCATGTCCTGCTCAAAAGCCTTCAGGAGGCAAAAGCTACCTTTCGAGTGGTAACTTCAGCTCACTGCTGTCAAGGAGACCTCCCTCCTAAGGGCTAAGTGTCTGCACAAGCCCAGGTTGCTCCCTTAAAGGCAATCAAGTGGACTCGGGATGTGCAAGAGCCCTTCAGTCCCCAACACCCAGCAGCAGAGATCTCTCCTTCTTCTCTTTTTGGCCATTTTAATGCTTTGATTTTTGTTTTTAAGTATCCCAATTATTATTTATTTTAATATAACAGCAAAGAATCAGACAATTAGTAGGGCCTTCTAAATTGTTCCAATGGCTTCTAAGATAGAACATAATAAAAGCAGTTTGTCTTCTAGTTTCCCAGTCCAGTTATAGTGTCAGACCAGGACACTGCTCCAGCAGCTCAGTGGGACCCTGACACATAAAGGACAGCTGGGAAGGTTGGGATCCATTAGGATCACTCTACCAGACATCCATCCCCCACATCATCCTTAAAATGACACCTGAAGACGTGTGGTGTGGGACAGGATGATGATTTTCCTGGTGGTCTGATCACTTCTGACTTGTACCACAACAAGCACCAGCAGCTTTAGCAGCGTGATGGAGCCAGGGCGTACCTCACCAGCTGCCGGCTCGGCCACAGGCCGGGCTTCTGCTGCGCTCAGCCAGGCAGAGACTCCAGTGCAGCCCCCGGCCACTTTCATCATGCCTTGGCTGGCTTCTGCCACCGCTCACTTTGCTTTCTGCTGAAAATCCACTTCCCTGGTTTTGCTGCAATGCTCAAGAGCGGGAAACATGGTTATCACTTGGTTCGCAAGAGAGCGTTTTGGCAAGAGCTATTGAGGAAGCTGCTGTAGTGGGTGGATAAGCCTGAGGGATTTTTTAGCATTAGGAAGGGCTCTGCTTTGGTGGGCTGTGAAAGACCCTTCTGGGGGAAAGTTTTCACCCTCCCACTGAAGCAATCAAACCACCAGGGAGAGGGCTGTGAGCAAAGGGCAGGCATTTTGTGAGTGCTGCCAAATTGAGGACCTCACAGCCTCTGGAAGCCAAAACCTTCAGAAGGGATTAAACAAATTCAGGGAAAGAAAAGCTTCATTAATACTCACTAAGAACAGGGCTCCAACACAACCCCAGCTTTAGAAACCTTTGGCCCCTCAGTTATGGCTGACAGAGACCCTTGACTGCTCCCTTGCTGCCTGAGCATGGGCTTTGGCTCCAAACCACATCCTTTTAATCAGAATTCGCATCCAAATTTAGACAAAAAAAAGAACATAATATTCTGTATAAAGCCTGCAAATGTTGGCAGCTGCCTCTGTGCTGGACTGGTACAGACCAGGAGCGAGTCACTGCCCGTGCCCTGGGACTCCTCTGTCTCTCCTGGCAGACAGAGAACAGACACAACCATAGATGAACACCCAGAGGAGCCCATTGCAACAGCCTGGCAGGGCTTTTCCCAGAACTGCTGTAAAACTAACATTTAGCTGTTGGCGCTGACAGAGGGACAGGCACGGCATGGGGATGCACAAGAGGGCCTGGCACGCAGCGAGTCACTTAGTCGGGTATCGCAGCTGCAGAGCTCAACACTATACCAATATCCTTCCCCAACACCCAGGGAGCCATCATGGCTCAGGGGAACATGTCACTTTCTTCCTAAAACAGGCTTTCTTCCCTTGGAAAGGTGCTCCTCAGCTATACCAGCAATGCCCTGAGCAGTAAAAGCCACAAATCATTGCCATGGAAAGCCACAACAGTCAGGTCTCTGAAGAAAAAGGTGATGAAGCCTACGTCACTGAGTATCCCAGCTCACACAAGCCTGTGCCACCCCGAGCAGCTCCAGGCCTGCTGGCCCTGGCACTGCAGAAGGGCTGAGCAGCCAGAGCACGGCCACCTTACCTGCAGAGTTGCTGCTTTGCCAGCAAGCTCACCTGGGTCATTCTCATGGCAACATCTAGGAGACAGTTTATTTTTTTCTCCAGGCAACCCCTTTTCTGCTGGGTTTCCTTCTAGCCTGGCAGGAGGACAGCACTGACACGCTCACAGCAGTTTTGCAGCATCCTCAGGCTTCCCAGCTGGAGCAGACAAATACCTTCAACATAGGTTAGTGATGTTCAGCCCTGTTATTCAAACACCAGACAACCAGGCTTCAAAAGGAGATAAAATAGCTCAGCTGGAGGCAGCATTCACTGATGTACTAACCTAATGTGCACAGCCACAAACCTCACTGTCCCTTTCAGCTCCTCTGGCACCCATTCCCTCCAACAGCCACACAAGGCTGGGCCACGTGGGGCACAGAGACCTCACAGCACCCCAACACAGAGGGAGGAGAGGCAGGAGCACAGCTACAGCACCCTGCACCACTGTCTCTCCTAGTTCAGCCCAACTCTGCTGAATGCATGCAGGGTGTTAGGGCCAGGCAAGCAAAGTATGCTCTCTCCTCACCTGGCAGCAGAAATCACCCCACTCTGTGCCTTAAGTAGGGGCTGGGCACTCCTTCTCTGAGCCATTTGTAGGTGCACACACAAAAGACTTCTCACCACAGCCACCTCCTCCACCTCAGCAAGGAGCAGCTGCTTTTGGTCCCTTAAATGTGATGTGGTGGTCATCAGCTGTGGGTGAGCAGCACCTTGGGATAACTATCACCTGGAGATAACCTTCACCTTGGGATAATTTTCACCTGCTGCTGGGCAGCTGCTCAAGAATATGCATTATCTGGATTTTATCTTTCCATGGGCAGACCACCAGCCCCAGGCTGGGACTGGGGAGGTCTCTGTGCTTCCCATGGAGATGTGTTTCTTCCACCTGGCAGAGTCTGTCCCTGGAGCCAAATGCAGCTGCCCATCCTCTGCCGCACCTCTGCACTGTGACCAGCCTCCAACATCGGCCAGGAATGCTCCAGAGGGGCTGATGAGATGCTGCGTCCCCATGTGTGGCCAAAGCCAGGAGCTGATCTCTCTAACAAAACCTGGAGATTACAGCCTCCATGCAAAAAGCAATTTATTTTGACAAATAAATAAAGCAAGCAAGATGCTTAGACGCAACAAAGCTCTTCTGAGTGCACAGTAGAAAAGTATCCATCTCTTGTCCCAGCTTCAGCAACCAGGGGAGAGAATATGCTTAACTGCTTTTTAAAATTAAATGTACAGGTGATTTGCTCGTGGCACATGTGAGTTTTGCCCTTCAGTACTGAAGTAATAGATGCACACCAGGCACAGGTCTGTTCCGCACTCACCACTGCTGGCATTTGCTGCTTCATCTGAAAAATTATGGCTCTTTAAAGAGCATGGATCACTAGGTGTCATGCAGGCACTCCTTGGAAGTGTCCTCCCCCTGCCATGACTGTCCACTTGCCAAGTGATGGGCTGAAAAATGCCAACATGCCAACAAATTTCCTAAAAATAAATAAAAAAAAAATGCCCAAATCCCTCCCTCAAGACACTATCTTAAAATTAATAATGATTTAAATTCCTCAGCTACTGTGCAAAGACAGGCAGGAATGGAACATCCAGACTTTTACTATTTTATTGCTGCTGGTGCCTGTAACCCCCACTTCATACCCCACCTACACCAGAGTTGGAGCAACCCAGAGCCATGGGGGTTTTCTTTCTGAACCCCCCATTTCTTTCTGAAACCCCCATTTCTTGTTGAATCACATCCGTATCTCCAAGCAGACGCTTTCAAAGTACTGCAGGAGCCCTGCGTCCTGCCTCAGCCACCCAAAAGCGGCCCTGCTACCTGGGCAAGACCTCCTGCCCTTGCGCATGCCAGCACCGCTGTAGGACACGCCACGAAATCCCTCTGGCTTCTAATCAAGCAGAAACTTCTGACTCCAGAAATATGTCCCGCTGTGGCTTGTCTTCAGTTTTTAGCATGGCTGGAGCTTTTTTCAAAAAGCCCAGCTGTGGGTTTGTGCTGTATTTACACTCAGTGATTTTAAGACCATCTTCTCGATTGCTCTCCAAGCAGTTGAGTTCCGACATCCCTCCACCAGCTGATGCCAAGCCCCGTGGGTACCGGCCGCAGGGAGGCACAGGGGCTGCCCAGCACCATCCCTAACCTGACTCAGCTCTTCCTTGCTACTTCTCTGAGATGCCCAGGGTGCTGGGTCTCCATCCTGGGATTTGGGCTTATTTGCATTCTAAATGTGCAGGATTTGGTCAAGTTAATGTTATAAGAGAGTTGTTGGAATGATCTGTTAGTGTGTGCGGGGTCAGTTTGTCCTCTTGTTGCTCAGTCTGGAGCAGCTGTAAAAGAGGAGCCAAGAGCAAGGAGGGTTTGCCAATTGCAGGATCCTATTGTTAATTATCTTGATTATGAAGGATACTCTGCTAGGTGACATGGCCACCAGAGGCCTGAGCTGTGGCATTCACGTCCCAAATCCCTGGGCCTGCACACGGAGGCTTATGCAGACCATTTTTGGGGCTTCAGGGCAATGGAGATGAGCCCCAAGCAGTGCAGGGAGGACCCCACCACCAGAAGGGCTTCCCAAAGCAGGAGATAAAGGTGTGGCAGACGGGGATGCTGGGGGCACCTCTGTGTCAGGGATCCCTGGAGCTGAGCCTAGGGATGCACCCAGCATCCTCCTGGGAGTGTTCCTGCAACATCCTGGGGCTCTGGCATGGTGTGGGGGATTTATAGGGGATTTATGGGGGATTTGAAATGTCCCTCCTGGCTGTCCTCCACCCGCAGCCCCGGGGCAGATCTGGCTGGTTCGTTCCCCTCCCAGACAGTTTCATAGCCTGAAGTTGCTGTTTGTGAAAAGCAAATGTTTTACTGTTAGCTAATCTGGCTTGTTTGCAAAAGCCCTGAAGGCTCATTTTAATTGCAAGTAAATGATTCTTAACGATATAAATCAGAGCCAGCCGAGGCTGGGAATGTTTGTGATATCTTGCACTGTAACCAGGAGTCAAGAAATGAATTACTCTCAAATTGAAAAGGGGAAGGTTTCCATCTGAAATTGGGCAAATATGAGACTTCATCAAGGGAAGATAATCACTTTGCGGGATAATAATGAGGCTTCAGCTTATCAGTTTTGCATGGAGAATCCTTAATATGCCTGAAGCAGATTTTGCTGCTGCAAACGGTGTGAGAGACAACTCAATAAGAAAGCTAATGGAGAGAGAAGAGCCGCAGCAGTCACGCCTCAGGCCTCAGCTCTTGCCCCCACCACCCCCTTCGCCCCAGCCCAGAGGCTCAAACCCACCCAGCTTTGGAGAAAGAAGTCAGAAACGTGAAAGCAAATCATATAGATTGCAAAGTGTCTGCCTGCGGGGGAAGGATCTGCTTTCATGGGTCCCCACCTCACTGTGCCAGCATGTCCCGTGTCTTATTGGGTGGGTTAAACATCCCGATCCTCGAAGAGGGTACCCAGCTTGCTTGCCACCATCCTACCCGGCTGACATCAGCAGGAGTTTTTCACTTGGTCTCAGTCAGTGCCAGCCGGATTAACACCGGAGCAGATAAAAACCTCACCGTGGGTGTGAGAAGGGACAGGGAGACGAGCCAGTCCAGGCCTGGCATATTTAGGGTGCTGCTCCTATTCCTCTCATCCACGGCGTTTCCTCAGCACAAGGAATGGATTCAAACCTGCAGACACTCAGCATCCCATTCCCTACCCTTTGCCGGCAAGGAAGCCTCAGCCGAGGCAGCACAGATCTGTTCCGCACGGCTGCGGCCACGGGCTGTCCCCAAGGGGGGTGACTGTCCCCAAAGTCATCCTGGCCCAGGTTCCTGCTGGCACCTGGCTCCTGCGTCCATACATCCCTCGTACCAGACAAGGACCCATCCTCAGCCTGGGAACTCAGCTGTGATTACTTT
The DNA here is from genome assembly GCA_020746105.1 of Trogon surrucura. Taxonomy (NCBI): domain Eukaryota; kingdom Metazoa; phylum Chordata; class Aves; order Trogoniformes; family Trogonidae; genus Trogon; species Trogon surrucura. The sequence goes on along the minus strand of CM036630.1, from coordinate 6,257,153 downwards.
ATAGTGCTGCTGATTTCCGATGAAATTAGGCGAAAGCTTAGAAGTGAGCCGGGGACTTTGTTGTCTTAGGATGAAAAATGGAAAAGAAAAAGAGAAACCTGGCCTGTTTGATTCAGTTTAGCATTCAGGGAAACTTTCTTTTCTGAAACTCGGGCTGAGTGTGACTCAGTTTTCCTTCCCAAATTGCTCCCATTGTTTGCATTGATTGCCACTTGCTGATGCTCAGGGAGCTGCTGCCTCTTTGCCTGGCTGCAAATGTCCCCTCAGAGCCGAAAAAGCCACCTGCGCACCCAGCCAGCTCCTGCTGCCCCGATAGGGACACAGCCACTCCACCACCCTGGAGCTGTGGGTGAAGGAGAACCAGGAGGGACATTTCAAATTTGCCCGTAAATCTCCTGCAGCACCCCTGAGCACCGGCCAGGGATGCTGGCACTCACAGTGCTGGGCTGGGGGACGCAGGGACCCCATCTGCCTGCTGCAGGGGGGTCCTGGTTGAGGGTCCCATGGGGAGACCAGCCACAGCTCGGCCGTGCCCAGGGAGCGCAAATGGGGCTTTGGTGAAGCATTCAGCAGCACGGCGGCTGTGACGTGTAGTGGAGAGAGGACTGTGGAGCAGAGCGGAGGGTGGCATCAACTCACCCCTGGCAGAGGAGAGCCCCAGACCAAGCCTGGTTATCTGTGTTAATCACCTCTGCCTGTGTGGTGCAGGATGAGCTGACCGAGCAGGGGTGCTGCTGGGATCGGGGCTGCAGTGGGAGCACTGTGCAGCCCCTGCACGGTGAGTTCGCCGTGTGCTGGGAGGGTGTCAGCACCAGCATGAGTCCTGAGGACAGGTGAGGCTTGTCCTGGCTGGCTCAGCTCCAATGTCACCAACACACCCTGAGGACCCACGAGGCAATGGCTCCCATCCCACCATGGCCACATATGAGGACACGAGCCAGCAGTGCGACAGGCCGGACCCAGAGCTGCTGCAACGGCAGATTTTTCACAGCAGAGCTGCTGGACTTGGTGAACAAAGGGCTTATGTGTCATGCTGAGTTTGCCCAAATGGCACCCAGCAACTTGCATACAATTAAAAGTGGGCTGTAATTGCCCCGACTGTAATATCTTGGGAGGTTGAAGCCAGGCTGGCTGGCACAGAGCTGAACAAGACCCTGGGTTTGCAGCCACCAGGGCCGTGCCAGCTCGTCTTGCTGCACCCTGACAGCCCCGCTCAGAGCCCAGGACACAAATCCACTTCCCATAGAGCATCTCCCCCAGGGCAGGGGTCCCGGCCCCCTGGGGGCAGCTGGCTGGGGAGCCAGTGCAGCTGCTGCTGAGTGAAGCTGCGGGTTCATTACCAACCTTTTCAAAACCCGAGCTTAAAAATAGCCCCTGCTCACACGGGCTGGCTCAGCTGCACGGCTGGTCCTCATCTCTCTCTCGGGATATAAATAGCCGGCACTGAATAGCAACGCTGGCCCAGCGCTTTTCACACTGCTGTGCAGGAGGGGATGGTGACACAAGGTCCAGCGGGTGGCCAGGGATGCTGGGCAAGCAGCCCGGCCAGGTCCCACCAGGGCGGGCTGAGGACCTGGGTGTCCTGACAGGAGCTGCTTCCAGCCAAGAGCTCAAAGCAAAATGCAGTCAGGGGAGCAGCCAGGAAAGAGAGACTGGTGCAAGGTTTGGGGTGAGGGATGAGGAAGAGAGCCATGCCCACTGACTGGGGTCTGCAAACCCCTCCTGGCCCCCCATGACCTCCCTAGAGATGGCCCTGGCAAGGGGAGCCATTTCTCAGCAAGCTTGACTTTCTTTTCACAAGGTTTCACAAGTTTTTGGGGCAAATGGGTGATTCTGTGGTGAGCTTTGTGGCAAAACTGTAAATTTGTAGTTTGCAGAAGAGGGATCTCCTGCATTACAATCTTTTGGTGGTGGTGGATGAAGATGCTCCCACATTATGTGTCTTCCAGCAAGCCCTGACAACAGGGCAGGATTAAATAGATGCTAAAGTAGATGCTAAAACAAAAGAAAAATATTTTTCCATTTTTATCTTCTACCAAGAGCCTGGTATCTAATAATGAAGGAGAGTCAGATGCTCAGATATGCTGTTATTAAATGAAAGAAATAAATGTCTTTGCTTAATCCACTGATAGCTATGAGACTAAACACAGGGCAAAAGATTTTAATACCTTTTCTAAACAAGTGGATGCTCTTGTTATCCTCCAGTGCAGCTGCAGCTTCCTCTGTCCAAGAAGCTCCTCAACTGCTTCATCACAGTCCCTCAGACTAACCCCTGTGTCCTGCCATGAATTCATCGCTACATCTCCAGAAAATGACCCATCACACAAAGGGAAGAGGAGGAAAAGTCCACGTGAAACCTGTTCTCATCGTGGCAGCGCATTGCATCCTTGGAACCAGATTAGTCAGTGCCACCCAGAGATGCTGTGAAATAACCCTGGGTGCTCAGTGAGCTAATCTAAGCAGGAGGAAGAATTCATGCCCCAAGGCAAGGCGAAGAGTTTCTTGGTTGTAAATGGTATTTTTGAATTGGTGGTGTAGTCTTCTCTGTGAAATTGTTGGAAAAATCTGCTCCAAACTCGGAAAACCCTCATATCTCCAGCACTGCCCATCCAGGCTGGGGCTTGTTCACAGAGAGCCACCAGCGATGGCTTTGATGCCACAGGCAGGGGCTGTACTGAAGTATGATGCTGGAACTGGGTGTCCCTTCCACCCCATGTCCCTCCAAGCTGGTGTTGCTGGCTCTGGTTGTGTCACCATGCAAAATGGATGAGGACAGCCTCTATGGTGACTGAGCCGATCGCTGCAGCCCTCGGGCTTGCCACCACTGCGTGGGGTCTCGCGTGTTCCCTCTTGCGTTGTCTCCTATTCGTTTCCATTGGCAGTGGAAATCTGCTCTGTGCCCTCCTCTGTTTAATCCAGAGAAGAGGGTGCTTAATCACTCGTGTTTCCTCCACTTAAACCCTACTGTATTTGGCCATATTGCCTATACCCTTTAAAAAGTACTTTTCCATGGAAAACAGTCATCTCATAGCCAGGAAAATGAGGCAAAGTTCAACTCTGAGCAACCCTGCTGAGAAAGGACTAACCTGGTGCCCAGAGTGGAAAAGGCTGTCCCAGCATATGACACTGAGAAGGGCCACGAGCGCCTCTAAAGCCAGAGATGGCCTTTGCCTCTGTTCCCAAGCCAAAAAAAAAGCTGGGGCATAGTCTGGTTTTGTGAGTCAGCCCATGAGTCACTGCTGCTCCCAGGGTTTATCGTTTCCTTGGGAGTGGGCTCTGGGCTGTTGCCCTGCCGCAGGCACGGTGGGGTGGGAGCCAGGACAGGGCAGGAGGGGACACTGGGGCCAGGCTCTGTGGCCACCCCTCCACAGAAGACAACTCTATTCCTAGGTAAGGCACCAAGCCAAAACAGGCCCAGCCAGAGTGACCCTCCTTTGAATCTCCAGCTTCTTTTAGGAAATTAAACTGGTTGTTACACTCACATCAATAAGATTATTTCTTTTCTACACTGGGCTTTTTGCCTCCACACAATTGGTGACGAATCATATCTTTTTAGCTAGTTAACTTGGCAGTTTATTGGTCTGAGCCCTCACCTTTATCAGATGTCAGTCTTGCTGAGCCAATGAGCATCCATTATGCTTCCTGGGCTCCCTGAAAGACCTCTGCTACTTATTTTTTAATGTGCTGAAATAAAGCCAGACTTGGTGACACAGCCTCTTCTGGAAATCACTGCAGCTCTGAGAGATGCTCCCCAGCTCAGTGGGTATGAAAAGCCTCGTACCCACCATGCCACAGCCCCAGGGGAGTCCATCCTGGGCAAAACTTGATCCTGGGTGATGCAGGGTCCTTGCAGAGCAACTGCAGAGGGCAATGAGAGAGGAGAAAGCTGCTTCCGCAGCTCAGGCTGCTCTGTGAACAGTCCCCATGTGCACACACACACGCCCACATTCTGCATGATGGACTCGGCACTACAATTCCTCCCACTTGTCATGTGCCCTAAACGATGCTCTTGGTACTCTGAGCATTGAGGAGATGTCATGGATGATGGTCCTCTGACCCCAGGTCCTCAGCAGGGTGAGGGCGAGTGGCCTTGCTTTGTGAATGACTGGAGCAGGAGTCACCAAGGAGGAAGAGCGGGAGTCACTGAGGAGGAAGAGCTGCCCCGCAGCCCCTGGTTACAAACCTCCTCCAGCCTTGGGGGTCCTGGCAAAGCCACTGTCCCTGCCTCACCCCCGGGTGAGCGTTGCCTTTTCAACACCAATCAGGAGCCGTTATTTATTTTGTTGGCTCAGCAAGACACCACCAGCTCCCAGGGATGCATTTTGCCTCCATGGCTTTTGGCAAAGCCCCAGCACTGCCTGTGCTACACGGTGAAAATGAGCCCAGAGCCCAGTGTGCAGGTACAGCTACAACTAGAGCTCTGCTCTGAACACCCGAAGTGCTGAGGAGTGCTACATTCTCAGGCAGCTCCAATGGGCCATGCGAAATGAGTGCCCATTTTCTCCTCGCCTCAATTCCTCACTTCCAAAACAAAGATGAGAATACCTTGGTACATGGCAAGGGAACTAGGAAAATCGAAGGGTTGTTTGAGAAAGACTCACAGACTAACAAGTGGCACATGGCAGTCCAGGGTGGAAATCAATACCCTCAACTCCACCAACCAGCACGAAACCCAGGTACTGACATGATGCTCCCTGGCCTGCATCCTTCACTGCCAGTCTTTATGGCATTCAGGAAGGGCTGGATCCTGCCATCCTCACCTTGGCATTTTTGGGCTGTATTTGTGTCTGCAATCCAAAGAAATTCTTTTAGGTTGGAGAGCACACAGAAGATCTCTTTTCCACCAAGCTCAGGGTTTAATATACGTGAGAGTATCTCCTCAGGTGCCGGTGCTGGGCATGCTGAGGTATGCAAGGGTTAATGGCACAGCCAAACCCGTGCTTGTGTTTATTTTCTTAATTTAAAATAAGCTTTATTCACAGGAAGCAGCTGGGTGTGTGGAACGAAACTCATCACTCCAGTAATGCTCAACACTGCTGAAGCCAATTTCAGGAGTAAATACATATTTTTAATGTATTTCTTTTTATGAGGCAAAAAGGAGACATGGCTGGATGGTGGAAAAGTTACCTGAGCTAATGGCTTAGCTGGAGCTCTTCCAGCCAGCCTGTTTGAGGAAATGGATAGTTTGGGGCTTTGCTCAGACTTTAAATGCTTCTAAATAGATCTGTGCTATTTACCTGCTCTCCCAGGCCCTGCACCAGTGAAGGGGACAGGTTCTACTGGCCCCGCTTGGGTGGGAGGAGAAGGCCAGAATGTGCTGAAGGTGGACCTGGTCATGGATGTGCTGGCAGAGCATTCACTCCTCTGAGAGCTTCATGATGCACAATGGCCAGACCACTAGCTCCTGGTCCATGGTTTGTCCACAGGGAAACAAGGACTTTCACTGCCAGGAAGAGACTGACCAGCTTGTCACCCTCTGTGGAGTCCACCTCTGGCACAGGTTGCCTGGAATCAGACTTCAGGGGGTGTTTAGAGGTCCTTGAACTTGCAGCTGGATCCAGAGTCCCTTGTGGATGGTGGGCTTCTTCCTACTACTGGCAATGAAGTCTGCAAGAGGTTTTTAGACTCCTCTGTGGCTTCCTACCAGCTCTGCACCTCTACCCAGGGCAGGAAACAGCGCTGTCAGTGAGCCAAAGTGATAGTGAGCCTTTTTGGTTCGGGCCCTGCTATGTCTAGGTAAGTCTATGGATTATGTGATATTCTGCACTTCTTAAACATATTGGGAGGTTATTCATAAGACAGAGGTGCTCTTGCTCTCCTCTTATTTGGAGAAGAACCTTTCAGCAGCCCCAACATCTGGCCCTGGTCTCCAGGCTGGCATTCCCTTTCCTCTTTTCTCACCCAGACCTCTCTTCTTCCACAACACCTCCTCACTCACAGAGAAACTGGCAATTCCTTTCTTGAGCACGTTAATGGAAACCACCAGCTCCCTGCAGCAGGAGAGCTTTGCATCGAAGCTGGCTTTGTGCCCAGGTAGTGGTGGGTGACCAAGGCGCGGGCTGGCTGGCCAGCAACACGTTGAAGCCAGCTTTGATGTGCTTTGCAGGAAGCTGTTGTGCATTTGCTCATAGAAACTACATCTCTTAAGCATCACGGAGAGAGCAAACATTTCAGAGTCTTGCTTGCACCTATTAACACGGGGCAAAAATCTGACAGGACTCTGAGTTTAGAGCTGTGTAAATAGAATTTGATGGTGCGAGCCTGCCTCAGTGATGGTGCTGAGGATTTCCTAATGGAGCTGGTTGCACGTGGTGGGAACATCCACCCATCCCACCCATGGAGGAGAGCCCTGTGCGGCGAATGTCACTCAGTCTGGCCATCCTGTGAGGCGGCTTTCAGCAGCACGACAACAAACTTTGAGCTGCAGCACGGATCTGATCACAGAGCCTGGGAGATGAAGGTGCTGGCTTAGGGAAAGTGGCTCTTCAGCTAAATTCCCCTGTGGGATTGTGTCCAAACAGCTTCAATAACCTTTTCAGCCCCATGACAGGCTACAAAATAAAATTCCAGTGATGGATTTAAGGGAGTGTGTCTTTGTCATGCCAGATGATGAAATAGCCGTGTGCTGCTTTCAGCTCCGCATCCCTCGCTCTGATGTGGCTTTCAATTAGCTCTGGCGTGGATTGGCTGCTCCTGCTGAGCTGGGAATGAAAGAGCCGAGATGAAAGGTGCTGGCCCCATGGCAGGTGGGCTGGGACTGCAGCAGAGAGCTGGCCTAGGGGCATGGGGGAAGCTCTCTGGGATCCTCGGGAGAGCCCCGGCCAGTGGCCGAGCCTTGCAGCCCCTCAGTGCAAGCAGTTGCAGGCTCCCTGCTCGATGGCTAGTTGGGGCAACTCTGGACAGCCAGCATCAGCCACACCGAGGGACCAGGGTGGGGATAAGCAGCTTTGTTGTGTGCCAATGCTTCCTGGATTCCATCTCCTGCAGCGTCTGTGCTTGGGAAAAGGGCAGGGACAGAGCAGATGAGGAGGAAGGGTGAGGAAGAGGAGCCAAGAGCACTGTCCTGGGGCACACTGTGCCTTCCATGGGCGTTCCATTTGGACGCACAAGGACTCTGCAAACTGCTCCAGTGTTCACGCAAGGAGAGCCAGCAGTGGTGTGCCAGGCTCTGGAGGACACATTGCATCCTCACATCAGCGCCCAAGCAGCTGCCATCCTGCTTTAGCGATGCATCCCAGCACAGATACTCAATGGCACAGCTACTCGGCTATCTGTTAATGACACTGCCAAGGAGAGCGAGCAGGGACAGAGTGTCCCAGCCTGCCTTCACCTCCTCCCAATTATCAGAGGAGACCATGAGTGCAAGACTGTGCTACTCTCCAAGAGGGTGCACTGAGCAGAGGTGCACACCAGGTGCAAGGCTCCTGGGAGCCAAGGGAGTAATAAAAAATGGTCTATTTGTCTCTTAGAAGCTGCTCTCTCAAATGGAACACTCACCCGACTCCTAGCTGGGAGCTCCTTGTTAAATGCTTGCCCAGGATGAGCTCAAACACATGGGCACAGCTCAGAGTTGCAGTCTCCCAGCACATCACCCCTCCCTGCCAGCACAGAGTTCACAGAGGCCCCCAGCCCCTTCTCCGTGCTGGGTGGGCATGTATGTATATGCAGGTATATACATAAATCACTTTTTTTCCCCATCACAGCATTTGAAGGGGGACCGCAGGGCACAGCATGGCTGTAGTGTCCTGGGAGACATGAAGCGGTGGGCAGGCAGGGATGTTCTCCCCACTACAGCTTCTGTGTCCTCCTCCACCTGCAACCATCATTACAACCCTGCCTATTCCTACCTCAACAGCCGTGCTCCTGAGCAGTATGTTCGGAGACGCCAGCAAGCAAATGGCCAGGATTTTGCTGCACCCACCAAAGGGATTCAGGGGAAATTCCCCAAGTGAGGAACATCTGGGGCTTATGTTCCAGCCTTGGCTTAGGGTTCCAGCCTTGCAGGAACTGGATGCTTCCTTGCATCCTGTTGAGCTCCACAAACATCTGCAGAGCTGGAGGTGAAACAGCTCAGAAAAGCCCCTAAACACTGGTACATGCCTGAGAGGAGCCAAGCAGCACGGCAGCAGCCGTCTGAGCAGCCAGAGCCCCAAGCTGAGGGATGGAAGGAGCCTGGGGGATGCTCCTGTGCTCCCATCCGTGGCACACACGGGGACTTTAATGAGAAATTGCTTGTTAATGCGTGCAGTGCTTTGTGATTATTGAGCTACAATGCGACATACTCTGCTGACACGTTACAGGGCTTAGAAATAAATAAAAGACAGACTCTTTACAGCATGAGGGGGGCTGCTAATCTGCCAGGGGTGTTTCTTCTCACTGGGCTTTGTGCCTTTTGTGTGCACATTAAGCATCAGCTGAAATGTAATTCTTTCTGCCCACTAATTTGAGGTCTGGGGTTGTCTGGTGCAGCTTGCTTCTTCCTTTTCCCCTGCACTCCAGTAAACCCCTTTGCTAGGGCTGCACCTCCGCTCTCCTCCCTGGAGTTTGCTGCACCCACCAGGGAGAACCAAGCATCCTCAGTAGCATTTTTAAGGACAGCACAGCAGTTTTCTGATGTGTGAAGCTGGCTGCCATGACACAGCGAAGCTGCCACTATTCCCAACCCTCCCCAAACACCCCACGGGGTCCTGCTGTGCCACCAAAAGCTGTGATGGCTCAGTGCAGGCAGGAATACTTGCAATAACCCAATAACTTTCCAAGACAAGCTGTGCCCACATACTCAAAAGTGGCAAAGAGATGGGGAGGGATGCACCCAGGCTGGACATGTGCAAACCAAGGTGCCCTGCCAGGTGGTGATGCTCTTCCCATCTTTGTGCTGCAGGTCATAACTGGATGCTCTTGGAGGCTGCGACACCTGTCCCCTTGTGTTTGCTCTATGATGCATCGGTGATTTTCCACCTGCATTTTCACAGAAGACCCAAGAAGCCAAGCAATCCAACATTTCCCAATGGAGGAGTGTCCCATCCTTGAAACAATTGACCCTGGGAAGCACCCAGACCGGTGTCGAGTGAAGCAGTTTGCCAAGGGTACAGAAGAAGCCAGATACAGCGTGGTGGCCTTGGTCGCACTGGGTTTACCTCTAGATGGGGTCACCTCTGACAACCTCGAACCTAACCACCTGGTGCATGTAACACCCTGGCCCCACACCAGAGCCATGCTGGCTTCATCCAGCCAAAACACATGAGCAATGCTGCTCAAATTATTCTGGGCAGCTGCTTGGCTCCCTGCTAAAGATAATATTTGAGTGGGTTCATGGAAGAAAACACCAGCATTTTGCTGGATGAATGCAGAAAGATCAATTTTTCCTCTCTTCGCAGTAAATGTAGGTTCCACTTGCTCCAAGTTGACCTAATAATTGTAATTCTAAATTAAATGTAAATGTATTGGCTGCTGTTAAAGGTCATTCCACAGAAAATGGCTATGTTTGCCTCCTCTTCAGATGCATGAATAATAAACATGTATAATTCACAGAATCATTAGCAGATAAAGATGTTTCCCACCTCTGCTCCCTAATCCTCACACAAACCCATTTTATATATCAGCAGGTAAAAGGAAAACTGTTTAGTCTATTTAACATCTATAGATGGGTCCATCTGCTATAAAAAAAAAAAAGGCAAGTACTCAGCATCTTTCAGGATCCAGCCCTCTGGAAATGAAATTCATGCCTTGCAGGAGGGAGAATGACCGCAGGTTATCCTTCAGGGCTCTGTGTACTTGGGTCTTCTACTCTCCTTGGCTAAAAAAGGAGGGTTTTCTGTCCTCTGCTAACCACTGGATATGAGTGAAGGTCTGTGAAACCCCGTTCGAACCCTCTCTCAGGGAAATTGGGGAATGAAGGTCTAACAAGGGCCAAGTGGAAGGCAGATATTTTCCCTAGGGTGAGATGGGTCACACCATGCCTGCATAGAGAGCTCCTAAAACTGAGAATGAACTCACCGTGGCTCAGAGCTTCAAAGTCAGTGGGGACTTTTCCACAATGACAACAGATGCAACAAGTGGGGGAGGACAAACCATAACGTACAGTAGGAGATGGCCCTTGGCAATAGGAGGACATGACTGGGCAGCCACCTCATGTCAGGCTGCAGCAGTGATTCACAGCATCCTCAAAGAACAGAGCCTCTTGTTGCCTCAGAATATCACAGTTTCCTCACTTGTGCTTGGGAGCTGAAATTACTCAAGATACTATGTTTTCCAGCCCTCCTTTACCCTATGTCTGCTTTCCACAAGGCTCAGAGAAAGGCTGCTCTAATGAGGACACAACCCACAGAATCACAGAATTGTTGGGATTGGAAGGGATCTCAAAAGATCATCTAGTCCAACCCTCCTGCAGGATCACCCAGAGTAGGTCACACAGGACTACATCCAGGCAGGTTTTGAATGTCTCCAGAGAAGGAGACTCCACAACCTCTCTGGGCAACCTGCACCAGGGCTCTGTCATCCTTACCTTTTCATGGAAGTTCCTATGCCCCAGATTGCCTCTGTTGCCCCTTGTCCTGTCATTGGACATGACTGAGAAGAGCCTGGCTCCATCCTCCTGACACTCACCCTTTACATATTTATAAAAATGAATGAGGTCACCCCTCAGTTTTTTCTCCAAGCTGAAGAGATCCAGCTCCAGCCTTTCTTCACGAGTGAGATGTTCCACTCCCTTAATCACCCAGCCCTACCAGTTAGGACCATGCTGCTGTACCTACCTCAGGCACATCGAGAGCTGCTGGAAACAGGACCTGTGATAGAAGTAGCACCCATCAAAGTCCCTCCAGCTCCCAACATACAGAACTAACAGCTACTTCAGCATAGCACACAAATGAGCAAAGCCTCCCCCTACAGCAACAAGGAACCACACTAACGAGGGAAGGTGTTTCAGTCTCTGCTTTTGTTACCAGCCTTAATTGTCTTGACCAGCCCCACCTGGGACCCTTAGCTCTATATATGCTCCAGCTCTTCCCTCTGCACCCCTCAGCCTGAGGTAGCTGTTAGTGGTGGTATGAGCTCAGTTGCTCTGTAGTGTTCTGGCTCTGTTCTCATTACTCTGGGTACTACCCCATGGAGCAGAGTAGTGGTGGTAACAGGTTCTTCAATAGTCTCAAACACAGTAAAAGGCCATCCTGAAATACTAGAAGCAAGGTCATAAAGTCCATCTGAAACCATCTAGGAGGTGGGACTGGAGGCAAGGCTGCTTACAACATGTGTCTGCACTTCTTCAGGAGACCAGTCAATAAACCAGGACAGCAGAGGATAAGGCTGGACACAGGTAGGACACCAATATGGCTTTAGTTGGTATGGGCATTCGAGCTTTAGTGGGGTTCCTGCCTGAGGGTGGGGGGGCTGTTCAGGTGGGGGGGCTGTTCAGGTGGGGCACCTGGGGTGCAGTAGCACTTAGTGTGCAGGTGGCTCTCATTGAGCTGTTGGTCCTCTTCCAGTCATGTCTGGAAAGGACTGTGGGCAACAGGGTACCTTCTTCTGTGTTGAGGAAAAGCTGAGTCTTGGTGGGCTTTCAGTGTGTTCAGGTCCTCCTGGGTGCTGCTCAGAGGCGGTGAGGCACCAGCTGTGGTGGTGTGATGTGGTAAGCCTTCGTGTGAGGGCTCCTTTGTGGAGTCACAAAGCAGGTGGTGCAGCCTGTGTCATGTTTGAGCTGTTCCTCCTGCCCTGGCAGCGTTTCCCAAAAGCTGTGGTGAAGGCTGGTGAGACCCTGGCACAGCTCCCATAGGCTGTGCTGCTCCATCCCTTGTGTCCTTCAGCTGGCTGCAGAGGTATGAAGCAAGGAGGGAAGTTGGCAGTCCCTTCCTTGGAAAGTGTTCGTTCATGCACTGATGTGTTTATTTGCATAGAGACATTTTAGGCTTTTTTGTTGTTGGCTGACTTATTGTACAAGTTCTCAAAGCTGTGATATTGAATTATAAATTGAGACACTGTACCCATGAAAGATTGCTCGTTGACTATAGGCAGCATTATCGAATATGACAGTCACAATAAATGCATGCTATAAAGCCAAACTAAATATGCTCTGCAATCCAAGATGTGCAAATCAAGCAAGCCGAAAAATAACCATAATAATTTTTCCCCCAAACAAATCCCGAACCTTGGGTGATGATTTTGTTTAGCTTTATGTCTTGGCTCCTCGGTGAAATACTCAGGCAGCAGATAATGAAATGACCTACTTTTGCTGTCTTTGTTCATGACAACACATAAATTAAGAATTATGCCCTTTCAAATTAAACTTATCGTTTTTGCAGAAATTCAAGTGTGAAACAGGGCTGCGGGTTGGAGGCGAGGGAGGAGGAGCTGGGTGCTGGTCTGGTGTCTGTGAGGGTGCTCTTGGCAGTGGGCACTGAGCTTTGGGGTGCTCCTGGGCTAGTACCAGCTGGGTGGTCTCTTCCCATCAGCTTCTCTGACTCATGAAGCTTTACCTCCTGGTGAACTTCAGGAGGCCTCAGAGGCTAAGCAGTGCCATTTAACTGATTATTTAAATAATGCTCTGGGTTTAACCTAAATGCTAACTTGAAAGCTACCATAAATGGGTGTCGTTTAGAGCGAGTGCCCAGGGAGACCTTCCCTCTCGGATGGGAATTGTTTTGCCTCCAACCGCATCCGATGTGCAATGTGTTGTAATGCTTTCTGACTGGGTAACAGCAAAATATTTGCTTTAATTGACTTTCAGATTGGGAGCATGGGCTGCAGCCTGTGGCGCTGCAGGGGGTGCGTGGGGTTCCTGTTCAGAGACAACGGGCTGCTGGACTGGGGGGAGCCCAGGCTCCCAGCAAGGTTTGAGGTAATATTGAGAGGAAGCTTAATTATTTGTTGGAGTAGGTGTTGTGTATGTGGCCACTGTTGTTTCTGAGTTGGGCTGCCGGGTCAGAGCAAGGCTGTTTAATAATGCTGTGTGATTTCCTGAGGATGCCAAAGGCATGAAGGAAGGTGGGAGCGTGATGCTGGGTGGCCCTGCAGCAGCATGCTGGCACGGGGCGAGGTGGGCCTCCAAGTCTGGGATAACTTCTGTCCTCTCCAGCCAGCAAAAATGAATGTAATAATCTCCAAAATCCATTGTGAACCTGAATGATGTATTTCCATAAACAAGAGGCTAAATATAGCACTTGGAGCTTTCTATTTCTGAGCCCTGCAGGCATGTTACAAATCTGTGCGTGCTACAGCTGTGGGAGTGATGGCAGAGTCCCTGGGGACCCTCCCGGCTGGGACTGCTCATCCAAAAGCCCATCCAGCCTCTGTTCACCAAGGTCACCATCAGGTGACAGCAGTGGGTTGGTCTCTATCCCTGCCAGAGATGGGCTCCTGTTCTGGGAGTTTGGTGGCCCTGGAGGTGGTGGCTCTGCTCCCTCTGCAGGCTGGCTCCTGTGTCCTGGTGGTTTGGAGCCCTTGGGCTTCTTCCTTTCAGTCTGTTGTTTCCAGGTGCAGCGAGCAATTCCTGATAAGCTTTAATTTCCAAAATTACATTCTTGATATTACAAACAAGAGGCCTGAATGGATATTCCTGCAGTGCATGGTAGGTTAAGTCATTCTGGCAGGTCCCACCTGGTGGCTGTGCCACTCCCGCAAGCCTGGCCTTCCTCCTGCTGGGAGCAGTGAGAGCAGGGTGGGATCCTCCTGGACTGCACCTAGACCGAGCTGGGGGTGGACCTGTTGCTCAGGACCACAGCTGCTCTCCATGCTGATCTCACATTTGAAAAAGACTTATTTAGGTCAGATTTTTTTTTTCCCTAGGCACATCTTCTGCCAGTCTTTGCTTGTCTGAGCTGTCTAATTGAGGCCCCCTCATTTGGCTGAACATGCTGTTAGTCTTATTGAAGCGGCTCTGGCTTGATTTTTTTTTTTCCCTTTTTGCAGCAGATTGATTTTCCTGCCGGTGTGATCTCTCCCCACTGAAGTCCCCATTGCTGCAAAGTTCAGGCTCCTCTTTGTTCTAATTATCGCTGTCTCTACACAAAGTGAAAGAGGCAAATGCTCTGCTCTATTTTAAGGTGTAACTCAGATGAGAACCCTGCACAGCTGGAAAGGCTGCAGGAAGCTTCTGCTCAAAGGGTCATCTTGCCTTGCCCAGAATCAAAAGAGCAGCTAGTCCTTGCTGGGAACACCCCGGGAAAGGCCATGTCTACCTGGCCAGGCTGTCCTCAGCAGGGAGCAGCATTGTCTCCCCTGGCTGAGGCAGGAGCTGCTTTTTCTCCTCTGTGGAAAAACTCGAAGCAGCAGATAACCTGGGGATGCTCCTCCCACATTAGACGAGCACAAGATTAGGAAGGGAACCCTTGCACAGGCAGTTCCAGGGATGCTTTTGCCCCAGGCTGGAGAGCAGTGCCCTTTGTTTAGTTATTCCTAATTCTCCAGTGAAGTCCCCAGAGAATTTGTCGGGTTTTTTCCCCTCTTACCAGACTGCCATCAGTTGCTGTTTCCCGTGATAAGATCAGGTAGTGGGAGCAACACAAGCTCAGTTGCTCTAACTCTGGGCACGACGTTGCTGTGCTGTTCTGGGAGCTGGCCATGCCCAAGCATCAGGAGATGTGCAGCTCTCCCCCAGCCCGCACTAACTTTCAGCTCTGAACCTCTTAAATCATTCCAGCGCCATCTCCCCAGAAGTGGAATGTCTGGAGAGCCAACAGCCCCAGCAGCCCGGGAGCAGGTGAGCTGTGGCACTTGCACCACGGGCACGTCCTCACCCTGGGATGGGTGACACGTCACTCTGGGGAAGGAAAAATAAAAGGGGATCAGGTGTTGAACCTGTTGTGTGTGTAGGGAGCCAGAAATAGAACCTGCAGGGATGGGAGTGACTCATGTACCTGTGAGGCTGGGAAATGGTGACAGTGTTGAGTGGGATGGGCTGGCTCCATGTCAGGAGCTTCCAGCTGCCCCGCAGGTGTAGGAGATCCGGGGCTGGGAGCGGGGTGATTCAGAGGCTGTCTCAGCGCGGGGTGCGGGGGGACGGAGCCTGGGAAGCAGGAGTCCCAGATGCTGCAAGTACCCGAGCAGCTTGTGTGCGCTCAAAAAGCATCCCCAGAGACTCGGCTGGACCCTGAGTCTGCTCAGGGTGATGCCATCCCTGCTGTATTTGCTTTTTCTAGCTGATGCTGGGCAAGCTTCACATGAAACAAAATAAAATTCAGCCCTAATTGCTCAGGGTTTTCTCTTTGTAAATGACACAAGCGGAGGGACGAGTAATTTGGGGGGAAAAGGCAGCCAAACTGGAAGCAAGTCCCAGCCAAGTCTGATTTGAGCCGAGAGCACACGAAGAGCCTGCTGAGTCCAATGGTGTTTTTCAAGTAAAATGCTCTTTTACTGCTAAAATTCAGCTGTTGACAAAATGGCTATTTTTTTTTAGTTTTTTTTTGGTCTTTGAGAAGGCTCTTCCTGACAAAATATTTGAAAGCATTTTAAAATAGTTTGCGTGGAAACATGGGAAAGCTCAGGCTGGAAGGAGCTGTGGAGATGATCTGTTCTGCCCCTCCGCCAAAAGCAAATCCAACCTGAGGTAGATCCAGCTTTCAATTTATACCTTATTTTTGTATTTTTATGTGCAAATCTGAATTTTTCATCTTGAAGAAACATACAAAATCATTGTCAAAACAGTTTAACTGAAACTTCCTTTGAAAGTAGCTGGAAAGACTGGTGTGAAAATAATTTCAAAATAAAACATTTAGTGATCTTGTTTGGATTTCTTTTAGTGATTTTGATTTTTTTTTTTTTGTTTAACTTGGAGCAGGAAAAGATTCTAACAACCTTCAAGTCTGGGGGTGGGAATGAGCTGCGGCTGAGCTGGCTTTCTCTCATACTCCCACTGGGGATGCTTTTGCTGTGCTGAGCCCTTTGGGCAGCCATGGGCAGTGACTGGTCTGGGGACAGTGGCACAAGAGCTACAAATCTGGTAGGTCTGGAGCAAACACAGCAGCTGGATGATGATGCTGACCATCACCACAGGCTTGGCCCAGCCCAGACAGTTCCCTGCTGCTGTGGTTTGGGCTGGTTGTCCCTGTCTCCACTGCAGAGCATCGTGACAGGTCACCAGTCCCTGGCAATGCCACTTGCTGGTTTGCAGCTCCCACCAGGTCCTTGCTTTCTGCCTGGTAATCTCTACTTTGATTGAAAAATGAAAGTAGGAGTTTAAACCTTCTTGCTGTGTAGGGTGAGAATGGGACTTCTAAAGGCAAAAAGACCAGTATATGCATTAAAAGGATCTGTATTTTAATTACTCTCATCTTGGTTGTTTTTTTTTTTTTCCTGTTACTAACCTCATTTTGCTTAGGAGTATAAATTTATGTTGGCACAAATCTCTATGCTAAAATATTTTACCTTGAGTTCTTAGAAGCTCTCTCCATCTGTGAGGATAATACTAAGTATTAATTAACTAGCTAATCCTATGCTGTGCTAGGAAAACATAAAACATGACATAGAAGCAAGTCCAAAGTGCAGTTGCAACCCAATAAAAACAAACCTGTCCTATTTCCAGGGGAGAAGGCTTTGGGATTTCTTTTTTTTCATTGAGAACAGCACTCAGCTTGCTTCAAATAGCTTCTTGAAGCTGCAGATCACTTTAAATCAGAACGAGTGAAACAAAGTGAGGCTGAAGGGCATCCAGGAATATACAAGCACACTTTTGGGTGCTTCTGCCCAGTGAGGCCAGCAGTGAGTTCTCTGTTATTGCCACGGAAGCATGTGTTGAAGACTTGGAGATCTGAGCTACATGCTGGTACATCTACCATAGACCAGGCACTGATTTTTTGCTTACTGACTCGGCTTCCCGTACGTGTGTGACTCTTCCTGGCTCCTTATCTTGGCATGTTGCAACTGTAAAAAGATCATAATTAGCAACAAACCCTCTCCCTTGTCAGCTGAGGGAGTTTGTCTTTGAAAGATAGCAAACCCCCTCCAAGAAGACCTGGGTCCCCAGCTCTGGCACTGGGATTCAGGTGGAGGTTGAGGAGGCTCCAGCATGAACACACACAAATTCTGAACTGGGTTCTGCCGAGCAGCCTCCCTGCTGTGTGTGAGAAAATGGCCTCAACTTGTGCCAGGGAATATTTAGGTTGGACATTAGGAAAAAAAATCTTCATGAAGGGATTTGCTAAGCACTGGAACAGGCTGCCCAAGGAAGTGGTGGAGTCACCGTCCCTGGGGGTATTTAGAAGATGTGTAGCTGTGGTGCTCAGGGACATGGTTTAGAGGTGGGCCTGACAGTGCTGGGTTAACAGTTGGACTCTATTTTAAAGGTCTTCTCTGACCTAAACAATTCTAAGATTTTATTTGTCACTTCTTTGGCATCCTTTCCCATGTCCATGTTCATGGGCATATATTTCAGTGAAGTAGGGTAGGGTGCTATTGTAGACAACAAGTTTGGGAGGTTGGAACTAGATGATCTTTAAGGTCCCTTCCAACCCTGACAAATCTATGATTCTATAACTCTGAAACCCAGACAGTGGTGAGGATGAGGACGGAATAGGGTTCTGTTTGAAGGAAAGGGCAGCCCTTGTTCAAGCAGGAATCTGAGGCTATAGAGCAGCAGGAGCTTGCATTTCCTTCACTTTGTGTCCAGGTGATTGCTTGTGCATCTGGAGATCTGGAGAGTGTATAGAGGTATCTTGAAGAGTTGTTGGGGACTTGCCTCTACATCATGTGGACATTTCAGAAAGTCCTGCCTCTAGTGCTCCTATTTTCACAGACCTTGCAGAAACCTGGCTCTGGCTACCTCCAGACAATACTAAGTGAAATGATTATCTTCTAATACTGGTGGACTGGTGCAGAGAGCAGGAGCTCTGAGCAGAGGTCCATGTGTTCTCCCCACACACCTCCAGCCTCCCTGGGAGGACCTGTGGAGTTTGCCTCTGATGTGCACTCTGTTACTACAGCAGGGCAGAAACATTTTTTTGGTGTTTAGTAGGTGTTAAGGAAAGTCAATATATTTCTATGTAGCATTTTCTACTGGGGAAACAAACTCCAGAGCTGAGTGGTGAATAAACCTTGTCACCAGAGCCTGCACCTGTCCCCAGGGTGGACGCTTGCACTGTGCCTGCTCATGCAGGGGGAGGTCCTGGTGAAGCCGTCCACACCTCCAAAACAAAATCCATGGCTTGGGTTATCCATGGCTAAGAGCATCCCTCTGAAGGGCACTTGGAAGTGGTGGCCAGGGTGTTTAGTTTTCATAGCTGATTGCTCCTTTGGTGCTTCCGGCCTACGGGGGCTTTAGTCCATCAGAAGTGGATCTGAGTGGTGTGTTTGCTGTCCCCATGTATTGCATCTGTGCCATGGGTGGTTTCAAAGGTCCCAAGGGTGCCTGGGGAACCTGAGCTGTGCTGGATATCTTGGTGTTGCCCCGGATGGCTGTGAGCGGGTCAGGTCCAGGGTGAACCCCCACAGCAAGTGAGAGGGGCTTTCCAGGCTGGGGTTGGAGGGAGCCGGTGACTCTGTACAGAAACTGTAAACACTCACCAAAACTTGTGGCTGGAGCTTGGAGTTTGGCTTGTTCAAGAAGTGCTTTGGAGTGGGGATCCTCCAAAGAGATGCTCTTTGCTCCATCCCACTCAGCGCAGGGGACGGTTGGACCAGCAGCGTGGTCCCTCTGTCGCTGCTCCGAGGCAGCCTTGCAGCCAGCCTGTGCAGGAGCATTGCTGAGATGTAGCTTCTGCAGGTCAATGTGTACGTGAAAGTCTTCTGGGCTGTGTGGGAAACTCTTCAGAAACAGCTGGACTCTGTAGAGAAGCCCATGGGGGTGGCTAGTGATGGTCTGACTCAGCCTCATATTCCAGTGACTTTTGCAAAGACAAGTGATGTAAGATGTCACTCAGGCCAGCAGACCGATTTTTAGCTCCTTGATTTGCTTGAGGCAGTGTCAGCTGCTGGTGATGATGTTTGTGGGTGTGCAAAGCTTGTAGATGGTGAGGGATCTGCCAGCACTTGTGCCCTGGGATGCTCCCCACCCCTGGAAAGCTTGCACCCTGTGCGTGTGCCACAGGAAGCCTCTGCAGCCCAGCAAAGCCCAGTGGGCTCTGGGATCCAACTGGCAGAATGCAGAAGCCATTTGTGCAGCATGTGGCTGCAATGGGGTCGGAACACTGCTGGCATTTGCTCTTCAGAGAGGAGATGTTGTTCTGCAGCAATTACAGTGGAGTCGTGAATGCTGACACCATTCCTAGCTTCAAATCAAACTCCCACACTCTCTCCTACTTTTGGTGCTTGCTGTTTTTCTTTGTTGTTTTCAACCCTGTAAAACACTTAGTGCAGATGAAGATGTACAAGGGGATAAGCCAAGGCTGGGGACAGAGGTGTGATGATGGAGCTGTACTACAAACAGTGGGATCTAGTGGTCAGCACTATGTATGGCAAGCCAGGACACCTACCTTCAGCCCCAGGCTCTGCCACACCTCATTGGCAGCCTCCAACCATCCATGAGAGCAGCATGGAAAGGTGCTGTCATGTGCAGCAAGTGGGGAGCATTGAGGTCCTGCTCTGAGGGTGGACAACTGGGTGCCTGGTTACCCATTGCCAGCAAAGCCCTGCTCTTCATTGTGGGAACCCATCTGTAGAACAACCCATCCACTCCAAGTATTGCTCTGTTGGTCTTGAATCTGTGTTAGTATTTGGAAAAACCTGCACTGCTCTTTTTAAAATACTTTTGATTGGTTTTTTTTCATACATCCAGCCAGGTGAGGTGGTGAGCTTGGGAAGGTGCTCCTAAGGAGCATAAACCAGAGGGTTGTAATGCATGAAGTCGATTTTGGCCCTGAACATGCAGAGCAGAAAATTGAAGAATATGAGGAATTTAAAAGGGGATCTGAGGCAAAGTGTTGCCTGTGTGATGGGAGTTATAAAGCAGGTGACGATTTTATGCACTGAGGAGATACTTTACTGCCCAAACAAAACACTTCTGACCTTGCTGTGAGCCAGGACCTTGATTTGCCTCTTGTCCTGGGAGTAAGGCTGGGGTAGCGTCCCTATCCAAACTACCCCATGCTGGGAGCAGCCCTTCTCCCTCTCCTTCTTCTGTCCTTCATATTCAGATTTAGAAAATGGCATCTGCTTGTGATTCCTCAGCAGAACTCCCATAGCAGGGGCCAGTCCTGCAGTACCTGTGTGGTCCACGGTAACTACCTCCAAGCAGGGTCACTCTTGCCCACTAACAGACAAGGTTGATCCCAGCAACAAATATGCTAGAAAAGCTGCTGCTTTCAGTCCTTAAACAGTAAAACCCCCCCCACACCTTAAGTAAGCAGACCTAGAGCCCCTGGAAAGAACAGTATCCCCCTTGGTGGCTCTCACTCAGAGGTATGAGGTGCTGCTCCTCGTAGTTGGAAGGGTTACCTGAGAAATTCAGTTTTTGCCCAAGATGCTCATTGGCAGAACCAGATCTTGAAAGCCCAAAGCTGGTGCCATTTCTGCTGGACCGTATTTCTTGCTGTCTGCACAGGATCTCTGCAGAGCCTGCAATACAGTCCCATAATTTGGTGTTGTGATGTTTTGATTTTTTTGGTTTTTTTTCCTTTCATCTCAAATTATTGATCCAAGTAGTAAATGTCTGTTCCTCCATCATCTAGAATCACAAAGCCATGGAAAGATTGTCATTAACTTAACTCCCTTGGTACTGGCAAGGTTTTGGAGGAAGAAATACCAGCACATGTGTACATGGTGCTTGGGAACAGTGATGGGAAAAGATTGTATTAGCCAAGGGCCTAGAAGATGCATCTGCAGATCTGGGAAACAAAAGGGCTCCAGGGAAGCAGTATCTCCTGGAGATGTATGATTTAAATGCTGTTGCATCCTGCTGCTGTGCCAGCCTTCAAGGAAGCAGCAGTGGCACCAGTTCTAGGGTAGTCCCTGTCGCTGGGAGCCCTCACTGCAGCCTTATTGCAAGTCACTGCTCGTGCAGGTATGTTACGAGTGTTTTAGCTTCGTGCTAATCTGATGCGACGTGCTGCATCTGTCCTGATCACAGGTTAAGCATGGCCTGTGCTAGAGAAGGTAGCTTGCAAGCCCTCCTGGCATGGACTCACCTCACACCAGCTGGAGGTACTTTTGTTGAAGGGCTTATGCCAGTTCTCTCTGAGACATAAGCTGGAAGCATTTTTTTACTGCTCTAAATGCGTAAGGATTTCTGCCAGTGTTGTAATGTCACATGGAAATCTGCTTCCACATGCATAACTGTTATTACTGGACCAGCAAATAATCCTAATGTGGACCTGACCAAACCTCTCCAGTTTGAAGGGTTGATGCAAAATGGGAGTGTATGCTTCCTCAAAACCCAGTTTTAAATAATCTATTTTGTCTGATGACTGGCTATGGCAGGAGCACATCTCCTTCTGGTCCTGGAAACACCATCTCCAAGTGTGGTTTGACATCATCTCCCTGCAGCAAGATGTGGACCTACTCACAGATCTCTGAAATCTGAAAGCATTTAGTCCCCTAGCTCTGCTTTCACCTTGGTCCATCTTTATCTCGTAGCTGAGCAACTTCAGTGCTGCAAACCTGGCAGCGAGTTTCTCTGGGTGAAGGTCACCCCCGCTGGGGCAGAGAGGTGCAGTGTGGCTGTGGGATCCTTGCTATTAAAAGGAGGTGGAAAACCTGCACCTTAAATAGGAAACTTGGATGTGGCAAGACACCAGGAGCAGCCCAAAGCAGCTGTGGGCCTTGCACTGCTCCAGGATGTAGATGCATGAGATGCTTTGGCTGGTTCAGACGTGGGTCGAGGTCCTGCCAGCCTCAAACACCACTGCCCAGCTCCCTGGGTTGAAACTGGGATACAGCCTGTGTTGTTCCTTGAAGAGCTGCTTCAGATCTGTTTATAGACACCTGTGAAATCCTCAACCTGCTGAAGTCAAAGACTAAACTCCTGTTGACTTCAAAGGCGGGACGATTTCACACTGAGCCTGCATATCTCATCCCCTCCTCTTCAGATCCTGGACCTTTAGATATCCTTCTCTTTTAACTCCAGACGATTTGTACAGTCTGGAGCTATATTTGGGTTGGAATAGGCTGTGTTTGCCCCCTCACATCATTTGATGAGCAATTTTAAGCTGGGTTTTGCATCACTTGTCAAAGGGCTGTGTCACGTGTAGGCGCTGTCAGATGTGCTTTCTGAAGGGAGCTGCTCTGAGAGCAGATGTGTCTGAAGGCATCTGTGCCCTCAGGGCTTTTTTTTTTTTCCTCCTGAATTTTAGATTTGTTCCGACTCAAAAAACCACCATATTTCTCTCCCTAAAGAAGCATGAAGTTCTGCCTCAGCTCTATGGACTGTTGCAGCCTGGGGACTCTGTTTCAAGGGCAGTCCCAGCCCTGCCTTGTTTCCAGCTGAACTTGATGAAAATCTCTGTGGAACTTCCCAGTTTTGACAAATCACCAATTTCTACCAGAAAACTGTTTAGCTCTCAATTTTTCTGGCTACTGGTGACATATCTAGACTCTAGGAAACAAACAAGAAATGTGTTCTTTCCTCTTGTGTCCTCAAGACACCCGTGAGCCAGCCCAGGATGCTGGAGTGCCTCTGAGGAGATACAGCTCATTCCTCTAGAATTACTTTAAATTTACAGTGTCACTGACATCAGAATCTGAAATGCTATCTCTAATTATAATGAAGTTTTTCTCTGCCACTTCACATTTCCTCTTAGCTTCACAATATTCTGATAATTGCAGCCTTTTTTCCCCCATCCCTCCAGCTTTAATTTGCAGCCCATCACAACATCGGTTAAGAGAATCAATCTTTAAGTTCATTACCTCAAGTTCTTTCCCAATATGTTCTCCTGTAGTTTGAATAGATTGTGGTGTTCTTCCTTCAGATCTTTATTTTTCTGCTCTATGGCTGATTGAGACAGATTACCCCAGGGTGAGGGACAAGCCTATTGCTGTGTCCTCAGCGCTGGCTCCAGCGAGCACAAAGTGGCAGAGAAAAAGGTGTGTGCTGTGAAGCACTGCTCACTGGGGATGTGGTAGCATTGTGGAGTTTCTCATTGTGGCTCCACGAGGGAGTCGGTATTTGTGCAGCTGCAATGATGAAACCCTGATGCGGGCCTGGGAAACACCAAGCGATGCAGAGCATCCCTCCGTGAGGGCTCGGTGCCCTGAGGTCCAGCCTTGGAGAGGCCACCAGTAAAGCTGCAGCTGGGTTTGCAGGGAAATTTGCGGTTTTTAAATGCAAAAAACCATCATGACGTGTTCATAAGCAAGTGCTGGGACCGTAAGGTCCTGAGGACATCCCTCCCTGCCCGGCCTTTTGCACTAGGGGCTTCAGCAAGGACCTGAGCTGCAGCTGTCTCCTTCTTCACTGTCTTCACTCACAAAAAAACCCAGCATAACTGTGTCCCTGTGGTGACGCGCTTTATCAGATTGTAGTGGCCTGATCCTATTGGCGAAACAAACCATAAAATGTTCCGCGTTGTGGGTCAATTTGACTTGTGAGAGCGCATCTTGGTGTGGCAGTGGGGTGGGGTAAAAAGAGGGGCCACGTCAGAAAGATGCGCCACATCTTTTCGTTCCCCCTGCCCTTCAGTGTGCAGCAAGGGTGGTTCAGGGTAATATAGAATTAGAGCTGTGCAGCGAAACAGGGCTGTATAGGGAAAGAGTTTTCCCTCCCACATGCTGGCTATAAATCACCTCTCGACGCTGAGCGCTACCTGTAAAAGCCGGAGCTTTTCTTAGCACCTCGGCATCCCCTGTGGGCAGCAACACTGCACAAGGCTGTTTGTATTCAGGCAAGCTCCCCAATAATCCCAGGTATCATGTGTTGATTTTATTTCTCTATTTATAAATGCTCAGGCTGTTTCATCCCAAAATTTGACTTTCTTTTTACCACACCCGAGAACCTTGCTGCTCTTCACCCTGCAACAGCCCAGTCCTGCCCAGGAAGCGGCTGTGGGTCATGATGCTGCTGTCGCCATACGGGTATTATTTTTATTTTTCTGATGGCAGAACTGAGCTGTGGCTCCAAAACCTGCTGTTATAGTTGTTTGGTTGGCCCCACAGGCTGAGGAGCATCTTGTGGCCCACAGCTGTGGAGCAAGAGCTGAGCCCGTGGGTCAAGTTAAGCATTCAGTGAAAAATTATCCATAATCACAAACCAATATTTTTTAAAAATGTGTTGGCCTTTCATTGGAGATATAGAAAAAGAAGGAAAAGCAGTTTAAAGGCCTTTGAAACACGAAATCTCAAGTGAAGTATTTATTTCAACATCAACCCCTTATCCCTGCTCCTCTTAGGCAAAATGAGCTTTTATAACCTTGTTTGGCCATTGTCTCGATGGTGTTAAGGATGGCAATAACTGTCTTTTTGGGGGCGGTCGAAGAAAAAAGATTAGTCAATATGCACTGGAGAAATTGCTGCTGTTCTTCTTGGTGTCTGACTGTGTTTCCCTCAGGACGAAGACCAGAATGGGCAGACCAGGGGAGGGAGCAGCAGTGTCTGCCTGGCCTGACCCATCCTCGCTGCCAGCAGAGATGCCCTTTCCCACCCCCTGGGCTCTCCCTCCAGGGGACAAGTAAGGAGCACTTGGGAACCTGGGCACTGAAAGCCCTGGGGGCAGGGGTTAGATGCCCCCCTCCCCAGACAGGTCCGTGCCCAGGGTACCCTCTCTCTATCCTGGGGGAACAGCATTGTTCCCTCATTTGGTGCCTCTGCCAAAATGTCCAAATGTGGACAAATCCTGCAGCACAGGACACATCCTCCTGTCCCTCTTACTTGTTTACTGGCCCTCTTCTGCACTGGCTCTTGTTAGCAGGGATTTATTCCTGCAGCTGGGTTACCGGCCCATGCTGCAGGCAGTGTATGCTGTCCCTGCCCTTTGCAGCAGGGTGAGCTCCAGTGGGTCAGGTCCATCCTTGGAACCCCTACCTGGTTTCTTGGCTGTGTAAGAAATCAAATTTGCAGCTAATTCCCCGTTTCCCTCCTCAGTTTGGATGCAGCAAAAGTGGGACAGCAAGGGACGCTTATCCAGCAGCTGCAGTCGAGTGTGACCCCATGGTGCTTGGCACTTCTCCTGCATCCAGGACTGTTATTTGCTTCTCTCCTGATTTACTATTGCACTGCAGAGATGCTTCCTCTGAGTTTTTACAACTCCAGGTCCCATCTTTCTCTACATACGCCGTGCCAGCGGATCCTTGTGCCCAAGGTCGCTGCTGTCTCCCACGTGCAGAGCCGGGCGGCAGGGCCGGCTGTGCCGGGAGCCTCCCTGGGATTTGTTTGCTTTGCTTTCCTTCGTTCCTCTTGTTGACTTTGCAGGAGTGATCTGTGTGTGCAGGGGACCTGAATACAGATGTATTCCCTGGGCTGGGAGCTGAGTCACGCGTTGCCTCCTTTCTTTTTTATTTGTCTTTTTTTTTTCTTCAAACCCAGATCCCACTGACATTGAATTAAGGGCTCTTTATGATCACTTATGCCGGGCTTTTTCTTTCTCTGACTGCTCTCTGCAGAGTGGTGGCTGTGCAGCCATGTACAAGAGAGCTGCCACCCCGACTGCCCTGCTATTAATAGCTGCTTTTCCCTTTCATATGCGAGGCCCAGCACTTTTATTGCAGGTGAGAAGCAGCTCTTCGCATGTACTTTAGGTGTTTCCAATTCTCTCAGCAATGTCTTCCCCTATTTCAAATTCTTGCTGCCTATTTTTATTTCCTTTTATCTCAAATCCATTTCTTCCCCACCCAGAAATGATCCCGCCAGAGGGCGATTTTGTCAGTAATATTGCTTTTGCATTTTAGACTTTTCAAGGACTAATGAACTTTATTAGATTATAATGAACTTATTACTCAATGCTGCTGACCTGCTTTCTAAAGAACTTGAATTATTATTTGGAACAGGCCTGTTGAGGGACTGTATTTTTTTTTTTTTCCAGAGTGGTGTGGGCATATTAACTATTCAGAGTCAGATTTTTTTCTTGGCTTTGTCTAAGGTTCACATGAAATGTAGCTGCTCTGCACTGATGGAGAGCCAGGGAGCGGGTGTGGGGGCTGCTCCATCCTCCAAGCAGGCTGGAGGAGCTGTGATGTGATGGGTTATTCATTTCCTATCCCTGAGGCTCCAGCTATGCCAGTGCCCACCCTCAGCACCTGAGAGATGCTCTTTGTGTAAATTCCTGGTGGATCTTGCACCCCTGTGCTGGCTCTGAGGGTGCTTTGATGCCGATTTCTTAGGTTTAGGGTGTCGCTGGCTGAGCTCGAGCACCAGGGATGTGGCTTGGTGAGTTCCAGCAATCCCACCTCGTCAGTGGCAACAAACCAGCGCTGTTTAACCCCCTGCTCCTGGAGCAGGAAGAGGCAGCCAGTGCAGGGTAATGGATGAGAAATCACCACAGCTGACAGTAGGGGGGAAGGGGCCCAAAGGTTGAGGCTGATTAAAGGCAACTCCAGCCCTAAGCACTTTCTTGCCCTAGGAGGCAAATTCCTGGCCTTTCTGTGATCCAGGGATGGGGTGGTGTGAGTTCAACTCTGATACAGACTCCTCCAGCCCCACTGTTTCCAGCACACGGGCCACGATCCTTCTGTAACAGGGAGGCACATTGAGAGCGTGAGCCCCATGGCTTTCCATCTTCCCATCTTCTTGGTGTCAATGAGTAGAGTGCATTGCCCTCCCCAGCCACACTCTCCCCATCTTCTCTTGCTCAGTGGGTTTTGTTCCCAATTTTCACCTCTCGCTGTCTGTTTTCTGCTGTGTAAATACTTGGATGTTGTCTCTGCATGCTGTGATTCCTCATCAGTCCTGCTGCCTGGTTTGGGCTTGAGTTAGTGTGTTCTCGAACCCTTTTAAAGCTCCAGGATGTCCCAGCGCCTTCTCAGCGCTGCCTCCCCACTCGCTGGCACGATGGTTTATGAGCAGTGGGGGGGATGTGATGCGGAGTGAATGGATGAGTCAGGCATTGGCAGGGCACCAGTTCATTGCAAATCAATTTTCACCTGCCTGAAGCCTGTGCTGCCTGTTCCAAGGAGAAAAGGGAGCGGGCAGGCGAGAGAGGAAAGAGCCTCCCCTGTACCAGGCAGCCATCAGGGTTTGGCTGCAGCCCCCTCCCAAGCAGCACAAGAGAGGGAACAGCCAAGCTAGGGAAGGAGGGAAGAAAGACAGGTCCTGGCAGGAAAAGCATGGGGAGAAAAGAACAAGCTGCTCCTTGATGCATCACTTGCATCAGGGTGAGACCCTGTAGGAAAGGTGCCCAAGCTGTGCCTTCTCTGGAGGTGTTTTGCTCGTGGGTGGAGGCTGAGGTTGGCTGGTGCTTGCAGGAGCTCACAGCTGACCCAAAAACTGTCAATGAGTGAGGGTACTACCCTGGAGAGCTGGCTGTAAGACACCATCCGAGAGCACAGCATCTCCACAATGCTTCAGGCACACTCTTACCCCTGCGGTATGGACATCTATGGGACTGGGGATGACATTTCTGGGACACTGGGAGCATATGGGCAAGCAAGGCGCAAGACATGGTAGCCTGTTTTGCCCCTGGATGCTGGCAATGCAGTGGGCTCCTTACCTCTTGCAGTGTTCCCTCTTTGCCTTGCTGCAGGAGCATTTCTCTCCCCAGAGTGCCCCCATGTTGTGCTGAGAATGATCTTCCCTTAATTCTGCCCTGGGACATGGAGAGCTGTGACCACGGGGTGGATGCGGAGCTGGGGCAGGGAGGGCACTGTCAGTTCCTGGCAGATAGAAGAAGTTGCAGGGCAGCAGTGACAGGAGATCCACATAGTGCATGGGGAGACAGCCCCAATAACCCTGCCCTTAGCTCTGGGGCACGGCTCACCTGGAGCTCTGCCATCCCCGTGGGTTTCAGAGGAGTCTCAGGGCTTGAGACAAGCCAGATGGTTGCTCTGTGTGAGGGTTCATCATGTCTTTTTCACTGCCTTGGATGCACCGAGCTGAGGTGCCCTCGTTGATAAAACCTGTGGCAGAACAAGGCATCCAGTGCCCCTTCCCGAGGCCTTGGCTGCCCCCATGCTCCTGTGCTAACCTTGCTGGGGACACCGCTGAGCCTAGAGTCCTAAATCAGAGATGACTTTTTTTTTTTTCTTTTTCCCCTCTCTTCAACAGCTAAAGTTGGAACAAAAGGAGCAAAAAGCTTCCTTGCAGCATCCCTCGTGCCAGCCTGCCAAGAGCAGACAGGAACATCTCACCCCTCCGGTTACTGAACACCACAACCCCGTGCCCAGGCTGGCAGGACATTGCTTTGTGGTCTTTGGGAGTTGTAGGGATAAAATACACGTAACTGTGTAAGCAGAGGCTCAGACACCGTCTGGTCAAGGACAACCCAACCACTTTTCATGCGCTCATGGCATCCCCGAGCCTGGGGTTTGTTGATCAGCCAAGACACGCTGCAATAACCAGCCTGGGCGATCCCTGGCAACAGAGCAAAGATAACAGTGACCTTTTCTTCTGCAATTATCTTTTCTCATAAAAACCACATGCTGAATTTAATAAAACAGAGAAGGGAAGTGATGGTTTCATATGTGCTGCCTAATGGGAGCCTAGTCTGTCCCTCTAAACCCAGGGAGATCTGTGCCCCTGCCCTCGGCACTTGGGAGGAGGCAAGGCTGACTCTGGTTTGCAGGTTGAGGTGATGCTGGCTTTCAACATGTTACCTGGGTGTGGGGCAGATGTGAACTGGGCAGCAGATGGCTGTATATGCAGGAGAAACACTTTTAATTTCAATGCAAGGTTCGATTCAACCATCACCTGACACCAGGACTTGGGATCTCAGCTGAGACCCGAGCCCCTGAGGTGCTCTAGTGGCATGGTCAGCAGGTCTGCACAGGGAAGGCAGGCAAACGGGCAAGAATTTCCTGGGATGTTGCACTCCCAGCAAGCCCCCTTTGTAGTCTTGCTGGTTTCCAGCCTCTCCCTCTGGTGCAAATGGGGTGTCAGAGTGTCCGTCCCTGCCCGTCGCACAGCCTGTTGGAGTTGCAGGTGCCACGTAGGCAGCAAAATGCAGGCAGAGTGATAAACAACGTGCTACAGATTTACAGGACCCTGCAGCTATAAAACTAAGGGGAGGTGTTAACATTGGGCCACTTGAAAATTATGGGACATCATAAAAACAACCCCTTCCACTCTGCTGCTGAGCTCCCAATGGGGAAGGATGCTGCTAGAGCTCATGTGCGCCTGGAGACTGACGCTGATCCTTTCTGGCTGTGAGCTGCTGGAGAAGGGTGTGTGGCCAAACTGGCACCTGTTAGAGGGGATGATGGACAGGGAGAGAGCCTTGGGACAAGGAGAAGGGAGCAGAGGAAGGGTCTGGATAGTACAAGGAGCAATGTAGGTGCTGGTGAATATCCAGAGGCTTGTGTTCTGATCATGCCTCTCAGATGCTGTAAGAGCCCATGTGATGTTTGCTCTGGGGTGGTGACAACTCTGAAAGCCAGAGGCAGAGCTGCCAGGCTGGGGGGACAGCCCGTTTCTAATCACGGCTGCTTCCCTCTGGAGCTACTGCCCCTCACCCATGTCCTTTATAGAGAGCGGCTTTAATTTATAACGTACTCCGCTCATCACTTGATCTCAGACCATGCTCTATTACTTAATCTAAGACCTCTGCCCTCTTCAAGTGGGATTGTCAGATGTGCTGGCTAACATCACATGCGGAGCTGACAGCCTCTTTCTCTCTGTGCCGGCCCATGCAGGTTTTGGCAGGAAGCACCCACTCACGTTGCAGGGGCCATTGGGGTCCTCCCCGTGACCAGCATTGCCTTGGCATCAGGGTGCGACCTGGCCTCAGGTCTTTCCCAAAACAGCCGGGACCTTTGTGAGGAGAAGGGGCCCGTGGCGGCAGCAGGAGACTGATGCTGCTGGATGTGCCTTTATGGATGGATATTGCTGGCAATTATGATAATGGCCGGGATATCCAAACTTGACATCTTCCTCATGGATGATGAATAAGCTGTCTGACTCCTGTTCATTTTTTATTCTAAACTTTGACGTTGGAGCTCCCGATGCTAAATGCTAACGAGAAATGCGTTGCCTGACTTCCATACTTAACAGCAAAGCAACTCCCAGGATCAAGTGGGTTAAGTATTGAAATTGTCTCATTCATTAAATAATTAGTAGACAAACAGATTGACGTCTCGAGCCATCACCAGCCCCATCTGTTTCCTGCACTTTTGCTCCCCCTCTCTTTGATCAGATAATTGGGTAGGACTTCACCGAGCGGCACTTCCCCTCGTTTGGGCAGTTGCAGTGTGGCAGAAGGGGAAACAGAACGTTGTGGCTCTCATTGAGGCTGGTGGCGATGCCCGAGCACGAGTGTGCCGCAAGTAAAGCCGCGGCAGGATGGCTGACATTGGTGCTCAGGTTTGGGCTGAGGTGGGAGGTAATCAGACAGACAAGGCAAGGGAAGTGGTTGAGTTTGGTTTGAATCTTTGCTGAAAGAATGTACAAGCCCAATCTCTACGCACGGGCACGTGTGGGCTTGGAGGATGCAAGCAAGGGCAGAAACCCGGGAGAAATAATCCTGATGTGCTTCAGCATGCACCAAAATAGCACAAAATACAAATTCCATGGCCCAACCAGAGGGGAATGCTTTGAAAGGCCATTTGCTGCACCAAAATGTTTTTGTAAATGTTTCAGACAGAGGGTTGAAAGCTTTTATTCTTTTCTTTTCCAGTGCTAATGCTTGAAGGTTTCCTGTAATTGCTTCCCTGTTTTTACTGCTCTGTGGCTTTTCTGAAATATTTTTGTTTTAATTACAATATTGATTTAGATACAATGCTAAGGAGACTCCTGAAAAAAAGTAAATGAAAAGCAATTACTACAGAGTGCTCTAATGGAAAGGAGCCTCACGTGGGGAATCAGCCCAGACCTCAGCAGTTATTTTTATTTATAGGGCCCTGGAAATGAGCACTTGGCCAGCCTGGCATATAGAGTTATAGATAGCTAGGCTGTCTCCATCAATAAAACACCCAGGTGTTTGCCCAGCATGTGCAGACAGGGACTTAGTGGCGGTGGTCACCCTGGACCTGGCTTCAACCAGGTCCCAAAGGACCAGGTTCCCTGATGACCTTACCCCTCCTCTGTTTGCATCCCAAATGAGCCCTGAACAACGCAGTAAAACTTTGGCTCTGCCCAAGCCTGGTGGTTCCCAGCCCATGGGAGGTCAGGAAGGTGCCTGCTAAGGACAGGGCATCCGGTTAATCCCACCAAAGGTGGGCACAAGGCCACTCAGGCAAGCTTTTGTGGCATGTTTGATTTTCTTTTTTATATGTTTTAAAGACTCTCCCATAAGGCTGTTACCATGACAGATCACTATTCAGCTGGAATGCTGTGTGAGGGTGATGTGGGCTGGGGAAAGAAAAGCAGACGTTGAGAGAGGAGGTGAGTGTTGTCAAGGTAATAAAAGAGATGAACCTGAGGCGTGCTGTGGAGAGGAAGTTGACTTTTTTCTAAGACGCGTTGCTGGGAAAACTCTGTTAAGGATTTTAAAAGGTGAAACCCTTTCATCCAGTTGACTCTTGGGAAAGGTTCCTTGGCACCGAATAGATAAACAGAGGCTTTTGCCCTCAGCTGTTCTAGCATGAAAGGGAACTCTTATGAATACTCACCAGATTAATGAGACAGAGGACTCATAAATATGTCAGAAAAACACAATAGTTGGAGATGAAATAGATGTCTCCTTGGGATGCAGATTAATATTCACAAGGCTGAGAAGTTTGCCAGAGGGTTGTCCCGCCCAGGGCTGGCCTTGTCCCTAGGCAGGGCACCTGCTGCCCCATGCTTTGCTTGGGCTGGAGGAAGGAGCTCGTCCTCTGAGGAAGGTTTCACCTTGCAAGGTCTTGG
The DNA here is from genome assembly GCA_020746105.1 of Trogon surrucura. Lineage (NCBI taxonomy): Eukaryota > Metazoa > Chordata > Aves > Trogoniformes > Trogonidae > Trogon > Trogon surrucura. The sequence goes on along the minus strand of CM036630.1, from coordinate 6,225,374 downwards.
CCAAGGCAGGCAGAGGAGATCCTGTGTATGAGTGCCCTCCTGCTTCCTCATCCCCCCAGCAAACACCCAGCCTCAGGAGGGTCTAACAGCAGCGTTAGCCTCATAAATACTTGGTTCAGGGCTGTTGGGAGGAAAGAAATCCTAAAAGATGTTGCGTGTATGATATGGTGAGGTACATCACATAGAACAAGTGAGGTGGAGCCACAAGGCTGTGTCGGGAGTCCTGACCGTCCCAGAAAACAGCCCCTGCAGCGGGGGTTATGCCTTTCTGTGGTCACGTTGGGATTATAAAAAGGTGTTTAACAGCAACAAGTTGGATTTTGAAGGTGCGGGTTGAAGCTAGTTCTCATTGTGGACCCTAGACTTGTGGGCACCTCCTTATGTCCACTGGCAAGCCTGTAGCTGTGAGGACCAGCACGTGGGGTTGACTCCAGACTTGCGTTTGCCCTCTCACTGGCCTCTGTGTGCTCCAGGAATTTTTGAGAAACATCCTGGGGATGTCAAGTGGCATGGCAAAAGAGACCAAGTCCCTCCAGCAGTCGCCATGATCTTCTCTGGGGGTAGGAGATGAGCAGGAGGGGATGCGGCCAAGCAGCAGGAGCTGGATGAAGACTCTGGAGGGCATGTGGAGCTTGTCCCCTATGGAAACAGCCCTGCATGTAGGTGTTGAATAGGACTATTGCATTGAGTGGCAATGCATTAATCGTCATGGTAACACGGCAATGGTAAACAGTCTGAAATCATACCGGAAAAATATCACGCCAGTGTTCACATTGGCCCTAATACGAATTAACAACCAAGTTGGCAATGACTCAGTGTAGCGTAAACTGCAGCCATGGCATTGCAGAAGTCCCCCAGAGGATAACAGCAGAGTGTGCCAGCCAGGGAGCGAGCCCTGTGCCCTCAGAGAGAGAAGTCTGCTGGGTGCCATCCTGCACAGGCATCCCCTTTCTTGCGGGCAGCTTTGGGAGAGCTTGAGGAAAGCAACTGGAAATACCCAGAGCAGAGCATCTCCTCCTGCCTCCCCTTTAGGAGATGCTGTGGGATGCAGGCAGAGCCTCGAAGATATGGCAGGACCCACCACCATGGTGCTTGGATGGTTTTATCCTCCTCGGTGCTGCTTTTTGGTAGTCGGCATCTCTTGTTAAACCGTTTTCCACAGAAAATTGGCCCTTCCCATTGCAGCAGCCAAACCGGCAGCTGACTGTAGAATTCAGCCCATGGCCAGGTTTTACCAGCCTGTGTGTCCAGAGGATTTCATCCTCATCCATGGCTGGATGAGATCCTACTGCATGCTGTTCCCCCTCCCTTGGACGCAGCAAGTCAGTGCCTCCCTGGGCATCCTCCCCAGCAGCTATCAGTGAGAAACAGCAGCAGCTGAAATATGTCCTGAAACACAGTGTGTGCTGCTGGTCCCCAAAACCACCTCTCTTGGAGGTGTCCATAAGCCTTTCTGAGACGTAAGCCTTGGCAGAAAGCATTACACAGCCTCCCAAAGCATCTGGGGTGCCCTGTAGCAGAGCACCTCTGGAAACACCCAGGACAAGGGTTTGCAGCTGATCGCAGCTTCACCAGATGGGTACCTTGAGTCTTCTCCTGTCTTTCAAACATCACTGCCTGAGGCCAAGGTCTGCTCTGGCACACACGTGTATTGGTGTCCACACCGCGTCCCCAGGCTTCATGTCTGTGGGCCCGCTAGTCTGGTGCAAGGAAAGGTTTCCATCAGAAAGCCTTTTTCTGCGTCAATTTTTAGTATTTGTCTTTTTATTAAGACTCCACTTGCCCCTTTTAACTTCTCTTACTGAAATTCCTCATATTGTGATTTCAGAGGCAGTTTCAAGGTTAGAGCAAACTCCTCACACTGCAGTGACTGCAGCTCTCCAAGGGGAAGGTTAAAGGATGCAAATTGTTGACAGAGGGCTTTTCAATTTAGCATGCAAAGATCTGGTGGTTGAAAGGTGAAGCTAGACAAATCCAGGGTAACAGGATGGGTGATCAACAATTGGAACAATTTGTCAAGGCTCTTGATGGTTTCTCCTTCACCAGTGATTTTGAAATTAAGATTGGATGCTTTTCTAAATGATGTGGTCGTGTTCAAAAAGCATTAATTTGAGGAAATGCTTCAGAGGAGTTTGGACTGGTCCTACGTGTGAAGCCATGAGTCCTGCATCCTGCTGAGGCTTTTCCATATCTCCTCTTTCTCAGCCTTGGTCACACAGTTGCATGGTCCATAGGGCTGCCACAGGCCGGAGACTTGTGAACCTTTTCAGATGCTTGTGTGTGGCTCAGAGCAGCCACAGAAAACTCCCTCAGCCCCACCACCACAACCACCACCTCCACACATGGCCTTGGTCACCACAGCAGTGCAGGCTGACCCACCGCAGAGCTCACCCAGCTCTCTTGCCAGTGTCTCTTCGTTGGAAAAGCCAGCTCTCCTGGGCAGGGGCAGAGCTACCCACCGTGCCCATCAGCAGCATCTCACTTCTGCTCAGAGCTGCTCCCAACCACCCCTCCAGCTTCAAACAACAGATGGTATCTCTGCCTTTGTCCTTCTCATGGCCTGATCCCGCTTTTCATCAAGCACAACCACCAGCAGCTAATACCAACTTTTCCCCCCTGTGATTATTACCGTATGGGAGCACGGTACAGAACATTTCAGCTCAGCAGCACCAGTGCACTTACTGGGCAGCCAGCTCCTCCCTGCTCCCTCGCCCTTGCTGCTACAAGGAAAATGGGGAGGTTTTACATTATTTTTGTTATTGCTTAAGGCTTTCAGCACACGGTCTCCAGAATGACTGTCCCTTTCCCTGCTCTGTAACTTGGATGTGCCTCTTGGGTTCATTTAAGCAGTTTGCCTTGCTCTTTCATTTCTTATTTTCTATGGAATTTAGTACCCAGCATGACAGATCTTGAGAACAGCCTCCAGTCCTCCATCCTTCCAGCAGCACACAAACTGCTGCCTCCAGCCTCACAGCACACCAGGTGACCCTGCCCACACTAGGACCACATTTCCAGAGGGTAAATGTCTTCCATTCAGTTCCTCATTTGTATTTTTTCATCTTTCTTACCTGCCTGGTAGATGTCTCCGGGTTCTTAGCAGTGGTGAGCATGGGTCCTCCATGCCTGCGAATTGGTGGTGCAACCAGCCAGCATCTAGCTACCATTGAGTGCTGTCGTTATTTATGAGCAATAATTGCGATTGTTCTCATCACATTTTTTTTATTGCTCGGGTACAATATGGGCATCAGCTTCCAGCTGTACAGTGAGCCTGTGAAGTGGTTCAGCCTCTCCTGCAAGCATGCCCAGGTTGAGCACTGCCAAATTATCTCACATGAAATGCAACAGCCAGGGATATATTTTCCTCATTCTCTTGCTTTTCATTTAATTTAGAGCTCTGTCCTTCATAATGTTCAAACAGACTGCTGTGAAGCCTTCTTGGGCATTCAGATCTAAGAATCCTTGTTTTGTGCCGTACGTATGGAATGTAAGTAATAAATGTCTCTGGCTTAATGGCCTAAAAGTCTTTCTTGCTGTGCAAAAAAACCCCAGCATCTCCAAATCCATTTTCATTTATAATGTTATGAGTAATTCTACTGGCAGCAGTTTTTCCTTCCCATATATATTTATTAGAGGGAAAAATTCCCCATTCTAAAATAATGTTCTTGCTTGGATCAGATAGTTTTCAAACTGTGACTCTATGCTTAACCCTTTCATCACCTTGCATGTGCTGTTTTTATCACACACCGTGCAAGGTAGAATGCTCTTCTCAGAAAAGATGACACCTGGGAATGCAGAAAGAAGCTCAGCAGATGACTGAGAAACAGGCAGAGACAGTGCTTGAAAAACTAAATCAGAGCAGCTTCAGAATGAGCTGCATCACTTCTCTGAGAGCAGGAAGCCACAGAGACCACCATTCCTCTCCCCAAAGAGCAGAGATCTTTGGCCCATGCTCCTCAACTAAGGACTGCGAGGTTGTGATTGGGGTGTTGCCATCTGCACAGGCACCCTGAGCTCAGCTGGGCTGCCGGGGGACATTGGTGGGTGTCCCAGCCGAGCTAAGGGGACTCTGCAGGGTTGGCTGAAGGTATCTCTGAGCTTTTGTGGACGTCAACACAGCAGTAACTGCGCAACCGTTGTAGCCCCTTCTCAGTGTGGTGTTAATCTCACAATGGTTTGTAGCTCCTAAGACCTGCAGAGGTGCCACCTCCCAGCTAAGCTTGAAGGTAAGGGGCCTTGAGAGGAGGGGATACCCCCTGTTTTCTGATAAAGTATTCCTGTGGTGTCTATTTCTGACAACATGGGAAGGAGAGGGAGAGAAGCGGCTGCTACCTGGGAGGAGGAGGCCACCATGGATGGGGCTAGAGACCTCAGAAATCTTGGTGTGCTCCGACCGTTTGTTGGTGATTGGGGGCACGGTCTCCTGATGAGCAGGGTATTTTTCATCATGTCGGTGACAAATAGCTCTCGGTTGAGTAGAAAAATGGTTTATTGATTAGCTAGCAGAGGTGCAGACGAGGGTTGTGCTGCTAACGAACTGTGCCTGTTCTGCCAGCCACTCTCAGTGGGGGCTGCTGGGGATGGCTGGGGGGACTCGGCCAAACATGGCCTCTTCTTCCTGTGGCCCCTGGTCCTGCAAAGCAGAGAATAGGGTGCAGCGGAGCTTAGGGGACCCTCAGCCTGCTCCTTTCTCTGTCTCTCTCTTTTGGGGCTTGCTAAGCACGGACGTGTAACTGTGCCCAGGGCAGGGACTGTTGTGACCATCACTGATATGCGGTGATGGACCATCTTTGCAGGTGATCTCTTGGCACTCAAGTCCTCCGCTTTCTTGTGTCTCTCCATGGCCACCCAGTGTAAATCCAGCTCTAGCAAAGCACTTCAACGCTCGGTTTTAAGCAGGCAGTGGTCTTGTTGAACTTGCCTGGTCTGCTCAAACCAAAGGTGTCTGGATGCCGTAGGGTAGAAAGCCACGCCAGCTACCTGATTTTCCTGGAGAGACTGCGGTTTTGAAGGATTTCTCCCTACTCGGAGCTTCATTGCTGGAAAGAAACCTGCCCAGTTACGCTGTTTTCTTTCTTGTTTGTTTTTTTTCTTCATCTCTAGCCTCTGCCTATCTACCCACAGCGCACCTTGAGCAAGTTGAGCGTAATTAATCACAGTTTGCTTCCCCCATGTTCACCTGGGATTCCTAATCCGCAGTAAATCCTTTGGGGAACAGATGCAATTATGAAAGAAACACTTGTTAAAAAGAACTATATGTGCCATAAAAAAAATGTCAGGATGATTGTCCTTTAGTTGTTTGTAATGTTGCCAGCTGTAATATACGATCCCAGTGCTAGTCCCAGCTGTCTGCGTCCCCTGGTAGAGTGTGCTTCAGCGATAGCTTGTGGGGGATTTCACATGCAGCTGCACAAAGCCCCCAGATTTCAGCTGTTCCTCCTTCTCTCTCCATCCTGTGAGCACCTATTCTTGACACATCAAGCAAAAGCCTGTCACAGCCACAAACCTCCTGTAGCAAACGCTATTTTTTGATCTCTCCTGACTGAAATGGGTGATGATCCACTTGGAATTAATATCTTCTGCATGTGTCAATGTGACCAGCCACTGGAAGAAGATATATTTGGCGGTGATTTGAGGGTTTGACTGGCTTGGCAGGAGGACCGCAGCAGCTGAACTGCAAACGTGTGCTGCACCTTTGCATCTGCTCACATTTTCTTGCGTAGTAAGGACTGAAGAAGGAAGTTGCAGCCAAAATCCACATGTTCAATGCACCTGAGGTGGCATCAACCACCTGAGGACAGCAAGTCTAAGGCAATGAGGACTCTGGGGTTGTGTTTGTGAAGCTGGCCAGCCACTTTCTGTGACTCAGTTTTTCACCAGTAAAACTGTTGCAGTGATGCTTGTCTTCTGCAGAGACTTTGAAGGAGCAGCCAAACAAATACAGGGAGAGGTCTTCAGGAAAACTCTTTAATAGCACAGTTAAGTAGCCTGTGACTTAGCTCAAATAATTCTTGTGCGCTGGATGGTGTCAAAACAGGGATCAACCTGTCTTGGAAGAAGAAACAGAGGAAAAGTGAGACAGTTTTGCTATATGTATTAAGGATGCATATGCTTTGCAAAATGCTGCAAACACTAGAGAGCAGAAAAACTCCAAGTGTTTAGTAAATATGATTGTATGTCATGAGGCTGCTGACCCCCGTGTCTTAAGGTGAAGCAAGTCTTTCTATGGGCAAATAGGGGAGTCATCCAAACTTTAGGAAACAGAAGGGCAGGAGATGTAGTAGAGGCTGTCTCAGATCAGCTCTAGCTCATCACTGACCTTTGGGAGAGGAGGAAGACTTCAAGGGCTAAAAGCCAGGTCACGGTCCCAATGGCAAGGTGGGTGGCATGAGCAGGCAGGGACGAAACCAGGCGACTCGGTGCAAAATGCTGTGCAAGCAGCAGGGGCTATAAAGGGCAGTAAGGATCAGCTGCAGATGAGTAAAGCGTTTTCAAACTGAGCAAAGCTGAAATTTGTCCTCAGTCAAGGAACTGGCAGAAGCTGCCTCAGTTCTGTTACAATGCTTCAGGAGATTGGCAGAGGCAAAGGTTAAAATCTGTATTTACAGATGGGTGAAAGGAGGAGCCAGGGAGAGTTATTAGCATTGTAACCTAACGGGTTTAAATTCAGTTCCCAGAAAAAATATAATTTCCAAGTTAAAAAAAAAAAAAATTCCCCTCCCTCAAAAAAAGAATAACCACGGATGTGTCAAACCAGTCTGTGATGAGACTAAATATTTTGAATTAAGAAGCCAGAGACGTCCAGTGTCTTGGCTTTGCTGTGTTTCACATGATATCCCTTGTAACAAGGTTGGTGAGTGGGTCTCCACAGAACTGCTGTGGGAGAGGTGCAAAACACGGTTGGAAACCAGACAAGATAAGTCAATGATTTGCTGTCAAACGAGAGGATGGATTTAGTGACTTTCTGCAGGAATTCATCCTTGATCTAATAGGAGTCAGTATTTTCCTTAACGATCTAAATGATGGAATATTCTCTGTTCAGGCTGCAGAGGTTCAAGACGGGAATTAGTGCTGCAATTGCAGAGAAGGAGATTTCTAATCTTGTAACAGTAAGGACAATTAAGCGCCGGGACATTTTGCCTGGGGAGGCTACAGAGTTCTATTTTTAAAGTGTTTAAGAAGAGTTTGGAGAAATATCTCCTGGGAATAATACAGAGCTAGGCCTGCCATGAGGCAGGGCCAGTGCTTGAGGTCCGTTGTAGCCCTATTTTCTGTGATTCTGCATCATCCCAAAAGCAGGGTTGCCTCTCCCATAATTTTTAGCGAAAAGCATGAAAAATACCACAAAAAGCTAAAACTATGCCATGACTTTAGAAAGAAAACCTCGTGCTTTTATTTACCAAAATCTCAATATATTAACCCACTTCTCCGAGGAAGTGCCAGAAATTGAGCAGCCTGGCTTTTAAGCCTCATGGTCTGCAGGTCTGCCAGAGCTCTTGCTGGCTCCCTCTGTTTGGGAAGCCTGGGTGGTGAGGTCGTAGTGCTGCGGAAAAGTGCTGGGTTTCTAAATCTGAAATACGAACCAGGGAATTTGTATGAAACAGGACTGAATTTCTTTTTTTTCCATCATGTCTTCTGGCAAACACAGCTGGGCGTTTGGAATGATGGTGTTTGAAATGCAAAAATGCACCTCAGCGGAGAGTTGTTTCTTACAATTCATCTTCAGAGGACGCTGCTGCCGCTTGTTTGCGGCGTGTAGCTATAAACTGCGCCTGCTGAAAGTGCTTCGGCTGGCTCAGGGGTGAGGAAGAGGGGAAGGATGGTAACAGCAGACTTCTCAATCCCCACTGCAGCCTACGTTGCTCAAAGCAAGATGACTTGCAAACATCTAAGACAAATGAGGAAGATGAATCGTATGCAAGGTCAGGCGCAACGCCAGGAGACTGATAGAGGCAAAAGCAGTTAATTGCTTTAGATTCCAACAACCCCAAAACGTGCCTTGTGTACAGACACCCGTTCTTTGCACAGCGGTGGACTTCACCATCCAAGCCGGCAAATAAAATAGGCAATGGAAGTGCTCATCATGATTTTTAGTGTTAAAATTAGATTCGCTGTTGCCTTATGGTCTCTGTAATTACTAGACATCACTCATCATTTTTCCCAGCTCAAGGGATACTCTGTTATTGACCTCACTGGGAAGATATAAATACATTACTGAATGGAAATATCACTATTTACTATTGCAGAAAGGTCTACATCATAGCTCGGAGGACTCTTGAAATCTTGATCTCAGTGTACCTACAGCAGAGGAGAATGCCTGATACTGTTGATACAATGGCAAACCGCTGCTACTAAGGTCTTAGAGGAGAAAAACTTATTACAAGTTATTAAAAGAGAGCAACAATAGCAAACCCTGAGCTCAGAGGAGCTTGCTACAGTTCAACAGCTGAAAATACTGTGCCAGGCTAGCACAACACTGCCAGCGATGGAGGTGGCCAGAGGGCATGGTGGCGTCACCAGTCCGAAACTGGTGGGGCCACAAAATTTTGGCAGCATGGCAGGACCACAGAGATCTACAGAAGATGAAAGAATGTTATTTCCCCTGAATGTGATGAGCACTGAAAGCAGGGAAACCCCTATAAGATTCTATTGTGAAGCCTTGCATGGAGCATCGTGGTGGTTGAGATGCTCATGCGGAGCATCGTGGTGGTTGAGATGCTCATGCGGAGCATCGTGGTGGTTGAGGTGCTCGTGTGGAGCATCGTGGTGGTTGAGGTGCTCGTGTGGAGCATTGTGGTGGTGAGATGCTCCTGCAAAGCTGTGCATGGGGTTTCATGGTGGACATTTAGCTCTGTGGTCCATCCCCAAGGGAGCCTGTTAGAAGTCAGTTGCCAGCTTGTGTTTGTCACTCCAGCACCTGTGATGGGGATACTCTGCTGTTTCCTTGCTGTGCAAGCCCTGTGAGACATCCCATGGGCCTGGCAGTGCTGCCTGAACTGAGTCTTCCTCCTGTCTGCTAGGGCCAGGTGTCCACCAGCTTCTTCTCAAAGAACAAGGTTGTTGCAAAGACAATGTGTGCCACAGGGTGCCAACTCTCACCTGTGTTCCCCAGGACCTGCCTGTTGCTGCTGAGTGAGTGGCATTGCTCTCTCTAAGCCCCCAGTGTCTTGGGGCTGGGAACCATCTCTGAGCCACAAAAAAAAAAAAAAAGGGGGGGGGAGCTTTCTAGGGAGGGATCTTTGCAGGGGATCAGCTGTCCTCATCCACGGGAGTCACGTGTCTTTGCTTTCTGGGTCTTTGGGCAGCCGCAGAGTAAATGCCTGTGCAGGCAGGGCATGTGCTCAGCAGGGGACCCTTTCTTGCATGTAACCTACTCTTTCAGTGAGAAATCATCACCAGTGATGCTCAGGCTGAGAACGTTGAAATAGTTTTAGGATTTTCTTTTAGTCCCCAAGACCCTTCCATTCCCCCTGCATTCTGCAAGGTTGGGGAGAGGGGGGAAAACACCCCTGGGAAGGTCTTGCTCCCCTGCCTGCCTGGCCCAGCTTTCTGCCCGAGTGCATCTCAGATGAGGAAAAGAGCTCCTCTGCGCTCCTGCAGCTCGTGCGGATCCCCCCGAGCCCTGCTCGAACATTGGAACTGCCGGGGGCTGCCGGGAGCCAGCTGGCCCCCGCTGCACCAGGGCTCACGGCTTCAGGAGCCAGAGGGCTGCGAGCAAGGCTTGGCTGGCAGAGCTCCTTTCTCATTTCCAGCTTTTTAAGAGGCCCCATGAAAGAGCCCAGCCCATTTTGAAGGGGAAGTGGCTGCTTGCAGACAGGCAGGGCAGTGACAAAGCAGGAATTGGGTCCACAGACCACTCCAGAGACACAGCAGCCATGAGGCTGTCACTGGCTTTTTTGGAGATTCATGGATTTCATACAGAAGCTCAACACGTGCTCAGGCAAAGTAGGTCCTGACTGACAGGGACACTGGGACCTGATGGAAGGTAAAGAGATGGTGCATTCCACCATCCCTTGGTGACTGGTTCCTGTGGCTAATCACCCCCACTGCCTCCTTTGTTTATCAAGCAGTGTGTTACACAAACCTGCTGGCTGCTTTGGGAAATCCCTGCCTGTATTCTTAAACATACTGTGAGAACCTCCACGTGGGGAAAGCTCTGCACGTCCGAGAGCTGCTTTAGGCACCAGAGGAGCCGGTACCTGGCAAGCCAGAGCCCTTTCCAGGTGACAGTCACCTCAGGGGTGCTCAGCACACCAGGAGCCACATCACTAAACCTCTTGGTGCAGTGTTGCTGCATACTGGGCAACACACTCCTGTCCCAGGACTGCCAGCAGCCCGGGGCAGAGCTGCCTGGAGGTACTGAACTGCATCGGGGGACAGTGACCCAGTGGAGGGAGGACCCTGTTTACTCTGGGACAGAGAGTGAGGGGGCTCCTGGTATGGGGAGGTGGAGGAATAGACCCTAGTATTTGTCTTTTTTTTTTTTTTCTGGCTGAAGAAACAACTGTGGCTGAGCTATGAGTGAGTATCTTTGGTGTGGGGAGCTATAAATCAAACATGCCCTCAGCTTTGGGCAGTGACACGTGTAACAGAGGAGACCTCTGGGGACACAGTAGGGTCCCCTGCGCAGTACCGGGCAGGGACCAGCATCAGCAGGGAGAGGAGCAGGACAGCCCAGGAGAGACATTTTGATGCTGGACCTCCTTTTTCCCATCCTTGATGGATGGCGATAAAGGGAAGGCAGCCGGAGCTCGGCCAAGCCTGCATCCCACAGGGAGAGCTGGCCCTGCAAATTACAGTTTCTCTGCCTGCAAGTGCTTATTATAGCTTATTGAGCTAGGGAGGTTTCTCTGCTTTCTATTTTGGGCCAAGCTCCCTTTGTATTTATTTACAATCAGCAGAGCAGCTTGTAGCCATTGGAGTTGAAGAAAATTGCTGTGAGAAGCAGGAAATTGGCTTCTCACCTTACAGGAGTGGGCTGCCTGTCCAGGAACACCGAGGGACCCCAGCCCTGTGCCGTGGGGTGTCCTTCACCCCCAGACCCATGGCGTCAGCATGCTGTCTTGGTCCATGTCTTTGTGAGATCAGGTCCTGTAGGTATGCCAGAAGGAACACCCAATGCCAGCTTGAGGCTCCGCAGCAGCGTGTGCTCAGTGCTGGCTGCAAACCCTGCCTGAGGTGCTCAGTGCTGCATCTCGTACCAAGATACAAGTCAGGAATCTTCGTGTCAGCTCATACGTGTCTTCAAAAGGTACCTAAAGTCTTTCAGCAGTGCAATTATCCTCTAGGATGTATCTTGGGAGGATGAAGGAGTGGTGAAAGCCTCCACAGAGGTCTCTGGGGTGCACAGCCTCACATTCTGTGTGATCCTGGACTCTCCTGGTCTGCAAACCTGCCTCACCGGCAGCACTTTGCACCCGTCTGGGCATTGCTACTCCTGAAGCCTCTGAGCTGAGAGGTGAGAAAGCTGCTATGTGCTGGGGTGACTGCCTCCAGAAACCCCTGCAGACCCTCTGGTTTAGGAAATGGCTTACCCCTCCTGCTTCACTGTGCCAGGGGAGCGCTGGGCATGTAGCCCTCTGGCAAAGCCTGGCTCCAAAAGCAGGGGGACTCAGAGTGGCTCTGCCTGTCCCCAGCTAAACCAAGTCCCTCAGAAGAGGAAAAATGTGCAAGTGCTGGTGCAGCATCTCTCTCTGGACCTATCGCAAATGTCATGGCAGTGTCTATAAGTGACCTAACATATTGAAGATCAGGCAGCAAGGCGGGGGGAAGATGACCTTTTGTATTTTGCCCAGAGCGGGCAAGGGTAATGTAATTAGAATTTCATGTAATTCATCTCCTGATACTCTAAGAGCTGAACTTCGCTTGGCCAAGCCGGGGATGGAGAAGGACAGGAGGAAGGGAGCACCTCAGCCTCCAGCTGGGACAGCATCCCCGCGGACAGAGCCTCCCCGCGGACAGAGCCCCCCCCACACTCCCACAGTTCATCTGCTGCCGCCGAGGGTCCTTGGTCTGGCCTGGGTGCAGATGGAGCTTCTCCTCCTCCTCCCAGGAGGCTGCCAGGGTCATTTGCTCAGAGCTGCTGTTTTGGGAGGCCAGCAGCTAAAACGCTTCCCAGCCCGCGGGAGCATCTGGCACAGCCGGGGCTGCTCGCTTCGCCAGCCTCAATCTGCTCCTCTGTGCCGTTCAAGCTCTCCTCCCCATAGTGTTTTTCTGGAGTTGTGCTTTTTGAATTACACCAAACCTCTGTCAGGCAGCGGGGAAAGATGAAGGGCTGTGTCCCCCTGCTTCAAATTCCAGAGCTGAGGGTGGAGCAATTCCATGTCCGACAAAAACCAGCTTGACTGGTTTTACTATTAAATAATGCTTTTTTGTCTTGTTCAAGCATGCTATACTTAAAGCTCAGACTAGTGTTAATTAGTTCCTTGTTAATTTGCTCTGCTGTACCTGGGCTGGTCTGCTCTGGCTTGTCCGTAGGGGATGGAGCGATGGACCAGTGCACCGGTAATGGGGGACGCTGTATTGGGGCAGGTTGTGTCTGCAGGATGGTTTATTAGCAGAGCTGATACCGTGTTTTCAGAAAGCAAGTTATGCCTGTTTAAAAGCAGCCGCCACCTGAAATTTATTTTTCATCACTAGCTGATTAAATTCTGCTAGCTGGAGATTTTATCCTGGAGAAATCCTCCAGGAAGCTCTAATAGCAGAGTCAATCTTTATAACATCAGGAACAATAAAACAAGAGACCTCGTTTTGCTGCAGGGTTTATCTGCGGGCATGTGGCTCTGCGTGCCTACCAGCCCCATTATCACCCCAGTACCCAATAGGAGTCATTAAATATTTAAGGTTTTCATCTCTGAACAGTGAAATAGAAACTGGCAATGATTAAATGGTTTTAAGATAAACGGTTTGGAGGAGACAACGCTGTGTTTCATGGCTCAGGGGACTGGGCTGTGGGATGCTGGGGCTGGAGGCTGCGTGCTCCCGGGAAGCATTGGACAAATTAACTGTGGGGTTTCGTTATGGGCTGGATGTAGCGTTGGGTGATACTGGGCCCAGAGGAGCTGACGTGAGGGACCTCTGTGAGCTGACGTGGGAAGCCAGCACCCAGCGCTCGCGGTGTGATGCCCGGGGTTTTTCGTGTTGGTTTGGCCTGGGAAGAAGAAGCAGGGATACTGGTTGGGGGAGTTCATCATCAAATCTGCCACACTCGACTTGCTGGACTGGTTGGAGGGTGGGCACCACAACCTTTTTGCAAAGAGGAGCTTCTGATTTACGTCATAGTCCTTGCTAACACATAAAAAACAGGCTGATGTTGGAGTAAGAAACACCAGCAACTTCAGCACTGGCAAGGCAGGAGCTGTTTGCGCCCCCTCAAGCCCTTTTAAACACATAAAGAAAAACTCATGTTTTCCACCTTGCTGCTGACAGTTGAATTGATGTGACTTTCCAAATCTACATCAACACCTAAGGCTTTTATCAGGATTTTTTTTTTTTTTAACAGGCTAAAGGTGGAAGCATAGCAGTTGGAACAATATGACACCTCCCATCTATGGACTGATTATAACACTTGCCCTATTATTTTATACCATTAAAAAAATGAAGCGTCCTACTTATTTTTGAAGAATGGATTTCTCTGCGTGATGAATGGGAAGGAGTTTTTTTGGTCGATGTGATTTAATTACGCTGAGCTGAGCTGTCACCCCTGGCCTCCCACCGCCCTCAGCTCGCTGGGGAAGATGGAGACACAGTGGCCAGTTCAACATCATCCTACAAACTCCTCTCCCTTTGCTTGGATTCCCCCAATTTTCTTCCTTGTTGTGTTTTAGAAGACTGTTTGCCGAACACCCTTGATCCACCCTGAATTTAGACCATCAGTGTCACATAGAGGTGATCTGGTTCCCTCCTGTGACAGTTTGGGTGGCCAAGTTCCATGTGGTTGAGATTCCCCAGCTCCCTCCTGAGCTGATCCAAACATCTGTCTGATTTAGGGGCTTTGTCCCAGTGAGATGTCGGCCCCAGCTGGCCCGGACTGGGAAGTTCCCGAAGCCCGTTTAACCTCCGGCACGAGCGATGCACGCTCAGAAATCAAAGGGAGCTTTGAACACTGCAGAGCATTTGCATTCAAAAGTCTTCGAAAGGTTTGGGATTTATCTCCATCCTGGGAAGGAGCCTTATTAGTGGCTTTTGGGTACACGGTTCCTGAATAATGAGGACAATCCTGTCTCAGGAAGATAAATCACAATATAATGATGCCATTGTCTTTCCTTATTGTAACCCTCCGTCAGCCCCTCATTTAACTGCTGTTTTACCCAAAGATTTTGACAGTCTGTTTTAGCACAGGAAGGATAATACAATGCTTTTTAATTGCCACCCAATCTAAAATTAGCCCTTTCTTCTTTGGCTAATGAGCCACCGTGCAGACCTTTGGGGACGATGGTTTGAGCGTGGCCGGTTACAGCTCCTCATCCTCACAGCTGTCCTGGATCTCTCGCTGCTTCTCCATGTCCTGCCAGGTCCAGCACATCGCCCAAATCACCCCATGGCAGCAGATACTCTCTGCTCAAATCTCTCCTTTTCTACGCCTGCCCACTTCATGCGGGAAAGCTTTTTGCAATTTTGCAAAATTCTCCTACAATTAGGGCATGAAAGAGGGTGGCCGAGAGAAACAACTGCGGTAGCAGCAATGCTGCTTGGAAATAAATTTGTGAGAATGTATTTCTGCCATGACAGGTACGGGGAGCACTGGAGCTGGACTAAGCAGGCAGGCAGCTCATAGGTCATTACGAGTTCGAATCAGTTACCAGGGGCATGCAAAGGAAGACAGAGATGGATGTATTGTAAGAAGGCTTTCTAGAGAGGGTTTGAGCAATTTCAACCAGCTGCCATGGTTGGGGTTGGCTTGAAAGTTTCCTAATGAATTTCTTTGTCAGGAGGAAATTGGGCTGTTGAGCAGGCGAATGCACAGAATGGAAAAGCAGGTTCTTTCTGTTGAGAAGTCTACCGGTGAAAGATCCAAATAAAGCTAAAATCCCTTAACCTTTTGTCGTGGATCCCCCAGGAGCTGTAGTTTGCCATCTTTCATAGAATCATAGAATGGTTCGGGTTGGAAGAGACTTTAAAGATGATCTAGCTCCAACCCCTGTGCCATGAGCAGGGACACCTCCCACTAGACCAGGGTGCTCAAAGCCCCTCCAGCCTGGCAAATCTCTGTGTCCATAATTCCTCTCGAGCACCCAAAGCAGCAGCAGGAACAGCTGGGCTCTGTAGAGGAGCGATGGGGCATGGGAGCAAAGACCTGTCCCAGCTCAGTACAGCAGTGTGGAGGGGACTGAGGCTGGAAACCCCTGCTGTGCTGGGATGTGCAGGAGCTCAGCCCAGGTTTTCCTTCATCTGGGGAATCCCCAAGACCGTTGTTCCCAGCGCTAACAACTGCATGACCCACACATACCCAGACAGTAGCACCTCCAAGTCGAGGGCTCTCCACTGGAGGCACTACGTGACAGCGCTCTGCTTACTGCTGGAAAAATTGTGTGTCCCGGAGGGAATGTTAGAGAGCAAATTCTTGGTACAAGTTTTCCAGCAGTTTGTGATCTGCAGTAGGCAGAAGCCTATGAAGGCTGGGGTGAATGCCTGTCTTCCTCCACTCTCGTTTGTTGTGCTGATCTAATTTGGTTTTTTCCCCAGAGATTGGTGTCCCAATGGAGGAAATTCAGAGCAGCCTTGTGGGGATCCACATCATTCCCAGGAGCGTGTCTTGGACTCACCAACGAGGTGCGTCCCCCAAAATCAAATTACAGTAGCGCTGTGGTTATGTTTGTTACGTGTGTAAACCTCCCGGGCTTGCAGGAGGCAAAATTCCTTAGCTATGACCTGGCTTCTTGGTGTTGGAGCCCAAACCCTGGTGAACCTTTGGAAAGGGTCCTACGCGCTTTGTGTGCTTTGGACCGAGATAGTAGCTTGTTAAAGGAAGATCCATCAGGAGTCTGTGTGGCCTTTTGTATTTATTGCAGCTCTAGTGCTTTCAAATCACTTTGAAAGTCTGATTTTCCTGCTTGTGTCTTCACAGTTCAAATTTAACAGGGATGAGATGATCATAGGCACAAGAGAAGTCACATGCCTAGCGATGGCTTTGCTGGGTAGATGCCCACAGGGCAGGTGTCCGTGGCACCTTGCGGGTATGAAGGTGCGATATTTGAAGCGGTGAGATAATCTGTGTGGCTCGGTGCAGAAGACAACTGAGCAAATAGTGGATCTGGACCCCTGCTCAGCTGTGGACACTGTTAGTGGGTGCGAGAGTGACTGCTGCTACGGGGAGGTCAAGATGGATCCCCTGATTGTGCATCTGTGCCCCTTTTGCCCCCTCTGCACCATGAGCGCTGACCCCACCATACTCTGCTGTGAGTGGGCAGGATGCTTCTCATACCGACTGGTGTCTGGAGGGAAAGGACCACATTTTGCCTGCATTCTCCTCACCCCAGGGCATTTCAAAGGGGGTTTGGCTCACGGGGCTGCGGCCAACAAAGAGGGTTTGCAAAGGAGCTGGACATTGCAGCCATCAGTGCTGTCCCTCCACAACCCCCGTGACATTTGCCATCCCATCGCTGGGGTGAGCAGGATGCAGTGGGGATGTGATTTTTCTAATCCCTGGTAACCTGCAGGTGGCGATGCTGGTACCTCTGTTGCAGGAGCTGCAACCTGTGGCTCTCGTAACCCTGCGGTGGCGTTAATTTGCCACCAGTTTCCACAGGAGCAGGCACATGGTGCTGCTGGAAGTCCCTGTGCAGGGTGAGGGGCTGCAGGGATGCTCCAGGAGGGTGAGGAGCAGCCCTGTACCTGCGGGCATGACCTCGGCTGACTGGCTGAAGCCCGGCCTGGAGCAAGGCACAGATTTGCACGGAGCTGCCCCTGCTGCAAGGGCAGGCAGGAGGGGTTGGTGTTAAGGAGTTTGAGGAAGAAGTTTGTCCTTAGGATGAAGGATCAGCCTGGAGGCTCCTCCTGACTCTTTTCCCCTGTAATGTGATGCTCTATGAATATTGTAAGAATGAATACAGTTATGCCCTGAAAAAAGAAAACTCATTTATTTATGAGGTTATTTGATTTCCTCTGAAATGCCTCATCTAGCAGACCCCCTCCATTAGAAGCTCTCTGAAGCTATGCAAGAAAAAGCCATATCTTATTATTTAAATTAATAAAGTAGCTGCAAATTTTTGCTTCATTTTAAAATATGACTATAGAAAATATCCTTCCATGGACCATTTTTCCTGTGGTTTTCTTCCTGAATATTCCTAATTATGGCCATAATTAATTTTAACGAGTCACCCACCATCAATTCCACAGTAATTTGTAAGTGTTCTGCAGCTAACTTAAAAAAAAAAAAAAAAAAAAATCAAAGCGATGCCTTCCTCTGGCTGCCTCTTTAATGAAACCTGGGATTACTTAAGGAATTGGCACTTGGCCCCAGTGATGCAAAATTGCCTGGTCCTCAGTCAGACCTGATGCTGTCCACCCATTGATGGATGGCATCATTCAGAGCTTTTATAGGCACAGCGAAAGAGGCCAATCTGTCCAAACTGATAAATCTCAATCTTTTATAATAATTCATAGTTCTACCAGACATATGTATGAAGCCGATGTGATGCTTCATTTTTCCAGGGAAACAGCTCCTCCGAGGCCAACGGTCGACACCAAAGTCCTTGGACAAACTTTGACCTCTGGGGAAGGAGGTTGGGAAAGTCTGGGAATGAGATTGGCGGGTCTGGGAGGGAGGTTGTGAGGGTCTGGATGGAGGTTAAGAAAGACGCTGGGAAGGTGTGATTGGAGGAGGTGGTGGAGAAAGAAAGAACAGTGAGTGCTATGGAGTATCATCTCCATCTCCCGCAGTGGGATAAGGTCAGATACCTCTACAAGAAGAGATTCCAGCTGCTTGGAGACACTCAAGAGCTTGGGAGCCCTTAGATGGCACTTCAGCCTAAACTTTGCCTTGCTGTTCTCACAGGAGTGAGGAAATTTGGTGAAATGCCAAGGTCACGAAAATTTAAGAGCAGGGCTGGCAGGTGGGATGAAAGGGGAGGGAAAGACTGATCTGTGGAGCAATCTGTTGTCTTTGCGAGCACGGCTGCAGCCACAGACCCCCCACTACAGCACCCGCCACCCTGGCACCGCTCTCCTCTGGGACTTGGGGTCATCCTTGGCTCACCAGCGAGCACAGCGTGGGCTGGGCAGCGACGCGCTGCCTTCAACCATTTGTTTTAATAAAGAGCATCACTGATGTCCTCATTAGAGCCTTGCAGCCGAAAAAAGCGAGGGCTGGAGGCCAGCAGAGCTGCTGCCCGCTCGCAGGGGCTTGCTGCTGACATTTCAGAGCTAATCAGGCTTGCTACTTCTAGCCAGGGGTCTGACATGGAAAATAAAAAAAACAGGTAGCAACAAGATTATGGCATGGCTGGTGGCCAGGCTTCCTCTTTAATTGCTGTACGACGTTTTTACTGGCTTTCAACCTCCTTTGACTTCGTTTGCCTTTGCAAGCTCACCCAGAGCTGGTGCAGGTGGCCACAGGGTTTGGGGTTGTGGCAAGCAGAATGTGGGATGTCTTCATGTCTACTCCCACAGATCCAGGCTTGGGCTATCGCCACCACCGGGAAAATGGATTTTTCCTGCTGGGATGTTGCGGTGGTCCTCCTGCAGCCTTCCCACTTGTTTAACTCTCCCACCCAAGAGGCAGGGCTGTGTTGGTGGAGCCGTGAAGTGATTCATGAAGGTGGAGTAGAAAACCCTGACCTCTTACGGCAGCTGTGTCCAAGGATCCTTGTTACAGCCCCGGGAAACACACTTATCGCCTGGTCTTAATCCGCAGTAGCTACAAAAAGGATAATATGTCTGTCCAGGGAGCACCAAGAGGCTTATCAATGTTTGTAAAGAGCTGCAAGGAGAGAGACAGGATTCAGAAACCTTGAGCAAAACCCCGGCGTTCAAGGGATTGGCTCAAAAATTGTGAAAATATTGAAATAAGCTCTGTTCTTTTATCTCCTGGCCCCGCGTTGCCGACTGTACGGGTCGTGTTTGCAGAGTGCTGCGCACAACTGAAGTGTTTTGGTGGTTTCTGAAAGAGCCATAAGGGCTTTTAAATGCCTTATTTCCATCGCATTTGACGGGCATCAGAGGCCCGAGCAGACATCTCAGTGGCAGCGTGCCTGAGTCCCAGGCACGGCGAAGTGTGAGCATTAGCATTGTGAGAAAGGAAAGCGGGGAAGGGAGTGTATTAAAAGCATTCAATTGACTGAAGAGTCCATGAGGACGTACAAGACGCCTGCTCTTTACATATGCAAGGTTTAGCAATGATAGCGTGAAACCGTGAAAAAAAGATTTCCTCTTTACTGCAGCTTGAAATGGTGAAATATGGGCTGACCAGCAGCTCCGGCAACCCTTTTATCCTCCAATTTACTGCTCTCACTTCCAGCCTGGCCCCGAGAGCCCATCTCCCTTTGTACCATTTTTCTATTAGTGGGTTTTATTTGCGGCTGGGAGCTTTGTACTCACAGAAGCCAAAAATCCTTCTTTGCTCCAAAACCATCCTGCCTGGGCACCGCTCCCAACCCCTGCACTGTGGTGGGGGAGAGCTGCCATACCTGCCTGAGCAATGCCGGACGGTGCCAGATTCTGCCAGGGGACATTTCCAGAAGGAAGGTTTCAGTTATAGGAAGCTTTATATCAACCAAGAACAGGTCAAGGAAAGATGGGCCCAGCCATGCCTCAGTTTCCCCATCCTGTTTCTCGCCTTCCGGGAGCATTGCAGGTTGAGGAGGGGTGTGCGAGGCTCAGGGCACCCACACTCTGGCATGGCCACCCAGGAGGACACCCTGCCAGCCCAGGGGGACCCCAGGGACACCAGAGCAGGGAGCAGTCAGCAGTCCCTGGTTTTGGACGAGCTCTGTTTTCCAAGAGATTCCAGTGAGATTTGCTGGAGGTGCCAAACCCGCCTGTATAGCATCATTTTCCAGCCTCTGCCTGGCCAGGGTCTTCTGTGGTTTTCTCTGGCCTCATTCCCAGTCCTCCCAGTCCCCAAAGAACAAACCCCATTGAAGTTGCCTTGTGCTTAGCTGAAGGCATTTAATCACCGTCTCGGTGTGATGGAAATACAAGCTACTCCTGTGCCAGTCAGGACACGCTCTTCTTGCATGGACGAAGATGAGCAAGGAGCCATCCAAGCATGAAATAGTTGTCAGGCTTCCAGAGGGTCACAAGATATATGGATTATGAAGTAGAGACTCCCACAGATCTCAGATTATCAAATATAAAGACTGCAGGAGAAGGTTGTTTTAACGAGTTAGATCACAGGAGCGCCGTCCTGAATTCAGAGCTGGGCTGAAGCACCAGCCCAAAGGCTGGCTGAGCCCACGGGACTCTGGCTCATAAGCTTTGGCTTTGCCCCAAATTTAGCTGTCCGTGCAGAAAGCTTCTTGGTGGTCAGAATTATCCTGTGCCTGTTTCACTCTCCAGCTCCCAGGACGGGTGTGCTATGTGGAGCAGAAACCACCTAAAGGTTAGAGCACTGGAAGGACTGGAGATTGGGATTAAACAGGACGCTTCAGGCAGGTCGAACTGAGATTAATAGGATTAGCAGCACTAGGTTTGACATTGGTGGGAGCTGTCTCATGTGCGCGGATCAAGCACCTTTAGAAGAAGAGGCAGTCAGCACGGGGAAGCCCAACGGTGTGATGGCAAACCCTGAGGGGCCGCCGGAGACGGGGAGCTCCTGCGTGCATCCGCTGCTCTGCCCTTGAGCCGCTTTCCCAAGGCCCGGAGATAACGAGCAGCAATGCTGCCGTGGGTGTTAGTGCTCTGAGACTGAGGAGGACTTGCTGGTGTTTGGCCCAAGGCGGGTTCTATCACTGCGCGTGGTTCCAAGATGCAACATGTAATGGGCTCTCACAGGCAATCGCTGCACCCTTTTTCCAGGTTATCAGAGATGCAGCTGAAGGTCACCTCCCCGATCTTGTGTCTCGGTGCCCCATGTGCATTGCCCGCGGCCGGGAGCAAGGCCCTGGCCAGGAAAGCCAGGGCTCGCTGGACTGCTTTCCACTAGGAGGAGCTGAGCCACTAACACAGATGATGCCTGCGAGATGCCATGGGTATGGTGACCCAGGAGGTCCCTTCCAGCCCTGGGTCCCTGTGTCCCTGCTGGCCAAATCCCAAGGTCACCTTTCGGGCAGTCCCTGTTCCAGATTTAGGGAGAAAGGCTGGGGGTAAGCCAACGAGCCAGCAGAGAGGTGGAAGCATGCTTCCCTCTCCATATTTTTGCTCTGCCTGTATCCTCTCTCTTTATTTCTCCAGTCCCCACAGCTGCCCCTAAAACTGGGACGTTTCACTGATATGTTCTTTCAGGTCCTGAACAAGACTGCTCATTAAACCCAGCTCTAATAGGGATCGTGGCTACACAGCACCCTCCAGCTCGGTACATGACTGCTTATTCTTTGCTTTCACTACTGCCCACCAGTTATTCTTCCCCAAAGCCTAGGCTCAGCCCAACTCAAATTAATCGCAGGAGTCAGACGTCAGCCGCTTTTGTGTAACGCTCATGTGTAATTCCATTGACTCGTTTCCGCTCCCCCACTCATTTATGCACTCCAGGTTTGTTTAAATCAGCCCTGCCTTTTTTTTCTTTCCTTTTTTTTTTTTTTTACAAGGTCTCTTTGTAAACCGTGTTCCTAATCCAAGGACTTGGCATCCCCCAGGTAGCCGGGGTGAGAAGGAGCAAGCCCCAGGGGACCGTAACAGCAGAGTGAGCGCCTTCGCGTGGGTTTCGTTGTGCTGAGCTCTGCTCATGACTTGCCTCCTTCCCTAATTACTTCTATTTCACTGTTTTCTTCTACTGCTTCAGTAAAGGGATACGCTTGACTTCTGAAACAGAACCCCTCGCAGCATTAACATGTATACTTTCTTTTTTTTTCCAAAGATATGTTGTGAAGGAGAAGGGCCTACCTCTCTCTTACAGCACTACTTCAAATAGAAAATGGCTCTTCATTTAGCTCTTGTGTTGACAGGGCTCAAATTAAGAGGCAATTCAGGAGGCTCTCAGAGCAAGAGATTCACGTGAGTCTTTCTGAGCAAGCAGCAGGGTTTGTAGGGAATCCAGAATCCCAAATTCCAGCAGGTTATAGTGGATAATTACCTTGGGCTTCATCTTCATGTCATGGTCAACCCCATCTCATACTCACGACTTAATCCAACACCACCTGCCAGCAAACATCCTGGGCCAACGTAGACAGGGACTATTCATCTGAGAGTCTCAGGGTGGGTTTTACAATATCTGCGTCCTGCAAGAAGAGCTATGGAGGTATTAGGACCAAAAAATCACCATATTTGCTTATTGATTTCCAGTAGAATCTAGTAATTAGAAAAATAGTCCTGCCGGCTTGTGTGTGCTATGCTTGCAAAGGAGGCAAGATCACTTGGAGAATGACAGTGCTTTGATGCTCACTCTGGAATTTCTCTGGACAGACAGAGAAGTCTCCCTGCAGCTGGTATTAGTCTGTGTCTCAAAGGAGAGAGAGGAAAGCACCAGTGCTGAGAGCCCAGGGCATCCTTGGGGCACAGCAGGGTCAGGAAAGGACTTTTGTGAAGATAGGACTGCCATGGACGGGACCGTGAGGCCAGTGCTGGGTACTGGTCCCCTGGGCTGGCTGCAGCGACGCTGCAATCTCGTACATGATCTCACCTCTGCCGGCATCACCCACAGCTCCAGTCTGCACCAGCCAGGAGATACTGCTGTGAAAAGAGCTGGTGCCACATCTCCGAGCACGTAGGATGATGCTGGTTCTGCTGCGAAAGTGCTGGCACAGTGGCAAAGGTAACATGCCGAGGATCAGATGTGCCCCCTATGCAAATAAAGAGAATATTTTGTTCTCCACAGATTCCTAATATAGTGCCTTCTACCATCTGTAAATAGCACGCTTAAATAGCAGTTTATCAAAAACAAGTCTCAGGGAATTATCTGAAATCAGGCTGTGTGATGAAAGGCGTGTGAGCGGGAGGGCCACATCCTGCACAGGAGTCTGAGAGCCGAAAAATAGTGGCGGCGTTGAAGTCAAAACGCATTTGCTGCACTTTGCTGTTCTTCTGCTACCCGGGCTCTGAGAAAAACATCCCTGAGCTCTTGACATTGGCCAGAAACCATCTGTCCTCTTTGGTAAGGAGGACAAAGAGGACCATGTCATGTTCAACACATGTGCTGTGCTCAGCTCCAACCAGCCATCCCTGGCATCCCGAGGCTCACCTTGGAATTTATCCGAGGAGTACTAATGGTGGAAGGAACTCAGAAGAGGACTGGCCAGGCATACTCTGGGGCAGAAACAGAGTCGCTTGTGGAGGGACAGGCTCTGTGTACCAAAAACACTGGGGAAAGGAGGCTCCTCTCCTTTTGGCTCGAGTTAACTCTTGTGTGGGTCAGGAGCAGTAACTTCATCTTGCCGAGTCTTGCCCATTAGCATTCTGCTCCAGCCTGGGTTTCATAAGCTGGTCTGACTTCGTAAGATAAAAAAGTAATAACACTGCCCTCTATTATTTATTAGCAGCCTTTATGTCTCCCGGCAAAAAAAGTCCTTCCCCCCCGGCTTCTTCACAAACAACACGTGGACCCCATCACCCAGGATTTCACAAGCTCTGGAAAACCCATCTCGTGGCTCAGGGTTATATTCCAGACGTGACAGACACTCGTTTGGCTCCTCTCCTGCCTTCCTTGATGCCTGGGCTGGCCTCATGCTCCAGCTCCTGGCATCCTAGGACACTTCCTTGAGTCTGGCAGGGGAAAGCATGGCAAGCGGGCTATGGCTGGGCTGGTGTCCCCAAAAAATCACTTGCCTTTTCCTGTGATTTCAGGGCTAAGCTTTTGCATTTCAGATTATTTTGCCTCCAAACTCTAAAGTTATTGCTTCAAATGAAGCTGGAGTTTGTTGTTCAACCTGGGCTGCATGGGTGTCTCAGATGAAGATGATTCGTGCTGGATCCTTTGGGGTCCTGTGGATGTTTTTTGAGTAGGCAGGTGTCATCACAGAAATACAAAATGGTTTGGGCTGGAAGGGACTTTAAAGA